>CM061044.1:107348100-108723659 GCA_030762985.1 Adelphocoris suturalis
CCAATGTCCATTTATTTGGACATTTCGCAATTTTTATCAGAAATATATTTTATTCAACATGTTCATATTTTCATCTAACATAAACCCCCAACACCCCAGAAAAACGGGGAAAAATTGGTAAATGTTGTTTATGCACGTTCAGGTCTGTGGAGGATATATCTGACGAAAAATTAATAGAGAGATTACAATCTACAGATTATTATTGACAGCTTTGCCTGAGCTGATTAATATTTAAGTTTTGTTTGCTTTCGGGCCTTGTCATCGTTTTTTTTTTTAGTGTGTGCATACGAAATGATTGATACCTATCTTACGATTAATTAATTATGTTTAAGGCCTAACTGCCGGTAGCTGCCTAATGCCGCTCAGCTGATCGATCTGTGCCCACTTATCGTTCGATGTTAGCCATCATGAATGTGTATTATACTGATATCGATTAAATGACCGTTTACTCACCGCCCGAATAAACCCTTCTCTCCACTCCGGGGGTGAAAACATCAACTTCCCCCTTCGTCATACTCATGGTCAATTATTTCTAGTTTCAACCGGAATTAACTTATCCGCCAAGCTTTTGGTCAACAGATAGAACGTTTCAAACTATAACGCGATGTTTTATTATTTATGGCCCTTCCAGGCAGATAACTACTATAAAACTTCCAGACATGCAGCATGATCGTAAGAGCGAATTTACGTAAATTATTGTATTACATTTTTGTTTTATTGTTTTGAAATTTTAGCACTTCAAATGCGAAGAAATTTTCCGAAAATTTTGAATTTTCGGAGCCATTGCAATAGCTTCATTTTTTATGAAAATACGCTAAATTCAAGACCTCAAAAACTTTCGAAATAAAAGTGATATTTTTCGTTCAACTTGAATATAATTCAGTTCACTGAATGAATGAGACTTCCCAAAACATTCTACGACCAACCTTGCACGCTCCAAAAGGGTGTAATTGTTGGAAGGGGAAAAAGTCGTAACTTATGCTGATTCGGTTCGACCTTATTCGATTTTCTACTAGCTTAACACTGTCTATACACGTTTGAGATGCCTGTATTTTATATAGGCCGTGCAGAAGAGCTACCAAATACAGAAATAATAAACCTTTGTGTAACAATTTGCAGCGTTTTTTCAATAATTTAGTAAGATCGAGTGTTGATTGAGTTTTGGATACATACCTATGTTGTAAGATATGTATCCACATGTACATAAATTCTATTGTTGTGGGTTCGCTTTTTTTTCCGAAGGTTCCAGAGTAGTGTAGATCTGGATTACCGGGTCGGAACAGCATTGGAAAGTGGTATTATATACATGTATAATATATCAGTTCCGATCGAAGGAGCTGTTACTCAAAATTTTCCCAAAGAACGGCGAGTCCGTCAGCTCCCCCTCCCATAAGAGATCATACCACAGCCAAGGTAAGAGTTTCTCTCCTTGTGTTGATAGAGTCGATAGGAGACATTCTGACACATAGACGATCCAATAGGACGGAACTATCCCCAAGAGGATTGCATCCTTGTGGTAAGAGGCGTTGCAAAGTTTGCCCAATTGTACTAGAAGAAGAAGAGTTCACGTCGGCAAACAACCCCAACTCTTACAAGTGCAAAGGGTCGGCAGAATGCCAAACACCAATGTGTGTTTATCAGTTGTTGTGCAAAAATGACCTGAATTTTACGTTGGCAAAGCCGAAACATCCCTTAATTTGAGAGTAAACAGCCACAGGGCAACTGTTGTTATAAAGATGAAAAAAAGATGAAACCAAATGCAAATAAAAATAATGCTGCGTCATTGAGAACGAGCGCATAGCAATGTGTTGGGGATGTATGATTATACAGGCATGAATATTAGGCGTTAACCTGGTAACTGTCTCTCCTTGGCTAGTATATCTCCGTACCAACGTCAAAATTCCCAAAATTCATTCTTCTTTGTAGTTTTGAAAAACGCATTATTAAGCCGAAATATAAAAATTAGTTTTGGGTCGTACATTCTTGCTTTTTTTAAATAAATAAATAAATAAATAAATAAATAAATAAATAAATATATATATATATTTAATATATTAAAATATATATATTTATATATATATATATATAAAATATATATATATATTGTTACATTGTAGAGAAATCAGAAATTAAATCACGACTATCACTAAGGTTGTCACTGAAACTACCCCTAACTATAATTTATTATGTATAATTATATTATTACCGATAGTTCACCACTAGGCATCCAAATGAGAATATTTTTTCCGATCGTCCTCGCTCTCAGGGTTGAACCATCGCTAAAAGTCGTAAAGCCTACCCCAAGTTGATTCCCGATTCAAAACTATGAACGGAATCCAGTGATAATCGGTGATACCTTTTGTTGGTGGAACGGAAAGGGGTCGGCTTGGCTCGGCGCAATGCAGACTCAATGTTGTACCAAGCCCCGCCATCCTCCACACCCCATCTTCTCCCATTCATGGTCTGGGACTTGGACGCGGGAGAAACCTTTGAGACGGGACGGGATTTCATATAAATGACCGAGACAAAGCGGTTACCGCACGGATCCTATAAATCTGTTTCTTTTATAACCACAGGCAATAACAGTCGTTTAACAACTGAAGGAATAAGTTTTTATAAGTTGATAACTGCCTACGGGCTGGTAGTCCCACCGTACTATTTATACTCTGATTTAAATATTTATCATAATTGGATCATTAGTCCAAGGTACAACTGTCAATGATATAAAAAAGTTGAACCTATATGAAAATGTAGACGTAGAACCCATTAGCGAATTTTCGTAGAAAATGAAGGAATTGCAATGGCTCGGAAAATTTTAAAATCAAAATATTTGAAACATTTCTTCATTGAAATCCGTTTTGAGTAACTCTGAAAAGATTCCAGAAGTTTGCAATTTTCCATCGGGCCTCGCCGGATCTTTTCTCTTTTCTACTGTGTAGAAAACGAGGATAATTTGCTATGCAATTCGTCTCACGAGAAAAAAAATAAAATTTTTCAGGCCTGGCCGGGATTCGAACCCACGACCTCTCGCTTCCCATCTCGGGACAAAAAACGTTACACAAAAAGTGGACATTTAAAAAATTATTGGGGGTCGGCCTAAGAATTTCATAGCAATTTACATATATATATATATATATATATATATATATATATATATATATATATATTATATATATTATATATATATATATATATATATATATATATATATATATATATATATATATATATATATATATATATATATATATATATATATATATATATATATATATATATATATATAACTCGGGCCTCGCAAGGGGCTCCGCCCCCCTGGACCCCCCTAATCTATACTCGGCGCTTCGCGCCTCGCCGGATCTTTTCTCTTTTCTACTGTGTAGAAAACGAGGATAATTTGCTGTGCGTTCCCTGCAAGGTTGTATAGAACGGTATCGAAGAGTAACGGTGTCGAAAACAGGTGTAATACAAACATTTATGATGATGAACAACGGCGTCAAAAGATAGCGGCGTATAAAATAAGGAGTTATATACGGTAACGCTCAAGTAGAAAATTTGCCCTTGTTTTCGACGCCGTTCCTCTTCGATGCCGTTCTATGTCGCATAACCGTGTCGAATGTTTTAGGTACGAAAACTCCACGCGTGTAGCGCCGTCGAAAGACAGCGGTATCGAAAATGATACTATAAAACCTTCTTCTCCTCCTCCTTCGTCGGGTGCTAGCGTTAGGCAATCTGCAATTGTTAGTTGATTGGCGGATTATTATGAAGGCGCTACAGGGTTGTTTAGTAATGAATTAACCAACCATTGTAATCGACCAAGAAAAACTTTTTTTAATCCCTCCC
Organism: Adelphocoris suturalis; assembly: GCA_030762985.1. Classification (NCBI taxonomy): domain Eukaryota; kingdom Metazoa; phylum Arthropoda; class Insecta; order Hemiptera; family Miridae; genus Adelphocoris; species Adelphocoris suturalis. The sequence continues at coordinate 107,351,944 of CM061044.1, forward strand.
TTCAAGATTTGTCGGTTCCCACTTAAGGATAGGTGGATTCCATAAATCTACTAAATTGAAAACCGTCCAAATCTTTTTTTCCGAAACTACTAGACCATAAATCTTACAATGGCTGGGGATGTGTCTGCAACATCGGCATAATTTTCGATAAACTTTGAGGGGTGAAATTTAAGGAGCGAAAAGTAAAAAGTTCCAGTCTGATCACAGCATGACCGTATGAGCGAATTTTCGTAAATTAACATACCTACCTACTATATTATGTTAGATTCTTTTGAAAATTAAGGACTTTGAGGGAAAATAAATTTTTAACTACCAATTTTATGGCAAAACTCGTGCTAAATAATATTCTGCGATTCAAAAAGAAATTTGGGATGTTTAACTTTTCTGCAGTTTTTATCGATTTTTTAGCATATTTTAATGAAATTAAGTACATTTTTCGGCATAATTTTGTAAATAAATTGTTCAATGTTCTATTTCATATTAATTAAACTTTATCTGAGTAATATCCTGCTAAAAAAATATAAATTTAACAATTTTGAACGTTTGTTGCTATTTTTAGAGATTTTTTCAGAATTCTTTTTGAAATTTGACCAATTTAAAGTGCTAAAAAATGCTGGCCAATGAACTCGTCCTTTTGTTTGGAAAGCTTGATTTTTTTCGCGCAAGAACGGAATTTTTATCTTAATTCTAAGGAGAGTTATCGTCGGGAAGGACATGTATATATTATATATATATATATATATATATATATATATATATATATCTAATATATAAAATTCTCGTGTCACAGTTTTCGTTGCCATACTCCTCCGAAACGGCTTGACCGATTTTGATGAAATTTTTTGTGCTTATCCGGTATCTATGAGAATCGGCCAACATTTATTTTTCATCCCCCTAAATGTTAGGGGTAGTCCACCCCTCAATTTTTTTTTTATTTTTTAGACAAAATTTTTAATTTCTATTTTAATTAACTTCTGCCAAGTTGGGTGGGCAGCATAACTTCCTCAAGCGAGCGAAGCGAGCAGCATCCTCTACAGAAGTTAAACCTACCCTTAGAGATCTACCGTTTGCGAGCGAAGCGAGCAACATCCCCTACATGTTTCAATTGTAATACATTCCATGTATACAGCCACACTTTGCGAGCGAAGCGAGCAACATTCCCTATATGCCACACTTTGCGAGCGAAGCGAGCAATTTAATGGGGGGTCCGGGGGGCTTGCCCCCCGGCTGGACGTGGAGGCGAGCGGAGCGAGCCGGAGCGGCTAGTGTATATATATATATATATATATATATATATATATATATATATATATGAAAAACTTGGATTCGATTCAGAATGTCTCAAAACGGATTTCAGTGAAGAAAATTTTGATTTTATTGGTTTAGGAGTCATTGCAATAGCTTTATTATTTACGAAAATGCGCTAAAACAACCAGTGCGAGACTTCACACTTCTTCCCCAACTTCTTTAAATGAAGCATTCTTGTCCGACTAATTATTAACTATACCTACGAGTATAGATACTCAATTCACGAGTTGTCTCTTTTAGTAAATACATGTGAAATCCAGTAGGTACATACTTTATCTTCTTGCTGAACGCAGGCAAATAGCGTTACAAACGGCAGGAAACGACAAAAAATGACCCAAACAGCATGTCATTTGGGAAATTTGAAGTTAATAGGCGAAAAGTTCGAAAAATATCGAAAACCCAGGTTTTTTCACCATTAAATGTGAAGCTAAAAAGTTCCAGTCATGCAGCATGAACGTTTGGTTTTTTGCAGTTTTTATAGATTTTTTAGCAAAGAAATTTAAGTAGGTACATTTTTCAGCATAATTGTGCACATAGATTTTTGAATGTACTATTTCATAGTTAATAAACTATATATGAGCAATATTCTGCTAAAAAATATAAATTTAACAATTTGTATCCCTTTGTAGTCATTCAGTATTTTTTTTTTTTTAGAATTTTTTGAAATTTGATCAATTTAATGTGCTCAAAAAGTGCTGGCCAACGAATACATCCTTACGTTTGGAAAGCCTGAGTTTTTAGCGCAAGATCGGAATTTTTATCTCAATCCTAAAGAGAATTATCTTCTGGAATGAAACGTAAATATATTAAAACATTTACAATGTATAAATATTATGAAAAAGTGTTCAACTTCGATTTTTTCTTACCTATGCTTCAAAACGGATTTCAATGAAGAAATTTTTTAAAAATTTTCCGAGCCATTGCAATAGTTTACTGTCTGCTTATGGTATATGAACCAAATCCCAGCGATTTTTTTATGTCGATCAGGGTGGTCGTTCCGCTCATCACTTCACAGACAGACTGACAAACACTCATGTGCTTTCAGGATTCGGGCCCCATAGAAATGGGAGTTCTGGAAAAATGTTTTAGGCCGATTGCATAACATCCCTTTTTGACCCTTACGGGATACTGGGGAAGTAAAAATGGTGCAGTGAAGCATGGCCAGGTGTTAGGTAACTATTTTATCTAATCAATGTTTCATTGCTTACTTCATTGGTTACTGTCATGCAGACCAAGACCATATGAGCTTTGTTTTTTACTTCATATTATGTCAATGTTTTTCAAACTTTGAGCTCAGGTTGCTTAGAAATCCTAAACTATTGAATTATGTTGAACTATTTGATTGTGGGAGGTGTGGGGGTGATCTGTCCATCCGCCACTTCCTGGAGGACTGCCCAGACCTTATGGACCTCCGAGTCTAGCGTCGGCCCCCTCCGTGGGTTGACGTTTTATCTGGACCAGACAAGGTCCGATCCCTGTTGTCGTACCTGAGAGCCGCTGAGCTCTACTACAAACTGTGATATCAGATGTATTTTTGTACAATCTAGTAACAGTTTTATTCATTTTGCTAATTATATATAGTGACATATATATTTAGTTATTAGCCTATCTTGATCTAATTTTAGTTGTATTATTTTGTTTTTGAGGTTTTTTATCCGCTTTGGCTAAACAGTGGCCATCACTGTTCCCCTCCGATTTGCCAGTAGAGTCCATCATGTCACTCGGTTTGATGTCGGAGGGCAACATGATGGCCCCCTTTGGAATGTGCTACTTGCAGTGTCCCTTTGGATTATGTTGAACCATACCCGTACCGCCATAAGGGCAGTCCTGTATCTGAGGTATTTCCCTTCCTCGTCCTTATTATGGGAAAAGAGTTGAAATAATCTCAATTAATAGCATTTTGTATAAATACGAAACCCCTATTATGGTTCATTTTATGGGATCTATGCTCTACTTTTAGTGGTTAGCTTCATAATGTAGGTTAGGACATAACTGCTATAAGTAATAATTTGGTTTTCAGCCTTTTAGCGAATTTTCAAATAAAAAATGAGCAATTTAAATGGCTTGGCCATTTTAAAAGTGGGTTTGAAGGGTCGGGGTACAATTAATTCCGTTTCGTACACCAAAGAACACAATCATGATTTTAACGTCGTACATATATATATATATATATATATATATATATATATATATATATATATATATATATATATATATATATATATATTAATGTGTGAAAACAAATTTCACAGATATAAAGAACAAAGAGAAAATTTTGATATTTCGCTGATTAAGCTTGATCACAGAAAAAATTCGACTGGGCATTGTTTGCATGACGATGCTTGTTAACAGTCTTGTTGCCTCGTTGCTTGCATTCATGGAAATGTTAACATTATGATCTTCATCCTGATGCTTTCATTCAGTCTTTGAGACCGGGTGCGCGGTTTGCACCCAAGATGGTCCTGTGGGCTCGTTCTGAATGTTGCAGAAGTCTATCATTACTTTTCTGCATGATTAATTGTTTAATTAGGTATGTATTTAATTATTATGATTAATTTTATCATTTTATGATTGACCTAGAACAAAGAATTTTAAACTAAGTTCATTAGTTTCTAACTTCATTCAGTTGGTTGCTGCGTTTTATGAACCAGTGATCTATCTACACAACGCAGAAGGACTGTCGATTAGAGAAACAATAAACCTTTGTGTAATGATTTGCAGCTTTTTGGTATTCGTACCGATAAAATTAACTGATAAATCATTCAACTGTCATAAAAAAAACTACCCACGATATCAATAGGTTGGAACAGCTTCTGAAGAGCATCACGCACTCACATAATATATCACTCATTTATCGCACACGTGTATTACATTTTCTTCCTCAAATTCGTCGAAGGAAATTCCAGGTTTTTGTCTCATCAACAGGTTTAATTTCCATTTAATGACAACACAAGTACTTTAAATTTTCAAGAAAAGCGAAGTGAACTACTTTCCAATTGAAGAATTGTAAAGGTAAAATACCTAGGCCATACATTTCAATAAATTTGTTCAAGTCATAGGTATGCAACAGTAACGTAAAACCATGTTGTGTGCATAGCTTAGAGCTTATCTAGCGGTTAAAACGATTTTCAACATCTCAATCGATGTTACAATGAATTTCAACATCCCAATCGATGATGCAATGAATTAAAACTTAAAATTTCCAGTTTCTTCCCCTGTTTTATTAGGGCAGGATTTCCATGGCCTAGAAGCTAGAAAAAAAAAAAAAAAATTACATCCTTTTGAGGTTTACTTGGTATCCCCCTCCTCTGAATAAAATCCTGGGCTCGCCCCTGCAACCTTTTGTGTATGGCGTCTTGTGGCGTACTTAAATTATAAGCAAAACTAGCTGCTGATTGTTTCTAAATTCCAAGGGAAATAAAATAATTCAGAAATGAAAAATCACACATTAAATAAATATATTTTGAATCCTTAGATAAATAGCATTGATATTGCTAACAAGTTACCTATGTATTGTAATACATTACTATGTAGGTAATTTGTGAAGTTTTCGAGATCTCGATTTTTGAATATGTTGGCCCTTAATTAGTACCCTTTAGGGTTGATCAAAACTGATACCGATGTTACTGGCACATTCCCGGCCGATGTATGATTATTGCGCCATATTTCATAAACTTTGCTCCAGTAGTTTTGGAGAAAAGCTCTGGAAAACGGACGACGCGGCGCACAGACGGATTTTTTTTCGGATTCTACGCATCTTAGAACATAAACCAAAAAATTTTGAGAGGGGAGGGGGTTGAAGTGTTTCTTGGTCGATTACAAAGGTTCATTTATTGAAAATAATAAACCAAAAGTCTGCCATGTTGGGTGTGGCACAGCTTCCTCGTATCCGTAACCTGAATGTATAGATCATAGAGAAAAAAATTATGGTGCAACATCAGTGTGAATGTAGAAGATAATTGGATGTTACTCAAGAAATGAAGAGAAATAGCACACCATTCACAGCCTAAACCACACACTCCCTAAAAATGTAAACGAAATCGGATGAAAACCGTGAAAATTATACTTGTTAGAAGTATTTCAAATTCGCGCATGCGCAGCAGCTACTAATGATACAATTATGTTAAAATTTATATAGAATAAAATTGTGTTCATTACGGTTTCAACATTACAAGGATCTGAGGGCACACGAGAGACACGCAACAGAACTTGTTTAGAATGGCCAAAACGTAAAATTTGCGTGTAAATTTTAATTTTGGAAACAACAAATTTTTCATCCCCCGAAAGTGAAAAAACAATCCTTCCGCTACCTATAGGTAGACTCAAAAGCAACAATTAAAAAAATATATATTAACATCTTCAAAACCTAGCTAAATACTTCATTGTGCAAAAATAAACTCAGAATCCACAGAATTTACAATCAAGTTACAAAACCTTTTTACCGCTACCATTATTGGTCACTGTGATTACCACAATTTGTAGTAATTTTCATTGTGTGTTTTTCAAGGAAACATCTCCCTTCCTCATTCTAAATTAAGATGATAACACACACACATACATCGTTTAAAATAGTCTTGAGAAAGGGACATCCTAGAGCAAAACGGATTTCAAAATCGGATTCCGCGTGTCAATTTACCTACTAGAACTTATTTCGGGGAATTTGATCAATTTCCATGGGCTTGCGAGGGACGGGAATTCTTAGCTGTATCTGCCGAGGGTCTGTACAATCTCTATAGGGCTTAGCTAAGGGTAACTAGAGGCATTATTTCTAACTTAATTTGAATATGAAGACTATCATCAATGTTTCAAGATTTTCATTATCGGTAGTTCAAAGACGAAGCATACGCACCAAGGTACCTTATTTGAGCATGATTTTGTGATATGGCACACCTACATAATTCAGTTATATAGCATATATATTATATATTATATATATATATATATATATATATATATATATATATATATATATGTGTGTGTGTGTGTGTGTGTGTGTGTGTGTGTGTGTGTGTGTGTGTGTGTGTGTGTGTATATATTATATCCCCTCGCATCTATACATCCCACAGAGAGCAAGCGAGGCGAGCAACATCCCCTACATATTTCAAATCAACCTCAGTGATCCACCGTTTCCAATCACTCTACATGTCCCACTCAACAGTGAAGACCTACGGATCTATACAGCCATACCGAGCAAGCGAAGCGAGCGAGTATACTATAAACGAGGTTTAATAGTTACAGACCAGCGATCCGCGCAAAGGCCTATCTAATACATATATAATAAATCTTTGTGTAATAATTTGCAGCGTTTTTAAAGTGTATTTTTTTTTTTTAATTTATTGGTGTATTTATTTATTTTATTTTATTTTTTTTCAAGAAATTGATACAGCAATATAATACATAAATGTGATTGTTACACAACTAATATCTCAATGATTTTCGCTTCCTCACTACCGAAGGTACATGGGACGCTTTGTGTTCTTGCAAGAAGTCGAAAAAATTGATACCTTCAAAAATCAAAATTTCTCCTAGCTTTTTGCGTTTCAGAGCTTACTTATCAATTTTTGTTACGAGTCTGTTGTCACGCCCGAAATTGGGTATGACAAGTTTTGTCCAATTTTGATGACATTTTCAAGGATTGTGCGGTTTAGCTCCTAGACAGTTCCCTATAACTGTCATCAACTTCGGAATAATAGTAGCCCGTGCGCATGCGCAAACGAGAGTCATTATAACGTCGATTGTTCATTAGCTATTGGTCTGATTTTGTGTTCAAGGCCGGGGAGTAGTTGGGTATATCTTCCAGGAATATGCCATATAAATTATATCGCGATTGGTTGAGTAATTACTACTTTGCACGTGCAAAAATAAAATTCGTTGACGGGAGGCAAAACTCAAAAACTCTTGAATCGATTTTTTTGAAATTTCCAGGGATTAGGGTTAGGTCCTAAATGATGTGCTATGATTTTTATTGTCGTTGGATTAATACAACTTGAATTTCGCAACGTAATTCATGGAATCAACGGAATTAATGCAAACTTGAATTTCCTATAACGTCGATTTCTCATGGCCTATCTCTCCGATTACCGCCTCCGTTCAACCCCTTTCGTATTGAAACTAGTGACATAAATGTTCCAAATAAGACCGAAGTTTTAATGTAATATAATGAGATTCACGAAAACCAGAACAACCAGCGTAAACACCAAGATTTATCAATGTTACCCCCTCCACTCACCCTTTTCCATTTTACCCTTCGTCTCATTCCGTTTCCTATTTGAAACTTGTAGAAAAAAAAGAATCACTAAAATCAGATGAGAATAGTATAAACATCACGGTTTATCAGTATTACCCCCCTCCGCTCACTCTTCCGTAATGAAATGTGAAACTCCTGGTAGACCAATTTCTCAACTAAACTTAATTGTACCAATTGTATTACCAACCTTTCTGTAAAAATTTGCAGAGTTTTTGAATGTGTATGATCTATGTTTGTTGAAACGGAGAGTAAGTAGACAGAAGTAAAGTAAGTTGAGAACTGACGGAGTGTTAACGAAGAGTAGGTAAGTTGAGAACTGAATAAAATATGTAACAAAGTACGAAAATATGTGCTAACAAAGTACGAAAATCCCAGTGTAGTAGTACAGTATTAACTTTTTAATTGCCGGAGAACGGAACATCGTAGAGCAAAACGGATTACAAATTCCGATGCCATACCTCAATTTACTAACTAGAACACAATTTGGTGAATTTTGATCAATTTCCATGGTCTGGCAAGGGACGGGAATTCTTAGCTGTATCTGCCGAGGGTCTGTACAATCTCTACAGGGCTTAGCTTAGGGTAACTAGAGGCATTATTTCTAACAAGGTAGTAGGTACCTTATTTGAGTATGATTTTGAGCTATGGCACACTTACATCATTCAGTTATACATAGGAGCAAAGCGTAGGTGTATTGCGGGTTACATCACCAAAGCAGGCCTCTGTCTGGTTGTGTTTAGTATCCATATCTAATTCTTCTTGACCTTTTCGACGCGGTTGATCTTCGATGCCGCTAACCCCCTTCCGTTTTATACTGGAAATTATACGCCGCTGTTCTCCGGCTCTAGTATCCCCTATTTTATACACGGTTATTCTTCGATGCGGTTGTACACTACATTGAGATATTATTTGAAAAACATCCTTTTTATACGCGGTTACTCATTCGACGCGGCTGTTCTTCGACACGGCTGTGCGTTCCCTGCAATTCGTCTCACAAGAAAAAAAAAAAAAAAAAAAAAAAAAAAATTCAGGCCTTGCCGGGATTCGAACCCACAACCTTCGTCTCACGAGGAAAAAAAAAAAAAAAATTTGTCAGGCCTGGCCGGGATTCGAACCCACGACCTCTCGCCTCCCATCTCGGGACAAAAAACGTTACACAAAAAAAGTGGACATTTTAAAAAAATTATTGGGGGTCGGCCTAAGAATTGCATAGCAATTAATATATATGTAATCAATATAAAATATAATCAAGCTTTCCAGAGTTCATTAGCTAGCACTTTTTGAGCACATTAAATTGCCCAAATTTTGAAAAATGTGCTAAAAAAAAACACTAAAATTAGCTAAAAACGGCCAAAAATTGTTAAATTTATGATTTTTTTGCAGAATTTTTGTCAAAACAAAATTATCAACGATTAACTAGGAAAATATATCATCATTATCTAGGAATGATGTTGAACTTTTGAACGGGATCTCTCTGGGTGTGGTAGAGAAGGTTTAATTTCAACTTAGAGAACCAATAATTTAAATCAGCAGAGTGAGCTCTATACGTAATTTTGTTCCGATCCAACTTGTGATGCTGAACTTTGGGGTCTTTTCTGTAATATCCCCACATTTACAAACTATTTTCTATAGAATGGGGATTGATCGTATTCATGATCCCCAATCATTTTCACCTCCACTGTGGTAAAATAGATCAGAATGCTGTGTGTAGTTTGGTGGTTTAGATGCTCGCAAGCTCGCATCTAAAAAATACATTACAATCATAAAGTAATCAATCCCTTAAGGGCCGATTACACGAGCAACAAAAGTTGCGCAACTCCAAAAAAATTGCACTAGAAAAGTTGTACGCAACACAAAGCAATAAAATTGCCTCGTGTTGCGTCAAGATGTTGCAAGGAATTAATTGCACTGTGTTGCACCAATAAAGTTGAGCAATAGAAATTGCTCAATTGTTTCGTTTACACGGGCGACTACAGTTTGCGCCATGGACGGTGAAGAGGTGGTCGTCGCTGCTGCTGCCAACCAAAGGAAAAAGTGGGGAATTTGGCAGCGCCAGTTTCTGAGCCAGAGAGAATGTGGGTTGGCTCTCACCTCTGAAATTCTTTCACGTCAATATTTGCTCATAAGGCCATGCTGCACAAATAAACTCCTATCTTTGCTACGTTAAAATTCTCTCATGGGGCAATGCTGCACCCCACCAGTGCAGTTTCACGTCAATATTTCCTCATAAGGCCATGCTGCACCCCATCAGTGCAGTTTCACGTCAATATTTGCTCATAAGGCCATGCTGCACAAAACACTCTCAATGTGATTGGCTGTTTCGTTCCCTCTACCGACCCAAGGCCAAAAAATTGCCGCAATAGTGCAATAATTTTCCAAATCTCTTGGTCTTCATTTCAACACGATGCAACAGTTGCCGAGAGGGCTCGTGGGCCTGAAATGTTGTACAACTCCCGTCAATTAATTGCCTGCAATCTTCGGCAACTTTTTCGAGGAGAGAATAGTTGTCCAACTGTTTTGAAATAGTTGCGCTTTGAAATACTTTTTTCTGCAATTATTGCCGGAAAAAATCGCTCTTGTAAAAGGCCCTTTAGTAAATGATGGGAAAAACAAAAGATCATGGATATGTCTAGTACCTACTGCTTACCAGTAGGTACCTACTACTCAATTGTATACCAACCATGTAGTGCCTTCTTTTCACAAGATTATTCCATTATGGTTACAAAACAATATTGGTTTATAACTTAGAGTAATAAATCAGCATTCCTTGACACTACAATGGCTTAGAGGTCATGAGATGTAGTGATAAAATGAGAGCATTCCAAAAAGTGGCGAACGATTTTCCTACTATGAAAACTATGGGAGTTACTCTTCCCTAGTAACGCCATGGTTGTACGTGAAAAATCAATAGAAATTCTACCTAGCCTTCACTTTTTGAGTTAATAATAATCTAAAGTGCCGGAGCGTTGCATTTTGTTAAAAAAATAGTGTGGAGAAAAAAATTCCTTGAGCCCCAGCCAAAAGACTTATCCATGTAAAAATTCAGATTAGTTGGACACATAGGTCAGAATGATGTGTGTAGTTTGGTGGTCTGGATGCTAGCAAGCTCGCATCTCAAAATACATAACTTCAAGTAGTCAATCCCTTAGTAAAAATACAGATTAGTTGGTCATACAGGTCAGAATGAATGAATAGTAGATAATTAATGGAAATATGCGGGGATATAACAGAAAAGGCCCGAACTTTGGAACGGGGCTATGCTGGGTGAGGTAGGAGTTAGAGTATCCCCTATAAGGCAAGTGAACCCATCAACTACTATATTGCCCAGAACCTGCTAGTAACGTTAAAAAGACATATTACGTCATCCCACATAATTTTATACTGTGTTCAAGAAGCCTTTGACGATTGAACAGGAGTTTCAAGGGCGTCCTTAAAAATACCAGACCGGTTTTATAGTAGGATAATGGAACGAGGACACCAATTAGTGGAAGTAATTTCCTTGTTCGAATAATACGAGTGAAATTGCATTTCTGGAGAGAAAAGATGATCTTCAAGATCAACAGTTTCATCTTCCCAATGTAAAGGCGGGAGCCATGAATATTTCACGAAAGCAATCACGAAAGAGACTTGAAATATTCACGGTGGAGGAGGGCTAGAAGAATCGTGATCTTTTTAACAGGTAACCAGAGTTTCGCCGATGAAAGAACCAACAGGATGCCTACGGCCTTTAATAAACTAAGAAGATGAACGTGGAACTGGTGGCCGTCATGTTCGATTGGTGATTCAGGGTTGGAAGGTGGAAAGAGGCTTTTGTTGGAGTGGTGAGTGAAGGCTCCATCTTAGAGATGACTCCGCGGGATATCGTAGTGGTTTTACGGTAACTTACTGCCGTATGTCAGTTTGAAGTGAGCTGTATACAGTAGTGAACATTATCCCTTATCCCCATTTCGTTGGTTGAAGGCTGTAGTATTTGAACGTGCTCTCTGGAACAGTAGCAAGACAGTAACAGAACGCATAAACCGAATATCCCGCTAGAGACCCTAACATTTTTTGACGACCCTCTGTCGTAAAAGCAAGGTAGACCATTCACATGGAATGGAAATTGTTTCTCCTGTCACACAGCGTTACAATTCATTAATGTGAATCTTCAAATGCTCAGGGGGATATTCGCATTGGGTGATTTTAGCATGGAACATGCTTTAGCCTTGAGCTAACTGGCGAAAACTGTCACGTTTTTTGGGAGACGGCGATGTATCACGAAATGTTTTCTTATGTTTTTCACGTACAACCAAGCCGTTGCCGAGGTAATGAAAGTTCTTTAGTTTTCATCGGACAAAGATCATATTCCATTCGTTGAAAATCTCTCGATTTATCACGCATTTCATTCGTACTTGTACTTCTATTTATGTCGTAGTTTTACATTTTTTTATATTATAAATGAGTGAATCTTGGTTATAGTAATTGTTGACGCGCACCATAACAGAAACTTACCTACCAAGGTACTTCCTTCTAATTTCCATTAGTAGAATATTTATGTCGTAGTTTTAAATTTATTTACAAGATGTTAATCCAATAATGCGATGTTATAAATGGTTGGTAAAAAATATTATTGTGCCGCTTGTAAGCCTGGTTTTGTTGTCACTTGTTGAGGTGGTAATCTTTATTATAGTTATGCCGCTTGGTGGCTGGCTAATTAGTTTGGCAACATCATAACTATAAGAAAACTATAAAAAGAAACTCGTAAACGAGTTCCACTATCTGCTTTACAAGTAGATACCATGTTACATGGATATGTCTTTGATTGGGGATTTCATAACGGTTGTCCTCGAGTTGTCCTCGACTGTTGTCAAGATGATGAAAATGTTTCCTATGGAGTGGAGTACCTAAATGATGCTATCGCTTTACGTTAAGAATATTGTAACCAGCTTATTAAAATTGTTTATAGTCCAATCAACTTAGTTTTGGAATGTAGCCAGGTACTTAAGGAGGGGGAATTGGTAGCTTGAGATGTGAACATTTATCACATAAATCAAGCGCTTTCCAACGAGTGGCGAACGATTTTTGTGCGATGAAAACTGCGGAAGTTCCATTCCCCTAGCAACGGCTGGGTTGTACGTGAAAAACACTGAAATTGTGACACAAATTTTGCATCACAGATTTTTGGTTGATCCCCCAGAGCAAAGACATATCCATGTCAACAAAATAAAATATTCCCGAATTAGCGGGAAGAAAGCATGTTCCATGTTTTAGCATTTTAGCCGAAGGCCGAAAGCTGAAAGCAACCGGGGGGTCCAGGGGTCCTTAAAGCGAATTCAAGTATTGGATCCCATCCTATTCGTCTCAAATCTATTTCAATAGGACGTCCCTCTAAAGCTAGGGAATATTAGCAAGGCTTCGCATATTATAGGAGGGTCGCCCTATTGAAATTGATGACCGTGACGCATTTTGGTTTATTATTTCCAATAATAAGCCTATGTGATCGTGTAGCAAAAAATTTTTATAACCCCCCCCCCCCCCCCCTCAAACTTTGTCACTTTACGTTTCAAGGTGCGTAGAATCCAAATTTGAAATGTCCGTCCGCCGTTCGCCGTTCGCCGTCCGGGCCATAAAAGGCCTATGAATTGACTTAAAAAAACCCGTTCTTTCGCATATAGACTCCATTTGGGGTTTAGTTGGTCCTAACGTTTAACCATCCCGATCGCTTTACTTGCACAGATGCTATGGGCCAAAAACGGGGCTTTGAGTGTTAAGACTTATGCGCACGCACGCCTGGCACGCTTGGCAGGGGGTCACGGTGGGTGGTGAGGGGGTGGTGAGCGGGGGGTGGAGTGAGAGAAGGCGCCGCGGCACCTTGTGGTGTCTGGGGTGACCAGGGGCGTAGCAGAGGGGTGTAGGAGAATGGATATTCATTACTTTTACGTGTTATACCCATATAATACACCGCGGCACCATGAGGTGGGTACGGCGTTCCTTCGAGGCATGAATATATGTTTTTTTCTAGGTCATATTTGTGTGTTAATACCAATGCTTTTCCTACGCATATTTAATAACATATCCTCTCGACTTTTCGTACGTACTTAGATAATGATATTATTAAGGCAATAACTATTTGAATAGATAGGAGCTCAAATCGAGAAATATAAACATGCGTATATAATTATAGAAGTATAGGTTGTGGCAACTCAAAATAGGACACGCCGAGGAGTCTGGACGGGCCTTATTTTTTTTTTTTTTTTTTTTTTTTTTTTCTTTTCATAATATTTATTGCACCAAGTAATACAACTTATTAGCAACATTTCTTTGACAATGAATAATCGGTGACTGAAACAAGACTGTGATACATAACACATCCTATACATCATTTCAGCTATTTAGTGTCTTCAATGAACACGATTTGCAGGAGCGCACATCACTACACTCACTGAACAAACTTTCATGAACACATCACTCCCTATTACCACAGGTCGTGAGGTTTTCGTCTTTTCAGTCGTCTGAGCAGATCATCAACGTCCTGCAGCTTCACAACCTCCTCGTTGATATGACCTTGGAGCCTCTGATGATGGGCTATCGCTTGAGTTTTTATTACTTCATTTATTGTGGGAATTTTGAGGTCGTTATGGATATCATTATTGGTCGAGTAGCGGTACGCATCGACGCATGACCGCAGTACTTTGTTCTGGAATCGCTGTATAATATCACGATTACTTTGAGAGGTGCAGCCCCAGAGCTGTGCACCATATGTCCAGACTGGCTTAAGGACCTGATTGTATAAAGTTAATTTATTTTGGATAGACAGTTTTGACCGTCTACCAATCAACCAATACATTTTTCGAAATTTGGTGTCCAATTCTGTTTTTTTGTTTTTTACATGCGCTCTCCAGCGGAGCCTTGTATCCAGAGTCATACCCAAATATTTTGCCTCATTGGCATAAGGGATGACTCTGCCATTCAGATAGATTGGTATATTTTTGATTTGGCGGTTGGTGAAATCAACATGGACTGATTTTGCCTCATTCATCTTGATTCTCCACTTAATTGCCCAATCATGGAGATTCTCGATGGATCTTTCAAGTTTTGAGGTCGATTCTCGATTGTCTTCACCAATGGCAAGAATAGCAGTATCATCTGCAAATGATGCCAGGGTGTTCCCCTCGTGTTCAGGCAAATCGCTGGTGTAAAGGACGTACAGTAGTGGGCCGAGTACACTTCCTTGTGGTACGCCAGCATTAATTATTTTTGCTTCCGAGTAAGCATCATCTTGTTTGATCCGGAAGTATCGATTTGATAGATAAGAGTGAAGCAGTTCAACATATTTGGCTGGAAGCATTAGTCTGAGCTTATGGTCAAGTCCCTTGTGCCAGACTTTATCGAACGCTTGAGTAACGTCGAGGAAGACAGCTGAGCAGACTTTTTTATCTTCTAGGGCTTGTTCAATAATATGAGTGATACGGTGCACCTGATCTATAGTGGAATGCTTATGGCGGAACCCAAACTGATGTTTGGGGATGAGGTTTCTTTCTTCTACGATTTTAATTAGACGTGCATACAGCACTTTTTCAAAGAGTTTTGACAGTACTGGTAAAAGTGATATTGGTTTATAAGACTTAAGCTCTTCAGGAGTTTTACCTGGCTTCAATATCATAATGACTTCAGCGAGTTTCCACAGTTGAGGAACATAACGTAACTTGAGAGAGGCAGTCGTGATTTGCGTGGTCTTTACCAGTGCTTTTCGTGGTAGGTGTTTGAGAACTTGACCGGTGACCAGATCATATCCAGGTGCCTTCTTCGGATTGATCTTGGTATTGATGGTGTTTTGAACTTCTTTGACATTGATCAGTGGGATGTCAATTTCTTGTTCTAGCAAGGGAATTTCTCCAAGGGATTCTTTGTCAGGGCGGCCAGGATTGGGCATAAAAATATCTGCAAGATGACGAGCAAAAGCATCAGCCTTTTCTTGGTTGCTTTTTATCCACTTGCTATTAGTTGTATCTTTAATTGGTGGTGCCTGGATGATAGGTCTCTTCAGATGCTTTGTTGCCTTCCAGAGGGAGTATTCAGTGTCTCGATGATTGGTGAGCGATGTGAGGTAATCTTCTTGGGTTTCTTCTTGTATCTGCTCCATCATTTTCTTCAATTTGTAGTCGAGTTGGTACCATTCAGTTTTAAGAGCGGGGATACGTAGTTTTTGCCATTTACGCCTGGCTTTTCGTTTTTCTCTGATCATATTTATAACTTCACGTGGATAGTTGAGGCCCTTCAGCTTTTTCTGTTCTTCAGGGGTGTTTTTCCATGCCGCAGTTTGGATAGAGTGAACGAGTTGACTTAACTCTCCATCAACTTCAGCTGGAGTTGTTAGTGGCACACTGAGATCTATATATTGATTTAAGTTGACTTTAAACTGATCCCAGTCTGTCTTTTTGTTCACCAAAACTGGATTATGAGGCTTTAGAATGATGGTTTCACTTAGCGTTAGAAGTATTGGCGAGTGGTCAGAGCTGAGGTCAAAACAGTCCTCAACAAGTGCATAGTTCGCTGAAATATTTTTCATGATAAAGAAATCGATTAGATCAGGCTTCTTCTGGATATCCCCTGGCCAGTACGTTGGTTTCCCAGTTGACAATGGAGTACAGTAATTTGATTGAACATATTTAAGGAGCTCTGTACCACGAGGTGTACAAAGTCGTGAACCCCAATGCGTGTGTTTTGCGTTAAAGTCACCGCCGATTATGAAGCGATTTCCAAGTAGGGCAAATACTTCAGCAAATTCATTTTCTTTTATGATATGCTTTGGAGGAATGTAAATACTGGCAATATTAGCTTCAAAGGATTTCGTACTAATGGTGATTGCACAGCTTTGAAATTTTTCTGTCTCTATTTTGACACATTCATGATGTTTTATATTATCTTTGATAAGTACTGCGCTGCCCCCTCTTGCATTATTGCTGGGATGGAGAGCATGATAGCACTCGAATCCTTTTATCTTAATGCGTGACTCCTTAGTAAAGTGGGTCTCAGAAATTAGACAGATGTCTATTTTGTTTATATTAAGAACCATCTCCAGGTCCAATTTTCGGGACAGGAGTCCATTGGCATTCCAACACATAATTCGTAGGTTGCGCATCATTGGGCTTTCTTTCGTGAATGGCTGCGATCTTTTTCTAGGGCAATTAATCTTTGATTAACATTAGATAGGGTGTTTTCCATTCGGCTTTGATTTGCAAGTATGTTTTGCAATAATGATTGTATAGTGTTATCAGGCTGCAAGGGTGTTGGCTGGATGACACTGCCACTTACCGCTTGGGCGTATGAAGGCTGATGACCGAAATGTTGATTTTTCTCATGTATAGGAGTTTTCGGGATGAAAACTTTCCTAGTTGTATTGATTTTTTTGGTTTCTTTTTCGATATTTTGGGAGCCAGCCTTCAGACCTTGAGATCGTTTTTTGTGAATCTCGGCAGCTTCAATAGCCACTGGACATTTGCGGTAGTTTGCTGTATGCGAGTCTCCGCAGTTTGCACATTTGGCTGGGGTGTCGCGAGGTTTGGTGCACTTTTCTGTGGCATGGAAGCCAGCACATTTAACACACCTCTCCATTTTCGTGCAGTAGTTTTTGGTGTGTGCCCATGATTGGCATCTCTTACATTGTGACACAATTTTATTCGGTTTAAGGTTTTCGAATTTTACCTTCGACGAATAAAATTTTGTGATTCCATGGATAGTGTCAGGATTAGTTCCGGGGGCAAAATCAACTATATACATATCAATAGGTTCTTTTGTTCCCCATTTCAATTTTTGTGTCACATTCAGGACTTGTAGGTGTGGGAATTCGTGGGCAAATGCGTCTTTGAGCTCTTGTGGAGCAAGCCCTCTTGGAATTCCTTTCAATATCACTGTATACGGTCGTTCTTGTTTATTTTGGTAAGTCGTGAACGGGCATTTTTTATTGATGAGCTCCGATCTAATGGCTCGGAATTCATCTGAGGTTTCCGTGTTAATTTTAACTTTACCGTCACCAAGAAGAGTAAGGGTGACATTTGGTACTAACTGTGTTAGCCGTGCTTTAATATTTTTGAAGCCCTCAGCATCTTTAAGTGCTTCTAGCATGAAAGGAGGAGGTTTTGGTTCTTTTTTTGGTTGGGGTTTTTGTACCTGATTTTGAGATGTAGTATTTTCAATTTTTTTTTCGGATTACCTTCACTGGTTTAAAGTCTATGCCAGAGACATCGTATGAGCGAACCTCATCGTCCCCAACTTCATTGGCAAGATCACTTGAGTCTGTATGAAAAGACATCTCATGTTCTAATTTTTCTAACTTGTCTTGAAGGTCTGAGACTTTTTTCTTTTCTGCCAATACATGTTCATTACACCCAGATAAATAACCACTGAGGGTATTAATTATGGAGTATAACTCACTGAATGAATTTCGGATGGCCTCATCTTGAATCCCTCTGGTATTCGTCTGATGTTGCGCAAGAGAAGCCTTCACTTGCGAAATTATCTCCGCTACCGTCAGCACTCTTCCGCTGTCCGAGTTCATCGTACCGCTTCAGCCGAGTTCAGCAGACCTCGCGGCCCGAGACAAATATTTTCGTTTCACGGAGCTCGATGTTTCTACCTTGAATGTTCGCGAGCTACTGGACGGGCCTTATGACGTACGCAAGCCAACTAAAACTACGATCATACTCAATTGAAAAAATAATAAACCTTTGTGAAATAATTTGCAGCGTTTTTGTGGCTTGTATTCGTGTAATCGCTGATAGACGAATACGATAACACGAATTCGAATATAATCGCAGTTGACTCAGAATCAACGAATAATTATTGAGATTCTTATTCGTATTCGATGATAAGATTATGCCCAACACTGGTGGAAGGTTTAATTCAGTTTGTGAAAGCAATACATATAGCTTGGTGTCTCTTCCACATACTCGTAATACAGTAAATTCTCACTACAATCAGCTTGCGATGTATGGAAATTTCTGTCTCTGGGTCAAGTTGCACGGCTCAACCTATCCATAGCTATACTCTAACTCAACTGAACACTTCCAGAAAGATAGTGAAATAAAAAGCAAACCAACAGTGCATGTCACGGCATAAACATATAAAGCTAGGTATAGGAGCATATAAATACTCCCCTCCACCCCCTCGCCTCCCAGATCATTCTAAATATATTTATAGCCATCGCGTGTTTTGACTTCTCCGGATGACCTACGTGTTTCCCCGCCAGCTCGTCTTGAGAGCGGAGGCGGCCAAAGTTTTTCTCTCCGACAATTCAGGTTAGTCGATGAAGAGGTCTGGGCGAGGTGCGCACTTCCAAGACAACATCGATTAAAATGCCTGTTTTATAAATTCCATTTTCCTCGGCATTCAAATGAGGCAGTGAGGCTACGATATTATTCAAATTCACTCTCTTGTAATATTAAAAATAATTTAAAAGTCTGCCGAGTTGTGAGTGGCAAATACCTTCCTTGTAGCAGAAACGAATATGGGTGTCAAGAATTATGCAGCAGCGGCTAATCTCCGTCAATATACGCATTTAAAAAAAAAAATTATATCCCTCATAAGTTATTGCAAGAAATATTCAAATATTAGGTAAATTTTTAGGCATAACCCAATTACACAACCATGCCCAATCGATACCAACTCCGTTATTAGCAAATTTTCGTAGAAAATAAAACTATTGCAATGGCTCCAAAAATTTTAAAATAAAAATTTCTTTAATTGAAATCAGTTTTGTGGCATTCTGAACGATTCCTGGATTTTGACACTTTTTTCATATTTTTCATATGTAATATATATGTATGTATACATATATATATGATGTTAAAATATTGGATTGTGTTCTTTGACGTATGAAACGGATTTTTTGCGACCCTTCAAACCCACTTTTAAAATTTCGAAACCATATAAATAGCTTTTTTCTTTGAAAATTCACTAAAAGATAAACTAAAATTTTGAATTATAATAACGATTGTCCTCCTTCTATGACATAGTAAGTATGATAAAAAGATCTGATAAAAAGTTAACTAGAAGTTAACTGTTCAATCTACCCATTTTTATCGGTGAACAATTCATTAAGAACTTTGTGAACAGTTCGTAATTATTCTGCCACACCATTTCTTCATTTGTAATGTAGATGTGCCTGGTCATCCTTTACGTTATGCGGTTACTTCAGATATTGGATCCTACGTGAGAGGGATGGAATAAGGGTGACTCATAAATACATGATAAGGGTACTATGTATTTAGGGCTTGTGGGGACCGACCTGTCACACTTCATGAAGTAGGTATCTCATAGTCTAATCTTAACTTGTTAATAAATATGTTTACTGTAATAATGACGTGTGTTGCACGTAAAGCAGAGGTTCCCGACTCAACTTTCACCGGGACCCACTAGCTGACATTTTCGCGATTTTCGAGAATGGTGACCTACGAGTTTGATGTATACCTCCCCACCAAGTGCGCACTTTTCTCCATCGACGATTCTATGCAGGGTAATGGAGTTACTTGAAATTTTCAAAATTCCATGCATGGAGAGGCATCTTCTTGACCTCTCTCACCTAGGTCGAGTTCATTGGGCAGCATTTTTTGAGCACATTAAATTGGTTACATTTCAAAAGAAGTGCTGAAAAAATCACTGAAAATAGCAAAAACCGGCTAAAAACCGTTAAATTTGTATTTTTTTAAAAAGCAGAATAACGCTAAAATAAAGTTTATTAACTATATAATAAAACATTTGAAAATTGATGTACAAAGTCGTGCTGAAAAATATACTTTTTCATTAAAATGAGCTAATAAATTGATAAGAATGGAAAAAAAAGATAAAATCCAAAATTTCTTTTTAAATAGCAGATTATTATTTTACAACGAGTTCTTTGACATAATATTGGTAATTAACTATTTCTTTTCACACAAAGTTCTCAATTTTTCAAAAACTACTGTAATATAACATAGAACGATAAATTACGAAAATTGGTTCATGCTGCTTAACTGGAACTGGTGTGTGTGTGTGTGTGTGTGTGTGTCTGTCTGTCTGTCGTGTCCTCAAATCCTTGTAACAAGCTTATTTTCCACAGTTTTCATCTGATTTGGATGACATTTTCAGGGGATGTGCGGGCTAGGGGGTTAACGGTCCCATGTGTGTTTCATTGTTGCCAAATCAATAGTTCACTCTGCGCATGCACAAACGTAAATTCCATTATGCACCATTTTTTCACGTCCTAGTCGTCCGATCTCGCTCAAACTTGGATGATATTTGGAAGAAGATGACTTGTTAACTAGCTACTTCGCATGCGCCAATGTGAAATATTGTAATGACCTTAATTTCCACTGTTCTCATCCAATTTTGATGAAATTGTCACGAACGCGCGGTTTAGGTTGTAGATGGTCCCGTACCTATTTCATTGTTTTCAACTCATCAGTTCATTCTGCGCTTGAACAAATGTAAAATACAATCATTTTTTCGTTTCTCAATTGACCAATTATGACATTTCACGCTACTTCTTGATTTACTCTTTTCCGCTATCGAATTTTTCAAGATCATTTAAAACTTTTCAATGATCTATATATAGATCCATGATAGGTAAACGAGGAATTTATGTGCCTCATCAACTTGGCAGACTTATTTTCTTCATCCTTCCAATTGTTGGGAAAGTAAACACAACCATTCCCTCCAATAACGGATGCTTAAGTGCTCGCTCACCAAAAGAAAGAAAAATATCTTCCGAGATCTTTGTTTTCGCGGCAAAGAGAAATGTAAAGCGGCCGAGATGCGAAAACACTCCACATAACGCAGCGTTTCATCACTGACGATGGATCGACCAGTCAGCTTAAATATGCCGCCTCATGCAAAGATAAACCGGGAGATCGGTCATTAGGCGATAGCGTCGCTGGCTTATATATTCGGAGGTTACCCGGGGGATTCTTCCGTGAGGTTGGAAAAATAGACACAGAATTATGAGATGGAATTTTGTTTAAGCGAACCCATTACCGTCGTCATTTTGTTGCTGACTTCCCCTAACTCTAAACCCTTCTGAATGGTACACTTTCAACCGAGTTCATAATTTCATGAATGCTTTGAAATTTTTGCACTTTAGGTACAAAGAAATAGTTAACCACCAATTTTATGGCAAAAAGTTCCAGTCATGCAGCATGATCTTAAGAGCGAATTTTCGTAAATTATCGTCCTATATTATATTAAATTGTTTTGAACATTGAGGACTTTGAGTGAAAAGAAATTTTTAACTACCAATATTATGGCAAAACAATCGTTGTAATAATAATCTGCTATTCTAGAAGAAATTTGGGATTTTTAACTTTTTTGCAGTTTTATCGATTTTCTAGCACATTTTAATGAAATTTAAGTTCATGTTTCAGTATAATGTTGAATTGTTTTGGAATTTGAGCTTTTTGAGTACAAGAAATTGTTAACTACCCTTACGCAGGATGACATAAAAGGCATAGATTTATTTTGCTGTCTTTATCTTTTTGAAAAGAATATCTTCAAAAGTTTATTATATTGATTTCTCGTATATAAAAGGTATTTCAGTATAATTTCTACACGAACTAAATCACTCGAGGCGAAGTTGTGGAAACCCATTTCAATAATTAAGGAAACGGAAGTTAGTGAAGGACGTTGTCTACTTCCGTTTATCTTTTAGTTTTTCGATCAAAATGCTGGTAATGTGATCGAGAGAAAAAACGCGCTTTAAATGCAACAGGCATCTTCAATTCAGTCAACAACACAACACTATCCACTGCATTAGTAGTTTAATCACAACTTATACAAACTGTTTTATCATCATTATTCTTATGTTACTTCCAAGTGCGATAACTGGGGTGTTATAGAACACATTCTTTAGGTTTGTTCGCTGAGGCGATTGACAGTTGACTTGCAAACCAATTCAAACTTGTTGTAGACTGATCAAGTGCGCATGCGCGACTTGAGTCAACTTTCAAATTGATTTGAAACTGGTTTGGAGTCCATCCATTTTATAATTGAATGTTAGGGCAAAATACTCAGAGGCGAAAATAGAAGCAAAAATTCGAATGATTTCATTGGCTGCTGTGAGTGTGGAATTGAGGGGGCAAATTGTCAGAAAATGGTCAGCTAGAATAAGTTCTGACGGATTTGGTGATCCGCAACGAGTTGGAAACCGGTTTGGAAAACTCTGCGAACAGGCAGCGACCAAAGGTGGGGGGAGTTCTGATGATCAGAGAACACATCGAACACCTCTAGTGGGTAGCAAACTGGTTTGGTGGCCTTAGCGAACAAGCCTTTTGTGTCTGTAAACTGAAGGTTTGTTCGAACAGACAGCCCTGGACCAACAGTTCGCTTTTCGATGAGACGGTCCAGGACTATATAGTCTCAGCAGTTCTGAATTTTTTCCGGGACTGTTGTTCCCGCACATGCGCACGTGATGTGACCGATTCCCCTTTCCTGCTTCTCCATTATCTTTTATTATCTGTTTCTGTTCTTTCGCGCTTCCGACAGTATTTTCTCTTGGATTTGCATCGTTTACTACCTAAAGTTGTGGAGATACCAGTAATAGGTAACTTGTTTAGCGTTTTACTTGCATACGTCGTAAAATAAACCAGGTCTCCTTACTCCCTAATCCTATAATACGCGTAACCAACAATCACATGTTTTAAATCATGACGAGAAGACGTCAATGGGTCAATGGGATTGAGAGGCGTTTTCTCTTGCCTTGGACTCTAATGTAGTTCACTAGGTATGTACCTACTAATTTCTCCCATAGGTATTTGGAAAGATCAAAAATAGCAAATATGTTCCATAGCAACTATTTGGTTGTGAGAGAGAATCATCGGAAAATTTCGTCACCCGCAAAAAGTGTCACTTCCTAAAAGTAACGCTTTTCGTGGTTAGATACCTAAGTAAAGACATGAAAATGTTAATAAAACGAAATTTTTCAAAAAAGTGGATATGTTCCCTTTTGATGGATTACCTACTCCTCAGATATTGTGTGGAAATAAGATATGAGGAAGGTTTTAATTCAGGTCTTGGATCAGGTTAGCCCATCACAACCATCCGAGTGTGTTCGGACATACTCAGTCCAGGACTCGATCCTGGACGGTTCTATCTCCTCCCTTTTCAGAACGTAGTTCTATCCAGGACTGGACCATGAAAGAACTATCCACACACGGAGGAAGAAGGTCACCAGTGAGAATTTCATAGAGGAAAATCTGACCAGGTGCGCGGGGAGCTACCATTCCTATGCACGAGGCCTACAGAAGAGTATATACAGGTGTGTATATCTACTATACTATACCTACTATAATACATTATATTCTTCATATAACGGCATATAGACGAATTCATTGAATTCGAACCTGTGAGGACTATGCAGAGAGTCCAAATCCCGCCGTGCATCGGGAACAAGAAGAAGTAAAGTAAAGTAAACAACCATTGCAGGTTGGGGCTTTTCGTCCGACTACCTCCGGCGTTGCGGTCGTCCTCAGCTGTCCTCCGAATGGAGGATCAGAATTCGTTCTGATGGTTTCGCTTGAAGCTACTCATTGCCTCGCCCCCTTGAGTGCAGCGGGGTTCACCGTTCAGAAGCGTGAAAATTACTTGGACGTGAGACCTTTACTTGGGCGGTCATACATCCAAGTACTCACCACGTTCGTCGTTGCTTAACTTCACTAATCATATGAGAAACGCTAATCATTGCAACACCTAACACGTAAGGCACGAGGCCTACAGAAGGGTGTATCCAGGTGTGTATATCTACTATACTATACCTACTATAATATATTATACTTTTCATATAGCGACATATTGACGAATTTATTGAATTCGAACCTGTGAGGCCGATGCAGAGAGTCCAAATCCCGCCGTGCATCGGGACCAAGAAGATCCTGGCAACTTCGGAGGCCTCTGGGCTTTTCTTGCTTCGCACCGTCACCCTGGAAACGCGGTCTTCCAAATACCACGTCACATGCAGCTGAAAAGTTTAAAATTGACTACAATAATAATGAGATATAATAATATTATAATAATATATTATTAAACATTGTACTTTTAAATTACCTATATTAAAGCATTACTTTATGATAATATTCAAATTAATATTAATTCTGAGCATTCCAATCAGTCCAGCCGTTTGTGAGTAGATACGCGAAATCCTCGTGCATACATACAAATTATGTTGGTTTTCTTGACTACTTGTATGGGATAATGAAGCTGAGGGTTATCGAGGGTTGTCAATAATGCAACCTTTCTTCTTGGCCTTCGTTTCGCTATATTTGTACAACATCTACAGCACTACAGTGCAACATAGGACGAAAAAGGGTACAACTTTGGCACATACTTAAATTATAGAGCCAGCAAAATCTTGTACTGATTATTTGCTGTATACCTGATTACTAAAAATAATGCTTAACTATGTGAATTGAAATTAATACTCATTCCCTTCTACGCAAATCAGGTCTACAATTTATAAAACTCCGTAACTATAACATTAACAAAACTTGGCGCTTCGGGCCTCCCAAGGGGGTTCAAACCTTCACAGCTATAGAACCCCCACAGTTTTACACTTTATTATAAATGTTGAACAATTTAGAAAAAAATTTAGGCCTAAATGGAGAGAAATTAACCTCAGAGGTTCCACAGCTGATCAGTGCGCACTGAAATTGTATTCTAAATTCCGAGATTTTATATGTGCTCCGGTTTTACAAACACTTGCACTTTCTAGCGTTCATGAATGGAAATTAGCGATTGACTAACTAATTCAAAGATGTCACTACAGCGCATGATTTCATCCTCCTAGTTCTAGCCTTTAGGGAGAGCGAACGGATTAACGTAGATACAACGTTCCGGGTGGTTTCATTCGATTCTTCTAGACTATCAACGACTACCAACAAATTATTATTGTTACCATGCAAAGTTTCGAGATCTAGATTTTCTTGATGCCGAGCTTCAACAACACCTCATATGTGATTCATAACCCAAATTTCATCAACTTTGGTCCAGTAGTTGCGGAGAAAAGCTCTAGACGGCGGACGGACGGATTTTTGAAAATGCGATTTTTGGATTCTACGCACCTTGAAACGTAAACCAACTAATCTAACTATGTATGTTCCAAAATTGTACCCATTTTCTTCCTTTTTTGCATGTAGCTCTGGAGATGCTGTACAAATGTAGCGAAACGTCGGTCTAGAAGAATGTTTGCATTATTGACCAACCCTCTTTAACCCTCAGCTTAATTTTCATACATAGAAATATCGATCAATATTTCAACTATTGGATTATAAAAATTATAAATTGAAATAGGTTTGTTGAGAATTGTTTTCCACATTGAATCGAACGTTCAAAAACAAATGTATCTGCCGCCTGTTTTAGGGGATTTTCATGGAAAATAAAGCTATATCAATAGCTCTAAAGATTCACATAGATAGATTTTCAAAACGTTTTTGGTTTTTCATTGCGTTTTGTGGTATTCAGAAAAGGTTTCTGTGCTTCCACGCCTTGTGTACAGGATGTCTCACGTTATACGGGAAATTCCACCCACGAATTCTAAAACATTTCCAATCTAAAGTTCTCCTCCTAAAGATTATTTTTAGACGCTTTGTTATCGAGTTATTCAATTTTCAAGAATTTTTTCGTGTTTTGACCTTAAGTTACTAAAATGACCACAGCTACCTTGATTTTAGAGTAAACAAAAAAATTGGATATGCCACCTATCGTGCCAAATTGGGGGGTGGAGGGGGAAGTATTTTCGTACGTTGAAAACCATACCTATTTTTTTTCCAATGAAAACAAGAAAATACGAGTTTAGGATCGTTTTCTACGTATTTTTTCATGCTGAATTGAATGGTCACACTCGCAGATCTCCCCAACTCCGTTATAACCGAGTTTTACACTTTAACTAACTTAAAAATACCCGAGTTTTACCCTTTTTCTGGCAAGAGGTTTAATTGTTTCGGGAAAAGGTTAATAACTCTTTTGGCAAAAGGTTTGATTCGTTCGGTAACATGTTTAATTTTTTAAAATATTTATTTTTACATTGATCACAAAGAGATGATGCACATGCATCCTATTATTCAATACAGTTAAAAGGTACAATGTAAGTTTGCTTGATACATAAATCTGAGGATGAAAATTAATCTCCCAAATGAGCAACATTTGTTCGTGTTGGGAAATGGAGTCACTGGTTGATGGCAAAAAAACTATATACTATGTACAAACAATTGGCTATCCAATATTCATTTAAAAAAATCCAATACCTGTAATTTTTCGAATATAGCACGATATTGTGAAGAACACAGGCTTGTGTGATGTACAAAAGAAGAAAAAATAGGCACATACCAAATGCAGTTATAGGTACCTACCTAATTTTAATTAAGTATGTAGAAAGAAAAACCCCACTGCTGAAATAGGTTTAAAGGTCATTTAAGAAAGTATTTGATAAGAATTTGAAAATGTTCACCTTTCTTCCCAATAATACTTTTTTATTATCCAGTGATAATCCATTGAATATATTAATTGCCTTGTATAACTGTAATGCTGAGCTAGGGTCGTTCTATAGCGTGGCAAATTTGACACGTAATTTTCTTTTGCCCTCGTGTAGATGATTGGGAGGGGACGGAGTATTTTCTTGTAATAATTATTTAAGACAACTAACTTCTACCAACTTAGGAAAAGGAAGAATTTGCATCTAACCCTAAATGAGGGAGGGATGATTTTCGGTACCCTGAATTTGTCATGATCCGGATTATCGTTTTTTGAGTGGTAATTATTGGTTTATATGCCGTGTGATATCCACCTCTCCACACTGGTAGACAATATAGCAATATAGAGCTCATTAAGGAATCATACACCCTAAGTTTAAAGTAATTATTATTAATTAAATTAAATCGGCAAATGCTATAGCATTTTCTTACTTCAATGTCAGTAAAATTTGAAGATGAGATGAGACGAGAGAGCGTGGCGTGATCCCAGACGATCGTCTCCCAGTGGCCGGTCATGATGGCGAGGCTGAGGACGAGGGAGGCGAGCGCCGTGAGGCCGACCGTCGCCAGTAGAAGGAAGACGCGGAGGCCCCACTCCATCCCCTCACTGCTCGCCGCCGCTCCGACGCTCCGACTGACGGCGCCGCCCGCTCAGCTGCTCAACAGCGCCGCCCCCTCACCTGTTCACCAGCGCCGCTCCCGGAGGAGAATCTGACGCCGTGTCCTACGTGGACGACCAAAGAGCGCGAGCGAGCGACCGCACAGTAGGGCGAAAACGCAAAAATGCGCTTATAATTCAAAATCAACTGTTATAAATCAATATCCGAAAAAAATAGTTGTGTTATTGTCAGTATTTTCCGAAGCTGAGGAGTCCACTGAAATCATTTTTGGTTCGGCTCGACGTCTTCTTTTGGTTGAAAGTTCAACGATTAGGGCAATATCGTGAAATATTTGCAAACAAAATTATTTATTAGTTATTTATGTTGCCAGAAGTCGTAAGTTAGCTTCTTTTACAAGTGATTGAAATTTTAAACATTGTTTACGAATGATTAAACGATGAAATTTAAATTCAGTATTAATTCAATTCAAATTGAATTTAATAAACGAATAAAATTAAATTCAATATTAAATTAAATTAATTAAACGGTTAAAATAAATTTGATTCAATTCAAATTAAAGTCAAAAATTGAATGTATTCACAATAATCCATGTAATTTGCTACTACTCCACGTGTTTTTCGTAGTATGGTTGGATTTTATCCCCATCATCATCGGGAGAGAGGAGAAGCTTAGCCGCCTCTTCTAAAGGTTCACAAGCTTTCATGTTCACATGATGATTGCCATTCCGTTTATAAGGAGGAGAGCAAGGGGTCAGCAGAGATGAGCAGGTTATTTATAATATTTTCGTTGGCTGCCGAAAGAGAACATTTTCTAGCGTTGTTCAACCTGTACCTCCGGAAATCATTGTTTCTCGCCTACTCCAACATCCAGACAATAGGACTGGTAAGAAATCCATCAAAGTTTTACCACGGAGTAGTATCAAGTGAACTGTAGAGAGCATGTAATACCATTGGTAGCAGTTCACATAAATGTTATATGTCTCGAAAGCGTAATTAATTCTCTCTGGAGTCCATGGTTGCAGGCGGATGCAGCAAACTATTGTTGGATGTGTTTCTAGAGAGGTAGAGGCCACTGTAAATCGTGGAAATTATGGTGCACAAGGGTGCGCAAAAACTGTACAGCGAAATGAAAAATAATTGACACTATAAATTTGCTAAAGTTTCAAACTTGAGAAAAAAATTATTCCGATACTGCTAACTGATTATTTGTACTGCTACTATACTATGAGTTAACAAAAATATACTTGGACCATCTCAAAGAAAAATAATATTAATAATAAATTGTTTTCCGTTTTTAATGTCATCGAAAATTTTACAACTTTTCACATGTTTTTTTCATGATTGTACAAAATTCTCTACGGTATAATAATCAACTTAGCTGTTTGGCATTGGCATTGACGGCAAAGTAACAATTTTCTATCATCAATTGGACCAAATCTCGACTAAAATTCGACTTATAAGCGGTTTTTTGCGTTTTCGCCCCAGAGTGGACCGGCGCGTTCGAGCGACCTCAAGTCGCGCGCGCACGCCGCTATATAGTATCGACAGTATCGCAATATATAGTGTCCACAGTAGGCATCTAGAATCCTTGCGAGGTTAGCTTTGCTTCGTGCTGAATGTAAAATTTAATTTGAAGGAAAACATAAGCATCAAATGTCCCCCCAACTCTGGAAGCATGCTTTACAATTGTAAACTTTTTTTTTTTAATAGTTCTTATGGCAATGGCTGACGCCAATTACAAATTTGTAATGATCTATGTCGGAGTTTATGGAAAGGAAAGTGATGGAGGCGTATTTGCGAATACATTGTTCTACAAAGACCTGGAGTCTGGGAAAACAATACTGCCCTGCGAAGGCTCCTTACGTTTTTCTAGGTGATGAGGCATTTCCTTTGCGAACACACATAGCTAATGCTAAGCAAGTGTTGGGGAACTTGTAGTAAAAGATATTTAATTTTAATCTTTCCAGTTCGAGAATGAGCGTGGAATGTACATTCGGCATTAGGTATGACATCCGAATTCCGAGTTTTATTGAAGCCTAAAGAGACCAGCGATGACAATGCTGTGCGCATTGTTAAAGCAATTACTTTGTTACATAAAGTTATCATAGACAGATAAGGTGTACCGGCAGAGGAAACAGATGAATTTAGAAACAACCTTTTTTCCCGGACTAGTCAAAATTTACAGAATTTCCAACCTTCCCGCAATAATAATAGGTAGGTACTCAGCTTCCGCAATTCAAATCAGGAAAACTTGTTGAATTGAATTAATCAATCAAATAAATTAAATTTTCTTCTATTACACCTAACCTAATAGGTACCTACCTAAATAAATTATGTCTATCTTATTATTCTACTTAATTGATGTTAGCAATACTGGCAATGTTTTTACCCACTTACCAGCTTATTTTAATAATAAAAGCTCTTAGTAAGAAGTAAATAATATCACTTAGGTACTTGGCAACTTCAATAGATTCGCGACCTCTTCCCACGCAGTTTCTACCAACTTACTACGATTTACTGCGCTTGTTTCACAACACTTCTGTTTTTTTTTTATTTCACTAATGAGAAGATCGCAGTCAATTCCAGCCATTTCCAGGGGGAAAAATGAGAGGAATACGGAAACACAAACGAAAACTTGAACACAAAAATGTAACCTCCCGACAAAGCGACCAGGCGAGCGCGCGACCAAAATCAAACTGGTTTGAAAATCAGTCAGTTTGATTTTGGTCGCGCGCTCGCCTGGTCGCTTCTTTGAGTATTAATAAGATGGATTGATATTAGTGATGTTTCAGGCAGTCAAACCATACGTGCCACTACTGTCATTTGGATTTTGAATTGACCAGGGGCAAAATGGCCGAACACTGATCAGCTGGGGCCTATTTCATAAAACAACAAGTGTACAAGTTAACAAGTACAGGTACTTGTAATGCACGGTAAACTAGAACAAGTGTTTCACCAAAACCAAGAGTACAAGTGTAGAAAAGTTACACTTGTAGAAGCTAAGTTTACAAGTGTAGCCAGAAAAGAAAGATGGCGTGTGGGGACAAACGAAATGAACAGCTCACTCACACTTGTTTATTCTCGTATTCGCACATTCGTGTACGCAAGTTGTTATTTTG
Source organism: Adelphocoris suturalis (assembly GCA_030762985.1). NCBI lineage: Eukaryota > Metazoa > Arthropoda > Insecta > Hemiptera > Miridae > Adelphocoris > Adelphocoris suturalis. Next base: position 107,382,706 of record CM061044.1, read on the forward strand.
TTTTCCTTTAGTTTTAAGAATAATGAATACAAAAAAGAGGCGAAGCTCGAGGTACTACGGGCGGTAAGGGATGAGAAGTCCGTGCTGTTTGGTGCCTTTTCGGACAGTTTAACTAAGGCTGACAAGGTGAAAAAATGGGGTGAAATACATACCAGAGTTCATACATTTGGCTTCCAAGGATGTTTCCTACTCCCGGGACGTATTTTGGCAAAATACAAAGAAAAATACCATGGTAAGTAAACTGTATTTCACGTATTCTTGATCGATTTTGCTTTTCGGGCGTTCTCTATTACTTCCCCTCTATCGTGATGGAAATTAAACTCCCCTGACTATGTACACAAATACGAATGTTTCGTCTAGTTTTTTGAACTCCAAACCAAATTCATCGAACTTGCTACGTACCTAATGTACGCACGATAGAAAATAGCCACAACTCGCGGAATCTAATTGAGATTGAAAGGTGCGAGTCAGATTCGAGTTTCAAGTTTCTTGTCTTCTCTTCCTTACACTGTTGGTCAGTCTATAGTCAGAAGATCATCAGAAGATGATTCCCACATATTAGTAAACATTTCAAACACCGAAAAATCGTCAACTCACAACACTATCAATACTAGAAAATTACAAGTTTACAGGAGAACGGAAGTAGGTTAAAAATCGGCCATTTTTTACAACTGTAGAACAGGGACTAGTACAAAAGATGGGGAAACACTTGTAACTTGTCCGTATTCGCCTGTACACTTGTTAATTTTTACTGTGCATTACAAGTCTACACTTGTACTTTTATGAAACGCTTGCACACTCATTTTTTACTACTTGTAGGTACATAAAACCGCTTGTAACTTGTCACATGTTGTTTTATGAAATAGGCCCCAGCTGTTTTGTGTGTCCCAAAAAAAAAAAAAAAAAAAAAAAAAAAGGCACCTAGATTTGGAGATTTGGGCATGGGAACCTAAGTATATACAAACATACTAACATCTAGACAGTCATGTCTACATAGATAAATTAATACTTAACTGTAACAATAATAAGTAATATCAAACTAAACCTAAATTACAATAAACTGCTTTGTCATTTGAATTTGAAAAAAACGTGGTGGGAACGGGTCAATTGCAAAGACAACTCGACTGTAGTGGAACGTATGCCTTGACATGTAAACAGCGTTGAATTCAAAGCAATAGCACTCCATCTTATTAATACTCAAAGGGTCGCTCTTTCGGGAGGTTACAGTTTTGTTTTCAAGTTTTTGTTTGTGTTCTCGTATTCCTCTCATTTTTTCCCTTGAAAATGACTGGGACAGCGAGGCGAGAAGACGAAGACACAAGTTTTTTTTATTCCCTTCTCCCATACTTCAAAAAGCTGAGGTCATTCAAAAACTAAAAGTTTGGAATGAGTTCCAAAGTATTTTGATGAGGGAGCTCTCTCGAAAAGAAAACTCCCTTGACGATTAATAAACTAAATGAAAAATAAAATGTTTTATAATTTATTACTTGCGTACTTACCTGATTGTCAACATCAATCTTTCCTCAGCTCCTACGGGACTTTGAGAATTGGTAACTTGATGAATTAATTCTCCTTCAATATGGTCAACAATATAATTGAAGGTGGAGATTTTCTTCCTGGAGTAAGCAAAAAATGCCGCCCCATCCATCCTGAGTTGCGGGAACAAATGGTGGAACTCACCGCATTTGTTCCCTCATTGAATAAATAGTCGAATTCCGTCTCGACGAATTCTTTTGGGCCAAGTAATAAAGCATTGCTGCATTATTTGAAAGAAATAAGTTGTTCATAATATCGCAAAAATAGAAAACAATTTTACACTTGCACGAAGCAAAGGTAACCTCGCAAGGATTCTAGACGCGTACTGTGGACTTCTACTGTGACATAATTAGTTGGTAATGAGGCATTTGAAAAGAAAAACTATCATTATTTACTCCACCTGTATTCGAGTGATTTTGAGGTGCCCAGTAGTGTTACATTTACAGGAAGGTTATGCTGGTGTCGTGTGCCTATAGGTCCCCAAACGGGTGACGTTAAATGAGCTATTCTAACGTGCGACGTTGCTAACCTCCCCTCAAGGACAGTTAGGAGTACCCTAAAGTACTCTTGGGTACGTTAGGGTTTAGGGTGACGTTAAGGGCACGTTAGTGGTCACCAAAAACTCTCTAGTAATAGCCTGAGCAGTGACGGATTAATAGAATTTCGTGGGTGGGGGCGGTCCTCTACCGAAATCCCCCCCCCCCCTCCCTCCCGAGAAATTTTTTTGAAAAAAGACCTTGAAAAACTTGCAGTTTATGAGGTGTATGAGCAGTGTATGACCCACACTTTATATCAGGATGTAAAAATAAACATGAAAAACATATTTTTTATTTGCACCAATTTTAGCTTGGTTACCAAACATCCACGTACACACAAAAAATAAAAAGATTATAGGTAATTCATTTCCTAGTCAAATACCTATTAGTTAATACCTAGTCCGAGGAAAGAGAAATACGCTTCTTAATCCCGTTGACGTCTTCTCGCCGTACCCTAAAACGTAATAATTAAGTAGGTGTGCTAGTAAGTGCCAAATTGATTTCGTGTGTTATGGAAAACGGAGTTAGAGGAGGGGGATTTTTGTCAGCGTGATGTTTTAAGATAAATTGAGAGCTTTCCAACAAGTGGTGAACGATTTTCTTGAGATAAAAACTAACGGAGTTACACTTCCCCAGCAACGGAGCAGTTGTACCTACATGTGTTTGGGTCACACTAATGGAATTATGGAAAATTTGGCTGACCCCCAGAACTCGTAGAAAAATTTGAAAAATGATGTTTGACTGTTGTAAAAACATAGCTCTTAATTACTTTTAAAACCACCTTTATGACTGACTCAACTTTGTACTTGTACTCCGAGGCCATTCGAATCGCCGCTATTAAACATCTACATGCTCGATTATATCGGACCTCTCAGCTTCGACGCACAAAACATTTAATAGATACCTATCAATTTTGATAACTAGTGATTTTATATAGAACAATGTATACCTGCCTGACAGTAATGATTACAATTTACTGAAATTGAAAGGAACGAAATAGTAACAAACATTTAGAGACAACATAAATTAATTTTATTTGTAACATGGGGTTGACAAATTTAGCAATTTCGATACACATCACATTATCTCACTTATTTACATGAATTTAATTATCACAGTAACTCCATTCTTTGGTTTTTAATAAATATACGTATTTAACCAACAAAACCCTACGTCGTAAGTGGAGTAGCTAATCAAAAAGGTAAGACTCCAGACGGGAAGTGGCTGATGATACTTTCTCATTATTCTTCTTTGATTCCACTTGCTGGATCTGGATATTCCTCATTTATGCTTCTATATTGTGAAGAAGTCGTTCTGAAAGTTGAACACAAAGTTTATTACTAGGTACATAGAGGCCAATACGACATAAATATGAGGTATCTAGCGAGAAGCTAGTTTCGCATTGCCAAGCCTTCAAAAAACCGACTAGCCGACACTGCAATACAATGACAAGGACAATGACAAGACACAGAGATAATAAGTGACAAAGTAGAACTTCTGCCCAACATTGGTTCTGCCCCGATCTCTCCCTGTTGGCTGTTTTCTTTGCATATCCTGGGAGGGGGAATACTCCTGAGTCGGTCGGTAACAGTAGATCGATTCTATATGAGCCAAAACGAGGCGTCAAAATGCTTGGTTTCGGACTTTCTTCAATTTTTCCCTTATTTTCTTTTCTAGTCTCACCTGATTCTTCACGCACCCATTTCTACCAGTTCTCCTCGGCCAATTTTCATGGAATTCGAATTGTTCACTACATTTGACCTGACGAAGTGCCTTTTGGGGTTGTGGAGCCGCTACAACCACGTAGTTGTGGTGGTGGTGGTGGGAGGGTGTTAATATGAAATAGAAATTTCATTCAGTCTACACATTCCAACCTTTTCGTCCTGGATCACCGAAAATCCGTGATATCCTCCCAAAAAGACGCCCCAGACAAAAGCGTACAAAAGATGCTAAGCCGCAAAATGCATCCTAAAGGCTCGGCCCGAATTGGATGATATGCATTTTGTGCCTTGGCTTCTTCGGTATGCGGAGCGCATTTTTGAGTGACTCACATTACTAAAACCGAGAACAAGTGTGTAATCTCAAAATGAGATTGCTGGCCAACTACCGTATTGTACGGACAAATGTCTGCTAAGTTGGGTGGGCAGTCAAGCTTCTGCACTAATTGTAATTTCGAAATATTGTGTTAATTATTGATGACCATCGAAATAGTTGGATACAATGTGCTAATGGACAAATTACGTGCGATAACCCGCTCAGATCCAGCTTATGCCATCAGAAAGTATGCTATCATTTTAGCGAATTTTTGAAGAAAATTTTAGCAAATTTTTGAAGAAAATTTTAGCGAATTTTTGAAGAAAATTAAGCTATTGCTCTCGCCTCAAAATTTGTAGAATGTGAATTTTTGAAAAAATTTTATGCAGAAATCCGTTTCAGGCTATTCTGAATCATATTCTGAAGTTTAACGCATTTTCTTATGTATGTATGTATGTATATATGTATGTATGTATGTATGTGTCATTCCAGACGATAACTGTCCGTAGAATTGTGCTAGAAACTTCAAACCAATTTTAAAATGTTAAGGACACAAAACGAAAGTTCAAGTTCGTTGGCCAGCATGATCGGATTACATTTTCGGGTTGAAATTTTCAAAAATGTAGTCAAAAATTTCAAAATAGCCTGTTTTTTGCGATTTGTTGTGCGAAATAATTTTTTCAGCATACTAACATGTGGTATATTCGGAATCAGCGTACAATTTTCTATAAGAATATGTATCAAGTTTTCAAAAATTTCAAAGTTGAAAAATCAGTCAAAAATCGAAATAATGCCGTTCGCTAGTTGTAATAATCGGTCTATAGCGACTGAAATGTCGAAGATTTCTTCAAAATTCGCTCATGGGGTCATGCTGCATGACTGGACTTTTTAATTTTGCATTATTAGCACTTGCTCCCCACCACACCACGACTCCAAGTAGCCAATCAAATCATTCTACTGTGATATGTGTGGGTAGCAGGACTCAGTGAGCTGAGTTTACAGTAGAGATGATAAGATAAGCCAGCCGAAGGAGATAAGATAGCTGTCGGATATTGGCGTGTTGTGCACTGTTTACTAAGTTCTGCCTTTGCATTTACCCTCGTTTTACTTCTACGTTTATTTATTAAGAGTTTCTATTCTGAGTTGTGTGATATGGAAAATCTTATTGGTGACGTTGAATCATACAAAATCATACAGTAAAATGTTATTACTTAATCACAACTGAAAAGTTGTTTGTAAAGCTTTTAAAATTACAAATTAAGAACGACGGTCGACCTCGAGATCGAGTTGAATTCTTCCCACGAAATAAACACCTTATTCTCCCGCAAAATCATCAGCTTGAGGCAAGAAAAGATTGACCTTGAATTTCTTATTCTTACTGGAAGGTTTGTTCCCAATGAATATTTTTCATTTTTCAACCTGTTGTCTTGCTCCCTTTACGGTTCAGGTTCTTCGTTGATTCATAAAATGCTTACCCATTCAAAGGATGGCGCGAGCCCACCAACCAGGTTACAGCAGTTGGAGGCTACGATACAGTTTACTTCAGTCAAACCCGTTTAGTATAGGGGACTCTTGGGAACAATGTAAACATGAGATGTTCAATGATTTCAAATCTCTCTCTTTAGTCAGTCCTTTATTGTAAATTTGAACAAATGCGTACACACACCAGTTACAATTAGGAATACGAATTATCCAACAGCTCCAGACACTTATTTTCCCGGATAATGTCAGGAAGGATGCATGCACACCTGCCCTGAATTCACTCAATTAAAGACCCTCAAGTACCTAGGGTGTATTTTCACCATCTGATGAAATTGCTATAATTGAAGAAATAAACTTTTCAGTAGAATCACGTAAAAACACGACCCATTGCAATATCACAATGTTCTACAGAAATCGTTGAAACGGGTGTCCAATGTGCATTGTAGCGAACAGTCCGACAACATCTAAGATAACGGAGTCGATCATACTCAAATGTAACAGAAGAAATATAATGGTGAAAAAATAATGAAATGAACAATATCACTTGTTTCAATGAACAGACAGACATAATTAGTCTGTAGTGTTTGTTAATTATTATTCATCTTACATTATTTTTTATCAATTTGTTCACGCATCCGATTACCTCATTCATAAAATACCAACCGACAACATCTAATTTAACGGGATCGATCATACTCAAATACCAAACACATGGACGAGAAAATAATGAAACCTAAAATATCACTTTTTTCAATGAACAGAAAATAATTAGTCAATAGTGTTTGTTAATTATTATTCATTTTACAGTCTTTTTTATTAATTTTGATGACGCATTCGATAATCTTATCAATAAAGTACCTCTTTTGCCGCTGCTGCGAAACATTCTCTGATGCTGCCGCCCAGTGAGCATTTCTCGCCTTCCTTAGAAACAGCTGCGAAGAGAAAACAGCGAAATAACTCCCACATTTCAACATATTAGTAGGATGGAAATGCTAATCGAATAAAAAATATCGAAAACATGTGGACGGAAAGCAGGGGAAACTGTGATAGTGGAAATCGTCTTAAAATAGGGTGAAATATGATTTCAAGATTTTGACGTGTGAAAATTGTAATACTTGACATTCCATCAATAAACTTAATTCTAAATGTGCCTACCTTTTTTGGAGCAGTCAGTGTTAATCTTCTTGGCGTGTGTATTTTCATCTCCTTTGTATTTCATATCGATGAGCTTGTTGAACCCTTCGACGCTGTATTTCCCATCAGCATCAATCTTAAAACCACAACCAATATGGCACAATAAAATCATTTTAGTAACCATAAGCGTAATAGTTGAAAATAATAAAATATAATATTGAAGTGCATAACTTTATTCCGTTTTGATTCATTCCCGTTGACTCTCAAACTGATGATATCTCAAGAAATATTGACCAATCAGGTTATTCAAGCAATTAATAACAATTAATTTTTGTATTCATCACAATCGTATAGATAATTAAAATGGACTGATTCAATAACTAATAAAGGAGAATCGATTGTATAGTATGAACAGTAGGTACCTACACGTAATTATTGACCGAAATGAAATTTCGTAGGAGTTATTGTTTTGGCTCAATTTACCTATTCTCCAAATGAGAGCGAATTTGGGCTGCATGAAATGACAGTAGGTGTGTCTCACCCAATTAATAACAGAATCTTCTCCGCAGAATAAGTGCAGCTTCTGCGCCTACATGTACAAGTTAGGTTTGCTCCAACCCGCAACACTTACAAGTTTTCTAGGTTTCTGTATCGATGCTTAGCAGGCGTTATGCAGAGTGGCCCCTTGATACAAAATAAAAAAGTCCAGTCATGCAGCATGACCCCATGAGCGAATTTTTGAAGAAATCTTCGACATTTCAGTCGCTATTGATCGTGTTGAGAAATTTTAGTTTATGATTTTGATAGACAAACATGGAATCAATTTATTAACACATGCACAGAGTAAACTCATCAGTTGTGATTACATTTTTTTTTTAAAGCACCTACTACCTACGTTTTAAACAGCATGGTTCTAGGATTGGTTATACAGGGATACTTCCAAAAGAGTAGTTCAATCTGAATTTGGACAATGTTTCATGCAAATATTACCGATTTTTACAACTAGCGAACGGCATTATTTCGATTTTTGACTGATTTTTCAACTTTGAAATTTTTGAAAACTTGATACATATTCTTATAGGAAATTTTACGCTGATTCCGAATATACCACATGTTAGTATGCTGAAAAAATTGTTTCGCACAACAAATCGCAAACAACAGGCTATTTTAAAAATTTTCACTACATTTTTGAACATTTTAACCCGAAGATGTAATCCGATCATGCTGGCCAACGAACTTGAACTTTCGTTTTGTGTCCTTAATATTTTAAAACTTGTTTGAAGTTTCTAGCACAATTCTACGGACAGTTATCGTCTGGAATGACACATATATACATACATACATACATATATACATACATATATACATACATACATACATACATACATATATACATATATATATATACATACATACATATATACATACATACATACATACATATATACATATATACATATATACATATATACATATATACATATATACATATATACATATATACATATCTTTTTTTTTTTTTTTTTTTTTTTTTTTACAAAACTCCCCCCAAAGGCGGAGGGGGCACACCATTAAATTGAGAAATGAACAAATAAATAAAATAGTGGGGAGGAAGCCCAGGTTTACCCGACGCCGGCTCTAGGGATAAGGGAAGTTGCAGGACGAGGAGGAAGAATGGGATGAAAGGAAGTGCCCCTATAGAATGACCACCAGTTCAAGTAAGAACCCCTCAGGACGCGGGTGGTGATACCACGGAGTACTCCTGCAGAGATGCCCAACTCGAGTAACTCCGTGGCGCTTTTCCCGCACCACACCCCGCGCCATGACAAGGTCGCAGCCATGACCTTGATGTTATTAGGTGCCACTCCTTTTAGCTCAGATATCGCCTGTCGCAGATCGTTTCTATCATATTTACTTTTCTTAGCCCGCCAGGTCTGCTCCATGTCCACGCTGCCACTGACAACCTGGACATCCAGGATAATGGCAGACCCATCGGGCTTGACAGCAACGATATCCGGCTTCTTGCCCCGGTCACTCGGCATGTGATATAGTCTCTCTCTCTCAACAGCCCAACCGCTGGATGACAGAGCGCCTGCTATCTGCTTGGCAACCGCATCATGACGGAGAATGCGGCCACCGTGAGTACGAGGACACTGCTGCACTACATGATACAGGTTCTCATTTTTACCCCGACAGGCACGGCAAAGGGTATCCACTGTCCCGCGACTACTCCTCGAACACCTCACCGAGGTGGCCAATGTGGCCACCCGGACGGCATGAAAATGGCGGTAGTCGCGGGCCCCAATGCCCTCTGAAGCCCATTCCACCCACTGGGAAGAAATGGGGGATTCAGAGCACTGTCGGAGTTCCTTACCATCTACTGACTCATGCAGCGCAGCAGCGAACTCAGCAGATGAGCTGGGTTTGGGAGCAGTTGGTGTTGCTCGGTCGCACCACAACAACTGCTGCTTGACAAAGTCAAGGTCAGCAGCAGTGCGGGCGACTTCCCAGCTCGAGCCCCTAAGGGCGAGCAGGCGCTGGTGGCGTAAAGATGGGATGCTGGCTGAGAGAGAGACAATACCGATACACATATACATATACATACATATATATATATATATATATTTTTTTTTTTTTTTTTTTTTTTTTTTTTTTTTACGAAACTCCCCTCAAAGGCGGAGGGGGCACACCATTAAACTGAAAAATAAACAAATAAAATAAAAAAGTGGGGAGGACGCCCAGGTTTACCCGACGCCGGCTCTAGGGATAAGGGATGTTGCAGGACGAGGAGGAAGAATGGGATGAAAGGAAGTGCCCCTATAAAATGACCACCAGTTCAAGTAAGAACCCCTCAGGACGCGGGTGGTGATACCACGGAGTACTCCTGCCGAGATGCCCAACTCGAGCAACTCCGTGGCACTTTTCCCGCACCACACCCCGCGCCACGACACGGTCGCGGCAATGACCTTGATGTTATTAGGTGCCACTCCTTTTAGCTCAGATATCGCTTGGCGCAGATCATTTCTATCATATTTACTTTTCTTAGCCCGCCAGGTCTGCTCCATGTCCACGCTGCCACTGACAACCTGGACATCCAGGATTATGGCAGACCCATCGGGCTTGATCGCAACGATATCTGGCTTCTTGCCCCGGTCACTCGGCATATGGTATAGTCTCTCTCTTTCGACATCCCAACCGCTAGATGACAAAGCGCCTGCTATCTGCTTGGCAACCGCATCGTGACGTAGAATGCGGCCACCGTGAGTACGAGGACACTGCTGCACCACATGATAAAGATTCTCATTTTTACCCCGACAGGCACGGCAAAGGGTGTCTACTGTCCCGCGACTACTCCTCGAACACCTCACCGAGGTGGCTAACGTAGCCACCCGGACGGCGTGAAAATGGCAATAGTCGCGGGCCCCAATGCCCTCTGAAGCCCATTCCACCCACTGGGTAGAAATGGGGGATTCAGAGCACTGTCGGAGTTCTTTACCATCTACTGACTCATGCAGTGCAGCAGCGAACTCAGCAGATGAGCTGGGTTTTGGAGCAGTTGGTGTTGCTCGATCGCACCACAACAACTGCTGCCGGACAAAGTCCAGGTCAGCAGCAGTGCGGGCGACCTCCCAGCTCGAGCCCCTAAGGGCAAGCAGGCGCTGGCGGCGTAAAGATGGGATGCTGGCAGAAAGAGAGACAATACCGAGCCCACCGGCCTTGACCGGTGCGTGGATGTAAGCACTTGGGACACCAGGTGGAAAGCCTAGCCAAGAGCGCACAGCAGAGCGAACTTCACGATCTAACTCTAGCAGCCTCCCCGCAGTAAGCCTGCCAAAGTCTAACCCATAGGTTAGCTTTGGCAGTAAGTACGTGCGAAGGAGGCGCAGCTTCTGCTGTGGCTTCAATGGAGCCTTGGTGACACGAGCTAATGCTCCACCAAGGTCCACACGGCTTGCGGCTATAGTGGCCACACCCATGAAGTCGACCCCAAGGTACCGCCAGACCTCCAACACGGATCGGGCGGGGATGGGTGTCTGTCCTAAGACAAAGCACTCCCCATCCACCACCTTCACCTTATGTTGGCGGCCAGACGGGACCAAGGAGACCGACCCACACTTAGAAGGGTTGACCACTAGACCACACCTGGCTAGCTGCTCAGCAAAGGCATTGAGGGCGACCTGCAAGCCCTCGCGGGTTTCTGCGAGTAGGATGACATCATCGGCAAAAGCCAATGCACCTACTCGCACCCCAGGGGCGAGGTCAAACCCTATTTCATCTGGCAGCTTACCCAAGGCTGTATCCACGACCAGGTTGAAGAGGAGTGGCGACAGAGGATCCCCCTGGCGTACCCCGCGCCCAATGACAACATCCCCTGACATCTCACCTTGTGCCTCGAGGACCGTCACGCCTTCGTGGTACAGACAGGCAACATACTCAATTAAACGAGCAGGTGCCCCGACACCACGAAGACAATCGGTCAGGGCAAAGTGGCTAACTGTGTCAAAGGCCTTAGCGACGTCCAGAGCGGCAAGATGGAGCTGCCGTTTCTTGATGCGGGCCAGCGAAATGACAGTTTGGAGAATTGTTAGGTTCTCCGCTGTGCCATCCGCTGGCCGAAATGCTCTCTGGACGTCACCTATGACACCAGCCACTTGAAAGCGAGATGCCAGAATCTTTTGGAAGTGGCGGAAAACTACCGATGATATTGAAATCGGACGGTAGCCTCCAGGCCCACTTCCTCCTTTCTTTGGGATGAAGATGGTTCGGGCACGGGTCAACGCTTTCGGGGGCCTTCCCGATAGAAGTAACAGGTTGAGGATAAGCAGCTTGACACATTTTGGGGCTTTATTCCAGCGTCGGGCAGAAATACCATCAGGTCCAGCAGACGTGGAGTTTTTGACACGGCACTTATGTGCCTCGTCATGAAGCACCGGCGTGCTCATAATGCCACGTAAGGAATCCCTGGTGGAAGCTGGGGGTACCACTGGCACACCAGGGTTGTGGCTGGGAGCACTCAAAAGTGGCTCCCAAAATTCCACAAACTCCTGGAGTGGGGGCAAAACTTGTTCATCCCCAGCTCCCTCCAGTACCTCCGCAGCTACACGAGCCGGATGCTTCCTCCACAACTTCTGGACCCGCTGGTATTCCCGCCTCCTTGCTTGCTTAGCTGCTTTGCGACCTCCACGGGGCACCGACACAGGAGGATGTCCTCCCTGATGCCCCGCCACGGTCGCATCCCCAACCTGTGGGAAGATCCTCTGTACATAGGCCGCGACCTCATCTTCCAAGCCAACAGGCCTCTCAACAGCCCGCCTCGCCAGTTCCTGCAGGTAGGCACTCTCGTAACCATCAATACGGCCTACCTGCTCCCCGAGCCTCAACACTTCAGTCTTCAAATCCTCAAGAAGACCGGAGGTCCCGGGGGAGGATTGCTGAATGGCGGGCTGTTGTCCCACGCCTGTCGGAGATGCGGGGGAGGCCCCACTGCTATTTGCCAGGATTGCATCCTGGACAAGCTGCTTATAGTGGGGCCTCAGGCGAAGAGATTGGATGGCAGAAAGCGTGCGCATGGGAAAACGTGCTTGAAGGAATACGTTAATATTTCGTACCCCATTACGCACAGCCTCTGCCTCCTCTGCTGCCATTCGCCGCAAATCCTCAGAAGCATACCTGGGCCGCTCTCGCTCTATATCAATTGCAGCGTTGGCCTGTACAGGATGCTTCTGCCAGACGTGGGCACTGAGGCCACGCTTGGAACTGAAGGCTCTCTCACAGTGGGCACACTGATGGACATCTCCAGGGGCATTGGAAGAGGAAGAAGGATAGGAAGAAGAGGAGGAAGAAGAGGGAGAGGAAGACCGACGCCCCTGCCTGGGGCGCCCCCGAGCGCCTCCCCTAGAACCCCGCTGGCCAATGGGCGGGCGGGGGTTATGAGGCTCTCTTGTATCTCTGTTCATAACTGGGGAGACGGTTATTAAGGGTCGGGAGACCCATTGACATGAGCCTCCCCCCTAAGCGCCAGAGGGTCATTCTGCCACCCTCTGGTTAACCAGAGGGTGCCCGGGTTGCACGACGGGGACGTATGACCATGACTTGGGTAGGGATATGAAGGAGCTCCGAAGAGATAAAAACACCAACGGTTACCCTACCCCAGCAACCCAATGCATACATACATACATACATACATACATACATACATACATACATAAAAAAAATGCGTTAAACTTCAGAATATGATTCAGAATAGCCTGAAACGGATTTCTGCATACAATTTTTTCAAAAATTCACATTCTAAAATTTTGAGGCGAGAGCAATAGCTTAATTTTCTTCAAAAATTCGCTAAAAGGAGCAAAAAACGACTGCCAATTGGATGTGGTTTATAGCTTCCTCGTATCCGTAATATGGATGTATAAATAATTAAGAGGTTTCAAATATTCTTCAAAGATTCCATCGAGGGTACCTTTGGAGTTTCAGCAAAATCGGTCAATCAGGAAATGAGAAAATTAAGCTTGATAGATATTAGGTGCGATTGCGCATGCGCAAAAGCTACCAGAGATCCGGGATTGGTGGAGTTCGTTGCGGCATATGTATAGACTAAACCGTTCAATCTCTGAAAATTCTATCGATTTCGGATGAAAAGTGTAGATGTTATGTTTGTTGCAAGAATTTGAGATTGTATCAAATTTGAAGATTCGAGATTTCGTAAAATTTAAGGTTTCTTACGATACGATAATGATGAAACTCATATTATGCGTTAATCGCATCATTATTTCCCAACTATCCTCCGAATTTGAGCGTGATGGGGCAAATAGGTTATGAGAAAATGATGGATGATGAATTTTACGTTTGCGCATGCGTAGTGAAAACTACTGTCCTGATTGATGGAATTAATAATGGGACCATCCTCAGCCTAACCCGCTCATATCCAGAAAATGTCATCCAAATCGATTGGAAACTGTACAAGACATGCTTATTGCAAGGATTCAACAATCACGCATGCGCAGCAGCTACTGATGATACGACCGCAATGAAATTAATATGACATGAGTAGGTCTTCTTTTAGGAATGAAGGAGAAATTAGATATAATTTTTCTAATTAAATGTTTTGTTGCCTTACATGTAAATTTTTTCGTAAATCATGAAATTATGTTTTTCCACAGAAAAAATAAATATTGCTGTTTAAAACTACGAGGTTAGAGTTACTCCAGAATGTAATTCAACCATCGGTAGTCAGTAAAATGATTCTTTTGTAATTTAAATGATCGTTACACTAAATTGTCTTACCCCGCCAGTCTTTTTGTAGATGCATTCCATTAAGCACTGTAACAGAAAAATTTTGAAATGAATAGTTATTATTACAATTAATACATAATTATAATGATAGGGGTAGATCCATACCTGAACACGTGCAAAATAAATTAAAAACCAAGCTTAATGATACGAATCACATATTTATTGATTATAGCCTCAAAACAAATATCAATCAAGCAAAATCTAATAGTATTAACTATAATAAACTTCTAATAGAAATGTACACTTCTTTTACCTTTTCAGTGTCGTCCTTTGGAACTTCCTTGAATTTTGAAACAATCTCGGCTTGTTCTAAAAAGAAAAAAAGTGATGCAGCATAATCGTATGTGCGAATTTTCGTTAATTATCGTAACATATTTATTTATGATAAATTGTTTTTACATTTAAGCACAATGAGTACAAATAAATGGCTTTCAATTTTATGACAACAACAAAAATAGTTCTAAATCTTCTATTCAAGCAAAGATTTTGGATTTCAAGCATTTATTGCAGTTTTATCGATTTATATGAAGTTGCAGTTTTTATTGAATATTAATTTATTTTCCAGCATAATTTTGCGCAAAAACCTTTCAATATTTTGACAAACTTTTGAGCAGTATTCCGCTAAAGCATATATAAGTTCATCATTATTTTCAGCTGTTTTTGTTGTTGTTGCCCTTTATTGTGATTTCTCAGCATATTTTTGAAATTGGACGTGGTCATCAGCTGATCAGTGAGTCTCTGTACCCAGTAATTGTATTCCAGATGTTGCAAAGGCGCTCTATTTCAAATTTCAACGCCTTAGATTGATTAGGAAAGATCTCACATCAAGCGATTCCGTAATCAATTTGCGTAACAACGTTTGGTAAGTTAAAAACAGTTTCGAGGTAGTCAGGCGAAGCATGATTTCGTCATCAACGTAGGTAGGTACATTAAAAAGGTTAGGAGAGTAATATAAAACTAATTAAAATACCTTGCAGTTCTTCTTACCTGGTGTTGCTTTGATATCTTTGTTGCACTCGTCTCTCACTTTTAATTTGAATACTTCAGTTGGATGAAGCTCTTTAGTGTGTGCCTTAAAAATGATACCAATTATTAGAACTCATGGTATAATATGTATACACTATTACAATAATACAATTGCAATAACAAGCAGTACAATTAATAAAAATTGAAATAATCTAACTACAATAAACTACTACGATAGTGGATAGATTTTGTGTATGAATGATAAAATCGTACATTAAATCAGGTTAGGTAGTTTAGACTGTACAGAATCTGGTTCAAGACTCTTCATCTTGAGTTTCATTCATTGGTTGCAGTTAGTCGAGAGTTTTTGTATTTCTCGTAAACACGAAAACAAACTGCTAGAGCGAGCAGGATTAATGCTAACCTTTTTGCATCGATTATTCGTAGCGTTTTCGTAAGCCCGAGAGAAAGAGAACTCTTAAAGAGACGTTAACGTGACTCTTGTAGTGAGTCACTGCTCAAAACTCAATTGTCACAGTAGACAATTTCCAAATGTGAGAAACAACGACCACTTACCTCTATATCATATAAAAAAGAAATAGCCGTGAAGAGCACGAATCTTTAAAACGTGTAAAGTGAACCTTGAAACGAAATTTTGAGAATGAAAACGCTGAAATCTTCGATAAAACGTCGAAAGCAAGAACAAAATGCCGCCAATGACCCTTCTGGTTGAAGTGCGGGAAAAAAACAAGAAATATAATCAAATACAAAGGTTAAACCAACAACAAAAGACGGCACGGGGAAAATTCGAGGCGATTTTGTCGAGTGTGTGTGTGTGTATGTGTGTCCATGCCAACTGCATGATAGTTGCTAAGTTATTCTAGTGTGTTATCCTAGAGAAAGACCAAGTTGTCGTCTCGTAATTACGATTCCGAAAAAGCTGAGCACGAGTAAAGCTGACTCTTCCCGTTCCGAAAAGCATTTCCACGTTACGAAAACCTCTTCTCGTTTCGGAAATGCCATTTTCGTATACGAGAAACGAAAACGAGAAGAACAAAAATTCTCTAATGTTTCCCTTCACGACTACAAAAAGTCACAATTACTCCCAACTCTCACAAAATCAGCAGAGTGGGCTCTATAGCTTATTTTGTTCCTATTCAGCTCAACATTTAATTGATTAATTTAGTTATTTATTTAATTTAAACAAGGGCATTTAGCCCAATTTGCATGGAAAATATCCATAATTGAAGGATTATAAATCAATATATTTTAAAAAGCCACAAAACAAAAAGGCACAATACTTACAACTCTCACAAAATCAGCAGAGTGGGCTCTGTAGCTTATTTTGGTTTATCGTACATGAGAAGGTGTAATGATTGGAAGACATACAAATTATAAACTGAAAAGTGGAGAAAGTGTGTATTTGATTTCAACTTATTCTGTTGGCTGGCTTAATCGGATTTTTTCTCTTCATTCAGCGGAAATGATTAATCAATTCATCAAGTCTTAATGCTGCTGGGTTAGGATTGACATTTGTAACTTCGAAATTATCTCCACTTTCTTCTTCAATGACAGGGAGATCCTCAATACCCGATCAGGAGAAATTGCACAGGGTTACGCAGCATTTGAATCATTCAAGGGTCTTTGGAAGACATCCTAAATCTTCCGTTAAACTCGAAAATACCCACGAAAGAAGTCCAGTCATGCAGCATGACCCCATGAGCGAATTTTTGAAGAATATTACCGATTTTTACAACCAGCGAACGGCATTATTTCGATTTTTGACTGATTTTTCAACTTTGAAATTTTTGAAAACTTGATACATAGTCTTAATTTTACGCTGATTCCGAATATACCACATGTTAGTATGCTGAAAAAATTATTTCGCACGACAAATCGCAAAAAACAGGCTATTTTGAAATTTTTGACTACATTTTTGAAAATTTCAACCCGAAGATGTAATCCGATCAAGCTGGCCAACGAACTTGAACTTTCGTTTTGTGCCCTTAACATTTTGAAATTTGTTTGAAGTTTCTAGCACAATTCTACGGACAGTTATCGTCTGGAATGACACATACATACATACATACATACATATATACATACATAAAAAAATGCGTTAAACTTCAGAATATGATTCAGAATAGCCTGAAACGGATTTCGGCATAATTTTTTTTCAAAAATTCACATTCTACAAATTTTGAGGCGAGAGCAATAGCTTAATTTTCTTCAAAAATTCGCTAAAAGCGTTTATTCATGACCGAAAAAATCGTTGGAGTCTTTTACGCTGAATGGTTCTTTCTTGTCTGTATTCTTCAGCAGAAAATGATTCCCACATATTAAACACCGAAAAATGGTCAACTCGCAATAGGTACTGGAAAACAACAAGTTTACAGGTGAATGGACGTAGGTTAAAAATCGGTCATTTTTTACAACTGTAAAACAATGACTTGTACAAAATGATGGGGAAACACTTGTAACTTGTCCAAATTCGCCTGTACACTTGTTAATTTTCACTGTGCATTACAAGTCTACACTTGTACCTTTATGTAACGCTTGCACACTTATTTTTTACAACTTGTAGATAAAATCGGCTTGTAAACTGTCACTTGTTGCTTTATGAAATAGGCCCCAGATCTTGAGTTCAATATCAATCGGGTGTCACTTACCTGTGTGTAGGCTACGAAGAAAACGGAGATAATAGCAACTGTAGGGTTCATCTTTGATGGTACGAAGAATAATATGATTTCCCATCACTCAAACAAGTTTATATAGTTGTACCGTCCATCAGAGACGGGGATGAGGGTCAGAAGAGGGGGTGGTGACTCTCATCGCCTTGGACTCGTAAACGTCCGTGACTCGGATGCTCAGCGGAGTTTTCTGTTATCCGCAACTGACTTTACGGTGGCTGGAGTTGAGCTGGTGATGCGAGGAAATGGGTGCGTGACTGACGAGGAAAATTAACATTCGTTCAAGGAGCCCAAAATCGTTACGATCTGTAGAGTAGGATGACTCTTGTGATGATCCATCATGATAGTAATGCTGAATTAACTTTGTTTTATTTTAATTTTTCATTTCAAGGTTTAAGCCGCACCTCAACCAGAAGGTGTCTAAAGGGACGCTGGAAGTGGCATGATTCTAAGGGGAGCCATTTTGCCATCCTTGACTAAAAAGGAGCGCCATCATGGACTCCACAGGCATCTCGGACGGGGAAAAAATGAGGGGTACATTGATGACCACTGTTTAGCCCCCAAAGTGGATAAAAACCCCAAAAATATAGAAATACAACTAAGACTATATATAAATAGGCTAATAACTATCTATCATGCAGATCTCTTAGCATTGGAGCTGGCGTTGAATCATATGTAGCGGTTTCTGCAGTTAATTTTATTATTTGTTGTTGATCCTATTGACACCTGTTACAACTTGTTTACTTTGAAAGTTTCGTTGACTTTATTGTTCGCCAGTTCCTTCATTTCACGAATAAGCTGACTAGGGCGTCGATCTCCCAGGGTAGAACCTTTCAACAGGCGTTGCAGCTGTTTGTCTTCAGAATCCGAAAACGTATCGATGAGTCGAGTTTTCAAGGTGCTGTACTTATTGGATGTGGGCGGATTCGTTATCAAATCACTCACCTGTGCGAGTATTGTTGAGTCGATCGCACTTACGATACAGTCATACTGAACTTGGTCAGCAGTGATATGCTTCATTCGGAACTGGGCTTCGCATTGGCCAAACCAGATTGACACATTGGCCTTCCAGAATGGAGGTGCGAAAAAATGGATTCTTCTGTACTCATTGTTCTCATTCTCAAATCTTTGTTCGGGATTTACGTTCTCCATAATTCGAGAATATGAAAATATCGCGTCGGATGTAACCAATTTGTGGTATTTTTAATGTACCTAATTATTTATAATAATATTTTATAAGTAAGGTTGACTCGTTGATATCTAACTCCGAACTGACATTTTATTGGAAACGAAACTTTCAAAGTGAACAAGTTGTAACAGGTGTCAATAGGATCAACAACAAATAATAAAATTAACTGCAGAAACCGCTACACATATACACAATCAACATGTTGGTAACTGTGTAATACTATCTGATTCAAAATCAGCTATTGACACCTTATCTAATATCAAAATAGGTGATCTCCCCCCTCTTCCCACATATAGACTACTGCACACAATAAACGATATTGGAAATGACCAACAACTTAATCTGCAATGGGTCCCCTCACATAAATCGATAAGGGGCAATCAACTCGCCCATGATCTCTGTGCTATGACTACTGAACATGGCCGTATCGACAACAATACCTGCACAAATCATCAGGATGTTTACCCTATCATTCTTGAACGACAACGGCTCCTCTGGAAAAATACCTGCGTCAACAAAACAGTTCCTGGCTCCTGGACCAGACATTTTTTTGACGACCCCAACACGATTCCTTGGTTTGCCGAAGAAAATGAGATGAACATACTCGTTGGAGATATCACAGAATCTTGATAGGTCACGGTTCTGAAAACCTCTTCAAGTGGACAATGGGTAAGAGAAGTTACCCTTGGTGCCAGTAATGCGATACTGAACCCATACAGGATGTGTTACACCTTATGCTGGGATGTGTAAAGACCGAAACCGCCATGAGAGTATTGCTGGGCGAAACGTGGTACGAGAACGTTGATGAGAGAGCAAACATAACCGCTACATAGGTACTTGAAGAATGGCCTAACGGAACATTATAAGGTTGTAAAACTAAAAGAAACCATAATGGAGGCAGGGGTTTTGATCTAGGGTGGTATAATGAACAATAATGTATTCATTTAAATTATTAATATTATACACCTAGTCAAATTATATTACTACATTTAATTGATAAAATACAGTGAATTGTTGATGAAAATTTTGAAGAAATCATGACAGAGGCAGATGTACTAATCTAAGGCAATGTTAATAAAGAAGAGATTAAAATAACAAAATAATTAATGTTGAAATAAAGTTAATCTGATTATGAAATTGAGAGAATAAATAAATCAAGAGAAAATAAACAAAACAATAAACAAGGATATCAGTCAACGTACAGACATAGTAAAATTACACATGAAAGATACAATACAGAAATGCAATACATAATAACTTGCAGTTACTAAATAACAAAATACAAAGGCTACATAATGTGTAGTAAAAGAGGTTTACTAAACGACAATAACATGAGAATAAATTAATTGAGCAAAAGTGATTACAAAAAGAAGGGTCAAGATAGAACAAACGAATGAACAATACCAACATGCAATGAACTGAAAAATATGGGATCTACCACACAACATACACCAATGGAGATAGTTCCAGCAGAAAGAAGAGAGAAGAAGAATAACTATATACATGCTACTATATACAATCAGCAAAGTGAAATAAAACTATGACTAGATGCACGGTTACTTTACTAGACGGTACCTGTCAACGCCGGGGGCTCCTGGCCTATGACATAGGTGGTCCCTTTACCATTGCGGAAGCCTCTCGAATACGCACGTAATCAGTGCAAAACAAACGTTTTAAGTAACTCTACTGATGATTTCATCAACTATTCTTCGATAAATTGTTATTAAAAGCTATTTTCTGTATTATACCTAGTTTAAAATTTGGTTTTTTAGAAATTAGATGGAGAAAAAAACAGAAAGATCATCTTTTCCTCATTTATCTACGGAGAAAAGAACAGATATATGTTACTTTGAGGCAAACGAGTTTGCAAGGTAGGTATCTAGGATAAAAAAGAGAATATTCAAGAATAATGAATGAAATAAAAATATTTAATTACAGATAGGTAATTACATTAATTCTACGTAAGTTATTTACTTTGATTATTTTCAAAAAATTAGAAGTAAAACATAACAATTCCTTGGTAAACTTTGATTGTAGGTACATAATAGGTAGGTAATAATAATAACAACACAAAAATACAAATTTATCCAACTAGTTTCTTCATTTTCTTGAATTTTTTTCTGTCTTCACTGGCACTCCGTTTTCTTGATTTCAAAAGTTTTTCTTCCTTTCGTAACTTATTTATATTCTTCATTCTGATAAATGTTCGAGTCCTAACAAAGCACGAAACTACGAAATCATCAATCTCGGGATTCTTATGTTTTACGACTTCAATTAGACGAGAAAAAACTCCTGCGTTCTGACAAATAAAATTCCCGTAAAATTTATGAAATTCGTCTTAAATTACCCGTACACAGTCCATGAATTTTTCGGATTTTCATGGATTTTCAACAAGTTTTAAATCGGTCTCCGTTTCGGAACACCGAACAGCCAGAATTTTCTTGCGAATGGATCGTTTTTCCGATCGATTTTTTCGATCATCGTTAGGAAAAGCTGTTGATATGGTTTTTGTCGCAAAAGATTTACGAAAAAGCAGGTGTGGTACTGTGCCCGGTTTCAAATCAAATGGAGGAGGAATTTTTGTAACTCAGCTCTCAAATCACGCTTATAATCACTCTGATCAAAATGAGTAGAACATACCCGAGCTTTTTCTATCTTTAAAGAGTCTGCACGCTTACACGCCACAATCCACTTAGATCTCGTCTCCTTATCCTTCGGAAACCGGTGAAAATGGAGTCCAGGATTTTTCTCACCGTCTTCGTTCGAACAAGTCGCTATGACACAGCAAACCATTTTTAAAAACTTCACTCACCAACAAAATGAGAAACGTGAATGAGGGTATAAGCGCAATGCACAGGGCGAGTTGAAGGTGGCAGAAGGGACCAGTGACATGGCGCTCCTTGGGTTTTCCCTAAGCACCTTCAGATTGACAGGTACCGTCTAGTAAACTAACCGTGACTAGGTGTATATAAATACATTACGGATCAGATATCTCAGTTCGAGGTAGAGGTTAGCAGCTCTCAGGTACAACAACAGGGATCGGACCTTGTCTGGTCCGGATAAAACGTCAACCCACTGAGGGGTCCACAATGGCTGGGCAGTCCTCCAGAAAGTGGCGGAGGGATAGATCACCCCCACACCCCTCACGCAACATCTCAAGGATCTGCACTAAGCAGATGTCTGTGAGTAAGACGGGTATGACCAGTAGTTTTGTTTTTATATTTTCACTAATGAAACTTTGTAATCGACCAAGACAATTTTTTCAACCCCCTCTGAAAATGTTTTGGTTTACGTTTCAAGGTGCGTAAAATCCAAAAATCGTATTTTAAAAAAATCTCTGAAAATCGTTAAAACTTCACTACTCTTCCAAAATTACTTAATATCGAGAGAAACGCACCAAATGAAATTTTTCCTTGGGGGGAAAAAACAATAGATCATGGATATGTCCATTGTTGGAGGTGTAATTAGAAAATTAAAATGATGAAATCAAATACACACGAGATATTTTATGAAAAATGTATTAGCATTGAACATTAATAATGCTCAATATTGGTTTATGTTACGAAAAACATGAGATAAAATTTCTTGTTTCCATATGATCTATATATCGTGTGAATACAGCATCAATGACTGTATTGTTTCTGGTTGTAGAGATAGCTGGATCATTGATTTCCACCTAGCCTTCACTTTTCGAGTTAATAAAAATCTAAAGTGCATTTTGTGTGGAGAAAAAAAATTGTCGAGAAAAATGCCTTGACCACCAGCCAAAAGACATATCCATGTCAAAAAAAAAAAAGTCCGCTGTTTGTGACTTTTTTCAAAAATTAATAGACCAAACTTCATGAAACTTGCGTTAAAAATCGCATTTGGGTTCTAGATGGTCCTAGAACCTCGGTATCATTAAAAAAGGGCTGAGCATTCAAAAATCGAGATCTCCAAACTTTCAAGGTAACACTAATGATTTTTGTGCTTATAAATATGGTCCCAAAGAATCGATTAAAACCACCCACAACGCTGTTCGTGGAACGGTTCACTTTTCCTAAGGGCTCGACCATCGAAAAACACCTTCGAATTTCTAAGAGCGATTTTTAATGAGCTGTTAGCGGATCTATTGGTTAGACTATCAAGGTCTAAATTCTATCAATAATCGCTATAAAGTGATACCGGAATTAATGAAAATTGCCTTGCAAATATCAGCTGATATGATGCCAATATTGGAATTATCAGGTGTTATGGTTCCAATGGAATTCATTCTAACGTTGCGAAATCGAGTTTTTAACTCTTGTCCGTGCGGACGTACCTACTAGTGAAGTTTTGGTAACTGAATGCTAAATTTCATCTCTTAAATTGTTCCCAAGTCTACCTACAGGTAGCGGAAGCATTGTTTTCACTTTCCAGAGATTGAAAAAGTTATTGTCTTCTGTTTTTTACAGTGGTAAAATTTCCACTCGCATTTTACGTTTTAGACTATTCTGAACAACTTTCGTTCCATGTCTTTCTCTCTCTCTATCTCTGTGTGTTTGTGTGTCTACGTGTGTAGGTCCGCAAATCTTTGTAACAAGCTCAATTTCCTCAATATTCAACCGGTTCAAAAGAAAATTTCATGGTATGAGCGGGTTAGGGTGAATATGGCCCTATGAGTTTCGTTGTTCCCAATCAATGCTTCACTCGGCGCATGCGCAAACTTAAATTCCATCAAGCATCATTTTCTCACGCCCTCGTTGTCCGATCTTGCTCAAATTTGGAGGATAGGTAGAAGAGGTTAATTTGAGGATTCACTAGAAACTTCAACATAATCCTATAAGTAGTAGCTACTGCGCATACACGAATATGTATTCCTTTTTAAATGAGCCTAGTTTCAACAGTTTTCATCCAATTTTGATGAAATCTTCAGGGGATGTGCGAGTTAGGCTGTAAATGGTCCACTATTAATTCCATACTTCTCAAATCATTACTTCATTTTGCGCATGCGCAAACGTAAATTCCTTCAAGCATAATTTTTTTACGCCCCAGTCGTCCAATCACATTCGAATTTGGTGTATAGTTGGGGGACAATGGTTTAATTAGTCCATGTTCATTTCAACATGATTGCATCATTGTGAGCTCTTGCGCATGCGCGAAAGTGTACACCCAGGAACAAGGTCTAGTTTTCATCAGATTTTGATTACATTTTCAGGGAATTTGTGGGTTAGGCTGTTGGTTGTTCCCTACCAATTTAGAGTTTCTCAAATCATTACTCCATTCTGTGCATGGGCTAACGTAAATTACTTCAAGCATCATTTTTTAGCATGGAGCATGCTTTAGCCTTGGACTAACTAGCGAAAAACATTACGCAGATGTGTCACGAAATTTTTTCTTTTGGTTTTCCCGTACAACCAACCTCTTGCTGGGGAAATGAAAGTGTGAACCCTTCTCGGAGGCGCGATGCGCCATGTTTTGAACATACATTACATAAATTAATAATTATAGACCAATTATTTGCGGAATTTTCATGATTAGTTTTAATTGCTCAATAGAAAGTTCAAAGCGAGAGCTTTCCGAAAAGGTGCCATATGATGGGTGTCTATTCAGCAATACGGGACTTTTTATTGCATATTCTGGGAGGGGTAATCCCATAAGCCGCCAAACATGTAAGCTAAAGTAAGATTCTACATTAAGCTAAAGCAAACCGTCAAACCGCACGTATTCGGATTTTTTTTAAAATACAGAATGTGGTTTAGTCTTGGCATCTCCAACCGAAAAGGTAAAGAATATGTGTAACGAAAATGTGTTGCAAACAATTTCTGATGATTTCCGCTTACAACCGAATCGTTGCTACAGGGAAATGGTACTACTTCAATATTCATCCACAAAATTCGTTGGCCATTCGCTCGAAAGCTCTCGGTTTATCCAACCATATTAGGTTAACTGCTGCGAAGGGCGTGGCCAACAAGCTGAGTTATTTGAAAAAATTGTTTACACACACGTGATCATTATCAATAATTGATATTGTAAACATGATTGCAACCGCCACCTAATAAATTTCTGATGATTTCATTTAGCTGGAGGTGAGTCGTTGTGCTGGCGATAAAAAAATAAAACAACTTGACGTAGAGGTGATAAGATACCCACAAAATCTGAGTCATTCTTATATGCTGGTTTCACAGGTTTATGTGAAACGCGTGAGCCAGAACACATTCCGTGTTTCAATAGTTTCATTCAAAGTATGTAAATAGAGGTAACCGGGGGTCCAGGGGGCTTGCCTGCCTCCTGGTGAGGCGCGGAGTGCCAAGTTTTTTTACGCCTCCTCTTAATTTTTTTATTTTTTATTTATTTGTTTTATTTTTATTTGTTAGGCTACCGACGTTTACCAGTTTTCCTCGGCCAATTTTGATGACATTTGAAACTTAGGCTACATTTGAGCTGACAAACTGCCTTTTGGCGGTTTGGAGCCGCTACGACCAAGTCCTGATCAGCTGAGAGAATTAAATTCTCTCCCGTATACCCTAAAAAGTTGAAATTTGATAGAGAGACCCTCTGGGACATCAAGATGTGAATTAACTCAGAGGCTTATTAATGATTAGCTCAATCAGCTAGATTCTCTCCCTTTTACTCTATGAAGCTGAAATTTGATAGGGCGCTTTTCTTAGACAACATAAGTCGAATGAAATGACGGACCCCATCCTAAGTAGCCTGTACATTCCAACCTTTCCTTCCTAGTCCAGCAAAAATGTGTTATATCCCCCCAAAAAAGATGAAAACACCAAAACAACAAACGGACAAAAATGCAAAGGCACAAAAGCAGTGACAGATTTATAGAATTTCGTGAGTGGGGGCGGTCCTCTACCGGGAGTACCCCCACGAGAAATGTTTTGAATAAAGACCTTGAAAAACTAGCAGTTTTAGAGGTTGTAGACCCACACTTTATATCAGGCGTGTAAAAATTAACATGAAAAACTTATATTTTATTTGCACAAATTTTACCTTGGTTACCAAACATCCATATGCACACAAAAAATAAAATGATTATAGGTGAGCAATTTTTTTGGCAAAATTATATCGATAAAGGCAGGAATTGAAACATAAAATGCTGGAGAACTTCAGTCCTCGTGATGTAATATTATTTGTAGATTTATTTAACATTTATAAATAATAATACACTCTTTATTTTTTTCCATTTACTTTAGAAGTAAACAACCATTTAATAAACACTCAAGATGAAATTAGATGAACAAAGTACATTTTTCATTAAAGATGAAAATACAAATAAAATATTATCTTGTTAAACATTTTAGCGAATTTTTGAAGAAAATTAAGCTAATTTGTAGAATGTGAATTTTTGGAAAAATTTTATGCAGAAATCCGTTTCAGGCTATTCTGAATCATATTCTGAAGTTTAACGCATTTTTTTATGTATGTATGTATATATGTATGTATGTATATATGTATGTATGTATGTGTCATTCCAGACGATAACTGTCCGTAGAATTGTGCTAGAAACTTCAAACAAATTTTAAAATGTTAAGGACACAAAACGAAAGTTCAAGTTTGTTGGCCAGTATGATCGGATTACATCTTCGAGTTGAAATTTTCAAAAATGTAGTCAAAAATTTCAAAATAGCCTGTTTTTTGCGATTTGTTGTGCGAAATAATTTGTTCAGCATACTAACACGTGGTATATTCGGAATCAGCGTAAAATTTCCTATAAGAATATGTATCAAGTTTTCAAAAATTGAAAAATCAGTCAAAAATTGAAACAACTGCCTTCAATACTGACCCAATAAAGTATGAGTACCTCCTAATTATTTTTAATAATTTGATTCCATGTTTGTCTATCAAAATCATAAACTAAAATTTCTCTACACGATCAATAAATAGCGACTGAAATGTCGAAGATTTCTTCAAAAATTCGCTCATGGGGTCATGCTGCATGACTGGCCTTTTTTTGTGTGTCTATTACTGGTAAATGTGATACAGTGAATAATTCACTTCAATCGAAAAACACTGGTTGCAATCAGTTAAGAAAACACGATTCGTTTCTTTCTTTGTCGAAACAGTAGTTAGGTTGAATATGTATTATGGCTGTTGATTATGTATTGTTACCGTTACCAAAAGCGGTAAACGAGAGACAAATACAGTAGGTTCCTACCTAACTTGTTAAATAAATTGATGAACACAAACTTATCTCTATTGATTAAAATTGTATTCCTTGGTCGATTTTTGGCAATTACACAGTAAACACCATTTATGTTCTCCAAATGGGTTGGGGAACGTCTACTTCAAACGGACATCCCTGATTTTCATTTCATTTTATATAAGGACCAGAACCCACTACCTCCGCATTGCCTACTATTGCGGAGCCCATTGCATACTCTCAACTCGAACCAGTACGAGTATGTATCATACCTTTTTAATCCCATTTTGTGAAACTACTTCTATTATATTGTAAATGTCGTTCTCTTGAAATTATATCATACAATGACATTTGCGTTACGTGTATTCCTTACGAATGCATAGCTAAAGTGGGGTGTAAAGAATGCTTTACTACTCCACAGTTACATTTAATGTAGTTTAATGACCTTTTAAGGGTTCACATCACCATGAAATTAACTACCTAATTAACTTTTTTGTCCCTAAAATTTGCGTAACTGCAAAACTCGCGTAATAACTGCACTGCCTCAAAGGTCAGCTGAGTAAGATCCGGAGCTAATCTCTTTGCTATTCAACCGATAAAGCTGATATTTGTAATGGAGGCTTCATGAGACATCTAGTAATGGATTATAAAGTTGAAATCCCCATAGGTCTGTTAAGTGAGAACCGGGGCAAATTTCTTTGCTCTACAACCTATGAGACTGTTATTCGAAGTGTAGATCTCTTGGAACATCCAGGAATGAATTATGAGGTGTAAACCCCTCCAGATTAGCTGAGAACCGGAGCAATTTTTGAAGCTAAGCTTTTATTCGGACCCCCCCCCCCCCCCCCCCCCCCCCTCCTCCGCTAGGACAGCTCGCCGCTCGGGGAGTCTCCCTGTGAAAACCGTCATGGCCCGAGCCGAACTGTCCCGAACGATCCCGATTCTACCCGAGGCCTCCCCGGTCTTTCTTTCTCTACTCTACGACGCCAATCATCACTTTCATAGAATACTAGCCGCTCCGGCTCGCTACGCTCGCCTCCACGTCCAGCCGGGGGGCAAGCCCCCCGGACCCCCCATTAAATTGCTCGCTTCGCTCGCAAAATGTGGCATGTAGGGAATTTTGCTCGCTTCGCTCGCAAAGTGTGGCATGTAGGGAATGTTGCTCGCTTTGCTCGCAAACGGTAGGTCCCTAAGGGTAGGTTTAACGTGTGTAGGGGATGTTGCTCGCTTCGCTCGCAAACGGTAGATCTCTAAGGGTAGGTTTAACTTCTGTAGGGGATGCTGCTCGCTTCGCTCGCTTGAGGAAGTTATACTGCCCACCCAACTTGGCAGACGTTTTTTTCAGTTGGGAATTCTTACAAACAAATTAAATCTTATAAAACTACGTGGAACCACGAAAAGTTTATTCGGGGATGTTGCTCGCTTCGCTCGCAAGGTATACCTGTATATGTGTAGGACAAAGTCCGTATTTATTCTGTTGAAATGGCTCTCGCTTCGCTCGCAAGGTAGGTACCTATGTATACCTGCTCGCCTCGCAACATTGTGACATCGAACCCCTTGACGTCTTCGTAGAGCCTTCTCGCGTCCGGGGCACATATAATTTCTCATATTAAACGCTTCCCTCGCTTCCCCTCGCAATTTGACCTACTTCCCGTCACTTTTTTCGATATCCGATTTCGGATTCAGATTCGGCGGGATCAAAGCTGTATTTCGCCCGCGAAAACCGTTCCGAAAAACGTACCTTTATGGGGTATATTTTAATCGGAAAAAACGTAGTTTTTCGTCGGACTTTTCGAGAAAACGGGTCCGTACTCTCGCATTTTTTTTGACGCATTTCCCGATACTTTTTTCGTGATCCGATCGCGCCGTCGTCGCCTCGTCTTCTTTTCCGGAATTTTCAACGGCCGTTTGGAGGGGTAGGGGGAGCGGGGAAGTCCAAAAAGCGCACATTAATTCTTACTTCGACCCCCCTCCCGCCCTACGGCCCATGGTTCGGGTGGGATTAGAAAATGTGAAATTCGCTCGCTCCCCCTATCGGAAAATCTCAAGAAGATCCCCCCACTCGTAGACTCCCCCCACTCAGCCGTTTGGCCGTGCATAGACACGACAGACAGACAAACAGACAGACGGAGTTTCATTCTTATAAAATAGATATAGATAACAATGAGAATAATGGTGTAAAATTACTGAATGTACTTCTGATCTTGATGAACAGGCAGATAATTAAGCTTTGTAAATGATTTGGAACTTGTATGTTATATATTGTATGTGAGAACTTGTATGCAATAAAACTGATTTTGCAAAAATTGAAGGATGCAAATTATTAAAATTATATGAAATTAATTCCAATCAGAAGAGATTGTTTATGAGTATGAACTCATAACTCATAATTCTATTCTACGCTTTATGATATAAAGCTTCGCTTCCTTCGGGCATCCCTAGACGGCCCCATTTATTTATTTATTTTTGCTATTCAACCTATGAAGTTGATATTTGAAATGGAGGCCTTTTGGAACATCTTGGGATGAATTTATTATAAAGTCCAGGGATGCCAACTCATGGTCATCAATTACCATACCAATCTGTTCCCAATTACCGTATATTCTCGTACGTCAATCCTAAAATCTACGTTATCTTCAACATACACACATTTCAACAAAATTTAGATGTTCATCAAATGAATTTATGCAAATATAACGAAACTTAGTATATTTTCTAATCAACTGATAGAACAAAATTACTTGGTGGTACGTACTTCTGTAAAACTTCATAAGAAATATGAAAAAGTAAGGTACAAGAAAAATGTATCTTGATGTATATGTAGTATCTGAAAAATGTAACTGTAGCTTGATTTCTCAGGCTTGGGAGTTCCTGGTTGTCTGGGCTTGGATTCTAAATCGGTGAACGTGGAAGTATATGGAGAAATCGTTATTTTTCGCTTAGATATATCATTGGTTGAAATAATGTTCAAGTGAATCAAACTTTTGGTCTCTTTATTTCATGGTTTTGTTTTTATAAGATCGACTTTGCTTTAAATTCTCTCGTATTGTGCATTTGAGTGAGGGAGGGCATACAGATTCAATACAAATTTTGGTAGGAGCTGCATTTATTTTTTACCCTAGATTGTGGGTAACTAGGTACCGTGGAAAAAAGGGTTGTAAACCTCCTTCTTCAAAACCTGCTGTTACCTTTAGATGAACTCATACTAAAATGATAAATAAGTTCATAATAATGTATTTACCTAGGTTTTCCATTTTACCGTATTTTCGCGTACGGTAAAGAGATTACTACCGTATACCGTACGTGCATCAAAATTACCGTATGCTTACGGTAATTACCGTACTGTTGGCCACCCTGATAAAGTCTGAAGACCCCTAGATCAGTTGAGTGAGATCCGGAGCTAATTTCTTTGCTTGACAACCTTTGAAGCTGAAATTTGAAATGAAGGCCGCTTAGTATTAAAAACTTACTCTACGCTCATCACTTTTTAGGCGCAAGGTGTACTTTTTTTAATTTCTAAATTATTATTCTCCATTAAATATGCATTTGTGAGGAGTATAAGTTCTCCACCAGTTAAACCACTTTAGTAGTACCTACTCGAAGGATCCCAAGATCCGTACATACGTGGAGCTTATGACTGAATTATGTTTAAATTAATATTGCTTCCGCGTATACCATTGGGTAGCGGAAGTATTGTTATCACTTTCGAGATATGACTTTTTCAAATCTAAAATCAAAATGTCCACTCACAGTTTAGTCTATTCTGAATAACGTTGGTTTCGTGTCTGGCTGTCTATGTTTTATTTTTAACATTTTTATGTACCTCCCTCCCGCATATTGACCGGTTTACCTGGCCACTTTTGATGTTTGATAACAATAAAAAATCATTAACGATCAGCTGATTAATTTTAGCGAATTTTGAAGACAATTAAGCTATTGCTCTCGCCTCAAAATTTGTAGAATGTGAATTCTTGAAAAAATTGTATGCAGAAATCCGTTTCAGGCTATTCTGAATCATATTCTGAAGTTTAAAGCATTTTTTTATGTATGTATGTATATATGTACGAGTATGTATGTATATATGTATGTGTCATTCCAGACGATAACTGTCCGTAGAATTGTGCTAGAAACTTCAAACAAATTTTAAAATGTTAAGGACACAAAACGAAAGTTCAAGTTCGTTGGCCAGCATGATCGGATTACATCTTCGGGTTGAAATTTTCAAAAATGTAGTAAAAAATTTCAAAATAGCCTGTTTTTTGCGATTTGTTGTGCGAAATATTTTTTTTCAGCATACTAACATGTGGTATATTCGGAATCAGCGTAAAATTTCCTATAAGAATATGTATCAAGTCGAAAAAAATTGAAATAACGCCGTTCGCTAGTTGTAAAAATCGGTAATATTTGCATGAAACATTGTCCAAATTCAGATTGAACTACTCTTATGGAAGTATCCCTGTATAACCAATCCTAGAACCATTCTGTTTAAAACGTAGGTAGTAGGTGCTTGTTAAAAAAAAAAAAAAAAAAAAAAAAAAAAAAAAAAAAAAAAAAAAAAAAAAAAAAAAAAGTAATCACAACTGATGAGTTTACTCTGTGAAATATTCCGTCCTCCGATTCTCTCGGTCGCTCTCTTTAATGTTTTACGCTAAACTGTTTTAGGACTTGATGTAGCTTTAATACTGACTGTGGCTTAGAAAATATCAGCCATGAAATTATGAAGAAGTTCTATTTATTTACATACTAGCACGCAGACTGAAATGTCGAAAATTTCTTCAAAAATGGAATGACTGGACTTTTTTTATTCATCCTCTGATACTGAAATTTAGCTGTTTCGTTGCTGCTGGGTCACAATCACAAAATACAGAGCTACTTTCACAATCTGGCTTGCTTTGGAGCAATTTCATTTCTATTCAGAAATGGAAACTTCCAAGTAGACCAAATAATATGAATTTACGTCTCTTTTGAACTATACTGTCACCATTCAGTTCGCTCCATCTTAGCAAATGTCTTACGAGCTAAGTAAAGCCTTATTAATCATGGAATGTTCGAAGAATTCAAGAAGGTAAGTTGAAATAAACAATAGATACTCATTATGTGCACATAATTTAATTTTTCACTTGCTATTTACACAATAAATTAGATAAATAAGGATCAATAAATTAACTGTTCGTTTCACGAGGATATCACATTGGAGATTTCTTGGATGAGATGACGAGGTTCTACGCATGAGGGAAGAAGTTGACCTGAAACAGCACAAAATCGAAATTATGAGATAGCCATCGGAAATACTACTTCAACAGTACAAGTTGATCCCACAGTACAAGTTGATCAGTGGTATTGGTTTATTTCCAAACAGAAAATTCACAAATCGGGTATGAATAACATGAATTTCTGAAGTTGTTAGTTAGATACCCCATAAATAGAATGACGTAGGTACCAAATTTATTTCAGAATTTATAACAATAATGCACATTCCTGGTGTAAAAAATGAACATATTTCTGTTTCTGATTACACTCGCAATTTCAATATCTCTCGTATACTCTTCCCAAGGATTGATACAGAGTTCTATAGAAGAAATGCATATATTAAAGAATTCAGATTTTTGTTTGACAATGGCATTAATATTTTTCATTTTAATAGTCTATCATCATTTAAGAGGAAGATGGTTGATTAATTAAAGTGTTGTAGTTTTTTGTGGGTGATTATGTTTATTTTTTCAATATATATATTTCTGTATGACCTTCTTTTCAGAATCGTTTTAACGTAATTTATCAATGTTTTATCGGCAATTTGTTCACTATTTCTACTTTTTTATCGTTACTTTGACAACGATTCTTTGATATTATTTATTATTAAACTCCACTGAAGAGCACAAGTTTTTCAACTTATTCTTCGGTGGGCAACGGTACCTATTTAATTAGTTTATTTATCTCATTTATTATATTTAATTCTTTAATCCATTGAATTATTTGTATTTATTACTTTATATTTACTGTTGCCAATAAAGTGGTATTTGATTTGATTTGACGTAGCTTTGTAATATAAATAGGAATATCGCATTAAATTCGTTGATCTAAAGCAGGAGCTTTTAACCTTTTTGAAGTAGCTGACGACTTACAAGGACTAGCAATTTCCGCGGATCACTTAAATTTTCTTAAATGTAATTGATGACATGGATTTGTATAATTACTATTTTTTCATGTGGAGAAATTTTTTAATGAATAATACAGTGATAAGAAATTTCAAATTATTTGACTACTTGATGCTTTTGCATTTCAAATTTCCATGCAGATCCTACCCCACTTGCACTGACGTCAAATTTCGTTACAATTTTCAAGGTATCATCCAACATTGGAGATAAGTACCCATTGCACATATTTCACTGAGATTTCACTTCAACGCTAACTCTTATACATGTAAGCCCATATGTCAAATAGTCGTCAATATATTTACACCTATTTACCTATCGGCGCCATTTCCAAAGACGGACTAAGTTAATTGATTGTACTACCTACTTTTAACAACAGTGAAGGGTAAAGAAATCAGTAGCTACCTATAGATAACAGATACTATAGATAACCTAATAAACATGGTGAGCGAAAAATTGTAGACCACACATGGTTCAAGGACCATAGAACAAGTTCCATCGATCTAAAGAATCATGGAGCATTCATACACTCGGTTGTGATAATTCTGATAAATTCTGATGTAATTTTGATATATCATAATTATATGGATCAATAATATGAAGAAGGATAACAATAATTTCAATACAACAGTGTCGACTCTCCACCAAATATTCTGGTTCTTTGCAATATTGTGAATATGATAGATTCTGTGGAAATAGTTTGTACTTGACTGAATATTTATATTATAGTTATTATTCATGTAACTTTGTCTAACTTTTCTATTAACTGTTGGAAAAATCAAGGGATAAGAAGCCTAGTGAATGCATTGTTTTATATATATATAATGGAATTCTGAGGGGTACGATTGCGTTTGTTGATACTTACTTCTTTGCCGTGAGCAACAAAGCATTGCCTGATGCCTTTTCCAAGGGAGCACTTCTCGCCGTCCTTGGCTTTGACTGAAACAGAGAATAGGAATGATAACAACAACTCCTTAAACAAAAACAAGTATTCTGTTATCTGATATCTGGTGGGATAAATTGTTTTTCTTAATTATCGTTAGGTCAAAACGGAAGTTAGTGACGAAACGTTGTCTATTTCCACGAAAAATAAAGAGTTACAATGTTGAATCGATTTCGACGGTTAGGCCATCATCAGTAACTAACAATAACTGAACACACATTAGAAAGGACGCAGCTTATATAGTCACAGGTGAAGGGAGATTGAATCCCATTGGTCGAGAGAAAGGAAAGGGGGCTGGAGGTACAACCAATTAAGTGCAAGCTATGTGAAGGGGGATTATAGCTAATGAAGTGAAAGGAGGGGAAGAATTACTGGTTTCAACATTTTGAAGGGATAATTCCCTTAATTATTTTTTATAAAAGAAGACCAAAGCTGAGAATTTGACGGCATTCGTAATCGATCTTTTTAAAAGAAAACGTGATAGACGAGGAGCAAAGGCAGAAAATAGGTATTAATTTGAGAAGAAGGGGAAGAAGAAGTGTTTGAATAGTTTCAGCCTAAAGTGGAGTGCAGTATGCCAGCTTACGAAGAGATTGGAGTGAAGAAAATATGGCTCTGGACAATATGGTAATGTGATCACTACACGTGAGGGTAGAATAATTAGAAACAACCCCCAGATGTTTGACAGACTTACTAAATGCAATAGTGTTTCCACAGATGAGCAAAGGAGGTAAAGGACCCACAACTTCCTTCCTAAACATCACAATTGCTTGGGTTTTAGCAGGGTTAAGGATTAATCCGTTGGCGACACACCAGTTATTGACAGCCTCTAGATCTCTGTTCATTCCGCCTATGGACGCTGATAATGAAGTGATATCAGGCAGACTTTGTTTATAAATTTGGCAGTCATCAGCATATAAGTAGTAAAAACTGTACTTGATCACGTTTGGCATATCATTAATAAATAGTGTGAACATGAACGGTCCCAGCAATGATGCCAATCACCTTCCATTAGCATGAAACGAAACGTAAAACTTCATAATTCCGATCACCTTTTATTCTTCATTTATAATATATCACGTGAGTATCTCTCATTCTGTTACATTACAACGTTCAGACTTACTTTCTTTGGCGCAGGTGTTGATAAGTTGTTTAGCCAACTCTTTTTCCTTGGCCTCATGGAACCTCATGGCGACCAACTTATTTCCTCCTTCTTGGCTGAATTTACCATCCTTGATCTGCCAATAGCAAAATTCAGTTATGGATTAACACACATCCAAGAATGAATCGAGAAACTGTCATAAAAATTCAAAATCGGGTGTCTTATAAATACTTTCAGTACTTTAATACACCCCCTTTATTTTAATACCTGTCTCTCACAATGATTGCGAGATTTTAGAAAAAATTGTGTTTCAAATGAAATTAAGTTTGATTTTCAAGTTTTTTGAAATTATTTCAATGTAAACGCTTTTATTAAACATTTTAAATTTAATCTTTTAGAATCTTCACAAATTAATATAATATAACGTTTTAAAGGTTATTACCTCTCAGTTTTAGTGCCAATTTAAATCAAATTAAAATAAAATTATTTCTAGTAGAGTAAGACATAGAATTTATTACTCCCTTATGGTGTGCTAAGCTCGCAGATTGTCGCACTTATAGATATTGATTTATGTCGATAATTTATTGATTGACAAAAGAAAATATCTGATTGAGGAAAAACGTTGTGATGATTACGTATGCGTGCGGGAGGAACTTGTCAATTTTTGACGACACGAAGAAGCAATTATCATGGAGAAGTAATTATAGTCATGAAGAAGTAATTATTTTGACACTCAACGTATTCCCTGAGCCTCGCTGAGTAACCTATCTACTACTACATCTCTTCCGAATTCCCGTTGACCAAGTCATGATGGGGCCTTTTCTGTTATATCCCCGCATATTTCCGTTAATTCTCTACTATTCATTCATTCTGATCTGTAAGTCCAACTAATCTGTATTTTTACTAAGGGATTGACTACTTGATGTCATGTATTTTTGACTTTTTTTATTTTATGTATTTGCGACTCTTTGATTACCACAGTGGACGTAAAAATGATTGGAGATCATCAATCCGATCAATCCCCATTCTATAGAAAATGGTTTGTGAATCACAGGTGTCTGGAAGTTAATGAAGGTTTTCTCACGAACTTCTCACCATATCAAAAACTTCAAAACAACATCTCCAAGAAAAATAGAAAAACATTTTTATCTAAATCGTACCTGTTCCTAAACGTGATTTTTTCGTGAGATCGTAAATATAAATTTCATGGTTGAATAAGCATAGTGAACATTTTTCTTCATGGCTCAAATAGGGATATTTTGAACAAGTCGCACCATTTTTAGGCTAAAAAATAGTGGAAATTGTAGCCAGAAAAATTCTCTTTCTGAATAACATAAATATTGGGAAATATTAATTTTGCCATTATATATATGAGCAGAACCACAAAACATTTACTCAGACTCTTGGATTTTATTCAAGAATGCCAAATATCCGACGTCCGGTTGGATCGAGAACGTGCAGAAACTGTCCCTTGGGAATCGGGCAAGTTTTTCAGGGATGAAATAAGGGAGCTAAAGGTTATGAAATATTCAACTCAGTGAACAGTATTCTTGGAACTGACAACATATTTCAGGGATTTATATCCAGCGCCTTTTTCTTGTTTGTAAAACAGAACCTTGTAATTGAATTCCCAGTTTCTAAACTTCTGAGAGAATATTTCTAGACATTCTCGACCCTACCAAACTCTGGATATTTGGTATTTTTGAATAAAATCCGCTTTTTAAGCAAAGCGAGTCTAAGTAAATATTTTGTGGTTCTGCTCATATATAATGGCAAAATTTATTAATACTTCACAATATGTTATTCGGAAAGATAATTTTTCTGGCTACAATTTTTACTATTTTTGAGCCTAAAAATGTTGTGTCTGTTCGAAATATCCCAATTTGAGCCATGAAGAAAAATGCTCACTATGCTTATTCAACCGTGAAATTTATATTTACGGACTCACGAAAAAATCACGTTTAGGAACAGGTACGATTTAGGGGCAAGGTTTTTCTATTTTTCCTGGAGATGTTTTTGACGATTCCCCGTCAATATGGAAAACCTTCATTGCCTTCCAGACACCTGTGAAATGCGGGGATATAACAGAAAAGACCCGTTATGACGTTCTTGGAAGTTAAAAAAAGGAATTATTATGTATGTAACTTACCACTCCTACTCCACTGTAGACGCATTGCAAGTAGCACTGTGGACATAAAAATGATAATAATAATAATACAGCAAATGTTGTACATAATATATTTATGACAATCATTTCTTGGGAATAAACTACAGTAATTGCAGTAATTTCGATAGTAAATTTGAAGACTTACCCTTTCAACGTCATTCTTGGGGATGTTTTGAGTCAAGATGATCTTTGCTTGTTCTGTAAACGAATAAAAAATATGTTGAGTGAGGGTTCATAAGATCGTTAGACCATGATCACATATTTGCTATAACTAATTTCAGTTTTTATTTAGGATGCAATTCTGACAATCTTCAGATTTAGGTGTTATTTACAATTATATTCGAAACTTAACTTATATTCTAATGCGTCAAAATGATATATTCCACAAGTTCATACCTACTTGTATACAGGGTGTCTATTAAAAAGTCACTATTTTAGTCAAGTGAACTCCAGTGAGTCTACATTGTAGTTTTTGTATTTTACTAATATGTGGTTTTCTAAAAATACAGTTTTTCTTAATTTTGTGTGAAACTCATGAGTTGTGCATTTTGTCGCTTGATCAAATTTAAGGAATTGAAGGCATTCAATCAAATTCTGTTGGCAACCTTCCATTAACCTTTTGTGAAGTTATACATCTCATTTAATGTGCTTTCCAACTTTGTTCAGATGTTATCCCCATCACACTTGGCAACTCTGTTCCTAGGAGGTCACCAATGTGGGCACCCTGTATGTATCAACTTGACTTACAGTTTCTATTCTTTACTTCTATTCTATACTTGACTTATGTTTCTTACCTGGACTAGCTTTAGTTTCTGCGGCGCATTTCTTTGATACGTTTTGAACGATATCCTTGACGCTCGGTGGTGCCCCCTGCAAAATGATAAAATGGATTCTGATATTTATTCATAGTTTCAGCTGTAGGTTAATGTTATACTTCTTGACAAGTTTCCTGAAGTATTCTCAGTCCCATTGGAACAATCTTGGTACACCTTTCTCGCTTAGCTCCTACTAGTAAGTTGGGTAAAGCCGTGTACCTAGGGCCGATGACGTCATTGGATGGAAGATGATGGCATAAAAATCTGTTTGCATGGTGTTGAACTGTCATCATGGAGTAGGCATAAGTGTGCACTTGCTTTTGTTAGCAGATTATCAGATTATGAAGTTTTTGCAGTATCAATCCAAATGTTATCAGCACAGGATTGGAAGCTACCACGTTCAAAGTAATTAATTGATTTATGATATCCAAATCGCAAATTGTTCCTTAGGTGATTGGGAAACAGTTGTAATAGCTTTGTTTCAATTTTTCGTATACATTTTTGACAAATCGATTTCTTGTGGTAAAGGTGATTTCTTGGACTTAGGGCCGTTATTTGTATTTTTGGTAAATTTTGACAAATCGATTTCTTGTGGTAGAGGTGATTTCTTGGACTTATTGCCGTTTTTTGTATTGTAACTAGGGCCACTAAATAATGAAGTTATTTTGATCTTTTACTAATATTTATCGGAGATATGGAGGTGTTTTTATTGTTCTTAGATGCCTCGAAGGACGATGGGGTCAATAAACAGAGCTTATGTCTCTTTAGTTGACTCCATCAACTCCTCCATTCAAGACCGAGCAAGCTGGGCAT
The DNA here is from genome assembly GCA_030762985.1 of Adelphocoris suturalis. Taxonomy (NCBI): domain Eukaryota; kingdom Metazoa; phylum Arthropoda; class Insecta; order Hemiptera; family Miridae; genus Adelphocoris; species Adelphocoris suturalis. Next base: position 107,421,671 of record CM061044.1, read on the forward strand.
AAGATTATCGATCACACGGTTGATCAATAACCTGAATATAGAGCCGATGCGGAACCTTTAATCTACATTAGTCCCATAAGTTTAACCCTCTACCAAAAGTTTCTTCAGACCTCACCAAGTAAGGAGGCATCCACCAGAAAAAGATAACATAGAAGAACATAAGAAATAGAAGAAATTGGGTGATCATCTGAGAAGAAGCCAGGAAAAATCCATTAATCTTGGCATTGCTTTCAATCAACCCCCAGGGAAGATATTTAATGGTTGAAATATTAAAGAATTGAGGATCTTGACCACTTTCAGCATTGTACCCACCCAGAGCATTGTAGTTCCACTTGTTCACACTCCAGACGGGTTTAAATATTCATAATTTCATTTTTCGTTCTAAAATTTAAAAAAGTTCCAGTCATGCAGCATGATCGTATGAGCGAATTTTCGTAAATTATCAACTATATTGTTACATTGTTTTGAATGGCATTATTTCGATTTTTGACTGATTTTTCAACTTTGAAATTTTTGAAAACTTGATACATATTCTTATAGGAAATTGTACGCTGATTCCGAATATACCTCATGTTAGTATGCTGTAAAAATTATTTCGCACAACAAATCGCAAAAAACTGGCTATTTTGAAATTTTTGACTACATTTTTGAAAATCAACCCGAAGATGTAATCCGATCATGCTGGCCAACGAACTTGAACTTTTGTTTTGTGTCCTTAACATTTTAAAATTTGTTTGAAGTTTCTAGCACAATTCTACGGACAGTTATCGTCTGGAATGACACATACATACATATATACATACATACATAAAAAAATGCGTTAAACTTCAGAATATGATTCAGAATAGCCTGAAACGGATTTCTGTATAAATTTTTTTCAAAAATTCACATTCTACAAATTTTGAGGCGAGTGCAATAGCTCAATTTTCTTCAAAAATTCGCTAAAAACTTGTGGCGTTTTGTTCTTAATTTGTCCCTGTATTCGAATTTGAAGTGGTTTTGCCGATTCGAGATTGTTTTTATCGAGATTGTTTTATTATTTGTTTTTATATGTATAAATCGACTTTGAAAAAAAAATCGGCCCTAAGCACACGACCTTACCATTCACTCCCCTTGGGTGATTGACCGTTCGCAATCGTTCTATTTTTACCTGGAAATCACGATAAATGGAAGCTAGCCACACATAACATGAAAGCCTTCTTAATTTTCTTATACCTACTCATGTAACCTTCTGATTTCTCCATAATTTCTACAATTCCTGGTAATCAACGGACGAGGAATTTAAACCACGCGGAAACTTGTATGTGTTAGAAAAGCAGTTCTGAGCGATGGCTATAGGTGGAACTGTTTTATTTTATTATTATTATTTATTTATTTATTTTTTTTTTTTGTGTGAAAAACTCCAGCATTCTCCATTTTGGGTAAAGGAATATGGGGTATATTCCGCAACAGCGCGAAATTTCCTATAAGAATAGTGCATCAAAAAATTTTGAAAATCTCTGGATGATTCGAAGAAGTTTCATTTGATTGAAATAAGGTTCCATTTGTTTGAAAAAAAGTTTCATTTGGTAGGTACGAGGTTTCATTTGATTGGAACAAGGTATCATTTGGTCACTACGAAGTTTTATTTGATAGAAAAAAGGTTACATTTGACTGAAAAATGCTATAAAATGTAATTTTTCTCTGGACGATTCGAAGAAGTTCCATTTGATTGAAATAAGGTTCCATTTGTTTGAAAAAAAAAAGTTTGATTTGGTTGAAAAGAGGTTTCATTTGATTGGTACATGGTTTCATTTGGTAGGTACGAAGTTTCATTTGATAGAAAAAAGGTTTCATTTGACTGAAAAATGATATATTTATTTATCATCAAGAAGGACAAGCCCAATTCAAAAGTTCTAGTCTTACAGCATGATTGTATAAGCGAATTTTCGTAAATTGTTGGTTCTTATAACGTTACATTGTTTTGAAATTTGAGCATATTGAGTGTGAAGAAATTCTTGACTACCGATTTTATTACACAACAAAAACTAGTTCTAAATAATATTCTGCAACACAAGAAATATTTTGGGGTTTTAGATTCTTTGGAAGTTTTTAGCGATTTTTCAGCAAATAATATTAATGACATTTAAGCAAATTTTTCAGCATAATTTTGTGCCATAATTTTTATATGTTCTATTTCATCGTTGATAAACTTCTTTTGACTAAAATTCGGCAAAAATTCATATTTTTTGTAGTTTGTAGTAATTTTTAGTGATTTTTCCTTAAATTTGACGATTTTAATGTGCTCAAAATATGATGGCCAATGAACTCATACTTTCGTTCGGAAAGCTTGATTTTTTAAAATGTATATGATTAGGTTCAGAATGTTTCAAAACGGATTTCAATGAAAAGAACATTTGAAATTTTTGATTTTAAATTATTTGAAACTGTTGGAATTGCTTCTTTTTTAATGAAATTTCGCTCATCCTCCTAATCCAAGTGGACTGAACATTGTTTACGTCCGTTTTTCCCAATATAATTCAACATCTTCCGAATTAATGAAGTCAAGAAGCCTCGCAATATAATTAGGTACCGAATGTAGGACTTAATTATTGCATTACACTGTGTCCCGAATTAAAATATTATATATATGTCTGAATTTAAAGAGAGAGTGGCGTCATTTAACCTTAACTTAGCTGTTTAAACCTTGGTTGAAAAGAGCTTTCATTTGGGTGGTACGAGGTTTCATTTGATTGGAACAAGGTTTCTCTTGGTAGTTACGAAGTTTCATTTGGTAGAAAAAAGGTTTCATTTGATAGAAAAAAGGTGTCATTTGTCTGAAAAATGATATAAATTAAACTTACGCTGACGACAGCTACGAGGAGGGCGGCTCCGAGGAGGACGAAAGCGGCTTGCATGGCGTCTGCGGGTTTGGGAAGCTGCGGAAAAGGCCGGGAGAGATGTGGTGACTTGAACGAGGGGCCTACGGGTGTTTATATATGCGAGTAAGAGCGACGCGACAGAAGGGGACCCAGGCGGCCGTCACGATGGCGGGACGAGGCGGGCGGTGGTCCGGGCGACGCGGGAGGGACGGAGGGGGTCCTTCTAGCGGCCGGCGGGACGAGGGCCCTGACGCCCAGGACCCAAGGAGATCAGGAACAGGCGAATCGGAAACGCATATCCTCATCCTGCCTCGCCAAGAGGATCGTCCTCAGACGTCACACACTGGTCAGCAGTTTTACGACCCCACGAAATAAGAACACATTTAAATGTTTAACAATTATCTATTTACATGAACTGTAAATATATGGATGTATTTTAGTTAAGAGGAATTTAAGTTTCATTGATTTAACGAGGAATGTTGTTATTCACGCAAGAGATTGGATGAGATGAATTGTGGCTCGGGGAGTGACCTCATAAATCACTACTGTCATGATAGACCTGAATTATCAGCAATATTATTAAAAGCTTTCGCTAAAAGTGTGATTTGGGCTTTATTATTTGTAATTTTAATAATAGTTTGAATTCTACCAACCTAGTTAATGAGTCACGCACTGGTCAGCAGTTACGACCCCACGAAATAAGAACATATTTAAATGTTTAACCATTATCTATTTACATGAACTGTAAAATATGGATGTATTTTAGTTATGAGGAAATAATATTTAAGTTTCATTGATTTAACGAGGAATGTTGTTATTCACGCGAGGGATAGGATGAGATGAATCGTGGCACAGGGAGTGACCAGGGCCTCATTTCATTTCCCAATACGGGCTATTGCAGCTTACATGGGAAATTAAATTTTCTAGCATTATTTGAGTGTTTTATTTAGTATACCAAGTATTGTTTAATTATATCTCAATGACTGTAAATTTTCATGTTTTGACATTGAAATTGCTTTAGTCGACGGATCAACCGGAAATTTTGTTACGGGAATTTTGTTACGCAAAGAAAAATACGACACGCAACCTATAAACAAGTTAGGTGTTGTTATGATTGTGTATCTATTATTGGTGGAATATTATCCAAAACCGACGATGAGAACGAAAAATAGTTAAATATTTTAACTCTTAGGTGGTTGCAAGTATTTTGTCAATATGATGTCAATGGATACTTCACAATACCGGTTATTAAAAAAAAGGACTGTAAATTCATATTCGTGGAAGAATTGGGCATTGTCGAGACAATTAAAAACAGTGCAATTACTGAGACATTTTCAGTGCTCATAGCTCTTCTCTCATAAGAGAGAAAGTACGAGCGGCTAGCCGCGTTTTTCATTTTTGTAATTTGTCATGAAAAAAAAAAAAAAATAAATAAATAAAAAATAAAAAAAATAAAATAAAATAAATAAATAAATAAAAATAAAACTGCTAAACTAGTAGGTTTTAAAACATGATATTGGTAAGTAATGCATGCATTACTGGGACGTCCCTATGAACGGATTGTGTGAGATTGGTGAGAATTAAAATAATTGAATAAAAAAATTGAAACATTTACGCATCAAACTGAAGATCTCAGCCGTTAAACAACGATATCCGGTTTCACTAACTCCGGTTCAGATATAGCAATGATCAAATGCGCTAATCCAGCGATCTTAGCGAATATAATTTAGCTCACTCAGCTAATTAGAAATGAACCTATCAATTAGATCGTCTATTTATGTCCCAGGGAGTCTCCCTTTCAAATTTAAACTTCCTAAGATTAACAGGAGAGAATTTTGCTCATTCAGCTGATTAGGAAAAAGCCAATAATGACAATCGTCTCTTAGTGTCCCAGAGAGTAATCCTATCAGATGTCAACTTCCTAGTAATAACACCTGAGAATTTAGCTCACTCAGCCCACTACGAATGAGCCAACCATGAACAAATGGGAGACCTCTGTTCCTAGTTGACCTACGGTGCTGAAAGTGAAGATGGAGCTCCTTTGTGAGACCGAAAATTACAGACAGTTGCCCAATTTATCCATAAACAAAGAGAAAATAAAAAGAGAAAAATATATATATAGGCACGGGTGTCATGTGTTTTCTAAATTCAACCCAATTTTAGATCAAAATGTCAATTTTTACCGCTAACACGGAAAAAAATCGTAGCATGGATATGTCTAATGGATTGTGAATACATATTTCAAAAGACAGATGCGAAGTGAACCATGACATGTGACAGAATACAGGCTACTGATGTGAAATGACCCATGACTGGTGGGAAATATCCATGTCTCAATTGAATTAGCTCAGTCAGCTGATCAGAAAAGACCCAATCTATTCAATCGTCTTTAGTGTCCCAGAGAGTCTACATATCTAATTTCAATTTCCTAGGATGAATAGGAGAGAATTTTGCTCATTCAGCTGATTATGAATGAACCTATCATTTAGATCGTCTCTTTATGTCCCAGGGAGTCTCCCTATCAAATCCCACTTTCCTAGGATGAACAGGAGACAATTTAGCCCACACAGTTGATTAGGAATGACCCAATCATTTCAATCGTCTCTTAACATCCCAGGGAGTCTCCCTATCAAATTTCAACTTCCTAAGATTAACAGGAGAGAATTTTGCTCATTCAGCTGATTAGGAAAGAGCCAATAATGACAATATTTTCTTAGTGTCCCAGAGAGTCTTCCTATCAAATCCCACCTTCGTAGGTTGAACAGGAGACAATTTAGCCCACACAGTTGATTAGAAATGAGCCAATCATTTCAATCGTCTCTAAATATCCCACGGAGTCTCCCTATCAAATCTCAACTTTCTAGGACGAACAGAAGAGAATTTAGCTCACTCAGCTGATTAGAAAAGAGCCAATAATTTCAATATTTTCTTTGAGTTAGTGATGGGCGAAACGAATGATTTCAATAATCGAATACCGAGTATTCGAATGATTTCGATAATCGAATGATCATTCGAATGATTCATTCGAATGGGGAGGAAAAACTGCCATTTTGAACCGAATGCGAAACAACCAATAGGATAACTGTATTGGCATCCGAATGAACGTAGTATTCGAATGAGTATTCGAATGCGAAACAACCAATAGGATATCAGTATTGGAATCCGAATGAACGTAGTATTCGAATGAAATAGCAAGTAGGAACCGGAGCGGAGCTGAAACTTCTTGATTTGTAACAGCTACTTCTTATCTCGTATCACTAATATAGGTACCTACTGAATATCACTATCACGTTACCTTTTTTGGTGTTTGATTTGTCGCACCTACCCAGGAAAGAGTGGAATGAGATAAATAAATTCGTCCGGCTCACCGGACGATTCGATAACCCCACTAGCCAGGGAGTCAGAGGGAGGCAGAAAGAGTGCAAATAATTTGGATTCTATCTAGGTAGGTAGGTACCTACCTTGAAACAAGAAATTACAAAGGATGGTTTGCAGTGTCGTTTTTCGACCAGATCACAAAGGCTCATTATTTGAAGGAATAATAAACCAAAACCCGAGCAAACACGGGAAGTAGAAACAAAAAAAATATTCATGAATAGATTGAGTTGGTAAGTAAAAAATACGATTTGATATTCGTTGCACGAATAATTTAAAAACGGAATACAAAAATAGGTACAACAACGGAATACAAAAAAGAATCTGCACGAGATTTCGGAAGACTTCAGCTCCAAGTAGCGGTTACTTCACTATTCGCATGTCACAGCTCCGTCTTTCAGTTGTTTTATTTCGATGTTTGAGCTTCGGGAAGAAGCCGTCAGTTCCGCTACTATACGAATGAAAAAGTATTCGAATACTCGCATCCGAATGATTTCAATACTTCGTGGTTATGCCGCTAGTTTCGCTACTATACGAATGAAAAAGTATTCGAATACTCCCATCCGAATGATTTCAATACTTTGTGGTTATGCCGCTAGTTTCGCTACTATACGAATGAAAAAGTATTCGAATACTTGCATCCGAATATCCGAGTGATTTCAATACGGCGCTTCGTGGTTATGCCGCTAGTCTCGCTACTATACGAATGAAAAAGTATTCGAATACTTCATATCTCGCATCCGAATATCCGAATGATTTCAATAATCGAATGCCGCATTCGATTCTTCATTCGGATGTCCCATCACTACTTTGAGTTCCACAAAGTCTCCCTATCATAGCTCACCTCAAACCTCACCTTCTTAGGATGAAAAGAAGAGAATTTAGCTCACTAAGTTGATTAGGAATGATCCAATCATTTCAATCGTCTCTAATTATCCCAAGGAGTCGCTCTATAAAATTTCAACATTCTAGGATGAAAAGAAGAGAATTTAGCTCACTAACAAAGAGTCTTTAAACAGCCATGCAATTTGGGAACCTCCCAATGAAATTTCTAATGATTTCTGATTTCATTCTTGCAGTATAGTTACCGAATTTGTTTATCGGTATCGCGTTACAATTTTTGATCTGAAAATTCGGTTGAATTTAGAAAACACATGATCCCCACCCCATAGACATATCCATGTCAAATTGATCAACAAGCCCTAAAAAGCAGAAATCATGTAAAAATTTTGATTTTTGAGGACAACATTTTTTCTCGGCTTCTTACACGATCAAAAAGCTTTCCTACCATCTGCAGTGAGCTAGCAATTTAATGAAATTGTTATGACGTTGTTTTGAGCTAGCAATTTGTTATGACATTAATTAGAACAAATTGAAGATGACAAATAAATTATTTGATGAAAAAGTGCTGTAGAAGTTTGGACAGCTAGATTTAGCTTGTAGACTTTCACAGGGTGGTCCGCAAATGGAAATTTTTAATTTCCCCGACCAAACTTCAGATTTCCCTGACAAAAAATACCAAATTCAAATTTGTTCGTTTTCTCGTCATTTTATTGTACCTTTAATGCTTCTAAACCAAAAATCGTATGATTTAAAGAAGAAGAAGAAAAAAAAAAAAAAAAAAAAAAAAAAACAGACTACTTATATGTTGTCTACTTATATTTAAAAATTGCATTGCCCTGGAAGTGCTCAAATATCATAACAATCTAACGTAAATGTAATACGAAAATTTACGAAAATTCACTCATAGGTGCAATCATGCTGCATGAATTTTCATACAATATTTTATGGTTTCTCAATTTGTGATCTGAAGCTATTTGTTGAAGTACATTTTTCCTTACATGGGTTTCTTAGCTCTGGGGATAATTTAAAATTTTCGTCCGTCAGCAAAAAATATCACGCTTCTTTCCACCTACTACCAATAGCTGCCAGAGAGAGTACAACTTCCTGATTTCCCATCCCACAAAAACCGTTCGATGGAATGTTGCTCTGTGAATTTATAACAAATGACTCCACGTTCCAATGGGCCAATGTCCCCTTCCTTAAGCCTCCTGAGAAGTTCAAGCTTATGCATACAAACTAGTTCTGGAACTAGCACTGGATCAATTCACTACTCTGCTGGGTTTTTCTCCCTAGTTCAATACTCAGTTGTTTTTTCTCACAAATGGTTTATTCTAGGTGATGTAGTTACCAGGGACGCCAATGGCATATCCGTTCACTTTTTATGTGCGTGTAGCGTTGTTACTTTTAAACAGTTCAACCACAACTCTTGATAATTATTTTTGTCATTCAATGTACGCTGTTGATGTTGAAGTTTGATTGTTTAGGAGTTATAATATACCTAAAAATGCTTTAAATTATTACACCAAGTTTTTACTTGATTCCCTGACATTTCCCTGACTTTTCCTTACGCAAAGAATCCCCTAACAATTCCAGGTTTTCCCTGACTTTTCCAGTTGGGGGCAGTTGGGGGTTTTATCCTTCCACCCTTAATTCTTTAACTGCTTATAAATACCTCTTCAACGCCTGAACGGTGCTCTTCAGGTTGGTACGTAGATACAATGGAGGTGTTACAACACAAACAGATCTGATAACATTGGCAGGTCGGGGCATTGATCTCGCTTCGATCCTTTTGTTAAAGGTTGGAGCTATTCATAATCGTTGATTAATCGCTATTTCAGTTACCCGTTAGAAATAGGTAGGTTTATTGAATAGCTTTTCAGCCAATAACCTTGACATACAGGGTGTCACATTTGATGATGGTCACAAAAAGGAACAAATAAAGCTAATTTCTGATCAAAAGTTACTCCTAGAGATTTTTCTAAAGCTTCGTTTTCGAGTTATTTAATTTTTGAGTTTTTTTTTTCATGGTCTCTACCCTATGAAAGTAAAATGGCCATAACACCCTCAATTTACATGCAAATTCGAATTTGATTACCGCGTTAGTAGAGACAAAATACTACACGTCTTCCCACTACCAGAAGGACCACAAACAAGAGCCCTTATAGGGTTTTTACTAAACAATGGCCCATAGGGTAAATATGAGGTGGCAAAATCCCCCACACCACCTTAAGACTCTTGTTTGACCAATTCTGCATCATCACTAACCTCCAATTGAACGGGCAGCCGCACAAAGCTCATAATGACAACTAAGCCGCTGTACATACAAGTACGTGGTTATATAGGGAATAAAACAAAAAACGAATTTTGGTAAAAGAAAACTTTATTGAAATCACATTACATTCCACCACCCTTGCGTACAATACCAGACAGGGGAGTATATGTCACAACAGAATCTTATAACAAAAGGCAGTAAGCTATAGTATTGGCCTGTACTGCGTCCTTTGTTTCAAACTCGATTCGAACATCAACAACAACCAGTGCTTGACTCGATTTGATGGCTGCAATCAATTACTGCTATCGGGGCATTTTCCAAAATTTCTTCAAATGTCCACAACGGCTCCGCCCACTACTTGGAGTAGTAGCATTTCTGGAATTCCATTTGATAGAGTAGACTTGCGCGTTTCTTGTCGAAATCAAGCTTGAGGCGGCTGTAGGGAAACACATGGGATCCGATATGGAGTCGCAAATTTTTCAGTTTGTAATGATCGAAGAATCCAGCATTTTTTTCAATCTTCTTTTGCCGTTCAGTTTGCATTGCGAAAAGGACGTAGCGAGGGTTCTCCAAATGTGTGGTCGGATCTTTCAAAAACACTAAGTTTAGCAAACCTTCTGTAGGTGGAAATTCTAACTTATCGCTTAAATATATGTACACTGTATCCATAGAAAGCACTTTACTCGCGTTGTTATTTGTTTACACCGTCAGAAGAGCTTAAAATTTCCTGTCTCCCTGGCGGTAATTCACATTTTTAGAATTGGCAAAACGGGTAAAAAATGAATTTGAAAAGGAAAATTTGTTAAGTTTCGGAAATTTCTACTTTTTTCAAACGCTCTTTGGTTCTTGTAATCTGGCACGTGGATTTTTTCTTTTAAACCTAAAAATGGCGCCAAAACCTCAGCTTTCCAACGGTGTAGTCAATTTTATTTTTACTTTTCTAATTAGGGGAGAAAACTATGTTATAATGTTGAAGAACATTGTTTTATCCAATGAAATCGAGGGTTTTCTTGACAAATGGCCTTCTATGAAAGTATGAGTATGGAGGACTCGGTTCCTGCGTATTTTTTTACGTTGAATCAATGGTAACATTTGCAGATCTCCTCAACCCCTTTGTAACCAAGTTTTACACTTTAAATCACAAATTTGAGTTCATTTGATATAATCACTTCTATGTGTTTTTAGTGGTGAAACTACACAGTTGTGGAAAATGTAGGGACCACTGTGCTACGCCCGAGCCGTAAACTCGGCTTTAACGCTTTTAAGGATTTTGTCCAACCCAAAACTTGTAGAGAATAACAATTTCCTACGATTTCCTCATGAGTTTTTTATTAGACGAATAGTTTCTCAGGAACAGCCGTTCAAAGTTCCCAGTATGGGGAAAATTGGTCGTCAAACGTCAGTTTCTTGCCAACGATTTTTGAACTTTGTATTTTTCCAGAATTACTTGCTAAAATTCCAACTCTTAAAAAGAAAAGAAAAACCAGTGTTGCCGCCAGCCCGATCTGGTAATAGATCCCGGTAATGTTATTTCGGAAAATCGGTAGATTTCCCTGTCGTTTTTTGAACTTAGTTAATACTTTATCATTTAAATACAATATTAAGTACTCAAGGGTTGCATTCTAGGCTAAAACTCTCATAAGGTCGACTATGAAGTCATCTGGGTCAAACCCACAGTATCATTTTTCCTTCTAGTATGGACCAAATCAGTGTACCCATCATTTTTTACTACTACGTAATTAAATTCATCAGCCATAAAAAAGTATTAGTACGTAGGCACTTCAGTATCAAATAGGTAGATGAAATGACAGGGGATATGATTAAGTAAACTTGATGTAGCTAGATGAAAAATTGAATAATTTGACAAAAATAAAAAAGATGGACTAATCGCGGCGCTCCCGGACGGTCACCCATCCAAGTACTAACCAAGCTCGATGTTACTTAACTTCGGTGAATCGATGTTTTCAACGAAATATTATGTGTTGGCGAATACTATTTTATCATTCAACTAGAGGCCTGTTAGAGCTTGGAAAGCCCTAATCTAGTCCGTATAACAGTAGTACCTAACAGGAACTCAGCACATCATAGTAACGATATATGTCCTACCTATTTGCGGCGTTATATGACCTGGTGCAAAGTTAAGGCGATGTTCATCACAATTTCAAAGATCGTTCAGAAATAACTCTCCTAGATGTTAGTATCTACACTACGTTTCTTACTTACCGTGGCAACTGTTATTACTGCCACAGCCTAGTCTCAGAGCGTCTAACTATCAAATTTCAACTTCCTACAGTGAACAGGAAAGAATTTAGCTCACTCAGCTGATCAGAAAAGACCCCATCACTTCACTCGTCTCTTAATGTCGCAAAGAGTCTCTCTATCAAATTTCAACTTCCTACAGTGAACAGGAAAGAATTTAGCTCACTCAGCTAATCAGGATGGCGCTCCTCACTAAGTTTCTTACTTACCGACACTTTTGCAACAAACTTGGGGCTGTGCTGATTCGGAATTATATGTAAAGATCGTTCGGAATTATATATGTACCTAATGTCCGCTAAGTTCTTCAGTTTCAATTTCTTCGTTCAGAAATAACTCTCCTAGATGTTAGTAACTACACTACGTTTCTTACTTACCGTGAATTGATGGCAACTGTTGTTACCGCCACCGCCTAATAAACAACTCTCGTTGATAAGGACCGCCTAGAACACGATCAAGGCGGGTATAGAGACGAACGGCGACACTTTTGCAACAAACTTGGGGCCGTGCTGATTCAAATGGGCAGTCAAACACTAAAATCGGACCGCGAAGTTCTTCACAATTTCAAAGACCATTCGGAATTATATATAAAGAAGATCATGATTAACAGGACGTTTCCATTTGTTTTCGTCACGTCACGGTGTTGATTTTCACGTACAACCAATGCGTTACTAGGGAAGTTTAACTCCCATAGTTTTGATAGCAGGAAAATCGTTCGCCACTTTTTGGAATTCTCTCATTTTATCACAACATCTCATGATCCCAAAGCCTCTGTAGTGTCAAGGAAAGCTGATTTATTATGCTAAGTTGTAAACTTGGTTACTTGGTTTGCTAAGTAACCATAATGAACTAGTAGAACTAGTAATGTAAAGTTAATTATTAGAGAGTTTTTGTTCTTCCCGTAAGATTTTTAGTGTTAAAGTTTAGTTTTAGTGTTAATTTTTAGTTAAAGTGTTAATTTTTAGTTTAGTGTTAAAGTTGTAAATGTGTAAATGTGGAAAATGATCTGAATGTAGAACCGTAGGTCTACCGTCCGTTTTTTCTTAGGTAGAACCTAGTTATTCGATGCCTGTGAACATAGCCGATAAAGCAGAGTGTAAAATGATTTCAAACTACTTCAACTCGATCTTAAATTCAAGAGAATCATTGACTTTGAAATTGAAATACTAAAGAGACTTGCGTGACGGTAGCGTTTAGTTATTCGTTAACATACGTGTAAAAATACGTGTAGAAATACTCGAAGAGCTAGCATCTGCAGTTGCTTGACGCTGCTCTACGCGTTAACGTGGGAAAATTGTACGGGAAGAACAAAGACTCTCTAATAGAGTAGGTAAACTTAGATTGATCACGATTTTCCACCACCCCGCTCAGTAATGCCTCTTGATGTTTTTTTCCCGATTTATTGACCTTGATTAGTTATGAATGAGTTGTGACGTGTGTGCATCTTGGTGCTTTGAAACGTTTTAAGTATACTTTATATAAACCTATTATATGCATATCAACTACCGTCTGAGGATGTTAGCAGACACACTAGTTTATTGCATCTGCGTTCACGACCCGAGTAAGTCCAGGGACAACAACTGAGTCTGAGCTTCCCGCATTCGTTTCCGGTCGAGGGATTTTCATCTAATTAACTGCATCTAACCTTCTAATAGCCTTCTCCACTAATCCGCCGTCTTCCAACACTGCAAGACAAGCTATACGATCAATTAAGTTTTTTTTATGCATTTACATGTTTATTTCCATTTTACAATACTTACTTACATTGGAAATTTAAACACACTTCTTTAACGGATCTTTAAAAAATACTATTAAACGACGCAGGACAACTCTTTATTTAGCTGTTGAATTAAGGCATTTTAGTTTATTTTTGTCAATAATAAACCTTCGTAACCGACCAAGAAATAAAAAATTTCAACTCACCCTCTAAATTTGTTGGTTTGCGTTTCAGGATGCATAGAATCCAAAAACCAAATAAAAAAACATATTGGTATGTAAAAAATGCATGCATTACAGGGACGTCCCCATGAATGGATTGTATATAATTTAGGTAAGAATTAAAATAAGAGGAAATCAATAAAAATATCACAATTAATTTTTCGGAATCAACCCCCCCCCCCCCCATTTAACCCCTCCACCTTCAGTAAATTTGAAATTTCCAAGGTTACATAACTGGAGTGAAATCTGGATATTAAAAACTGTGATGGAAGTCAGATGAGTATAGTGAAAATATCACGATTTATCGCTATTACCTCCCTCTCTTCGCCCCCTTCCATCATGAAATTCAACTCCTTACATATTTCTGACAACTAGACTAAATTTATAATGGAGAAAAAGAAGTCTTCTAAGTTGGGTGGGCTATATATTATTACTCCACCAATCGCGTTATAATTCATAGGGAATTTTCCTGGATCATATTACCCATCCACTCCCTGAGTTTGAACGAAATCAGACCAATAGATGATAAAAAATCAATGTTATAATAAATTAACGTTTGCGCATGCGCACAGACTACTGTTTATGTGACGGCAATGAAAGTTATAGGGGACCGTCTAGAAGCTATCCCACACAATCCCTGAAAATTTCATCGGCATCGGATTAAAACTTGGTATAGTTTTGGGCGTGAAAAGGATTTACCACAGACTGACAGACAGACATACACGGAACCAAAATTTATCAGCAAGCTCTGAAACGCAAAAAGCAAGTGGAAATTTTGATTTTGGAGTACCTACAAAAATTGTTTCGACTTCAATCTCGAACACAAAGCTCCCCCACCTTCGGTAACGAGGAAGCAAAAGAGTGCATTAATCGTTGTTTTCATTATTTTTTCTATATTCTTAGGGTCTGAAACACTGATAGAAAACTTTCCGTAGAGCACGGAGAGAGGAGGAACGCATATACCACAGAAGATTGTGCCGGGGGGAGGCTGGTCTGGATGCGTTAAGAGCTTCCGTTACGCTGCGTTTCTATAATAGAGCGCTCTGTATTTCGGAGTGTGCACGAAGCCAATATTGTAAGTAGCTTTGCAGTTGTTTTGGCCTTCGAGAAAGATTAGATTCCATTGGTGCAAGCAGTGTGAAATTGAAAAGCCTTGATATTAATGTAAAGAAAAGGAAAACACAGTAGAAGTCTATCCCCCAGAACGTTTCAGGGAACAGCCAATGAGAAGTACCTAGAAGAAATGAACACAGTTCCAGAAGAGAAATCTTTTGGTCGCTACAACTGAATATGTAAAGCTGCAGACATTTCATCGCCCTGAGAGTTTCATCCTAATCATCTGCATGAACTTTATCTATCTATCAATATAAGATTATATGCACCTCACTGTAATCCGATTTTAAATTTTAAGTTTGACTATGGATGGTGATTCTCAACGGATGAAGAGCAGATACCTGTGAAGATTGTTGACCCCTTCCCCCTCCCACTCCTTTTGTGAATATTACTTTAACATGGGTTATACTGTACCTGCACATTAAACATTTTTTGGTGAAACACAGCTCATTTTCTTTAGTTCCTTTTTTTCTTTTCTTTTTTAGAGCCACTGTGTTTTATATACATATATATTCACTGATAATTCACAGTGAGTTGGTAAAGGTGCTGAAAATATGGTTATCACAGTTTCCAGGATGTAAGCGAAAGACAGAAAAAAAAGACATACATGAAACCTGCTCAAACCACTGTCCGAGCATCACTGATGTTCTTAAAACAAATCATGATGTATTCTAAGTCACCCAGAAGCTACATACGAATGATTTCTGCGTAAAAAGAGCATAAAGGCCTTTTGACATTTTCATGTCTTTGCTTTGGCACATAAACTAAAAAAACGTCACGGAAAATAATTGCTCACGAAAATTGCTCACGAAAATTGCTCACGAAAATTGCTCACGAAAATTGTCCCAAGTGGCCACAACGATGATTATGACCATCAGAAATGAAGTTTTTACCTAATGATCCCACGATTCTGAGATTTGGTATGTGGGCCCTTGAGGGACTTCTGAACACAACTGACCGATTGCAGATCAGCTGAGTGGCTCTAGAATCCAGTTTTTTCCCTAATGATCCCACGATTCTGAGATTTGGTATGTAGCCCCTTGAGGGACTTCTGAACACAACTGACCGATCCAAGATCAGCTGAGTGGCTCTAGAATCCAGTTTTTTCCCTAATGATCCCACGATTCTGAGATTTGGTATGTGGGCCCTTGAGGGACTTCTGAACACAACTGACCGATCCCAGATCAGCTGAGTGGCTCTAGAATCCAGTTTTTTCCCTAATGATCCCACGATTCTGAGATTTGGTATGTAGCCCCTTGAGGGACTTCTGAACACAACTGACCGATCCCAGATCAGCTGAGAGGCTCTAGAATCCAGTTTTTTCCCTAATGATCCCACGATTCTGAGATTTGGTATGTAGCCCCTTGAGGGACTTCTGAACGCAACTGACCGATCCCAGATCAGCTGAGTGGCTCTAGAATCCAGTTTTTACCCTAATGATCCCACGATTCTGAGATTTGGTATGTAGCCCCTTGAGGGACTTCTGAACACAACTGACCGATCCCAGATCAGCTGAGTGGCTCTAGAATCCAGTTTTTTCCCTAATGATCCCACGATTCTGAGATTTGGTATGTAGCCCCTTGAGGGACTTCTGAACGCAACTTACCGATCCCAGATCAGCTGAGTGGCTCTAGAATCCAGTTTTTTCCCTAATGATCCCACGATTCTGAGATTTGGTATGTAGCCCCTTGAGGCACTTCTGAACACAACTGACCGATTACAGATCAGCTGAGTGGCTCTAGAATCCAGTTTTTTCCCTAATGATAAGAAAATAAGAAGAAAACACACATGAAAATGTCCCAATGTGTTGCAGACTCGTATGCAAGCATTTAATATACGTTTTTGCATTGACCTTGGTGAATCTGTGAGAGCTGCTGATATGAGACTTTTTAACCTTACCTCAATGTAATGATGCGCTAGTGTCGAAGTCTCGAGAATATCGCCTATAGGTAGATGCGGGAGCAATAATGAAAACTTTTTGGTTGATTACTAGATTCATTAATACCTACAAAATTATGCTAAAAGTATGTAAATAGGAGACGAAAATTCGCCCAACAGGTCATGATGCACGAGTGATACTTTTTAAAATGTTTTCCTCTGATCTGTCTTGCCCTTCATCCACTCAGAAAATCGATCAGGAAAAACCTCTTCGAGCACCCAGGAAATGAAAAGACCGTCCCGGCAGAAAAATAACGGCTCCAGGATATTAACTGTTGGAAAGATAGAAAAACAACAGAAAAATAAATATTCTTCCCCTACATTCACTTCTCATACTAGAAGGCAACAGAAAACGGGGGGGGGGGAGTGAGAGAGAGAGAGTGAGAGAGAGAGAGAGAGAGAGAGAGAGAGAGAGAGAGAGAGAGAGAGAGAGAGAGAGAGAGAGAGAGAGAGAGAGAGAGAGAGAGAGAAAGTCGCTGGATACGATGGAACGCGAAATCGAGGAAAATAGAGTAAATTTCCTGTCATACATGAAGGGTGATGGCCTCCTGATTAATGTTGCTGAGCTCAGGAGATCATCAATCAGCCAGTATATATGGCCGCTTGCGATTTAATGATTATTGATTGTCGGTTTAGCACCGAGGTTTGCGTAATTGACTGATAACTTTTAACAAAATAGTATTTCCCTTGGATTTATCTATGTAGTATAATAAGAAATAATTTTGAATGCACAGGGAATAAATGGAGGATAAAATTCGATATGAAGCGTCTGCCAAGTTGGACGGGCAGTATAGGTTTTTTTTTTTTTTCGAGCTGAACCGCGTAATAACTTTCTTTGTGGATATTTGCTACACCAAATTGGAAAAACACCGAAAAATTGATAACAATTGCACTTTTCTCTCACATTTCCATAAAGTGAACTAAAATGTAGTTTTTCCAAGTTTGTGTTACGAATATCAATAAATCAACATCATCACGAGGTTCAGCATGGAAAAATACTTTAAAATCATGTATTAAAAGTGCATTTTTAGAGCGGAATTGCGCACTTTTGGAGCACTTAAAAACAGTGGAAATTATTACACAACGATTTATTATTTCTGCGTTAGATAACCCTTCTATGCAGATCATTGGTCTATAATTAATAAACCCCGAATGTAATATATGATCAAGACATGGTGCATCAGGCCTCCCAAAAGGGTTGAAATCTTCACAGTTCCAAGACCCCGCTATTGCACGCTTCACAGTAAAAATTATAGTCAAATGGGGCTATTTGCTGATTTTTTGAAATTATACCTACTTTTCAACGCGCTTTAGCGGCGGAACGCCTTATCGTAGAGAATGAAGTCAGGAGTAAAAATTGTAGGAAATTTTATGCACTTTAATTCTGGTAATAGTAAACAAGTCGCTAGAACGCTTACTTTTCGAGTTATAGGCAAAAAATCGAAAAAAAGTCGAAAAAAAGGAAAAAAACACCCCCCCCCCCCTCCTCGAGCTCACCCCCCATACTAGGGGACTTTTGAGATATGATTTACTAGGTGTGAAGGAAGAGCCTGGTGAAGAAATTTGTTTACTATGAATTTTTTCTCCTGTTTGCCTCTTCTTGGTCTAATTTGACTGGGCTATAGGTATACCAGCTAGTTAGGTATTATAAACTGGGCTATAGTTGTATTAAATCCAACTCAAATTCTCTCTTCTTGATTCACCTCGCATCCAGTATAGCTCTCTAGCCCCTCGTGTCTTTCTTGCTTCAAATTGTATGCCTTTTGGCTTTAAAAAAATCCTTATTCCCATAACTTAACAGTTACGTATATTTCTCAACACATTCGCACCCTATTTGTGCGATCTACCAGAGCTTCATTCCATCCGTTTATACCTACTTATGAAGGACAAGATCGGATAGGCCTATCCTCGCGGCATCATCAGTCATATCAAGGTACATAGTCGCACAAAAGTATCCTTTGATATTTCCCACAAATCCATCCTTGTTGTAAACAGTTTTGCGTATTCATATTAGGTATAACATCAATTTCGTTAAGTTGCCAATATTCATCCACTCAGTTGAATTAACTGAGTTGATCAACTCAACTCGGCCAGTTCCTTCCCAAAGGGAGTCCCCAAGCAGGTTCAAGGTTTTCTGATCATTGACGACAAATTTAGGTAACTCCGTAGTGAATGTAAATAGTTTGAGCAATCAATAGACACTGATGAGGTCCTATTACAGCCGATCGGAATCTACGATTGTCATAATAACATAATAACAGGTCATTAAAATCTGAACCTAACTGCAAAAGTAGTGAATATTCAACTCGTTCTTCTTCTTACTACACAAGACCGGAAAAACTTGTTCTTTCCACAAACGATTCTTGGCCTTGACTTCTACTATTGTTCTCTTTGCTCTGGGTTTTAACTGACGTTTTTCTTAGAAATACCTACTTTTAGGCCCTTCTAATTTCGAATCAAGTAAGTGTTTGGCTGTTTATACTTTCGAAAGGGGACAAATAGGCCACCCTTCAAAGGTCCAAAGGTCACAAAAGGTCCCTTTGTTCCTTCCTTTGTAATCGAAAAAAAAAAAAATATATATATTTTCGTCGTGGAACTAGGCTTGTTACAAGGATTTCATATTGGCGCAGTAACTATTAATGATAGAATCATGTTGAAATTGATATAAGATGATCGAACTGTAATCCCCTAACTATCATCCAAATTTGAGTGATATCGGACGCCTAGGGCGTGAGGAAATGAAACTTGGAAGAATTTAAGTTTGCGCATGCGCAGAGTGAGGTATTGAGTCAAGAACGATGAAACTGATAGGGGACAGTCCACCCTTTAGCCCGCACATCCCCTGAATATTTCATCCAAATCGGATGAAAACTGTGGAAAATAAGCTTGTTACAAGGATTTGCGGACACACGACACAGACAGACAGACAGACAGACACGGAACCTAAGTTGTTCAGAATGGTCTAAAACGTAAAATGCTAGTGGAAATGTCGATTTTGGAGACCAAAATTTTTTTTTCTCCCGAAAGTGAAAACAATTTCTCGGGTAGACTCGGAAGTAAAAAGAAAGTACGTGGCGGTATGTTAGCAGCGTCATTGTACTTTCACCCTACTGGGGTGTTCCGTGGATGGGATGACAGCTCCACAGATGGAACGGTAACGCACATTAGGTTGGGAGCCCAAACTTCTGCACATTTCATTAATTTACAGAAATAACATTGAATGAACTGACAAGATTACAGTAGTGCAGCGTACTTGAGATAAGGAGGTAACTAGAAAAATGCGATTGGTGTAAAAAATGAGTTTGGTAATTGACCAGACAGCCATCGCTGGAGCACCCAAATGATATATATATGAAAAAGCTTTAAAAAACTCTAGGATTGAACGTCTCAAAACGGATTTCAATGAAGAAAATAGCTTCACTTTCAACGAAAATTCACTAATAGGAGGAATAGGCTATCGTGACCTTCCATGTTCCTCCCCTATACCCTTCAAGTTATCCTGAGGAACAAATGGGTTCACAAGTCCTGCTCTCGGATATCGGTGTGGGAACTGGGGCGTAATCTCGTGTCAAGGTGGGGGTTAGCCGAAGGTAGTCCGGAGCTGCGGTGACCAGCACGGAGAGGTTAGCGGGCTCAGCTCCTGCCTATGATAAGTGATCCCACCCGGGTGACAAAGGTCTTCGGGTATCCGGGCCTCCAGCATCCCCCACCCTTGACTTCCTGCCTTTCTACCTCGAAATCGGCTACCAGGAAAATGAAGCTATTAATAGGCCAGAAATTTTTAAAATCAAAATTTTCGAAAAATTTCTTCATTGAAATCCGTGTTGAGGCATTCTGGAATGATTCCTGAAGTTTGCGTTTTCATATATATATATATATATATATAGGGTAAACCAGGTATAGATGGACCACTTTTTTTCAAAATTCCGTAATCGTACAATAATAGACATACAAAATGTGTTTGGGTCATCCCTATCCTGGATTTCCATCCCTCTTTACAGAAAAATTACGAAATCTTTGTTTCGCAATAAGTTATACATGAAAATAGAATATTATTGAAATTTGAAAATCGGACCATCTGTCCCACGTACGTGGGTGAGATGGACCACTTAGCAAAACAGTACATGGGATAGATGGACCAGGGCTATTAATGATTAAAACATAATGTTTGATGCAATAAAATAAGTTTTTAATTAATTTTCGTTGTATGAATGAACTGTATAAAAAATTAACAATAAACAATCAGAACCATATCAAAAATTTGTTAATAAAAATAGGCGCTATCAAGAAAAACAGTATTTTGGAAAAATGGTGTAGTTTTTCAAATTGAAACAAAGTTGTGTTAATCATTTCCACTTATTCTTTTTCCTATCTATCTCACTACACAAATCATGCTTTACCACAAATGTTGTGCAGTTTTCAAGGAGCCAGCGGCTACATACAATGCATTGAATCCAGTCTGTTATCGTTTTCACCATAACAGGCACATTCGTTTTCGTCCCATTCACTAATATAGTCAATGTCATCTTCAACGGGTATCACGGAGTCTTTTTTTTTTCTTTTTGTTACTTTTTTTGTTCGGTGTAGTTCAATATTTTGGAAGTGCTGGCCTGACGACTTCTGGCAGTTTTCTTCTTCCTTGTCACTAGAATTGGAGAAACCACATTCAAAATCTTGGCTGAGGTACTAGGAATGGGCTGAGTGATTTCTGAGTTCGCAGATATTTAGATGTTGCCTTCACAAAATGCTGGAGGTGCAGGATTGCTTACTGCTGGTGAAATCTCATCTATGGGATTCACAGAAATGCGTATGCGTAATCGGAATCGCTGTTCTGTTGAGAAAATGGCTTTGAAGCTGGTTGCTACTGGAAGCTACTCAAAGATAGGAGTATTTGGTAGGTACTTGGAAAACATTTTCTATATTATTTGCCAAGTACCATCTCATTTTAAAGATTTTTATCGAACAATGGTGGAACCAGAATTGCGATATCCTATTGCGTTCTTAGAGTGAAACAATGATCATGAAGAAGCGGGATTTATTCTAAAATTGTCTATCTTCGAATGGAATAGGATATTGTAATTCCAGCTTCACCATCTTGTTCAGTGCTAAAAAATCTTTAAACTAAGCTAGAAATAGAAAGGAGAAAAAAATCCATGTACCTAGGTACCTACCTACCCAATACTTTGGGTAGGCCAAAGTTTTTGGATCCCTTTCTGATTTTCACCTGCTTGAAAATTAGTATTAGGCAACCCAAAAACGCCCTCCAAGCTTTTCTGAAATGCATGCATATCTTGAAAATTGTGGAAAAAATATAAGGGGGAGGTTAATTTTGATTACAATTTCCAGTTCTTAAATACAACCAGGATTGGATGACATACATGCCATATTGGGATGGTCCATCTATCCCGTTGGTCAACTGGTCCGTCTATCCCAAATGATAGGGATAGATGGACTACCGCGCCATTTTGCACCTAGGTTACTTCTGAACTAGGAGAAAGCTTTATTCTACTCCTAACGATAGCACCGATGATGCTCGTTGCCGAAAATGAGTGGAAATCATGGTTACCAAAAGTTATATTATACATAACTCAACCTGATAAAAAGTTTTGCTTAAATGTTGCATGGAATTCAACAATATACGTAGAAACCGGCAATAATAAGGGGACCGAAATTCACAGTAGCACTACATCGTTCGCCATGAAGGAAACTGAGTAGCCGTGGCGCTGTCCAGTGACTTTTCGTCGAAACAGCACCCCTGGTCCATCTCTCCCATAGGTCCATCTATCCCTGGTTTACCCTATATATATATATATATATATATATATATATATATATATATATATATGTATATATATATATATATATATATATATATATATATATATATATATATATAAGCACTAAACTCTAGGAATTAAACTCTAGGAATCGTCTCAGAATGTCTCAACACGGATTTCAAATTTCAATAAAGAAAAGTTGTGAAAATTTTGATTTTACATTTTTTGGAGCCAATGCAATAACTTCATATTCTAGGATAAAACTAAATTTTTATAGGAATTAGGTATTAGGTTTTCCATCAAAATATTTTTTCTAGTACTGGTCCCCATCCCGATAAATTCAAACGTTTTAAAATTAGGAAAGTCAAATATCATTAACATAGAGAAAATGTCAAATTTCCTTGCTGAACAGCTAAAACTACACTACCTCAGGGACCATTACGAAGAATTTTAGCAATTTTTACGCCTCATATTTTTAGGTCGAGGTCCCTGAAAAAGTTTCAGTTTGATTTCTTGGTGCCATCTACCATGCCAGGCGAAAGTTTATTTTTACTGAGCTCTAGCTCATTGGGATGAGAAGCGTTTGATTATCTATCTTTAATATTTATATTAAGCCATTGTTTCTTGTTCCTTTACCAACAATGGCTCCCACCGTTGACCTCAAGTCAATAGAAAACCTTATAAATCACTAGATGATTCATGAAACTATTTCTGGAAAGGAAATGTCTAAATTAATTAATAAACAATTGTATCTCTATTATGAAAACATCGCTTTTTCCTTATTTGAAGAGACTTTAGAAAAAAATTAAAGCTGAAATCGCTTAAAAAAAAGAAAAAGTGGTAGTTCCACATGTGAGCGCTGATGAGAGCGCCTTGGCGGCAAACTCGGATAGCCTACATGGAGAAGGAATATCGGAGTAGCATGTAGTGATATGTAAAGATACAAATAAGAACAAAAACAGGCCGCTCGTACTTTCGCTCTTATGAGAAAAGAGCTATGAGCATTGAAAATGTCTCAGTAATTTCAATAAAAACACCTGTATTTATTGTTCTAAATAAACTTACATTACGTAAATTAAATGATTGATTTCATTGCTACAAAATCGTATACTGAGAATAATTTATTGTGAACGCTCCCTGGTATGTACGTAACGATGAACTACACAAAGACCTGAACATTCCCACTGTAAACGATTCCCTCATTGCGGCCTACCACTCAATGTACCAAAGAAGCTCATCCCATCCCAACGGCCTCATTAACATGATATCGAATCAACGTCCACTCCCTCGCCTAGAACGTCGTTTGAAGAGAAAACACCATGGTGACTTTGCGAATGGTTTCAACTAAACATCAACAACTCAACATCTAAACAGTTCCGATCCACGTACTTTCATAACATTGACATTCTCATAGTTCCTTAACACTTCATTTCCACTATTCCAAAATTCAGACTTTACTAGGATAAGACATTGGTCTTATACCTAGGTTCCTAACTACATGTGAATCACGCTCACAATGAATCACACACAATGAGGGTGCTTTGCACAATGTTGTTTCCTTAATAAACGCCATAAAAAAAAAAATATAAACAAATTGCTAGTATACCTACACAATCATAACAACACCTAACTTGTTTTTAGGTTACGTGACGTTTTTTTCTTTGCGTAACAAAATTTCCGGTTGACCCATCGACTAAGACATTTTTAATGTTTAAAAAAAAGAAAAAAAAAAAAAAAAATCGTCGCTGATGGAGAGGAACCTTCTTACATTATTGAGAAAGGCAACCAAACAGTAATATTTCAAGTTGGTGCAGGAAAAAATCGTTCTCTTCTAGATAAGGACTTTTTTATTTCGACACGAATATTGAACTTTTTCAAAAGATTTGGAATATCTACCGCTTTTTGCATTTGGAACCCGATAGATGATCATTTTATGAGCCACATTTTTCGAAACTTGTAAATGGTTAGGTTTGTCGCCTTACTTATAACCAACTTACGTAGGTTGGGTTGATTGAGGGCGAGATATTTCAGGCATCTCTTATAAGTACCTAGTTTATTGGTCTATTGCTGAGCGCTTTCGCCTTGAATGGCCTCATCAGAGCTGTAAATATTTATTTCCATTTAGATCTAAGCTAGTCTTCTAGGTTACTTATTAATAAATTATATCTATTTTACATATTTACCATAATTTAGTAATATATGGCTTGCTAAGCCTATAAGGGGGAGTCCTGCTCCTTCCTCATCCTGCTGTGACTAGTCATGGTTGGTCAAACTGTTTTGGTACTGTTTTAAGCAGTATTTATGTACAGTGATTATTTAAGAAAATTATTATAAGAACATTATATACATAAAATTATATTTTTAAGTACCGTTTGTATCATAGAATAGATAGATTGTAAGACATGAGCGAATCACCAAGACCTTCCCCAACAACACGGGCCAAGCCTATCGTTGGGAAAGAAATCGAAGTGAGTAGCTTAAGTTGTTCAATTTGTACCATATCTATAAAATGAATTTGTATGATTAAAATAAAATAAATAAATAAATAAATAAAGTGCTTGTGGACAATTATACTTTTAAATTGAGAAATGTTAATATTTATGTAGAAACACACATAGTCAGAATTTAAAGATATTAAAGTTTTTGACATTCTGAATATGTGTGTTTCCACAAAAACTACTCAATATCTTAAAACTACTCAAAATATTTCTCAATTTAAAATTATAATTGACCACAAGCACTTTGACCAACCATAACTTGGCACAACAGGATGAGGAAGGAGGACCCCCCCTGATAAAAGCTTAGCAAGCCATCTATTACAAATGAGCCACCTATGCTCTGATGAGACCATTCAAGGCGAAAGCACTCAGTAATAGACCAATAAACTACTTACTAAGAGATGCCTGAAATATCTCGCCTTCAATCAACCCAACCTACGAAATTCGTCAACGGTTTCAGGTTGGTGAATGAAACAGCTGAAAATGAAGTCTAGTTAGTACAAGATTTGAATTTTTGTCAAATAAAAAATATTACGAACAAAAAGTAATAATTAATTTTTATTAGTTATCAGTAACTCGTATTAACTAGTAAGTGAAGTTTCACAAAAAATCGGCTATTTAGAAGGCATCAAAATTGTATGTTTGGTGGGGAGTTAGTGGGGACCCCCTACGAACCCATTTCGTCCATCAAAGAACAAAACCCTAGGTTTTAACGTATATATATAAAAATCCGTCTTGGCAAAAAACAGGTAGAGTTTGTTCCACAATTTCAGGTTCAAATTTACAATTTAGTGGCCCGAAAAATGCTAAAAATCGGTCACGGTTGACCGTTTTGTTTTCAGTCGAAGTATTTTTCATATCTCTAAGATTCATAAATAATTGAGTAAAATCGATTCTTTAGGTGAAAAAATAATAATTGACTGAAATTTTGTAGTTTTCGAGTTGTGCTGCGTGTCCTAACATTTTCTTTCAATCTGTCACACGGCTGGCTGTCCCCTTAGTATTATTCAAAATATGGTTGGCCCAATTCGAAAATTGGTTAAAATGTACATATTTGTAAACACCGTTTTCTTGCAACATGCTTTATTTTCGCCAATTTTCGAAGAAAAATGTTGATTTTGTAGAAAATTAAACGATGAGTAGAAAAACCGTTTAGCCGCCTGGATGTCCATACCGCACATAAACATACATTCATTTTTATATAATTTATAACTATTTAATAATTGGAGTACATGTAGCAAACTAAAATTGTTATGTTAAAATAGCCTGAAATCTTTCAGGAAGGAGGTAGAATAATGAATTCCTTTCTTGCAAGGTTACTGCGAGGTGGGATAATGAAATAAAAAACAAATTACGTATTTATAATTATAGGAATGATGAAGCTGTTTCACATCCTACCAAGGTGCTTTCATTTCCATCCGGAAAGCTAATGGGAAGTGTTTTATAACTCACTGCTCAAGAACGTTGTTTCTTGCCGAAGTATGCAAAATAGTTCCCTCTTGACGTGGGAGAAGAACATAATTTACAAGTGGGCTATATTTAATTTAATTTAAGTGTACTGGTGATTTCAGGGGATATGTTAAGTGTTCTTGCTTGCGCAACAAGCTTATAGGTATTTCTAATTACACCTGTGTGAAACGAACTTGACGTTGTAATTCAATTAAATACATATAGGTTCATGGAAACGTTTCATGGCTGTTGAACAGTCGGAAACTTTAAAAGGTAGTTTTGGTGCCTTCAAACGGTTTGGCATCTGGCACGGATATGATTTAGCATTGATGATTCCAATTGGGCGATAGAAAACTCATCAAAAGGAAACTCATAAAATATCTGAACTCGAGACTTTTTGATGAGCTTCCCGCCCGGGGTGGAAACTTGTCGAAACACCGTGGACGAGAAAATCATCGAAAAACTGCGTCCAATAAATTTATCCGCATAAAATTCATAAAATTAGTAGGTAATGTTTTCATTTATTACTTCCGAGTTTAGTTAAAGGTAGCGGAAGCATTGTTTTCACTTTCGGGTGAAAAACAATTTTTGGTCTCCAAAATCAAAATTTCCACTCGCATTTTACGTTTTAGACCATTTTTCGCGCGCGCGCGCGCGCGTGTGTGTGTGTGTGTCTGTGTGTGTGTGTGTGTGCGCGCGCGCGCACGCGCGCCTTGTCGTGCATCCGCAAATCCTTGTAACAAGCTTATTTTACACAGTTTTCATCCGATTTGGATGAAATTTTCAGGGGATATGCGGGCCAGGGGGTGGACGGTCCTCTATCAGTTTAATCATTCTTGACTCAATACCTCACTCTGCGCATGCCCAAACGTAAATTCTACTAAGCTATTTTCTCACGCCCTATTCGTCCGATCTCGCTCAAATTTTGATGATAGTTGGCCAAACCCCTTACTTTAGACAGTAAATTCATCTGGTGCCTGCCCACTCGGTTCTAGTACCTATATAATCAAACATGTGATTCACTGGTCACGGCTGTCATGAGAGTATCGCATAATGAGTTTTGTGGTTCCGTTACAATCGCTAAAAAGTTGAAATAGGTACTTTGTGAAATAGGGAAAGCTAAATTGTCTACGAAGTGTTTGCGCGTCGGAAAAATAACAAGGTTAGATACCATAATCTACTACAACCAGATTACTTAAAATTAGATCTTTCAATATTTCATAGACATTCCATTAAATACACACGTTATTTCTATCTTTCATTACAGATTGAGAGATGGCTGAAGGAAAACAGGAAGGAAGAAAGCTCTACAAGGGCAAAGGCAAGCTGTCTGCACTAGACCGCACACTTGGTCAGGAATCCTCTAGACCGATTATGGTAATGAATACACCTTGTCTCCAATCGTAAATCCAAGAACATTTTTCAATGAATCTCACGTAGCGATTTTGGCCAATGAGTTACAGAGCGATTTTACATTCATTACCTCCAGAACCCAATTGAACGAAGCAAATATGAGTTTCAAAATGCCTCTAACGTCATATCCACACTGCGTCCGATTCAAGTTTAACATAACCACCATTGCTCTACATCATAACTTACAGCTATGGTTTGATAATAAATACGACTGAAAATTGTACTCAAAGATGAAACATTGAAGACCTGGATCATCTTGAGTGTCACCACAGAGTCAATATACTGTTACCAAGTGTTGACTTCTGGTGGCACAACGATAGTCAAGTGCTTATGCAACAGTTTATCGAGCGAGTAATCATACGCATCAACGAAACTGCTCCATCAAACGAATTTGCCGCTGCAGCTCATAATTTTGTAACTTTCTTCATTAACTTCCCATTCGCTCTCATTCATTCTCAGTCATAATATTCGCATTATTGCTTTTTCTTGTCTTATTATTATGAGATGAGTGTGTATTATACCAGGTCGATATTCATGTTAAAACACCCAATAACGCAATACTATTTGGAGTATAGAAAATACAAAATGTATGTGTGTAAGTTGTGGATCAAAACATCATCTTTATCGTGTTATGTTAGCACTGGTAACCTTCATCAGCAGGTTAAATTGAATAACAAATCAGTAATTTTCAATCAGCTGTTAGTAAAAAATTATTGAACACATTATTAGTATTGTAATCATGAACATAATTATCTTTAGAAACTCCTCAGAGAATTTAGTTGCAACTCATTCCACCGTTATCTAGTTCTTAAAAATTCGATACATTGTATTCCAGTATGTGACTGGGTCGAGAATGATCAATAAATCATATTAGAGACATTTTGCAGCACACGGTATGTATGTTTTATGTGTTTTACTTGGAAACAAAACTAAAGGTATAGTTCCAAATCTCAGATGTAAGCACAGGCATTTCAACTGAAAAACAAAGAGATTTAAATGAGGACGGTTCTCATAATTAAAGTAATGATAATTGGAGTGAGATCATTTCTTTAATGCCCACGAGTTATTGATGGAACGGTGATGCCCAGCAATTGAACCAAGATGGTTCAGAACCTTTGGGATCTCGACCTAGAGGAGGTCGGATTAGTAGACGACCAAGTTAGATAAATCATCAGTGTGTTGGAGGAGGGAATTGGCCCAAGAACTTATTGGTTTGAAAACGGGGGAATGCTCCGTAGAATAGGACCCTAAAAAATGATAATAATAACTGGTATAAACAAAACAATCAGTGGAATTCACCTTTTCAGCTGAAAACAAAAGAATTTTTGCCGCTCATTGATTAATACATTAAATTTATGCATCTCATAGCATCAAGAAACGTTTTACTTACTTTTTTTTCCAGGAAGCACCGCTGCCAAATACCTGCAGTAACCCAGTGGAATTGTTACATGTTTTATTAGTACAATAAAATTTTGAAATTTCCTTTTTTTTTCCTTATTTGGAATTGCTATCATTTCCAAAATTTCTTCATCGGTACATGGGAAGCCTAATAGATTCATCGACCCGTAGGTTCAAAGTAATTTATGATTTTTGACTGACAAAATAGTTGTTGGAAAGATATTCCACAAAGACTGGATAATATTGGAATTAGTTGTATCAATACGTTGTAATATTAGGTACCCGTAGCTATAATGGAAAAACCCAAGTTAAAATAAACGATTTTATACGATTAGAATGTACATTTCTGAACGGAGTCCTGAGAACTATTTCACAGACAACAATCACGGATCTGAGCGGAATGGAAATCCACAATAACTACCGACGTATTTGATTGCTTGGATATCCCCAGGATTATTATTGCGCGACTCGAGGTAGTGTGAGAAATCTCTGAAATCTCCGAATCTCTCTTCGAGAGGTAACTTGGTTGTCATACCAGTAGAAGAATGCGGCAAAAACTGGCCAACTCCATCCCCCCCCCCCCCCCCCCCCCTTCAAAAATGAGTCAAGATCGGTACGTCAAAACTCAAACCTCATTTTCACGGTTACCGGAGACTGCGGTGTGGTCAATAAAGGAAAAACGCGTCTAAACGCCTCAAAACAGCTTGTAAATGTTTCGTGCACAGTGAAAACGGTCCTGTAGAAGAACGGCCTACAGGTTAGAATGAAAAACAGAGTTTGTTGTAGAAATGCGGTTATTTTTTGTGCAGAGGTTCTTAACCTTTTAGCGAATTTTCGTAAAAAATTGAGCTATTGCAATAGCTCCAAAAATTTTAAAAGTTTAAAAAATAATAATAAAAATTTTCTTAATTGAAATCCGTTTTGAGACATTCTGAAACGAATCCTGATGTTTCTCAGTTTTTTATATGCATTATATAAACAGTATATATATATATATATACTCGGCGCTTCGCGCCTTGCCGGGGGGCTTCGCCCCCCTGGACCCCCCTAATCTATACTTGGCGCTTCGCGCCTCGCCGGATCTTTTCTCTTTTCTACTGCGTAGAAAACGAGGATAATTTGCTATGCAATTCTTAGCCTGAATCAACTTAGTTTTGGAATGTAGCCAGGTACGTAAGGAGAGGGAAATTGGAAGCTTGAAATGTGAACATTTATCACATAAATCAAGCGCTTTCCAACGAGTGGCGAACGATTTTTGTGCGATGAAAACTGCGGAAGTTTCATTCCCCTAACAACGGCTGGGTTGTACGTGAAAAATACTGAAATTGTGACACAATCTATAGCAACTACTCAACTACTCGGTTGTACGTGAAAATCATCTTTAATTTCGTCACGGACGTTACAAAATGTCGTCAACACGACTGTGAATCGCAAAGCGACGTACTGACATTCAGCCGATTGTCCTAGATTTTGTCGTTTGAAAACTCTCTCCATGCGTTACTATAAAAGTAAACATGCATGCGAATCACTATAACACAAATTCATAAATATGGATCAGTTATCTGAACCGAAAGGATATATACAAGCTTCATATGTCAAGATGTTGCGTGAAATGTCATAATCGATCAGTTAGGCAACGAGAAAATGTTACGTTTGCGTATGTGCAGATTGATTTGTGATCAATGAAACTGATAGGGGGGGATTTATAGCCTAACCCGCACATTCTCTGAGAATGTGATCAAAATCGGATGAAAAATTCTTCTTTTAGAAACAAGAGAGGGGTGGTTTGACGTCTTACCGATGCACAAAAAATGAAAGCTTTGAAAAATCATAGAGAATAAATTCAGTCACGAACACAAAGCTTCCCTACCTTCGGTAGTGAGCAAGCAAACGATAATCATCAGTAACGCTTGCATACTAGTCTGCAACACATTGGGACATTTCATGTCTTTAGTTGCAGACTCGTCTATTAAAATGATTACCTATTAAATGATTTAACCACCTCTTCACAAATCAAACCGTTCTCGCAATATTCGGATCACCTGCTATGAATCAAATCATCGAAACACCAGCTCAATGAAATCATCAGAAATTAACAAGCGGTTGCAATCATGTTCACAATATCAATAATTGAGAATGATCACCTGTGTGTAAACAATTATTCATATATAACCATGCTCATAACTCAGCTTGTTGGCCACGCACTTCGCAGTAGTTAACATAATATGGTTGGATAAATCGAGAGCTTTCGAACGAATGGTCAACGAATTTTGTGGGATGAAAAACGACGAAGTACCATTTCCCTAGCAACGACTCGGTTGAAAGCGGAAATCATCAGAAATTGAGCATATTTCGTTACGTAACGTAACGTGACATAACGAAAATTTGGTTGTGTGCCATAGCAAAGACATGAAATGTCAAAAAAATTGTTGGGGGTCGGCATAGTAATAATATGTGATATTTTGATCACATTTTTTGAAATTTGACTTATTTAATGTGCTCAAAAAAGCTGGCCAACTAACTCATCCTTTTGTTTGGAAAGGTTGATTTTTTGGCGCAAGAACGGAATTTTTTTCTTAATCCTAAGGAGAGTTATCGTCCGGAAGAACATACATACATACATACATACACACACACACACACACACACACATATATATATATATATATATATATATATATATATATATATATATATATATATATATATATATATATATTGCCGAAAATTATCTAGAACAAGTTTATTTGCCATAAAATCGGTAGTAAACATTCCCTCCTTAGTTAAAATCCTGAATTTTCAAAACAATTCATTATAATACCGTACGATAATCTATAAAAATTCGCTCATACGATCATGCTGCGTGACTGGAACTTTTGGAATTGTCGAACCACTAATAAGGACCAAAAGTTTTGACATGCCACTTGATTTTGTTTAAAAGTCAGAAAGAAACGCTTGCATGTTTTTGACCACTTTATCGACGTGGGGGTTACAGTTGTTGCATCGAGCAACCGCAAGAGCGCTCTGAAATTCCCTATTACAGCAACGAGACTCAAGTTACAACCATCTTATTTTGCTGGGAAACCGGGATTGTTTGTTTGTTGTGATTTTTTCACCAAATCGCATAGCGATGGCGTCCCTAAGCTTCACTAATAATAAATCAATGTAAACCGATTAACCTTGACAATGGTACTCATATAAATCGTCATCAACACAAATATATCATTACAACCAAATTTTTGGCAATTTCGTAATTTTTTGTTTTTTCTTCACGTAATTCAAAATTTTCAAGTTAACCACACAATGGATTCAGGAAAGAGTATTATGAATGAGATCAAGTTCGACGATTATAACGTGACGAGGAAGGGGATCTCGCATTTGGGAGACAGGTTCGGTTCGAAAGACTTGTGTAGAAATTACGCTTACTGCAAGACCAATCCGTGCTATAACTACTACAAGGACGTCAGTAGCAATACTAAGAAAATTGGGCTGGTTAGTTAATTCCACTTTTGTAATTCTGCGTATATAGCATGTGAGTGTATCGAAATAGAGAGGGTAAAAAGTGCACAATACCTTGGGATGGTACTAGATGCGAACCTTGACTGGAAGGCCCAGGCAAACGCTCTGGCGAAGAAAACTAGGAAGTTTGTCCACATATATTACTCTATCCATAACTGCTTTTCAAAAAAATACGCTTATTTTACTGTATAAAGCTCTAGTACAGTCAGTTGTTAGCTTTGGCATTCTCTGGTGGGGTAACGCATACGGTAGCGTGTTGGAACCTATAATGTATTGTAAAAATCAATTTTGAAAGTTCTTCTAAAAAAAACCCCGGAGGTTCCCCAGTGCTGTGCTGTTTAACGAGGCAAAAGTATTTACATTGACGCAGCTCTACATAAAACACGCTCTACTATATTATCAGAAACATCCTGATACATTAGACTCAACCTCACTTAGATCATCTGAACAGAGCACCCGTACAATGAATGAGACTCACGACCCAAGCAATGATAACGATTCCATCAAGCCGCATACAATCCACTTCTCGCCATTTATAACACAACTTGGCATACATCTTACGGACAGTTCCAGTCTTTCTGGCCCACCCCAATTCCATCACCAGATCTGAATACAAAAAATACATTTTTTTGTACCTCATTGCTGCTTCTCTCACGGAATGTGATGCCTTGACGTCCAGCATTTATAATTTTTGACATCATTATTTCTAGTAGGTATATGTTGGTTTTTAGTATGTATGGCAATAGGTAAAGAAGAGAGAAAATGTAAAATGCAAGTTATAATTAAACAAATGTGATTCGCATATGCGACCCCCCCCCCCCCCCCCCCCCCCCATTGGCACAGCCCATTGATCTATTAAGGGGTCCATGACACGTCATGTGCCTAATTTAAAAATATAAACACTGGGAGGGGAGAGACGGCGGCCCGGGCTCTGCTGCCTATGCTTTATAAAGTCCGTGGGGGCCCATTTTCATCGTGGAAAATTGTGGTGAGTTCTTTGGTTCTATCATCCTCCCTATACGCCGTAGAATCATGGGGTGTTTCGCTTTGCGATGTTCTTTAAAAAATTCAACTTAGAGCCTACAAAACTATTCTGTTCCTTCCAAATAATACTCCGGACTATTTCATTCGCATCGAATTAGCAATCCCACATTTGGAAATTACAATTGTAAAATTGGCCCTAAACTGGTGGCTGAAACTTAGAACTATGGAAGATTCTAGGCTCCCCAAGCTCTGCTTTAACCGCCTCCTTGCTCTACATGATTTCCAGCCTGACCCTCAGTACAACTGGGCCTCCCAAATGTGCGCTTTGTTCTCCAAATATGATGACAGTCGTATCTGGTCGTCCCAGGATTACCATAATTTTAACCGAGATAGTTTATTGGAGAAAATTGCGCTGTTTTGGAGACGGTCGGATGGTTTGCGTAATCAGGATTCCTCATTCAGCCCTATATACAAGATTTATTGTCCACGAGGGGACGAATCGCCCTCTTATCTCAACTTTGACATGGGAATTCATATTAAAAGGCTTCTCGCCCAAGTCCGGCTAACGGGAAATTTCTATGCTAAGCTGAGTGTACCAGGCTTTGTGGTGAAATTTGATACCACTGTAGACTGCCCACTGTGTAATTATAATTTGCCTGATTCAGTCTTCCATTTCCTCTGCGTTTGCCCTGTCCTTCGTGGCGAGAGATACTCTTTCTTTCTTGAAAATGAATTATCTTTTGATAGGCTTTCTTCATTACTCTCTCTTGAAGATCTACTACGTTGCAAAAAAATATTCTTCTTCGTTAAAAATTGTATAAGGACCAGGGTTTTTTTCTTGAATGAGGGATTTTTGTACTAATTTTCTGTCTTCTGTATATTTTCGCCTTTCTTTCTTCTCTCACTTCGTGGGATTTTATAATGATGTTATGATGTACTTGCGTTGCTTTCTTCTTTATAATGTATTCTTTATACTACATTGAATAACGTATTGTCCTTTGTGCAACCTTTTCTTCATCTGCTTCTCATTGTTCAATATGTATCTTGCACTATGTCTATTCTATATATCTATATCTAATTCTTGTATGATTCGTTGCATTATTTCTTTTCATTTAACGTACAGATTGTTTTTTCTTTATAGCTTTCTGCTTAAATATTCTACCCTGATTACTTATGTGCTTTTTTCATTTCTGTTTAACTGAGAATCTACCTAGATTTTACTCGAATTTTTGCTGCCTGCACGAACTTTTGTATCGCCGGAAGGCTTTTACAAATAAACAATTTCATTTCATTCATTTCATTTCATTTCAAAATATAAACACTTTGGAAATAATAAATTATTCATTCATTCATTCGCGTCAGCTGATGAGCAGGAACTCTACCTTATTTCTGTTATAATCGACCTAAGGTGATGAAATTTGAAAATGAGTTCTTTTAGAACTCGTAGAATACAATTACAAGGTATGGAAGGGAGCTCAGCTGCTAATTTATTTTACCAATGTATTATATACTGGGGTTTAATAATTATTCAATAAATTAATAGACTGTTGTAATAAATTGCAACGTTTTTCATTTTAGTTTCATGAACTGACGAATATACTTTTCTATTTTACTTCCCCACATAGGCTAAGTAAAACTGCCTCGCTCTATTACGTGCGTTTAATCAACTATTACTTCTTTGCGAGTTTAATACAACTACTGTTTTCTCATGTTCAGACAGCGAATGAACAAGGAATGTACGTGCAGCCGTGCTCGGTGCCCCCGACGGAATTGCCTATCCCGCTGCAGCCTTTCATAAGCGTTGGACAGTCCGCAGCCGTCACCCCCAAAGCAGTTCTCCCTCGTAGGATCGACTTTGGCGACAGAATGGAAGCAGATTCTTTTTACACCGTAAGCATTTTATTGATAATCGAAGTAGCAAATTGCTGTTAGTTCATAATCCAAATAGCATGCACCACAAATGCAATCCGAGTGAGGGTAATCCACATGTCCACATTTAGCTTCAATCCCAACCAGATCGCCTATCTCTGACCCGGACACAGGAGTTGGGTTGTTTCCGCCCCCGTTCGGGTCTTTTGCAGATTCTTCGCATACTGTAGCAAAGGTCTTCGTAGTCAATAAGGCGAACAATGTTGGAAGCACATTCATCAATTTCATCGCCAAATCCTCTACGGTTTTTGTTTTGTACTCATAACACAAAAATTCATGTGAATGCATGTTGAACCCTTCGCATACTGTAGCAAAGGTCTTCGTAGTCAATAAGACGAACAACGTTGGAAGCACATTCATCAATTTCACCGCCAAATCCACTACGGTTCTTTGTTTTGTACTCATAACACAGAAATTCATGTGAATTAGAAATTGTACTTGTAGGTACTTTAAGCAACGCATGTACCACCCCTTTCCCTCTCAAATCTTGAAAATATGTTGGTAATCACTGAATTTCTGACGATGAGCTATTCGGCAGTAATCATTGCATTTTTTAAGGTTAAGATGAGCTATTTGAATGCTTCAAAATTGGATTTTAGGGAACTTTCTCGAGACTTGAACTTTAATTTTAAGAAAAGGTAAGGCTCCGATAGATTTCATTCGGAAACGGAAAGACGTCCCGATGCGGAATAATATTGATTTTCAACAAAAAATTGTAATGTACTTGCTGTACTTGAATTACAATGACAAGTTACAAGTACAAGTACTTGTAATTGTACAAGCGCAAGTACAAGTACTTGTGTTTGTAATTACAAGTTTTTGTACTTGTACTTGTGTGGCTTGAAGTCGAAACAGGTAAAGTAATTATGCTTGTACATGGCAAGTACTTTCAAAGTACTTTTGAATCTGTTGAATTACTAATTCCATTCTGCACCTTTCATTAACATACCTCTGAAGTGAAAAATTGAAGTTCTAACGGTAGTACTTGAAATAAGTACTAGAGTACTTAAGTACTTTCAACTCTGCTTACTATCAACATAATGTACACGTACTTTTTCCAGCTGTGCCAATATAATAGAGCGTTTTACAAAGAAATACCTGTGTTGCGGCCATGGGACTACACATTCTTTTCATGTGGGCGCCCAATGTTCGAACAGAAGAATCTCACCGAGTAAGTTCATGGTCCCAATGAATATACATAAGTCACGTTTCTTTATTTGGACAGTTCAAATTATTATAAAACGTTACAAAAATCGATTTTTGTATCCTCACTACCAGAGCTTGTTAAGCATTGTGTTTGTGCAAGAAGTAAAACGCTGCAAATTATTACACAGTGGTTAATATTTCTATATTGTATTAGCTCTTCTACGTAGGACACCTGTCTATATTATTAAACGAATCGTTAGCATCATACGTTCAATACTACTAAACCATCGGTTATTATTGGAAAATCATTATGAATTCAGCATAACTAGGGAAACTTGTTAGTTGGTTGCTCGTTTCAAAAATGTGAAATGTGAATTCTTGCGGACATTTTCGCAGGACCCCCAGCCCGAAAACAAAAACATGTTAAGCACTCTGTCCTTATTATTATTATTATTATTATTTATTTATTTATACTCGTAACATAAGCCATTAACGGCACATAGACTGAAATGTCATATTAAGGTTCAGTACTACTTCAAATTTTAAAAATCAACTACCAATCTTAAAATAGAGATCACGGTTTGGGAGAACGAAAATTTGGATCATATAAATTAGTTAAGTATAAAAACTGTTTGCCAAATATGTTGAACCTTCAACCGAATGAATTCAACTTTTTCCCTAAAATGGTACATTTTCTAGATATATGAATCGATTTTCCCAAATTTAAGAAATTTTTGTAATTACGCAAAAAATACGCACACAAGTGCAAAATTTACAGAATAAACTCTACCTTGGTCAATTCAGACTGAACCCCCACTTTTTATAGCAGATTTGGAATCTACATACATTTCATAGTAAAATGTCTCATCATTTGAATTTTTGGGGGCACAAAAACGGGCGCAATTTTGCGCAAATGTACGAAAAACTTATCGAGTTTTTTATGATATTGCCACATTTGATATGGGATTTTGGGGTATTTTTTCACAGTGGATCACGCAATGATGTTGAATCACTGCTTGATACTTGTTGTGTTATCGTTTTTCACATCACTTTTTCACGCACTTGGCCCACCCTACCTTACTTGAAAAAACGGCGTGTTTAGCATTTTTTTTGTTGCCTTTTCTCAATAATGGCTCGAGGGATTTTGATGTAATTTTCAACAGTTACTCTTCATCTGGGTAGGAATGATATCCCATACCCTTCATACCTGGGAAAATAGTCTGAGGGTGGCAATTAGCAAATGACCTTCAAAAAAGTTGAAAATGCCGTTATTTGCACCTTTTTGGCCTTTTCTTCAAAATGCTCAAAGGATTTCGATGACGAGGTTTTCTCGTCACTAAAGACGACGCTAGCGCTGTTTGAATGAGTGTCAGGTGAACTACAGTGTTCCCACCGACGGGTTCTTAAACCTAAAAGTTTTTAGGTGGAACCCATCTGAGTTCATGAACTCAGACGGGTGCTTGAAACACAACCATTATTACCTCAACTTGGTAAATCTCAATATGGTGGAGATGTGGCGTAGAACTAGACATCAACTAAACATTCAGCGAACGGATCAATTCACCAGATAGAAAATGTTTCTTTACCTGATCAATAACAATAGCTAATTAGTGCGATTATGTTAATTATGTAATTTTTTCCCTCAGCCAAGCGAAAATCAGACAGGAAGTTCCATACAAACACCCGCACGTTTTCCCAGTTACTATGTGTCGGACTTTTGGTTACAAAGACGGTCTGGGCCAACACCGCTACGTCCCCAACATCTCCCAAGGAGTAGAAACATCTTTTATTTCATAAATTCAAATAAAATTACTGACGTTAAATTGAAATTGTATTATTATTATTGTTATTATTATTATAAAAGTTAGTATAACGTGACAGCGACTTGTTGCAGGTTTAACGTCACTCCAAGTCTTTAAGACGAAGAGCAAAGAGATAGGAAGTAATAGACTTTAGAAATTATAAGGCACGCCGATACAACTATCTATTTCAGGGGTGCTCAAACGGTCGATCGCGATCGACCAGTCGATCGCGAGTGCTTTTTGAGTAGATCTCGAGAAGAAAATTATTTTTAATAAGTAGGTAGGTAACTGAACTACAAAAATTTATTACGTAATAACACTGCTTGCGGCAAAAGGCGGCTTTATCAAAGGAACGCGCGGTACTTGTCAAATAAAAGCCGCGTTGTTTCTAGACTAGACTGTACTAGACTTTTATAGTATTTATCTGAAGATAAATATCCGAATCTAAGGCAAATCGCCCTTCAACT
This sequence comes from Adelphocoris suturalis, assembly GCA_030762985.1. NCBI lineage: Eukaryota > Metazoa > Arthropoda > Insecta > Hemiptera > Miridae > Adelphocoris > Adelphocoris suturalis. The sequence goes on from CM061044.1 coordinate 107,460,649, forward strand.
GACGGCAATGTTTGGGTCAACTTACTTGTGCGAGTCTGCATTTTCTGAAATGAAGATAATTAAGTCAAAATATCGCAATCGACTAACTGACGATCATATGTCATCATGCTTGCGATTGGCACTCAGTGGTTACGCACCATCTTATGAAAAGTATGCTGAGGACATGCAGTGCCATTCTTCAACATCCAAAGTCACTCCTTAGTTGAGTTTAACACCATATGTAACTCTTTTGTTTTGTAACAACGAATAAACTCGCAATTTTGAATAACTAGGAGTTTTTTCATTGATATTGTAGAGAAGAACTTAAGTAAACCTAACCCAAACCTTGACTAAAATAATGTAAATTGTGCGGAAAGCTAATATCTATAGGTATATGCTACGGTACACCCTACCTAGGTAGGTAGGGTGTATCGTGTATGTACGACAACCCTGCATCACACATACTTGCAGCCTCTCAGAGTCGATCGTAAGTAGTCTAAAAATATTGAGGTAGATCGCCAGCAGTTCAAGTTTGAGCACCCCTGATCTATTTTACCCAATGAACTATTTGGTTTTTATTATAACTAAGAACGTGATTGGAGTTGTCATTACTAATCCTCGTATTAGATATCCGATTTATATTATTTTCTTTTACGAAAACGATGATATTCTGAAGTAAAAATATTAATCAAAACAAATTCTCTTAAACACACACTACACCTTGTAACCTGGAAGAACAATAGCAGTGTTCCAAGCACCGCGGTTTCATGAACTTTTCGGATCTGGTTCGGTGCCGAACCTTATGCGCACGTGAATCTTGTTCCAAGCGTTTTGAGTTCAGGAACTCAACACTCGCTAAGGTTCCCACCACGTCGGGTTCATGAACTGAGTTCAGTGAGTTCATGAACTTTTCAGACCTGCTCGGGGATAGGGTTGAGAACTCGAACTAAAGGAAAACTTTCTGAACCTTCCGAAAATTCATTTCACCGCAAACCTTCACGCTAAATGCTTTGTCATTAGCCTGCTTGATGCTTGTTGTGTTATCGTTTTGCACATCTCTTTTCCAATTTGCTTCATCTAATAACTATTACAACCGTCAGTTTTCTTTTATGAGCAGTCTACACATAGGAAGAAAACATTTAAGGGTAGGCAGACAAAGTCAAACTAATGTTTTTCTCGTACGCACATGTTTAGCACTTTTTTGTTGCCTTTTCTTAATAATGCTCGAGGGATTTTGATGAAATTTTCAACGCTTTGGCACGGGCCAAGCCTACCGATGGAAAAGTAAGCTAAGTAAGCCTAGTTCTACTTCTGTACTATCATCATATGTATGTGTTTCTATTGAAATAAATAAAACCTATCTATCTACAAGCAGCTGACTCATCGACGTGGATTTTCTCACACTAACATTTATGCCTGAAGGAATGGCACACTGCACCAGAAAATTGAAGTATTTCTTCAATCTGTTAGCAAACCTGGGTTTCAAGTTGGGGTTGCGGAAGATATGGGCATCAATCAAACAAATGTATGTAAGACAATCAGATATGTTTTAGACCGTCTAGGTAAGGGAAATAGCTAGCGAGGGTAAAAGTTTCAAACTACTACCGCCGAAATGATAAGTAATGTAAGGAAAAGGGAATATTGAAAATAATAAAAGAGTGTATATTTAATGAAGAAACAAATTAACTTCAAACTGTACATCTTGGTGAAATCTACAAGAGTGATGTGTTGAATGGTAGGTATTTACATAATCTCTTAGTCTTTAAAAAAAATACGGTTCTTGGTAAACTCGATTCAATTAAAGATGAACAGGAACCTGCAAAGAATCGAGAAGATATACAATTTCCATTTTGTGTTGAATTCTCATCATTCGTTCAGTCGAAAGACAATTTCTTGAAGGAGCCTTCCATCCCATTCGTTTTCGTCGCCTTCTTCGCAATATCAACTTTCAGTGTGCTGTCAAAATCGAACCAGTCCTTGTTCGATCGTATTCTCTTGAGTGTGTCCTCTGGAAACCAGAAAATATTGCCAATAAATACATAGGAAAGCAATTAATATTCACACGGTACTAATTTTATCATGATTGTGTCGTATAAATAGGAAAACCCTACATCTACCTTTGAAGTTTCAGTCATGCAGCATGATCGTAGGAGCCAATTTTCGTAAGTTATCGTACTATATCATGTTACATTGTTATGAAATTTGAGTTCACTATCGATTTGGTGACCAAAAAACTTGTTCTGCATAATATTCTGTGATTCTAATGAGGTTTTTGGTTTTTTAGCTTTTTCATTTGCAGTTTTTCGATTTTCAAGCAAATATAAATGAAATTTAAGTACATTTTTCAACCTAATTTTGTACATAAATTTTTTAATGTTCCATTTCATTGTTAATAAACATTTTAGACTGAAATCCTTCTAAAAAATATGAATCTAACGCGTTTTATCCATTTATAGCCATTATCAGTGAATTTTCGAGCACATTTTTTGAAATTTGAACAATTTATTGAACTAAAAAAATGTTGGCCAACAAACTCATCCTTTCATTTGGAAAGCTTAACATTTTGGCGCAAGAACATAGTTTTTATCTCAATATAGAGAGATATTGAGAGAGTGAATTGAGAGATATAGTTTGGAATAACGTATACGTATATTTACTGGAGTTTCTATACGTTAAAAAAATGAGTAGCTCTTGTAGCTTCTAAACAATCAATAAAGGGTCAAATTTAGGTACTTACCCACAGCATAATTTTCAACAAATTTGGAATCTTTAGGCCTTCAGAAGAAATTGGCACAGTAGTTTTGAATGTTTTTGGACACAAACTAGATCACTCGCAACGAAGTTGTGGAAACCCATTTGAAAACGGAAGTTAGTGAAAATACCAATGAATGACGATCTCGACCACTTTTTGTCACTTCACTTTGCATTTTCATATTTCTGCATTTTCATAATTTCATAATTCTGGGTAGCTTCATGCCCAACTAATGTGTGATGTGAGATAGTGTTTCTACACTTAATTCCCTAAGGTATGTAACATAATTTGTACACGCTGCATGTCACCCACTGTTGTTCCATATTCACTGTTTCTTGGGTACACCACCTCCCCCTAAGATATTCAATAATTGTACTCGTAGTCCAAACAAGGTTAGGTTCCTATGGTTGTTTAGTAGTTGTATTGCATAGTTTTTTATTGAACTGTTTTTTGGTAGTGTGTTTGCATTGGCAGCAGTCCATGTAGTGGTCCAGTAATAGTTGTCCATAACAATATCATGTACCATCTAAATATTATACCGTATTGTACCGAGCTAATCTTTTTGGGGTTCTTACAGCCCTGATGATGAACAATAAATTGTTTGAAACGTTGGCGTAAAGGAGTAATCTCAATTCTGACCAACCCTCGAAAACCCCCAAAACATAGTTAGTGAAAATAACTGAACACACATTAGAAAGGACACAGCTTATATAGTCACAGGTGAAGGGAGATTGAATCCCATTGGTCGAAAGAAAGGAAAGGCCCCCCTTCACCTGTGACTATATAAGATGTGTCCTTTCTAATGTGTGTTCAGTTATTGTTTGTTACTGATGATGGCCTAACCGTCGAAATCGATTTAACATTGTAACTCTTTATTTTTCGTGGAAATAGACAACGTTTTTTCACTAACTTCCGTTTTGATGTTTTAGGAAATTCTACAGAAAACCAGAAGTTACACTTACCTAGTGAATTTACTCTTATTCGTATAAGGGTAAAATTTTAAAACGGTTAATTACACTGTGAATTCAGGGTGGCATTAGACTATAACCTCCTCTCGTTAATTTCTTCTGAGAGCCTTAATATTCCAAATTTGTTGAAAATTATGCTGTGGGTTTTTTTAGAGTTGCTTGTTGGAGCTTTATCCAGTAATGGCGTAAAACCTATTGTACGCGCAGCATTCTGGCCTTCCTGGAGCCTAAATAGAAACATCCCTGTATGCCAGTCTAATGTTTTTTGATGGTAGAAACACTGGAGTGAGTTTCATTGAAATTGATTCAAACAAGTGGGAAGCATTTGTTTTGTGAACGCCAAATTTAGCCATTTTTGGACCTTTTTTATTTTTCTCGAATGCTCCAGGGCCCATTATCTCGAACGTAAAATACGTGTCTACTAATTTTTGACGTGAAAACTCCAGTAAATATTTTATTGATATCGGTGCCGGTTTTACCGCGCACTCCCCTTGTTAGTTAACTACTGTTTATTGGCTTTGAGCGTTCTTACAATAAAAAGAAACGGCCTTGTTCGCAATGATGATGAAACGTGGTTTACTGGTTTTCAGGATCAAACCTTCGGTTACGGAGAAGAAAATGGGTCATATAATAAAAACTAGGAGGTATCTGGATTCCGAAATGAATGAACCAAACGTGTTTTTGGAAAGAGGGGAAAATGTCTGCCAAGTTGGATGTGCCACATAGCTTCGTCGTTTCAATTTCATGAATATATAGATCATTGAAATTTTTTTAATGATTTCGAAAAATGCCATAGCAGAATAGAGAAACCAAGAAGTAGCGTAAAACGTCATAATTTATCAATTGAAAAAAAAAGAATGAACTGATGACTAGAACAATGAAATAGGTAGGGACCATCTACAACCTAACCCGCGCATTCACTGAAAATTTCATCAAAATCGGATGATAACTGCGGTAAATTAAGGTCGTTAAAAGGATTTCACATTGGCGCATGCGCAGTAGCTATTAATGGTACAGTCATATTGAAATTGATATGGGACGATCAAATCGTTATTCCCCAACTATCATTAAAATTTGACTGAGGTCGGACGACTCGGGCGTGAGAAAATGGTGCTTCATGGAATTTATGTTTGCGCATGCGCAGAGTGAAGTATTTAGTCAAGAATGATGAAGGTGATAGGGGACCGTCTACATCCTAGCTCGCACATTCCCTGGAAATTTCATCCAAATCGGATGAAATCTGTGGAAAATAAGCTTGTTACAGGGATTTGCGGACACACGACAGACAAACAGACAGACACAGACAGACAGACACACATACACAGACATGGAACCATAGAAGTTTAAACGTTGTCTAAAACGTGAAACGCGAGTGGAAATTTTGATTTTGGAGACCAAAAATGTTTTTCTCCTGAAAGTGAAAACAATGCTTCTGTTACCTATAGATAGACTCGGAAGCCAAAAATCCTTCATTTCGTTAACCAAAATTTTAATTAGGGAGTCCCTTTTTGGCCTGGCTCCTTGCAGGTGTGGATGCGGACAGAACCCTTGTTAAAAGGTGATTGTCAATTTTCATGTACTACCCAAAGGAAAACGTGGAGTGGGTAACATGACGCTGCAGTCTACGTTCTATATATCTTTGGTAATGAAAAGGCGGATGAGCTCTCAAGAAGGGGCTCCCAAACCCCTTTTTGTAAGGCCTGAGCCAGCAGTTTGCCTACCAAAAACTACCTTCAGAAGGATCATCAACAAGTCCACAAGACCACAGGACCAAGAGACCACAAGAAGCTGGTCCAATATTGAAAGAGATGTCCGCAGCAAGCTCATGGTGGCCGAACCCAACACCAAACTTACTGAGGGACTTCTCAGGAAAAATCGTAGGGAACTTAAAACAATAGCAAGCCTTATAACCGGCTTTGCACCCCTACGTTTCCACCTACACCGCATAGGGGTCACACAAAACTAAACCCTGTGCAGACTATGCGAGGAGACAGACGAAACAGTATCCCACATAATCTTCGAGTGCCCTGCACTTACCTATCGCAGAGTTGAACTCTTTGGGTACAAACTCTTTTTTATTCAAAGGAATACAATATTGATCAAAGGACTCACATCCCTCACCAGAGGGCTGAATCTCTTTGATTAAACGCATAACTCTCAGAAAAGTACAGTAAGCCACCAGGCTTCCGTACTTGGGGCCTAAAATAAACCCACCCTGAGAGTTTTCCTACACACCTATATATAGAGTGACCAACTAGCTTCATATAAAAGGACTTCGTATAAATAACTGGTATCATTACAAATATAGGTAAAAACAATAATAAACGTACTGAATAATGAGTCCATTGAGGGAGCGTCACCTCCATAATCCTTTGGCTGCATGCTTTTCGGTATGGCTCGATACGATTGTTCGATTTGTTCAGGCGTATACATGAAGATCTGTTGAATAATAATAAATACATTCATTAGATGATATTTTATAAACGTACACTAATATTTAGATTTATTATTTCCTGTGTAGGTGCGCATGCTCCGCTATGGGCAACTTATGGTAATTACATAGTACCTACGTTGGGCTATGTAAGGTGGTTTCGTACCTTGTTTTTTTTCACCCACCAGTCCCAAAAAGGATCCAATTCAAATTTCAGCAATCAAGTTTTAACTTGTACCAATCAATTGTTCAATTTTTCAACCTAGCGTTCCCTCAATACTGCCAATTCAGTATTATCTTTGTTACGTTAAAACTCTTCCCGACCACCATTGGTGCAGTTAAAAAGGCTTTTTTAATATAAATTTTCGAAGATATATCTTTACGAGTAAAAACTGTTGGATCACCCTACCACAATCGTTTCGGTATCGTAGAGTTTGTTATTTAAAGTTATTTACGAGTTCCCCCATCCACATTTGACATGGAAATTTCTACGTACATCCGGTTTTTCCTTAATTTCAATGTTGTTTACCCGGGCGACATCGCTAGGAAACGCCGAGTTCTCGATGAATAAGTAAGTCTAGAGGATTGTAATTGTAGTCTAAAACCATCACTGGAACTTGCTGATAATTTTGGGAAAACCCGCATTAAAATCCGTTGAGACGTTTGGCCAGCAACTTGTGAGAAACAAAACAATATTCTCATTTATCCAATAGAAATAGGGATAGCACTTGGCGAATCGCGCCTAGGTGGGGGGATTCGCCCCCCCCCCCCCACCCTACGGTTGATTTTTTTTGTCCATACTCCGCATAAAAATTGCGTTTCTACTGTTAATTTTACATAATTTTATGATAAGAATTCTAAAGTAAGAATGTCCGGTCCTACAAATTAGCTGTAAGAGCCAATCAAGTGATCCAGGCCCTAAGAATTGTTAATTAGGTGAGCTCCATTAGGAATAAAGCACTCCTTGGGAACTATAACTTATAACATTTACTAAAAATCGGATCATTATGATGATAGTCACTAAGATAAACTGCCAAACAACTCAACTTTATACATATTTATCTGCAACATTGATTGGTGTGTTGCGGGTTCATCTACCTCAACTTCCATTTAGGCTCTATTCCTAATCGCCTTGTTGATAGTTTGTTTTCACTTCAGTTTGATTTTTCTGTATTTTTTTTTAAATCCAAAATGAATGACCAGCAGATCGAAAATTATTTGCTAGTGTTTGAACGTTTTGAAGAAAACCTATGTTTGAATAAAACCATTATTTTTGAATAATTTTTGTTATTTCTCTCCTCTTTTTCTTATTAGGCCCATTCTGGGTCTTATGGCCCTGGGCGAGAAATTCCTTCCCTCAGGCCAGCTTGGCCCAAAATGGGCATAACCGTGTAGTTTTATCCAAAATGAATGACCAGCAGATCGAAAAATTATTTGCTAGAGTTGGAACGTTTCGAAGAAAACCTAAATTTGAAGAAGTTTGAAGAAAACTATTGTTTCTGAACAAGTGTTGTCATTTCTCTCCTCTTTTCATCATTAGGCACATTCTGGGTCTTATGCCCTGGGCGAGAAATTCCTTCCCCAAGGCCAGCCAGACCCAAAATGGGTCTAACCTAAAAACTCACTTTTTGGCCAAAAATGAGCAAATTAAAAAAATAGTCGCCTGATTCTGTCTTGTAATGCCTTACTTGAAACATTGAGCGAGAAAAAAGAAATTGGCCTGGTGGAGGGTTTTGCCATTTTTCCTCTGGCAGTCATCGTGTTAAGGTCCCAAAGAGTCACGCTATCATATTTTAACTTTCTACGGTGAACAAGAGAGAATTTAGCTCACTCAGCTGACCAGCAAGGGGCCATAATTTCAATCGTCTCTTAATGTCTCAGAGAGTCTCCCTGTCAATTTTCAATTTCCTGGAGTGAATAGGAGAGAGTTTAGCTCACTCAGCTGATCAGGAAAGAGCCCATCAAAAATCACCATCGCAGGGTGTAAAGGTTGGTAGAGGCCAACTTCTACTATTTACCTACTACTTAATAGTACCCAATCATGCAGTGCCTTCTTTTCGTAGGGAAAGTAATTTCATAGGATGAGAATTAACGAAATTATAATTTCTAAGCAATTCCTCTTGAACAGCATATGACCGCTACTTCAGAGTTCATTTGCACTACACAAAACGTATCGCTATTGGGCAGTTTATTCTCGACTAAAGCATGTTCGATGCTCAAAGTTGTCCATACAACTTCAAGTCCGAAGTCTTGTGGCAAAACTTCCTAGGGAAGCCGAGAAATGATCGACTTTGTCGTAGGTATTTTATGAGGAAGAGATACGTAATGGCCACTCGTCAAGGAACTCTTTTGGATTGATGTTAATACAATAAATTGTAGTACCTCATACATTGGTATGATTATGGTACCAAAATTATCTTAAGAGTGGCCAATAAAAGTGGATTAACGTACACACAAGTAAATACAAACCTGTTTTGCTTGTTCTTTCCCGATGAAAGGTTTTATGAGGCTCATAATGTGTGTAATAACTGTGTTGATATTGACGATGTGGACACCTCTAAGTCTTATTGGCATGGCTTCCTGAAAAAAATAAGGTTTAAGAAGTATATTAAAAAAATATTTCAAACAATTCATTTTCTCTCCATGTACATTAATACTACATATTTACTAAATACATTCTACGCCCACTCTCAAAATATGAAATGAATGAAATTATTTATTTGTAAAGGTCTTCCAGCGTTTCAAGATTTTCAGACTCTCAGAATATGCTGGTACTAGTGAGAGAAATTAGGGTTTGCAGAATTTGAATTAGGTACGGACGATAAAAACACTCACCAATCACAGCCATGAAATTAGTTGTATACACAATTTCAATGGATACACTCTAATCATGGTTTTTTGCTAGGGCAGAAACGGATCACTACATCCTGTACTGGTATGAAAAACACTTTAAAAATACTACTTTTTCTTCTGATCTTGTGAGATTTAGCTATCGAAATCTGTTAGACTCGTTACTTGCAAATTTGAAGCTTACGAATTTCCATTAGCTTTCCTATATTTTATTTTTTCACCAAATATTAATGAAATATAAGTACGGTTTTCATCATAATTTCGTAAAAACATTTTTTAATGTCCTAGATAATCGTTGATTATTTTGTTTTCAATGAAATTCTGCTAATAATTATAAATTTAACGATTTTTGGCCGTTTTTCGCCATTTTTAGAGAGTTTTTTAGCACATTTTTTGTAATTTGACCAATTTATTGTGCTCATAAAGTGCTGGCCAACGAACTCATTTGAACAGCCTGATTGTTTGGCTCAATAACGGGATACATATGGAAAGCATAAACGTCAGGAATCGTTTCAGAATGCCTCAAAACGGATTTCAATGAAGAAAAATTCACAAATTTTAACATTTAAAATTTTCGACCCAATGAAATAGCTTCATTTCAACAAAAATTCGCTAAAATCACGAAAATCTGACGAGAATAGTTACAGCATCACGATTTATTAGTATTACCCCTTCTCTTCACCCCCTTCCATAATGAAATTCAAAATCTCTGACGAATGTTCCAAAACTAGTTCAAATCTGTCGATATTTGTAGATTGGGTAGGGGTTGAAAGAATCGGTAATTATCCCCTCTACGACAGCGAATCCAAAATTCCCAAAGTTTTTAGCCCAACTAGACTAAATTGGAATTAAAAAAATAAGAATCCAGAAAATCGTTTGAGAATTGTTGCCTGAATGGTGTCGACAAAATTTGCCGTTTTTTTGGCTTTATCCCCTCCATCCCCTCTCTTTCATCGTGATATAAAAAAATTTCGGGGTTTTTCGCCCAACTATACTAACATTGGGATTGTACAAAGGAAGAATCTCAAAAATAGGCTTAGAACCGTGGCATGGGTAGCGTTGACAAAATTGTTTACACACAAACACACACAGAGACAAGTACACCTATGGGTTTGTTCACGGAATCGGCCTTAGAATAGTCTGATTCATATTTGTATATGGTAAATTTCTTTCTCATGCTTGGGTAGTCCCACAACCCATGGATCAATTCCAATAAGTCGTCCCTCTATTGACGAAGCCCAGTATCCGAGAGGCGTCCTAAAAATACTCAAAAGAACTCACAAGCCTCTGTATAACCCTAACCACACGAGTGTATAAAATGTGCATTAAACCTCCTTCCCCGCCTCCCACCAATTCCTTGAAAAAGTCGATTCCTATTGGGATTTAAACTCGGGAATGTGACATAAGTATCCAGTGCACAATACATACATTAAGCCACTGAGCCTATACCATTACAGCTTGGATTAAAACCACTTGTTACGCTTGCAGCTGGACGGATGCGGTGGGTGCGAGCTCTAGACTCTCCCGACATGAAGCAGGACAAGTACATATTCATAGTGTTTCTAAAATCCGAAATTTGAGTGTCACACTTCTATTTTACTACGGCTTGAATTTCAAAAACTTGGAACGAAACACTTTTGTAGAGTTTTAGGGTACACCACTGATTTCAAAACTAAGAACTTACTTGAACGTAAACGAAGTATTTCTTGACGGAGGAGAGGCTGACTCTGGTTAAATGACCCAATGTAGTTCCAGTGTTGTCAAACACGAACAGAAGCCCTTTGGCATCGGTGTGCTCCGTCCTCAGGATCGTGTCCACAACCATGAACAGCAGCTTGATGCAGTCATCCAAAATGAATTTGGACGTATCAGCGTCGATAAAGCGCGACCACACGACGGCGTAGCCCTCTACAGTTTTCTCAGGTAAAACAACCATTTGTCTACAACAATCACAAATACAAAATAAATTATCAGACATCATTTATCAGGGAAATATAGTTTAAAGGTATATTTTATCAAAAATACTGTCTTCTGCGGGAAAAATCAGTTATTGGGGAACAGATTAGAGATGAGAGACTTTTTGAAAATCACAGTTATAGGTACCAACTCTGCCTCATCGTTGACGGACCGGGCCCGTTCTGATAACTGTTCCCACTTCTTTTCTGCGGGGAAGGGGGGGGGGGGAAGAAAATACATATTGGTAAGTAATGCTTGCATTACAGCGACGTCCCTATGTATGGATCATATAGATATTATATAGGTGGGAATTAAAATATGAGAAAAAGTTAAAAAATTATATTTAATGTAAGGAAATGATATTTTCTTGTCAATCATGAATCTATAATCCCAAAGAATTGGTTAAAACCATCCGCAAAGCTGTACATTGAACGGGCTCATGTCCAAGCTTTCCCTAAGGGCTAGAACTTCGATGAAACACATTAGGATTTCTTAGCGCGAGACCGCAGAGAAGTAATGCGCTGCTAGCGAATCTATTAATCTGCCAATAAAATTTCTAAATTCCATCAATGATTTCTCAGAAATTGCTTCCAAGTCTACCTATTGGTAGTGGAAGTATTGTTTTCACTTTTGATAGATGGAAAAGTTTTAGCCTCCAAAATACATATGGTTGCTGTTATTTACAGTGGTAAGATTTCCACTCCCATTTGTAACAAGGTGACTACCTGCTGTACTACTCAGTATAGGACTAAGGAGACAAATAAGTATATAGATTAAAGGCACTAGTCTGCTGTTTTATTCAAGAAAGGTAATTGTTGCTCCAGAGATTCTATGGGAGTTCTAACTAAACTTGAAAGGAATTTACCAAAGGTGGTTTTCACAGTTTAAATAGATTCCTCGGAAACCCCCCCTCCCCTCTCCCCCACCTTTTTAACCCCTTCACCGACGGTAAATTTGAAACTTCCAAGGTTGCATCACTGGACTAAAATCTGGATCGAACAAACAATAATACAGTCACTAAAAGTCTGATGAATATAATAAAAATATCACGATTTATCTAACGGAAGTTAGTGAAAAACGTTGTCTATTTCCACGAAAAATAAAGAGTTACAATGTTAAATCGATTTCGACGGTTAGGCCATCATCAGTAACAAACAATAACTGAAGGCACATTAGAAAGGACACAGCTTATATAGAGACAGGTGAAGGGAGATTGAATCCCATTGGTCGAGAGAAAGGAAAGGGGCAGGAGGTACAACCAATCAAGTGCATACAAAGTGAAAGGGAGATTGAATCCCATTGGTCGAGAGAAAAGAAAGGGGCAGGAGGTACAACCAATTAAGTGCATACAAAGTGAAAGGGGATTATAGCTAATCAGATGAAGTGAAAGGGGGGAAATAACTAAATAGGGTTTCAACAGTGTGAAGGGATAATTCCAAGGTTTACAGAAATGGACCTATCAGTGGTGAAATATATTGAGGTATATCCTCATTTAAACATTTACCAGACCTGTCACTTTTGATAATTTCGAATTTTTCAAGTACATTCAACATACCTCCCTTTGGGCAAAAATGAAGAAATTCTACAAACTGTCTGTCTGTCAAATCAAAATTGTAACTATGATTAGATTCCTTAAGATGTTTTGCAAATGTAGACTTACCCTTATTTTCCTTGAAATCCTCCATATGCTCGTCTATTCTTTCCCTAAATTTCCTACCAGTCTGACCGCAATATTCGTAGCCACAAGAACATTTTAATTTATAAACTCCACTTTTATCCTGCACACTAATTTTATCCTTAACGGATCCTAGTAATGCTTTAAGACTATTTTTATTTTTAAAACCTACTTTATAACCTCTCGATGATAGAATTTTGCCAATTTTATCAGAAATTTTCCCATAATAAGGTAAACTTATCCATTGCTTTTCTTCTAAAGTTAGATCTTCCCGAGCCAGATTGGAAACTTTTTCCCTACTCTTTTTCCTAAGAACCTTATCCCATATGGTATCAACGAGATCTCCTCCATATCCGTTACTAGCCGCTATGCTTTTGATAATGGATTTTTCTTTTGATAAATTTTGTTCACTCATTGGAATAGATAGTGCTCGGTTGATCATACTATGGAAGGCTGCATGCTTATGTACTAAAGGGTGATTTGAACTACTATGGATCGTTATATCGCTATATGTATCTTTTCTGTAGATGGACAGGTCAAAAGTGACAGGTCTGGTAAATGTTTAAATGAGGATATACCTCAATATATTTCACCACTGATAGGTCCATTTCTGTAAACCTTGGAATTATCCCTTCACACTGTTGAAACCCTATTTAGTTATTTCCCCCCTTTCAGTTCATCTGATTAGCTATAATCCCCTTTCACTTTGTATGCACTTAATTGGTTGTACCTCCTGCCCCTTTCTTTTCTCTCGACCAATGGGATTCAATCTCCCTTTCACTTTGTATGCACTTGATTGGTTGTACCTCCTGCCCCTTTCCTTTCTCTCGACCAATGGGATTCAATCTCCCTTCACCTGTCTCTATATAAGCTGTGTCCTTTCTAATGTGTCTTCAGTTATTGTTTGTTACTGATGATGGCCTAACCGTCGAAATCGATTTAACATTGTAACTCTTTATTTTTCGTGGAAATAGACAACGTTTTTCACTAACTTCCGTTTTATAATGGGTTTCCACAACTTCGTCGCGAGTGGTTTAGTTCGTATCACGATTTATCGTTATTACCCCCTCCATTCACCCCTTCTATTGATGAAGTTTGAAAATTTTGACATAGATACTTTCCAAAACTATATCGAATTCATAATGGAACAAAATAAGAATCACGAAAATCGGTAGAGATTTGTAGCTGGGGCACCGCTTGACAAAATCGGTAATTACCCCCTCCACTCCCCACCTTGACAGCGAATCCGAAATTCCCTAGGTTTGTTGCACAACTAGACTGAAATTGGAATCGAACAAAATGAGAGTCACGAATATCGGTTGAGAATCGTAGCCTGGGTTGGGTCGACAAATTTTGTCGTAAAAAACACGTTTTTCGGCTTTACCCTCTCCATTTCCCTTATTCCATCTTGAAATTCAAAATTTCCGAGGTTCGTTGCACAACTAGACTAAAATTGGGATCGAATACCTGAAAATTTCATCAAAATCGGTCCATACGTCTTGAAGTGTCAACTAACATTTTTTTGCGCATGCGCAATAGTCATTTTCTAATTAATTACGATAAAATACATAGGGTATCATCCTGAACATATACTTACACTAGACGATCCCTCGAGTTTTACCGAAATCGGTTAGATAAATCATGAGAAGTCGGCGTTAAGAATTCAAACGCACACAAGAATTCGCATGCGCACACGGTACCATTGATCCTACCGCAATGAACTTTATAGGGGAGCCTCTAGGAACAAACCCACACGATCCCAGAAAATTAATCATTATCAGTCGATTATTCTCGGAGTTTTGCCAGAATCAACCAAATTTAGTTTTGCAAGCGCAATAGTTATTACTCAACCAATCTCAATATAATTCATCGGACATCTTTCTGGAACATTATATCCACCCACCCCCCTAGTTTGAACAAAATCTAGCAGTTAGATCACAAGAAATCAAAGTTATAAGAAATTCACGTTTCCGCATGCGCACAGACTACTATTAATCCTAAGGAAATGAAATTTACAGGGGACTGTCTGGGGGGTCAACAAATTCGGGCTAAAAGTTGGTATAGTTTTGGGCTTGACAAAGAGTTACCACAGACATGCAGACAGGCAAATAGACGCCTGGAGGATCTGCCTGGATGATGCTATCTGTCTACGATAGCTCATTTTAAAACGGAAAAGGGACGATTTCTTGGCTGGAAAATTTTCAGGGCTTTAACGTAAAGGGCTGTGAGTGTAGCTTTAATTTCTCCCACGTTATTTATCAACGACTTACATCTCAAGTCGTTTTTACAAGCAAACCACAACTTAAAATAGCATTTTCATTAAGTAAATCATCCGATCTACTTCAATCCAAGGCCAATTTTCACTGCATCCAACTTTCGCTTGAGACCATTTCGTGTGATTACTAATGGTAGTGCACACAAGATGTCTTTATAAGTATCGCTCAATTTTGATAATATAATTACCTATCTAATAATTTAAATTCTGAATTTTATATAAATGTATGTTCTATATTGAGAGAAACTTACACAACATTGATAATGTGCTTAAGAGCTTTGGAGTCGAGATCACGATCGGCGAAAAATTCCGGTGTGGAAGTCTTCATTGAGTAGTAAGTGTCTATGGCTTTTTTCGTCGTTTCAAGCTTGCCGAAACAACTGAAGAGGAACAACGATAACATTTCTTCTGCAAAGAACAAAGATAGGAACGTAAACACATGTTGTCTTGTCACATAACATTATTTTTACATTTATTATTAAAAAACATAACGATGACACAATGATTATTCATTACTCATTAACTATAAGTGCTTAAAAATAGTACCTAACACAAAATGTTCCAGTCATGCAGCATGGTTGTAGGAGCGAATTTTCGTAAATTATCGTATTGAATAGTGTTAAATTGTTTTGAAATTTGGCTTTTTGAGAGGAAGGAAATTGTTCATTTTATGGCAAAAAAGTAATCGAAATAATAATTTCTTATTCAAATAGAGGTTTCAAATTTTTAGATGTTTTTAAACAGTTTTTTCGATGTTTTAGCTCATTTTAATGAATGTTAAGTACTTTTTCAGCATAATTTTGTACATAAAATTTTGAAGGTTCTATTTTATAGTTGATAAACTTTATTTGAGCAATATTCTGCCAAAAAATATAAATTTTACGATTTTTACTGCTGGATCCACCACTTCACAAGATCTGGTTTGTAAAACGACTTAATAATTAGGATGTATAAATTAAAATCGTACGGACATTGAGTCTATCATCTACTATGAATTCAATAAAACTGAATTCAATGGTACTCGGGACTTCGGTTCACCAAATTGATGGTATGAATATAAAACCCCACTTGATTAAAGTTATTAATAATTAGAACTGATTAATTAGATATTTAATTAATGACGAACCAATATAATCAATAATAAATATGGATTAACCATGCACAGAACGTAACAAATATAAATTCATGAGAATTATGTATGTATGACGTAGGAAAAAGAACACGACTTTAAGAAATTCATACTTAGGGAAACTCAAAAATCAACTAACGAAAGTTTAGGAAATAGTGGGATGAGCATTTCCAGGGAGTATGTAGGTAGAATTTTATTATGAGTAAAACTTGTTCGTCACTGTTGTACCTATTGCACGATCCAAAGTAACACACATGTAGGCACATTCCTGATATCACAATTGTATTATAATGCTAGTTCATACAAAAACCGAATCCCAGACCAATCAAAACGTCTCCATTAAAACCATCCAAAAATTTGTGGGTTCCGTGCTTTAGTAAACTCCACCGTTCGTTTTAACAGACAGGCTCATTTTTAATCTGGACGGATTTCTCTTCCCTGGACTTTCACTTCTCCGTCGGGTCAGAAAGGGACTGGATGGATGCAGAGGGATCGAATGCCCTCTTTTTTTATAATGTTGGAATAAAAAAAAGTGGAAAACTGAGGAAAACATCAGGTGCGAGGCTTCACACTACTTTCCTTACTTGTATTCATTTTACATGGATGCTATGAACATGATGGATCACATCTTAAGAAGGCTGGGGTTGTTATTAGATTGTTTGAATTTCAAGTATAGGACTCTATTAATCCGGAAGTTTCTTCAGGTGACTGTCAGTAAGAGTCCGATTGTATGACTTCCTGTATTTACTTTCCGGGCGAGTAGGAACGTTACAACTGTCTTCTAACCATCCCTAAAAATTGCCACAAACTCCTGGTTTTGGCAGAATATTAAACATGAATAGAGTAAACTCTACATTAAAAACTCTCGCTCGGCTGATGTGTTAAAGTTCGAATCAATTTGGAAACCCAGCTCAAAATTTACATTTACATTCTATATTTCAAACAAAATACATTTACAAAATTTACATTTCAAACATTAGTCAATTACAGTCTTTAAAAAATTTAAAGATGGCATCGTAATAACGGACGTCTTGAAGTTGGAGGATCAGGTCAAGATTAAAGGGCTGATGGACTGATTCAGATACTTCTTCGAAGAGATGTTTTCTTACCGAAACGAAACGTGGGAATTCCATCAATATATGTTGCTCGTCTTCAACCACTGAACAGAGCTCGCACAGTTCGCTCATCGATCTTCGGATTTTGAAGAGGTACTTTTTGGTACAGCTGTGACCTGTTTTCAGGCGCGACAGGGTTTTGAAGTACATCTTAGACCTTAATGGCATGTCATCAAACCAGGCGTGCAATCGAGGTGGAGGGAAGATTCTGATACATCTTTGGCCTGCATGGTAGTTTTCGTGTTGTATCTTCCACTTTCTGGTAATTTCAGCTGCAATCATCTTCTTCAAGTCGGTAGGAGGGAACCATGGGGTAGCTTCAGGCAATGGAACGTTCATAGCTGCGTTTTTTGCATTACGGTCAGCAATATCATTGCCCACCATGACTCTTCACCCATATAAATCGGGTATTGATGCCATCATACTTTAGTTGGAGCAACATCTTTTTTATTTCCATGTCCAATTTTCCCATTTCTTTCCCAGGATTGTCAGAACGGACTGGCAATCAGTGACGATTATGGCGGAATCCGACGTCCGGGTACGAGCCACAAGCTGTAAACTTTCATATATTGCAAATGCTTCAGCTGTGTATATTGTGGCATGATCCCAGATACGGCGCTGGAGAGTCTCATTCAAAGAGGGGGCATAAACAGCGCAACCCACGTTACCGTGGATGACTGAGCCATCGGTAAAAATGTATGTTGCATTTGGGTAACGGAGGGCTAGGTGTTCTCTCAGATGTGATTCGGCTGATGAAGCTGTAGTGTATGCTATCTCTGGGAGCTTTGTAATTATAGGACGCACCCAAAATGCCTCGTAGTCCGACATATATTGAAAGGGAACGTGAGACTGTTGAATCCATGGAAGACTCTGCGATAGTGAAATGAAACTGTTGCACAGTAGAGGTTCGACTTTTTCCTTCCAAAATTCGTAGGTGAGTACTTCGATGGTAAGCTTGCGGATCGTTGCGAAGATATTCTGATTGCGGCTATATAGGGATGCGAGAAACCTTAGGGAAAGTTGTTGTCTTCTAAGATTTAGCGGCGGTTCACCAGCCTCAGCGCAAAGTGCATTGATTGGAGTGCATGGCAGCGCTCCCAATACAAGACGGAGTGCTTTGGATTGAATCCTATTCAAGATTTCCAGGGTAGTCACAGCAGTTGATCCGTACAAAAAACACCCATAGTCGAAAAGACTCCTTATCGTGGCTCTATAGTAAAGGATGGAGATCCTGGGGTCAGCTCCTCAGGAAGTCTTTGTGAAACACCTCATCACATTTAAGTGTTTTCAGCTCTAACCGCGATGTCTTTTATATGGCAGTTCCATGTCAGTTTGCTTGTAAGACTGATCCCTAAAAATTGGACAGTTCAGGCGCACGGGAATGTAATGTCACCGAGGCTTACTTCGTTGCTGAGCGGAATATTCCTTTTTCTGGAAAAAGGGCAGACTATCGACTTAGCGGCTGAAATGGTTAAACCAAGGGTCTGGAAGAGCCGACTAATAACAATCGTTGCCTCACTCAGTGCGTCAATACAGGCTTCAAATCCACTATTAGTACTATACACACAGATGTCATCAGCATACTGTATAATACTCACTCCGTCAGGTAGTAGTTCTTCCAAACCGGACACATAAATAGTGTAGAGGGTGGTGCTCAAGACGCTCCCTTGGGGCAGTCCCCTCCAAGTCACTCTGGACTCTGATAAGTTGCCGTTTACCCTAGTGTATATTCTCCTTTCGTTGTACATAGAGATAATATTATGACAGAAGAGGGGTGGTAATCCTGTATCTATCATTTGACTATAAAGCACAGGTATCATGACATCGTCATACGCAGATTTTATATCAAGGAAAAGGGCAACTGCAGAGTGATTCAAGGTAAAACCATTTTGGATGTATAAAAAGGTAGTCGGTCGCGCTAAGAATTTTGGCAGTGAGCGCAAGCTACGCGCTAGAAACATTAATGACCGTTAAATGATTTAAAAAAATTCCATAGTGGAAAATAGGAAATCAAGATGTAGAAAGCCCATAATATCAAAATAGGTCAATTGGAAAACCAAAAAATAATTTTCTAATTAATATCTTCGTTCGCGCTTCCGCAGGATGAAGTAATGATTTGAAATAATGAAATTGGTTGGGGACCATATATAGCCTAACCCGCACATTCCCTGAAAACCACCAAATCGGAAGAATACTGTAGAAATTAGACTTGTCACAAGGGTTTCACATTTACGCATGCGTAAGAGCTTCTAATGATACGATCATGTTGAAATAGATATGGAATGCTCCGAAACTCACGTCTCCTCCATTTCCCACCTGAAGAAGAGAAATTTCAAAATCTGAAACCTCAATGAGCAACTTAGTAGACTTCCGAATTTAAAACGAAGCCTGAGCAGACAAAAATGATACCTACCTGTTTAGTATTAAAGAATAAATGAGAAGTTAAAATTCCTGTCTAACAAATATCGAGGCCTGGGCCCCTTAAACGAACTGATACTCGCGATATTGAAAAGGCGTATTGCAAATTAACGCGATTTGTAAAAATAATTATTTAGTGATTTATAAATTAGTGTTGAGAAGAGTTGCCCTTAGAATCAGTATCCATGTTTCTTGGGGTTGAAAAGCTGACATAAAACTGGAAAATAATGCCATTCTTTCGGGAACTGGTTCTGAATTGTAAGTGTTCTTGCAGTACCTAGTTACACAACTCAGTCAACTCAGTTCAATAAACACAAGGTAAGTTTGTGCAAGTACCCACCTAGGTGAACAATACTACACTTTCATAAATCTGAGTTAGTACCTTCTTAGTAGTCATATCGCGGGAACACGTTTTAAAAAACAGCAGTAAAGAAGGTACAATCCTTTGAATAGGGTCAGCCTTGAACAACAAAGGCATTATCTACCTACGCTTCAACTGTCTAACTCTAACCCACTTGTCATAAAGGTGTCTTCACTTACGGGTGTGTCTGACTAAAGCTATTCACCAAGATGAACTGAAGATCCTTTCCAATAGTTTGATAACAATTGGAAGACAAAGAAACGAATGTCATGTGGATCCGCGGGTCACCCAGACCTATGAGAATTCCTATTATTTACAGGGCTTTTGATCTCCAAAAAGGAAAATTTAGAATTCAACAGAATTCTACAGAATTGTCGACCTGAAATCGGGAAATGTTCTACAGGCGAAATTTCATAGGGAAGCCTTGAACATCAGAAGTTTAGCATTTTCTTCTTCCCACCTCAATTACATGAAATGTACCTAAAAACCTACCCCTCTTGCCCTTCACTTCACAGGATGTCAAATACAATAATATACAGGGTGTCTCCAACCCCCCCCCCCCCCCCCACGCAAAAATGGTTAATAATGGGTTAAAAAATTAAATTCTTTTTTCAATCTGAATGTTCATTTTTATGTAAGGAACTCAAAAATAACAAAAATGCGCACGTGCGCAAACGTGCACAATTGACATCACCCTCGTTATTTCAAATGGAAACCCCCATTGTTTATTGCAGATTTGAATTCAAAGTGAAATTTTTCAAGCAGAAATCACCCTTCACTTAATTTTTCAAGTGCGCACAAACGGGAGCAATTCCGCTTCAGAAGTACGCAATTACGCTCAAAAAGTGCACAATTCTTGAAATACTGAGTTTTTGAAGATATTCAATTACCACAACATGTAATACATGATTTTGAAGTATTTTTTTCTGGCTAAACCTCGTAATGATGTTCATTTATTGATATTTGCAACACCGACTCGGGAAAACACCGAAAAATTGTCCAGAATAGCACTCTTCTTACACATTTCCGCAAAGCGATATGGAAAGGTGAGTTGAAGTTAATAGGAAACGGGGCAATAAAGAGGTTGTGAAAAGGTTTGCTGTGGATGGAAAGGAATTATGCATATCCGGCGATGTTGTCAACAGGTGAGTTCGAGTTTAGCAGCCCACAAGTTGCAGATTCAATTTCCGTTTTTCAAACGTATCAACTACGTGAGGCTTCTGTCGGCGGATCCGGCCCCGCCAGTATTTATTTAGTTAAATAATAAATATAATTTCAGATTAGAGCATGCATAAATGCTCGCTAAACAGAGTTAATAATTACAAAGGGTCGTTAATTAGTTCGTCCCCAACTTTAACCACTTAAATACGAGCTAAATCCGACCAAAACGTCGAAAAATAAATGTCTCATAACTAATAAATTTCACTTCTACCACATTTTCTACCAGAAAATCTAAAGATAGCCTGAAGAAATTCTAAATTCTTGCGTGGTTTCAGGATATACGAGTACAATCCTAGGGTTTGTTTGAGGGTGAGAAATAGGCTAGCTTCTCGTATTTGTTTATTATAGCTTAGCGTTTTCACCGTAATGGCCTCCTTAGAGCTGAAAAGGTGAGTACACCTCAAGTACAGGTTTGTATTTTATTACAACCAGGTTTATTACTTGTACAGTACAGGTTTATTATTTGTATTTGTATGGTAATTTATTTAGTTTTAATGTAGAATTAAGTTTAATTTAATGTAATTGTTAGTATTACCTTATTGTATGGGGGGGGGGGGGGGCGGTGGGCAGGTACAAATACGAGAAGCTAAACCAATTTCACACACAAACCCTGGGATGTATTCCTTGAAGCCTACAACCCCACAAATGATATACAATCCCTAAAATGAGACCTACTGACTCATTTGGTATCTAATAAATGAACGATTAACGATTTCACAATACAAATAAAAGCTGAACACTTCGTATTTCATAGTTATGATGTAACGGAAGGAAAACAACAAGCTTTCACGTGACCTTAACGCTTACTGTCGTGTTGTGTCTACGTCCCCTTCACTCTAATCATCTTGGAAGGTAGGTAGTCAATATGGTAATCAGAAGTCAATGACTCTGTATATTCCGGCCTGACGCAAATATGTCTTGAAACCATCCGTACTTATCTACTCTGCTATGAGAAGGAAGAACGCCTCTACTCCAAAATCAAAAAATTACAGGAATTTGATTTAAAGTGCCTCAGAGAAACCCAGATATTTGTTTTCCCCCAACGTGGCACCCTAATTTGCTGAGGAACATAGAAGGGGAAAATGGGGTAATACCTCCACCATATTTGTCTATCACAGTCCAGGTTTGCACTCAGGAGCTTCAGATTTTGAAACAAATTGTAAAAAACATCTCCAGTAGTGAATTACGTATTTGCTGGTTGTGTAGAAACTTTATATTAGTAAACAGCAATTTACGAGATCCTTGTATATGGTGATATTACCCTAGCTAGCTGGGGTAATACGGCCATGGGTTTAGGTTAATACCGCCATATTAAAACAAGGAGGAAATGAACAGTCTCATCAGAACACCGGAATAACGATTAATTGAATTTCAAAAACTCTTCCTAGGTAGCTTCTCACCATATTGGGAACTTAGTTGACAAGAAAAGATCACTAAAGGTTTCAAAACAATGTCCACATCAGAATAGTAAAATGGGAACAAAATAAATACTAGTAAAATAATGTTGGTTCATCACAGAAAGTGAACTATTGACAACGTTCAACTCGGAACTTGTTAAAAAAAGAAAGATTATATAGCATTCCATCTTCCCTGCTTTTAAAGTTTTAAATGTGTGCTCTTCTTCAGGTTACAGCAAAATTCTTAAGACTAACGTCCATTGTCAAATCAAAACGAGAGCAAGAAGAGTGGAATCTTACAACGATTATGTTAATTTGGGAAGGCAGTTAGGTCGATACTTACTGAACAATTATTCAGTAGATAGGTAGGTAAACATCTAATAAATCACGATTAGGTAAATATAGAGTGCTTATGGAGATAAGCTATCACAATATAATTCTATTTTAAATATTAATTTATATTTTAATTACTCATAATCAATAGTAATATGTGATTATTACCACAAATTGGGATGATTGGAACATTGGAGCAATACCACCATGTGGAATTACCGTGAATTCGGTGTGGCGACATTGCCCCAGTAAACTTTTGGAGATGAAAAATCATTAAAAACTACAGTTTTCGTAAAAAACCATGAAGTAATGGGTGGAAATTAAAGCTAAATGATTTTACTACATCGTAAACAATATACTTAACGTATGACAAATATAACGTATAACATAAACGTATGAAAACTTTTACTTACCACGAAAACTCGACAATTGTAAACCTAGAACCCCAAGCTTCAAAAACTGTGAACTCGCTTATCTATGATGAAAACGAATTAATGACCCCAAACCAACTTTTCCAACATTACTGCAGATCTAAAGATTTGTCACTTAGGTGGTTAAATAATTATATGGAGTGGCGGTATTCCCCGACATGGCGGTTTTACCCCACTCTCCCCCTTATGACTCAAATTATTACCTCCTCTTATGAAATCCATTACCAAATTCAATAATTTTAATTCTAGTATAAATGATTTTATGGAGAAACAGTATATTATATTTCGATGATGAATTGGTATTCCTTTATTTAGATTCGTTCGCTAGATTTGCACTTTGTCTTGCTCATGTCCGGATAGGGTGTAGATGTGACAGGGATTCATCGAAGACTCGATGCTTTCCTCTCTTTTGTTAAAAATTTATCAATTAACGAGAATTAATTTTATTGTTTTTTTGAGCAACTGCTAATCTCTTGGCAATTTCAAAAAAATTTTGAGATGGAGTCAGTACTTACTCTGAAATATACGTATATTGTCTTTCAATTTTCATGAAAACATCAAATGCTTTCATTCTATTCACAGCATTATTGTTCCCCTTCTTGCAATAAAAGGTATTAAAAAATTTTAAAAAAAATTGCACTGATGCGTTACAAATGAAATCGATTGATCGCATATGGTTTTTTATTTAAATTTATGCGAATTTTTTTGAATCTCAAATGCCTCATTCATTAGTTGTTATTTATTTTTACATTGGGGAAGAACGCCAGCTTCTAAAAATTTGAATACGAAATATAAACTCACAGATGACGAACTACAAAATCCATATTATTGAGTCATATCCGAGGAAGTGTACAGGTTGACTAGAATATGTACGCAAGCCCCCCCTCACCCATCACATTTTGGTACACCCCTATGGATCTGATTCAAAAAAGTTCTTACTTAAAGTACTTACTAATAAATTACCTATTAAGACCAAACTACTGAGATCAATCCCCACACTCTCTCCACAAACACCCCCAGATGTACAGGTTAGAAGGTTTCAGATAGCTGAGGTGAACGAAGCGTTCATTTGTATCGGAAATCGTACAGTTATAGATGTACATGAATAAAATGAAATTGACCAGATTAATTTCGAGAATTAGGACATCACAGACTGAGAGAAAATATAAGTAAATAATGTCTACGAACCTGGAATATCTCGGGGGAGATGTGGTTGTTTATCAACCCAGTCCCTAAGGATCTCCATATCCTCGTTGGCAGGTTCCCAGTTCTTTGAGCAGTCCATCCTGTGGAATGGAAATTATCGAACGTTGATTGAAACAGTGAAGTAGCCGTGCAAGAAAAATTAGAACATCAGGTACCTACTTAACAAATCCTCGTCGTGAACTACAATATTCTGTTGGTTCCTAGTACATGCCTCTTTCTTAACATTTAATACTGACTCGCAGGACGTTCGGCTAATTTCTGAGTTCATCTACAACGGTTTATTATTTCTGTATGGCTTATTATGAGAGGACCTATGGTGTTTCCACAGTGAAATCCACAATAACTGCAAAACATGAAGAGGTGTGCTTTATCAAGGACTTAGGTAGAGGTGCAATGGGGCCTAAATCCTCGAGTGACTCGTACTAATAGCATTTATGTGCTATGTTCGGAGTAGATTGGTTTTCCGGTACTCGTATCCCCATCTATCGCCAAACGCAGCATTTCAAGAACTTGAGTATCACGCCCGACGCCGGAGTTCTCTTGGATTCTGACGGGAACTGTCACAAAGATAGAACTGTACCAAAGGGTAATAATGGGAAGTCCTTCTGAAAAATCCGGGCCATGTTTCTTCTGAAACATATAACCCTCAATAATTGTGGACCTGGATGTACTAGGTATAACCATGCATAATCCAGGGAACCATGGTCTGCTACCATATCAAGGACTTAGGTCGGCCCCCAGAGGTGCAATGGGGCCTAAATAATCGAGAGAGGGGAGTGTGACAGTAACATAAGAGATACCACTCGTACTAATAGCATTTATGTGCTATGTTCGGAGTAGATTGGTTTTCCGGTTCTCGGATCTCCATCTATCGCCAAACGCAGCATTTCAAGAACTAGACAATGACGCCCGGCGCGATAGCGCCGAGCGCCCATTCTCTTGGATTCTGACGGGAACTGTCACAGCTTACACATCTGAAAAGTTCGTTATAGTAATTCGCTGTGCCATCTCAACGTTACTCACTTTGGTTTATTTTAAATTTACTCGCAGTGGTGCGTTTATTCAATAGGAACCGCAATGGTTGTAGGACGGCACTGACATCGAGCGAACAGCAGCTCAATCTGGAACAGAAAAAAAGGACATAAATAATACTAATAAAATTGCTCATGAGATAAATCAATAGAATCTGGATAAATAGAAATTGAATCGAATAAACCAATGTCGTGTATACATAGTGATACATGGTAGTCACTAAAAACGCATGGAAATTTCTCCCTTGGGAGGGAAAAACATTAAATCATGTTTAATGTTTTTCCCTCGCAAGGGAGAAATTAGATATAGTTTTTTAAGGTCAAGAAAAAAGAAAAGATTCTAATTAACCAAAACAATTTATTATATTTATATACATTTTTATTTTACCATTAGATATTTCCGATGGGACTCATACCAAAGTACGCTTGCATACGAGTCTGCAACACATTGGGACATTTTATGTCTTTAGTTGCAGACTCGTATGCAAGCTCTAAGAGCCACTCAGCTGATCCGGACCCTGGGCATCGTCAAGTAAATGTCCTAAAGAGGCTACATACGAAATTACAGCTTCCTAGAGTGTAAAGCATAGAAATTAGCTCTAAGAGCCACTCATCTGATCCGGACCCTGGGCATCGTCAATTAAATGTCCTAAAGAGGCTACATACGAAATTACAGCTTCCTAGAGCGTAAAGCATATAAATTAGCTCTAAGAGCCACTCATCTGATCCGGACCCTGGGCATCGTCAAGTAAATGTCCTAAAGAGGCTACATACGAAATTACAGCTTCCTAGAGTGTAAAGCATAGAAATTAGCTCTAAGAGCCACTCATCTGATCCGGACCCTGGGCATCGTCAAGTAAATGTCCTAAAGAGGCTACATACGAAATTACAGCTTCCTAGAGTGTAAAGCATAAAAAATAGCTTTAAGAGCCACTCATCTGATCCGGACCCTGGGCATCGTCAAGTAAATGTCCTAAAGAGGCAACATGCGAAATTACAGCTTGCTAGAGTGTAAAGCATAAAAAATAGCTTTAAGAGCCACTCATCTGATCCGGACCCTGGGCATCGTCAAGTAAATGTCCTAAAGAGGCTACATACGAAATTACAGCTTCCTAGAGTGTAAAGCATAAAAAATAGCTTTAAGAGCCACTCATCTGATCCGGACCCTGGGCATCGTCAAGTCCTGAAGAGGCTACATACAAAATTACAGCTTCCTAGAGTGTAAAGTATAGAAATTACCTATTCAAATTATTTAACCTCCGCTTCACAAATCAAACCGTTTTCGTAATACTCAGATTACCTGCTATGAATCAAATCATCGAAACACCAACTCAATGAAATCATCAGAAATTAACAAGCGGTTGCAATCATGTTCACAATATCAATTATTGAGAATGATCACCTGAGTGTACACAATTATTCAAATAACCATGCTAATAACTCAGCTTGTTTATTGGCCAGGCACTTCGCAGTAATTAACATAATATGGTTGGGTGAATCGAGAGCTTTCGAACGAATGGTCAACGAATTTTGTGGGATGAAAAACGACGAAGTACCATTTCCCTAGCAACGACTCGGTTGTAAGCGGAAATCATCAGAAAAAAAAACGTTGCAGATTTGCGTGTCGGAATTCACAGAACGACCCCCAGCCCTAAAACATTAAACATGTTAAAATAAATGAACAAACATACTGGCAATTTATGCACACATACAGGGACGTACTAGTAAAATTTAGGTGTTTTTAATTTAATTTCTCCTCGGTAGGCGTCTATGCCACTGCAGACATATTTAGATAATGAATAATAGACTTCGTTTAATTAAAGGGCTATCTAATACATAAATAATAAACCTTTGTGTAATAATTTGCAGCGTTTTTTCTCTCGGGTTAGATCTTAGAATCTCAGGAGCGGATTTGTATTCCGTTATTAATCTTTTCTTTTCTCTGTTGTCAAATCCCCTTGGATCGAGTCAAATAGGGTCCCTCTTATTTACGAAGACATAGCTTTAGAGGGACGTTCTAAAAAGGAAACCCTGAAAGGAATGGATTGGATGTTGGGAAATGTCGGGATTTATGTAAAGTTGGGTATTTTTAGTGTGATTGACATAAGGCAGGTTCACCTTCACACAACATACCTACCACAATGAATAATCATTCCTGTTTTATTATACTATAAATGTATCTTTCATTCGACTGACTATGTCGTTAAGAATGGATTGTGCTGGTATTACATACTTTGTCGTAAATATTGATACTTAATAAACAGTTACTCAACTGTCATAGTAGTATGCGAAACTTTTACATTGACTTAGGCTTGCCTATCTTTTCAAGTTACGTATACCTACTACGTAACTGGAAAAGATTTGGTCGCCTACACTGTATTGATGAGAAATTACGACTCCAAGTCGCAAAGTTCATTATTCCTCTCAATAATTGTTGAGAAATCATTCATTAGATGATCATAAAACCTGCGTAGAAGACGACAACCACGGGAGGCATTTTGACACGTCCTTGTCTCTGGATGGCTTGTGATTTGAATTTTCGCAGGACCGCTAGATGAGCAAACGTAGTCACGGTAGTAACATGTGGGTAGTTAATAACATGTGGAGGGGAGACTATCAAATAATTACCTAATCTCTATCTATACTATTTTATAAGAATGAAACTCTGTGAGTCTGTCTGTGAGTGTCGCTATTACGGCCGTGATCGGTTGCACATTCGCCTCCTTGGTAACCCCACCTGGTTGGGAATCAAATCCGTTATCATACCTCGAGGATTTGAGCAGTTTAGGCAGATTTTGTCATAAATTGTGATTTTTCCAACGACAGGCGAACGATTTTTGTATAATGAAAAATGACAAAGATACAGTGCCGTAGCAACGGTTTGGTTGTTAGCGAGAACAAAATTTCATCACCCCTAAAAAGTGAAGTTCCTAAGAAGTAACGCTTTTCGCGGTTGTCTGCCAAAGCAAAGATAATATGAAAAAGTCAAAACGCTTGTATTGCTCCCACTACTGATCCAAAGAGGAATCTATGGCTGTGATTTAAAATAACACAAATAGGATGTAAGTTAAGATATTATAATAATTTAAGTTTATTAAATTATTGGGCCGCTTTGTTGCCATGAAAAGCTGAAAGACGTATGATAGACATTAAGGGAAGAATTAAGATAATGGTGATAATCGACAACAGTTAGCTCGGAAGAGGGGAGAGGGGGCTGCTAAAGGGTAGTTGTTTCTGAATGGTGCCTTAAGAAAAAATATTATTGCGATTGGTCGAGTAATGAAAATTGCTCATGAACAAAACTGAAATTGATTGACACAGGCAAAACCCCGAAACTAATGGACCGATTTCTATGAAATTTCATGGGAACGTGCTGATTACCTTCTAGATGGGCTCCTATGCATTTCATAACCTTTAGACTATTGCTAGCGAATACGCAAGCACAAGCGTTCAATGCGCATGCGTGCGGTTTTGTTCAAATTCGGGGATTGTAGTTTGGTCGAAATTAATTTCGTTGCGATTGGTTGTAATAACCATTGCGACATTGCAACCTCAAACCTGACTGGTTGTTAGGTCGAAACTCCGAAACTAATAGATCGATGTTGATGAAATAGCCAGTGATTCTGCTCTTCAGCTCTTTTAGTTGATCGCCCATATATTTTAGATGATGAATACCATAAGATTGATGGTAGGGTTAAGGATCACTTTAAGTTTGATCTCCATTTCCCGGCACTTATTACGAAATTGCGTAAGCTGTTCTGTATCTTTAAGGAACTCCGAAATTTTTTGTCAAAATCGCAATTAAAGTCTGCGTACTGCGTTTAGCTTATTCTTTAATGAAGTTTGGGGACTTGCATGGGGAGCTTCTAATAAGTCACAACTCAGTAGAATAGAATAGAATAGAATAGAATTTTGATTTATTTCCACAAATAATTATACATCATAATTTGGCATTATACATGGTGGAAACTTCCCCCCTCATAGATCATTGATCTGTGCCAAGGGGGGGAGTTGCAAGTTGATCAATGTTCGACTTGTATGTTTAACAATATGGGAAAAATATAATATATAATTTTAAATACAAGATATATAGTTTTAAATATAAGAGGTGAAAACAATTTATAACATATAGAATTTAAAAATAGTAACAACATTTTATGAAAAAGATGATTAACATATGGCAATAAGGAAGAATAATTAAATGCTATAGATACTCGACGTCATAGCGTCGCAATCCGACGGGTTAGTAGAAATAAGGAATGAAAAAAAAACTGATTTTTTATAGGAGGATCTGCTGATAGAAATGGGGCGGGCAAAGCAAGCTGGGAGGGATCGCAATATAAATGGTAAATTGTGGTAGATATGACGGGAGGTAGAAACTAGACGGCTCGAAGGAATGTGCAAGACTGCTCTGGTCGTCGGGAGCCCAAGTAGTCCAAAATACGCTTTCAAAAATAAATTAAAATAAGAACGTACCTACCCTAGGTTTTCAACAGCTGCACTGTATAAAGAATTTGACGTTCTTGATGTTAGAAAAAATTCTATGTTAAACTGTTGTCTGCATATATATAACAGAGAAATCGAGGAAGATATAGTATTAGCCACAGTATATTAGGAGTCAAATTTAAAGTTGTCGTAGGACTGTGTTTTTTTTAAAGCCCATATATATATATATAAGCTATACATTTCATGTTTATCATTAAGCTAATTTGAAATCATTGTTCTTTTTGCTTAAGAAGCGTCTAATGATGATATTTTAGGGTTTTGAGTCACATAAACCCATAATATATTTTTTTTAATACCTACTATTTTTTGTAGTAGATTGTACGATTTGAAATTGGCTCTTATTCTGGAGTTTAATGTTTAGTTTTTTATTTATTTATTTACCGGCTAGTTAGCCCAATGTACAATAAGGAAACGATACATGGAAAATACAAATAACAAATGAAAATATAAATTTATACAGAGTTAAAAGTGTTAGTAAAAAAAAAAAAAAAAAAAATTAAATCAATACACAACAGGTAATAATAGTACCTTTTACAAGGTTGGAAATTTAGGACAATAGGAAATGATGTGGTTTTTAAAAACGGAAACACCATTGAAAAATAAATCAAGGCAATTATTCTCAGCAGATATTAAATTATAATGTTATGTTGTGTTTATGACAACTCCACCGGCTATCTCAAGTTCATTTTGAACATTTTGACTCTGTGTGGGCTATTCTTCATTTTGATTATAAATGTATTGGAATTGTTTTCATTTCTCGCCAATAAACGGTATTTTCTCGGTATTTACAGGGTGAGCTCATGCGCAGATAGTGTTAATTATTGCTTTATTTCGCTTATTAGGCTATAATATTTCTGAACTATTTTGCATTAAATCATGTTGACTCGTACTTCTCCTTCAACTAATGGTTTATTATTTTCAATAATGAACCTTCGTAATAACCCCCCCCCCCTCAAACTTTGTTGGTTTGCGTTTCAAGATGCGTAGAATCCAAAAATGAACATTTTAATGGAAAATTATAAACTCTAGGATTCGTTTCAGAATGCCCCGAAACGGATTTCAATAAAGAAACATTTCGAAAATATTGATTTTGAAATTTTTGTAGGTGGGGTGAATGTCTTCTATTCCACAATTCAATTGCAACTTATATATTTCACCTGTTTACAGGCATCATCAGGTAGAT
Source organism: Adelphocoris suturalis (assembly GCA_030762985.1). NCBI lineage: Eukaryota > Metazoa > Arthropoda > Insecta > Hemiptera > Miridae > Adelphocoris > Adelphocoris suturalis. The sequence continues at coordinate 107,491,866 of CM061044.1, forward strand.
ATCTTAATTAATATAACATTGCACAAGAAATTTCTATTTTAAAACACTAGACAAGGAACAATGTAACTGAAAAACTTTTTAAATAAATAATTTATTGTAAACTTTTATACAAAATATGTATCTTCAGTTAGGTTTAATATACTTTACAGATCTCTTTGATAGAATGAAACACGTAGAAGGTCTCTACTCAACAATAGTCCTTCAGAATCCAATACAATAATCGCAATAAATAACAAGTAGAAACAATAATGGTAACATTAGGTAAGTAATAAATTGAGTTATCCTAACTAGTACGTAATACGATTACATTTGTTGCTAATAATTATAATAATTAATTATAATTATTATAATTACTATAATAATTAATTGTTGTTAATAATAGTTATAATAATTAAGATATCTACTTGATGATGCCTGTAAACTGGTGAAATATATATTGCAGTAGCAATTCGCCCTACCTACAAAAATGGAATTCCGGAAAATTACAAGTGACACCGTCCAAAAACTCAGATTTTAAAATTTTCTGAGCCATTGCACTAGCTTCATTTTCTACGGATATTCGTTTAAAAAAGCCTTTATGGAATTTTTCCGGGAGAGAATTATCCAAGCTAGATGTGTCCTACGTTACAAACCCCCAAACCTTTCTATCGTCAGGCAGATACCCATTTCTCAACCTGATTCTTTCAAAATATACTCGTGTGTAAGCCTAATGTATAACAAGGGCAGTTTGGCAATGCGTTCTCCATTTTTCAGTGAGTTAAACTCGCGGTATCCGAGACGAAAAACGAAAATGTTGGATAAGATGGTGAGGTAAGATGCCAACCACCCGGGCCACCTGACTGCTCGTCGTAATGTTCCGAGACCTGATAGCTCTGTGATCTTTCGGGAGGTGAGATAAGTACCCTTCCCACCTCGTGCAGGTGAGTGAGGTCGATCAAAAAATATCAAGTCAATCTGTACCACCACACTCCGTCATGCTGTAATCATCCGTTCATCCGGATGGGCAATCATGATCGAATCACCGGAGTGCATAATGTGTGGTCAGGATGTCGGCATGTTTCCGGTATTAACGACGGAGCAGGCAGTACGGAGGTAATGAGGAAAATCCAAAGAGCGTTTCAAGATTAAAAATAACGCTACTAAACGTCAAAAATACCTTTAAACGGCGACGTCAAAGTGAAAAACTTCGTAATGAGCACCTACGGTTTTTGATGTGGCTTTTACCTTAATGAAGAGGCAGAATTTCTCAATGAACACGGTGTAGCAAGTGACCCTAATGAGCTTGTGCAAAACGAATCAAGACTCAAGTGTTGGGTAAGAACACTTCACCAGTTGAAACATACCAACCCATACAACATTAACAATCTTCCTATGTATTCTTGCAGGAAGTTGCAAATGGGTTTGACCCGAGAAATCGAAATTTCCACTTGCGTTTTGCGTCTCACAGCTTTCTGAACCAATTTGGGTCCGTGTCTATTTTAACTGAACTAAATAATTCATTTGACAAACATATAGTTAAAATATTGGTATAGGTATCTAATTTCATGTACAATTTCAATCGACCTGCATGAAGATTGAAGCATACGAGGAACTCAGCAAAATAGTCCGTAGCTGTATGAAAACTTGAAAAATCTGACCAAGTACCTTCGAGGCTCTCTCAAACCACTAAAAGCTCCATGGCGTAGTATCAGGGGTACGGAGTTTTTCAGAAAAATATGGCAAACAATTTATTGAGAAGTTGGGTAAGTCGTACACCGAAGTGTCTATGGGGGTGTTATATAAACCTCTAGAACGATAGGTGTTGATCAAATAAAAGCATCGTTGAATGGTGTTTATTATAGCAATCTTTATAGTCTCTGGAGCCTGAGGATGTTGAGAGCTGATCGAGGAACCGAATTCTTAATGTACACCAATGATTTCCCGTAATTATTCTTAGCACTCAGTTTTGTGTGGTTTGCATTTTTTTCAAGCTTTTCTCTTTTTTCTTCCACAACACCAACCTGGTCGTGAGTATGGAGATCAAACAAAAATCACATTGAGAAGAAAATAAATAAATAAAATAAATCTTAAACAATCAGATCTTGTATGGAAGACAGGTAGTAAAAACCAATAGAAATGGCAAAAAGGATGCAACAAATTCATATGAAATACTGGAGATGAAATTCAATAAATACCGACGTCCTGTTCAATGTTCTTGAAAAAATCGGGTTTGCCTAATGTTAATAATGAACAATAACAATTAAATAAAAAATAATTCTGCAGATAATATAGCATTTATAGAATGCTCCACTTTCCACCCCCATTCCTATAATCATAGAACCCCAGTCCTGAAGGGGAAATCCCGCTGAATGAAGGGGAAAAACGCGATTATGCCAGCCATTAAGAATAAGTTTAAATCAAATACACACTTTTTCAACTTTTCAGTTTATATTTGTCTGTCATCCAATCATTACACGTAGTCATGTACGATAAATATCCTATCGTGTACTTAGAACTGTTATTACGTTATGATTCGCTGACAAAACTTCAATGTCAGCATCCCGCTTGACGTTCATTTCGTTAGTTCCCACACGCCATTTTTCTTTTTTGCAACACTGGTAAATTTAACTTCTACAACTGTAACTTCTCTACACTTGTACACTTTGTTTTGGTGAAACACTTGTTCTAGTTTACCGTGCATTACAAGTACCAGCACTTGTTAACTTGTACACTTGTAACTTGTTTTATGAAATGGGCCCTTGGCAACCCCGGTTCGGAGCCCCATCCGACCTGTCAGAAAGTGGGCGACGACAGAATGAGAAATATTTATTACTCGCGCTTCTGCTCGCGCTTTGGGCGGGCACGTAGAAGATTCGGGAGGTTGGTCAACTGCGCAAGAGATTGCAGCAGCCACAACGACCTAGTTGCGGGTTCTTCGGCCGCTCACCGGAGGATCCGGGAACCTCGAGGTTGCGAGTCATTTCCAAGGAATGAGATAGAGAGATGCACTGAAGTCCTTTCTTGATATATCCACGCCGAATTATTCTTTCAGTATCTTTATAGTAGAGGTACTCTTTGCAGTGGCGTAGCCAAGCCTTTTCTTATGGAGGGGCAACAGTCAAGGATTTCATTTTACTTCAACGCTTTAGTATTAATTTTTAATACCTACTTGTTGTTGAAAACTGTATAATGAACTTTTGGAGCGAAATTGCACCCGTTTGCGCGCTCTTAAAAAAATCTAGTGATGGTTCATTTCTTCATGAAATTGCACGTAAAATTCAAATCTGCTATAAAAAATGGGGGTTCTCATCTAAAATAACGAAGTTGATGTCAAATGCGATGTTTGCGCACGAGCGCAATGCTCAACGTGGTCATATTTGAAATTTTTGGAAAAAACAGAGGGGCCCCTGTCTTTGTCTGGTGGGACACCCTGCATATATGCACCTATCTCTTTGAAATGGAGCCGCCCAGGGTCAGCTGATAATCACACAAAAGCGGCCTTGATCTGCCTAGTCGAATTCACTTGATCGAGTAAGAATAATAATGATCTCTTACCCGTTCATCCTGTTTACATTATACGGATGAGAGATCGCTACTCTTTCACGGTCCAGTGAATTACACTCAGCACTTAAGTCTTCTCTGATGCATTTCAACTGCTTCTAAAGCATTGCAAATGTATCAACTACGGATTTTGGATACCCACCATCTCTGAATAATATTAATGATTACTCAATCGTTTCTTTAAACGAAGGTCTCGGGAACTCGAGTTTATGCTCTGTTTTCCGGTGATGTATTATTATCATATTTCGCAGGCGGAACGTGTAAACATGTAAGTCTTGGTGCCCAAGGATGTTGGTAATTTACAACTTATTTAGATGGTGAGGAAACGATAATGCAGGTATGATTATGACCAGTAAGGAAGATGATATTAAAAGTTCCAGTCATGCAGTATGACCATATGAGCAAATCTTAGTAATTTGTTCGCCATATATAGCATTCGCACTTTGAATTAAACCTTTCGCGAAATGAATTAGACTTTCCGCAAAATGAATTAAACTTTTTGCAAATTGAATTAAACTTTCTGCAAATTTACCTTAGGTGAATCTGTGTTTTTAATCAAGACAACATTTAATACTTCAACAAAGTGTATATATTGTAGCAAATCATGCAAGTGATGGAACGAGCACAAAAAGTGTAGATTTAAACATAATCCAGCATCTCATGAAGGTAATCTGAAGGTGCATTATTTATTTATTAATAACAAAACTGAGCTTGCAACGTATCCATCTATAGTTGCCACTTTTATCCAATCCATAGGGACTAGTAAGAAGACTTCTAAAAGCAAAAGTTAATGGAGAGGTCATCCATGAGCAGCAGTTGGGAGCAGCAGAAACATATCCGTCACGTAATTTGCACAAGTGCTAAGCCGTGCTATGAGAAGAACATCGGTACAATTTGCGGAAAGTTAAATTCAAGTTGGCTCTTGGTCGACCTCACCATTAACTTTTGCTTTTAGAAGTCTTCTTACTAATCCCTGTAAATTATATAAAATGTCAACTATGTATGGATACGTTGCGTATCACGACAATCAATAAGATTTTACTAACAATAAATGGGTGTATCAACAAATGTAATGGGTGTATATTTGTGTATTACATTTAAACAACAAATATGTTCCTAACCAACCCAATAGATTTCATAACATGTATCTATTTATCAGGGATGGATTCAGAATATATTAAAGGGGGTGAGAGGGACCCCAGGGGAGGCACCGGGAAATACCCCCATTCGAATCAGTGGTTGGGATTGATATGTCGAAATTTAACATTCAACATACCGATTTCTGAGCTTTTGGGCCCAATAAAAAATTGATTTTGGTAGAACACTTTTATATTGTAATTAATTTCATGGGTTTAGTGGGTGGTTTGCCAAATGAATAGAATAAATGCAAACTCGCTGTGTCGACGCGTCTTTCTGTACGATAAATATAAAATATAAATGTAAATGAATTGTCTCTGGACCGTTATTTAGCGACACAAAGTGGTGCCAGGAGGGATCAAACCCAAAAATTCGAGGTCCTCAAATCTTGATGTTTGGGGCATTTTCCTACGCCTGTAAACCCTTGGACTACGGATCCATATCGTTTTATCAAATTACTATTCATTTAGGACCAGCCCGGATGGAGAAAACTTTATATACAGGGTGGTCCGTAATAAACAGACACATTTTAAAATCCTGTAACATTCACAAATTCGATCGTAGGGATTAAAAAATAAGCAGAACGTGTAGAGAAAATCAGTAAGTTTTATTCACAATCGAAAAATCGGAAAAAAATTATCAAGTTTTAAAAATTATGTCATTTAAATGACGACCCTGTTTGGTAACGCACAGTTCAAGACGGTCCTTGAAGTTCTGCATCACTCTTTGCACCATATCTTCCGGTATTTCCGCGATTTCTCGTCTTATTGACTGCTTCAATGCTTGAATGGTTCGTGGTTTGTCCACGTACACTTTAGATTTCAGGTGGCTCCATAGAAAAAAGTCACAGGGGGTGAGGTCTGGGGAACGCGGAGGCCAGGGAACATCCCCATGCCGGGAGATCACGCGTCCGGAAAAAATCGTTCGCAAAAAGCCACCTGAAATCTAAAGTGTACGTGGACAAACCACGAACCATTCAAGCATTGAAGCAGTCAATAAGACGAGAAATCGCGGAAATACCGGAAGATATGCATAGAGTGATGCAGAACTTCAAGGACCGTCTTGAACTGTGCGTTACCAAACAGGGTCGTCATTTAAATGACATAATTTTTAAAACTTGATAATGTTTTTCGATTTTTCGATTGTGAACAAAACTTACTAATTTTCTCTACAAGTTCTGCTTATTTTTTAATCCCTACGATCGAATTTGTGAATGTTACAGGATTTTAAAATGTGTCTGTTTATTACGGACCACCCTGTATTATATAACAATTTAGTAGAAAACTAAAGATACTTTTTCGGACGAATTTTGGCAAAGCCAAAAGTTGTCCAAAAGGCCCCTGTTTTCTAAAAATACATGAAGTTTAATGAAGGAGATTTTCCTCTGATTAGATAAAAATATCGTTAAATAAATAAAAGCGTTAAAAAAGCATTACATTTGATTTTGGAGTGTTGAGCCAATATTCTTGAACGAAATAATATATTTGTTCAACGTTTTTTCTAGTCGCTAAAACCTAGTTCATAGTGAGAAAACTTCGAATTTGATTTCGGTCTATTAAGGTTATTTTCTAAACCAAATAATTTTTAAGTCTGACGTTTTTCTGGTTGTTAAGACTGTTGATGTAGTTATTTGATGTTAGTCGATGTTATTTCGTTGTTTCTCTCTATGTATCTTAGATTATTCATACTATTTATAATCATGAAATACACATTATAAAATAAATGGATAATATAGGTATCCATACCAGGCAACACAAAGAAGGAGGTTTGTGGCATTTTATCAAATAACCACAAACAATAAATTCGAAAAAGTAATAAAATATTAAAAGCGAAATTGTGAGATGAAATTCAATTTTCTTGCTTATGCCACCTTGAAATAATAGTTGGCAGCCGTGGAAATGATCTCAAACAAATCATCAAAAATTCGAATTTTTACACCCATTTTCACTGGTAAGCACATGGATGTGATGAAATCGATCCATCCAAATCGATTTAGCGACCCAAAAAACATAAATATTCATCCCCTTCAGGTACACATTCAAACAGTTTGGAGTTTCGTACTAAATCCTGGGGTTCCGGGAGTCAGAGCAAATGTTTTTACGTCAGAATTGAGGAAAAAGCAGCAGTACAATTTTGTACCACGGTTCGAGGGGGAGGGGACGCTAATAGGATCCACCTCTGCTATTATTGGTATTGTTCAATTAGGTCGGCTATTGTGATGAGAATCAAAACTAAACTCAACAATCAAAGAGATAATTTAAGGAGAGAATAATTTATTTTGAAGAGAAAAGATGTGGTAATCATTAGGCACATCTCGATGTGTTTTCACCCCATCGAAATCCTCAACTACCTTCCCATTTGGAACGAGCTTGGGCTAATAGGTTCTCAATGGAATTCGTATTTGTGTATGCTCACCCGCGAATAATAAGCTCGAAGCTATCCGAACAAATTCATCAACAGATAGACAGACACAACACCAGCGATGTTCAAAAAGCAGCTTGCTTGTTGCTTGCTTGCATCAAACAAGTGGAAATTTTGACTTCAGAGAATACTAACATTGTCAACCACTTTTGCAAATACAAAGTTTCTCTATTTCGGTAGTGAAGAAGTATGCGTCAGTTGTACACAAAAATATGTTTTGAAGTAAAATATCAAAATGCAAGAAGAAACAGAATTTTTTTTTTTAATTATTTATAAGTGGCTTAATCCAGTTCAAACGAAATCAAACAAGCAGATATTGTAACAAACAAAAACTGTTAAGATACTGGCACTTGCAGCGTATCATCATCATTTCAATGTAGATCGCACTTTCACCAAAAGCAGTGGTGAGTGCTATCACTAGCTATCACCGGTGGATGCTAGCTTTCGACAGGTGTCGGGCTTCCACAGTAATATATATACATATATATATATATATATATATATATATATATATATATATATATATATGTGTGTGTGTGTGTGTGTGTGTGTGTGTGTGTGTGTGTGTGTGTGTGTGTGTGTGTGTGTGTGTGTGTGTGTGTGTGTGTGTGTGTGTCATTTCTGACGATCTTGCGCCAAAAAATCAGGCTTTCCAAACGAAAGGATGAGTTTGTTGGCCAGTACTTTTTGAGCACATAAAACTGGTCATATTTCAAAAAATAATAAAAGAAAAAAATCATAAAAAGTGGCTTAAAACGGCTAAAAATTATGCTGTAAAATGTACTTAAAATTCATTAAAATTTGCTAAACAATTGATAAAACTGCAAAAAAAGCTAAAAAGGCAAAATCTCTATTTGAATAGGAGATAGTTATTTAGAATACTTTTTTGCCATAAAATTAATAGTTAACAATTTCCTTGCACTTAAAAAGCTCAAATTTCAAAACAATTCAACATTATACAATACGATAATTTACGAAAATTCGCTCACACAATCATGCTGCATGACTGGAAAATTTTTGTTCAACTAGTTTTTCGGTCTAGTCTTGGAAGGTATATCAATAGTTTCAAATTGCATTATGGAAGAGGGTGAATGGAGGGGTTAATAGTAATAAATGATGTTTTAACTATTCTCGTCAGATTCTCCTGATCTTTTTTTTTTAATTCAATTATCAATTTGGTCAAGTTTTGGAAATTATGTCAGAAGTTTCAAATTTCATACTTATGATAGGAATTCGCTGTCGGTGGAGGGACTTAATGGGGGGGGGGGGGGGATCCGAGAAGATGATATTTTTTCTTTTATTTTAGCTCTTATCGAAATTATATAAAATCCATTCATAGGGACGTCCCTGCATGCATTACTTACCTACATGTTTTCAAACACTCACATTTTCAAGCGGTTATTAACGGAATTTAGCGATTCACTCGCTATTTCGAAGATGTCACTACCAGTTCATGATTTCACTCTTCAAGTACTAGCCCTTTGGAAAAGCAGAAGGATTAACGTAAAGCGTTCCTGGTGGGTTCATTCGATTCGTTGGGATAATATCTATCAATTACAACCAAAAAAACCTATTACCTTAATCTTTGATTGATTGATCTCGATTTTTGAATATTTCAAACCTCAAAGGCTACCCTTTAGGATTGATAAAAATTGATATCGAGCTTCTAGGATTAACTACATCCAGATTTGATTCACAATCAGAATTTCACAAACGTTTCTAGATGGCGGATGGTGGTGCTTGGTCGATTATAAAGGTTCATTATTTTCAATAATGAGCCAAAATAAATTTTTGCTGGTTATGGTGGTATGGACGAGTTCTCTTAGGTTTCAGTTATTGTAGATTTCAATAACTGACCCAAATTTTGAGTTTTTCGTTCCGTTTTTACAGCAATTGACTCAAAGTTGATTTTAGATGTAGACAATTTTGAAAGAAGGTTCCTTGGATTGGTTGGAATCTTGTATTGTATATATAATCTTTATCAATAAGAGGCGGTTAGTTTATGGCTTTCACAACAAATAGTAGTGTTGTAGAGGTGTCAGTGGCTATAATGTTATAGTTGAGGGATTTTGATAAAATTGCAATGGAACTTTCTGTGTCACAACACTTTCTATATTATCTTAGTCTCACCTCTGGTGGGACTATTTCAGAATAAAACTAAAATCTGAATAGAGGTGGCCAATAATTGGGGACCGGTCAATAACCAGTGCTTTTAATCTATGATTGTATAACAAGGGAGAAACGGTCCTGGGAAATGTCAAACTCAGCCGCTTGGGTGCTACTCGTAGGTAGGAGTTATCCTGTACATGGAATATTAGCTGGTATCATAATATGTTCTGGTATGTGGTAAACATCGGAGTATGTGATAGAAAGTGAAACTCACAGTGCCGAGTCGTAGCTGGCGGTGAACACACAACAGGACTGACTGCCGATCCGCTGGCCTCGTCTCCCGCCTCTAACTTGGTCGGCTTCGTCCCCACTTTCAAGCTAAGCGCAAGCAAGCCAAGGGCATTCATGTCCAGGTTAGTGAACCTACGTTTAATTTGTGTTCTTTTACAGTTAAGATGCAGAAAATTACAAGAATTCAGGGTGGAAGTAGTCACGGATTCACGTTCTTTCTCAAGAAAAAAGAGTGATAAGATTGATTTCTAAAAGTAAAAATTCCATCAAAATAAATTAGGTAATCAATTAATAGAGAAAGAAATTAATAGCTCATGCAAATTTATTTTCATGACATTCCGAGCAGAGTTTCCAGGTGGTCTTGAGATAAAAGTTCCATTCATGCAGCATGATAGTATGAGCGAATTTTCGTAAATTGTCGTATTGTATAATATTGAATTGTTTTGAAATTTGAGCTTTTTGAGTGCAAGGAAATCGTTAACCATTAATTTTATGGCAAAAACCGTATTCTAAATAATAACCTGCTATTCAAATAGAGGTTCTGAATTTTTAGCTTTTTTTGCAGTTTTCATCGATTTTTTAGCATAATTGTGTACATACATTTTTGGATGTTCTATTTTATAGTTAATAAATATTGGTAGTTTGGTCGGCCGTAAGTACTTATTGTTTTGTACGAATATAAAACTTCTCGCGAACACGGCAAAATTAATTTCTGATGTTAAAGGCTTCTTCTCGCTTCCGCTCGCGATTTGACCGACTTAACGTCACTTTTTTCGATATCCGATTTCGGATTCAGATTCGGCGGACCCAAAGCTGTATTTCGCCCGCGAAAACCGTTCCGAAAAACGTACCTTTATGGGGTATATTTTAATCGGAAAAAACCAAGTTTTTTGGCGGACTTTTCGAGAAAACGGGTCCGTATTCTCGCATTTTTTTAACGCATTTCCCGATACTTTTTTCGCGATCCGATCGCGCCGTCGTCTTCCTCGTTCAAAAACCTACGAAACCCGTATTTTTCCGGAATTGTCAACGGCCGTTTAGAGGGGTAGGGGAAGCGGGGAAGTCCAAAAAGCGCACATTAATTCTTACTTCGACCCCCCTCCCACCCTACGGCCCATGGTTCGGCTGGGATTAGACAATTTTAAATTCGCTTATACACCCTATCGGAAAATCCCAAGAAGATCCCCCCACTCGTAGATCCGGCCCACTCAGCCGTTTCGCTGTGCATAGACACGACAGACAAACAGACAAACAGACAAACAGACAGACGGAGTTTCATTCTTATAAATAACTAGCCGCTCCGGCTCGCTACGCTCGCCTCCACGTCCAGCCGGGGGGCAAGCCCCCCGGACCCCCCGTTAAGTTGCTCGCTTCGCTCGCAACGTGTGGCGTGTAGGGAATATTGCTCGCTTCGCTCGCAAAGTCTGGCATGTAGGATATGTTGCTCGCTTCGCTCGCAAAGTCTGGCATGTAGAAAATGTTGCTCGCTTCGCTCGCAAAGTATGGCATTTAAGGAATTTTACTCGCTTTGCTCGCAAACGGTAGATCCCTAAGGGTAGGTTTAACTTCTGTAGGGGATGCTGCTCGCTACGCTCGCTTGAGGAAGTTATACTGCCCACCCAACTTGGCAGACGTTTTTTTCTGTTGGGGAATTCTTACTTACAAATTAAATCTTATAAAACTACGTGGAACCACGAAAAGTTTATTAGGGGATGTTGCTCGCTTCGCTCGCAAGTCCGTATTTATTCTGTAGGGGATGCTGCTCGCTTCGCTCGCTTGAAGAAGTTATACTGCCCACCCAACTTGGCAGACGTTTTTTTCTGTTGGAAATTCTTACAAACAAATTAATTCTTATAAAACTACGTGGAACCACGAAAAGTTTATTAGGGAATGTTGTACTGCCCACCCAACTTGGCAGACGTTTTTTTCAGTTGGGAATTCTTACAAACAAATTAAATCTTAGAAACTACGTGGAACCACGAAAAGTTTATTCGGGGATGTTGCTCGCTTCGCTCGCAAGGTATACCTGTATATGTGTAGGACAAAGTCCGTATTTATTATTTGAAATGGCTCTCGCTTCGCTCGCAAGGTATTGCGTAGAAGTGCAAATGGGAACCCCCCTGTGAGGGTCCCTTCAGGTAAGCAACGTTGTGTAACGGCGGCCCGTGGTCGATTAATTTCTGATGTTAAACGCTTCCCTCGCAATTCCCCTCCCAATTTGACCTACTTTCCGTCACTTTTTTCGATATCCGACTTCGGATTCAGATTCGGCGGGATCAAAGCTGTATTTCGCCCGCGAAAACCGTTCCGAAAAACGTACCTTTATGGGGTATATTTTAATCGGAAAAAACCAAGTTTTTTGGCGGACTTTTCGAGAAAACGGGTCCGTACTCTCGCATTTTTTTAACGCATTTCCCGATACTTTTTTCGCGATCCGATCGCGCCGTCGTCTTCCTCGTAGGAAAACCTACGAAACCCGTATTTTTCCGGAATTGTCAACGGCCGTTTAGAGGGGTAGGGGAAGCGGGGAAGTCCAAAAAGCGCACATTAATTATTACTTCGACCCCCCTCCCGCCCTACGGCCCATGGTTCGGGTGGGATTAGAAAATTTTAAATTCGCTTATACACCCTATCGGAAAATCCCAAAAAGATCCCCCCACTCGTAGACTCCCCCCACTCAGCCGTTTGGCCGTGCATAGACACGACAGAGCGACAGACAGACAAACAGACGGAGTTTCATTCTTATTAATAGTATAGATAGAGATAGAGATAGAGATAGTTTTGTACGAATTAGTCGGGATGCGGCCCAAGGAAAAAATAAATGAAATTACTTCATTTATTATTTTATTAGATGACGTTTCGTCCTCTAACTGAGGACATCTTCAGATTTTGGTGTGAATGGGAAAAATGTATAAACATCCGAATAACGGATTTGTCAGAAGAATGGATGGATAGTTATTATTTGAATGAGAAAAAATAAAGAAAGGAAAGAAAGATACGAAAAATAAATACAAATTGAAAAACGTCCACATCCATTTGTCAACAAACTGTAAAGTACCTGTAGCTGTAAGTAACTGTAAAGACTTTACAGTTTGTTGACAAATGGATGTGGACGTTTTTCAATTTGTATTTATTTTTCGTTTCTTTCTTTCCTTTCTTTATTTTTTCTCATTCAAATAATAACTCTTGAAGGGTATACAGGTATACCTTGCGAGCGAAGCGAGAGCCATGTCAACAGAATAAATTCGGATTTTTTCCTACAAATATACAGCAATACCTTGCGAGCGAAGCGAGCAACATCCCCGAATAAACTTTTTGTGGTTCCACGTAGTTTCATAAGATTTAATTTGTTAGTAAGAATTTCCAACAGAAAAAAACGTCTGCCAAGTTGGGTGGGCAGTATAACTTCCTCAAGGATATACAGGTATACCTTGCGAGCGAAGCGAGCAACATCCCCTAATAAAATTTTCGTGGTTCCACGTAGTTATATAAGATTTAATTTGTTAGTAAGAATTTCCAACAGAAAAAAACGTCTGCCAAGTTGGGTGGGCAGTATAACTTCCTCAAGCAAGCGGAGCGAGCAACATCCCCTACAGAAGTTAAAACTACCCTTAGAGATCTACCGTTTGCGAGCAACATCCCCTACACGTTTCAATTGTAATACATCGCATGTATACAGCCACACTTTGCGAGCGAAGCGAGCAACGTTCCCTACATGCCACACTTTGCAACATTCCCTAATAAACTTTTCGTGGTTCCACTTAGTTTTATAAGATTTAATTTGTTTGTAAGAATTTCCAACAGAAAAAAACGTCTGCCAAGTTGGGTGGGCAGTATAACTTCCTCAAGCGAGCGAAGCGAGCAGCATCCCCTACAGAAGTTAAACCTACCCTTAGAGACCTACCGTTTGCGAGCGAAGCGAGCAACATCCCCTACATGTTGGGTGGGCAGTATAACTTCCTCAAGCGAGCGAAGCGAGCAGCATCCCCTACAGAAGTTAAACCTACCCTTAGGGATCTACCGTTTGCGAGCGAAGCGAGCATCATTCCCTACATGTTGGGTGGGCAGTATAACTTCCTCAAGCGAGCGAAGCGAGCAGCATCCCCTACAGAAGTTAAACCTACCCTTAGAGATCTACCGTTTGCGAGCGAAGCATGCAACATCCCCTACATGTTTCAATTGCGAGCGAAGCGAGCAACATTCCCTACTACCTACACTTTGCGAGCGAAGCGAGCAATCTAATGGGGGGTCCGGGGGGCTTGCCCCCCGGCTGGACGTGGAGGCGAGCCGGAGCGGCTAGTAGTTAATAAACTTCATTTGAGCAATATTCTACCAAAAAATATAAATTGAACAATTTTTAGCAGTTTGTGGCCATTTCTAGAGATTTTTTTAGTACGTTTTTTTAAATTTGACCAATTTAATGTGCTCAAAAAGTGTTGTCTAACGAACTCATCCTTTCTCTTGAAATGCTTGATTTTTGGCGAAAGAACGAAGTTTTTATCTCAATTCTATCGAGAGTTATCGTCTGGAATGACATATATATATATATATATATATATATATATATATATATATATATATATATATATATATATATATATTTATATACTCGGCCCTTCGGGCCTCGCAAGGGGCTCCGCCCCTTGACCCCGCCCTGGGCCCTCTAATCTATACTCGGCGCTTCGCGCCTCGCCGGATCTTTTTTCTTTTCTACTGTGTAGAAAACGAGGATAATTTGCTATGCAATTCTTATTGTATTTTGTAAAAAAATTTTCAAGCCTGGCTGGGATTCGAACCCACGACCTTCGTCTCATGATAAAAAAAAATATATATATATATATAAATAAAAAAATTTTCAAGCCTGGCTGGGATTCGAACCCACGACCTCGCGCTTCGCGGACGTTACAAAACAAATTGTTGGGGGTCGGCCTAAGAATTGCATAGCAATTAATATATATATATATATATATATATATATATATATATATATATATATATATATATATATATATATATATATATATATATATATAGAAATATATATATATATATATATATATATATATATATATATATATATATATATTTAAATCAAATTAGATTCCTCCAGACACGAGGAAAGTGGATTTTCCTGGTGGTTCGACTACTTATGCCCAGAGATGCATCTGGGTAAACCAGGAACATACCTACTGGAGCTGGATGATGATGATGACGAGTGTAACATAATAACAATACTGCCTCTGGTTGTCTGGCCTAAAACAAGATGGAAGACACCAAAGGCTCATTTGATGGAAAAATCAACGATGTATCGAGCAAATTTGATCGTGGATGTTCTGGAGATACTGGAGATGTGGAGATACTCATAGGAATGATAGCTGATATGATGCTTCAAGTGCTGATCCAAAAGGATTGTTGAGGGATACTGATGACCCAAAATTGAAATCGGATTTAAGGATACTGAGACCTTAGAAGAAAGTGGTGAGACAAGCTCTAGAAGTCAACTGGTGGTTCAGCAGGCTCGAACGAACAGATCCTGTGATGACGTAGTCGGATTCCCACATTTCTGCTGTCAAGAGCTCTCAACAAGAGCACTTCACTCGCGCACAATTTAATTAGAGACGCCACAATAAATAATTTTCGCTAGGAAATAAAGAATAAGTTCGAGAAAATAGAATGCAATATATGTTGGAACTGAACAAAGAAGGAATGTCGTTCTTGACCTGCTGTCAAGTACTTCCTCTTTTATTTTCTTCAGTTCTTGAGAGGACTGCTGCCACGGAGCAGGAAACGCGAGAGGGAGCATCTGTGTCAACGCCACGGATATCAAACAAAGCTTCCCACAGTGGTTCCCACACCCCACTACAAACTTCATTGCCTTAAGGTCCTGAACTGGTATCTGTAGATTTACTTATATTTTTTTACTTATATTCTTGATTCAATTTCCCCAAGCATAATATGTCATGAGCTCTTTCCGAAGATGTTTTTATGTTTCAAACCTCAGAAAATGCTGTTTTGAAAAATTTCGGCGAAGAACATTTTTTCCAAATCTTCAAGCTTTGTCTTGGAACATTCTGAAAGAATCCTGGTATTACATCAAGAGCAAAACCTTTATACATTTTACTTTCTGCTTCTTTGTATTTTGAGTAACATTGAGTAGCTCATTGATTTGAATAATTAACCATTCAAATCATAGATAGAACAGGTTTCATCATCGAATAGGAACTAGAAACCGGCAATTAGCTCCGAGAAGTCGGAATCGATGGAGAGAAGTGTTCTCACTGGCTAAAGTTCTGGTATTACGTTATTTTTGTGAAAATGGGACCAGCCTCGCTCAGACGTTACAAGATTCGTGAGATCCAAGTTTCAAGTGACGACTATACGAGCGATTTCGCTGAGACTAAGGGCCCTAGAAGGGCATTAAGAGCACAATAAATAACAGAGAAAAGGTGTAACAGCCCCTTCATATATATATATATATATAGTTTTGATGAAGGATGAAAACACTCGCGTGTAATATTGATTTGAGTTATTAAGTACAGATGGTTTGGAAATATAGGAAACACATAAATTTGACTTACAAAAATGAGAGAATATTTATGTGTTTCCTATATTTCCCAACCATCCGTACTTAATACTCAAATTAATATATATATATATATATATATATATATATATATATATATATATATATATATATATATATATATATATATATCTGAGGCTGCAGGGTAAAGGGGGTTATATATATGCAAAAAGCTGATTTTTGAGAAATCGAAATTGAAAGTTTGCCTGAGTCCCCAAAATCGATATTTGGATGAAAGCCTAATTTTTTTGGTGGGATTTGTTCTTTAGTACATAGGGAAAGTACTGCAGTATTTTCATATTATTATTCCATATATTACCATAGTTATGCATACTTTCATCAGATAAGGTCGCACTTGACTCCTTTTACGCTATAGGTTTGGACAAAAACTCCTTTTCAGCTAAAAAAACTACGAAGAATAAGTAATTCGTAAAGCTAAAACTTTTATTGTTATTATTGTAGCGAACATAGGTACCTGAAACAGGAAACTGAAAAATGTAAAATAATGAGAACAGTGTAGATACAAAAAAGGTAGATAAAAATTTTCCTTGAATGGTATGTTCAATCTTCTTCATCGCTGGTATCATCGAGGGTGTTCGTGGATGACTGAGACGTCGGAATGTCCCTGTAGAATTTATAAGGAATTTAGGTCCCCCCCCCCCCCCCCCCCCCCCGAGGTGCAATGGGGGCCTAAGCCTAAATCCTCATAAAAAGGTAGAGGAGAATAAAGAAAATCCCATCCAACGCCAAACCCAGCTGCTAAAAAAAACATTCGAGAACAGGACGCGACGCCCGTTGTTTCATCAACGGGACGCCGACAGCGCTATCTCTGAAGCCCTGACGGGACCTCGATGGAGGTAACTCTGTTACACTCCTCCCCAAAGACATACTTGATTGAAGATCAAGTATGTTAACTAGGTGGAATAGTTAATAGCTGAGAACTGATGCTCATTCATTCATAGATAGCTGCATTGGCGATTGAGGATGGGAAAAAGAGAAATTAAAACGGGATGGATTGTCAATGAATCTTCATAAGAAGTATTCATTGAACAATCGGGACAAAACGGAGGCTCAACTATGGAGACTTATACCTTAGGAAAATAAAATATATATAAATTAATTTGCCCAACATTGGGGACTTAAATTAATTTGCCCAACTTTGGGGACTTCAATTGTGCTCTAACCTGGTGATTGACATAATAGCAATACTCAGGTTGCTAAAAATTAAAAATATAAATGGGGAATATAAGAGAAATTATAAGTCAAAGACCAATGAAATTATTTATATACAAAAGGGTGATAATGGGAATTCCTTCTGGAACCTCGGGCCATGTTTCTTCTGAAACATTAACGCCCCAAAAATAGTGGATTGGACTACTAGGCGTCAGCCGTGCATAATCCAAACCACGCTCTGCTACCATATAAGGAATCTAGGTCCCCCCCCCCCCCCAGAGGTGCAATGGGGGCCTAAATCCTCATAAAAAGGAAGAGGAGAGTAAAGAGCATCCCGTCAGAGAGATACCACTCCTACTAATAGGTTTTAATGAGCCATGTTCGGAGTAGATTGGTTTCCAGTCACCTGGAAATCCCATCCAACGCCAAACCCAGCTGCTAAAACATTCGGGAACAGGCCGCGACGCCCGTTGTTTCATCAACGGGACGCCGGCAGCGCTATCTCTGAATCCCTGACGGGACCTCGATGGAGGTAACTCTGTTACAAATTTATGGTAGACTGGGGATATAAAAGGGAGTAGGTCCACCAAATCTTTCTTTTTCTCCAATGATATTGGCTTTCGTTGCGAGTACTTGTGAGGCACGTCTAGTCTTGTCATCTTTCTCCTCCTTAAAAAACTGAGAGTCTTGAAATTGTCGCCTTCCTCTAATATCGTTTTATAAAGCATCAGACCAGGCTGATCTCTCTGAAACCGTAACCATCGAACTTCATTCCACAGGAATGATTCTTTGTTGGTAGTTACAGTACGGAGTTGTAATTGCTTCTTAAGTAAACCAGCAAAGTCAAAAAACTTGGTCCTTTCCATCTCTGTCACGTTAAATGGTATTTTCTTCCCTGTATCTCTAATGAGTATTGCCCAGTCATGAGGATGTTCAATCGGCTGTTCGTACTTCTCCTTCTTCTTCTCGATGAGGCTGTGGGATGTATCACATTCCATGTGCGTATGCCCTGGTATTAAGAATTTGTGATTGATTTGGTCCAGTGACGGAGACTGTTGTAAAGCCACCCAGCACATCGCTGCTACATGACTATTCTTATTCTGACCAGGGCAACAGTCTAATACATGGTCACGGTCTTGACTTCACATGGTAGCATTTTGGTAAAATACTCCAACAAGCACGAAGCTACTTCGTTGGCTCCTCTACCAGCCATTGCCTCATTCCATAAATAACAGTATGTCTGCCTATCATCACTGTCATAAACAGTCAAGTTGTAGGTCCATAAAGAACGTTTATAGAATAGAAAGAGATTGAATTTTTCAAATTGGGAGTGGGCAGGCATTGTTGGCGGTCAAATGTGAATGTCTTTTTAGAAGTGTCATTTTTTGACAGTTGTTTGTCGTTGGTTTTACTTACATTAGCTTCATCAGCTACACGGTAATGCTTTTCCAAAGTTAATTGGATAGCAGGTTTCTCATCGTCGGTTGCTACTTTAATTTGCGTTGTGAGTTTGTCACACGTTGCACAAGTATCTATCGATTTTGGGTTTCTTAATGCTGAGTTTCAGGCTATGAAATTCATCACAGAAGACTCGATAGAAACCGTTTTATTTCCTTTTGCTATTGATACACGCACACACTCTTCATACAATGATATTCTCGTATGATGAGGTGCCATGTACTTCTTCTTTGAATCCCTTCGCGAATAGTGGCTTTCATAAGTCGGGATCTCATTCAAGAAATCCCTCAATATTTTCCGTAATTTGGCAGCATCAGTACACTTTGTATGATAACCCTTAGAATCAAGCTGCGATACCTTCTTCATCTTTACTACGTTCTCTATAAATTTTGGAGTTTCTCCAAATATCTTCATGAAACAAGATTTATACACTTTTGAATATTTCCCATCAATAAAGACACGATAATGAACTGTAACTTGCTTTGATTGATTAGCCCCAGTTCTTCTCACAGGATCAGAAAATTCAAGAAGGCTGCTAATGTAAGCTAATCTTCTATCATAATCCCCCATTCCCCAGTATTCTTCAAACAAGTTCATTCTAACGCTATGTGTGACTAATAATGAACAAACGTTCTTGCATAAAGGCAAACTACGGGATTGTCGTTTAGGTGCGATCTTCCCGGTTTTGGTAGTGATTCCCAGAATTTCTTAATTCTTTGCGCTGGGCTCTAATTTTTCTACTTTCCCCTTTAATCCCGCGTTTTCTTACTGTTCCTTTCTTCGTCAGCAACGTTCCTTCAATATTAATATGTGCTCTGTTATCTGTTTCTTCTAACTTTTCTATTCCACTACCTGAATTTTCATCTTCACTTGAACTGGAGATGATTTACAGCCCTTCGCGCATTGTTTTTTCGCCGAAATATAAGGACTATTTTGTAAACTGTAAACTGTGAACAGTTCATTTGTGTGCTCTCTGAGTTTTCTTGAAAAACAGTGATTTTTCTTACCTATTGGTTCTGATTTTTGGTATGGACCTTGATTTTCAGTTGGACTATGATTGTGTATGTTAATTTTCGGTTATCTTGTGTTTTGAGCTCATTATTCAGTGTTTTGTGTGAGCAATAAGATACCTAACCTAGTGATAAGGAGAAACTCAGTTTTTCCACCTTCGTTCATCTGAACATCAAATAGGTGAGATGGCATTCATTTTTTCTAGAGACTTGCACTATTCTGAAGTGATTCAGGGCTTAAATATATGTTATTATTGAATGTCATTTGAAAATTGTTGTCATTTGGTGATAAGAATAAATAATTTTCTGTGAAACTTATCTATTATCACCAGTATCTGTAATTGTGGAGGGAAACCATTGCCACCTGAACTGTTTTATAGTGGTTAGAAGTAAGGTGGACTTCTACCATAGTATATAGAAGGAAGAGGCTGGGATCGGGATTGAGACGGCGCTACTGGTGGCAAAAGTTAGCAACTTTTCTTTCCTTTCTCTCAGTTACCTGTTGTCATTCAACGTAGTCACTTTGGTCCGTATTGAAGTTCACTTTTCTCGCAATGTAGTGTCTCATTGGTTGGTTTTGTGTTGTGAGATATCCGAAAACAAATTCTCTCCAGATCTCTGTCACTTCAGCGCCTGATAGTGAATTTGGAAGGCTATTATTTCTTCTTCATTAAATCGGCATTCCTGCGAATTGTTTGCAAATCGCCTTGATTAGCCGGGTGACATCTTGAGGTGAGTCATCTGATCATTGCTTATACGCAAGCGCAAACTCGTAAGGCCTTGATTCGTCTCCCACTTCCTACTTTCTTGCTTCCCAGCTACTACTGCTGCAGCCCCACCCTACCTTCTCCTTTCTTCTCCTTTTACTCCGTTGGGCCCCTGTCCAGCTCTCTTGTCTCCCGCCAATATGAGTTGCAGCAAATGCAAGGAGCCCGTCTTTGATGAAGATAAGATAACTTGCGTTCTTTGTAGCGGCCCATATCATTTTGGGTATGCGGGGGGGGGGGGGGGGGGGGGCTCAGATCGAGCCGCTTTCCGTTAAATTCGACCAGTGCCTGAAAAACTACGAGGCTCTAAAAGTCGAAGTTTCAGTTCTTCGAAATGATGTTGAGCAAAAGCACCCAGATCTGCAGCGCCGTCTTGTGCAGCTGGAGGGTAACCCCCCTCTGGCCCCGTTCCACCCCCCACCCAGGCCCATTCACCCCGTGCCTTGGCTGAATTTGTGGACCGCCGCCGTAGAGCCCCGAACGTCATGATTTACGACTTCACGGAGCCCGACCTTTCTTCGCCCAATATTTCGGCAATCGAGGAGGATATGAAGAATTTCAAGGTGAAACTCAATGAGCTCGCCCCTAAGTTGGTTGACTTGGTTCAGCGGTTTTCTCGCATAGGAGACCGTAAGGAGGGCAAATGCCACCCCTTGAAGGTGACTTTCGACAGCCCTCCGTCCACTACGAAATTCTTGGTAAAAAACCGCTCCAAGGTTCCCCCTCCTTCCTCGGCCTCATCCGATAAAACTTCAAAGCAGCGAGAATATCTCGGGATGCTGAGGGAAGAGCTAAAGCATAGAGCGGACGCTGGTGAACCAAACCTTACGATCAAATATGTGAATTATGAACCTCAAATTATCACCTAGGCTACCCGCACCTCCACTAGGAAATCTTTAAACTAATCAAGCCTAATACATTCTCTGCAATCTACCAAAACGTTAGGGGTCTAAATACAAAATTATCAACCGTTCGTCATCAAGCACCGCACCTCTCATACGACATCATATTCATTACTGAAACGTGGCTCACCTCAAATGTTGAAACCAAGGAGCTCCGGCTCACCCAGTATAATATTTTCCGTACCGATCGTTCGCCAACCAACAATCGACTCAACAAATCATCAGGTGGTGGGGTACTGATAGGGGTACCAAATAAATATCGGGCATTTCGTTGGGATTCTCGTGATGTTGTGGAACACATCTTCGTGGTCCTACCCGACAACAAGCTGATATTGGGCGGCATTTATTTGCGGGGCGACCAACCTGCCGATCTTCTCGATTTACACTTCAACGAACTTGATTCCATTTCTTCAGCCTATCCAGGCTTTCGACTGGTCTTAGTAGGTGACTCCCAGGCATACAGTGGACTGATCAATCTCGGGAGAATTTCTCTGAAAATCTGGGCGTTAAAGGCAGGCTGGTATTTGAAGCTATGAAGTTGCACGATCTTCGTCAGCATAATCTTGCCACTAATATAAATATCTGGGAATGTCCTAGACCTCCTGTTGTCGAATACCACCATCACAAATCTCAGAACAACGCAGCCGCTTTTACCCATTGATGAGGCCCATTATCCTTTCGAATTCATCATCTCTGCCGAATCTTCCCATTATAAGTTTTTCCCAACCACTAAATTCACATACAACTTAAAAAAAGCCAACTTCTAAGCCATAAATGAGTACTTATCATCAGTAAGCTGGGTTGATGTATTGGGACGTCAAATTGAGGAGGCATTGGAGGCTTTCTATGATATCATCTACAAGGCCATAGACTTACTTGTCCCTAAAATCACAAATTTCTCAAACTCATCCCCCAAGTGGTTTGACAGCGATCTGATATCTCTGACATATCACAAGCTGCCTGCACATGCTCGCTGGAAGACGACTGGTTGTGATGATGATAACGACATGTTCTTGAGCCTTCGACATACATGGAGGGCCAGATCAGAAATATTGTACGAAACCTATCTCCAAAACGTTCAAAATGCTATCTCTGAGATTTCAAGTCCTTCTGGAATTATTTCAACTATAAAGAAGGTGGAAACGACTTCCCAAGTTGAATGTCACTCGGTGATGTAAGTGAATCTGAACCCGAAAAAATAGCAGATCTTTTTGCCGCACATTTCTCCTCAGTGTTCGAACCCCCAGTCTCTAATGTCCCGACTTACCCAACACAGGATGTGGTTTCCTTGGGCTCCTTGCGAGTTTCAGAGGAGGAGGTTGCTCGTGGACTCACTGGCCTGGATGTGAAAAAGGGAATGGGCCCCGACGGCGTCCCACCTATTCTGCTGAAACTATGTTCAACAACCCTATCGTCTCCGCTCACCGTGCTCTTCAACAAATCACTGGAGTCGGGCTGCTTCCCCTCAAAGTGGAAAACCTCCTACGTCACACCAATCCATAAAGCTGGAGACAAGAGCCTAATCAACCATTAATGCCCAGTGTGCTCCTTGTCCACCACACCTAAGTTTTTAGAAAAACTAGTTGTTGACCAGCTCTCGCTCAAGTTCTCTTTGTTTATGGCACATGAACAGCACGGGTTTCTTCGAGGCCCCTCAACGACCACCAACTAGTTGGAATTCCAGGACTTCGTCTTGGATGGCTTCCAGCGGGGTCTCCAGACCACTGATTACGCCAAGGCCTTCGACGAATTGTCTCATCTTCATCTCCTCTCATTTTTGAATTCCTTGGGCGTTTATGGATCCTTTCTGGAATGGATGCAAAGCTATCTACGTGGCCGCCAGCTCGTCGTTTGTGTGAAGGGCGCTCTGTCTTCACCTTTTACTGCTTCTTCGGGTATTCCACAGGGAAGCCATTTGGGTCCCCTATGCTTCCTCCTTATGATAAACAGTGTCATTGAGATATTTGGACCTCACGTCAGATGTCTTCTCTTTGCCGACGACCTGAAGATTTTCAGTCAGATAAATTCTCCGTTTGACTGTGAGACCCTTCAGCGTGCAATCTTTCGGTTAGAGGAGTGGTGCTCGCTAAATCACCTTCACCTTAACCCGGCTAAATGTTCGGTTGTTACCTTTCACCGCAAGGCCCAGCCTTTCATTTTTGACTACATTCTTGGCGATGCTCTCCTACGAAGGTCGAGTGAGATGGTTGAGCTGGGCGTGCTTTTCGACGAACAGATGTGTTTTTCACGACATATAGAGGGGCTTGCAAACCAAGCTATGCGCACTCTTGGTTTTCTGAAAAGGAACACAAGGGAATTCACAAGTATACCTGCTATCGTGACGGTCTACAAAGCCCTGGTTCTTCCAATACTGGAGTATGCATCTTCTGTCTGGTGCCCGTCATACGCTGTGCACAAGTACCGGCTTGAGCGAGTCCAGAGCAAATTCTTACGATTTGTTGCTTTCAAGATGGGTATCCCCTCAGCCGATGTTGATTACGACTTTATTCGTGAGCGGTGCGTCGTGGCTCAGCCGATCTCACGTTGCTTTTCAAGCTATTAAATAACCAAATCGACTGCCCTACGCTTCTGTCTAAGATCAACCTTGTTGCACAGCAAACCTCTACCCGCTCGCAAGTGCTGTTTTACGTCCCTTTTTTTCCTACCAACTACCAGAGAAGCCAACCCCCCTTTTTACTCTGTAACTTTCATTGTACCTTACCTTTATCATTCTTATATCCACTTTATATTCATTTCATATTCATTTTTCCCCTGGTTAGAATGACATACTGATTTTATGAATGTAATTGGGCTCGTCCCGTGAAATGAAGAAATGAGAAAAATAAGACTATCGCTCTCAGAACTTGACCCACTTTCGTCCCTTGTAGAGGCTGGAAATCAACTCCCACCATGCGCAACATTTTCAAAGTCCGAGATGACATTGCACTTGTCACAAATTTATGGAGATGTGTGATCAAACGAATTTATCCAACTCACAAGAGTTATAAATAAACTGGTAGGTATAAGGACAAACCGAAAATTAATGGTCGAATGTTGAGATCAGATGGCCTGTAGGTACAGACTCAGCCGATCAAACAATAGACAATCAATTTGTTTAGTCAACTGGAGTCTACTAAATGAACAGCAGGCAGGGAACAACTGGCGACCAATATTACCATGCTTGGCAACGGGATTCCCCACTCATGAGCACTTTTTGGCTACGAATGATTGCGAGTAGGAGGGCATTTGCCCACAGAATGCCCATTAAACCCCTTTTCCCCAATTAGCACTAACAAAATATAGTGCCAATGGTGTTATGTGCACAAGACTCCCTTTGCACTATGGCTAAATATTAGTGCCAATGGTGTTATGTGCACATGACTCACTTTACACTATAGCAACTGAATTTTGTACACATAACGCAAAATACCCAACTGAATAGCTTCCGGTGTAATTACCGCAGCACTTAGCGGTCTATACCTACCCAATTGTCGAGAAATTTTTCTATCTACCAGTCAAATATCTCATTTTTCAAAATTCTGCACTTAACTCACTTTACCCTGCAGCCACAGATATATTAACTGCTATGCAATTCTTAGGCTGGCCCCCAATAATTTTTTCTTGTCCCGCCACTAGAACCCACGAGGTTGTGGGTTCGAATCCCAGCCAGGCTTGAAAAAATAATTTTTTTTCTCTTGAGACGAAGGTTGTGGGTTCAAATCCTAGCCAGGCTTGAAATTTTTTTTTTTTTTTTTTTCCCTCGTGAGACGAATTGCATAGCAAATTATCCTCGTTTTCTACGCAGTAGAAAAAGAAAAATTCCAGTCATGCAGCATGACCCCATGAGCGAATTTTTGAAGAAATCTTCGACGTTTCAGTCGCTATTGATCGTGTAGAGAAATTTTAGTTTATGATTTTGATAGACAAACATGGAATCAAATTCTATCTACAGCATGGTTCTAGAATTGGTTATACAGGTATACTTCCATAAGAGTAGTTCAATCTGAATTTGGACAATGTTTCATGCAAATATTACCGATTTTTACAACTAGCGAACAGGACATTATTTCGATTTTTGACTGATTTTTCAACTTTGAAATTTTTGAAAACTTGATATATATTCTTATAGGAAATTTTACGCTGATTCCGAATATACCACATGTTAGTATGCTGAAAAAATTATTTCGCACAACAAATCGCAAAAAACAGGCTATTTTGAAATTTTTGACTACATTTTTGAAAATTTCAACCCGAAGATATAATCCGATCATGCTGGCCAACGAACTTGAACTTTCGTTTTGTGTCCTTAACATTTTAAAATTTGTTTGAAGTTTCTAGCACAATTCTACGGACAGTTATCGTCTGGAATGACACATATATACATACATACATACATATATACATACATATATACATACATACATACATACATAAAAAAATGCGTTAAACTTCAGAATATGATTCAGAATACCCTAAAACGGATTTCTGCATAAAAATTTTTCAAAAATTCACATTCTACAAATTTTGAGGCGAGAGCAATAGCTTAATTTTCTTCTAAAATTCGCTAAAAGATCCGGCGAGGCGCGAAGCGCCGAGTATAGATTACGGGGGTCAAGGGGCAGAGCCCCTTGCGAGGCCCGAGTATATATATATATATATATTTATATATATATATTTTATATATATATATTATATATATATATATATATATATATATATATATATATATATATATATATGACCTGCGTTCAGGGATTAACCTTCCCGATCAAACGGGTGATTTCCCCAATAACGGCAGCTCGAGAACACGAGAAGAAGCGGCGTTCAACCCAAAGCTGAGCGAAAGATATGTATGTACTGTCACACTCTTCGCAGGGAAGAACCTTCAGTTAAGGGTGTACCTACAGAATCAAAACAAGACAACTATATGCATTGATAAACCCGTCATTGATCTGTAGCTAAATATATATTTGTGGTGAAATTAAGTACCTAGGTACCTAACACCTAAAAAACTGCCTACTTCAAATAATTGGTTAAATACTCATAAGTCATGCAGTCATGGGGGTGAGCTAGTTACTATTCCCATAACTTGTTGTTAGCACGCGATGTCAACTAAGTTATTCAATAATAAATATGATAACGCTGCGATATTTTCAGCATTTCTGGGTTGTCTTCAGCAAGATTCTGACAGTTTTTGAGTGGTGAATATGAGCTAACCCGGATATAATAGCAATACAGGGTGGACTGAAAGAACCTAAGAAGGTACCTACGTCAATACTTGATACTAAAGCCACTCGATGTCATCAAAGAACGGAGGGCGAAGCGGAAAGTCCCAGTGTTCAGAAAAGGTACCTCTGTGCCCGAAAACGATAGATCCCGGAGGAGAGTCGTGCGTCAGATCGGGTTCCGAGCCGGATCAAATAGATGCGACTGTCGTCAACGATTTGTCGGATCAAGAGCTTTACGATTTCATGGCTTACCACACGGGAGTCGAAGCTGCTGATTGTTGCCCTGATAGGTACTGGAATTACAAATAGTCAGTTTTACTATTTTTGTGTTGAAATACGTACAATCGTATAGGTATATACCACAGAGCAGAGTAGGAGTTATGCTAATTGTTTATTCTAATATTATAGCAATAGGATAAATGATGCATTGTTTGACTCATTACCTATACACGAACTCACAATGTTTCATCATACATTCGGTCATAAATAGTCAGATCATCAATGCAATCCAAAAACGATGCAAATTATTACACAAAGGTTTATTATTTATGTATTAGACAGCCCTTCTACGTAGATCTCTGGTCCATAATTATTAAACGCAGTTTATAGTATATTTAGTATCAGAACTCGGAGCTTCGGACCTCACGAATGGGTTCAATCCATTACAGCAGCGGAATCTCACAATTTTACGCTTTTTAATACAGTTGATAAACAAAACAATTTATTACCAAGTCATCTTTCCAACACATAAAAGTGTTACCTATACTGTATATTGATATCATCTAATTGGTCAAATTTCAAAAAATGTGCTGACAAAATCACTGAAAATGGCTAAGAATTGTTAAATTGATATATTTTAGCATAAGATTGGTCAAATAAAGTTTATCAACAATGAAATAGAACATTCAAAAATTTATGTACGAAATTATGCTAAAAACTTGAACTTCATTAAATTTTGTTTTAAAAAATCTATAAAACTGCAAAAAATAGCCTAAAATCCAAAATCTCTTTTTGAATAGAAGAGTATCATTTAGAATACTCTTTTTCCATAAAATTAATAGCTAACACTTTCTTTTCACACATAAATCTCTAATTTCTATACAACTTGAAACATTAAAAAAAGACACTTTTTCACCTATTTTTGGCTCATAGCACCCATGAGAGTGGAGCGATCGAGCTGGCGAGAAGTTAGGACCAACTAGACCCCAAGTGGAGTCTATGTGCGAAAGAACAGATTTTTTAAGTCAATTCTAAGGCCTTTTATGGCCCGGACGGCGGACGGCGAACGGCGGACGGACATTTCAAATTTGGATTCTACGCACCTTGAAACGTAAAGTGACAAAGTTTGAGGAGGGGTTATAAAAATTGTTTGCTATACGATCACATAGGCTTATTATTGGAAATAATAAACCAAAAGTTAGTGGTGTTATGCGGGCTCTGATATCTCTGCACTTTCTGCCTTCCATATTTCAACCTTTCGCGAACATGTGGGACTGAAATTTGATAATCATTGGTCTATAGAGACGAGCATAAACTGACATAATTATTGTGAGAGCTAAATCGTACTTGCAGCCATAACTACTTTGCTAATTAAAATATATGTATCACCTGTATTATCTTGTATTTACCTATAATATGTTTCATGAACGGTGCACTGATGCTAACAAAATGTCGATAGGTGCCCTGCAAGTTCCCAACGAAAACGAACACCGCTCCCAAAGCTGGAATCCCTAGCGCTTGTAATTGTCACAATCATCGCCCTCCTCGCCGTCCTCTTCTGGTGGTTCAACAACCGCCACAAAACGATTTCCGAGTATTTGAACTGAACGGAAATCCCCGCACTCCACGTATAAAACTACTACCACTGATTTTTAATACAATCCAACATTTTGAATGTAACGAATTTTCATTTCTTGAGTAATTTCATAGATCTATCTTATAAGTGATTGAAACGTTATCTAAGAAGGTATAAAAAATTTGTTATTAATTTATTGGTGAAGTTAAACTTCCTACAATCTAATGAATAGCCCTTCTACTTCCTACTATTGAATAGATTCGTGATCTCCAGAAGGACTCTCTCATATCCCCTCGTTGTGTAGATACTTACATTCATCGGTTTGAGAATCAATAAACGTCAATAAATTTTGAGCATCGATTCTTGTGTTATTTCGGTTTGAGATTATTGATCTTCAGTCATACAATATATATATATATATATATATATATATATACAATACCTATATATATATATATATATATATGTATAATAATAATTATTTTTTATTTTCTCATATTCTCACCAATAAACTGGATGTTAAAAAGGCATGCACGGGCAAAGCCAAGTGCAACTCATACTATTTATATAAGACTCTAGCTGACCCGGCGGACTTTGTTCCACCTAACAAATTATTCGTTCAGTCATGGTTACAAATAACATTAATTTACTCATTAAAATTTATTATTTAATTGAAGCGAAAAAGGCATTGAATATAAATATAAAATAGTACGTATAAAGGGTGAATACGGGTATTTTAATAAGTTTCAAAAACATTTGTTCGGCTGATTATTTGCATAACTTTTCACCTGCTTTTCGTGGAGTTATAAAAACATATGTAGCAAAACACTGTGTAGAATATTAGTTCTAGCATGGAAGACGTTTCAGGACTGACCACCTAACAAAAAAGGTCAGCGAATGATGTTACGAAATTATGTCACACTAATTTTAGGTTTCCAGGTTGTCTATTGCTTCTATGGAAGCTAAAACATCCGTAGAAGCGTCAAGTTTTACTTTTTTTTATTTTTTTATTTCGTGTATTTGGTTTGTACACTAGGTATGTACATCTACCCAAATTCATCTCATTTTTCGAAAGGGAATTGGGTGTGTTAATCATTCGGTCTTGAGTCTTGCGTTTTTTCATTGAATTTAGTGATTGTTTTAGTATAAGTATGATTCAGTATGTTGAAAACAATTCTGGAGGTATCCTGGGAAAAGTGAAATAGGAATATCGGAATTATGTTAACAAAACTCCATATTCATGCATGGTTGAGGTATTTTTTTCTAGTTATTTTACTTTTTAATTTTCCAACTGGTGATCCCTACATTTACATTAATTGCCCCTTAATGCTTTCAAGTTGCGTTAAAGGAGAACTCATCATTACATTAAGACCGATGAGCGTTACAAACTCGCGATATTTACAAACAGAAGAAACGAAAGCCTGAAATAACATGTGTTTCTTGTTTTCTTCGATGACATTCTTCGCGTTCCTTTTAGCGAATTTTTGAAGAAAATTAAGCTATTGCTCTCGCCTCGAAATTTGTAGATTGTGAATTAAAAAAAAAAAATTTATACAGAAATCCGTTTCAGGCTATTCTGAATCATATTCTGAAGTTTAACGCATTTTTTTAAAGTATGTATTTATGTAATATGTATGTATATATGTATGTGTCATGTATGTGTCTGTAGAATGGTGCTAGAAACTTCAAACAAATTTTAAAATGTTAAGGACACAAAACGAAAGTTCAAGTTCGTTGGCCAGCATGATCGGATTTCATCTTCGGGTTGAAATATTCAAAAATTTAGTCATTTTCAAAATAGCCTTTTTTTGCGATTTGTTGTGCGAAATAATTTTTTCAGCATACTAACATGTGGTATATTCGGAATCAGCGTAAAATTTCCTATAAGAATATTTATCAAGTTTTCAAAAATTTCAAAGTTGAAAAATTAGTCAAAAATCGAAATAATGCCGTTCGCTAGTTGTAAAAATCGGTAATATTTGCATGAAACATTGTCCAAATTCAGATTGAACTACTCTTATGGAAGTATTCCTATATAACCAATCCTAGAACCATGCTGCTGTTTAAAACGTAGGTAGTAAGTGCTTGTAAAAAAAAAAAAAAAAAAGTAATCACAACTGATGCGTTTACTCTGTGAAATATTCCGTCCTCCGATTCTCTCGGTCGCTCTCTTTAATGTTTTACGCTCAACAGTTTCAGGACTTGATGTAGCTTTAATACTGACTGTAGCTTAGAAAATATCAGCCATGAAATTATGAAGAAGTTCTATTTATGTACGTACTAGCACGCAGACCCAAGGACTCCCTCCACTCGGCCGTCAGTAACGTTAAGCCGCTCGGCCGTCAATAGTGTAGATCCCAATGCCTCGCTCCGCTCGGCCGTGAGTAACGGAAGATTTCTTCAAAAATTCGCTCATGGGGTCATGCTGCATGACTGGAATTTTAACTCGGAGGGTATAAGTCGAATAAGTGTGGCCCCTTCCTGCTGCCAGGGATCCCCGGTATTGACATTTTTTAGTTTCCCTAAATAACTGAATGCATGAACCAGTTGTTAGAGCGCCAGAATAGTGTTTTAATGAATGAAGAGCAGTTTTGTTGAGCAGAAGCTGACAAACGATTACCTTTTTTTTCACGACTTCTGACAATTTATCACTACTTGTAGAAAGTGAACATGTGATTGCTGACGGAACGTTCTTTCAATTTGTCTTAGTGGGAAGAAAATGTGGTAAATCGGATAAAAAGTTCTATTCGGAAATACAGGAGGTTTTTCATGTTTCTGGTAGTTTTCGGATTTTTGAGTTATGTGCTGCATGTTCCTCTACGCTCTGCCTGCTGGGGTCAGCATGCCCCGACCGGCCCGGACCCACTCACCATGACAGCGCCCGCAGCTACTCACCCATTGCTGGACAGGTAGCTCTTTGAATGTACTAGAGATGCTGTTCAAACCAGAGCTTTGAACCCAGCCGAAATTCCCGTTTCTCATATTCACGTTTTTATTTCTAAGTGCACCATTCATAGTGTGTGAACCTATCCACAGTTATTGAAAGATGGTAAGCTGCTTTCCTCCCATATAGGTGAAAAACCCAATCCGTTCACTGTTAGGTACCTATTTAACTTAGACGTAGGCTTTTACTGTTAATCTCCTCACTCTATTCATCAGAATCTTGCTTTTGTAGAAAACTCCTAGTATGAGTCTCCCACGACCACTTCGGGGTTTTAGCGAATTTTTGAAAGAAATTGAGCTATTGCTCTCGCCTCAAAATTTGTAGAATGTGAATTTTTGAAAAATTTTTATGCAGAAATCCGTTTCAGGCTATTCTGAATCATATTCTGAAGTTTAACGCATTTTGTTATGTCTGTATGTATGTATACAAGTATGTATATATGTATGTGTCATTCCAGACGATAACTGTCCGTAGAATTGTGCTAGAAACTTCAAACAAATTTTAAAATGTTAAGGACACAAAACGAAAGTTCAAGTTCGTTGGCCAGCATGATCGGATTACATCTTCGGAATGAAATTTTCAAAAATGTAGTCAAAAATTTCAAAATAGCCTGTTTCAGCGAATTTTTTAAGAAAACTAAGCTATTTCTCTCGCCTCAAAATTTGTAGAATGTTAATTTTTGAAAAAATATCACGCAGAAATCCGTTTCAGACTATTCTGAATCATATTCTGAAGTTTAACGCGTTTTTTTAATGTATGTATGTATGTACCTATGTATGTATGTATGTATATATGTATGTATGTGTCATTCCAGACGATAACTGTCCGTAGAATTGTGCTAGAAACTTCAAACAAATTTTAAAATGTTAAGGACACAAAATGAAAGTTCAAGTTCGTTGGCCAGCATGATCGGATTACATCTTTGGGTTGAAATTTTCAAAAATGTAGTCAAAAATTTCAAAATAGCCTGTTTTTTGCGATTTGTTGTGCGAAATAATTTTTTCAGCATACTAACATGTGGTATATTCGGAATCAGCGTAAAATTTCCAATAATAATAATATATGTATCAAGTTTTCAAAAATTTCAAAGTTGAAAAATCAGTCAAAAATCGAAATAATGCCTTTCGTTAGTTGTAAAAATCGATAATATTTGCATGAAACATTGTCCAAATTCAGATCGAACTTTTCTTATGGAAATATCCCTGTATAACCAATCCTAGAACCATATGACGTCGGTATGTTATTTTATTTTATGTCAAGATTTGATGATGTTATGATAGGATACTGTTAAGATTTCAACTGCCTTCAATACTGACCACATTGGACATCGAAATCTATGAATATTTACCTACATTTGTCTTTAAATCTACAAGATTAGTTTAATAATAATAAAGTATGAGTACCTCCTAATTATTTTTAATAATTTGATTCCATGTTTGTCTATCAAAATCATAAACTAAAATTTCTCTACACGATCAATAGCGACTGAAATGTCGAAGATTTCTTCAAAAATTCGCTCATGGGGTCATGCTGCATGACTGGACTTTTTCCTTCTTTAATGGTCAAATCCTACGTTCTATTGATGTGTATTGCGAGTTCCTATTGGATCCCCCAGTGTTCTCCAAGATCCCATTCTCTCGGCAATTTTGGACGGTTTCGGTGGTACATGTGAAGTGTTGTGATATGACGAATACGTTTTCTATGTCATTTATCCTTTTACCCTTCCGAGCTATAATAGCTAATAACCTCGCCGTGTACTACGAACTATATAATTGTAACCAACATACTGCAGTACAAGAGTGTAAATTGTATAAAGTGTAAATTTTTTTCTCACGGACTAACCAAATATACACTTTCATTTGTATTTGAAAGAAACGGTGCTATTTCTAAGGAATACCTTTTCACCCAAGCAAGAACACACTCCACGAGGAGTCACTGTAAAGAGGGTCGCCCCCGGGCCGATCGGAACAACCTAACCGTTCTTATTAGAGATCGTCGAAGTTTTAATTTATTTTGCGTTTGGCAACGTAATAATGATGTTTCTTTAACTCCCTGTTGATTGATGTATTCGCTCTTTTCGTCGAACTAAAATAAATAAATATTTTGCATGCACTTTTTTTTTCAACTCTCATGTAGGTAAACATCAGACAGGTGTTATCGTTTTGAATTGGGTAGTCGACGATACTCATACGATTGTAGTGAGCGATATAGCTATCTCCGCGCAGGTACTCACTCGCCTCTCCTATTGTTCTCCAACGTCAAACCAGCTGAATTAAATTTCGATGCAGGCCGGTGGGAACAAGAAGAGTCTGGGGAAAAAAAACTGAAATCTTATCAACACCTTGAAGCGTCGTTTGGTTCCTCTTCTCAACGAGGGCTCCAAATCCCCTCAAAAGGCAGTAGTCATCTGGGATTCCACTGGCTACTATGTTCCCGACACTGATCGTAGCGGGGGCTACAATCCTGTGCGTGCTAGCTACCGGCAACGGTAAGGTAAGTTTTGTCGGATGAGTCATTTTATTGAAATATTCATAGACAACGTTTCCATTAATCCCATTAAATTAAAAAATTAAAATTACATTCCCCCATTAACCCACTAAAATTAAATTCCATTAAATTTTGGTGTATTATTTTAATAATGGCCGTACACCCACTACACTACACCCGCTGCATCGTCATAGTACATACCTACATAGTTATAAATAATTTTTTCCTCGACATTCAAAAATATGTTCTACCGATCAACTCCGCACTTCATTTATTTCAAAAGTCCTTAAAGAAGTTTTTAATTGACAAGGAACTCTATTCGGTCAGTGAATTTTTCAATTTAAGGTGACCATTCTATTCTGTTTGATGTTCTTTTCTGTTAATTTTTCATTGTTTTTATGACAGCAAAGATCTATTTATTAGCTTTGTTATTATTATTATTACGTAGTACACGCATAAAAAACATCAATCCATCAAAAAGTTATATATATATTATATTTTTAATATCTTAGCTTTTAGATTTACCCCGCAGCAGAGGAATGTTTTATGATGTTTCTCTATGCTGACTTGTAGTTATTCATTACTGTTATGTGTCTGAGATATTAGGTATACTGTATTGGAGTGAATGTTATTTATTTGTGTGAATGTGGGATGAGTGTGTTGTTGCTGGTGAGTGGCCTGGGTGTTCGGCCGACCAGGGGGCAAATTTCTCCTTCATGAGCCACAGTTTGTTCCAGACTCACTCGCCTACCTCTCTTTCCAAGCCACAGGTTTGTTTCTGACTCATCTGCTTCAGTAT
The DNA here is from genome assembly GCA_030762985.1 of Adelphocoris suturalis. Classification (NCBI taxonomy): domain Eukaryota; kingdom Metazoa; phylum Arthropoda; class Insecta; order Hemiptera; family Miridae; genus Adelphocoris; species Adelphocoris suturalis. The sequence continues at coordinate 107,526,510 of CM061044.1, forward strand.
TCCACAGATTTGTTCTGGAAATGCTATCCTGTCAATCCTGAGCAACGGGCTTGTTCCGGTCTCAAACGCCTTTCCAACATCCCATAGCTTTGTTCCGGAATGTCATCCTATCAATTAGCCACATCCAAAGTTGGATACAGTAGTTTCAATCAAGATTTAAAAGGATTTAATCACGTAAAATTAGATTTTACTTTCAAATTCAACTCAAATTCGAGCAAATTTTAATCTTTTGTAACAAGTTTTTTTCCAAAATAGTTTTTATCCGATTTTGTTGAAATTTTCAGGAATTGTGCGCAAGTTTTCCGGGTCAGAGTGACCTTTGCCACTTGTTAGGGCTGCCTGTTCAGAAATGGGCTGGCGGTCCCGGGAGCCACCGTGGTTGGTGGGTCCGGGCCGGTCGGGGCGATCTGGCACCGGCCGGCTACACTCGGGAGTTTTGTGTTCCCCCCTTTTCTTCCTCCCTCCTCACCCTTTAGTCCTACTCCCCACAGACATTTATTCATTTATTTTTAAAATGACGTTTGCTCTATGGTTTGTTATTGATGATGTTTTATGGTAATAAAAAATTTATTATTACGATTATGTCGTATTTTTATTATTATGCTATCGACCAAGAAGAAAACGCTGCAAATCACATAAAGGCGACCCATCGCGCCTCGCAAATGGGTTCACCCCTTTACAGCACCAGAACCCCACAATTTTACGAATTATGACAACGTCATCAATTAATTAGAATTACCTAGTGTATAATAATTATTACCTTAATTATAATTAATAATTAATTAATTATAGTTATTACCTTAATTATAATCACCTAGTGCAATTCAATCGGTCGTTCAATTGGTGGTCGGAGTTTGTTGGCCAGAACTTTTTGAGCACATTAAATTGGTTAAATTCCAAAAAAAATTGCTAACAAAAATTATATTTTTTGCAGAATATCGATCAAATAATATAATATCGACTATAAAATCGAACATTCGAAAGTTTATGTACATAATAATGCTGAAAATGTACTTAAATTTCATTAAAATTTGCTAAAAATTGATAAAAACTGCGAAAAAAGCTAAAAGTCCAAAACCAATTTTTGACTACCAGTTTATTATTTAAGATACGTTTTTTTGCCATAAAATTCATTAGTAACGATTTCCTTGCACTCAACAAGCTCAAATTTCGAAAGAATTTAACATTCGTACAAAGATAATTTACGAAAATTCGCTCATACGATCATGCTGCATAACTGAAACTTTTTATATCAAGTTTAGCAAAGTGGTGGCCACCAACAGCTACAAACCGATGAAGACGATTTCTGAAACTTTACTCATTTATTATTTAATAATTTACACTTATCTATACCGTAGGTTGTTGACACGTCTCTTGGAAGTTTGGAAGGGCGAGAGAGAATCAGCAGAGATGGGCGGACTTACTTTGCGTGGACGAAAATCCCTTTTGCTCAGCCTCCAGTAGGCGCTCTCCGTTTCGCAGTGAGTACAACAATTCATTTAAATTATTCAAGTGCTCATTAATAAATGGAAAGTATGTAAAACACCCGCATAAATAAATGAGTTTTTACTTTCCTTACTTAAAATCGGAATTTTTTTCAGATAGATGCTTGATCTTTTTTTAAGAATTAAGGTTCGGGACATAAAAAAGCCCTCCGAAGAGCAAACTTTACCAAATCTGGGAAACCGATTTTTTCAATAGGTAGTCAATTTTACTTTTATCTTGCTAATTAGGGGAGAAAAATATGTTGTAAAGGTGAAATACAGTACTTTTTAATGTAATCGAGGGTTTTCTTGAGAAATAACCTTTTATGAAAATACGAGTTTGGGGTCGGTTTCTTCGTATTTTTTCATTTTCAATCAAATGGTAACACTTGTAGACCCGAACCCCGTTATAATCGAGTTTTACACTTTAGTTTCAACCACAAAAACATAAAATTTGTCATACCAATTAAACTAAAATTTGGGAGTTAAAGCGTAAAACTTGGTTATGATGGGGTTGGCGAGATATGCAACTGTTACCACCAACCAAAAAAATACGTAGAAACCGACCCCAAACTCGTATTTTCATAGAAGGTAATTTTTCAAGAAAACCGTCAATTTAAGTGAAAAAAAAAACAATGTTTTTCAACATTAAAACATAGTTTTTCCCCCTAATTAACAAAGTACAAGAAAAATTGGCTACACCGTTGGAAAAGTGATATTTTGGCGCAGTTTTTACGGTTCTTTTATCTTGAAAAAAAAAAAAAACTGTTTCTCATAGTTTATTTTTCAAATGAGAAAACTCGAAGTTTCTCAAATTATCTACATTTGCTGTTCAGAGGGCTATTTCATGTCCCAAGCCTTGATCTAAAAAAAAAAAAAAAAAAAAAGATCAGGCATCTATACGATAGAAAATTCAATGATATTCCCAAAGTTATCCTCAAACTTGGGTTTACTCAGAAAATTAAGGGAGTTATGACCAATGTTGTGACAATCGGTCGAATAAAAAAAATAATAAAAAAATCAAATTAATTTTATTGTATAACCCGTAGGTATTACAAGGAGTTCCTGAAATACATATTAAGAATAGCACATGATATCTTGCCTTCATTTCTGCCTCAACAAACAATGTTAGACTTTGACGTATGATGTATCAAATAATTATTACTTATAGGTATAGTTCTACATAATTTACGTATAATAAATGAGCACTGCATAGTTAACATAGATCACAATCAATAATGCCTACTCTCCACTGCCCAATTTCAATAATAATCCCGAGTCCAAATTTTCCAAAGCGGTGTTGATGTTCGTTCTATCTCTTGTAGATTTTCATCTTCTTCTTGACCTGTTTTCTGGAAATGTTGGGAGGGGACGGAGGAGGAGTATTCAGATTAATCTCCACATCTGACCCAGTAGATGTAGAATCATCCAACGTAATTCGTCCATAGTGAATGATAAGTTTTTTTTCCAACAACCAGTAGTTCATCTCCAATCAAGACGGGATGCTTCCCGTATTTTCTTGCTTGAAACAACTTGGGCAAGAGATGCTTCCTGAATTCCCGTGTTCGTCTGTCGTAGAACTTGGATGTATTAAATTGGGATCCCTTGAACTTGAAAATGTTCTGGCTTACTTTAGATTCAGAGAAAATTTAGCAAAATGAATGTGAACAGGTCTACTTCTAGAAGGTTGGATGGTGCCTAAACGTCTTACACCTATCACTTCATAATCCTCAAGAACGCAATTTAATTCCATTCCAAAAATTTCCATCACCTTCCTCTTGAGAATATTCATGTTTTCTTTCCCTTCTAGAAAGTTATGAAGAGTGACAATAGGTCAAAATCACGAGAAAAAATATTATATTGAATGGACTCCTGCAGTTTGCCAGACCAGTTTTCTGTACACCCTGCATGAGTAGGTATACCTATTGAAATACACGATCTGTAGAGCAAGTCGTAAGGCATTGAAAAAATGATAATTATATCTACGAGTATCTAGAATGGGAGAACTGAATCACTCGTGACGAAGTTGTGAAAACCCATTTCAAAACGGAAGTTAGAGAAAAAAAGTTGTCTATTTCTACGAAACATTAAGAGTTACAATGTTAAATCGATTTCCATGGGTATGCCATCATCAGTAACAAACAATAACTAAATATTTACAACTTGTAACACAAATAATCTCCTCTATTGGTATAGATATGTCGATGATATCATCATTCTATGGAAAGGCACAGAAAGACAACTAAGTTCTCTTCATGAAAAAATCAATAAATTAGATCCCTTTATCAAATTCACCCTCGAATTCGGTGGGAATTTTCTTGATCTGTCCATCTCTTTGGTAAATGAGAACCATGATTTTTCAATTTATAGAAAACATACATATAGCGATGTAACGATCCATAGTACTTCAAATCACCCTTTAGTCCATAAGCATGCAGCTTTCCATAGTATGGTCAACCGAGTACTATCTATTCCTATGAGTGAACGAAATTTAACAAAAGAAAAATCCATTATCAAAAGCTACGAAACGTAACGCAGCGAAAATAGACAACGTTCTTTCACTAACTTCAGTTTTTTTAGAATGGGAGTTTCATGGTAGGTACTCCTCATACCAATCATTTTCTAATTTAAGTGTTTCACATTTCATTATGTACAGCCGCCCGTGCCGATCAATAAGTGGGAAGGAGTTTTAAAAGCAACTGAGCTTGTGCCGAAATGTGCTCAGGCGGATGCCCTCACTGGTAACGAATTTGACGGTCAAGAGGATTGCCTATATCTCAGCATCTATAAACCGAAGGTAAGTATCTACTTGTGATAACTAACAATAGTAAATTAAAACTGAAATGAGATTAGTAAGTTGTTTATTAGGGAATTACCGTCTAAATATTCAGAAACCCTCTAATTAATAAAATTGTTAATTAGTTTTTATCATGGAAATAATACAAGTCCAACTCCATCTATAAAAACACTGAAATTGTGACACAATCTATAGCAACTACTCAAGTACTCGGTTGTACGTGAAAATCATCGTTAATTTCGTCACGGACGTTACAAACTTATGCATTTTCAATTAGTTCGTGTGAGCTAAATTGAAATTTACTTTAAAACCATTTCCCTAGCAACGACTCGGTTGTAAGCGGAAATCATCAGAAAACGCTTGCATACGAGTCTGCAACACATTGGGACATTTCATGTCTTTAGTTGCAGACTCGTGTCATCAGAATTGAACAAGCGGTTGCAATCATGTTCTCAATATCAATTATTGAGAATGATCACCTGTGTGTAAACAATTATTTAAACAATCACGCTCATACCGCAGCTTGTCGGCAACGCACTCCGCAGTGGTTAACGTAATATGGTTAGGGAAATCGAGAGCTATCCAACGAGTGGTGAACGATTTTTGTACGATGATAACTGGCGAAGTTAAAGTTCCGTAGCAACGAATCGGTTGTACGTGAAAATCATTAGAAAATGAGCATATTTCGTTACGTAACGTAACGTGACATAACGAAAATTTGGTTGTGTGCCATAGCTAAGACATGAAATGTCAAAAATCAACCGTGGAAAACTAGATATTAATCTGAATACCAATATTTTTGCATTAAAATACTCCACATATGGTACCTACCGCAGATAATAACATTGCAAATTAGCATATAAAGCTCTATTAGTTCTTCTGTGGAGATAAATCGTATGCATATATTAAGTAGTGTTCTTCCATAATACATACAGCAAATCACCGTCCATAAGCGTGCTGGCTTCTATAGTACAAGATGGCCTCCTACTGGAAAAGTTAGGGAAAACCTGGAATTGTCAGGGAATTTTGCAAAAACGACCAAATATCAGGGAACTTTTTAAATGAAAACTTGGTGTAATACTTTAAAGCGTTTTTAGGTATATTATAACTCCCAAACAACCAAACTTCAATAGCCTACTTCATCATGCTAGGAACATATTATTTCATAGGTGAGTTATACGAATGACAAAAATAATTATCAAGAGTTGTGGTTAAACTGTTCAAAAGTAACAACGCTACACGCACATAAAAACTTAATGGATATGCCATTGGATTCTCTGGTAACTACATCACCTAAAGTAAACCATTTTTGAGAAAAATCAACTGAGTATTGAACTAGGGAGAAAAAACCCAGCACAGTAGTGGATTGATCCAGTAAGAGTCCCAAAACTAGTTTGTATTCATAAGCTAGGACTTCTCAGGGGGGTTAAGGAGGGGGAAATTGGCCCATTGGAATGCGGAGTCATGTGTTATAAATTCACAGAGCAAATTTCAAACGAACGATTTTTGTGGGATGGGAAATCAAGAAGTTATACTCTCCCTGGCAACGATTGGTAGTTGATGAAAAAAAGCGTGTCATTTTTTGCTGTCGGACGAAAATTTTGAATAATCCCCAGAGCTAAAAAATCCATGTAAGGAAATATATACTTCAACAAATAGCTTCAGATCACAAATTGAGAGATCTTCAAATATTAAATAAAAAGTATGGGTGAATTTTCGTAAATTATCGTATTAAATTTAGGTTAAATTGTTACGATATTTGAGCACTTCGAGGGCAATAAAATTGTTAAATTTAAGTAGACTACATACAATTTAAGTAGTATGTTTTTTTTCTTGTTTTTTTCTTCTTTAAAATATATAGCATTAAAGGTACAATCAAATGACGAGAAAAAAAAATTGTATTTGATATCTTTTGTCAGGGAAATCTGAAGTTCGATCAGGGAAAAGTCAGGGAAATTAAAAATTTCCATTTGGGGATCACCCTGCAGTATGATCAACCGTGCTATTCCAATGAGTAAACAAAAAGAAAAAGTTCCAGTCATGCAGCATGATCGTATGAGCGAATTTTCATAAACGGTCGTATTACATTTATGTTAAATTCTGTTGAAATTTGAGCACTTTGGGGACAAATAAAAATTTCATTATACGAGTACATTTTATAGCAAATTAACTTTTTGTCAGTAATATTCCAATGAACAAACGATTTTGTGGATTTTTACGATTTTTTCAAGTGTTCCTATCGATTTTTAGCTTATTTTAATGAAATTCAAGTACATTTTTCAGTACAATTTTGTGCTTAAATTTTTAAATGTCCTAGTTCATGTTCGATTAATTTTTTTCGAGTAGCATTCTGCTAAAAAATAGAAATTTGTTAATCTTTAGCAGTTTTTTGCCTTTTTTAGTGATTTTTCAAGTACATTTTTTGAAATTTGACCAATTTAATGTACTCAAAAAGTGTGGACCAACGAACTCATCCTTTCTTTTGAAATGCTTGATTATTTTTATTTTAAAATTTTTGGAGCCATTGCAATAGCTTTATTTCCTAAGAAAATTCGCTAAAACCAATTATAAAAGCATGGATACGGGGGAAATCCCGTTGATACCATTTGGGATAAGGTTTTGAGGGAAAAAAGTAGGGACAAAGTCTCCAGTTTGGCCAGGGAAGATGTATTTTTGGGTTGAAAACAACGAACCTCAAAAACGTGTACCTTATTATGGGAAAATGTATGTTCCACTAATAATTTCCCTTTCTACTTAGTTCTTTTTCTTATAAATTCCGGGGGGTAGAGGCTATTTGTTCTAAACTAACACAGTTCTAAACTAACAGGCTTTCGAGTAAATAAAATTTAGCTCCCATGTACTGTGAACAGAGATGTCTATTCTTATCTGGGCGAGTTTTCATTTTATTTTCTAATTATTTTAGAAGTGTGATTATTTATTTCACTTACCGATGTACTAAATTGTCTTACAGTGACATATTATGCAATACTTATCATTAAGACTTGTACTCAATGTAATAATCTTCACGATCTTCAGGATGTTTTACAATAAAACTTTACTAGATAGATTTATTCAGCTCTCGAGTCGGTAGGCACCTGCTCGAACTACATCTACCTACCTAATAGATCCCTACCGTTCTATTTGTTTAGCCAGCTAGTGCGATAAAAGAGCGATAAGATCTAATGAGAACCATTCAACGTTCTTTGTATTTCTTTTTTTATCAACAAGTGATAGTACGAATGTTTTATTAAATTACCTTCATTCACTCAAATCTAAACGAATGGCTCTTGATGATTTTACCGATTGCGAAGATTAGGTAACTTCTCATGAGTAACAGGCAGTACCTATATTAAAAATAAATTACAGTTACTATCGATGTAAACAGGTCCAATAAATTACGAAAAAAATTCATAAAACATCATCAAGTTTCCTCTTCCGTTCTCTAGAGGGCCCAAATCCATGTTTTTAAAGTTTAATCAAATTAACCGAATTGGATTAGATGCTTGCTGGTAGATATTTTAGCAACAAACTACCTATAAATTGTACAGTTCTTAGATTAGTATTGCCCGACTTTTTCTAACCATTATTAATGCCATTATTAACCCCACGATATCTATTATTTAATAATTATTGTAAACATCTGTTTATCTTAGACTGACACGAAAAATCTACCAATCGTTTTTTACGTTCATGGCGGAGCGTTTGCTTTTGGAAACCCAGGAACACCTGAAATGGCAGACTTTATCATGGATGAAGATGTCATTCTTGTCACGACTACATATAGACTGGGGTCTCTGGGTGAGTAGATTACATCATGGAAACTACATTTCAATACTTATTAGTTATCTGAATATTTATTAAGCGAGACGCTAGTCTCGCATTGCCAAGCTTTCAATAAACCATTGCTACGAGACGGCCGAAATAGGTAACAAAGTAGAACTTCGGGCCAACCCTGGCCGCCTCCCGACTCCATCCTGTCCGCTCAAACCTACTTTTCTTTGCATATCCCAGGAGGGGTGTTATCCTGGGCATTAGGGTTATTACTCGTAGATATCGTTTGTAGGTACCTACCTCTTAAAAAAAATTTAAAACCCCGTGAATTCCATCCTACTCCCTTGATTCGATTTTGAGAAATTCAAAACAAAAACTAGAAATTGGCTAAAAATGACGTTTTTACGCATGATACAATTATTCCACTGTGTAAATTAGCATCTAAGGATCTGAGATTTTCAGGATGTCTCACTCATGAAATTTCAATATTTCAAGTTGAATTAGAATTTAATCGTAATCTTCTCCACAAATTACATATACACACTTTTATTTATTATTATTATTTATTTTTTGAATAATGAAATTCTCCTCAAGAATGGATAGGGCACACCATGAAATAAAAAACGAAAAAACTAGACTAAAAATAGTAGTGGGAAAGATACGCAGGATTGACCGAAGCCGAGCTGGCACCAGAGATCAAGGATGAATGCGGAAGAAAGGGGGGGCTGGATAAATGGAAGTCTTGAAGAGCGCCGGTGGTGGTGGTACCACGATGCACACATGCTGAGATGCTCAGCTCGAGTAACTCTGTGGCGCTTTTTCCACATCCCACCTCATTGTCGAAGCCGAAGTACCAGATACTTCTTGCGTCTATCTCAACAAAATAAACGAAACAAAAGACACAGATGTGTTTTAGGTTTTTCGGGCCAAGTTCATGGGCGGTATTGTCTTATTGTGTTGTCTTCTATTGTAAATAACGGTAGAGAAGGGGGTATAACGGTTCTATATAAACGAAAACGAGGTGTCAAAATACATGTTTTCGGACTTTCTTCTTTTTATATCGTCTCCCCTCGTTTTTTGCTACCGACTCCAACCGATTATCCTCAGTCGTTTTTGATGAAATTTGAAATATAGATCACATTTTTGATCTGACAAAGTACCTACCTTTGGAATTCCCTGATCAGCTGAGTGAATTAAATTCTCTCCCCTTCACCCTAAGAAGTTGAAATTTGATAGCGAGACTCTCTGGGATATCAAGGTAGGTACGAATAAACTCAGGGGCTCTTTCTTGATCAGCTGAGTGAGCTAAATTCTTTCCTGTTTACTCTAAAAGTTGAAATTTGGTAGGGAGACTCTTTAGGACTCTGTGCAAATTTTCTGGTAAGTGATATAATAACGTTTGCCAAGTTGAGTGGGACGTACCTACCACTCGCTTTCTCACTTAGGTATTGTGATATTGTATTGACGTGTAGAATTAGGTAGTTCGTGACATAATGTGACGAAATTATAAACGGCTAACCCGCTCAATTCTTGATAGTTTAGTAATCTAGTAACCAAAATTGACCACAAAGTACCTCTCGAACATCGAATATTATGTTCGCGCTTGCGCACAAGCCAAAATGAAAGTTTTACGACGATGAAACATGTAGAAACCCTTCTGTAAGCTATCCCTGAAGCTCTCATCTGACTCGGCTTTGTATTTCGGCGATTCATCTGAAACAACGAAGGCAACGCTTGCCAAACGAACTTAGTTGCCACAGTTGATTCAATTGCATTCGAATTAATGGGACATTATGTTGGGTTTATTATTAAATTACCCTTCGATTCTGAGCGAATTCCATCCATTAAGGTTGAAGTAGGTAGGTGTTCAAGGAAATTCACATTCGTGTTGCAGGACCTATGGGAGGCAATCCAAGGGCTAACACATTTTATTTGGGGGAAAAAAAAATGGAATATCATAGTTTTCTAAGGAAATTTGCTAAATTTTAGGTTAACCGTACAGTAGTTAACAGTTTAGCGCACGATGACTAGAACTCCTCCGGGTCGGCTTCTCAAATATCTACTTATTCTGCGAGTTTCACGAAGCGATTTTAGTAACATTTTGCTACAGTAAACAGCGCACATTTAGATGTAAGTATATTAATGAGAGAATTATGCATTTCAAAGGATTCGCATCTTTAAACGATCAAGAACTCCCGGGAAATATGGGGCTCAAAGACCAGGCACTGGCCCTTCGCTGGGTGCACGATCATATCGCGGCATTTGGAGGAAACCCAGAGGCTATTACTGTGCTTGGAGAGTCTGCAGGGGGTGCGAGTGCCCATTACCTCGCCATATCACCAGCCACCAGAGGTAAGTACTGACTGTGTAATTGTAAGTACTGATTTGGCAAAAAAATTGAGACCAATTGTAACGTACGTACAGGTACCGTGCAAGTTAGTACGGTTCGATAATCGGACATTCATCTTTAAATCCTCTGATGTCACCGGCTCTGTTTAATTTGTCCATAGATTTGGTGAAGGGGGCTGTCCTAACATCCGGCGTTGTGAATAAAGTTTGGTCCTGGAGAGACCCTCTTTTGGTTAAACAGACGACTGTTGATTTAGCGGAACGCCTGAATTGTTCGAGAGACTCTTCCAGAGAAACTGTCGAGTGTCTCAAACAAATCGATGACCCTTCAAAAATCGTCGAGGCTGCAGAACTAGTAAAACCAGAGGTTGGTCCATACACAAATGCTCCACGGCATCTATTAGCATTATGATTTTGCAAGGTACCTATAGAATGGCAGTTATTTTCATTGATTCATTTTTATTAGGAACAATTGTTTGTGTTTTTGGGGAGTTGGCTGTTCAAAATGAGTAGAATCAAGGTAGGTCAGTGACTCGTATAACTTGTTCAAAACGGGATGGCAGTCCGAAAGTTAGGTACCTACCTGTTTTACTGGGTACCTACTAGGTACCTGGATGGAAGGGTCAATTGACAGGTACTTTATCGTCCCCCCCCCCCCCCCCCCCCCCCCCCCCCCCCCCAGTCAACACTCCCGCCCGATGTTTCTAGGCATTCCATCTTACTTAGATTACATATTCACGTAGAATTTGTGACAATTTAAAGCTGAGGGAAGAAATTATATTATTTAAAAAAAAAAAAAAAGTCCAGTCATGCAGCATGACCCCATTAGCGAATTTTTGACGAAATCTTTGACATTTCAGTCGCCATTGATCATGTAGAGAAATTATAACGGAAAAGTACCAATTGACAACCTCCTTTGGTTGTCCTTTCTCTTGGTTACCATTTTATACCACTACCATAAACTCATTTTTCGTGGGTTTTTTTTTAAATCTTGATAATAGAAGTATTGTTGAACAGTAACTGAATTTCTGAAGAAAATGAGATCAAACTCGTGGTCAATAGGATGAGTTAGACTTTCCGCAAGTAAATACCTATCTACTTACCTCACAGTACAGTTCCCCCTTCCCTCATTTAATTTAGCGATGTAGGGCTTAATTACACTCATTCTGATCATGAAGACAACGAAAATATCTATCACTTAGAGGTCACTCATTGAGAGCTTGACACGTAATATGAACTCGAACTGCCATTTTGTTTTGAACAAGGTATAGAAACGGTGCCTTCGTGAGGGTAAGAAAAGTAAATTTTGGATATCACAGCTACGACTAGATATGCGTTCAGAACAGCGTTGGCGTTCAGACTCTAGCTTGCCTGGGGCTGGGCTAATCGCATCGGTAGAAAGCACTCCATCAACTACTGTTGAATGTATTTGTACATATTACATATATCTCCAACATTAGAATGACTGTGATATTTCAAAATTATGACGCCCATTTCTGCCTGACTGCAACTTGACTAGCGTGCCCATTTTGGCCTCCGCATTTTGCACTCTGACGCCAATCAGTATCCAATACTACTGTTTAACAATAATACAATTTATATATACTGTCCAGCCCAGCCCATTGGCGAAATTTATACTGCCCACCTCCTTGGCAGATTTATACTTTCCACCCCATTGGCTAGATTTATACTGCCCACCTCCTTGGCGAGATTTATTCTGACAGAACACCCATTGCGGCCTGACGGGCCGGAGGTGGCGGTGGGAGCGCAGGCAATGCAGGAACCACGGAGGGAGGTAGCAAAATCTCTCTCTCCCCTTTGTTTTTTTAATCCAAGGAGGTTTTCCTCCAAATAGGTTTTCCGCAAATAAATCCCTTCAAACTGAATCAATTAAGTTGAAACTCAACCAAATGAAAGGGCATGATTCACTGAGTGTTCTTAGACCAAAACGAACAATGTATCTCAATTAGAAACTGAGATATTATCAAAGAACAGAATTTGAATTATCTGATTTTCAATGATGATGTCAAATCTACGCATAAATACCTTTCATATATTTTTTTTTAATTTTAATGAAGGAAATCAGCCAGATAGAACGGCCATACTAACTGCCATAAGATGTCGTAAATTTTGTTAATATATAATATTGCATGTTGGTGTTAGTTAATATTGGTAACTAGATATCAAAGTAAATCTTGATATTTGTACTGATTATTCAGGGTGATGATATTGTGTTTGCTCCAACGACCGAGCCTGCTGGCCCAGGAGCGTTTGCTGCGGAGGATTTGACAAAGATCACATCCACGAAACCGATGATAGTTTCCTTTACAGCTGGTGAACACCTCTTGTTTGAATTACGTGAGTGTACATAATTAATGTTGCATACTCGTAATTAAGGTGCTTATAATTATAATATTTATAATAGGTACTTACTTATTGGAACTGAAACAGTTGTGTGACACCTAATTACATAGATGTGCAGTCAATATTGTAGTGTAGGTAGATATTCGTTACCACAGTTATGGAGTAGTTACATGAAGTGAGATACGTATATAGACACAATGATACAAAGAATATCCGTACCGAAAAGACATGAGATACTACTCAAATACAAAGTAAGAACAGGTAAATGCCATAATGCTTGTAATATTAAAATAATTTTTACTATGATGGACGAAAGGATTACACTAAACAGCGAAAAAACGAAGAGGTGTACGATTGCCTACACCAATATAATGTATGGAATGATATCTCGGACATACCTATATGTAAATATGAATTGAAATCTTTCTGTCTATGATAAAAATTTGGAGGGTGGAGACCCTTGGGCAAACTCCCCAACGCAGTCCAAAATCCTTTATAGGTAGTTATTTTATTTAGAAAGTAGATAAGAAAGGTCGTTAGCGGCACAGCTGAACAAGGTATTTTTCTTCTTGCCATTTATGTTTGATTTATTATAATGTTCATCAGGGCTTAAACGGATTTAGTTTGTTCTTGTCACATTTTCTTGGCTCATAATGAGACAAACACATGTTTACTGCCATTGTTTAACTTGGATGTAGGGATTGAGGGTGGAAGTAGTTACAGAGTCTTCCAAAAGTCTGATTTTATTTATATGTCGACTAGTTTCGCCTATAACAGGCCACTTCAGGTCAACCTATTGCAAGACAGGCAACAATAAGTGACCACTTAATGGTATAGGTATATGTGGAATGGTAGGTACAATTACAAAAATGACAACCAATGTATTATTAGTTATTACATAGTGCAGTTTTGTATTTAACTTCTAGCATATCAACCATGCGCATAGGCAACATTTCGATGGAATCATCACCAATGGCTCTCCTTGCTAGGGCATCAGCACACTCACACCTACATTGCTTGGCACCCACATAAAAGTTATGTTTGTGCCTAATGTTGTGGCTGGGTGTAGTGAAACACGCAGGCTTTGTATTAGGGGATCATATGAATATACAGATATATACATATATATACAGATCACATAATTTCCAACTCCCAATAGCTGGCAGTGTTGAACAGCCAGCGTCACTGCCCACAGCTCTGCTGTGAATACAGACGCAACAGGTGGTAAGCGTCTAGTGGCTTGGAAGTTGGGTCTCCATAGAGCAAGGCCAACACCATCAGGCGTTTTTGAGACATCAGTCAATAAGAGAGTGTGTCCAGCATATCGCTGGGTTGCCTCTGAGTAACGACATCTGAGGATATGTGGGGGTGTATTGCCCTTGACCTCAATATTTATTTATTATTTGCTATATAGTACATAAAGTGATATAATACAAATGGTTCAATTTGTTTATTAGCTATGGTTATGACTGAAAATGGATAATCCCCTTCCCCCTGGGTTCTATATGTATTCATTTATCGCTTCCGAAACTACCTAATAAGTAGCGGAACATATTTTTCACTTCCGAGAAAAGAAAACATGTTTGTCTCCAAAATCAAAATATCCACTCATCTTTTACGTTTTAGACAATTCAGGAAAACTTTCGTTCCGAAAAGTGTGAGTCTGTCTGTCTGTGTGTGTGTCCGCTCAATTTCCACGCAGTTTTCATTCGATTTTGGTGAAAATTTCAGAGAATGTGTGGGCTAGGGTGTAGATGGTCTCCTAACAGTTTCAATGTGCCCAACTCAATACTTCACACTGCGCATGCGCAAACGTAAACTCCACCAAGCATCATTTTCTTACACCCGCAAATCGTCCGATCTCGCTTAAATTTGGGGGATAGTTGGGAGAAGATGATTTGATCATTCCACATCGAATTCAAGACAATCATAACATTATTAGAATCAGTATCGCTCGAGCATTCGTCGTGAACGGACCTCCGGCTCTCTTATCTCTCCAACGTATCGCATCGTATCGGTGAGTCACTTTTACTCTTTGATCGACCCGTAACATTAGATTGTCTAATAGATAACAGGTAGATTAGTGGATTGTCAACCTTTACAACATGGGTGAAGACGATTTGTTGAAGAATAAACCACCTGACTTACCAATGGAAGCAGATGATGGTACATCGATCACTAATGATTCTACTAATATCTCCAAACCTGAAAAATATAAGTTACTACCGGCATAAGTAGCGTGGTAAAGTACCACTTTAATGATGTTGGCCCTTTCTGCGTTCTTATTGAAAGCGATAACACAACCGAAGCAGGAATTTCGCGGTTACACCCGATGACATTGGGAAAGTTATTTCACATAAAACACCCAGAATTATCCAAGCATATTATGTGTATCAATAAAGCTGGACGGAACAGGTTGAAGATTGATTTAGATAATTATATGTCGGCTAATAAATTATTGGCGTCTACAATTTTGAAAGGTGCCGGTTTCAGTACATCGATACCGGCGTATATGGTAAAACGCAAATTCGTGGTTAGAGGAGTAGACACTAACTTGAACGAAGCCGAAATTAAAGCCCATCTAAGAGGCGATGTTCCCGGAACCGATCTGGTTATTCTGGACATCAAAAGAATGAACCGAAAAGTTATAGACTCAAACGACGGAACGGTGAAATATGTCCCTACGCAGTCGGTAGCGGTCACTATTCGTGGGCAGCGTATCCCGACATACGTTTCTATTTTGTACGTACGTTGCGAAGTGAAGCCCTACATCCAAAGATTAATCCAATGTTCCCAGTGTTGGAGATACGGGCATTTTCAGGACCAGTGTAAGGCGGCACCAAGATGCGAATCATGTGGGGACTCTCAACATAAAAAAGAGTCATGCCCATCAAGCGAAAAGAAATGCTTACATTGTAAACTAAATCACAGTACATCGGACCGTAAACTGCCCTGAATATCAGACGGAAGTAAGCATAAAAACCATTATGAGTACTCAAAGTATCTCATACTTTGAAGCTAAATCTTTCGTTACAGGAAAATCATACGCCACGAAATCTAATGCAACACCACCGTCCAGACATGATGCCCGAGAGTTTCCACCGCTTCAAACTGATACGATTCCTCAACGAAGCTACTTGACTGCTCCAAGAGCTAATAAGAGGCAACGGGAGGTGCCCACACTTACTGATATCGAACGGATCACCCGTGAGTTCACCCACGATGTTGTTAAGAAAAAAGTCCAGTCATGCAGCATGACCCCATGAGCGAATTTTTGAAGAAATCTTCGACATTTCAGTCGCTATTTACAACTAGCGAACGGCATTATTTCGATTTTTGACTGATTTTTCAACTTTGAAATTTTTGAAAACTTGATACATATTCTTATAGGACATTTTACGCTGATTCCGAATATACCACATGTTAGTATGCTGAAAAAATTATTTCGCACAACAAATCGCAAAAAACAGGCTATTTTGAAATTTTTGACTACATTTTTGAAAATTTCAACCCGAAGATGTAATCCGATCATGCTGGCCAACGAACTTGAACTTTCGTTTTGTGTCCTTAACATTTTAAAATTTGTTTGAAGTTTCTAGCACAATTCTACGGACAGTTATCGTCTGGAATGACACATACATACATACATACATACATACATATATACATATATACATATATACATATATACATACATACATACATAAAAAAATGCGTTAAACTTCAGAATATGATTCAGAATAGCCTGAAACGGATTTCTGCATAAAATGTTTTCAAAAATTCACATTCTACAAATTTTGAGGCGAGAGCAATAGCTTAATTTTCTTCAAAAATTCGCTAAAATCAGCCAGGAGGATTCATACAATCAAACCCACACCGGACCCCAGCAGCTGAAGCTGTAGGAAATACGTCGAAGCACCTTCTTGAAAGGGATCACGCTAAATACTCAAGAGAAGATATCATCAATCTTGTCATGTCGATATTAAAACTTGAAGGAATAAGAGAACACGTTACTTGTAGGCTGGATGATGTGATATTAAAAGAAATAATGAGGGATCAAATCGAATTACCTTAGTTTAATTTAGAAGTGATATTGAATTAGGTACCATAGTTACTTATTATAATTTAGTAGTTACATTGAGTTACAGAATTTCACAACTAAAAGTAAAAGTATTTTATATTTTTAACAAACAAAATGAACCATAACGAAACTTTTAAATGACTTCAATGGAATTCACGATCGTTATCATCTAAAAAAGATATTTTGCAGCAGTTTCTAATGGCTGAGTCTATTTCACTAGGTTTAATATCTGAAACTTGGCTAAGTAATTCTCACAACATAATTTTTAGAGACTTCAACATTCTAAAAGAGCTGATAGAGACGACGGATATGGTGGCGCAGGTCTCTTAATCAGAAACAGCTACAATTATACTGATATAACTGATTCTATCCACAGAATCAATGGAGTTCAGTGTGTAGGAGCGAAGGTTATTATTAATGACGGAAGATCAGGGACAGTCAATATTGTTGCCCTCTACAATGATAACACCAATCCAATTTCTGCAAGTCAATGGAATAATTTTTTCTCATCCATTCCTCACCCAAAAATCATTGGAGGTGATTTTAACATCCACCACCTTTGTTTTGGCTCATCGTGGTCCGATTCAAAGGGAGAAAATTTCGTTGAATCGTTGACTGATTCTAATTTGGTTTATTTAAACAACGGTTCTCCTACTTTGGTGAGGAATAGAAACAGCATACACAATTCAGCAGTAGATATTACTATAATTTCACCTTCTCTGGCATGCGATTTTACGTGGAATACTTTGGATGATCCACTTGGTTCTAATCACTACCCTATCATTTTCGAATCGACTAGGTGGCAAATTCCAAAAAGAACCGTAGCCACTACCAGAAAATGGAATATCAAAAACACAGATTGGGTAGATTTCAATAATATGTTGAGCAATACTCAACCTGCCGACGAATACTCATCATTCATCAATCAAATATCTAAGGCATGTGATCAATGTTTTCCTCAGGTCCAGTTAACAGTACCTCTCCAAAAATCGGCGATCTGGTGGAACTCTGATTGTAGAAGGTCGTTCGAAAGACGAACTGAAGCATTCAAGAACTACAGAGACGATTTAGCCTCAAGACAAAAATGTTTAGCTTATATGCAGGTAGACGAAGTGTTTAAAAAGACTGTATTGGAGAGCAAAAAGAATTCGTGGATAGAATATTGCACAAATCTGAATAGATTAACACCCTTGAAAGAAATATGGCAACAAGTTAAAAAACTCAAAAATAGACGGGACTCAATTCACAGCCTATGGGGCATGGAGGAGCATGGTCCGATGAACTATTTGATAAGTATGCCCCACCTTTTGTTGAAGAGCTTATTGATCCTTCAGGTCTTACAGAAAACTCAACTCCCGAACTCGACGAACCTTTCAGTTACCTGGAGTTGATTGCAGCTCTGAAAACAAACGTTAACACTGCACCCGGATATGATTGTTTCGTGTACCCCATTCTACATGATTTACCTGAAAGTTATAAACGCCAACTTCTACAGCTGCTAAATCATATTTGGCAAAGTGGAGAATGCCCAGAACAGTGGAGAGATTAGATTTTGGTTCCTTTACTGAAACCTGGAAAAATCCCGAACTCCAGTGCATCATATCGATTGATTTCTCTATGCTCTTGTCTACTAAAAACATATGAACGGCTTATGAAAAACAGACTTGAGTGGTGGTTGGAGCATAACAACAAACTACCTACTTCCCAATTCGGATTTAGAAAAAATAAATCGGCTTTTGACGGAATCACTATGTTAGTTAGTAGTATCCATAAATCATTATCATCACGTTCTGCGACTTTGGCAATGTTTTTTGATATTGCTTCTGCATACGATAATGTAAATTTAAAAATATTGGCAGACTCTATGCTAACAATGGGCATTTCCCAGCGGTACATACGAAACATAGTGAATATGTCTTGCAAGCGAAAGCTTTACCTGAGGGTTGGAAACCAGTATTTGGGACCTCGTTACTGTTCTAAAGGGTTAGCACAAGGGGGGATTCTATCACCCATGCTCTATTCAATTTACGTTGCAGATATTGAGTCCATTGTTCCACATGGTGTCTCAATTATTCAATTTGCTGACGACATTTGCGTTTTCACTGAATGCCAAGATATAGAGGTCGGTATGGAACTAATCGAAAGTTTTGTGATTGGCTTTATTCACTGGTGTGAACTTAAAGGGCTAGACATAGCATGTGAAAAATCGGTACTCGTTCCATTTACCCGTAAACGACGTTTAGGTCTGAACGCTACAATTGATTTGGCAGGTCACTCATTCAAGGTCGAACATAAATTTAAATTCCTGGGATTGTGGATCGATAAAACATTGACTTGGAAAACACATATTTCATATATAATTGGCAAATGTGAGAAATATTTAAATGTACTAAAAATGGTAACAAATAACAACTGGGGAGCTGATCCCTTAACTGCCTTGCTGTTTTACCGTTCCACCATTAGAGCCATTATGGACTACGGGTCATCGTTTTATGGCCAAGCAGCTGTCACAAATCTTAGAGCATTATCCATTCTCCAGAATAAATGTATCAGACAATGCATGGGATATCTAACGTCAACACCTATCGACACTATACTTGCAGAGTCATCTGAATTGCCATTGACCTTAAGGAGACAATTTTTAACTGACAAATACGTCATTCGCCAAATATCTAATAATGGTGCACCAATACATGCCATAATGGAACTTGCTCACACAGTGGCTTTCAATAGTAACTGGATAAATAAAGTAATACCACCTGTAGTTACAAGTTTTCTGCAAATGTCGACAAAATGTAGCCATATCGTAATAAATAACCCCCTCCCAATATTTTCCATAGAATATTCGATATTGTTTACTCCAATACAATTCCATCAGTTCCGACCCACCGATGATACGATAGCAATAAATGCTCAATTCGTAGAATTCGTCGAGCATAGGTGGCAGCAATATAAATTAGTGTTCACAGACGGCTCAAAAACAGGGGATATGGTGGGTTCGGCAGTTTTGGATGTTGACTCTGGGGTAGTCACGAGATACAAGCTACCAGAGGAGACAAGCAGTTATTCCTCCGAGGTGATCGCAATAATTCAAGCTCTAAAACTCCTACTTTCATCAACTCGAATAAACAATGCCAAAAAAAAAAAAAAAAACATTATTAGAATGGGAAATCCTTGTAACAAGCATAATTTTCACAGTTTTTATCCGATTTTTTGTCTCTTTAGTAATTAAAATTAATTTCATTCCACCTAATAGTATTTATTAATGAGCAACAAGATACAAAAAGCTTAGAACAATTAAGTACCTGCATTTTTTTCAAAACCTATGTAATAATCACGCCTTATTTAATTAGTTTTTTTTTCACATCTAAGCTATTAAAATGCAAGGAGGGGGCAAAGCAAAAAGCGCCGCTCAAGACTTGGACGCCTACACACAGAGCATTCTCAAAAGCTATTTCAAGAATGATGGAAAATTGAGATCCGCAGCGGCTAAAGTGAAAGAGCGCTATTTGAAGCACGATAAAGACTCAATTCCAGAGCTTATACACGACATAGGCATGGCAAGTAGTAATGGTTATGTATTATTGGAAGAAATGGAAGATAAGATTTCCAAATTTCTGTAATGTAGGTAATAGGTATAATACGTTCCTACCGATTCAGCTCCGGGTGGACATTTCCCTTAAAAAATACCTCGTTTTCGAACTCTTCTCTTTGCATAATAGCCACCAATCCCGTTACCACTCAGACTAAACTCAATGCGTCCCGTTGAGTAAATAATATTCATAACGAACAGATGAATATTGATATTCATATAACGCATCGTAATGTGGGTATGTAGGTAACTACGTACAAAAATTCACTTCAATAGGTTCGTTTTATTTAAAATTGACAAAAATTAAGACGATTCTTTAGTGTTTTCAATTAAGGGACTCGTAATGGACTAGTCAATCAATACCTAACTAGAGAAGACAATGTAGAAGGGAAATTTTATCGGTTCACTGACATTTGTATAAATAGATCACGCACGCGCATAATTTCCCAGTTATTCTACCCAAATCTATGTATGTAGGAATTTATTCTCGATGTTGAAAATTGTGGAAATGTGCAAATGGTTAATCATTCTTCATGAATCACAGAAAAAGGTGGTAACAGCCGAAAAAAATTTAAAATCCTAGCAGCAGCCGAACACAGGAGTAATACGAACTAAATCACTCGCGACGAAGTTGTGGAAACCCATTTCAAGACGGAAGTTAGTGAAAAACTTTGTCTATTTCCACGAAAAATAAAGAGTTACAATGTTAAATCGATTTCGACGGTTAGGCCATCATCAGTAACAAACAATAACTGAACACACTTTAGAAAGTACTCAGATTACAGTCAGAGGTGAAGGGAGATTGAATCCCATTGCTCCCTTCACTTAGCTTGCATTTAATTGGTTGTACCTCCAGCCCCCTTTCCTTTCTCTCGACCAATGGGATTCAATCTTCCTTCACCTATGACTAAATAAGCTGTGTCCTTTCTAATGTTTGTTCAGTTATTGTTTGTTACTGATGATGGCGAAACCGTTTAAATCGATTTAAAATTGTAACTCTTCAGGGAGAAATCTAACTTCCGAGAAAGTCTAACTTCCGTTTTGACAGGATAAATGTTGGAAAGGTCTGTAAGGGTAGATGTCATAAATGAAAACATCAATACGTGGTTGAAACTACGCACTTCCATTTTTATTGAAGTATGTTTGAGTTAAGCAATTTTTTAAATTAATTTAACAGCTAATGCAAACTCTTATTTTATCAGTTGTTTCAAGACATGCTCTTTGTGTACCCTGCTCTGAATACCGCTGAAACCCACAAAGGCCCTGTATGGATGTATCAATTCGTACACAGAGGAGAAATCAGCATGTTCGATTTCAGTTTTCGAATCAACACTACAGGTATTGGTCCATTTTTTCACCATCTACCCTAATGTAATTTCTTTTAATTTTAGCATGGAACATGCTTTAGCCTTGGACTAATTAGCGAAAAATGTTACGTTAATGTGTCGCAAAACCTTGGACTAAGCAACTAGCGAAAAACGTTACGCGGATGTGACACAAAACCTTGGATTGGTTGAAAATGCCCTCCCTCGTAAAGAGTGATTTGTCAGTCCACAATATCCTTCCTCTCTCCTCGAAAACGTTCCCGCAGATATCATTTTCCAGCAAGATGGTGCTCCTCCACATTACAGTAGAAGAGTTCGGGATTGGCTAACCCAAAATTTTACCCCTTGGATTGGTAGAAACGGGGTGATCAACTGGCCCGCCAGATCGCCGGATCTCACTCCAATGGACTTTTTTATTTGGGGACTGTTCAAGAGCATTGTTTATGCAACTGAGGTAGAAGATGAAGAAGAGTTAAAGAGAAGAATCCGAGAGGCAAGCGTTACCGTGCAAGAACGTCTGACCTTCAAGGTGACAGTGGGACAAATGCGCAAGCGTGCTAGAGCATGCATCAGAAATAACGGTGGACAGTTTGAAAACGGGCTTTTTTAATTAATACGCTTCTAGATGAACATTTAGGTTTTTTAACATGTAGGGAAACCTAATTTCAATTTGTAATCGGACATTGTTGTCATAATCCTTTCAATTAAAAACATTTTAAAAAATTTTACATTTTTTTCTACACTGATCAAACCCCCCCATTTTTAAGTGCCTAACTTTTTTTGCATTTCAACTTGAAATTTTCAACGAAGAAACAAGATAATCTCAAATTTGACCATGCCGTTGGAAAGCGTATTAAATGAAGAAGTTTTCATGAGATTTGCCAGTCTCCAGGATTTTTTTTGAAAGAGAAGTAACGTTTCAAAGATTTTCAGAAATTTCATTTTATAGAATTTGTCTACGTTTGAGCAGTTGTTATGGTCTTTAGACGGTACTTTTCAAGAATAAAATTACAGTATTCTTATGAACTGTTTAAAGTTTTTTTGTTTTTTTTTTTTCAGTTTTTATCGATTTTTTAAAAGCACATTTTAATGAAATTTAACTACGTTTTTCAGCATAATTTATTATTTCTGATAACACTATTACATAGATCACTAGTCTAAAATTATTAAAATCGATTGAGAATAGGGGGTGTGAGGGGATGAGCAGATAGTTGGGCACGTTTTCTCATCAGTTTATTTTCCTTCCGAGCACTTTCGCCAATGCCTATGCCTCATTTGGGAGCTAAAAGGTGATAAGAGACAACAGACTATTTTAGGTGTTAAGTTCTAGCATATTTAGTTATAGGTTAGGATATAGGTACCTAGTAATTATTATTTATAAGTTTTAGATATAGGTACAAAGAATTAAGTGTAGTTATAATTATTTTGCATTTTTGGTAGTTTGCATTTTTTCCGGCCTGACGAAATCCCCCAGTAATTTACTCAGCTTCATGTACCTATATCTCCGGCCCTACTCAATTTATCGCCTCAATTTTTTTTTTTTTTTTTTTTTTTTTTCTCTTGTCAAAGATACTGTCCTTGACAGTTTGTGCCAAGGAGACTCCGTTATGACAACAACACAAAAATAGGGATGCTGTAACAAGAAAAGTAGAATTTAGCCGTAAAATTTCGAAAAATAGATCAACCTATCTGATACTGTGAGTTAAATTATAGAAAATCCTTGGCACAGCGTTTGTAGCATTTATTCACGCACAATTTAAAGAAATGTTGCGTAGAATCCAAATCTGAAATGGAAAGAGGGGATTCCTATTTGAAACCAAAGAAATCGCATAGCTTCCTCGTATCCAAGACTTAGACCCCTCGTGGTTTTATTGTTGATTTATCGAAGTTGCTTGAAATGCTTGCATACGAGTCTGCAACACATTGGGACATTTCCATGTGTGTTTTCTTATTGTATTTATTACTAGGCAGATCTCACCAGTGCATCGCACGGCGGGGCGTACAGATCAATTAAATGGGCCGTAAGAGAAACCGCCCACCCGTGGGTACTTAATTGAATTCGCGATCGTGTTGACTCATTGTTCCGACACCCGTGGGTACATTATTGAATTCGATCCAGGCTACATCACCTACCCCCCTGCAGACTCGTATGCAAGCTCCAAGAGCCACTCAGCTGATCCGGACCCTGGGCATCGTCAAGTAAATGTCCTAAAGAGGCTATATAAGAAATTACAGCTTCCTAGAGTGTAAAGCATAGAAATTACCTATTAAAATGATTTAACCACCGCTTCACAAATCAAACCGGTCTCGCAATATTTGGATCACCTGCTATGAATCAAATCATCGAAACACCAGCTCAATGAAATCATCAGAAATTAACAAGCGGTGGCAATCATGTTCACAATATCAATTATTGAGAATGATCACCTGAGTGGACACAATTATTCAAATAACCTTGCTCATAACTCAGCTTGTTGGCCACGCACTTCGCAGTAGTTAACATAATATGGTTGGATAAATCGAGAGCTTTCGAACGAATGGTCAACGAATTTTGTGGGATGAAACACGACGAAGTACCATTTCCCTAGCAACGACTCGGTTATAAGCGGAAATCATCAAAATATTTTCGTGAGCAATTTTCCGTGACGTTTTTTTAGTTTATGTGCCATAGCAAAGACATAAAGAAAACAGTTGATTGTTCTCTACGCAACACAGTGAGTCTATTTGATTTATTGGTATCGCGTGAGCAAGTTTTCGTGACGATTTTTCAGTTTATGTGCCAAAGCAAAGACATGAAAATGTCAACAAAAAAAAAATTGTTGCGATAAGTTCAACGGTTTCGGAGAAAAAGGTACAGAAGCCTAAAAAAACGAGATTTTTCAGGAAACACGATTTTCTGAAATCATCGTTGTTCATTTTGTAACGTCAACTCAAATAAGTTCCTACTTCCCCCTAGATCTTGCTTGAGTTGTTAGAACCCTAACAATGAAGAAGAAGAAGAAGAAATGGAAAATAAACCTTTTGATAGCCTTCAGCTTGTTTTGTTTTCTGGTTTTGTTTATTTTCAAATTTCCTATTATTCCTTAGGAGGAGGCAGACGACCAAGCCTATGGTGCGGGCCTCCACTAGAGCAGCACGGCGATCCGACCCATCTTCGTCAATATTTTTCAATAACTTCTCGTTGTTCAATTTTAAAAATTCGTTTTGCATTCAATTCCAAATATAATGAATTAGTAGGAACAATTTTTTTTAATTTTCGATTTTTTGGTCGAAAAATATGCAAACTACCCTTGATAGTACAATGTTTGGGAGTGGTTAACTTACTATTAAGTGTAGTTGGACAGTATGACATTTATACATGTTTTGTTGAAGGTTATTTGGTATCATCAGTTAACAGCATCCGGTAATGAAATATGTAATATGTAGTTTGCATAGAGCAGTAGGAATGCAATCAGCCAAATGTATATATACGATATACCTACCTAGTCTAGTTATTAGTGATTCTAATCACCACTGTTCGGGGATATTTATGAGGTTGACTGTTCAAGTTGTGTGACATAATAGATAAGATACATTAGTGTTAAGTGATTCATAGCTTGTACAGAGGAAAATGGAGTAAAACATTGTAGAGAGCAATTGGAGAGTAAGTGTAGTGGGATAAATCCCGCTATCTGGCAATTTGCTGGGTCCGCGACAGCCGAGGAGCGGCATTGAGACTCTTCTCATAGGCTCCTCACAGGCGCTGGCGCTACTAGCGGATTCATGAGAAAACAGCTTCAGGTTGTCCACGTATTCTTAGTGCGTTGGAGCAAAACAAAGAATGCGCTGTAACGAGAACTACTTGATGGGACGCCGGCTATTCCCGTGACAGGAGTTTGCTCCTCCTAATTAGATATGTAAGTAAGAGACACTGGTTCATTCCGAATATAGTAATTTTCTAAGTTTAGATTTGATTTTTTGGACGCTTCACGAGTCAAGGTGTGAACTAATTTCTGTTGGAATTGGATTTCATCTGACCTTGAAGCATACTATGCTAAGTATCTTTTACCATAATACCCTAAATCTAGGGTCTCACGTCTCATTTGCCGATTCACATTTCACAGTATACCCCGAGAATTATTAATAAGAAACAGAAACAACTTAAGCACTGTGAAAGGAACCGGCGAGCAGGAGGTAATTGACTTGAGAGCAACCATAGAAGAAGAGAAATTTCTCTTCCATGAGAGCAACTGTTTCAGAATTGAAACATTCACTTCCCATCCCTTCTCTCATACTGTGATTGTGAATAGGTTCGAAAACTGATATCAGAGTGTGAATGGGAAAGAGTGATGGCAAACAACAGCAACTCCACAATCGGCGCTATCACTACCCACTGCTATCTCATCACTCTTACGTCTCTCCCATAAATTTTCCTCACACCCCCTAATCATGGATAATGAAGGGCAACCTACCCAATCGATTGAGAATAGTGTAAATAGTGCAGTTGATTTTCCCCTCCATCACTCCTCAAAATAATCCATCATCAAACTGAAATCCCCGATTTTTGCACATCGGAACCATAAGATATCAAGTTTTATCGGAGTTACCTCCTCTAATTACCCCCACCGATAATAAATTTGAGACTCCGAAGGTTTATTGCATAGGTAACTAGACTTATATCTGGAACTTACAAAAAATTAATTAATAAATAGGTAAGTAGCGATATCGTCCAGTTAGGGCTTTATTTTACAAGCAGTTGAAATGACCCACAAATAATCCAACATCGCAATTTTGAGTCAGACACAATTGTTCATCATCACGCAACCAGAATAATTACTACATATCCTTGTTTTTCTGTTATTAAAGTTGCCAGCCACGCTGATGAAATCCTTTACCTCTTCAATCAAAGGTCCAAGTATAAACATTTCAAGGGCGATCCGAACCCAACTGATGTTCAGGTGTCTAAAGGGTTGGTCAGAACCTTAGTGAACTTCGCAACACAAAGGTAAGTTGTTAAGGAAGGGAAAGTCAGGTTTCTGTTTAAGAATCCATTCAATTCCGAATGTTGTTGAAAAACATGTTCAGCGAATCAAATATGTTCCTGATAACTTCAATATAAGTGAACAGGTGCCTATATTATAGGTGGATTATAGGTTATATTATAGTGAATAATTATAATTATGGGTTATATAATAGGTGAATTAAACTATATCACCTATTAGTTCAATTAGCTCTTAGGCGGCAGTTTTAAAAGCATGTTGCTGAATATTTTTATACATAACAGTAACAATATAGCAGAGAATTCACCACGTACCTACTATAAAATCGGTAGTGTGGATAGAAAAATTAACTTTGTTCAGTCCCTGCGCAGTAGGTAGGTAGGTACCTACCAGAATCTACATGTGTGAACAATATAAGAATAACCCAACGCTCATATAATAATACACCAGGCAATTCGTAATATCAAAATTTATGGAGGATCCAGAAATGTGTTTGCATAACTTCTTCGCGAGTGATTTACTTAGTTCACACAGTGAGGCATCCCACAATAGTCTCAGTTTAAACGAGAAAGCTGTATAGGGCTGACCAAAATCATTCGAAGTTCAGCAAAGTTGCTTCGAGATTCACAATCACGTTGCCATTGTGTGTTGAGCTGTGTAGATAATGTGTTTCATTTCAATAGGTACCTAGGTAGACTGCACTTAAACCTCTCACTGTGGCCATAATTGTGAAAACCCTTGGCAAAATTCTAGGTTTTGAAAAAGTACACTACCTAGGTAGTTAAATAGGTAGGTACCAACATACCAACTTGGATTGGTGAAAGTTTGGTGGTCAGTTCATAAGTTAAGATCCGATTCGTCCATAGTTCCTCGAAATAGAATACTATGTTTTTATTTCGAAAACATTTTCAAATGTCAACCCCCAAAAAAATTATTTTTGATTAAATTGGCTTCAGTAGCGCAGTGGTTAAAGGCGCGGTCTTATTCTGATAGCATGAGTTAGGATTCTGTAGAGGTAAAGGTCCATCGTCACAATGCCGATACTACGCAAACCTAGACCACATTGCCCACTGCCGATTGTGTGGACGCAAAATCACCTTGAAAAAACCGACACTAGGACCACACGGACCAGACACTAGGTACACAACATGCCGATAATTTTGAATGAAATCTGGCCTGAAGAACTTTATTTAAGTACCTACTATTATACAAAAATCTAAATATGTTCAGGTTTAAATAGAAATAAGGTAAAACATGTATTAAGTTACTACTTACTAGGGTAACTAGATATTTTATTCTCAAATTTATTCGTAATCAGTTGTTCATTTATTTTAGGTTGGGTTGGTTGAGGGTGAGGGATTTCAGGCTTCTCTGATTGTGTCATTTATTGTGGTTGTGCTAAGCGCTTAAGCCAATGTATGGCAACTGGTTATTTCAAGATGTACAAGGAGGACTCTCAATTTATGTATAAATATTTAGCAACTCATCTCTCACAAACTATGCTCTGAAGAGGCAATACATTAAATGACAATAAATGACACAACAACTACAATACAATAACTACAATAAATGACACAATCAGAGAAGCCTGAAATCCCTCACCCTCAACCAACCCAACCTAAAATAAGGACCACCATAACCATTGTTCATTTATAATTTTTTAGCGACCCTAATGCGAAGGGCACTGCTGATACCTGGGAGCCCTACAAAGGTGGTCACATCCTAAGAATCAAAACTGAAGGTCGCGAAATGGCAGACGAAGCGTTCATCACGGAACAGAAAAATATTTTGAATTTCTGGCGAGAGATATTTGATTCTGATTCAATCAGAGACGAGCTGTGAAGAACTTGACTCTTTTTGAATCTTTATAACTACTTTATTGCAGTCGAAATTTGTATATATACCTATCTCAACTTTCTAATAGGTACATCTACCTATTATTAGATGCTGGTAATAACCTGTTCAGGTCTCATACCATAAAAAAGCTTACCGTGATAAGTTTAGAGGCTTATCACCACAAGACTGACTATGTATATATTTTACAAAAATATACCATTTTACTACAATTTTTCTTAGCTTATAACAAAATACAAAAACTTCATTTATTGTAAAGTAAGTACTTACATATTTATTTTTAGCGAATCGATATATATATATATATATATATATATATATATATATATATTCAGCTTTTATCGGCTTTTTAAAACACATTTTAATGAAATTTAACTACGTTTTTCAGCATAATTTATTATTTCTGATAACACTATTACATGATTCACTAGTCTAAAATTATTAAAATCGATTGAGAATAGGGGGTGTGAGGGAATGAGTAGTTTATAACTTAGAGTAATAAATCAGCATTCCTTGACACTACAATGGCTTAGAGGTCATGAAATGTCGTGGTAAAATGAGAGCATTCCAAAAAGTGGCGAACGATTTTCCTACTATGAAAACTATGGGAGTTACTCTTCCCTAGTAACGCCTTGGTTGTACGTGAAAATCAATAGAAAATGTGCCGGTCGAGAAAAAAAGTGTCGGTCGGGAAAAAAAAGTGTCGCGAAAAATTCCTTGACCCCCAGCCAAAAGACATATCCATATCAAAAGATGAAATTAGAAAGAAAAACTCGTAAACGAGTTCCACTATCTGCTTTACAAGCAGATACCATGTTACATGGATAGGTAGGGATGTCTTTGATTGGAGATTTCATAACGGTTGTCCTCGAGAGTTGTACACAAATCCTTTAACTTTAAACAAATCCCTGGGCCGCATCCCGACTAATTCCAACAAAACATCGGTTTACTTATAGAAATGTTGAAAATAACTGTGGAGAGAAGCCACTACAATGAGTTGTTGTTAACAGTCGACTGTTGTCAAGAGGATGGAAATGTTTCCTATGGAGTGGAGTAAATGATGCTATTGCTTTACGTTAATAATATTGTAACCGGCTTATTAAAATTGTTTATAGTCCAATCAACTTAGTTTAGGAATGTAGCCAGGTACGTAAGGAGGGGGAAATTGGTAGCTTGAGATGTGAACATTTATCACATAAATCAAGCGCTTTCCAACGAGTGGCGAACGATTTCTGTGCGATGAAAACTGCGGAAGTTCCATTCCCCTAGCAACGGCTGGGTTGTACGTGAAAAACACTGAAATTGTGACACAAATTTTGCGTGACGGAAATTTTTGGTTGACCCCCAGAGCAAAGACATATTCACGTCAAAACAAGATTTTTCAGGAAACACGATTTTCTGAAATCATCGGTGTTCATTTCGTAACGTCAACTCAAATGAGTTCCTACTTCCCCCTAGATCTTGCTTGAGTTGTTAGAACCCTAACAATGAAAAAGAAGAAGAAGAAATGGAAAACAAGCCTTTTGATAGCCTTCAGCTTGTTTTGCTTTCCGGTTTTGTTGTTTTCAAAATTCCTATTATTCCTTAGGAGGAGGCAGACGACCCAGCCTATGGTGCGGGCCTCCACTAGAGCAGCACGGCGCTCCGACCCATCTTCGTCAATATTTTTCAATAACTTCTCGTTGTTCAATTTTAAAAATTCTTTTTGCATTCAATTCCAAATATAATGAATTAGTAGAAACAATTTTTTTTTTTTTTTTTTTTCAATTTTCGATTTTTTGGTCGAAAAATATGCCGACTACCCTTGTTGGTACAATGTTTGGGAGTGGTTAACTTACTATTAAGTGTAGTTGGACAGTATGGCATTTATACATGTTTTGTTGAAGATTATTTGGTATCATCAGTTAACAGCATCCGGTAATGCAATATGTAATATGTAGTTTGCATAGAGCAGTAGGAATGCAATCAGCCAAATGTATAATAGGTACCTACCTAGTCTAGTCATTAGTGATTCTAATCACCACTGTTCGGGTATATTTATGAGATTGACTGTTCAAGTTGTGTGACATAATAAGAGACATTAGTGTTGTGATTCATAGCTTGTACAGAGGAAAATGGAGTAAAAAAGTTCCAGTCATGCAGTATGATCCGTATGAGCGAATTTTCTTAAGTTATCGTATTATTGAAATTAAATGAACTTTATTTTCACAAAAAACTCTTAGTAAATACGGAGTATAATGTGAATATAGAAAATTAGTTCCCCTAATGGGCAATGCCCGTGCTAGGGGTAACGAGTTACAAAATAAGCGTTCTCCTTTCAAAACATTGTTCTCCCTTCTCAATTTAACATTAGTACCTATATTAAATTGTTTTAAAATTTTAGCTTTTTGAGTGCAAAGAAAATGTTAATTATTATTTTTATGATAAAAAACGTATTCTAAATAGTAATCTACTGTTCAAAAAAAAAAAAAGATTTTGGATTTTTAGCTTTTTTGCAATTTTTATCGATTTTATAGCAGGTTTTAATGGAATTTAAGTACATTTATTAGCAGAATTTTGTACAAAATTTTTTTAATGTTCTATTTTAAAGTTGATAAACTTTATTTGAGTAATATTCTGCTAAAAAAAAAAGTAAAACCACCAATGTTTAGCCTGTTTTGTCATTTTTTGTGAATTTTTTAGTACATTTTTTGAAATTTGACCAATTTAATGTGCTCAAAAAGTGTTGTCCAACGAATTCATCCTTTCTTTTAAATTGCTTGATTTTGTGGCGAAAGAACGAAGTTTTTATCTCAATTCTGTCGAGAGTTATCGTCTGGAATGACACATATATATATATATATATATATATATAGATCGTTGGTGATATGAAAAAAGGGCGAATTCCACATTTTTCGGAAAATGACTTTTTTTCACCAAAGATCATGTTTCTAATAGTACTTCAACTGGTAAAAACCATGACCAAGTTTGGTTTACCTTAAAAACACAATAGCTAGGACTTTGCCGTTTTTACCAGTTGAAGTACTATTAGAAACATGATCTTTGGTGAAAAAAGTCATTTTCCGAAAAATGTGGAAATCGCCCTTTTTTCATATCACCAACGATATATTCATATAAAAAAGTTCCAGTCATGCAGCATGATCGTATGATCGAATTTTCGTAAATCATCGTATTATATAATATTAGATTGTTTTGAAGTTTGAGCTTTTTGAGTGCAAGTAAATTGTTAACAATTGATTTTATTGCAAAAAATGTATTCTAAATAATAATCTCCAGTTCAAATAGAGGTTTTAAATTTTTAGTTTTTTGCAGTTTTCATCGATTTTTTAGAAAATATTAATGAATTTTAAGTACATTTTACAGCATAATTTTTTGAATGTTCTATTTCATAGTTAATAGACTTTATTTGAGCAATATTCTACCAGCAAATATGAATTAAACGATTTTTAGCCGTTTTTAGCTATTTTTAGTGATTTTTTTAGTACATTTTTTGAAATTTGACCAATTTAATGTGCTCAAAAAGTGTTGTCCAACGAACTCATCCTTTCTTTTGAAATGCTTGATTTTTTGGCGAAAGAACGAAGTTTTTATCTCAATTCTATCGAGAGTTATCGTCTGGAATGACACATACATATATATATATATATATATATACATATATACATACCTAAATGTTAGGGGTAGTCCACCCCTAAATTTTTTTTATATTTTTTAGACAAAATTTTTAATTTCTATTTTAATTAACGTCTGCCAAGTTGGGTGGGCAGTATAACTTCCTCAAGCGAGCGAAGTTAAACCTACCCTTAGAGATCTACCGTTTGCGAGCGAAGCGACCAACATCCCCATACATGTTTCAATTGTAATACATTCCATGTATACAGCCACACTTTGCGAGCGAAGCGAGCAATTTAATGGGGGGTCCGGGGGGCTTGCCCCCCGGCTGGACGTGGAGGCGAGCGGAGCGAGCCGGAGCGGCTAGTATATATATATATATATATATATATATATATATATATATATATATATATATATATATATATATATATATATATATATATATATATATATATATATATATATATATGTGGGCGCTGGATTTGAACCCACGACCTTCATCTCACTAAATCCAGCGCCCACATATATACATATAAAAAAGCGTTAAAATCCAGGAATCATTTCAGAATGCCTCAAAACACATTTCGATGAACAATATTCTTGAAAATTTTTATTTTATAATTTTTGGAGCCATTGCAATAGCTTTATTTTTTAAGAAAATTAGCTAAAATTGGAGAGAGCAAGGGGCTCATGAGAATATTTTTTTAGCTCCCTGATGAGGCCTATATTGGCGAAAGCTCGGAAGGAAAATGAACTGATGAGAAAACGTGGCTAACACGTATTTGCATTATTTACTATTCTACCAATTTGGATAGATTGATTGATTAAGAGACGGTCCGAAAAATCGCTTCGTTTTGAGAAATTTCAATGAAAAAAATACTACCCCAAAAATCCTCACGCCGCCGTGGGATAAATGCCGCTATCACAGGCGCTGGCGCTACTAGCGGATTCTTGAGAAAACAGCTTCAGGTTGTCCACGTAGGCTTAGTGCGTGGGAGCAAAACAAAGAATGCGCTGTAACGAGAACTACTTGATGGGACGCCGGCAATTCCCGCGACAGGAGTTTGCTTCTCCTAATTAGAAACGTAAGTAAGAGACAGTACACATCGCTATTATTTTTTATATCATTTAATTGATTTTTCGGACGCTTCACGAGTCAAGATGTGAATTAATTTCTGCTGGAATTGGGTTTCATCTGACCTTGAAGCATACTTAGTGACGTTCCGATACTGGTTTTGATTCGATATTTGATATCGGTACAATATCGAAAAAAGTTTCGATATTATTTAATAAAAAATATCGATGCCGCTATTATCGGATCATTCGATATCAATGACCAAGTAATGGGTTTTTTTTTCAATTTCATGCTGGAAGCTGGAAAGGGCACGGAAATCATAGCTTCATCAACTTTATTTTATATTACCTTTTCATTACATATATTTAAACTTTGACTTATTTAACTCAGAAATGTAAAAAAACTGACACAACCTACTAACAATATTAAATTTATTTTCATTATATTTTATTTACGTAAATTGAAAAATCCGCATATATATATTGTTATATTCTTCCATGTAAAAAGAAAACAAAAACTTTTGAAATTGAATATTTGCCGTGGTCATGGCACCATCATGAAAAAATTCGAGGCCCACCCCAGGGTGATTCCCCCCGCAGATGCAAAACAAAATTTGGGTGAAACCACATCGAAAACGAAGTAAAATGCCGCCAACCGCATATTTTTATCTCAATCCGTACTCGAGATATGATTTTTTAAAGGGTTTTTTTCAGGAATACCGTGTTTTATCATTTTAAACTCGGATTTCTCAACTTTGCCTCATTTAATTTTAACTTTAAACCTCATTTTCGGTATCAGCATTAGGTAAATTTCCTATAAGAATAGTGTACTTTGGTTCTTAAAAAGTACCATCCGAAGACCCTCACATCAGCTCAAACGTTGACGATTTTGAAAAAACAATATTTCTGAAAATCTTTAAAACTTTACTACTCTTTTAAAAAGAATTCTGGAAATTCGCAAATCTCATGAAAACTGCTTCATCTAATATGCTTTCCAACGGTATTATCAATTTTACTTTTATTTTGTTATTTAGGGGAGAAAATAATGTTAGAAAATGTGGGTTTTTCAATCTCGAAAGATGACCCTCCATAAACCAAAGAGTATGGGGTCGGTTTCTATGTATTTTTTCTCGCTGGATCGAATGGGAACTCTTGCAGATCTCTCAACTACGTTATAATCGAGTTTTACACTTTAATCAACTTGTTTTACCCCATAACACACATACATTTAATCGTAACAAACAAACTAAACATTTGCGATTTTAAGTGTAAAACTCGGTTATAACGGAGTTGGAGATTCAGCGTGAAAAAATACATAGAAACCGACCCCATACTCGTAGGTTCATGGAGGGTCATCTTTCGAGAAAACCAACAATTTCATTGAAAAACCCACATTTTTTAACATTAAAACATTATTTTCTCCACTAAATAGCGAAATAAAAGTAAACTTGATTATACCGTTGGAAAGAGTATTAGACGAAGCAGTTTTCATGAGATTTGCCAGTTTCCAGGATTCGTTTTGGAAGAGTAGTAAAGTTTTAAAGATTTTCAGAAATATCATTTTTTCAAAATCGTCAATGTTTGAGCTGATGTGAGGGCCTTTGGATGGTACTTTTTAAGAACTCAAGTACACTATTCTTATAGTAAATTTAATGCTGATTCCGAAAATATGGTCAAAAGTTAAAATTGAATGAAGTAAAGTGGAGACATTTGAGTTTAAAAGGAAAAAAAACACGGTTTTCCTGAAAAAACCTTTAAAAAATCATATCTCGAGAACGGATTGAGATAAAAATTTGCAGTTGGCGGCATTTTACTCCATTTTTGATGTAGTTTCACCCAAATTTTTTTTTTTTGCATCTGCGAGGGAATCACCCTGTATATATAATGTTCACGTAAGTATTTAAGCAAATATTAAATCAAATTGAAACATACTGAGCAAGAAGGAATTACAAACTTTTTACTGAAGAACCTTTATTTATTTATAGATATATTAACATGGCTGTTCAAACTTAATGGGATTTCTGACATTGTTTGTCCCCTACTAGTGCATCAATATCGGGATCGAAACTTGACAATTTCAGACTTAAGTCACTCTCCACGTTTAACTTATTTCTATACTTATTTTTCGAATAAACTAAAGTAGAAAAGGCTCTTTCACACAGATAAGTAGCTGAAAATCCCATCAATTGAGTCAGTACAATTTTGCCGATTGCGAGATAGTCTTTTCGCACATTTATCCAAAAAGGAATCAATCGGGTCATTTTAAAACTTGATTTCAGGTCCTGATTACAAGACAGTTAAATTAAAGAGACCTCTTCACTTGAAGATGTGTTAACTTTTTTCAAGTTATCTTCATGAAAAGAATTTCTCATCCATTGGATTTCGCCTTCAATTTTGATAAATATATATTTAAAATTAAACTACCTGAGGTTGGAAGCCAAAGATGAGAGGTGATCTTTTATGGTTGCAGCTGTTGTTTCGTCAATTTTGACTTCGTTGGTTTCAAGGAAATCACGTAGGACAGGAAATACGTCGAAACAATTTTTTTTTTTTTTTTTTTTTTTTTCAATTTTTTTAGCCCATCGTTGAAGTTTTATTATCATTGCTTCTATGTTGTCTTGTACAAGAAACTTATGAATGTCCTTGCCCTGAAGAGTTAGATTAAGAGTGTTGAGGGCACCAAAAATATCTGCCAAATACGCCAACCGCTTTAACCAGTTTTCATCGGTCACACAGTCTAAGAAAGAACTTGCACGTTTGCCACCATATGCCTTCATGAGGAAAACCATCACGAAGTTCAAACAACTTGATAAAAATCTCTGAATAGCCACCGAACTTCACAGTGAAGTAGAAGCTATTGGTGTTGACTGCCCATTTCATCACACAAAACACTGAAAAGTCTCGAGTTTTTTGGCCTTGCTTTGATAAAGTTGACGATTTTTACTGCATCGTCAAGAGTTTTTTTCAGAAACTCGCCCAAACCTTTAAATGCAAGAGCTTCTCTATGTATGCTGCAATGTGTCCATTTGACAAAGGGAGCTACTCACCTAACTCTGGCGATTAACCCCCTATGAATACCAGACATAGCTCGTGCCCCGTCAGCTGTCAAACCTACACACTTTGACCAATCTAATTAATTTTCTGTTATAAAATTGTCAAGCGCCTTGTAAATAAATTTAAAAAATAAATTGTAAAATAATTGAATCACTAAACTTACACTATCCAAGAGAATGCCTAAATTAATATTTTATCGCGAGGACAGATTTATTAATACCGTACTTAATTTGCAATATTTTAATATTATTTCTTGAGTTCCGGCCAGCATCCGCGGCCCAGTAGCGAGCTGCCTGCGGCCCAGAAGTGGGCCGCGGCCCAGCAGTTGGGAACCGCTGCAGTAAATCTAGGGTCTCATTTGTCGATTCACATTTCACAGTATACCCCGAGAAT
Organism: Adelphocoris suturalis; assembly: GCA_030762985.1. Classification (NCBI taxonomy): domain Eukaryota; kingdom Metazoa; phylum Arthropoda; class Insecta; order Hemiptera; family Miridae; genus Adelphocoris; species Adelphocoris suturalis. The sequence continues at coordinate 107,563,242 of CM061044.1, forward strand.
TATTAACAAGAAACAGAAGAAATTGAGCACTGTAAAACGAACGAACAACGAAGTCAATGAAACCGGCGAGCGGGAGGTAATAGGCTTGAGAGCAACTGATTCGGAATTGAAACATTCACTTCCCATCCCTTCTCCCATATTGTGATTGTGAATAGGTTCGAAAACTGATATCAGACTGTGAATGGGAAAGAGTGATGGCAAACAACCCCAACTCCACAATCGGTGCTATCACTACCCACTGCTATCTCATCACTCTTACGTCTCTCCCATAAATTTTCCTCACACCCCCTAATCATGGATAATGAAGGGCAACCTACCCAATCGATTGAGAATAGTGTAAATAGTGCAGTTGATTTTCCCCTCCATCACTCCTCAAAATAATCCGTCATCAAACTAAAATCCCCGATTTTTGCACATCGGAACCATAAGATATCAAGTTTTATCGGAGTTACCTCCTCTAATTACCCCCACCGATAATAAATTTGAGACTCCGAAGGTTTATTGCATAGGTAACTAGACTTATATCTGGAACTTACAAAAAATTAATTAATAAATAGGTAAGTAGCTATATCGTCCAGTTAGGGCTTTATTTTACAAGTAGTTAAAATGATCCACAAATAATCCAACGTCGCAATTTTGAGTCAGACACAATTGTTCATCGCACGCAACCAGAATAATTACTAAATATCCTTGTTTTTCTGTTATTAAAGTTGCCAGCCACGCTGATGAAATCCTTTACTTCTTCAATCAAAGGTCCAAGTATAAAAATTTCAAGGGCGATCCGAACCCAACTGATGTTCAGGTGTCTAAAGGGTTGGTCAGAACCTTAGTGAACTTCGCAACACAAAGGTAAGTTGTTAAGGAAGGGAAAGTCAGGTTTCTGTTTAAGAATCCATTCAATTCCGAATGTTGTTGAAAAACGTTCAGCGAATCAAATGTTCCTGATCACTTCAATATAAGTGAACAGGTACCTATATTATAGGTGAATTATAGGTTATATTATAGTGAATAATTATAATTATGGGTTATATAGGTAGGTGTATTAAATTACATCACCTGTTAGTTGAATTAGCTCTTAGGCGGCAGTTTTAAAAGCATGTTGCTGAATATTTTTATACAAAACAGTAACAACATAGCAGAGAATTCACCACGTACCTACTATAAAATCGGTAGTGTGGATAGAAAAATTAACTTTGTTCAGTCCCTGCGCAGTAGGTAGGTAGGTACCTACCAGAATCTACATGTGTGAACAATATAAGAATAACCCAACGCTCATATAATACACCAGGCAATTCGTAATATCAAAATTTATGGAGGATCCAGAAATGTGTTTGCATAACTTCTTCGCGAGTGATTTACTTAGTTCACACAGTGAGGCATCCCACAATAGTCTCAGTTTAAACGAGAAAGCTGTATAGGGCTGACCAAAATCATTCGAAGTTCAGTAAAGTTGCTTCGAGATTCACAATCACATTGCCATTGTGTGTTGAGCTGTGTAGATAATGTGTTTCATTTCAATAGGTACCTAGGTATAGATCCGAGTCGTCCATAGTCCCTCGAAATAGAAAACCATGTTTTTATTTCGAAAACATTTTCAAATGTCAACCCCTAAAAAAATTATTTTTGATTAAATTGGCTTCAGTAGCGCAGTGGTTAAAGGCGCGGTCTTATTCTGATAGCATGAGTTAGGATTCTGTAGAGGTGACCGTCCATCGTCACAATGGCCAATACTACGCAAACCTAGACCACATTGCCCACTGCCGATTGTGTGGACGCAAAATCACCTTGAAAAAACCGACGGGTGTCTGGTCCGTGTGACCAGACACTAGGTACACAACATGTCGATAATTTTGAATGAAATCTGGCCTGAAGAACTTTATTTAAGTACCACCTACTATTATACAAAAATCTAAATATGTTCAGGTTTAAATAGAAATAAGGTAAAACAGGCAGAAAGTTACTACTTACTAGGTTAACTAGATATTTTATTCTCATATTTATTCGTAATCAGTTGTTCATTTATTATAGGTTGGGTTGGTTGAGAGATTTTAGGCTTCTCTGATTGTGTCATTTATTGTAGTTGTGCTAAGCGCTTTCGCCAATTTAATTTAATTTAATTCTTTATTCAACACATAGGACAACAGGTCCCACCTGGCGTGTTGGTATGAATAAAAAAAAACATTAGTAGTGAAAAGTAAGTAAATGGTATTTAAAAATAAGAAAAAGTGTATGTATAGCCTCTTCAAAGCTTATTTTGTGAGAGATGAGTTGCTAAGTATTTATACATAAATTGGGAGTCCTCCTTGTACATCTTGAAATAACCAGTTGCCATACATTGACTTAGCGCTTAGCACAACTAAAGGGTGGTTAAAAAAGGGCGCTTTTTTTGACTTTGCAGTAAAACAGCTTCATTTTCGAAAATGAAAATTAGGTTAAAAAACCACATGAATATGTTCACTATAACCTCCGATTTTATGTATGAAAAATTATATCAATCAGATGCCCCCCCCCCCCTCCCCCCTACTTTGTTGGCAGGCTCGAACTCTGTCCATGAAGTTCACCATGACCCTCTCACAAACTGCAGGTTCGATATCACCAATAACACGTCGAATTTCTTGTTTCAGTTGGTCAATAATTCTGGGTTTGTTGGCGTAAACTGATGATTTGACGTACCCCCACAGGAAAAAATCAGTGGGGGTTGAATCGCATGACCTGATCGCTGAAGGCGATCCGGGAACCTTTCTCGAAGCAAGTTCATTGTTGCATGAGAACTGTGACAAGTGGCACCATCTTGCTGAAACCACTTATCCGAAATGTCAATCTGATCCAAACCGAAGAACATGACATTCTCAACTCTTGAGAACGACTACGAAGAGATTTGGCTGGGCTCACAGTAACACTGTCACGAACCACTGCAATGTTTTGTTCGGACCGACCGGAACCAGGGCTTTCAACATTTTCTGTTGAACCTGTTTGCTGAAACTTGTTCATTAAGGTTAATCATTCCACGGTTCGTAGGTACGAACTGTGGATACGTTTGGTGCTTCATTACGGCCAAGAATAACGCGAAGTCTTCTCTGTTTTGGTAAAACGTTTTCACAATCAGAACGCGTTGAGCGGACGAGACCCTCTCGAACGATCAAGTTTGTCCCCCACCCTGGCAACTACTTGGAACCGTTCCCTACAAGAAGAACTGTGAGTTCTTCAATTCCGTTCATCTCGGAGCAGCTCATGAGTCACAAATGAAAAGTCACATATTCGTTTCTAAACTGTTATGTGATCGTGTTATGAGACCACGAAACTATACACTTCATTCTGATCTACATATCCAACTAATCTGCATTTTTACTAAGGGATTGACTACTTGATGTTATGTATTTTTGAGATGCGAGCTTGCGAGCATCCAGACCACCAAACTATACACTTCATTCTGACCTACATGTCCACTAAACAAGTTGAACGGAATTGAAGAACTCACAGTTCTTCTTGTAGGGAACGGTTCCAAGTAGTTGCCGGGGTGGGGGACAAACTTGATCGTTCGAGAGAGTCTCGTGTTGAGCGGCAGTGAATTGCTCCATGGTTACGAACACAGCGTTGATGAAAATGAAAACATGTGATAATAATAAATGGGAGTGGCATCAGATAACAAAATGATCGAAAACATTGATACCAACCCAACCAGAACGAAATGGCGGCAAAGTAAAAAAAGCGCCCTTTTTGAATCACCCTTTACATTAAATGACACAATCAGAGAAGCCTGAAATCCCTCACCCTCAACCAACCCAACCTAAAATAAGGACCACCATAACCATTGTTCATTTATTATTTTTTAGCGACCCTAATGCGAAGGACACTGCTGATACCTGGGAGCCCTACAAAGGTAGTCACATCCTAAGAATCAAAACTGAAGGTCGCGAAATGGCAGACGAAGCGTTCATCCAGGAGCAGAAAAATATTTTGAATTTCTGGCGAGAGATATTTGATTCTGATTCAATCAGAGACGAGCTGTGAAGAACTTGACTCTTTTTGAATATTTATAACTACTTTATTGCAGTCGAAATTTGTATATATACCTATCTCAACTTTCTAATAGGTACATCTACCTATTATTAGATGCCCATAATAACCTGTTCAGGTCTCATACCATAAAAAAGCTTACCGTGATAAGTTTAGAGGCTTATCACCACAAGACTGACTATGTAGTATATATTTTACAAAAATATACCATTTTACTACAATCTTTCTTAGCTTATAACAAAATACAAAAACTTCATTTATTGTATAAATTTTTTTTTTTTTTTTTTTTTTTTTTTTACTAACAACCCTTCTATTCTAGACGAGGAAAGCACCAACTTGTACTCCATGAGTCAGAAAAATGTGGGTGGTATAACTCTGCTGAATCCGGAAAAAAAGTAAATTATTACACAAAGGTTTATTATTTCCATGTTGAACAGCCCTCCTACGCAAAAGTTCCAGTCGTGCTGCATGAAAGTATGAGCGAACTTTCGTAAATTATCGTTTCATATTAAGCTACATTGTTTTGAAATTTGAGCTTTTTGAGTGTAAAGAAATTGTTAACTATTAACTTTATGGCAGCAAAACATTCTAAATAATGAATTAAAACAGTTATTGGATTTTTAAAGTTTTTTTTGCAGCTTTTATCGGCTTTTTAAAACACATTTTAATGAAATTTAACTACGTTTTTCAGCATAATTTATTATTTCTGATAACACTATTACATAAATCACTAGACTAAAATTATTAAAATCGATTGAGAATAGGGGGTGTGAGGGAATGAGTAGTTTATAACTTAGAGTAATAAATCAGCATTCCTTGACACTACAATGGCTTAGAGGTCATGAAATGTCGTGGTAAAATGAGAGCATTCCAAAAAGTGGCGAACGATTTTCCTACTATGAAAACTATGGGAGTTACTCTTCCCTAGTAACGCCTTGGTTGTACGTGAAAATCAATAGAAAATGTGCCGGTCGAGAAAAAAAGTGTCGGTCGGGAAAAAAAAGTGTCGCGAAAAATTCCTTGACCCCCAGCCAAAAGACATATCCATGTCAAAAGATGAAATTAGAAAGAAAAACTCGTAAACGAGTTCCACTATCTGCTTTACAAGCAGATACCATGTTACATGGATAGGTAGAGATGTCTTTGATTGGAGATTTCATAACGGTTGTCCTCGAGAGTTGTAAACAAATCCTTTAACTTTAAACAAATCCCTGGGCCGCATCCCGACTAATTCCAACAAAACATCGGTTTACTTATAGAAATGTTGAAAATAACTGTGGAGAGAAGCCACTACAATGAGTTGTTGTTAACAGTCGACTGTTGTCAAGAGGATGGAAATGTTTCCTATGGAGTGGAGTAAATGATGCTATTGCTTTACGTTAAGAATATTGTAACCGGCTTATTAAAATTGTTTATAGTCCAATCAACTTAGTTTAGGAATGTAGCCAGGTACGTGAGGAGGGGGAAATTGGTAGCTTGAGATGTGAACATTTATCACATAAATCAAGCGCTTTCCAACGAGTGGCGAACGATTTCTGTGCGATGAAAACTGCGGAAGTTCCATTCCCCTAGCAACGGCTGGCTTGTACGTGAAAAACACTGAAATTGTGACACAAACTGCGTGTCGGAAATTGTTGGTTGACCCCCCAGAGCAAAGACATATTCACGTCAAAACAAGATTTTTCAGGAAACACGATTTTCTGAAATCATCGGTGTTCATTTCGTAACGTCAACTCAAATGAGTTCCTACTTCCCCCTAGATCTTGCTTGAGTTGTTAGAACCCTAACAATGAAAAAGAAGAAGAAGAAATGGAAAACAAGCCTTTTGATAGCCTTCAGCTTGTTTTGTTTTCCGGTTTTGTTGTTTTCAAAATTCCTATTATTCCTTAGGAGGAGGCAGACGACCCAGCCTATGGTGCGGGCCTCCACTAGAGCAGCACGGCGCTCCGACCCATCTTCGTCAATACTTTTCAATAACTTCTCGTTGTTCAATTTTAAAAATTCTTTTTGCATTCAATTCCAAATATAATGAATTAGTAGAAACAATTTTTTTTCTTCAATTTTCGATGTTTTGGTCGAAAAATATGCCGACTACCCTTGTTGGTACAATGTTTGGGAGTGGTTAACTTACTATTAAGTGTAGTTGGACAGTATGGCATTTATACATGTTTTGTTGAAGATTATTTGGTATCATCAGTTAACAGCATCCGGTAATGCAATATGTAATATGTAGTTTGCATAGAGCAGTAGGAATGCAATCAGCCAAATGTATAATAGGTACCTACCTAATCTAGTCATTAGTGATTCTAATCACCACTGTTCGGGTATATTTATGAGATTGACTGTTCAAGTTGTGTGACATAATAAGAGACATTAGTGTTGTGATTCATAGCTTGTACAGAGGAAAATGGAGTAAAAAAGTTCCAGTCTTGCAGTATGATCCGTATGAGCGAATTTTCTTAAGTTATCGTATTATTGAAATTAAATGAACTTTATTTTCACAAAAAACTCTTAGTAAATACGGAGTATAATGTGAATATAGAAAATTAGTTCCCCTAATGGGCAATGCCCGTGCTAGGGGTAACGAGTTACAAAATAAGCGTTCTCCTTTCAAAACATTGTTCTCCCTTCTCAATTTAACATTAGTACCTATAATAAATTGTTTTGAAATTTAAGCTTTTTGAGTTAAAAAAAATCCTTAATATTATTTTCATGATAAAAAACGTATTCTAAATATAGTAATCTGCTGTTCAAAAAAAAAAGATTTTTATTTTTAGCTTTTTTGCAATTTTTATCGATTTTATAGCAGGTTTTAATGAAATTTAAGTACATTTATTAGCAGAATTTTGTACAAAATTTTTTTAATGTTCTATTTTAAATTTGATAAACTTTATTTGAGTAATATTCTGCTAAAAAAAAGTAAAAACACCAATGTTTAGCCTGTTTTGTCATTTTTTGTGAATTTTTTAGTACATTTTTTGAAATTTGACCAATTTAATGTGCTCTAAAAGTGTTGTCCAACGAACTCATCCTTTCTTTTGAAATGCTTGATTTTTTGGCGAAAGAACGAAGTTTTTATCTCAATTCTGTCGAGAGTTATCGTCTGGAATGACACACACACACACACACACACACACACACACACACACACACACACATATATATATATATATATATATATATATATATATATATATATATATGTATATATATATATAGATCGTTGGTGATATGAAAAAAGGGCGAATTCCACATTTTTCGGAAAATTACTTTTTTTCACCAAAGATCATGTTTCTAATAGTACTTCATCTGGTAAAAACCATGACCAAGTTTGGTTTACCTTGAAAACACAATAGCTAGGACTTTGCCGTTTTTACCAGTTGAAGTACTATTAGAAACATGATCTTTGGTGAAAAAAGTCATTTTCCGAAAAATGTGGAAATCGCCCTTTTTTCATATCACCAACGATATATTCATATAAAAAAGTTCCAGTCATGCAGCATGATCGTATGAGCGAATTTTCGTAAATCATCGTATTATATAATATTAGATTGTTTTGAAGTTTGAGCTTTTTGAGTGCAAGTAAATTGTTAACAATTGATTTTATTGCAAAAAATGTATTCTAAATAATAATCTCCAGTTCAAATAGAGGTTTTAAATTTTTAGCTTTTTTGCAGTTTTCATCGATTTTTTAGAAAATATTAATGAATTTTAAGTACATTTTACAGCATAATTTTTTGAATGTTCTATTTCATAGTTAATAGACTTTATTTGAGCAATATTCTACCAGCAAATATGAATTAAACGATTTTTAGCCGTTTTTAGCTATTTTTAGTGATTTTTTTAGTACATTTTTTGAAATTTGACCAATTTAATGTGCTCAAAAAGTGTTGTCCAACGAACTCATCCTTTCTTTTGAAATGCTTGATTTTTTGGCGAAAGAACGAAGTTTTTATCTCAATTCTATCGAGAGTTATCGTCTGGAATGACACATACATATATATATATATATGTGTGGGCGCTGGATTTGAACCCACGACCTTCATCTCACTAAATCCAGCGCCCACATATATACATATAAAAAAGCGTTAAAATCCAGGAATCATTTCAGAATGCCTCAAAACAGATTTCGATGAAGAAAATTTTTGAAAATTTTTATTTTAAAATTTTTGGAGCCATTGCAATAGCTTTATTATTTAAGAAAATTGGCTAAAATTGGAGAGAGCAAGGGGCTCATGAGAATATTTTTTTAGCTCCCTGATGAGGCCTATATTGGCGAAAGCTCGGAAGGAAAATGAACTGATGAGAAAACGTGACTAACACGTATTTTCATCATTTACTATTCTACCAATTTGGATAGATTGATTGATCAAGAGACGGTCCGAAAAATCGCTTCGTTTTGAGAAATTTCAATGAAAAAATCCCACCCCAAAAATCCTTAGGCCGCCGTGGGATAAATCCCGCTATCTGGCAAATTGCTTGGTCCGGGACAGCCTTTGAGTATTAATAAGGGTATTAATACTCAAAGGGGACAGCCGAGGAGCGGCATTGAGACTCTCCTCATAGGCTCCTCACAGGCGCTGGCGCTACTAGCGGATTCCTGATAAAACAGCTTCAGATTGTCCACGTAGGCTTAGTGCGTGGGAGCAAAACAAAGAATGCGCTGTAACGAGAACTACTTGACGGGACGCCGGCTATTCCCGCGACAGGAGTTTGCTCCTCCTAATCAGATAATATATGTAAGTAAAATTGACACTATGACTTTAGTGTACTCTCATCTTAGTGTGCATATGTGCACAGATTTTTTGGACGCTTCACGAGTCAAGATGTGATCTAACTTCTGCTTGAATTGGATTTCATCTGACCTTGAAGCATACTATGCTTAGTATCTTCTGTACTTTATCAAAATACCCTAAATTTAGGGTCTCATTTGTCGATTCACAATAGGGATGCAAAATTGTCAAGAATTTGACATTGTACTGATTGATTGTACTGATACTGACTAATCGGGCAAAAAAATCAATTTTTAATAAAAAATCGATTTTACATTAAAAAATTATCTGTTACCTTTATAAAAACAGCATGATGTATCTAGTTAAATAAATATTTTACCTTTTAAAATTATTTAGGAAAATATTGGTAGGTTAGGTACTGTTACTGTGCATGACATCTTTTGCATAGTAAAAATATAAGAGCATAGTATGGCTGAGCATAGTTGGGGTGAGCCAAGTTTAATAAAGAATCATAAACAAAGTATGTACAAGGTATTCTGGAATACACACTGAAAAAGTAATCTTCGGGTACGCTGTTCAAAAATAAACCTAACTTGGAAGGTGTGTCGCTTCAATTCAATCTGATGAGTTCCTGGGTAAGCACAGACCTGCCTTAGGCCCAATTCAGACAGAACGGGCACGTGGCGCAGACTTTTGTCACTTTCGCGTCTTTCCATGTGAACAAATGGCTCAATGTTAACAGAAGGGACGTGGCGCAGGCAGCCGCCCTTTCGCCCCTGCCACGTCCGTTCGCCGTCTCTCGTGGCGTTCGAGAAGGGTCGCGCCACTTCCGTGCCACTCGTCACTTCAATAAAAATGTGGGATGATGGTGAATTCAACATCGAATTTTGCGAAGAAGTTGGGAAGAATTTGTGTTTATTTGATTACAATCGTGCGGATTATTGCAAAAGGAACGCCCAAGACCAGACCTGGCAGAAAATTGCGCCTGAATAACTGTTCTGGGTACATATTCAGCTCACGCATAACATCAAATGTTCCACCGCTTTTCCCCTTCTTCAACCACAATGGATGAACCCAATATCTCCTCTTTTTTGGTTCAGATCAGCCACGTACACCAAATCCAGCACATCTCGATCATCTTCGTCACTGCTTGATGAAAAATCCACGTTGTACTTCACGAAACCTTTTGATTATTACGTCCTTTTTCGCCACTGTCCCACCCCTTCTGTGTGCATTGCATGGGTCACGTCACCGCCACGTCCGTGCCTGGTCAGTGCCACGTCTTCGCCACACGCCCGTCCTGTGTGAATTGGGCCTTAGAAAAAAGCCTCTCGCTTGGGACTTAAGTAGACACTGAGGCTACGTACTTTATTGCAATATTTGAAAGGTCGGGATAGTCTGTTGTCTATTCTCCTTTTCGTGGGTCTGCTGCGTAGGCACACACACAATACAAAGAGTAAAAAATACAGAAAACAAACACCGCAATGAAAATCGATTTCACAAAAAACATTCGATTTCTGGTTAAAAATCGGTACAATCAATCGATTTCAAAAAATCGGAAATTGGAGGTAAAAAATCGATTTAACCGAAAATCGATTAGCATCCCTAATTCACATTTTACAGTATACCCCGAGAATTATTACTAAGAAACAGAACAAATTTGAGCACTGTAAAAGGAACGATTAACGAAGTCAATGAAACCGGCGAGCGGAAGGTAATAGGCTTGAGAGCAACTGATTCGGAATTGAAACATTCACTTCCCATCCCTTCTCTCACATTGTGATTGTGAATAGGTTCGAAAACTGATATCAGACTGTGAATGGGAAAGAGTGATGGCAAACAACCCCAACTCCACAATCGGCGCTATCACTACCCACTGCTATCTCATCACTCTTACGTCTCTCCCATGAATTTTCCTCACACCCCCTAATCATGGATAATGAAGGGCAACCTACCCAATCGATTGAAAATAGTGTAAATAGCGCAGTTGATTTTCCCCTCCATCACTCCTCAAAATAATCCGTCATCAAACTGAAATCCCCGATTTTTGCACATCCGAACCATAAGATATCAAGTTTTATCGGAGTTACCTCCTCTAATTACCCCCACCAATAATAAATTTGAGACTCCGAAGGTTTATTGCATAGGTAACTAGACTTATATCTGGAACTTACAAAAAATAAATTAATAAATAGGTGAGTAGCGATATAGTCCAGTTAGGGCTTTATTTTAGAAGTACCTAGTTAAAATGACCCACAAATAATCCAACGTCGCAATTTCGAGTCAGACACAATTTATTGTTCATCGCACGCAACCAGAATAATTACTACATATCCTTGTTTTTCTGTTATTAAAGTTGCCAGCCACGCTGATGAAATCCTTTACTTCTTCAATCAAAGGTCCAAGTATAAAAATTTCAAGGGCGATCCGAACCCAACTGATGTTCAGGTGTCTAAAGGGTTGGTCAGAACCTTAGTGAACTTCGCAACACAAAGGTGAGTTGTTAAGGAAGGGAAAGTCAGGTTTATGTTGTAAGAATCCATTCAATTCCGAATGTTGTTGAAAAACATGTTCAGCGAATCAAATATGTTCCTGATAACTTCAATATAAGTGAACAGGTGCCTATATTATAGGTGAATTATAGGTTATATTATAGTGAATAATTATAATTATGGGTTATATAATAAGTGAATTATTATATAACCCATAGTTATAATTAGTTACCCACCTGTTAGTTCAATTAGCTCTTAGGCGGCAGTTTTAAAAGCATGTTGCTGAATATTTTTATACATAACAGTAACAATATAGCAGAGAATTCACCACGTACCTACTATAAAATCGGTAGTGTGGATAGAAAAATTAACTTTGTCCCTGCGCAGTAGGTAGGTAGGTACCTACCAGAATCTACATGTGTGAACAATATAAGAATAACCCAACGCTCATATAATAATACACCAGGCAATTCGTAATATCAAAATTTATGGAGGATCCAGAAATGTGTTTGCATAACTTCTTCGCGAGTGATTTACTTAGTTCACACAGTCAGGCATCCCACAATAGTCTTAGTTCAAACGAGAAAGCTGTATAGGGCTGACCAAAATCATTCGAAGTTCAGCAAAGTTGCTTCGAGATTCACAATCACGTTGCCACTGTGTGTTGAGCTGTGTAGATAATGTGTTTCATTTCAATAGGTACCAAGGTAGGCTGCACTTAAACCTCTCACTGTGGCCATAATTGTGAAAACCCTGGCCAAAATTCTAGGTTTTGAAAAAGAACACTACCTAGGTAGTTAAATAGGTACCAACATACCAACTTGGATTGGTGAAATTTTGGTGCAGTCACTTCATAAGTTAAGATCCTATTCGTCCATAGTTCCTTGAAATAGAATACTATGTTTTTATTTCGAAAACATTTTCAAATGTCAACCCCCAAAAAAAATATTTATGATTAAATTGGCTTCAGTAGCGCAGTGGTTAAAGGCGCGGTCTTATTCTGATAGCATGAGTTAGGATTCTGTAAAGGTCCATCGTCACAATGGCCGATAGATACTACGCAAACCTAGACCACATTGCCCACTGCTGATTGTGTGGACGCGACAAGACCTTGAAAAACGCTGCAAATTATTACACAAAGGTTTATTATTTATGTATTAGACAGCCCTTCTACGTAGATCTCTGGTCCATAATTATTAAACGCCGCTTATAGTATATTTAGTATCGGAACTCGGAGCTTCGGACCTCACAAATGGGTTCAATTATCTCACAATTTTACGCTATTTAATATAGGTAGTTCGGTAGTTGATAAACATAACAATTTATTACCAAGTCATCTTTCCAACACATAAAAGTGTTACCTATACTGTATATTGATATCATTTAATTGGTCAAATTTCAAAAAATGTGCTGACAAAATCACTGAAAATGGCTAAGAATCGTTAAATTGATATTTTTTAGCATAAGATTGGTCAAATAAAGTTTATCAACTATGAAATAGAACATTCAACAATTTATGTACGAAATTATGCTAAAAACTTGAACTTCATTAAATTTTGTTTTAAAAAATCTATAAAATTGCAAAAAATAGCCTAAAATCCAAAATCTCTTTTTGAATAGAAAAGTATCATTTAGAATACTTTTTTTTTCCATAAAATTAATAGCTAACATTTTCTTTTCACTCATAAATCTCCAATTTCTATACAACTTGAAATATACAAAAAAAAGACACTTTTTCACCTATTTTTGGCTCATAGCAACCATGGGTGTGGAGCGATCGAGCTGGCGAGAAGTTAGGACCAACTAGACCCTAAGTGGAGTCTATGTGCGAAAGAACAGATTTTTTAAGTCAATTCTAAGGCTTTTTATGGCCCGAACGGCGGCTGGACATTTCAAATTTGGATTCTACGCACCTTGAAACGTAAAGTGACAAAGTTTGAGGGGGGGTTTTTTAACATTTTTTGCTATACGATCACATAGGCTTATTATTGGAAATAATAAACCAAAAACCGACGATGTCTGGTCCGTACGGGCTGTCGCCTCCATTGCGATTTTTCTCGAAAGATCAAAGGGGATCATACTAGGCCACGATCTGCGCCCACACATTATCGTGCTCGGATGTCCACACAACGGAACAGTCAGTCAGTCGCCCTGCAGTCCTCTCCTGCGGTTATCAGTTATCAGTCTGTGGTTGTTTTGAATCTTGTGCCTGTTTGCGAACATTATTAATGCGGTGAATTATTTGCGTTCATACTTTTGTGTTACATTACATTATATCATAGCATTACATCAAATAGGAGCTCGTGGTCCCCTTTCATCGGCCAGTCACAGTTGTTGCATGCGGCCAATGTGAGGACGTGTGACGGTGCTGGCTCTGGTTTTTCGTAGCCATGAAGCTCTGCCATCGTCCTTCATGGGCCAGCACCCATACTTCGCCATAAATCTGGCCCAGAACATAACATTGTGGGGGCTTAAAATATACTTGGGCCCTCTTGATCCAGACTGTAAACATCACATTCTCTAATGTAGCTATCAATTTCACTTCCTCCCTCACTGAGTCTAAACACACCGTGACAATGAATCCCCTCGATAGAGAATTCTTCTAGCGAGCAACTGCTAAGCCAGCGGCCAGCAGTTTCACTCCATTTTCTCTGACCCCAATTCAGTCGAGATGTCTGATATTTGACTCTAGGGAAATGTTATGGGGAAACTACCGCAGTCAAAGAGGTTTGATTATATTGTCTTCAGTAGCACACTGGTTAAAAGTGCAGTCTTATTCTGAGCTTTCTCTCTCGCTAAGAAAAAGGCTTCAGTTCAAATTATGACGGGGTAGGTAGGTACCATATAGGAATTTATGGCCCGTTAAAGTGGATGATACCAAGATGTCAAGCTCAAACTCGGTCAATAACTATTTGAGTTTGGAACCAAATTTCATAAACTTCGGTTCAGTTGTAAGGAACAATGTTTTTTGGCGAATACACATCAGTAATTATTGATAATAAATTAACCAAAATTATTTATTTGATCAGTATTTTAGCCACCTATTTACTATGTTAAACTTATTTGTGGGGCGTCTCCTACCACCCTGTGCATACCTATCTACGCATTTTACAATGTCATTGTTTAAAAAATATAAATTAAAAAATGCATTTTTAAAGGTAGTTAGGCAAGGAAACTAAATCATGAATAAAGCAGAGTCGCTTCTAAACCAAACTTAAGTTTCAAGTGATCCAATATAAAGAAAGTCCCTAGAAACATTCTGCCTAAAGACATTTACCTCCCAATATTTTCGATACGATAGTCAAAAAATGCACCATAATTCATAAACGCAAATAAGCCATAATTCATTGGACTATTGCCTTCGGAAACTATTATCAACAAGCAATAGTTTTAGATGAAATCTGGTCTGAAGAACTCTTTTTAAGTAATTACTATTAGACAAAAAATCTAAATATGTTTAGAGCCAATTACAAAAAATTCAATAATATATTACATAATAGAGATTAAGTTATTTGAAATAAGACAGAATTTACGATAAAAGATTACCAAAAATAATATGGTCCATGAACTAGTATAAATACAATATTATAAATGATAGAATTGGAATATTTGACAACGGATTTAAGAAACTAAAATATTGTGTGGTACATGAGTTTAGGTTTAGAGCAAAAAGCATGATAAATGGTATTTGAAAGAAGACAGGGAGACGTTGAAAAAGTCGACTTCGTGACAAGAGCTTAGAAAAACTTTGGTTTCACGAGGTAGGCGACAGAGGGGACGATTGTATAAATAATTTACGGCGGAAAATGGGACAGAAAACAGAGAATTGGAGCGTGTGGCTTATTGAAGCACATTAATATTAAGAAGGGCAGTCCAAGCTGATGATTAGAAGCTTGTGGAGGAATACCATGTCAGCCACAACTCGTCTGTCCTCCAGAGGGAAAACACGGTTATTCCAAGCCTAACCTGGAAAAATCGAGGTTTTCGGAAGTTATACACAGCTTGTACCCCAGATACCTCAAGAAGTGACGATGGATCGTTTCCAATTATTGCATTTTGTACACACTACAGTAAGGAGACCACACAACTGAGCTATACTCGAGGATGGGTAAATAAGGGCTTTGTATAACAGAACTATAGCTTTGGGGCTAGAAAAATCTCGGGTACCTGTTACGCTTGAAAAACCCCAACGCACGGAGAGCCCTATATGTGATTGGATCGATATGTTCTGAAATGTTCAGGTTTAAGTAGAAATAAAGTAAAACAAGGCAGAAAGGTACCACTTACTAGGTTACCTAGATATTTTATTCGTAATCAGTTGTTCATTTATTTATTTTTTAGCAACCCTATTTCGAAGGACACTGCTGATACCTGGGAGCCCTACAAAGGTGGTCACATCCTAAGAATCAAAACTGAAGGTCGCGAAATGGCAGACGAAGCGTTCATCACGGAGCAGAAAAATATTTTGAATTTCTGGCGAGAGATATTTGATTCTGATTCAATCAGAGACTAGCTGTGAAGAACTTGACTCTTTTTGAATATTTATAACTACTTTATGGCAGAGAAAATTTGTATATAGCATTTCCGAATTGAGTTAAACTTTTTCCATTTAGGTTTAGTCCTTTTTCATTTTGATTTAAACCTTTTCCATTTAGGTTTAGACCTTTTCCATTTAGATTTAAACCTTTTCCATTTAGATTTAGACCTTTTCCACTTAGATTTAGACTTTTTCTATTCGGATTTAAACCTTTTCCATTTGGATTTAAACCTTTTCCATTTGGATTTAAACTCAGGAAATTATCGTGGAGTTAGAGGTAAAAGTACCCAAGTCACAAATTCAACACGTGGGAAAATCAAATGCAGAATATTATGATTATTTAACTTTGTTATTATTGGTGATCAATATCATCAAACTATGTATCCAACCTAAGAAAATAATTTATTATCATATTTACCAAACTAACTTTTGAAATTTTAATTTGATTTTCGCACAACATGAATTTACCTCTTTGGTACTTTACCTCTAACCCGACGTTATTATGCCACAACTTGAAAATTAAATTATGCAAGTGTTTTTTTATGCACAGAAATTTGAACAACGAATGAAAGTTGAACACGTTCTTTCCAGAATTGAACACACGAATACCTTCTCAACCAAACGCCTTCGAGAAGAAACTAACAAATTCCTTCTCAACCAAACGCCTTCGGCTCCTTATCCGTTACCGAGATTTCCGATTCATAACAAGCTTTCAAAAATGCGTATTTTCTCTTACCGTTTCCTTTTTTTTACTTCTAGTCTAATGATATTTTAGTAGGTAGGCACTTACTTACTATGATGGGGCTAACTACTGACGTTTTGATGGAGTTTAAATCCAAATGGAAAAGGTTTATATCTAAATGGAAAAGGTTTAAATCTAAATGGAAAAGGTTTAAATCTAAATGAAAAAGGCCTAAATCTAAATGGAAAAGGTTTAAATCTAAATGGAAAAGGTTTAAATCTAAATGAAAAAGGTCTAAATCCAAATGGAAAAGATTTAAATCTAAATGGAAAAGGTCTAAACCTAAGTAGAAAAGGTTTAAACCTAACTGGAAAAGAACTATACCTAAATGGAAAAAGTTTAACTCAATTCGGAAATGCTATATATACCTACCTCAACTTTCTATTAGGTAGGTACTTACTTATTATTAGATGTAGGTAATAACCTAGTTCAGGTCTCATACCATAAAAAAGCTTACTGTGATAAGTTTGAAGGCTTATCACCACAAGACTGACTATGTATATATGTTACAAAAATATACCATTTTACTACTATTTTCCTTAGCTTATAACAAAATACAATAACTTTATTAATTGGACAGTAGGTACTTACCTACTTATTTTTAGCGAATCAATTATACTCGTATATAATGTGATTTAGTTCTTGACCGCTATGTAAAGATGAATTTGGTGTAGGGCTCTTGAGAGTCGGTCTTGGGAAAAAATACTCAACATTTTCATGCCAACGTTTCGTTCTATTTGTAGAACTTCTTCAAGGCTTCAAAATGGGGATTATATGCAATTATTGCACATAGATATGCGTCTCAGTTGATTGAGATTGACACCTGTTGCATGAGATCTCAATCTTCTGTCAATGAATCTCATGCAACAGGTGTCAATCTCAATCCTCTGAGACGCATATCTATGTGCAATAATTGCATATAATCCCCGTTTTCAAGCCCTGAAGAACTTCTACAAATAGAACGAAACGTTGGCAAGAAAATTTTGAGTATTTTTTCCCAACATCGACTCTCAAGAGCCCTACGCCAAATTTCATACATATATACATATAATATAGACTTCTTCACTAGAGCTGACGACGCTGACACAGCGAAATATTCTCTCAATTTTGTAAGTTTATTCAAGTGTTTCCTATCTTTTTCCAACCTTCTGTAATACCTCAAAATAATATTACACGCGAGTGTTTTCATTTTTCATCAAAACTATATATATATATATATATATATATATATATATATATATATATATATATATATAGTTACTAACACCCCTTCTATTCTAGACGAGGAAAGCACCAACTTGTACTCCGAAAGTCAGAAAAACGTGGGTGGTACAACTCTGCTCAATCCGGAAAAAAATAAATTATTACACAAAGGTTTATTATTTCTGTGTTGAACAGCCCTCCTACACAGAAAACCTGTATATAATATAAACGAAGTCTATTGCAAAGACGCCAACAGAGAAGAGTTTAATCATAACATATAAAATAGGTAGGAACCTACAACTAGCGAATTTTTGTAGCGAGTTTTGTTTTTTCCTATTTCAATGGCTCAAAAAATTTTAAAATAAAAATTTCCCAAATTCTTCTTATTGAAATCCGTTTTGAGGCATTCTGAAACGAATCCTAGAGTTTAACGCTTTTAGCGAATTTTTGAAGAAAATTAAGCTATTGCTCTCGCCTCAAAATTTGTAGAATGTGAATTTTTGAAAAAAATTTATGCAGAAATCCGTTTCAGGCTATTCTGAATCATATTCTGAAGTTTAACGCATTTTTTTATGTATGTATGTGTCATTCCAGACGATAACTGTCCGTAGAATTGTGCTAGAAACTTCAAACAAATTTTAAAATGTTAAGGACACAAAACAAAAGTTCAAGTTCGTAAAAATCGGTAATATTTGCATGAAACATTGTCCAAATTCAGATTGAACTACTCTTATGGAAGTATCCCTGTATAACCAATCCTAGAACCATGCTGTTTAAAACTTAGGTAGTAGGTGCTTTAAAAAAAAAATGTACCTAATCACAACTGATGAGTTTACTCTGTGCGTGTGTTAATAATTTGATTCCATGTTTGTCTATCAAAATCTTAAACTAAAATTTCTCAACACGATCAATAGCGACTGAAATGTCGAAGATTTCTTCAAAAATTCGCTCATGGGGTCATGCTGCATGACTGGACTTTTTCATATGTAGGTATACATAATTATGTATATATGTGTCCTTCCAGACGATAACTCTCCTTAGGATTGAGATAAAAATTCCGTTCTTGCGCCGAAAAACCAAGCTTTCCAAGCGAAAGGATGAGTTCGTTGGCCAGCTTTTTTGAGTACATTAAATTGGTCAAATGTCGATACAAGTGCTGAAAAAAACTAAAAATAGCAAAAACTGCTTAAAATCGTTAAATTTATATTTCATTACAGAATATTGCTCAAATAAAGTTCATTAACTATAAAGTAGAACATTCGAAAATTGATGTACTAAATTATGGTGAAAAATGTACTTAAATTTCATTAAAACGTGCTAAAAAATTGGTAAAAACTGCAAAAAATTTAAAAATTCAAAATCGGACCTTTTCCGTTAATTCACTACCACCCCATTTATTGGTTTCCGTTAATTCACTAGCTTGATATATATTCTATTGTTCTAAAAACTGTTCCCCAATCATTTTTACGCTCACTGTGGTAAAATAGATCAAAATGTTGTATATAGTTTGGTGGTCTGGATGCTCGCAAGCTCGCATCTAAAAAATACATTACATCAAGTAGTCAATCCCTTAGTAAAAACTCAGATTAGTTGGAACATGTAGGTCTGAATGATTTGTATAGTTTGGTGGTCTGGATGCTCGCAAGCTCGCATCTCAAAATTACATAACATCAAGTAGACAATCCCTTAGTAAAAATACAGGTTAGTTGGACACACAGGTCAGAATGAACGAATGGTAGTGAATTAACGGAAAAGGTCCTCAAAATCTTTTTTTGAATAGCAGATTAATATTTTTCGCCATAAAATTGGTAATTAACTTACCTTTTGTATCAAACACAAGCTGACCCCCCATTTAATTATATAAAATAATCACCTACTTACGCTTTACAAGTCCACCAATCGAGGTGACAAAAGATATAATAAGCTCGATTTCGAGAAGTGAAAATTCCTTGAAATGATATCAGCTGATACGGTAGTAGTAGTTTACAATGTACATGTTTCACGGTTGAGATTCATTCCTATGCTGTTATTTTCTCCTGCCAAAGTTCTTGCCCTTAGGAAGAGCAAACGGATGAACGTACAGCGATCCGGGTGGTTTCATTTGATTCTTTGGATAAATGTAACTATAAATGAGCCCCCCCCCCCCCCCCCAAAAAAAAAAACCTATGCTACCTTGAAAGTTTTCGAGATCTCGATTTCAGCCCTTAAATTCAACTCTTTACGGTTGACCGAATGAGATTGATGCTGAACTTCTAGGAACGACTTGACCCCTTATCTGATTTTGGTCTAACATTGGTCACAGTCAGTGTTGGGCATAATCTTATCGTCGAATACGATTGTAATCGCGATAATTATTCGTTGATTCTGAGTCAACTGCGATTATATTCGTATTCGTCTGTTGGCGAATACAAGCCATAAAAACGCTGCAAATTATTACACAAAGGTTTATTATTTATGTATTAGACAGCCCTTCTACGTAGATCTCTGGTCCATAATTATTAAACGCCGCTTATAGTATATTTAGTATCGGAACTCGGAGCTTCGGACCTCACAAATGGGTTCTATCCATTACAGCAGCGGAATCTCACAATTTTACGCTTTTTAATATAGTTGATAAACATAACAATTTATTACCAAGTCATCTTTCCAACACATTAAAGTGTTATCTACCTATACTGTATATTGATATCATTTAATTGGTCAAATTTCAAAAAATGTGCTGACAAAATCACTGAAAATGGCTAAGAATCGTTAAATTGATATTTTTTAGCATAAGATTGGTCAAATAAAGTTTATCAACTATGAAATAAAACATTCAACAATTTATGTACGAAATTATGCTAAAAACTTGAACTTCATTAAATTTTGTTTTAAAAAATCTATAAAATTGCAAAAAATAGCCTAAAATCCAAAATCTCTTTTTGAATAGAAGAGTATCATTTAGAATACTTTTTTTTCCATAAAATTAATAGCTAACATTTTCTTTTCACTCATAAATCTCCAATTTCTATACAACTTGAAATATACAAAAAAAAAGACACTTTTTCACCTATTTTTGGCTCATAGCACCCATGGGTGTGGAGCGATCGAGCTGGCGAGAAGTTAGGACCAACTAGACCCCAAGTGGAGTCTACGCACCTTGAAACGTAAAGTGACAAAGTTTGAGGGGGGGTTATAAAAATTTTTTTGCTATACGATCACATAGGCTTATTATTGGAAATAATAAACCAAAATGCGTCACGGTCATCAATTTCAATAGGGCGTCCTTCCTATAATATGCGAAGCCTTGCTAATATTACATAGCTTCAGAGGGACATCCATAAAGCGAATTCAACGATTGGAGCCAAATCTATTTCATAGGACGTCCCTCTGAAGCTAGGTAATATTAGCAAGGCTTCGCATATTATAGGGAGGACGCCCTATTGAAATTGATGACCATGACGCATTTTTATGGGTTGTATTCGTGTATTCGCCAACGAAATCATCTAATGATTACATATGAACTTTGAAATTAAGGTGAAATTTCCAACCAATAAACCTCTGGAGTATCAATTATATTCAAGGAGTTTTAACGAGACTACGAGGTTTCAGAGGAAGAAAAACTAGAAAGAAAATTTGGAATCTAGAAGCAACGTTTGGTGTGGAGCGAACGAGCGAGGGAATCGAAAGTTAAATAAAACGTTGGAATCAATCGAGAAAAACAAATTACTAAAATATATATTTTTCAAAGTCATCTTCACATATCTCAAAAATATACAATAATGTAACATAATATTTACAAAGAACGTTGAGCTTAGATATGAGAAGTGTATATTTTCATATTTCGTTTTCTCACGTAATGTACTTTCATAGTAGTGCATGTATGGGTAATGAAATACTATTTACTATATGAAAAGACAAATACTCCTTAAATTCAACCATTATTCACAAATTTGGATTTTAATAATTCAGGCACGTAATTTTACATTTTTATTTGCAGATTGGGGAAACTCTTAACAATTTTTTTTTTACAGTCCCTGAAAAATGTAGAGACATATTGTCGACACACATTCGATAGGTAGGTACAAGCAATTCTAGTTACCGTTAAATCAAAACGAAAGAATCTTTTAAAAAATAAGCAAACGTAGTACACAGGTAGTATATACTTGATAGGTACATAGGTACCTATCAAGAAAATCAAATTCACACTGGCTCTATTAATAACATCTATGTTACCAAAATTGGCAAAACATTCTGATACGGATTTATCATATAAGATTATAAATTTTATAATCCAAACGTTCACAGGGTCAGACTTATTTCATAATAAGCCAAGTAGTAACATATTTGTATTGAGGCTATCAAAAATAAATGTACAAGTATCTACAATTTAAATTCCTGGAGAAAATTATTGTGGATGAACAATCAGCTTGGCTTGGGAAATTATATGGAGATTATCAAAATAAAACATGGAGATACCAAACATGGTGGGGTTCAAAACGAAAGAAAAGTTGGGGTTAGTTTGGTATAACAAACATAATACCTATTTAATTTGGCCCAACAACCAACACAAACTTGCTCATTAGGGTGCCCGCTATTTTGAGAAAGGTGGAGTTTTGATGACCTCCACCCGAAATTTGGTTTAAAATGTCAAAAATATGACCCCTGAATTTTTTCAGATTTTTTGCATAACAAAAACCTACGCCGGTAGCTCGATTTTGGTTTTCGAAATAGCTTTTTTCCCAATATCAGACTTTTGAATATCTTTTACAAACTTCTTTGTAAAAATTGTGAAACTTCGTATACTTACGTTTTTGGGGTCGCT
Source organism: Adelphocoris suturalis (assembly GCA_030762985.1). Lineage (NCBI taxonomy): Eukaryota > Metazoa > Arthropoda > Insecta > Hemiptera > Miridae > Adelphocoris > Adelphocoris suturalis. Next base: position 107,585,770 of record CM061044.1, read on the forward strand.
GAACTCGAACTTGCAGTCAGAACAAGTTTGGAATCTCAAAATCGTCAAAAAATGACAATCATTATGAAAATTCGCATTGTTTTTTGAGTCGCTGAACTCGACTTTGCTATCAAAAAATAAAAATTCTAATAAAAATACAACTTTTCATAATTTTACAATGAATTTTGAAAAATTGTCCTTTTTTGACATGATTTTGACGGTTTTGAGATTCCAAACTATCAAAAGTTGTTGCTGTCGACTTGTTTTGACTGCATATTCGAGTTCAGAGACCCCAAAAACGTAAGTATACGAAGATTCACAATTTTACAAACAAGTTTGTAAAAGTTATATTCAAAAGTCTCATATTGGCAAAAAAAGTGTATTTCAAAAACCAAAATCGAGCTACCGGCGTAGGTTTTTGTTATGCAAAAAATCTGAAAAAATTCAGGGGTCATTTTTTTGACGTTTTAAACCAAATTTCGGGTGGAGGTCATCAAAATTCCAGCTTTCTCAAAATAGCGGGCACCCAATTGCTCATTTTAGAGAATAACCAGGTATTCTGAAATCAGAAAGCTCGTACGGTTTCTAACATTAGAGGTACCATTTTCAGCCGAGAAAATTACTCGGAAGGGATTAAAATTAATGATCGTAGTATGAACAATATAAAATAACAACTGTTAGTTGGGTATGTTATATGGGCGAGACGATAAAAATATAAATACTCACGTGCTATTCATTAAGGAAATCAGTAAGCAACTTCGACCTCACTATTTTTCAATAATTTCGAACATACCTGTGTTGAGGAATAAAACGTTGTAATTAAAGAAAAGAAATGTGTATAATGGAATCATTGGATATTGGATACTCTAAGCCAAATAAGTGTCTATTGTAAATCTAGGTATCGGTACTCAAACATTAATGATGAAGTACATGAAGATGAACATAGGAGGTCAAACTTCTTATTAACGAATAGTTTGGTTCCACGAGCCAATTAAAACATGACTCCGAGCGGTGGAAGGAGAAAAAATTTACTTTAAAAGATACTCGTTGTGGACATTTTAGGCCTTTCGCCTTCAATATTCTTTGTACTCTTCCTTATGGTGTAGGCACCATTCATCAACATTTTATAGAAAACAATCAAGAAATCGTAAGTAACAGAGTTCGATTATGTAATTAACAGAAATCGTCTACTCTCAAACAATTAAATGTTATAACACTATAATTGTATTTACCTACATGTATAGTGTTGCATTTGCACGGCGCACGGCGTAATGCTTGAATTAGAGACAGGGAAGAATTTAATACTAACCAAACTTAATTGTAAATCAAGTTCTTCCATAAAAAAAAAGAAACATCAAGAGTTTACCTACGTGGAAAAGAAATAATTCTTAGCTTCAATTGTTTGCAGTTATTTAGAACGTATAATTAATCGTAGTATATTTGTCTATTTTTAATTTTTAAACAATAAATTAATTTTTCAGAGATTAAAGAATTAAATTGTAGGCTGATTTCGAATAAATGAAACTGAAACTTCAGATAGACTAGGTAAAGCAGGATCAAAATGAAGATGCACGGGATAACCAATGGTATAAAGTTGAGAAAAAATATAATGATAAAAATTGGCCAGGAAAGTTTCCAATAGGCAGTTTGCTTTGGGAGTTTTACTGATGACTAATTTCTCGATTAAAAGTAAACCGATGAATGTATGGATATTATTACACAGTTGGGCTTTCTATAATATCCATCCACCTTGCTTTCAGCTCACCACTAGTAGTTATGTTGAAATTAGTGAAAAACAAACCCCCTACCTCTGAGAAGTCGAATATGGAGCGTAGAGACTATACATAGTATGGCTTGTTATATACGATTATGCATTTCAGTGCTGTATAACTAATAGGATGTCCATTGCATTGAATACAACATACTGCTGAAGGTGTTGTTTTAAATTGTTTATCTTTGCGCCACAAGCTAACATCGTAATGTTCCCAACTCCAAACAGATATTCAAAACCGGATAGAACCCTTACTGTCCTTCAACAACGAGAAAAAACTCGCAGACCCTTTATAATATAAATGGTTTAGGCAGGATGAAAAATGAAAAGTGGAAAATTTTCAGGGATATAATACGATCAACACGGGTTCGTCCGGAGGTTTTCAGGTACGCACATCACCATTCATTTGTGTGACCAGGCATTCTTGCCTAGTTTCGGCCCATCGAGGGTGGGAAAGTGGTTGTCGAGACTGTGGCGTGTGAGGTGGTCGCGGAGATCTCCAGAGCGCAGCACTTGGCCACAAGTGGCACACGTGTCCAGTCGGTTCCCTTTGGTTGTTGATGCCTCGAACCGTTCCTTATCAGTCTTGTAGTATGGCCACAACTCCTGTAAGGGAAGAACGACTGAATTTGCAAAGTCTGTTTTCAATTTCCTCAGTACTACTACATCTAATGATTTCAAAATCACTTCCTCTTGTTCCAACTGCTAGCTTAGCAAGTTCTTCAGAGTAATGCCAAACAACAAAAGCTAAGAGACTTCACCCACCAGTCAATTACCTGGTAGGTAGCGCACAGGTAGGAACTTAGGTATTGATTATATAAGTGAGGACCTACTTGCTGTTTGCTGATATCAGGAAGAAGAGCCAACAGCTCAGGGAATATATTGACGAACGAATCGTTGCCCATCATTTCTTTGCAGCAGTTGTAGTATTCGGCTGGAGCTAACATGGCGTTTCTGAAGGCTAACGAAATCTGCTTGAAGTCGTTTAATGCATCGGTACCAAGAGCTTTAGCGATCTGAAATCATCACAAGTCTAAGATAAAGGATATTATTGTAACTAATTTAAGGTTGAGTAATGTTAGCACATTTTGACTCCTTCTCAACAGAGCTTTCATCATGTTCAGTAGAAGAAAACTGAGTGAGATGGACAATATTATTGGCGAGCAAAAGTGCTGAATTAATTACTGAAACCCAGAAAAAGTAGCAGAAAATATTGAAATATTACAATATAGGTTAATATTGCTTAGAAAAAGTTTTTATGTCATTCGTGCCTGACTTTTCTAAGCTTGTTAGTTTCCTCCAATAAACAAGATGTGAATTTGACCGGGGAGCAGAGCAGAGAGAGGGGAGTGGGCTACCTTGGAAAGGGGAGGTCCCAGTGGGGAAATGACGAATACCTCTACTTACCAAAAGCACATTCATATCTATCTGATACAAACAAAAACTTGTCTTCTCTTTACAACCACCTCAAACCTCAAATCAAGTTTGGTCTTATTATTATAACCTACGGTACCTTTGAACCGGCCAATTCATTTACTTAATCACTCCAAGTAATTATCAAATAAACTTTATTGTACGAAGAAGTATTGTTGACATGGATATGTCTTTTGGCTGGGGGTCAAGGAATTTTTCGCGACACTTTTTTTTTTCCGACCGGCACATTTTCTATTGATTTTCACGTACAACCAAGGCGTTACTAGGGAAGAGTAACTCCCACAGTTTTCATAGTAGGAAAATCGTTCGCCACTTTTTGGAATGCTCTCATTTTACCACGACATTTCATGACCTCTAAGCCACTGTAGTGTCAAGAAATGCTGATTTATTACTCTAAGTTAAAAACTAATATTGTTTTGTAACCATAATGGAATAATCTTGTGAAAAGAAGGCACTACATGGTTGGTATACAATTGAGTAGTAAGTACCAACTGGTAAGCAGTAGGTACTAGACATATCCATGATCTTTTGTTTTTCCCATCAAGGGAGAAATTAAAATGCTTGATTTGTAAGTAAAATTCCATTAAAAACCTGATAAATTTGATTCTCCACACAAAATGCAATGCTCCTTTCATTGCCACTTGACTGTGGGTGCGAGGACGGGTAGTTTCTCGCAGCACATTCATATGAGGTTATAGTGAAAAGGGTGGAGGGTTTAAGTACATTTTTTGAAATTTGACCAATTTAATGTGCTCAAAAAGTGTTGTTTTCCATAACTTTGTAGGTAGGTACCTATAATGATGACAGCCGCTTGAGAACTAAATAGAAAGAGAAAAAATTAATTTAAAAAAAAAAAAAAAATTTACAGGTAAATGCAAAGGAAAATAAAATAAAATAATAATAAGTAGTGGGCAGAGGAAGGCTTATAAGGTGGATAACAATTTCTTTCAAGAGTTCCTAAATTTGATTATATGAGAGAGCGAGTGAATGCGGACAGGCAGAGAGTTCCATAATCTCGTAACCACAACGCCAAATGATTGACCAAAAAAGCTCAGGTAGCATGGCCTGGGATAAGAATGGTCCCTGATCTTTGGGTAAGAGAACAACAAACATGTCTCTAAGGTAGCCAGGCAAAGCACCACTCATAATCTTATGAACAGTTAGTAACTGCCGCAATTTAAAGTAATTAAATAAGTCCAAACATAAAAATTTGTGTTTGTTCTCAGAGATATGGTCCCTTAACTTCAATTCAAAAGCGTACCGAATACACGAATTGGAGGCAACCTCTAATTTTTGCCTTGAGACACTGTCAAGGTTAATGGTGTAAACAGGGTCACAGTAGAGGAAAATAGGGATAATTAGAGCAACAATTGGGTTTCTCTTCAGATTGGATGGGGTGAAAAACGCCACACGTTTCAGGGAGTGGAGCGCTCCATAAACCCAACTACAGGCATATCGAGAGAATGTGCCTCTGATGATAGGGTAGAGTTTATTTTCACACCGAGGTCAATGACAGAAGAATAGGGAATAACCACCCTATCCACCAGAATCGGTGGGATAGGGTCAGTAGGTGTAGGCGTATTTTTGTAATAGACAATGCTCTGGGTCTTCTAATTACAATTGAGGAGATGGAAATGTAGTAGTTCCTCCATCAAAGAAGAGAGGCGATTAACCCCTTCGCGACAGGCGTCGTTCAGCCACTGCAACGCGCCTGGCCTGACTGCCTCGGATAATTGGCCCTCCACGCGCGGTGAACCACCTTCGCTTTTCGGAACTGGATCAAGAATGTTAGAATTTGAAATTTCCCGAGTATCATGATCACCATCATCGAGAAAATCGTCAAAGCAATCGTCTTTGAGTTGATCCAAAAAGTTTGTTGAACGAGCTTCAATTTCAACGTCAATCACATCACTACCTAACTCACTGTCACTCCCGGTTATTATTTCGTTAGGAATTCCTTCATCCGTCCACCTGAGAGGAATAAAAACGTAAAAAAAAGTACAAGTATGGAGTTACGGAGGACATCTGTACTGACGTATTAATACGGCGGCAGTCGCGAAAGGGTTAAACTGCTACAGAGGATGTAGCAGAGGATGTCCTGCAGGTTGAATAACTTCTGGAATATGCCAAGGAGTAGCATTTTCAAGAATCAAGAAGGAGGAACTACCCATATCCATCACAGACTCGGTGTTTTCAAGAAGCAGGCGGTCGGGGAGTAGAAGGGGTTCTCCAAGTAGGCAGGGCATGGGTATGTTTTTGGTTTTTTATATTTTTGTAATGGTAAAAGTTTTGGGTATACCTATTGCCCATTTCGCTATGAAGGGGGGGGGGGGGGGGCAGTCTAAATTGAGTGGATGGGGGAGGGGGGGGGGGGGTCGAAACAGTCAGTTCATTCATTTAGCTTTTCCATTTTATATATTCTCAAAGCTGTGGTACTTCAAAAACCAGCACCTAAGTACTTAAAGCTACTGTAGCTTAAAGTCCGGCTATTAGCGAATTGGAGCTACTGGCTTAACGTTCGGCAGCTATTAAGTAGAGCCACAGTCTTAATGTCCATATAATAGGTAATTAGAGCTGTGGTTTAATGACCGGCTATTAGGTAAGAGGCTATGGTAAATTCAGAGCTGGCCACGTAGTGTCCTCATCCAGTTAGGGCATAATTAGATAAGATATTTCAACATCGCAATTTAGATTCAATAATCTCAATTCACCAATTCATTCAAAATCATCACACGGAGCCACAAAAATGTCATACATTTGAGTGACCAAAATTGATGAGAACAAAAACGTACTCTAATTTGATGGAAGAATCTTTACAAAACACAAAAATGCGTTCATTAAGGTCATGTTGCACGACTCTGACTTTAATATATTTATATTAGAGTGGTTAGAGCTGGAGCAACACATTTTAATACTGATATTAATATTGACAAACAGCAAGAAATTGGGAAAATTTGTTGAGTGCATGAAGAAAATTACTCGTTAATACCAAGGTTCATGCGTTCCTGTTTTTAACAGAGATTCTTTTTACACATATGCCTTATCATGATTAGTTGTATGTTATTTTTTCCCCCCCACCGTCACTAATGAGCATTACTTCCCATGAATAGAGCAGCAATATCTCGTCAAATGACTATTTTAAACAGTACTAAATACAGTACAATTGAAGTACTGAATAGTGAAGCCGTAGTCTCATTGATCTACCCAGTGCTACTATTTTTGGCAGGAGCCAAACACTACTGTGCCCTTCTCCCCTCAACAAATTATAAACCTCAATTGGAAAAAACAACTTGACGCACCAACCTTATCGACTAGAGTGGTGTTCCGCCTTTCGAAATGGGGCGGAAGAGCGTAGGTAGTTTCTGTATGGAGAGCTGGGAAGGACCCATTGGCTTCCTCAAAACCTGGAGGTCTAGAAGCCGTGGCGTTTGGTGGAGGCAAGCTGGGTCCATCCAGTCCTGGAGGTGGCGCCGTCTTTGTAAGTCCTGGTGGAGGAGCTTTAGGCTTGGAACTCTTCTTTGCCTCCCACTTAGCTTCAAAACCGGGAGGTGGGCCAAAGCCCGGCAGAGCAGGAAAGGCACTCTCGTCCATTTTAACGGGTTTGTTCGCTTGTTCTCTCTTGTTTTCTTTTCCACTGCCTCCCTTCATCATCATCACTTGCTCAGCAGTCACGATTTTGATCTGCAAAACCAATCAATATTACGAAATACAGTCAGAGACAAAACGTACAATCTATAGCCACGACCCAAACAAATTCAATAAAACTCAGGCAGCTGTGACAGTACCCGTCATTTCCGAGAAAGCGTGTATACCTTTCGCTCAGCACTAGGTTGAACTCCGCTTCTTCTGGCGTTCTTGAGCTGCCGCGAAAGGGGATATAGCCTCACCTGTTTGATCAGGAGGATATTCCCTGAACACAGCACATATATGCGCTATTAGGGAAAGGGGCTGTCACACCTATCCTCTGTTATTTATTGTGTAGATTCCTGCCCAAGACGCCCATCAACAGGTACCCTCAATCAGTTACAAAGCTATTTTCTATAGTTTTGTCTGGGACAAAGGATAGAAAGATAACCTAAATGAATCGGAAACGCAAAAATCAACTGGTAGTTGTTTCGACCACATGTAAGTTGTGTAGGGGAAACTTACATTGGGATCTGCTTGCCGAATAGTCGCTCTCTCAGTTTCGACCATTCCATCGTAAAGCCGTTCCCTTTTCTCTTGAGCAGCACTTTTATAATTTGTGGCAGAAGGCTCACCTGAAAGAAACGAACTGTTTTAATCAACAGCAGACAGACAAACATCCACAAAACGTTTCAAAACATAGATTTTATTAAAATATTGATTTGTATTTATGAAAGAAATTAACAAACTGCATTTTTAGATTAGTTTTTCGAAAAATACAGTGCAAGTGCAATAAATTCTGCTATGCAGCTAATGCTACCTTACTTCCTAGTACAAAATAATTGAATAAAATGTCTACCGTATGAGGAGGTTTAAGTACCTATTGAGTTTTAGACATCAGTGACCCCGCTTAGTAAACTACTACAGAGGTCATAGAAGAGGACAAACTACCAGAATAATGCTATTGAAAGCAGCTCCCAAAACGGTTATCAGCGGATTACCTAAAAAAATCGCTCATGTGATTAGTGATATTATAAGAAAACTGTCTGAAGAATGTAAAATTTAATTTTTACCGATAGTCAGGCCAGCATTAAAACACTCCTGAACCCCCTCACGACCACAAAATTCGTCTGGGAAACAAATAAATACCTGAACAATTTGTTTCTTAACAACAACAAAATAACCATAAAATGGATTCCTGGTCATGGGAATCACGAAGGGAATGTTATTGTGGATGGTTTAGCGCGAGCAGGCTCAGGACAACAGTTTCTGGGCCCTTCTCCTGCCATCTGCATTTCCAAAAATGCCTGTAAAACTAAAATTAAAACATGGCTCACAGAGGACCTCAACGTTCTCTGGAGTAGAGAATCAGCTAAATATAGACATACCAGAATGCTTGTTACGTCTTCTGATCCCAAACGAGCATATTGGCTTCTAAGTATAAGTAGACATTCAATTAGGACCATGATTGGCATCCTCACTGGACATTATGATTTCCGCAGGATGCTAAATATTATAGATAACAACATCTCACCTATGTGCCCTTGCGGACTCGAGGAGGATTCCACAGAGCACTTTCTTTGCAGATGCGACCGGTACTGGAGATTCAGAACGGAGGCATTCGGGCATCATATAATTGAACGTGCTTCCCTCAGATATTGAGTTGAAAAGAATTAAAAAATTTACTGATTTAAGCAAAAGATTTGCTTGAGACGACTACAACTCAGGGTAATCAGTGGAATCCTCTTTTAAATTGGGCCTCTTCCAGAGGGAGTGTGTAAGCCGATTATAGTGCCTGAAACTCTTTTCCAATGGAAACCCCGAGCAGTGAGTGAGTGAGAAGGTGAAATTCTAATTTCGAAACAGACTTGGATAGGTGTAACAGTGTCGAAAGTTTCGGAGATTAAGGTAGTAGCATGGATTATTATTATTTAGTGTAAGAGACATGTTGAATGTAACAAATAACTTGGGGGATCAAACTACTTCTGGGCTGAGTAGTTGTTCGAAGTGCTTGCACAATCCCTTCAACTCTATACTTGGAAATATGACATCGCTAGCCATAAGGAGGATTGGATACAAATAAAACAGCACATAATTGTCGACAGCGAGCAAGCTGAGTCAATATCGTCTTATTGTAGTTCGAACTTCCATTTCCCAGACAAATAGGAGGACGAATGTGAAACGGGATGAAGATCTGTTAAATAAACACAGGTTTTGTATGCACACACCTGCTCCACCTTCCGCTGGTTTTTTCTTCAAAAAATCTTCTCTCTTCAATCCTCCCGAATCATCTGGCTTCTTCTTCAAGAAAGAGTTAGTGTCCATGACACTCCCAACGTTTGAGTTTCCTTTAGATTTCGACTTTTTCTTTTTGCTTTTCGATGTTGTAAACAGCTCTTCCGTGTTGGATGCTGGAAATAACAGGGTAAATGTAAATTATCCAGAGATAAGCAGGATTAATTACAAATAAGAGGTACAAAATAAAATACGGAGAATAAAGTACCTACTAGGCAAGCATGGTTTATTAATATAGGCGTCCTCGAATAGTGTAACTATTGTACCAAAGATTGCAATAAATTATTCAAAGAGGCGGCTCTATTTACTTTAGTAAACAGTCCAACATACAGCAAAAAACAAGCCAAACCAAGTCAAGAGATATATTTTAAAATTTATGTAAAACAATTTTGAACTAGTGTATTAAGATGATCCAGAGTTAAAAATGATCTGATGGCCGTAGGCAACTCACAGATGATTTGACATCTCTGAAATCTGAGCATATTAATCTTGGGAAATTGGGATTCACAGGATGCCGCACAGGTAGGTAAGTACTAAGCCGGGGGCCTAGCTTATTGGTTTGAAGTAATGGGTGTCGTGTGACTTCTGTTTACATCCAGGGCCCTTAACAGTAGCATATTGTAATTCAACTTTACTGACCAGTACTGGTTTTTGGCGGTCGTATGGGGAACAGTGGTTTGTTGGATGCCTTCGGCTCAAGAGCAGGGAAATCATCCATCTTCGGCAATGGCTTTGAGTTGGACAACTGTGATGCTGCCGAAGGTGGTGGCGCTGGCGGCTCCCTACTTGGCTTTTTCTTAGCAGTCCACTGAACAGATGCAGTCGTACTGGCTACAGGAGGTGCCGCACTACCCTCATCCAAAGCAGGGAAGTGCATATTGTAAGTCTTCTTTGATGTCACCGTAGTAGTGAATCGGGGAGATGAGACCTGCATAACCATTTTATGAATGATCAGTGTCGCTAACTTAAATAGCAGATAATGAAGTACGATTTTCATCAGGATACATGGATATAAATAGACTTGGTCTTTGCTCTTCCATGATACATCAAACAACTAATTAAAATAAGATAATGAAGTGAATGAAATTGGTTGAAAGAGAAGGTAATGGGAAAAATAGTTGCTATTGTACCTGTCGTGTGATTTACTTCACTTGATATGCTAATGATAATGATTTTCAGCCAGTCAATTTTTGGTCAAAACTGAACTGGTGCGATTTCGATATTACATTTCATTACCTACCTGAATAGATAAGTTTGTTTGTGGAGGAGCGTTGGAAGAAGCTGGTCTCTCAGTGTTGACTCTCATGGTGACAGAAGTGGATACTGCAGGTGGTGGTGGTGGTGCTCCTTCTGATCCCAGTGCTGGAAAGTCATCCATGTTAAACTCATTCCGTCGACGAACAGAAGAGGATGCTGTTTTTACACTATGCTGTTTGCCCCCCGAGGTGGTAGGTGGTGGAGCGGGAGCAGCACCACCCCCCAAGCTGGGGAACTCTTCGATGCAGTTCGTGTTCAGACTGGTTGAAACAGGCTGAGGAGGTCTTTCAATTTGAGGGGGCGGCTCTTCTGGCACTCCTCCCACAGCCCCTTCAGGCTCGTCTTCTCTCAGAGGCACTCCACTGAGAAAACCGTAAAGTCACAAATTTAGAAAACAAAACATTTAGACAAAATGTACATAGACAAAAGTTTACCTATATAAATCGTACTAAAAAATATCAGTAACTAGATGCCCATCAATTAAATATCAAATACTTCGATGTGACAATATATGTACAAGAGTGAAACTTGATATTGTAGGATCCATTGAATCGCTTGAGGGCAATAAAGATTGGTAATATAAATATGAAACCTCCCATCAATATATGATACGAAAGTCCTCCACTAACAAGACAGTGAGGACAGAGCCAAGAGTAAAACTGGGTTTGTAAGCTAAAACGTAAGATTCTGAGTAGGTCATTTATATCCAGAAAAGAAGCACCAGAACGTAATTTTGAATCCATTCATCAAGCAATATTCAAATAATTTTTCTGTAACTAGTAAATAACTTATTTACTTTATTGTAATAATTGACTTTGAAAAATAATAAACGAATTGAGAAAACGTTGAAGAAGTAAAAATCAAACTAAGGCTTTTGAATAGTTATAACCCCCCCCTTCACCAACGCCAAACAAGGAGCTTGGTGGGCACCAGAAGCCTAACTCAACCATGAATTAAAAACAGTCATGCAGCACGATTTCATGAGCGAGTATGAATGGTCAACGTCATTTCTGATGGTCATAATCATCGTTGTGGCCACTTGGGACAATTTTTTTCGTGACGATTTTTTTGTTATGTGCCATATGAAAGACATGAAAATGTCAAAAGTTGCCGAAGATTGCAGGCAATTAATTGACGGGAGTTGTACAACATTTGAGGCCCACGAGCCCTCTCGGCAACTGTTGCATCGTGTTGAAATGAAGTCCAAGGGGTTCGGAAAATTATTGCACTATTGCGGCAATTTTTCGGCCTTGGGTCGGAAGAGGGAACGAAACAGCCAATCACATTGAGAGTTCATTTGTGCAGCATGGCCTTATGAGCAAATATTGACGTGAAACTGCACTTATTGGGTGCAGCATTGCCTCATGAGAGAATTTTAACGTAGGAAAGATAGGAGTTTATTTGTGCAGCATGGCCTTATGAGAAAATATTGACGTGAAACTGCACTGATGGGGTGCAGCATGGCCTTATGAGCGAATACTGACGTGAAACTGCACTGATGGGGTGCAGCAGTGCCTCATGAGAGAGTTTTAACATAGGAAAGATAGGAGTTTGTGTGCAGCATGGCCTTATGAGCAAGTATTGACGTGAAACTGCACTGGTGGGGTTCAGCATTGCCTCATGAGAGAATTTTAACGTAGGAAAGATAGGAGTTTATTTGTGCAGCATGGCCTTATGAGCAAATATTGACGTGAAAGAATTTCAGAGGTGAGAGCCAACCCACATTCTCTCTGGCTCAGAAACTGGCGCTGCCAAATTCCCCTCTTTTTCCTTTGGTTGGCAGCAGCAGCGACGACCACCTCTTCACCGTCCATGGTGCAAACTGTAGTCGCCCGTGTAAACGAAACAATTGAGCAATTTCTATTGCTCAACTTTATTGGTGCAACACAGTGCAATTAATTCCTTGCAACATCTTGACGCAACACGAGGCAATTTTATTGCTTTGTGTTGCGTACAACTTTTCTAGTGCAATTTTTTTGGAGTTGCGCAACTTTTGTTGCTCGTGTAATCGGCCCTTAAGTTATGGTATATCATATTTATGTTGAATTGTTTTGAAATCTGAGCACGTTCGGTGGTATGAAATTGTTAACTATCAGTTTAATCATCGTATTTACGAGGCGATTTTTACTATCTGTGGTGAATTCCACCACAGTATTGCAACAACCCTTTTCAGGGCTACCAAAAAGAGGTACTCACGACACAATCACATATAAAAGACGTCGAGTTACAACTCAGCAAAATAACATATTTCGCCCGAGAGAATATGCGAAATATTCACAAATAAGCAACAAGCCAAACACCCACTGCAGGAGAAGGGTTCGTCAGGACAACTCACAAAAGTTGTCTTGAAAACAACAGCCCAAGGAAATAATCAATCGACCTCTACGAAATGCAAGGGCAAGGCTGGCAAACCAACTCAGCTATCATATTCACAGATTCTGAGAAAACACTATGCGAGCCAATAAGGAAACACATGATGAACTAATGAAATTAAGTGGACCAACCAGGGGGCGGCAGGAGGCGGCCACCTCCCTATAAATACCCCGCACGGAGCCCTCCGTATTCATTCCACCTTCTGCTCTCGCTGACGTCTCTTCTCACCTCTCGACGAAGTTTCTACACGCATTCAAGACTCAGAAAGGCATATCTTCCTCTCCTCACAGATTCTCTCGATCTTCTTGGCATCTGCGAGTCTAGTCATTGCACTACTCATTGCCCAACGTAGATCTCCAGTCAGGGTACCACCCGGCACGTTTAAGACTTCGTCTAAAACGTCGTTTCCGCAGGGATACCTGAGTCGTGTCGCCCGAATCTTGCAGCATTACGCTCTTGGTTGTCCGCGGGGCACGCCGGGAAATTGCACAGCTCATACGCTCCAATTTACCGTCCAAGGAAGCCTTTATCAAGGCTCGGAGAGGACCCCGACATCAAGCTGGGAGAGAGCTTTGTCGAGCGAGTCCCTCCTCTTCATAAATCCTTCATCCGAACGGAAAGGTATTTTTTTATCGAGTAAGCACACTCGGATATTTCGATGGAGCGAAGCCCCTCTTACTTCCTCGGGTTTGAGGAAGAAGAGCTTGGCGATGGAACGGGCATCGGCCCCGTTCCAGCTCCTTATCCGAAACTCGATTCTCACTCAAAACGTAGTGACAAACTACTCGGGCCAGCTCCGCGCCCAAAGCTCGAACCTCTCGACGAGATCGCAGCTTTACCTAACAAATCCACCAAGGGTTTGTTAGCTACTCCCTTACACACACAAGGGATCGAGGATTCTTTTCAGAACCCCTCGGAAGGTAGTTCTTACGATTCTACCCATATACATGAATATACTAAATATTCATCTCACGATCGCACCGCCGATCCGAGTGTTAAACACACTCCTATCCTGCATACACCGCACGGACCAAAAGGTACTTTCCAGTACCTCAATCAAACACATTCCGTCCCTCCTACAGATGTAAATCTGAGACCGGAATATTACACAACGGTTCAGCACCCGAATACGCATTTCCAAACAGCTCGAACCGAACCTGGCGCCCCTCGCGGCCTAACAATGAACGAACCACGAGGTTCAACCACCCAGCAAAATGTCCTTGACAATTTCGCTCACATTTCCTTCGGAAATAATACAGGGACTAACCCGCATAACCAAGATATGGGTACTTTTCACAACGTCCCACTTGGTCTACCTACACCAAGTAGAACATATATAAATCCACTACACTATGTTCCTACAGTTGATTTCCTCCTATGTTGTTGATTTTTTTCCTGCCAAAGGAAAAGCAAGCGGTTTAACGTACAACGATCCAGGAGGCTTCATCTGATTCTTTGGGATATTTATTAATGAAAACCCAAAACAAAAAAAGAAAGGCTTTTCCTTAAGTGTTTGAGATGTCGATTTTGAATATTTCAGCCCTTAAATTCTAACCTTTAGGGTTGATAGAAAGGGATGCAGATGTTACTGGCACCATGGCCAATGTATGATTTTTGACCCAAGTTTCATAAACTTGGGTGTAGTAGTATTGGAGAAAAGCTCTGAGAAACGTATGGTAAATAAACGGATTTTAGGGAATTTTCGTAGGAAATGAAGCTATTTCGTGCAATAGCTCCAAATATTTTAGAATAAAAATGTTCTCAAATTCTCTTAATTGAAATCCGTTTTGAGACATTCTGAAACGAATCCAGGAGTTTAACGCTTTTTCATATTTATATAAGTATCATTCCAGACGATAACTCTCCTTAGGAATGGGATAAAAATTCTCATAATAATAAAGTTCTTGCGGCAAAAAATCAAGCCTTCCAAACGAAAGGACGAGTTCGTTGGCCAGAATTTTTTAAGCACAGTAAATCGATCAAATTTCAAATTAAGTGCTGAAAAATCACTAATAATAGCAAAAACGGATAAAAATCGTTAAATATTAATATTAATTTGATAGATTCTGTTTTTTTGCAAAATATTGCTCGAACAAAATTTATAAACTATATAACAGAACATTTAAAAAATTATGTACAAAATTATGCTGAAGAATGTAATTAAATTTCATTAACAAGTTGAGTGCCATGTGTATCTGTGAGATACACACCATTAACTGTCCCAGGGTGCCAGGTGTATCTGGGTGATATACAATTCTGGTTCGCTTCAAAAGCTCTTGTATCTCCCAGATTCACACTTGAGGCGTTTCTCTCTTCTTCTTTGACCTTGAGAAACCCTTTGGAAAGGTGGAACAGTGTTGGCCACAACAAATTGGCCGAGACACATTCGGTACAAACGGAAGAAGAATAAGTTTTTGCCAGATGTCACTTTTATCATTTCAGCTATCTGGCACTTCATTTTCCTATTAGTTTTCGTTAGCAACGCAGTAGTGTTTTTTGTTTACTCACGTATTCAGGCCTGGGGAAAATCGTCAAGAAGTTCGAATAGGGATGTATCAGAGTGGTACTCAATTTTCTGTTCCACCACTTGAAGTCCCAAATCGCCGCTCACAGGCCACGTGTATCACACGTATACACGCGGTTTTTTCAATGAAAATAGGTGTAATACCACTAAAATAACTCTTTTATGGAAAATACCGGTGGGGAAAAATGATTTTGATTTTTGATGGAAAATAATTTTTATGGAAAATACCAGTGGGGAAAATCGTCAAGAAGTTCGAATAGGGGTGTATCAGAGTGATACACAATTTTCTGTTCCACCACTTGAAGTCCAAGTCGTCACTCACAGGCCACGTGTATCACACGTATACACGCGGTTTTTTCAATGAAAATAGGTGAAATACCACTAAATAACTCTTTTACCATCAAAAGCAAGGTCTTTTGAAGCGAAAAAGATAAAAAAGCACGCTTGGCATCTGAGGACATTTTTTTTTAGTTGAGAGCGGACAGCTGTGGCACTCAACTTGTTAAAATATGCAAAGAAACCGATAAAAACTGCAGAAAAGTTAAAAAATCCAAAATCTCTTTTTGAATAGCAGATTACTATTTAGAATACGTTTTTTACCATAAAAGTAATAGTTAACATTTTCTTCGCACTCAAAAAGGTCAAATTTCAAAAAAAAATTACGTAATACGATAACTTACGAAAATTGGCTCATACGATCATGCTGCAACCAACAAATTTTGAGGGAAGAGGGTTACATTTTTTTAGTCGATTACAAAGGTTCATTATTGCACATAATGAGCCAATAGTTCAAATGAAGGTCGTTAGTTAATCAAACATGTTGACACAACTGTGGGATTGGAAATGGGCCTGGTGACTAAGATTCACAGGCTACGAACTACGAGTTTAAACAATACCTGAAGAAACGAATATGAGGCTTCTTTATAGATTTACCAGGTATCTGCGATGCATTATCATTATAATTTTCCACTTTTTTAAAGTTCACTTTTCATTCTTCTCTTTTCATTTCTTAAGTCGAAATTTTGAAGAAATATTTCCAAAAGTGCAATATGATAGGATACGATCGTGATAAAATTGATGTTGGATGACTAAATAGAGCTTATGAACAGCTTTCCAAAAATGTGCTATATGCAGGGTCAGAAATATAAGGTGAATGTCATCACATTTCTTATTTTTTCTTCACCTCAATGGTTCAATAGTTTTTCGACGATCCATATATGAGACGTTCCATCAAAAGGATCTAATTTTTTCAGTAGTCACAACTATGTTTTCTGAAAATACTTTTCCCAAGAAAACACGATGAAATCTATTCCAGATTGCAGTTATTAGTTCACTACTGATAATCAAAGCTTATAATCAATCACCAGTACTACAATGAAATGCTAAGAACATTTCATGCCTAAAACTCACAAAAGTGATAACTAAATTATTTGTTCTAAAAAGAAAAACTCGGCCCTTCGGGCCTCGCAAGGGGCTCCGCCCCCCTGGACCTCCCAGTTGTTTTCCGCTTTGAGCCTTAGGCTAAAATGCTAAAACATGGAACATTAGGGTGGTTCAAAAAAAAAAAAAAAGTTCTGGGATTTCTTGTCCCCATTGTTTTCTTGCTTCCTCGGAATGTCAGGATGACCCTCCTAAATTTTTAGCAACAAATATTAATCCTAACCACTTTACCTGGGTCGATTTTGGCCAGTTATCGACCGCTATCGTAAACCAACCTCTAAATTGGTACCGAGGTGATGATTTGAAGGACGGATTTCAATTTTTCAGGTCAATTTATAGGTTTTTGCATGCGCTGAACACGATGAACTTATTTATTTTATGCTCCGTCCATTATTTATCCGGTAAACTGGCAGAGGGCGCTGCTTGAAGATAAGTAAAAATCGAAAATTTCACCGAAAATGCTGTCGCCTCGTTAAGAATTGTACTAGAAACATGCTATTATGGTTGGATAATATGCTTTGGCATGTTCTGAACATAATTCCGTT
The DNA here is from genome assembly GCA_030762985.1 of Adelphocoris suturalis. Lineage (NCBI taxonomy): Eukaryota > Metazoa > Arthropoda > Insecta > Hemiptera > Miridae > Adelphocoris > Adelphocoris suturalis. Next base: position 107,603,012 of record CM061044.1, read on the forward strand.
TTTTACTATACTTTTCCGCCGATGATTGCTTCGTTTATCGGCCATAAACCTCAAATTAATTGTAGGGTAATAGACAAATTCACCCTAATTTCATCGGAAATTATGTCGCGTTGGTAATTTAAGGTCCTGAAATACCTTGTGTCGATAAAATTTGGTATTTTCCAGGATACTCGGTACAAAGCCGTTGGTAATTTGGCAAAGACTTGAACCGGCATTGTACTTATTCGCTCAACAACCCGATACCATGGTACAAGCTTTAACACGTGACCGATACCGCTGACAATAGCTAACCCTAAGCTCAAACAATCCAATCACAGTTCAGACAATTCAGAACTACAAATTTGACCCCGGAAAACCGATAGGAACTAAGGAATTTTACAGAAAAATGGGAAAATTTTTGCTATTTTCTCCATATTTGGCAAATAAGTACAATGCCGGTTCAAGTCCTTGCCAAATTACCAACGGCTTTGTACCGAGTATCCTGGAAAATACCAAATTTTATCGACACAAGGTATTTCAGGACTTTAAATTATCAACGCGACATAATTTCCGGTGAAATTAGGGTGAATTTGACTATTACCCTACAATTAATTTGTGGTTTATGGCCGATAAACGAAGCAATCATCGGCGGAAAAGTATAGTAAACAACGGAATTATGTTCAGAACATGCCAAAACATATTATCCAACCATAATAGCATGTTTCTAGTACAATTCTTAACGAGGCGACAGCATTTTCGGTGAAATTTTCGATTTTTACTTATCTTCAAGCAGCGCCCTCTGCCAGTTTACCGGATAACTAGTGGACGGAGCGTAAAATAAATAAGTTCATCGTGTTCAGCGCATGCAAAAACCTATAAATTGACCTAAAAAAATTGAATTCCGTCCTTCAAATCATCACCTCGGCACCAATTAAGAGGTTGGTTTACGATAGCGGTCGATAACTGGCCAAAATCGACCCAGGTAAAGTGGTAAGGATTAATATTTTTTGCTAAAAATTTAGGAGGGTCATCCTGACATACCGAGGAAGCAAAAAAACAATGGGGACGAGAAATCCCAGAACTTTTTTTTTTGAACCACCCTAATGGAACATGCTTTCTTCCCGCTGATTCGTGAATGTTATTAAATTTAAAACTAACTACGACATAAATGTTTTTCTAATCGAAATTAGAACAGAGTACCTAGGTAGGTAATTTTCTGTTATGGTGCTCGTCTACAATTACTATAACCAAGATTAACTTCTCAACCAAGTGACAACAAAACAAGTGGCATTGTTTGCTATATCCATTTTATAACATAAATAAATATATAACTGCGACACGAATATAAAAACAAGTAGGAAAGAAATGCGTGATAAATCGAGAGCTCTCCAACGAGTGGAGAACGATTTTTGCCCGGTGAAAAGTAAAGAAGTTTAATTTGTCCAGCAACGGCTTGGTTGTACGTGAAAATCAAAAGAAAACACATTGGGACATTTTATGTCTTTAGTTGCAGACTCGTATGCAAGCTGGGCATCGTCAAGTAAATTTCTTAAAGAAGCTACATACGAAATTACAAATGCCTAGAGTGTAAAGCATAGAAATTAGCTTCAAGAGCCACTCATCTGATCCGGACCCTGGGCATCGTCAAGTAAATGTCCTAAAGAGGCTACTTACGAAATTACAGCTTCCTACAGAAATTAACTATTAAAATTATTTAACCACCGCTCCACAAATCAAACCGTTCTCGCAATATTCGGATCACCTGCTATGAATCAAATCATCGAAACACCAGCTTAATGAAATCATCAGAAATTAACAAGCGGTTGCAATCATGTTCACAATATCAATTGAGAATGATCACGTGAGTGTACACAATTATTCAAATAACCATGCTCATAATTCAGCTTGTTGGCCACACACTTCGCAGTAGTTAACATAATATGGTTGAATAAATCGAGAGCTTTCGCACGAATGGTCAACGAATTTTGTGGGATGAAAAACGACGAAGCACCATTTCCCTAGCAACGACTCGGTTGTAAGCAGAAATCATCAGAAAACCAACCGTAACGCTTTTTTCGTTTATGTGCCAAAGTAAAGACATAAAATGTCAAAAATTTCGTGACACATCCGCGTAACGTTTTTCGCTAGTTAGTCCAAAGCTAAAGCATGTTCCATGCTAAAAAGCCGTTGTCTTCTATCAACACACTCTAGCTAATATATACTTAAGCCAATAAAAAAACGACATACCTACTTATAAACTCGTAAACGAGTTCCACTATCTGCTTTACAAGCAGATACCACGTTACATGGATATGTCTTTGATTGGGGATTTCATAACGGTTGTCCTCGAGAGTTGTAAACAAATCCTTTAACTTTGGACTGTAGGCGACGAAATGTAGGATAAAGAATTTATTCTATTATTCTTGGAGACACAATAAGCATACTATACATACTATTAAAGTTATTTCTTCAATACAGGCGCTATCATTTGTATGTTCATGATAGCCTGATTTTTCATTAATAAATGAAATTATATCATTTATTGTTTTATTTGATAACGTTTCGTTCTCTTACTGAGGACATCTTCAGATCTTGCTTTCTTGACATTGAGTTGACTTGGTGAGCCACTGTTTTATTTGACAAATCCGTTATATTCGGATGTTTAATCTTTTCCTGGACACACCAAGATCTGAAGATGTCCTCAGTAAGAGGATGAAACTAAACAATAAATGAAATGATTTCATTTGTTTTCCCTGGGCCGCATCCGGACTAATTCCAACAAGACAACGGTTTACTTATGGCCCATATTCTCGTGACGTCACGCCTGGAGTAGGTTCGCGTTTCAGCCAAAGTCGGCCATGATACCGCCCTACATCAATGAATCGCCAAGGGAAGTTTGCCGTCTCACGTCAACATAATTCGTGGTTATAAGGCCATTTTTCAACAGTTTTGTTTTGAAAAAGTATAATATTGTAGCAATACAAAGTTTCAATTCGACTAAATGTTATAATAATCATGCCTGCCAGCGCAATGATTGATTGTAGATTGCTGTCAACAATACCAATCTAACGTGAACGAGTTTTTATTTGGACTAGAAGCCTACTAACTATAGTAGTTAATCAGTGTCAGAAAACTAAAGAACTTCATTTGTTAAGGCTTTGAGAATAATTAACCTGAAAAATAGTAAAGAAAAGATGATTGAAAATTCCTCAGGTGTCTGTACTGCTGTGTAGGTACCTAGCCATTGCTCAGGTAGCTTCATCAGCGTTTTATTATAAGTTCGTAGTACTATGCTTAACTGAGGAAGCTTTACTTGTTATATTGAATGAATAAAAGGAGAGATTTGATAGTTTGTCAAAATAAACAAGGCAGGTTGTTGCTACACCAAGAAACGAAACTACTTAGGTAGTTACGTACGTCCTACCAGATTCGCTGTTGGTTTAAAGTGCCTAAACAAAGTAGGTGGGTCGTTGCTTTGCCTACGAATACAACCGCTGATTAGCAAGTTTGTCAAATATCGAATCAGGGAATATGCAACATGAATTAAAAACCACCTAGGTACTAGGAAAAAACCTTGAAATGCATTCCTCTGAAGGTAAGATTTCATAAAGACGGAATTGGCAGTGCAGTTATTGCGCGAGTTTTGTAGTTACGCAAATTTTATGGACAAAAAAGGTAATTACTACTTTCGTTTTGATCAATGAAGTACCTACATGAACAAGTAATAATATACGGAAAGTATGTAGGTATACCTTACCTCTAGGTACTTACCTTTCCACATGTGATACAACTTACTATTCCCGCCTAACAGAGCTCTCATAACACATCCTTTCACAAGACCACTTTCACAGTACGCTAAAGATTTTTAGTTTCAATTGATTCAAAGAACAGTTCTAAAACTAGATAGGTAATCCACAACATTTTTGCGGCTGATGTCTGGATCATCTAGAACACTAACTTGTATGTCAACTCCCCAAAACACATTTCATATGGATCTCTATCCCACAGATTAAATCTTGCATTCGTAGCGTTTGAGGGCAACACCTGATAATAACTTGATGTATTTATCACCTTGCATATTACAAATAATGAAAATATTGACTCGGAACTAGGTGAGACTATGTTATGCTGTTGTCCAGCTGTGACTACAAATGGGGACATTTTCGCATATGTTTACTCGTCACCATGACAACAAGGTGAAATAACTTCGTTTTCGCTTGCCTCGATGTAAGGATGCGCTAGTGTCCAAGTCTCGAGAATATCACCCATAGAAATGTTGAAAATAACTGTGGAGAGAAGTCACTACAATGAGTTGTTATTTACAGTCGACTGTTGTTAAGAGGATCATAATGTTTCCTATGGAGTGGAGTAAATGATGCTATTGCTTTACGTTAAGAATATTGTAACCGGCTTATTAAAATTATTTATAGTCCAATCAACTTAGTTTAGGAATGTAGCCAGGTACGTAAGGAGGGAGAAATTGGTAGCTTGAGATGTGAACATTTATCACATAAATCAAGCGTTTTCCAACGAGTGGCGAAAGATTTCTGTGCGATGAAAACTACGGAAGTTCCATTCCCCTAGCAACGGATTGGTTGTACGTGAACATCATTAGAAATTGTGACATATTTTTTGCGTCACGAAAAATTTTGGTTGAACCCCCAGAGCAAAGACATATCCATGTCAAAATACATTCTACGCCAAAGAAAAATGTAAGACTTACGTTGGGGCTTGACTCTGGTATCGATTATTCCTCTGAGGTCTGGGCCTGGGCGCAAGGGTGAACGCTATGTCCAGAGTGCGGGCTTGCTTCAGTCCAGCCTTACTCAGACCTTTTCCATGAGTCGACGCTTTGTGAGCTATGGGGACAAGAAAACCTTGAATAACTATAACCTTCTGATACATTCCAAAATATAGAATGGGTCTATTGATCAATCCGTTAGTTCGACTCCAAAATATGGCTCACCCTTTAAATCAATGTCGGTTCTGAAGACTGAAGTGAATTTTTCCAAGAAGCAATCCCCTTCTTCACACAGGAAGTGGTCATTTCGGTAGTGTTCTCGCAACGAATCATAAGTCCTGAAATATTAAAATTGTAATTATAATAAAATAATAAGTAAATCGACATATTATTAACGAACAAAAATATATTAACAAATTGCATGAGTTGTATTAAATTTGCTCAGTTAAATTTCACTGCATGAACGAGTTGCTTGATTGTATAACAAACTGAGAGGGTAGATGAGTTAGGCCCAAAATCATTTCATAGCCATGTGGGGAAGTCTGCAGTGCTGTCATAGATATCAGGAAGCTAGTATCCACTAGTCACATCAATATTATCAATTTACATGTCGTACTTGTAATAACAATGATGTCCGTCAGCGTCGCAAAAGTGGCAGAAGAGATGTTCCCTTCGGAGATGACGGTACAGCTCATCCGAGTCCATGTAGCGCTTGTCGCAAAATTCACAGAGCGGATGGCCCCTATGAGACCGATCATCTGGGTCACCGACTCGCCTGTGAGTTGCCAGGTCTTTCCTGGTATAGCATCTGCGCTCTTTTGTTAAAATCTGCATGAAAATGAATTACATGAATTCATTATGGGTTATATTATTTTAGGTAGGAGGAAGATATGATTCACTCGTAGCTGGAATGTTACGTCTGGCCATTATCAAGGTATGGGCGCTTGACAACATAAGAAATATTTTCAGGGTGTAGGTACCTACCAGCACTTAGCTACTAAGACCATCCCTCAATACAGGGTGATTCCCTCGCAGATGCAAAAAAACATTTGGGTGAAACTACATAAAAAATGGAGTAAAATGCCGCCAACTGCATATTTTTATCTCAATCGGTTCTCGAGATATGATTTTTTAAAGGTTTTTTCAGGAAAACCGTGTTTTTTTCCTTTTAAACTCAAATTTCTCCACTTTACTTCATTCAATTTTAACTTTTGACCACATTTTCGGAATCAGCATTAAATTTACTATAAGAATAGTGTACTTGAGTTCTTAAAAAGTACCATCCAAAGGCCCTCACATCAGCTCAAACATTGACGATTTTGAAAAAAGAATATTTCTGAAAATCTTTAAAACTTTACTACTCTTCCAAAACGAATCCTGGAAACTGGCAAATCTCATGAAAACTGCTTCGTCTAATACTCTTTCCAACGGTATAATCAAGTTTACTTTTATTTTGTTATTTAGTGGAGAAAATTATGTTTTAATGCAAAAAAATGTGTGTTTTTCAATGAAATTGTTGGTTTTCTCGAAAGATGACCATCCATGAACCTACGAGTATGGGGTCGGTTTCTATGTATTTTTTCACGCTGTATCGAATGGTAACATTTGTAGATCTCTCCAACTCCGTTATAACCGAGTTTTACACTTAAAATCGCAAATGTTTAGTTTGTTTGTTACGATTAAATGTACGTGTGTTATGGGGTAAAACTAGTTAATAAATTAAAGTGTAAAACTCGATTATAACGTTGTTGAGAGATCTGCAAGAATTTCCATTCGATCCAGCGAGAAAAAATACATAGAAACCGACCCCGTAGTCGTTGGTTCATGGAGGGTCATCTTTCGAGAAAACCAACAATTTCATTGAAAAACCCACATTTACTAACATTAAAACATTATTTTCTCCCCTAAATAACAAAATAAAAGTAAAATTGAAAATACCGTTGGAAAGCATATTAGATGAAGCAGTTTTCGTGAGATTTGCCAGTTTCCAGGATTCTTTTTAAAAGAGTAGTAAAGTTTTAAAGATTTTCAGAAATTTTTTTTTGCATCTGCGAGGGAATCACCCTGTATATGTATGGAAGTGATGTATGCACTTATATGAAGAGCACTAAGGTTGCTCAGGCCGCTCATACTTTTGACTTCTGGTTGCTATTTTGAAATCAAGGACTTGACTTGGAGGACCAGTTCACACAATAGGGAAGTAGGGTTAGGACGATCGTAGATGAAGCGAAGATGTGTGCAATGCACACAAAAGGGATGGGACATTTCTGGGAAAAAGAGACAATGACCTTTGTTTTGACATTAATTATCCAATAGCTGTCATTGCAAAACTGGATTTATGTTAGATTTTTATCTTTGTATATTCTATCCTTCAATATATTAAGCCAAATGCATGCTCACGAATAGGCTCGTGTAATGAGTGAGAGTGGGCACAGCTCTTTTTAATCAGAACGTCTAAGTGCATCCTGAATAAAAATTTTATGTGGTCAGTATGGATTTCAGATCCACCAGAATACCCCATCGTAAGAATACAAAGTACTAGCGAGACGTCTCTTAATGTCACAAATGTGACATGAAAATGTTATGAAGATCACACTCGTAGTAAAGCTTCCAACTTCCAAGTCACTCGTTGTATACCTGGTGACACTGGCCATTCGACATTGCCAATCGTTTGGGAATTTCGACACTGTGGAGTTCGGAATTATGAGATCTGCAGTGATTCACTTAGTACCATCGCGGCGATTAGGGGCACTTATTCTGATGATCCCCTGTCGTAACACTTACATATAGCACTGTGCCAAGTCATGTGGGTATTCATGGCAATGAGTGTGTTAACGTCTAGCAAGGAGAGCCATTGGGGAGGTATCTCCATTGAGATGTCGCCCATGCGCATTTAGGATCAAATCTCCCACATGCAACATAAAGCCAATTCGATTTGGCAAGAACAGCGAAATTCCCTGACTTTTGGTGATTTTCACAAAACTTCCAGACTGACACACCGAAACCTTGATTTAACCTTAAGAACGTACGCTTGTTGACCAATTCAGGATTTTGGGACCGAATTTCTCCCTCTACTGGGCTAAGTAATTCCCCTGTAAGGTTGTGTACGATTTTCTGTGAGTCCCGATGATTCTGAATCATCAAGCTTCAAGACCTGGACATTCGAAGAGCAAATGCGAGGTTTCTCCCTTGTACAGGGTGCGGCAGAGAGGACGAACGGTTTTTAAAAAAATCATAAAATAGTTAATTTTTACTCAAAAACAAATTTATTGATGCAATCAGGTTCGCAAGGAAATAGCATTTGAGACAGTCAAGTGTGAAAAATCACATCAGGCATGTGGTGGCCGAAATTGTTGATGCAGTGCTGGAGGCGTTCTTGGAAGTTCGTGTAGACTCTCTCCAACATAGCGCTACATCGAAATGATCACCAACTTATTTTTCCCTGAATTACGACGGCGACGTGTTCCAACCCAATGTGTGTGGTTCCAGCGGGGTGGGGCGACCGCCCACACAGCCAGAGCATCAATGGACGTTATTCGCCCTCTCTTCCCTGGTCGCCTTATTTCCAGGTTTGGCGATGTTCATTGGCCTCCTCGGTCCCCAGATTTATCCATATGCGATTTTTTCTTATGGGGACACCTCAAGGCTAGAGTATACGAGAACAAGCCCCGAACTCTGGACGAATTGAAGGACGCAATTCGCGTGGAAGTCGCCCAAGTTGAGATAACTATGTTGGAGAGAACGCCCAAGAACGCCTCCAGCACTGCATCAACAGTTTCAGCCACCACATGCCTGATGTGATTTTTCACACTTGACTGCCTCAAATGCTATTGATTGCATCAATAAATTAGTTTTTGAGTAAAAATGAACTATTTTATGATTTTTTTAAAACCGTCCGTCCTCCCTGCCGCACCCTTTATATCCTGCACAAAGGTTATATTATGGAGGTACCAACCCTGCTAAGATTTTCCCAAAGAACCCAAGCCAATTCATCATCATCCCCAAAATGAATCTCACTTTCCTCTAGGAGAGGATGACAGACCCCGTTGCAACGATCATCAACCTTTGTTCTTTGATGTTCTTCCAATGTCGGTAGTAATCATTCCCTCATCATTCAACCGCAGAAAACGGGGAACTCCCTTAAGCGTTTCGCTCCACCTATGACAGGATTCTGTGCAATGTAACGTATTGCAGTTCCCTATCTTGCAAGCAGATCTGCTCGTTCATTAACTCCAGCTCTAGTGTGCTCTAGCATAAACTCCAACATAACTTGGAGAGGGCAGGATAACTTGCATACCCCATGGAGACGCTACCCGTCTTTGTAATGAGCCAAAATGACTACAATCAGTGTTCCTCTAGAAGGAGTCGGGACGGTGTGCTTGCTGCTACTCCCAGATGATCCAACTTTCAAAGATACAGGCTAAACAAAAATTTCATACCTTGAAAGAAGCTATCTAAAAGCTTCCTGAAGCTACATAAAGTTGATTTTCATTCAAGGATTTCTGATTCGACTTCAGGATCACAACTTAGAAAGGTGTACACTGTGAAAGGAGTCTAACAGTTATCCAGAGGGAATTACGACTAGATAACCTTCATACTACAAACCTCATTATGGTGCATAAAGACTGTCTTATCTACCATGTTGTTATGTAAATACTTCATAAGCATAACTAATCGAATGCTATTGAATAATTCATTAAATGCATAACATTGATTGCTTGTTGACTTTCTTTTACGGCTGAATAAAATATGGTTACTGCATTTGTTTGTACTATCAATTGTACTCACCAAAATGGATTTTTTTCTTTCCCTTAGAGGGGCACTAGCGAAAAGTTAGGAAGAGTGTTTCACTACACCCCTAATATACCAACTTGAAATAGCAAATAAGTAAAATTCTAAAAACTCACCATCAAATTGTCAACACATAGGTCACAGTAAGTCAGAAGATGGACTCTTCTGACGTGGTCTCTCAAGTGCCCGAAATTCGGACTGACTTTACTGCACTCAGGACAGACGTGAGCCAAAAGCTCGTCGTAAGCCGCCTTCTCCGCAGCACTGAAGAACGATATCTTGTATTTGTTATCCAACTGGAAGTTGCCATCCTTCATAGACTCAAAGGGTTTTATTTTGCGAGTGAATATCACCTGGAACCAAACACAAAAAATAGCTATAGAGACCATTAGCAATATATTTCCTTTCCTTTCACTGCTATTCTGGAAATTTAAACTCTTAGCTTTAGTTACTTTAATTAATTTTCCATGGAACGAAGAGTCCAGATGATTTTAATGATAACCCAAGAGTAGAACAAGCGTACAGAAAAATATAGAGCAATGGTACAAACTGGTTGGGATGATTTGCTGAAAAGACAGTCCCCAAAGTCCAAGCTTTTAGCGAATTTTTGAAGAAAATTAAGCCTATAAGATTTGAAGTGCCATTTAGTCGGAGCAAACTGTGTTCCATACAAGCGCCTTGCAGAGGCCCTAATATCTTAAATAAGATACCGAATAACTTAGTAGAATCGCCGATTACACTAAAAAAGAGAAGAGATCTAAGAACACACATACTGCAAAACGGTATTTAACCCTCTCATCTTTACATGAACTCATCATTTTTTTCCTCAAATAGGGTAATCAGGTGTACCCAGGGCCGATCAAAAGTTGAAGCAGAAGAAAAGATTGTAACCGTGATGTGAATGCTGCATAGCCTTTTCCAGGCACATATAAAAATTCCGTATAGTATCCATGATAACAGGTGATAACTCGTGAGGGCTGTCAAAAGTTTTTGTATGGTGTTCTCGACCACTGCTGTAAAAAGTTTGAGTGTTTTTGAGATGAAAGTGAACAAGGTAAAAAAAAAAAAATATTCACGTTTCTATGGTTCTATTATATGGTTAACATCTTATTAAAAAGTTCTGAATGGCTTTATTGGATTTAATCAAGAATTATAGCAGATATGCAAGTTTTTAATTTTTGATACATCTTTGCACCAAGGGCCGATTTTTCGTTGTACCCAAGGCCGGCCCTGGGTACAACATGATGAGGCAGCCCTGGGTACAATATCTGAAACAATATTGTATAAAATAAGATTAGGAGTATAAAATTAATCCAATACGGTCAATTTCGTTATTACTATAAGAAAATCAATCTTTTTCAGATACCACGAAGTTCAGTGGACATAAAAAAACCGCCCCCCTCTGAAGCTACAATAGTTGCTGCTGTGCATGAAGTGTTAGCAGGAACAAGCATAAATAAAGCAGCTAAGGCCCATACCAGTAACAAATCAAAAAATTCAAACAAAGTGGTGATGGAGAAGTTCACTATGATCATAATCGTGACCACAAAAAAGTTTTTTCGGCATCTGAAGAACATCTTCCGGTTTTTTAAGGTTCTACCAGATCCAGTTTTTCAAAGAAGGGGGCAAATGAAGTTTTCTGTCGACTTCCAAGGTTTGAACGTAATGTGATTTACGTTTTTTCGATAGACCATGCCAATCGATCTCAAGAGTGCCATTAAGTTCGTATGTTTGTATTTTCATTTTCGTTATCTAATCTATGCGTATTCCTCCGTTTTTTTGGCTCCATTCCATGAGAAGTCCACAATTTATCGCCATATTCTGTTTGATTACAAAGGTTCATTATTGAAAATAATACCTAAACCATAGAAGTTATGAAGCTATTTATAACTAAAGATTGATTCTACGATATAGTCTCTCTGATTATCTTAACTAGGTACCGAGCTTTTTAGCTCTCTAAAATTTCTTTGTAGTCCTATTCTTATCGTTCCCAAGTCAAGCTGTGATTTTATGTGATTGTGAACTAGTTACATAGGACATTAATTTCAGAATTCCCTATAATCTCAACTTCATAATGTCCTTGTATGATTAAGCATATCCTAGTTGTCTCTAAGTCTAAGTTGTGATTGATAAGATCCTGGATTTCAATCGTGATTGGATGTGATTTTGACCAATCAATAGCCCTAAGTTTTCAATTTTATGGTTTTGTTTAACTATAATCAAAGTCAGGCTGAGTTTTAAATACCTATGTGATTTTGATGTAGGACCTGCAAAGTTATATTAAAAAATCGTAAAATTTAAGGAAGATCTTGTATAGTATAATCAATGTGATATTAAATTTGTTATTTTAAGGTATAAATAAAGGGGCTATGAGTTATTGGCGCATTTTCTTCTAATTTTAATGATCAACTGTGGTGGCCCTGGGTTCAACACCCTCTGGCCCTGAGTACAACGGGGTGTTGTACCCAGGGCCACTTTCCCATTTTTTTAAAAACATGCTGCTGTACAAAAAATTGCGTCTTGATAAATGATTAAGCCAATGAGAATTGTTACTAAGGAGTCTCTTCAACGATAAATTGTAAAAATAGTATGAAATAAGGGTACTTTGATACTCAAATTACGATTTGAAGAAAAAGTGGCCCTGGGTACAACAGGTTACCCTACATCTGTCTCTCAACTTTCTGTTTCACATTTTAAGGGTATAGTTCCGTATGTGTCCCCACTTTCAAACCTATGTAAATCTGTCATTATCATATCAAAAAATGTCCCCACGCTATATTCATATCCATGTAGCGTGTAAATACATTAGAAAGATGACATAATTTAGTGGTCTGGATGTTCACAAGCTCGCATCTCACAAATACATAACATCAAGAAGTAGACAATCCCTTGGTAAAAATTCAGAGTGGTTGGGTATATAGGTCAGAATTTTGTGTATAGTTCGGTGGTCTGGATGCTCGCAAGCTCGCATCTCAAAAATAAATAACATCAAGTAGTCAATCCCTTAATAAAAATTCTGGAACAGACACTGCCTACCTAAGATTTGGAAAGTGCCCAGTTCAAGTGGATTAATTGCCGCTGGTTCCCAGTTCAGGCGAGCCCGACTCAACGTCGGGGATCTCTATACTCTGTTGGTAGGTTTAAGATACAAGTTTAATGAAGAGTCTGTATCGTCCTACACAATACAAACATCAACTTTGTTTAGTCAGAGATCAACAAACAACTAATGAGTTTTAGGGTTCATTGCTCAACTTGCTGACTCACAAATAGCGTGGGGACACATACGGAACTACACCCCATTTTAATTCTTATTTTAAATTTAAATATGCTTTTAGCCCTTCATCTAGATTCAACACAACCTTGTAAATCTACTTCGTAATAGAAAACAAAAAATAGACAACAAGTTAATATTGCTTATTAAAACTGCAGAAATGCCCACGCACAGGATTTCCTTTGTGGGTTTGTAGATTATGTACTATTCTGCATAATGTATCCACTTATACCTATTATCACATTCTACTGTATTCACCTCTTTGCAACAAATATTGTATTTATCATACTCTACAAATGAAAGAATTTTTGAATTGAATTGAAATGATAAAGGACCATGAGCCTAGGCATCACCCAACTAGCAAGGTACCCCCTTATCCTATGTACCTGTCATCTAAGAAGCAAGTCATCCTCTTATATTATGAACCCTAAGAATGTACAATAAGTACTCAAGAGATTTGAAACTGCAGACAAACCATTGCTCGGTGAGACAAACTGACTACCTATACCATTTAGGTGCATACGAATTAATTTAAGTACCTACTAGATAAGCAGTTAGGTATAGTACATGTTATCAGCGTTTTCAACCACATCCACCAAAAACGGAGTGATTTTTAGGCTAGCGACGAATTTTTGGACGAAAACATTCAGCCAGTCATTTCGTAACTGAGATTGCTCTAGGTAGGTCAGCCAGTAATTTAATGATAGGTGGAGGCCAGCACACGTGGAAGTAAACCACCCATTTGTATAATAGGTACATCACTTAGGAACAATCATGCCATTACATTTAATTATATCCTAAAAAGTCTTAAATTTTATTACCATGGGCATTTCTTGCCGACACATCGGACATTCGTTTTGCCTGCAGAGAACCCTCATTCGAGTAGAACACTCGAAGCAGACGGGGTGATCGCATTGGCCAAACGAAAAGATCTCGACTTCTTTGAAGCAAACAACGCAAGTGTTTTCGCGTACTTCTTCTTTTTGTTTTGAAGCCATTTTTTCGTAGAAGACAAAAGCCACTCTAAACTAAACTAACAATTTTCGAGCAGAGAAATTCTCGTGGAGAGATTTTGAAGTTGACCGTATGTCCACCACAGCGTTTCGTCGCGTTATCGTATCACAAACGAACTGCGAATTCACAATCTCGTGAACCGAACTCCAACATCCAACACGACCAACACATCAAAATGGGCAAATCAAACGTCAGCTGACAGTTGCAATGGAAATCAATGCAACCAACTAAACGAAACGGACTAGAACAACCTGATTCTCAATATGGATGCTACTCTGATGTAATGGATCACCATCACAATATCATAAAATCGATAGTGCTGCTCGTAGGGGCATCGGCTCCAACTTCTTCACACCCCTGCCAGTCCTTCATCTAATTAAGTGCACAACCTATTAAGTAGGTACCTACCTATTAGGTAACAGAATGAAGAAATCCAGAGACAGTCAAGAAGAGCATTGAAGTTTTTCTTCCATTTGTTTTGTTTTCAGTGTGAATTAACTTTGACCTAAACACATGATAGGTACCTACATAAATACCACTTGGGTCATGTCATGCCTTGGGCAACTGTTATGAAAGAATATGGCTACTAAATAATAATCAATCATTATCATTAAATATTATTGATAAATTAAATATAAATTAATTAGATAAATAAATTAAATTAAAAATACTACTTATAGGTACCTACTTACTAAGTATCTAAAAAAATTTAGAATGGACTATATTATTATTAAAAGTACTAAAAATTATCAAGGCTTCAATTGTATTGCACTAGTGAACTACTTAGGAGAAATAATTCTGAAGGAATATTAAGGAACTCGAATTAAATTATGATGAAATGATAGAATGTGACGTCAGACGTCAATTAAAAATCGGATATTTCAAAAGGTTATAGAAATGTTGTCTAACCCCACAAACACCACTCACTTATGTATAACCTTATTCTTTAATGCAACATATCCAGAATAATCAATATTCTACAAAGTTCCTCACTTATTAACTCATTCAAGGAAGTAAGCTCTTCATACTTATTTTCTAAGACCTGGAACTTTGCTGTAATGGCGGTAGCGTCAATAGGTTGAACATCAAACAAGGGTTACAAATTATTGTAGAGCGGGGTGAATACTGTCCTACACACTAGCCGTTTTTTGATGTTATTGGACATGAAGAAGAAATATCAACTAAATAATCAAAAGAAACTTTCCAACCTGGTCTTCGTAGAGGCCATTACTAATTACAAATGCTTGCATACGAGTCTGCAACACATTGGGACATTTTCATGTGTGTTTTCTTATTGTATTTATTACTAGGCAGATCTCACCCGTGCATTGCACTGCGGGGCGTACAGATCAATTAAATGGGCCATAAGAGAAACCGCCCACCCGTGGGTACTTAATTGAATTCGCGATCGTGTTGACTCATTGTTCCGACACCCGTGGGTACTTTATTGAATTCGATCCAGGCTACATCACCTACCCCCCTGCAGACTCGTATGCAAGCTCCAAGAGCCACTTAGCTGATCCGGACCCTGGGCATCGTCAAGTAAATGTCCTAAAGAGGCTACATACGAAATTACAGCTTCCTAGAGTGTAAAGTATAGAAATTACCTATTAAAATTATTTAACCACCACTTCACAAATCAAACCGTTCTCGCAATATTCGGATCACCTGTGACAATGAAATCATCAGAAATTAACAAGCGGTTGCAATCATGTTCACAGTATCAATTATTGATAATGATCACCTGAGTGTACACAATTATTCAAATAACCTTGCTCATAACTCATCTTGTTGGCCACGCACTTCGCAGTAGTAAACATAATATGGTTGGATAAATCGAGAGCTTTCGAACGAATGGTCAACGAATTTTGTGGGATGAAAAACGACGAAGTACCATTTCCCTAGCAACGACTCGGTTGTAAGCGGAAATCATCAGAAAACATCTGGGACAATTTTCGCCAACAGTTTACGTAGGTACCTAACGATTTTTTTGTTTATGTGCCAAAGCAAAGACATAAAATGTCAAAATACTGCAAATGAAACATAACATTTGTATTAGAAACATAACAACTGAGCTAAGCCCATCAAGTTGATTTACTTTGCATCTATTGAACCACTACTATTTTACAATTATTACTATGTACAATTATTAAATATTGTTAGAGTTCATAGCCCAAAGGCAATTACTCTTTTTAAAAAATCACATTGACAATACTTGACACATTATCTCACGTCACAAGGTCGAGTGGCTTTGTAATTGTACCTACCTACTTGATTAATTATTTTCTGAGATGATACAGGGCGTGGGGCAAAAGCTATGAATCGGTTTTGAAGGGCCAGAAACCGGCCTGTGGTGGGCATAGGATGATTGGGGGGGGGGGGGCTCATTGGAACATCACTCTAGTAGAAACTATGGTTTGGACCGGGGAGCACCGTGGATTTGTAGTGCACACTTTTTCTTTTTTTTTAAACGGCCGTTCTGTCATTGCCATGCAGAGAGCCTTCCGACTGCACTTTAATTTGCCCCGTGCTGAAAACGTCCCTCAGGGTACCGCTACCCGACATTGAGCTCGTGCATTGAAATCCACAGGTTCCACAACGATTCCCAGGACAACTGGAGGACCTCCATCAGTGAGACCATGTAATCCTCATTCTGAAGCCGATCTTCAGGCATTTAAATCAAAACGAAACAAAGTTAAAAAACTTGTACGAAATGCTAAGTTTGAATATTTAAAGTCTCGTTTAGACCTCTCATCTTTATCACCTAAGTGTCTATGGTCGAACATTCACTCATTTGGTTCACTAACAAGAAATCTAGAGCTTAATTTTCTTTTACCTAATCCTGATGAATTGAATGCCCGGTTTGTTATAATACCTTGTTGCCATTTAATTTTACTTCACTGAACCAAGACTGCCCATTCATCTTTTGTTTTACTAATGTTATAGAAGATGATGTTTTTTTTATGCGTTCACTAAAATAAAATCTAATGCTTTAGGTTACGATGAGGTTCCAATGAAGTTCATTAGACTCCTGCTGCTTATTGTTCTCCCTCATCTCACCCACTTGTATAATTACTCAGTAACTTCTTCAACATTCCCATCGTCTTGGAAGTGCACAAAAGTAAAACCTATTCCAAAATCTGCTAGTGTTTCATTCAAGTCTGATCTGCGTCCTATCAGTGTGTTACCTGCACTTTCCAAGCTATTGGAATCTCTGATGAGTTCACAAATTGTGCAACACGTTCAGTCAAATCACCTCATATCCTGCCGCCAGTCTGGATTTAGAGCAGGTCACAGTTGTGTAACACTATTGGCAAGCCTTATTGATGCAGTTCACACTGGTTTTGATAGTGGCAAATGCACTTGTCTAGCACTCCTGGATTTCCGGAATGCTTTTGGCTCAGTGAACCATGACTTGCTGTTGCTCAAGTTGCATCACTATTTTGGTTTTGAGAGCGATGCCTGTGGGCTGATATTGTCGTTTTTGTCTGGAAGAACCCAATATGTGGTGGCCCAGTCGGGTGCATCAGGTGTTGGTTCTTCCTTTATCAATGGGAGTCCCTCAGGGCTTTATCTTGGGTCCAATTCTATTTGTCATGTTCATTAATGACATTCCTTAGTCATTCAAGTCCAGTTGCCACCTCTTTGTAGATGATGTTCAGGCTTTCTCTCAGGCTCCTCTCTCTAACATAGGTGCTGGTGTGTCTGACCTTAATGATGATATGGATAGTGTTGTAGAGTGGGCTAGGAATAATGCTATCGTCATTAATCCTCAGAAGACACTGTTTGTAATATTTTCTAAGCACCCATTTAATAAATATCACGACCTCCCCCCACTGTTGGTTGATGGTTTTCGAGTTGCTCCTTGTGATTCTGCTCGTGACCTGGGTGTCTTCCTTGATCCTCAGCTCAACTGGACACCACATGTTTCCTGGATTGTTCAGAGGGTCTATGGATCTTAACGAACGTAACTGCTAAATTTCACACCACCATCTCTTAAACTAATCCATGCTAAATCTCTGTTAATTCCATTCTTTGATTATTGCTCTGAAATGTTTTCTACCAGTCTTAATGCTACTCAGGTCCTTCGTTTACAAGTAGCATGGAATTCAGTTGCAAGGTATGCATACAATGTGAGTTGCTTTGAACATGTATCACCATATGCTGAGGCTCTACTTGGATGTTCTTTGAGGAATCATTTCAACATAAGGTTGTGTGTATTCATTTTCAAGCTGTTACATGGGGACACACCCAGCCCTGAGTACCTTGAAGGCTTCTTTACCTTTGGGCGCTCGGCGCACTTTACGCCTTAAATGTGGTGCCCCACATGTCCAATTCTATGGGTCATTCTCTGAGGATCTCGGGCTCAAGAGTATGGAATTCCCTACCCCTGGTTTGTTGGTCTGCTACAGAGCTGTCCACTTTTCAGAGTCTTATTGAGCGGCACTATGGCATTGCATAGTATTAGCAAGCCCCACACCCACCCAGTTGAATTTATTTATTTTTTCACTATTATTATTTATTCATTTATTTCATTTTTCTTTATTTATACGTTTTGTTCTGAGAAGTTTCTATATATTGCCATTCATGTAAAATTCAATTTTTTTGTATTTTTCATTTTAATAGTGCAATGCTTTAGCTTAAGGCCCAAAAATGTATTTATTTAATAAGTTAATTCTCTATGTTACAACTAAGAGAGACCATGAGGCTTATGAACAAGCGTCAATAAAGTTCTTCTTCTTGTATCAGTAAGTAACTACCTACCTAAGTACCTAGCTAAAATAGTACATCGGCTGCAACTGGCAACAAGAAAACGCAGGATGTGGCTGAATGGGCGTTTATTTTGCTGTCATAGCTTCATACTTTTTCGAACAAAGGTAGTTAATTGAGCTATTCGACTTCTTCGATTCGTGGGCCTCCTGCGGAGTTCGTTCGACTTCCACCGTTGCCTCCAGGCGAGCCCCTGGCCCCTGCTCCTGGCGTAGGACAGGCTCCTCCTGGTGGGCAACCACCCATGATCTTCGCAACGATCGGTGCACACACCTAAAATCATGCACAGTCCTACAATGCTTAGTTGAAAGAACACAAATTATTTGCATCAACCATTTAATTGGGTGGGCTAAAATGTAATTATCGATACCTATAATCTCGTGTGCATTTCCTTCTGCATCGTAATTAAGACGAATAATAACACAGTGAATGAATCAGTAGGTGGATTTTGAGAGTGATATACCTTTTTATTGAGGTGTAGCTAGGTATTGTGACAGCAAATAGATGTTAGGTAGGGGGTTAGGGGAATGTTTGGATGGGGGTAGGGGGGTTTTTCAATATTCATCAAAGGAATAGCTGAATTTGTTTTAAGAGGTTTAAGGCTCGTTAGTTTGCGGTATGTCTGCTACATTGTTTGCTGCAATAACAGCAGTGAAAATTGTGATGGATGAAGGATATGTAGGTAGAAGGAGTTGTCTTAACAGACTCAGTGGCTCCTAAGCCCTTGCGGAATTACATAGATTTACCAAGCAACACTTTTATTGCTTTGGAAGGGCAAAATAAACACTGTTTTAGTTCAATGAGCGTTACCCATGAGTGCAAAAAGCACTCTATTTGTTTTTCAAATAGAGGAATATTTCATCCTAAAAATGTTGAAAACAACCGCCCCCGTATGATTTTCAAAATTTCACCCAACGTCAATGCACCCCTTTGTGGTGGATAGGAGTACCTAGTTCCTCCTTCTTGATTCTTGAAAACGCTGCAGCTGATTATATTCCTGTGGTTTATTCAACCTTCAGGATATCCTATGGGTCTAGCAGATTAATCGCCTCTCCCCTTTGAAGGAGTAACTACTCCATTTCCATCACCTCCTTGTCATACCTTCTACCTGGGAGGGACCCTATTGCCTTGTGTGAATTCACCACTGCAGGGCAATCGGATAAATTATAGAAATAAAACTACTCATCGTAAAACTACTCAAACAGAGGACCTGTGTTGCTTTAGTTGTAAAATAAAATACGAACAATATTATACCTCTTCGCATTCTTTCAGTTTCCTTTCATAGTCTTCCGCCTTGGCGAATTTGTTTGCCTCCAACCACATAGACGTTTCATTGCATTTTCTAAAAACAAAATTTTTAATAGTTTTCCAGTTCTGCTTCAACGTTGACTAAATTAAAGCAGGTACCAATGTATCGATCCTTTGCAAACTAAAGGATGAGTTCAATGGCCAGCACTTTTTGAGCACATTAAATTGGTCAAATTTCAAAAAATTTACTTAAAAAAATCAATAAAAACGGCCAAATACGGCTAAAAACCCGTTAAATGTATATTTTTTGGTAGAATATTGCTCAACCAAAGTTTATTAACTATAAAATAGAACATTTATGTATAAAATTACGCTGAAAAATGTACCTACTTAAAATTCATTAAAAGTTGCTCTAAAAAAATCGATAAACACTGCAAAAAGCTAAAAACTCAAAACCTTTATTTGAATAGATTATTATTTAGAATACGTTTTCAACCATAAAATGAATAGTTAACAATTTCTTGCACTCATAAAGCTCAAATCTCAAAACAATTTAACATTATACAACATGATAATTTACGACGATTCGCTAAAAAAAAAAGATCATGCTGCATGACTGGAACTTTTTAGATTAAAACATCTTATGATAATCTTAAAATGTTTCAGGTATTTTAGTTTTCAGTAAAATCTTGATATGCGTTCCCAATTAATTGATTGGTACCTACCCATCTTCCTGCAAAAGATAGGTAGGTATCTTCCTACTCCTAACAACTGACTGTTGTACAGTGATTGTTGGAAAGGAAAGATGATTGTTACCTATCCTCCATTGAACATCATCCTCTACTCACTAACCTAAGAACCGTGTCTTTGTCTGCCTGAGAAATAGCGCTTCTTCTCTCAGACATATTTAGGTTGTCAATGGCAGCTTTCATCGCATAGACGTAACTTTCGAGAGCGTTGCGTTTTTCAGCTGATTCCCGTATCTTCTCATCGTCTTCTTTGAACTGGGTAGCTTCCTGGAATGAAAATTAATAATTTATGGGTAAATAAGTACAAGTAAAGATATTTTTCATTGCCTCACGTCCATTTTTAACTAGCCGGTTACCCGTGCGTTGCACAGACCCACAGGTACAGGACATTTTTACCGTGTCATTTTCCCAAATGTACCTTGTCATTTTTACCCAGCAGTCCCTAATGATTCCAACTCCAGCAATCAAATGTCAACTTGTACCTAATTCATTTTTTAATACAAAGCGTCCCCTCAATGAAACCAACTGAATATAACCTTACAACCTTAGATGCGTTCAAACTATTCCCGACCAACATTACTGCAGTTAATAAGTCGTTTTGAAGATATATTTTTACAAATAACAACCCAAAAAAATCTTTCAACTATTGTTGAATTTGTCTTCGAAAGTTCTTTAAGTATGAATCCACCCCATCCACATTTGACGTGAAAAGTTCGACGCATGCCTGGTTTTCCTTACCTTATTACGTCGTTAGGGAATAGGGAATGCCGAGTTCTCGTTGAAGGAGTAAGTACTTATACAGGGTGTCCCAAAATAAGATTTTTTTCGTGTTTTCGACCATACACCACTAAAACGGCCATAACTCCTTCAAATTACTCTCAAAAAGCAGCAGATAATGTGAAGAACGCCGAAAGAAATTAAATTAACAACGCGTTCTCTTCTCAGTCTGAGGAACTTAAATGCTTGCATACGAGTCTGCAACACATTGGGACATTTTCATGTGTGTTTTCTTATTGTACTTATTACTAGGCAGATCTCACCCGTGCATTGCACGGCGGGGCGTACAGATCAATTAAATGGGCCATAAGAGAAACCGCCCACCCGTGGGTACTTAATTGAATTCGCGATCGTGTTGACTCATTGTTCCGACACCCGTGGGGTACTTTATTGAATTCGAGCCAGGCTACATCACCTACCCCAGTAGCGTTGTTGTTACACTTGTGTTGCCGGGATAATAGTAAATTAAGAAATCAAAGGTTGTTAGTTCTTGTACAGAAGCATCAAAATAACAAAACAGTTGATTGTTCTCTACGCAACACAGTGAGTCTATTTTGCTTCCGAGACTGCAAGGCAGCGGAAGCTTTGTTTTCACTTTTGAAATGAAAAAAATTTTTTTTGACTCCAAAATCAAAATGTCTACTCGCATTTCATGATCGAATCAACGGTAGCTTCTGCGCAGGTGCTAACGTGAATTCCTTGTGACGGTCATAACTCGGTCAATGTTGAACGGATTTCGGTCAGATTTTCAGGGATGAAATGGGTAAGATCCCTTGAAGTCCTATAAGACAATCATCATAATTGCATCAGCGGTACGCTCTGCGCATGCGTGAACAAAATATTCTTGTTACGGTCCTTGCAACAGCCGTAATTTCCACAATTTTGATGCGATTTTCTTCAAATTTTAAGGGATCGTGCGGGTATAGCTCTAAATGGTCCCCTATCAGTTCCGTCATGATCGAATCAACGGTAGCCTCTGCGCAGGCGCAAATAAAATTTTCTTGTTTTGGTCATAGGCAATTGTGAATGGATTTCGGTCAGATTTTCAGTGATGATGCGGGCAAGGTTTCTTGAGGTCCCGTATCACATTCTTTGCGATCATCAGCAGCGGTACGCTAGGCGCATGCGCGAAAGTGATGTTTTTGTTACGGTCACAGCTTAGTTAATTTTATCGGATTTTGTTCAAATTTTCAGAGATGATCCCGGTAGAGTCCCTTGAGGTGCCATACGAATCCTGGATGGTCCCATATTAAAATCAAAATTTTCCTTATTAATTTCATTTATTATATGTACCATTCAGCTTCCAATTTCCCACCTTATTCCCCTGATGCCAGAACCGGTCGTTTCTAGTTTTCTGGAATTTAATGGTGACGTACTGTGAAGGTCACGAGGAAGCTCATGAGCCATTTCCTTGGCAGTGTATTATTTATTGGTATCGCGTGAGCAAGTTTTCGTGACGATTTTTCAGTTTATGTGCCAAAGCAAAGACATGAAAATGTCAAAATTAAAAATAAGGATACCGTTGGAAAGAACATGAAATTTCTCATTAAATGAGCTCTTGACCAGTCCAGAAAAACTGAACGCTAGAGGAGTCTTTTAACCTAAAACTTAAAAATTTGTCAACTTATGTTTTTTCAAAAATGTTAATGATTTTTCCCGGTTGAAACACGATCTTTGCCAGAAGGGGCTCAGCAGTTTGAAACATGCTCCATTCCATCAGCTTTTCAAAGGTGTAGTCAATTTTTATTACTAGTTTTTAGTTGTTTGTTATGCTCAATTTTACCTACCTATGTGTGTTTAAGGGTAAAACTTGTTAGTTAAAGTGCAAAACTCGGTTGTAACTCAGTTGGAGATATGTGCGAGTGTTATCATTCGATTCAGCGTGAAAAAATACGTAGAAACCGACCCCAAACTAGTATTTTCTTAGGGGTCATTTTTTACAAAAACATTTGATTTCATAGAAAAAGCCTCGTTTTTCAGTATACAAACATACTTTCCTCCCCTAATTAAAAAGTAAAATAAAAATTGACTGTCTTGGCATCTTTTGTACGCGAAGAAAATTTTTTGGAAGGATTTCTATATAGTTTCAGTATTTAAGTTTAGGAGGATTTCACGGGGAAATAAGAGTCTTTGCTTCATATGATGCCTTCCTCTTTGGAATTTACGATGTGCCTACAGAGCAATGTAAATTGAGAATTAGGCTTGGGTAGCCTGATCTGTAGCACGGGTAGGTAATGAAACGGTTCCCACAAAAATTTGAAACAAAACCACTTCATGACAAAATAAACCGCGGAGTTACGAATTAAATAATAAGGACTCCTACTGAATAAGAACAAAATGAAATCGGTAGAAAACGGAGGCGAAATATTAGGAATTTCAATTAAACTCAAAGAACTTGCGAAAAAGTCAAAGTCAGGATGTGAATTGTGAAGACTTGCAGAACGATAATATTAGGTACCTACTCTGGAAGGGTTGGTTTTGCACGTAATTTGGGGAGAGTGGTGTTATAAAGATTTAAAACTGGCTACAATTTGGGTTACATAGGATGTCTATTGCCATATTTTCTTACTCTGATCATCCGCTCGATATCAGCCTTATTGAGCCTCCCTTTATCGTTGGTTATCGTGATTTGATTCACTCGTCCAGTCGACTTTTCGATGGCCGTTACGTTCAGAATTCCGTTGCTGTCGATGTCAAAAGTCACCTCCACCTGCGGAATTCCTCTGGGGGCAGGTGGGAACCCGCTGAGCTCAAAAGTGCCCAAGAGGTTGTTATCCTTTGTCATTGCCCTCTCTCCTTCAAAAACCTGCGGATTTTCATAGATGGGAATAAAATCAAATAAAATAGTTTTTATTCGTAGCGGTCAAAACTGGCATTACAAAAGTCAACAGAATAGTAGAATCATAGAAGAAAAGTAGAATCATTTACGAAGGTAAGTACATACGTACATGTTTAGGATTGATAAGCAATGTTGGTGTGACGAATATGGGAAGTCACCCCAACCGCCAGCCAGGAGCCGGGAGGCCTCACCCACCATGGCGGCTTCCCGGATGAAAGTATGATCGCTTCTTAATGTATACAACTCACAATACTCCACAGCAACATTAATTTCTTTGTTAGCCTTAATGCACATTGTAGCTTTGTTCCAACACGCTTCGAAAGCGACCCCCAGGGCTCCTCCAAAGTTGCCGTGTGGTTAGCTCCAAGATCGCCCACTTTCGTGTTTGTTGGAACACTTCGGAGCTCACCAGGGAGTTCAAAACGCGTTAACTGTAGTTGAAGATTGACGTAACGCAGATAATCATCCGCGTACGTAACAATTGAAAGAGAGATGTGATAACACACGTAGTAGAGAAGAGGAAAACAGTTTAGAGAAGGTTACGCGGATTGTAGTTTACCCAAGGGTAGCAGCTTATTTCGAAATGCGCATGCGTAGGGCTCGGAGCTCTCGATGAGACCCCGTCAAAAGTGTGGAGCAGCTCTGAGGGAGCTCTAAGATCTGTTAGAACAAAGAGCTCTCAACCCCATGACCTTGTTGGAACTCAATTTCAAGCTCTGAATTTCTAAGCTCCTCTAGGGCGCCCTTTTGTCGCCCTTTTGTCCTTGTTGGAACAAAGCTTGTACACACACAAGGTAGTAAACGCCACATGATCGTTTGATCGCAGATTGAAAACAAGATCGATAGTGTTTTTTGTTATTTTGTCTTTGTGATTTGATAACGTTTCTTTATTCGGACAGTTCAGTTAATAACACGTTTTATAAAAAAGGCCTTCTGTCCTTAAATTGGTTTTTAAATTAAACTCCAAAGTTTCTCCCCAGGAACTGGGGCTTCCTAAGAGAGATTAATATTCTGAAATGTAAAATATCTAGGTACTTACTTATAGTTTTCTTTTTGTTGTTGTTTCTTTTTGAGCTTTTTTTTATATAAAATTTCTTCATGTTTTGAAAAACGACGACGAACGGACTGACACGTTCCCCCAACATACACTTTTTCACACCCACCGCTACCACAAGGGATCTGGTAGACCAAGTCTGAACGTTGTTCTTTTGGTGTGAAATTTCTTAGTTTCGAAAACAGTGATCTGTTTGTATTAAGTGTTCGAAATGCAATTTTAACGTGTTTATAGGGCTCAAAAATCGTATCTATTTGTTCTGCCACCCCTTTCACGTAAGGCATTGAATAATATTGGACTGGTTGTTGTTGAGTTGAAGGTATACTGTACATAGCTATGTATAGTTTGGTTACCATTTTGATGGGTTACCCATTAGTTGTTAGGATCACTTTTAATCTTTTGTGTTTTCTTTGTGAAATTTGATTTTCAAAAAACTCATAACTTTAAATTCGATTATTAACAACAACAAAAAGAAAATTATAAGTAAGTAGATATTTTACATTTCTGAATATTAATCTCCCTGAAGAAGCCCCAGTTCCTGGGGAGAACGTTGGAGTTTAATTAATAATCCAATTTAAGGAGAGAAGGGCTTTTCTATTAAAATTTGTGATTTGACTCGCTTTTTACTGCGAGCCACTAACAAATAGCGTGATATGCAACAAAAAAGAATACCTACTGGTGTTGCGATCGAAAATAGTTACTCATGGTGCCTAAGGCTGGTGTTGCAATGGTATTATACTTAAAATCGTACAACATACTGGACTAATAATAAGAATGAAAAGGCATAATGTCAAAGATAGTATTTTTCTTTCAATGAATTCACTTTATGAATGAAAGATACTACCTAATGTAAAAGAATTTATGTGTGCAGAAGACATTAATGTTCGTGAGTTTTGAAATCCAATCGCATCTGAAATTGACAGTACAGCTACCTTTGTATGCTCATTAACAGCTCACACGAGTTCTAAACATCGGCATATTTTTGTTACATCATGGACTTGAAGATCTATGAATGACTGATATTAATTTCCTTTGTAATAATAATAACTATTTAGGCGCCTATTCGCAATCCATATGACTCCAATTTCCCTCGATCTCTTCAATTCAATCAGGTTTCTTAATTCCGTGGTAGGGATTTTGTCTATTATGATTTGGCTTAACTCAGTCTCTTTATTTTTGAATCTAGGTACCTACCTTGTACCTATTGCTCGTACCCAATGAGTATGATAACTTTAACTATATTCCGTAAAATGAATAAGATAAACTTCTGTGTCGCGTTATAGATAGCATTCTGCACCCATGTGCCTCTCTATGGTCCCACGAGCAGTCTTAGCTAGTTATTGGTGTTCCTTACACATTCACAACGACACAACACACAACCAGTGTGGATTCTACTATAACCAGTATAGGTACCTATATGTTTGTATGATCCGGCTAATGCAAAGATCTTCTTCGTTGACTATAATATAAGTGCATTAATCGCCTGAAGGATCGGTTATGATAGAAATGTGGATGGTAAAAGCTGTATTCTGCGAACGTTTCTAGACGGGGGGAATGTCTCTGATCTTACAATAAACGGAGTAGGAATGAAAATGATTGTAACCTACAAGAACCGTTACCTGAATAAGCACTCCAGGTTGATTGTCGGCGTATGTGCTGAAGACTTGAGAATGTTTAGTGGGTATTGTAGTGTTCCTTGTGATGAGCGTAGTCATGATCCCGCCAGCAGTTTCGATCCCCAGTGATAGTGGCGTCACATCCAGAAGCAGAACATCTTTCACAGTCTCGGAAGTATCACCCTGAATTACTGCTGCCTACTCACAAAGCACAGAAATGTGGAAATGAGGCCATAAAGTTTCTAAACCACTAGATTTTATGTTGAAAAGAAAGATAGTTATTTCTCATCACTTGAAAACGAATCAGTCATGAATCCAAAATTTTCAGCAGCTTATTTCATCATACCTATCTATATCTAAGTACGCTAGAAAATAATGAAGACAATGAATGAACAACATCATCTATGGCAATACGAAAGTATAGTCAAGAATCTAAAAGGAGAATGCAATACCTACCTTACTTGGAATATATACTCGTATAATGCTTTCTACTCATGTACCTACTTATTCCAGCCAGATGCTAACCTATGTCAACAGTTCTCATTTCGCAATGAAAAGTTGATACAGATAATTTTCAAAAACAAGCAAATAGGTAGGAGGCTAAACAAGCAAATATTTGGCTTACCTGTACGGCAGCTCCATACGCAACAGCCTCGTCAGGATTGATTGATTTATTCAAATCCTTCCCATTAAAGAAATCAGTTAGTAAAGACTGGATCTTTGGAATCCTCGTTGACCCTCCGACCAAAACAACTTCGTTAATTTTGCTCTTGGGGATTTTTGAATCTTTAAGTGCGTTTTCGACTGGTACCAATGTTCCTCGAAACAGGTCGCTGTTCATTTCCTCAAATTTTGCTCTCGTAATGGAAGAATAAAAATCTATCCCTGGAAAAAAACAAAACGAATCTTCAACAGAAGCTGTTTTAGGAAGATAGCCTCTTTTAAATCGAATTCCATGTCCCTTAAAGTGGAGAATCGTTTATAATATTTGTAGTAAGTATCTATCATTTAAATTTAATAACTTTTTCTTTTCATTTTATTTTGTTTTGTATTTGGCATTGTACAATACACATTTAGCCATACAGAGATATCTTGCTGAATATTACTACATACATAATACTGAATTAAATTATTACTTAATTGCATTACAGTATATATCAATAATCATTTTATACTCGTATAAAAATGGTGACAGCAAATTATGATTCAACAAATGTTGTTAAACAATTATATTACACACATTTAGTGTAACGAAGAAATCATAAATAAACTTATAATAAGTAGAAGGGTCTTTTATAAGTTGTTGGTAATGGAATGGCTGAACCGAAATTGGGGTTACTTTCTCAAACAACTCCTTATGAGTATCACTGTAGGCAGAACAAGACATAACCATATGCTATAAAGTTCCTTCGTACTCCTTGCAAGCTTGACATATTAGTGGCTTGAAATAGCGTGACAATGTTACAAAAAATATGTCTATCACCCAGCTCAACGGTGAGAGAAATTGACCATTTTTGACATTCGAAACGAGAAAAAACCGAAGAAAGAAGCTAAGCAAAGGTGTTAGACGAAAAACCATATACTTATACCGTAGGCATATTATCTCGTATATGTAACTAGCCGATTACCCGGGCATTGCCCCGGTCGGGGTGTATAAATAACTCACTATAAAGTAGCAAAAGCAGATCCGGACCGATCAGGAAAGAGCCCATAATTTCAATCGTCTCTCAATGACCCAGAGAGTCCCCCTAGCAAATTTCCTAAAGTGTAAACTTCCTAAAGTGAAAAGGAGAGAATTTAGCTCACTTTGATGATCGAAATCGTCAAAACCAAACACTCGCGAAGAAAGGCTCCGAAGTATGTATTGTCAACCATAATAAAATTTTGGGAGCCAAACAAATCGGTTTTCCGTCTATCACCTATCAATAATGCAACCCATGCGTAGGAAAGAAATTGGCCTCAGGGCTCACTCTGATGATCAGGGTGGCTCCGTACCCTGCTATTATTACCCAACAGTCCTACAGAGGCTCCGTTTCAAATTTCAGCATCGTGGGATGAATAGGAAAGAAGTTAGCCTCATGGCTCACCCTGCAGATCAGGCTCATGACTTAAGACTTTTACGCGGTCACTTCCCAGTACCTAAAGAACATCTGTACCAAATTTGGTCAAAATCCGTCAAACGGTGTGGATGTTGTAACATACATACACACAAACTTTTCACATTTATATATATAGATGGTGTAGATCCCTAGATTATGGAAGCATTGGTTCTTTTCACTGTTCCATGTCCGGGAAAAACTCTCTAGAGCCGTTATCGAAAACATCACATACATTGAACTACTATCAAGGGATAAAAACCTACAGTAAATGTTTATACCAACCTTCAAATATAGAATCAATCTCAATGTTAGCTTGCGTGGCAGAGCTTAGAGTCCTTTTAGCCCGTTCGCAGGCCGTCAACAATCGCCTCATGGCTCTTTTGTTTTCTGTAAAATCTTTCTTGTGCTTCCTTTTGAACTCTTCGGCGAAATATTTGACCATGCGGTTGTCGAAGTCTTCGCCTCCGAGGTGAGTGTCGCCGGCCGTGGCCTTCACTTCGAACACGCCGTCAGCAATCGTCAGGATCGACACGTCGAATGTGCCCCCTCCCAGGTCGAAGATGAGCACGTTCAGTTCACCAGCTCTCTGAAACAAACTCATGTTATTGACAGGAACAAAAACTGTTGTCAAGAGATGGGTGAGCAGGAGCTTCCCCACTCTTTGTAGAATGAACGTATAGAATTTCTTTCTTTATTTATTTTTATAATGCGTGCTGCGCCCAATTACATTGAAGAATATTAATGATTACGAATGTACAACAGGGAAAAGAATGGTTACAATACGATATATAAAATAAGTTATAAGGGAAAATTGAAAGAAAAAAGTCAGTGAAGAATTAATGAGTGTGGTAAAGTGATTGGCTAAATGATGATGAGACTGGCTAAATGACTGTCGATGTGACCAGATTTCTGAGGGTGGTGGTGGTGGTGCATTTGTAAAAGTCTAGTTCAGGATTAATTTCGATGAGTAGATTCGCCACACGAGGGAGCCTATGCAGGGGGCGGTTCATCGAATGAAAAGTCGAGGAGAACGGGACGAAGAAAATATTCGAGGCACCAGGATGAGCAGGCCCGGACACAAGATCTGGTTGTTCATCAACTTGTGGAAAAGGGTGACATCCGCTACACATCGCCGTCTCTCCAGGGGGATCAGGATGCACATCTTCATTATAGATTCATAATTCACCTCGTACGAAGGGATGTCGAGTTTATGGGCAACGTAACGAAGGAATTTGTTCTGAACCCTCTCTAGTCTACATTTGTATACATTGTACGTCGGAGACCAAATTCGGGAGGCATATTCTAGAATTGGGAGAACACGTATAACCGGCACAATCCCTGACAATCTCATTCAAATCGGTCTAGTAGTCTCAGAGTTTCGTATGTAACAATCACTTCCTCGTTCGCGGATGTGGGTTACTACAACCAACCGCAACGTAACTCATGGCATGCCATCTCGAGACTCGCACGAAGCACCCAAGTTGCCCCCGAATTTGAACGAAATCGGAAGAATAAAATAGATCGAGAGAAATAGATGTTCCAGAAAATCTGCGATCGCGCAGCCGCTTACTCTAGTATTGATGCAACGACGATGTCAACAAATATAAGTTTAGCGTAGGTATGTGGAATAATAATGGGGAATCGTCTTATACCAACTAACCCTCGAATTTAAACGGAATCGGTCAGATAGATCATAAAGACTCAATCATGAAGAAATGTACGTTTGCGCATGCGCACTGGATACTATTGGCCCGAAGGACATGTCGGATGTTGTAGGGCATCTAGGAGCTAATCCGCACAATCCCGGGAAATTTTATCAGAAACATACTAAAACTTAGTGGTATAGTTTTGGGCGTGACAAGGATTTATAACAGACAGACTAACATGGAAGAAAAATGTGAGAAAGCAAAAAGTTGAGTATGCCACATACCTTCCTCGTATCATTGAAATAGTTCAGGTAAATAATCTTGAATGAGTCCATGTAGTGGATACCTACGGTTCGAGTGAATTAAAATGGTGCTTAAAATAACAAAATCAGTCAATTAGAATGCGAGAAAAAGATGCCACATAGATGACACCTTTGCGCATGTGCAAGAGGTGCTAGTGGATTCGGCGGCAGCGGAGAATTTAATTTTGAACCATCTACAGTCTGTACCGAAGATCCCTAAAAATGTCATTTAATTATCATGAAAACTGTGAAAATCATGCAAGTTTCAAGGTTTTGTGGTTCACGCATGCGCAACAACTACTGATTATATAATCGTGATGATACGATACTGATGATACGGCATTTCTCAACTACCCATTGAATTCTAACGAGATCAGGTGAATAGGTAAGCTATGGGAATATGACTGAACATGAATACGGATTTTACGTTTGCGCATGCGCAGTAAAAACTACGGATCTAGTCTGTTATACGGCAGCAAACTTGAAAAGTTATCTGTTGAGAAACGATGAAAGAAATAGTTGTAAATTGTAAATACCTTTATTCTGGAGGCCAGCAGGGCTCAATATCTTCGATAAGAGTTGATGGTGGTAAGCGACAATACCTTCGATTTGAGTTGATAGTGACAGGACTACGCTCTGGCCCATTGATACCCATTATTAAACAATTTGTTCGTTCCGGCACTACGATAATTTCAAACGAGTGGAAAGCGTGCAATCAATTTTACAGACACGGCTATAAGTATTTTACTGCTACTCATAATATATTTTTGTCGATCCCGAAACCTGTGCCGATACACAGTGGAAAATACCGGCAGGCAAAACGCTAGAACTGAATTCAGTGCTGCACACACCGTATGCTTGATTCCTACCTGCGTGGGTTTCTATGGTGTGTGACAGAGTTCCCGTCAGAATCCCAGAGAAAGTGCTGCCGTCGCTCCGTTGTTTCCCAACAGGCGTTGCACGCCTGTTCTCGTGTTCTTGAAAGGCTGTGTTTGGCGTTGGATAGGGTGATCCAAGAACGGGAAAACCAATCCTTCCTGAACATAGCTCATTAGATATTAGTAAGGAAATCTACTCCCGGATCATTGCACATTACGTTCAGGGATTGTACCTCTTACGGTACTGTCACACTCTCCTCGGTCGAGCGAGCGTGGTTTGGATTATGCACGGCTGACGAATAGTAATCCAATCCACTATTTTTGGGGCGTTAATGTTTCAGAAGAAACATGACCCGGGTTTTCCAAAAGGAATACCCATTATCAAACTTTGGTATATAAATAATTTCATTGGTCTTTGACTTATAATTTCTCATTTATTCCCCTCTTATAATTTCAAATTCATACCTATGGTATACCTGGCCTTTGCCATTTTTATTATTCTTTATACCCGGGCATGGTTCCCAATTATTCAAGGGCATTGTTCCCAATCATTCAAGGGCAATGTTCCCAATTATTATTTCCAGGGCTTATTTCCCAATTTAAGTCCCCAACATAGGCACATATTTTTATATCTATTTTATTTTCCTAAAGGTATAAGCCTCCATAGTTGAGCCTCCGTTTATTCCCGATTGTTCCAATCTTTGATTGGGGGTTCATTACCTAATGAATACTTCTTATGAAAATTCATTGACAATCCATCCTGTTTTAACTTCTCTTTACTCGTCCTCAATCGCCAATGCAGCTATTTATTAATGAGCATCAGTTCACAACCATCCTGTTCTCGTGTTCTTGAAAGGCTGCGTTTGGCGTTGGATGGGTGATCCAAAAACTGGAAAACCAATCTACTCCGAACATAGCACATTAATGCTATTAGTAGGAGTGGTATCTCTCTTTAGGGATACTGTCACTCTCCCCTACCTCTTTCTCGATGATTTAAGGCCCCATTGCACCTCTGGGGGGCTACCTAAATCCTTGATAGGTGACGGCATCAAGGAAAGGATTTATTCAACCAAATTCTCGAAGACATTGTCGCCTACTGTCCTCCAGAATAGAGTAACAACTATTTCTTTCATCGACTCTTAACAGAGAATTTCATAAGTTTGCTGACACATAACCGACCAGATCCAAAACTAGCTTACTGATTTTTGACCCATAAAAGTAATTTTAAGACTGAGGAAACCATCCTAAGTATTTCCCGTACATTTCCAGAAAAATTCCATCAAAATCGAATGAAAACTGTTGTTTTAGGTATAATGCTAGTTAGGTTTTTTATATTCACTTATGCGCGGCAGCTAGGTACGAGTACTAATGATAAGGTCGAAATGGCATTGAGTGGGACTACTTAATCCGCACATTATCCATATCTAATAATATAATCCTCACATAATCCGCACATCAAACTGACGCCGACCCAACGTGACAGGCGTACTCACGCCCTTCTTCTACCTTGAAAAAAACTTGAACTTGATGTGTTTTATTTGTTGCCATCTAAATTACTGTATAATCAGTTTCATATGTTAATATATTTCTATTAAGTACCTACCTTATGTTAAGTGGGTAAGTCTCTTAAGTAAAATTACCCGTTTATCCAGGCCATAAGCAACTGCAGCCGCTGTGGGTTCATTGATGATTCGAAGAACATTCAATCCAGCGATTTGACCTGCGTCCTTCGTAGCCTGACGTTGGGAATCGTTGAAGTAAGCTGGCACGGTGATTACAGCGTTGTTCACCTTTCGTAAATACAAGGAAGGACTAAGCATAAAATTTCAATAGCTTTTTGCCAGTATCAACTGGTGTTACATAATATGTAAATAAAACGTATAATCATTATTAAAATCACCTTTTTCCCAATGTAAGCCTCGGCGATCTCTCTCATTTTGATGAGGACCATGGACGATATCTCTTCCGGGTGGAACTGCTTTGATTCGTTTTTGTACGTCACGACGATGACGGGTTTTGAGTCTTTCGCTGCGACTTTAAACGGCCACATTTTCATGTCTGATTGGACGACTGGATCGTCAAAACGCCTCCCAATTAGACGTTTGGCATCTAAAGGCGAATGTACAGCATTTTGTCAGATGGTTGAAAACTATAAAATTAGTTACCTCGGTAGCTACTTAGAAACGAATCGAATACCTACCTTTCAATGTTATTAAAAAAACAATTAAATGTGACCCGTCCTAAGAAAAGAACCAAAATGAAAAGGGCAAAGGACCTGGGGGGCTCCTAGGACCTTAACTTATACGATGTCAAAATTGAGTTATTGCCATTTTTGGCATCCTGCCATTTTGATTTTTGAGATCCTGCTGAAAATCCTTCGGCCAGTTTTACAGAACAGAAATGGAACACTCACAGTCGGTTTAAAATATTGGAATTTCTCATACTCGTGGAACTTTCATATTCAGATAGTTTTTTCACCAAATGAATCCTATTAAGAAAAAAATTGATTTGGCATTAGGAAGGAAGCAAATTTAACGCTCTTTCCAATTGTATCCTCAAATTTAAACTTAACTGTTTCAATTTTAGTAGTTATTGCTGTTTTAGTGACTTAAGGTCGAAAACACGAACAATTTCTCAAAAATTGAAATATTCGAAAACTAAGCGTTTAAAAAAAATCGCTAAGAGGAACTTTCGATCAGAAATGAGCCCTAGAATCACGCCCTGAAGTACTGACCACCTTATGCGGGACACCCTGTATAAGTTAAATTTTTTCGAAAACTCAGGACTTTAACTAAAAAGGAATTTTTGACTACCAATTTTATGGCCAAAAGCTCGTTCTAAGTAATATTTGGCAATTAAAAAAAAGATGTTTAATTTGTAGGGTTTTTTTGTGTGCAGTTTTTATAGATTTTTCACCAAATATTAATGAAATTCAGGTAGGTACTTTTAAGTTTTTAATGTCCTAGTTAATCGTTGATTATTTTGTTTTGACTAAAACTCTGCTAAAAATTATTAATTTTCCCATTTTTGGTCGTTTTTAGCCATTTTTCGTGATTTTTTAGTACATTTTTTTGAAATTTGACCAATTTAACGTGCTCAAAATTGTTGGCTAACGAACTCATCCTTTCGTTTGCAAACATGATTTTTTGGTGGCGGAAAAACGGGATTTTTATCTCAATCCTAAGGAGAGTTATCGTCTGGAATGACACACACACACACACACACACACACACACACACACACACACACACACACACACACACACACACACACACACACATATATATATATATACACGTGTGATAAAACGCATACTTCAGGAATCGTTTCAGAATGCCTCAAAACGAATTTCTCTCGACATTTTAAAAAAATTTTGATTTCAAAAATTTCCGAGCCATTGCAATAGCTTCATTTTCTACGAATTTGCGAAAAACTCCTCTCTTCCGCGAGATACATTTTCGTGAGCGTGTGTGTGCGTGCCAAATAAGTACTTCAAGTGAGGTCGAAAACATTCAAAAATAATTTGCTTGTTCAAGTATATCTAGGTAAAGACTTATCTTCGAGATTTCTTCGAGAGTTGGTTTACCTTCGATATTTGGTGACTCAAATGTTTGTGATAATAGTATATTGATAGCCATTATCATTGAAAGTTTTACCGTAAACTGTGTTGGCTGGATTCATGGCAGCTTGGTTTTTCGCTGGATCACCAACCAAACGCTCAGTGTCGGTGAATGCGACGTAACTCGGAGTGACTCTATTGCCCTGGTCATTTGCTATAATATCCACCTGAAAAATTTATATTGGAGCCATAATATATACATCGGAGCATATTTGAGCCGCATAAAAACATAATCGAATCAAAATGCGATCGGTTTTGATCTAAAAATCGATCGGTTTAGATGGCTTTGGCTGGTTCCATTATTAATTATGGTATCGTGGTGTGGGGTGGCACTTGTACAACTCACTTGAAACCTCTACAAACTGTCCAGAATGCTTAGATTAAAGTGATATTATGTAAACCTATCCGGTATCCTACTGTGCTACTTTATTAAAACTTTAATGTATTGAAGTATTGAAGATTAAGCAAAGCAGTGTTTTTTACTATCCTCTTTTTGAGAGTATTTGAATCTGGTTTATGTAGCTCACTTATTTCAAATTTACCACATTCTAGTACTGCTAGCAACAGCAACGTAAGGTTACCCTTGACTAGAACTGAATTTTATAATCGGAGCTCTTTAGTGCAGGCCATTATATTGTTTTACTATAATAATATTAACCCTATGGATTTTACCAGTGTGAAACATTTCAAGAAGTTTTTATTATCAAAATGTATTTCTTTCTCTCAATAGCTTATTCTGTAAATTTTAATTTTCTTCATTTTTGAATTGATGGCTTTGTACAGTGCTCTACCGGCTGGATGATTTTAGCCTCTGCCAGTTTACACAAGTTCCTTTGAACTTTTTAACTGGCAGGCGTATGTTTATTCACAACAAGTATTCTATTTCTTTTCTTATATATTTTTTTCATATGCCAATAAATGATTATATATTATATTATTATTATATATTAAATGCATACACTGCATATGTAGTTTTTGGATCCATATAGTAATAAGATGGTTGCGGAATAAGTCGCACAATTTCACACATCCCCCTTCGATGACAATTTATCCTGCTTGTCTATCTGCTCCTATTCAAGCTCAATCGATCTAGTTCAAGCACGATAATTGCAGTTGTCGCTTACTTTTCCATTTTGAAAATATCCTACGCAGGAATATGTGGTCCCCAAATCAATGCCGACAGCTATGCCTTTAGCTTTCCCTTTGTTGCCAGCCATTTTTAGTTTAAACGCCGATCAGCCTCTGAAAACAGGAAATCCTCAACTTAAATTTCTAGATAATTTATTACTCAACTTGAATCTTAAAGTCATGCTAAGGTCACTCCAGCCCTACCATTGACGTTAATCATACTGATGATACCCCCTAGGGTAGCATCAAATACGGGGGTTGGGTTGGCGTTAGTGTGACTTTAAGATTCATGTTTTGTCCAAGAACATACATCCTTACACTAC
The DNA here is from genome assembly GCA_030762985.1 of Adelphocoris suturalis. NCBI lineage: Eukaryota > Metazoa > Arthropoda > Insecta > Hemiptera > Miridae > Adelphocoris > Adelphocoris suturalis. Next base: position 107,639,856 of record CM061044.1, read on the forward strand.
TTATTGTTACGATAAGGTATACCTATTTCGAGGTACCTACCTAGGTGAGTAAAAAGCATGTAATTGTCACATACCTAATAATTATTGTCTACAACTTCCATGAGGGAAAAATGGGATTTTTTCGGTCGTCTACATTTTTAAAAGATTCACAATAAAAACTAACGCCTTACAATACAAATGAGTGACAATACTGCATGAATGGCTAGGTGAATTGAACAGAATCAAACCGAGTTCAACAAGGATAATTGAACTCTGAACTTGTGGCTCACATTGGATTTGGCAAAGGAACATAAAGGTGCGCCCACACCAGGTGAGCGGAGCCGAGCCGAACGCCCGAACCTAAGAATGCTTGCCTGGTGTGGACGTATTCACGAGCATTCGCGAACGTTCGGCTCGGCTCGAGGCCGTTCCCGCTTGGAGTCCGTACATCGAAAGGTGCTCGCCGTTCGTGCTCGCCCGGTGTGGACGCAATTGGGAACAGTTTTCTCAGTTCGCAATGGAACAATTCACGATTTTGGAAGCTTTGAAGATAGTTTCACCCTGTTTATCATTCACGGTGACTAATTTTACTTATACAGACATAGGTATCAATATATACCTGCGTACTGCGTCTGTCATCCAAATAGCTTATGAGCTAATTACAATGACATAAACACAGCACACATCTCTACATAATAAAGCGTTTTATCGAATACAATTATCAGTGATTTTCTATGATGAAACGCAAAATTTGAACATTTTTTGGCTCACCAAATTTTTTAGCCCTCTAATTTTTTTTTGTGTGTAATAGTTGATGATTTTAAAGGAATACACGTGATTTTTAAGCGCTTTGAAACAATTTTTGCAAAAAAAAAAAAAAAAAAAAATTGTCCAACATTCCAGATAATGCTCTAGGATGCTCTAATTAAACGAATTTACTCAAAGAAACGCCGGAAAAACCCCTCTGCTAAAAATTGCAAACCCATTCAACAGCTTAATTTTCTTTAACATTTGGTAAATGCCTACTAAGAAAGAATGAGTTGTCAAAGCACTTTTTGAAAGTTGCCAAATTTGTATTACCAAAAATCCGGAAATTTGATCCTGGTAATAATGTCTGGATATGCACTAGTTTACCCTAATTCGGCAGACTTTTTACCTAAATCTAATGTGGAACAATCAATACATTGAGCCCAGCACCTTCTTTTTTGTTTGTTTTTTTTTTGTCAACGTCTCTGCCAGTAAAATAAACGATGCCGCCGCCACAGCCGTTTTTGAAAGGACAGGAGCCATCGTTTCGACGGGCGTCTGCGGGAACACTGGCGAGCATCGGCGAACACGAATGCTCGTCCGGTGTAGACAGGTAGGCGAACAAGTGTTCGCGAATGCTCGCGAACCCTGTTCGTCGATGCTCGGTTGGTGTGGACGCGTCTTAACAAAGCGCACTGTGGCCGCCGACACCACGGAAAAAACTGGTTTGAGCCAATACTCAGAGAATTGTCACCTTTTGGCCTCTCCAATAAAGGCGAGGAATAAATTTGTATTGTAAATCTTTGTTTTCAAGATGTTGACATATAGCAGAAAAGATCTGAAAAACCCACCAACTACACAGTTAATGCTTTTTCGGAATGGACCCTATAACTAACAACCTTCTCCAATTAACATTAAACAACTACCCTGCAAGAAAATGCAATCAACCTAATATTCACTTTCGAATAATTTACAATTATTAAAAGTTTCAAAGTAATTTTTGTTGTGTTGTCAAATGCATTCGTATTTTTCGCTGCTCCTTTCTAACCTTACACGAATCGGGTAACAGTTTGGAATCAATTAGTTGAACCTAAAGCTTCGTTCTCAGTGTTCGTTCTGACAGTTCTCGAATCCATCAGAACTGGGACGGAAAATTCCGGGGCGTTCTGGAACTTTTGGAACTGCGTTCTGCACTGCGAACGATTTCACTTGGAAGTGGAATAACCTGTGTTGTTGTTGGTAATCTCACTCAACTCGTGTTACCTTCTGGTGCTCCTCTTCAGCATATTTTTAGTGCCCAGGAACTATTACTTATTATGCCCGTGAATACTCAACTATTACCCCACGGCAATTGAAAAAAAAAAAAAATTAAAAAAAAAATAATAAATAAAATAAATAAATAAATAAAGCAATTAAAAAAAAATCCACGATGACTGAGGAGTATTCTCTAAAAAAATTGAGTTTCGTGGATGTAGACGAGATCCAACCATAATTTCAATCCCGCCCTCATCATCTACAAACCATGAAACTTCACCACCATCGTCGATACTATCGCTTTCTGAAGCTAGTTGACATTCCGATCAAAGAATAGGTACCTACCTACTTATATTAACGTATAGAGACCACAGTTTGATTTCGACGAAGAAGAAGAGTTGTTTACACCACGAGATCCGAAAAATTGTGAAATGCGTATGCATTACTTACGTCCTTGCGGTCGAGTTCTGACAGTACCTACCTACCGGAAGAAAAGGGGCGTTTTCTGTTATATCCCCGCATATTTCCGTTTCTCTACCTACTATTCATTCATTCTGACCTGTATGTCCAACTAATCTGTATTTTTACTAAGGGATTAACTACTTGATGTTACCTATGTATTTTTTAGATGCGAGCTTGCGAGCATCCAGACCATTAAACTATACACAGCATTCTGATCTATTTTACCACAGTGGACGTAAAAATGATTGGAGATCATCAATCCGATCAATTACATTCTAAAGAAAAGAGTATGTAAATGCGGGGATATATAACAGAAAAGACCCAAAACGGGGACTGCCAGAACCGTTCGGAACTGGGTTTGCAAAACACTGGGAACTCCGAGCTCGGCGTTCTTGGCGTTCCGGAACTGGGCGTTCTGGCACTGCGAACGACAAAACTCGACTGGTCTTGCCCAGAACCGTTCCGAACTGGCAGAACGCACACTGAGAACGAAGCTTAACATAATTGCAAAATGTTTGATGTCTTATTTAGAGGTAGGCTTACTTTTTTATGTTGAACTTAGAGTTCCTGCTTTCATTTTCTCATTTTGTGTGACGTGGAGAGGTCTCCCCTCCAAAAAGATATCAACTAAAAACTCATCTTTTGGAATAGTTTTTCGGTAATTGTATTCATTTACTGCGAAGTTGACATTTCTAACGACCATGTGATTTTGAATTTGCTTGGATAGTAAAACCGAGTTGACTGCTATCGGTGTGGGAATGATTGATGTGAATCGTTTTATCGCAATTCCACTAGGTATTGTTTAAATTCATAACTACCAACTATTCGTGTAATGCTCACCAAGAAATACATTTTACGAAGCAAATTAGTACCTACCTACATGTTGATGCAGAGACATCATATGTACCTACCATTATTATTAAAATCACATTGAGCTGGACAGATCGCGTACTCGGTGGTTGCTTGCAGCTTAAATGGCCATTTGGCGAGAAGATACACTCCTAAAACACCTAATTCAGCTGGAAAACCAGTGACTTTTTCGAAAATCGGGTAGTCCGTTCTAAAATGCGATCATTTGGTATTGGAGTAGTTAGTATACTCTATAAAGGAATATAATATGCTCTATATATATAAAACCAATAAAAAAGAACAGCTAGTTTCTATTGAATGTTGCTATTGAATTGAGTTTACTTTCCTGTTAAATTATTCTTCATAAGTGCAATGAGCTTCATTTTTTCAATAATTTCCTTACAACACGTACAAGGTTGGGATTTAGAGAAGGGAAAGCTCAAGCTATAGTTGGGGGTGGTCAGGTTGGAGAAGTTAGTGGGAGAAGCGAAGAGGGGGTTCGTTAAACGATGGAAGAGGGGCAGGCGAAATGCGGGCCGCATTTCAATTTCACTGGACAATATTCTTGAAATCTAGTTCATTCCATACTCGCAGTTTACACCGAACCTTGGTCTACTGTCCTACCCAAATTTGGAGAATGCGAAAGAACTCATGCGTTGCAACCTAAACTCTAGGAATAGTTACCTAGCAACTCTTCCACAAAACTTGACTGGCCTTCATAATAAAAAAGTTTGTAAACGTAAAAAAGTCCAGTCATGCAGCATCACCCCATGAGCGAATTTTCGAAGAAATCTTCGACATTTCAGTCGCTATTGATCGTGTAGAGAAATTTTAGTTTATGATTTTGATAGACAAACATGGAATCAAATTATTAACATATGTACAGAGTAAACTCATCAGTTGTGATTACACCTACTACCTACGTTTTAAACAGCATGGTTCTAGGATTGGTTATACAGGGATACTTCCATAAGAGTAGTTCAATCTGAATTTGGACAATGTTTCATGCAAATATTACCGATTTTTACAACTAGCGAACGGCATTATTTCGATTTTTGACTGATTTTTCAACTTTAAAATTTTTGAAAACTTGATACATATTCTTATAGGAAATTTTACGCTGATTCCGAATATACCACGTGTTAGTATGCTGAAAAAATTATTTCGCACAACAAATCGCAAAAAACAGGCTATTTTGAAATTTTTGACTACATTTTTGAAAATTTCAACCCGAAGATGTAGTCCGATCATGCTGGCCAACGAACTTTAACTTTCGTTTTGTGTCCTTAACATTTTAAAATTTGTTTGAAGTTTCTAGCACAATTCTACGGACAGTTATCGTCTGGAATGACACATACATACATATATACATATATACATACATACATACATAAAAAAATGCGTTAAACTTCAGAATATGATTCAGAATAGCCTGAAACGGATTTCTGCATAAAAATTTTTCAAAAATTCACGTTCTACAAATTTTGAGGCGAGAGCAATAGCTTAATTTTCTTCAAAAATTCGCTTTAAAAAAAAAAAAAAAAAAAAAACACCAACACCCCAAAGGAAGGAAGGTAGACCCAATATGCTATATTTCATTTGTCTTGAGTGACAGCCAGTCCTACCCATCTTCTCGGAACCAAATAGTACCTAACAAGCCCATGTTTACCTCCACAACTCTGGGAACTCAATTTCGAAGAACTTAACGGACCAGAGCAGTAAGGTTTACCAGTGATAGGGGCTGCAAAACAGGGTTGCCATCAGTTCGGTAATTACCGTAAACATTCGGTTTAATCTATTATATCATTTTAGCATGAGTTGATAGCTAAAGGCTACTTTCAACAGGCTTTGAAGAAGCAGAATTGCTACCCTTTTATTCTTAGTAGGTAGGTACCTAGGTACCTACCTAGGTAGAGTGAAAAATAAATTAATCTCCTTTCATAATTTGTATTGAACTTATTTGATCTCTCAAGTGCACAATGCGAGAAGATTTTTAGCTAAGCTAATCTTATATAAACCAAACCATGAAATAAATAAGCCCGTTGCTGGAGTCATTTGAACCTAATTTCAACCAGTGAATTTTTATCGCGTAATGGACATCAACTTTGCTATTTTAAATGGGAACCCCCATTTTTTATTGCGGATTTAAATTTTACGTTAAATTTTATGAATAAATAACCCACTACTTAATTTTTTAGGAGCGCAATTTCGCTCCAAAAGTGCAATAACTGAGTATTTGAAGATACTGAATAGCCACATGTGATACATCATTTTGGATTATTTTTTTGTGTGCTAAACCTCGTGATGATGTAGTAGTAGTAAGTTGTTTATTGTATTAAATCAATGATTATTACAAAGAGTTCAGGTCCACTTACACATCATCATTAGAAAAATATATAATAGATAAGAAATAAGTCAAATATCTTCTTCCTAATCTAGTTAACAGGGCATTACAGCTTAATGAAGTACATGCAAAACAAACGAGGTCATCGATATGAAATTAATATAAAGATTAATAATCCGTTATGAATCCATAACATCCATGCTATACCTGTGGTACTCGTGCAATGTCCACAACAAGCCTATCCTGTTGTGCACTATACAATGCTAATGCTGTACAGACACCTATTCGGTGAGCGCAATTGATCGAAGTGCTACTGCACTATTAACAAAATGAAATAAATTCAACATTTTCTCCCTATCATCACCAAAATCGAGCAAATTAGCCAGACGATCCTCATCCTAAACCACTGGGAGCCCACAGATGTATTTCGCAATGAATTGCCTTCGGTACCTACGGTTCTAAGATCGGGCAACGTAGACAAAAACCGCAGAGGTTGTCAGCTTCTTTCATTTTGCATATATTGCATAAGCTCTCGCTTCTAAACTTATGAGAAGTACCTCTATAATAAACAGTTACGAAAAACTTTGAAGATAGACGCAACTGGCACAACACGCTCTCAATCTGGACATTTTGAATGAGTCCCAAGTACTTCTGCCTACCTGAATAGTCCGCTATCCTCCTATAGAACATATTAAATCTGGCACTGTAAACCAGATTGATTTCCTGGCACCTCGTAATGATGTGCATTTATTGATATTTGCAACTCCAACTTGAGAAAACACCGAAAACCTACATTTTAGTGCGATTTGTGCTTTGTTTGAAATGTGTTAGAAAAGTGCTATTCCGGTCAATTTTTCGGTATTTTCCCAAGTTGGTGTTGGAAATATCAATAAATGATAAACACAAATGGGCGCAGTTCCGCTCCAAAAGTCCGTAATTCCGCTCTAAAAGTGCAGTAACATGAGTTTTTGAATATAATGAATCGCCACATGTAATACATGATTTCGGAGTATTTCTTCGTGCTAAACCTCGTAATGATGTTAATTTATTGATATTTGCAGTACCAACTTGGGAAAACACCGAAAATTGACCAGAATTGCACTTTTCTAACACATTTCCACTAAACACAAATCGTAATAAAATGTAAGCGTTTCGGCGTTTTCCCAAGTTGGTGTTGCAAATATCAATAAATTAACATAATTCATTCATGTTCCAGGATTTCAATGGATAAATTTTTCAAAAATTTGTATTTTAAAATATTCCGAGCCATTGCAGTAGTTCATTGTCTGCGAAAATTCGCCAAAAAAAGAAAGAAAAAAAAGAACAAGGACATTTTCTGTTCTTTGAAGGAAAACCGGACACCGTTTTTCAAATAAATAATTAATGAAACCTCTTTTCAACCAAATGACACTTTTTTCAAACAAATGAAACATTTCATTCAAATTAAACTTTTCGGTCCACCATATTGCTGATCACCGCGACAGACTGGTCCAACTTCGTGATAACATGATGATGAAACTGCTGTCGCAGCTTCACTAAATTAATTTGTAGTGCCTCTGTATTAACTGGTTTAGCAAAAATCTGAAATAAAATGTAATTTTCCTCCGGATGATTCGAAGAAGTTCCATTTGATTGCAATAAGGTTCCATTTGTTTGAAAAAAAGTTTCATTTGGTTGAAAAGAGCTTTCATTTGATTGGTACATGGTTTCACTTGGTAGTTACGAAGTTTCATTAGATAGAAAAAAGGTTTCATTTGACTGAAAAATACTACAAATAATATGGTTTAGTTTATTGACCGCTTGGTGATAATTATGACAGTTTTTTGGGTTTTTGAGAATCGGACAGGCAATAATAAAATTCAATTCTTCAGGGCCAACGTTTCGATGTATTTATACATCATCTTCAGGGCTACAACAAGATGAGATTCAAAGGGAGATTACATTATAGCCAAAGGAAAAATTGATAAATAAAACATAATATTGCATACCTCGGAGAATCTATGCAGCTGTTCACAAGGTCATCTTCTAGTATTTTGTAATACATTCATGAGTATTGAAAAATGAAAAAACACATGAAAACACGTGAAAATCAGCAATTACTCGTGAAACAACAACATGTGAACATCAGCAAACAACATGTGAAAAACCGTTGAAAAAACCGTTAAAAAAACCTATTTCTCAAAGTAACGTACAGTTAGTTATCTATTAGCAGTTATTTGTCTGTGGGAGGAATTCTAAGATGGATTGGTCAGAATATGAGGTCTCCTATCCTCCTCATATTCTGACCAATCCTTCTTAGAATTCCTCCCACAGACAAATAACTGCTAATAGATAACTAACTGTACGTTACTTTAAGAAGTAGTTTTTTTTAACGGTTCTTTCAACGGTTTTTCACATGTTGTTTACTGATGTTCAAATGTTGTTGTTTCACGAGTAATTGCTGATTTTCACGTGTTTTCATGTGTTTTTTCATTTTTCAATACTCATGAATGTATTACAAAATACTAGAAGATGATCTTGTGAACAGCTGCATAGATTCTCCGAGGTATGCAATATTATGTTTTATGTATAATATTTATCAATCTTTCCTTTGGCTATAATGTAATCTTTTTTTATAGGTTTTTTGTATTGGAAAGATGTGACTCTGATCGCAGAAAGTAGTTTGAAGCCTCTCAACAGATGTTTACATTTACTGAATGAGGGTGACAACCACTGGCCCCGGTCCACCCACGCGCAAAACGTCCCGAACTCCAAACTTGAATGGGAAAAGCGAGCGCGGGTGAGGGTTGAGCGTGAGTAAAGACGGGGGTGGGGGGAGTTTTACGAGATCTGCTGAATGGGCGGACCACTACGGCGGTCCTGCGGCCCGGAGCGTCCCCTCAGTTCACGTGCGGCGATCGCGTTGGTCGGTGGAGGTTCCGGAATCTCCCGTCGTTTCTCAGTTTCCCACGTTTTTCCCTCCCCTCGTCAGAATCTCGCGCGTTCTCCTTGACCACGTTTTTCCCGTTCCGAACCCCGGGGGTGGGAAAGATGAGGACCGGCGGCGGCGCTCGACGCGCCCTCGAGGTGCTGCTGTTCGCGACGCTGGCTGTCACCTACGCTCACAACTCCTACGAGTGCTACAACAAAGATGGCAAACCTCAGGTGAACATAAAATAATTGAATTACTATTTCAAAATCAGAAACAAACAATTACTATTTATAACTATATATTTATTTATTTGAATACGGAGCAATCCAAATTAACAACACCATAATTACATATGATCGGTTCAGAATTTACATGTCATAATAAAAATATAAGATATAAACAAGAAAAAAAAAAAAAATTGAATCAGCAAGAGAGATTTAGTTTATGATATCAAAACAATACCGGGGATGTATGTAGGTAATAATAAGTGACTTGAGAGAATTTAAAGAGTTCGTGAAAAACTCAAAATCAGGATGGATTTTCAGAAGGAGATTCGCAGAGCGAGGGATGCGGTGCAAAGTACTATACGGTAGGGTGCCCGCAATTTTGAGAAAGGTGGAATTTTGATGACCTCCACCCGAAATTTGGTTTAAAATTGTCAAAAAAAGACCCCTGAATTTTTTAAGATTTTTTGCATAACAAAAACCTACGCCGGTAGCTCGATTTTGGTTTTGGAAATATACGCTTTTTTGCCAATATCAGACTTTTGAATATATCTTTTACAAACTTCTTTGTAAAATTGTGAAACTTCGTATACTTATGCTTTTTGAGTCAATGTACTCGAATTTGGTGTCAAAAAATCAAAATACTAACAGAAATACGTAAAAATACGAATTCTCATAATTTTACAATAAATTTTGAAAAAATGTCATATTTGACATGATTTTGATATTCCAAACTGTCAAAAGTTGTTGCTGTCGACTTGTTTTGACTGCATATTTGAGTTCAGCGACCCCAAAAACTTAAGTATACGAAGGTTCACAATTTTACAAAGAAGTTTGTACAAGTTATATTCGAAAGTCTGATATTGGCAAAAAAAGCGTATTTCAAAAACCAAAATCGAGCTACCGGTGTAGGTTTTTTTTAATGCAAAAAATCTGAAAAAATTCAGAGGTCATTTTTTTGACATTTTAAACCAATTTTCGGGTGGGGGTCATCAAAATTCCGCCTTTCTCAAAATAGTGGGGACCCTACTATACAGGGTGTGAACTTTTGGTACCTGCCACAGGCCAGGGATCGATTGTTCAACTAGTTTGCTACAAAAAGTGCCTCTCAGACTTTTTTTTTTTTTAGAGGCTTCGTTTCCGAGTAATTTCACAAATAGCTAAAAACGGCCAAATATAGTTAAATTTATTATTTTTAGCAGAGTTTCAGTCAAGACAAAATTATCAACGATCAACTTGGACTTTGAAACATTTTTGCACAAAATTATGGAGAAAAACGTATGTGCCTTAATTTCATTTATATTTGCTGAAAAATCTATAAAAACTGCAAAAAAAAAAATCCTTAAAAGTCAACATTTTTTTCTCATTGCCAAATATTTAGAACGAGTTCTTTGGCCATAAAATTGGTAGTTAACAATTTCTTTTTACTTGAAGAACTGAATTTTCGAAACAATTCAACATAAATTTATGACGACTAACGAAAATTCGCTCTTACGGTCATGCAGCTGGAACGTTTCAGAATACAGCTCTTGAATCGATGTCGAACTCATGTCCAGGATAAGTACCTTACACAGGGTGTTAACCTTTGGTACCTGCTACAGGCCAGGGATCGATTGTACTAATTTGCTACAAAAAGTGCCTCTTAGACGTTTTAGCATGGAACATGCTTAAGCGTTGAGCTAACTGCCCGAATTTTTTAGAGGCTTCGTTTCCGAGTAATTTCACTTTTAAGTTTTTTTTTCGTGATTTCGACCTTAACTAACTAAAACGGCGATAACTCCCTAAATTACCTGAGAAAATTCAAATTTGATTATACCGTTGGAATAAGTGTTAAATTTGCAACAAAAAGTGCCTCACAGACTTTTTTTAGAGGCTTCGTTTCCGAGTAATTCACGATTCAAGATTATTTTCGTGTTTTCAACCTTAAATCACAAAATCGGCCATAACTCCCTTAATTACCTGAGAAAATTTAAATTTGATTATACCGTTGGAATGAGTGTTAAATTTCCCATCTCCCTAATGTACCATAAAAGTTTTTTAAGATGGTTCAATTGGTGAAAAATCAATCTGACAAGTGAATTTTGTCAAATCTTCAGAATGACCACTTTTTTCATACTCTGTAGGTCTAATAAAATTCTACATGTCAAATTTAGCCTACAGTCCTAAAATTTGCGCCAGAATCTCAGCTTTCCAACGGTGTAGTCAATTTTACTTTTACTTTGCTAATCAGGGCAGAAAACTATGTTTGTATGCAGAAAAATATGGTTTTTTTCCTATGAAATCGATGGTTTTCGTGGGAATGACCACCTAACAAAATACGAGTTTGGGGTCGGTTTCTACGTTTTTTTTTTTTGAAGTTATACTTCTTTGCGCCCGTTAGACACTTTGGGATGGGATGTTGGTCGAGAAACCGCGTCACGCTGAATTTTAAGAACTATCGGATTTAAGAACAAATTTTTAAGAACTATCGATTAATCGAGGAGGAGGAGGAGGGAGGAGGAGGAGGAGGAGGAGGAGGAGGAGGAGGAGGAGGGAGGAGGAGGAGGAGGGAGGCGGAGGAGGAGGAGTGAGGGAGGAGGAGGAGGAGGAGGAGGAGGAGTTAGACCCTTTGGGATGGGATGTTGGTCGAGAAACCGCGTCACGCTGAAAAGTAAGAAAAGTAAGAAAAGTAAGAACAAATTTTTAAGAACTATCGATTCATAATATATAAATTATAATTAATAAATTATAATAAATTTATAGATTATTATTATAAATTTATAAATATTATAATTATAAATTTATTATAAATTATTATAAATTTATAAATTTATAATTATTATAAATTATAAATTTATAATTTTTAAGAACAAATTTTTAAGAACAAATTTTTAAGAACTATCGATTCATAATATATAAATTATAATTAATAAATTATAATAAATTTATAGATTATTATTATAAATTTATAAATATTATAATTATAAATTTATTATAAATTATTATAAATTTATAAATTTATAATTATTATAAATTATAAATTTATAATTTATAAATTATTATTCATAATTTATTTATTAATTATAAATTATGGCCACAGAAGTATAACTTCCACCGTGTGGTCCGACGCACACCGATTTTTCGTTTGTAATTGGCCAATTACATTATTATTATTATTACATTTCATGCTACTTACGATTTACCCTTTTCTGCAATGGGATTTTACAAGATCATTTAAAACTTTTCAATGATCTATACATACGAGGAAGCTATGAGCTACACCCAACTTGGCTTACGTTTGTTTTCTTGTCGATGCGTTAGCCCTTAGGGAAAGCTAACGAATAAACGCATAGTGGTTTCGTTCGATTCTTTGGGCGGATACCTATAAATGGAACTCAAAATATTATTGCTGTTACATCGAAAGATTTCAAGATCCCGATTTTTTAATATTTCAAACCGATGTTCTACCCTTTAGTATTGATCAAACGTGATGCCGATCTTACTGGCTCATCCCCGGCCGGTAAATGATTTTTTTTTTATTTTTTTTTATTTTTTTTTTTTTAAACGCTGGATCGAATGGTAACACTTCTATACCTCCCAAACCCCGTTTTAACCTAGTTTTACACTTTAGCTTACTAGTTTCACCCTTACTATCACATAAAATTTGTCGTACAAAATGAACTCAAATTTTTGTGATAATGTGTAAAACTAGGTTATAACGGGGTTTTGGGAGATATACAAGAGTTACTGTTCAATTCAGCGTAAAAAATACATAGAAACCGACTCTAAACTTGTATTTTGTTAGGGGCTAATTTTCATGAAAACCCTCGATTTCATAGGAAAAAAAACCATGTTTTTCTACATACAAACATAGTTTTCTCCCCTAATAAGCAAAGTAAAAGTAAAGTTGACTACATAGTTGGAAAGCTGAGATTCTGGCGCAAATTTTAGGACTACAGACTAAATTTGACATGTAGATTAGACAAAGTATGAAAAAAGTGGTCATTCTGAAGATTTGACTAAATTCACTCGTCAGATTGATTTTTTACCAATTGAACAGTCTTTAAAAACTTTTATGGTTAACTGGTTTTATGGTAAATTGGCCTCTGACGTAAATTGGTCTCTTTCTCTAGTAGTTGTTCGTCCAAACTATTTGGGGTTTGAAGTTGAAATTCCGCAGTTGCGTGTTTTAAGGGTATATCTTATTCTTAGAAGAGAAATAGCAAATTTATACTTCGAAAGTTGTCTAAATAAATTTTTCTGTTTTGAGCATGTTAGGGTTGGGGCTGGACATGATCATCTAATTGAGCTCCAATGCTGATTGTAACTTAGTATTTAGCCCACGACGTTGCTGGTTGACTTCCTATTAGCCTACGTATATTGCTGATACTTAAAAAGAGGGCCGGGGACTTGTGAAAATCAAAGGCTGGTTGTGGGGTTATCGTTGTGACAATTCAAATGCTTTAAATTTGATTTTCTTAAACTGATAACTTTAAATTACATTTTTTTATCACAAAAAAAAAAAAAAAAGATAAGTGTACCATGTATCATGTTTTAGCCCTGGGGTCCTAGCAATTTTTGCGCGTCAATTTTGCGCGTCAATTTTTTTCCGCGCAATACATAGTGGAGAGACTTACGAAATTTCGAGCGTCGATTCCGAGCGTCGATTCATCCGCGCACGAAACATATAGTGGGGAGATATTTCTCCTCTGACCAAAGAAGAGTGTCACTCTTTGGTCAACTTTGAGCGTCGATTGAATTTCGAATCAATATCGAGGAGAAAACATGATACATGGTTGAAATTTTTGGTTCTAGAACAGAAATATTTTATTTTACAAATTTTGAATTTTGTCTCCCTGAAGAAGACCCAGTTCCTGGGGAGAAACGCTAAAGAAAAAAAAAAAAAAAAAAAAAAAAAAATCGCAGTTTGCTTAAGCAGAACCAACTTTTCAAATAGTTGAAATCGTACAGACGACATAACTTGCTGCACACTCAGCTGATCAGGATGGATTCTGTAAAATCATTCATCTCTTGCTGTCCCAGAGAGGCTCCCTATCAATTGAGGAGCTGACATGGAAAATCAGTTAAGTCCAAAAATCAAAAATCATAGGAACTCCCTCTGAACTCTTATCAGATTTGTTGGACATAATCTCTTCTCCATTTATTCAAGGTGTGATCTAGCAAGGACGGGAGGACATAAGGCTTTTCCCACGCCTTGGGCGTGACTGTTTACTTGCACTTCGACGAAAAAAAAATTTCTTTCGATTTTTGGACTTAACTGCTTTTCTATCTCAGCTCCTCAATTTTCAACGTCCACGGTGAATAGGAGAGATTTTAGCTCACTCAGCTGATCAGGATGGCTCCTGTAAGGTCATTCGTCTCTTGTTATCTCAAACAGGCTCCCTATCAAATGTCGTCGTCCTTCGGTGAATAGGAGAGATTTGAGCAGGATTTTGTCATCAATATGATTGATATTACGGCTCGTCGTCAACTGATCCTCACCAAAGTCAGCGAGGCACAACTTCCCGCATGGTAATGCATCATATCGAAATTATGTCCAAATCGGACAAGCGGTTTCGGAGAAGTAGTGAGCACAAAATTTTGCCCATAAATAAATATATATGTATATAAATAAAGAAATCTGAAAATGAATTACTATTGTAAACGAGTTTTACACCCTCTGAAACGCAAAGTAAATGCATCTCCACACCCAAGTGCCGCCATGCCGACGGGTGTAATGCCCCCTTTTCTATGAAAAATTGGGTAAAAAAATCAAGGACGGACAGGCCTTTTTTTTTAAGTCTTGTTATAATTTGAACTGTCCAAATAAAGAAACTTTTCAAATGCTATGTACATGTAAATGTAATTTAGGTAGAAGGTAATGTAAAATTTGCTAATATGGACGGTGATGATCTTATAAGTTGGCAATGTGTATGGTACTGAGTTATATACACTCAGAAGTCTGTAAATGGTATAATTATTCGTTTTCATGCTGCATTATTTCTCATCCGTTGACGGTAATGCGATACGATCTCGGAAAATGGGGCGTTGTCGCGTCAAGGAGCGTATTGTATCGCAAGCGCACACTGTGAAACCCGCCGAAGCGAGCCGTCTTATGCAGATTATCTCTCTCATTATTGCATAAATGCATCGGACCCCCATCCCCTACCTGGCACTGCACCCAACACTTCTCGCGATAGAATAAGGCCTAGCGATCAAACGGCTGCAACTTTGTGATGTCACAAAGCACAAGTAGAAGAATCTGAAAGATGCCTTTTCGAGTAATGGGGAATTTTCATGGTTATCGTATCGTATAACTAGCAAGATAGCCCGTTGTTTAAAATACAACGGGCGCTAGAATGAAAGGCACTCTAACATGGAGAATGACGTTCAAATTTTCATCATCGTAGGTAGAATAAGGAAAAATTTAGGCTCAGATCCTTTTCAGCTGAAAATGTCAAGGAATTCTTCGCGTCGGAAAAAGTCAGAGAATTAAGCATAAACCACCAAATGTCAGGGATTTTTTAAAATGAAAACTTATTGTAATAATTTATAGTGTTTTTAGGTATGTTCTAAGACCGACGGATCTCTAGGAACTCTCTATTGTTTGCTGTTCGCGATGTTATTGCTTCGGCAATCGGGAATCTCGAAAAATCGTCGATCAGAACAGCAAAATATTTTCCAATTGCCATAGCTTGAGGGTGTTGGAATGGTTGTGATGGATAGGACTAGTTCCTCCTTCTCGATTCTTGCAAATATTACATCTGGGGTGATAATTTCTGAGCTATCAGCTTACAACATATCGTATGGGTGTAGCAGATTAATCGCCTCTCCCCTTTGAGGGTGGAACCTCTACATTCCCATCACCTCCATTGTGTTGTGTCAGCAGAGCTCTATTTCGAACCCCCCTCCCCCTCAACCCCTCGATTATTGACCCCCCCCCCTTAATAGGCAAAATGGGCAATATACCCAAAACTTCAACCCTTAAAAGTTTAAAAACCTATCCTGACTATTGATTAGTTTATTGGCCAGACTAAACGGTCTAAGCTGAAAACTGCTGAAACTTTATAATGCACCCAGCGAGCACAAACCTTGCTGTAACCAAGATTTTCTGAGACGATCCTATTGACTGACCGTACGCTCGTTCTGTCCTTGATCGAAACTGGAAGCTCTTCAAAGATTTCTTCAATCGTCAGCCGACGATCGCCTTGCAAAATTTCTTCAACAGCGTCAACAATGTCTCCTTCCCGAGCGGTAGAGGACCTCCCGGAACGCGGTTCGTCTTCAACATTTTCTCGGCCGTTCAGAAAACTTTCTCTCCATTTCCGGACTTTTTGAACACTCATGCACTTTTCACTATACACTGACGAAAGTTCCTTGTGAATTTCAGTCCCGGATTTACCTTTTAACGTGAAAAAACGAATTATTGCTCTCAGTTCAGAGGCGGACACGGATGGGGTTGCACTCGACATGTTTACAAGACTGATACGGTCGACCAGGTTATCGGATCACTTCCCTCCAAAAATCAGTGTGGCCACCACATCCTAGCGGAATATCCCGCCAAGTTTCAAATTTTTCCCGCGCTCCGAAGCCGAATTACAAAATAGGGAACCTTACTTTTGGCGAGCCCCTCGTATTTCGTAATCTCAAACTCGTTACGTTTCATATCATTTTCTCTCTTCGTACTTCAGCACGATGTTTCAACGTGCTTAACAGTACTTAAACATCCAAATTGTAGCTTTCAACGAATTTTCGAAGAAAATTCAGCTTGCAACGGCCCAAAAAATGTTTAAAATCAATATTATCCGTTTATGGAGCTCAGAAGAGCGGAGTCCCTTTTGCTAATCACGGTGCTCCTTTTATTTATTAAATGGTTTAAGTCGCACCTCAACCAGAAGGGTCATTAGCGGCACTGGACAAGGTGTCCAAAGGAACTCTGCAAGTTGCACGATTCTAAAGTGAGCCATGTTGCCCTCCGTCACTAAAAGAAGTGCCATCATGAACTCCACAAGAAATTAGGGGTACAGTGATGACCATTATTTAGCAAACAATCAGATAAAAATCCTCACAAATAAAATAATACAACTAAGACTAGGAAAAGAATGGGCTAATAATTAAATACATGTTACTATATATAATCAGCAAATTGAAATAAAACAATGACAAGATTGTTGCTTAAAAAATGCTTAACACTCTTAGCACATGCTTAAATTCTCTGGTATTGCGCTTTATGAACCCTGGGGTGCGCTTTACCCAAGTCGAGACAGAAGTGATATTGTCCGAAAAGTAAAAGAATCAAGAACGGAAAAGAGAAACTACTCATCACAATGAGATAAGATACAAAAAATTATTTACTTATTGAAGGTTTGGCTGAACCACTACTGTTCTAAGGGGGGCCGTGTTGCCATCCGTCACCAAACGGAGTGCCATCACGGACTCCACAGGCCTACCGGAGGGGGAAAAATGAGGGGTACTGTGATGGCCACTGTTTAGCCTCTAAAGCGGATAAAAAACCTCAAAAGTAAAATAATACAACTAAGACTAGATCAAGAATAGGCTAATAACTAAATATATGTCACTATCTTTAATCAGCAAAGTACGCTACTCTTTATTTATTAAATTCGTGCATGGAATTGAAAAAAGAAAAAAAATTCTGCCTTTAGTTATTATTTATTTTATTTTTTTAAATTTAATCATACAAATGCATTTCATAAATATTGTACAAATTGAACAACTTAAGCTACTCACTTTCGATTTCTTTCCCAACGATAGGCTTGGCCCGTGTTGTTGGGGAAGGTCTTGGTGATTCGCCCATGTCTTACAATCTATTTACTCTATGATACAATCGGTACTTAAAAATATAATGTTATGCGTATAATGTTCTTATAATTTTAAGAGAAGATATTTTCTAAAATAATCACTGTACATAAATACTGCTTAAAACAGTTTCACATCCCGCTTCCCCCTTTTCTACAAACCATGTTAAAATATGTATTGTTTCTTGTAGTTTTGGTCATGTGAATCTTTGAGCATTTTTCATATGGCCCTGTAGTGCTCTGTGGATAATGTAAATAATGAATTTTGGATTGTGAGTTGACAACGTTAATCTCACAAAAATCTCTCGTTTGGGGGAGGGGTCAAAATCATTTGGATTTCCTGATGATTCCCACTTGAAGCTTCGACTTAGATTAAGGCCTTGAGCTTGTAGTTTTGCTCGAGACTCGAGTATCTGTTTTCTAGTGCAAATGGATTCATCTGCATCTCCTCGGTCACCGCTGAGGGGAGCTGGTTTGTCGGGGGTGCTTGAAAAAGAATCTGACGCCGGAACACGACTCCAAACGCCAGCTAGGGATTCTTAGATCTAATAATGCCGACTCAAGAGGCCTCGAAGGAAATAGGTGTTATAGTAAGCACGGAGCATTACAATAACCTGGTACCCATTTCATACAGCAACAAGTGGCAAGTTGCAAGCCGATTTTAAGTACAAGTTGTAAAAAAAATTCCAGTCATGCAGCATGACCCCATGAGCGAATTTTTGAAGAAATCTACGACATTTCAGTCGCTATTGATCGTGTAGAGAAATTTTAGTTTATGATTTTGATAGACAAACATGGAATCAAATTATTAAAAATAATTAGGAGGTACTCATACTTTATTATTATTAGGAGGTAATTATACATACTTTATTATTAGGAGATACTTATACATTAAAGAGAGCGACCGAGAGAATCGGAGGACGGAATATTTCACAGAGTAAACTCATCAGTTGTGATTACGTTTTTTTATTTTTATTTTATTTTATTATTATTATTATTTTTTTTTTTAACAAGCACCTACGTTTTAAACAGCATGGTTCTAGGATTGGTTATACAGGGATACTTCCATAAGAGTTGTTCAATCTGAATTTGGACAATGTTTCATGCAAATATTACCGATTTTTACAACTAGCGAACGGCATTATTTCGATTTTTGACTGATTTTTCAACTTTGAAAT
This sequence comes from Adelphocoris suturalis, assembly GCA_030762985.1. Lineage (NCBI taxonomy): Eukaryota > Metazoa > Arthropoda > Insecta > Hemiptera > Miridae > Adelphocoris > Adelphocoris suturalis. The sequence goes on from CM061044.1 coordinate 107,658,599, forward strand.
TTTTGAAAACTTGATACATATTCTTATAGGAAATTTTACGCTGATTCCGAATATACCACATGTTAGTATGCTGAAAAAATTATTTCGCACAACAAATCGCAAAAAACAGGCCATCTTGAAATTTTTGACTACATTTTTGAAAAATTCATGTAATCCGATCATGCTGGCCAACGAACTTGTACTTTCGTTTTGTGTCCTTAACATTTTAAAATTTGTTTGAAGTTTCTAGCACAATTCTACGGACAGTTATCGTCTGGAATGACACATACATACATAAAAAAATGCGTTAAACTTCAGAATATGATTCAGAATAGCCTGAAACGGATTTCTGCATAAAATTTTTTCAAAAATTCACATTCTACAAATTTTGAGGCGAGAGCAATAGCCTAGTTTTCTTCAAAAATTCGCTAAAATGAGTGTGCAAGCGATTCATAGAGGTACAAGTGTAGACTTGTAATGAACTGTGAAAATTAACAAGTGTACAGGCGAATTTGGACAAGTTACAAGTGTTTCCCCATCATTTCAAACAAGTCACTGTTTTACAATTGTAATAAATGGCCGATTTTTAACCTTTGTCCACTTACCTGTAAACTTGTTATTTTCCAACATTGTGAGTTGACAATTTTTCGGTGTTTAATATGTGGGAATCATCTTCTGCTGAAGAATATAGACAAGAAAGAAGCATTCAGCGTAGAAGACGCCAAAGATTTTTTCGGCCACGAATAAACGCTCATTTCGTGGGTATTTTTGAGTTTAACGAGAGATTTAGGATGTCTTTCGAGACCCTTGAAAGATTCAAATGGTGCGTGACCCTGTGCAATTTTTCCTGATCGGGTATTGAGGATCTCCCCATCATCAAAGAACAAAGTGAAGTGTGGGGATCATCTCGAAGTTACAGTTGACATTCCTAATCTAGCAGCATTAAGACTTGATGAATTGATTAATCATTTCCGCTGAATGAAGGAGAAAAATCCGGTTATGTCACCCATCAGAATAAGTTGAAATCAAATACACACTTTCTCCACTTTTCAGTTTATAATTTTTCGGCCTCCCAATCAATACACCTTGTCATGTACGATAAACATTCTATCGTGTACTTAACACCGTTTTTATATCATGATTTGCTGACAAAACTTCAATTTGGGCATCCCGCTTGACGTTGTTCATTTCGTTTGTCCTAACACGCCATTTCTTCTTCTTTTCTGCTACACTTGTAAACTTAGCTTCTACGAGTGTACAAGTGTAACTTTTCTACACTTGTACACTTTGTTTTGGTGAAACACTTGTTCTAGTTTACCGTGCATTACAAGTATCTGTACTATTTAACTTGTAACTTGTTGCTTTATGAAATAGGCCCGTGGTGGTTATTTTGATTTGAATTGAGCTTATGTAAGAAATACAATCCATCAAGTTTTATCAACCCTATATTTTTCTGGTGGTGTGTTTCTCATTACCCCAAAAGTCAAAATTTCCGCTAGAATTTTACGTTTTACATTATTCTGATCAATTTTGGTTTCGCTTCTTTCATTCTCAGTGCCCGCAAAGCTTTGTAACATGCTTAATTTCTACAGTTTCCATTGGAATTGGATGAAAACTTCAGGGATTGAACGATTTTGGCTGCGGATGGTTCCCGATAAACTTCATCGCTCCCGACTCATTGAAATTTGAAGCATACGCAAATGTAGCTCCTATCAAGCACACATTTCTCATTGCCTAATTGGCCAATTTTGCTCAAATTTTTTCCAGAGAGCCTTCCATGTAATTCTATATGGTAGTCTTTAGAAAAACCTCACTTCTTCAAGGTTTATCAGCTCTAATCCGAGAACGGAATAAGATATCGCGATTCCGGTTTCATCATCGTATTCAGCACTGAAATATCTTTGAAACTATGTGTCACCCGGGACAGCTAGTTCTTAAATAATTTCGCAAACTATCACTAATCTCAATGATGGCAAAACGAAGCCGTGACGCTGGGAAGTTAATTCTACCGCGATTAAATCCGATTTCTGACGGCACATTTGCAGACAATTGGTTAGAAACTACCATTGCTGCAAGGAAATGTGCTCTCTTTATTTAAAGTTCTAGATTCATAATTGATCCGCTACATTGTTGTGGGAATTTCTACACGATTCTACAATCAATATAAAAAGTTGGTCAGTATAAATGATGGTCAGTATATAAAAATCATTCAGTAAATATGAAATTAAGAAAAGAATTCGAACTCTAGAATCCGTGCCACTTATAATAGAGAGTTCCTAGTAGATCCGTAAAACACAATACGTCGTGCGGTATCGACAATCCAATATCCGGTATCGACTCTGACAATGAGTTACGGTGACCCATCCTTCCGTATAGATACGTTAACGGCTCGGAATCCGGGAAAAAACGTAATCATCTAAAATAACCTCCTTCCATGGACTCAAATAATCTCCTAGGGAGAATTTCCTCCTTCCATGGATTTAGCGTTACAAGTAGATCCGTTAAGGACTTGACGTGACTTCAAGGTGCGGTAAAGTTTTTCGTTACCGCACGCCGTATTGAGACCGACGGATCTCTAGAAAATCTCTAGCGTTCATTAATTAAGCGTAACCCGCGTATTCATTTTATATTTTTAATGAAGATAGATTTAATTCTAAGAAATTCGATGCCATCTGCTCTATCCTATTTTTTCCTATGATTTCTCAGTTTGCTGCACTGGTGACGTCATACTGGGCAGGGGGGTTCCGCCCAGGCGAGAGGGGGTGCGAAACTTTGAAAAATAATAAAAAGGAAACTACTCAACGTAGGCGCGGATGTTATCAAATTTTTTAAGAGTGGGATCTTCTTCCATTTAAAAATAGTTAAAAATGCCTTTTTCGCACCCATGGGTAACGCTGATTTTTACAATTGTTAACCATAATGAATCTTTGTGATTCATCACAAGGAACATTAATTGATTATCACATGTAATAATTAAGACGGTAGGTAAAGATATTTTCATTTCAACACCCCATTTGTTGGGTGTTTTCAGATAAGATTTCTGAAAAAGCAACGCTTAAATGTCCCCCCTTTTCTTGAGAACAAATACGCTTTCCTTCGAAAAATCATGAGTAGAACACTACTAATCGTATAAGAGAGCAGTTGGAGGAATTAAATTTTAGTGTATCTTGCCACCAAAGTTCAAATATTCATAGTATAATATAATATAACAAGTGTGTTCCCTATTCGTAGTTCTTGTGGGCATGCGAGTTCAAAAAGTCCTTTTGAGAAGGCGCTTAAATCTTCAGCAAGAACTCTGATGATTTTAAAGACCGCCGTAACCCTTGCTCTAAGTACAACAGTATAATATATTGAATTTCAACACAGCCAGATCACAGTTCATCATAAATGTCAGACGTATTATGAAGGCAGAAGTTCACAATGCGTTAGCAAATACCTGAGTAACTTGAAAACTAAAATCAGGGAATGAAAGACAAGCGGCGAGCCGTTGAATATGGGAGGGGTGGGACCTTCTTCGTCATCAGCATTTTTATAATCGTGAGAGTTTTCTGTGCTTCATCAGCAACTTGAATTTCCTTCAAGCCGAGTACAATGAACAAAATGCAACTTTCTATCGATTGTGCCCAGACCAAGTGGATTTAGGAAAGTTAAATCAAGTTGGGGTTGGCACATAGCTTCCTCGTATCCGTATAAATACGAAATGTATAGATACTACTAAATCTATTACTACTACTTACTACTATTTCTTCAAAATATGATAGCAAATGTGGAAATTAGAAGTTCGTTTCAAGAATAGCACATTCACGCATGCGCAGCAGCTACTAAAGTTACATGTTGAAATTAATATGTGATGATTGTATTCTGTAAGTATTCTCCCTACCATCATCCAAATTTGAGAGAGATCAGACTTCTACAGAGCGTGAGAAAATTAAGCTTAATGGAATTTATGTTTGCGCAAAAACGTAGTGGTGTAGGTATTTATTTGGGAATTATGAAACTGATTGGGGACCTCTATATATATAATACAAGCATGGGACGAAAGTTGTTCAAAATACTCAAAAATGTGAAATGCTAGTGGAAATTTTGATTTTGTGGGAAACGAAAACGTCACAGTACTCCTTTCAGCAAAATTGTTGTACGGATTTGCAAGTGAAACAAACAACGAAGAGATTTGGACGTTGCGTCAAAAAATGCCCTCAATATGCAGTGCAGTTTTCATTTTAAATTCGGTGTGTTTCAATCTGGCAGCCCTCATCCCAGGTAAAACTATAGTAAATTAACTTGTATCTCTACCATTGCAGCTGTGCCGCGCGTTTTCTCTCGCATATCGACCCTCTTCCATCTAGACGTATTTCTCGCGTGATTTTCTGATGGCAGAGGATATAGAAACCTATCAACTTCAAAACGCATTGCGCGGAATTCACTCGCGAGAAAGTCCTCTTCATTTTGCTTCAAAATAATTGTGAATACATAAACTTTCACTCCGTTTACAAATATATATGTGTGTATGTGTGTGTGTCCAGGTTGTCAGTGGCAGCGTGGACATGGAGCAGACCTGGCCGGCTAAGATAAGTAAATATGATACGAGTGATCTGTGGCAAGCAATGTCTGAGCTAAAAGGAGTATAACATCAAGGTCATGGCCGCGACCGTGTCATGGCGCGGGGTGTGGTGCGGGAAATGCCCCACGGAGTTACTCGAGTTGGGCATCTCGGTAGGAGTGCTCCGTGTTATTACCACTCGAGTCCTCAGGGGCTCTTACCACAACTGGTGTTCATTTTATGGGGGCATTTCCTCTCTTCTTCCTCCTCCTCCTGCGACTTCATACATCCCTAGAGCCGGCGTCGGGTAAACCTGGGCGTCCTCCCTATTTTATTTTATTTATTTATTTTTTTAAATTTAATGGTGTGCCCCCTCCGTCTTTGAGTTGAGATTTGTTTAAAAAGTGTGTATGTGCGTGCGTGCGCGCGCGTGTGTAAGGTTGGATTGTGTACGCTTCCGAAACTCAAAAAGCTCTGCATCGATTGAGCATCAAATCGCATGCATCAAATTTTGAGAAGACACACAGACTGCTTTTAGGATTGTTTTTAGATACGTTTCTCATCAGTAGCATGCCGCAATCTTGAGATACTCAACTTTTGAACGTGACCTCTTTGTGTGATGTAGGGTAGGTGTATCTACAATCTGAGGAACCATTAAAACTAGCAGAGCATGCTCTGTTGCTAATTTTGTTCCTATTTAACTTAAGATACTGGATTTTTGGTAGAGTAAAATTATAACTTAAGGAAACATTCATTAAAATAGGCAAAGTGAAGCTCTGTTCCTACTTTTGTTCCAATCCAACTTGAAATGCTACATTTTAGAACGTGGCTTGACGACAAATCAGCTGAGTGGTCCATTCAGCTTAAGATACTGATCTTTTAAACGGGGTCTCTGTGGATACGATAGAGCATTATTTCGAATTGAAGAACCACTGAAATCAGCAGTGAGCTGTTTAGCTTATTTTGATCCTATTTAACTTGAGATGCTGAACTTCGGACGGGACCTCTCTTGTTGTGGTAGATTATAATTACAACTGTCGTGCTTGCAAAAAGCACGACCAGAACCATTCATTATAATCAGCAAAGAGAACTCAGTAGGTACCTAATTTGTTCCAAGTGAACTTGGGAAGCGGAAATTTCGAACAGGGCTTCACTGGGTGAAGTAGAGAATAAATGTTATTATTCGGAAAACCATTCTAAACACTATCTGATGGGCTCTGTAGCTTATCTCGAACCAATTCAGCTTGTGATACTGAACCCCTGAACAGGATCTCCCTGGGTGTGGTAGAGTATAATATTATAACTTCAGGTTACACTTTGATCAGCTGAGTGAGCTCTTTAGCAATAATTTTGTTCCTATTCACGAGTATATTAAGATACCGAGATCTTAGGATACCCTAGTAGGTGTTACTTGATTCAGTGAGGAAAAATGCGTAGAAACCTACACCTATCGCGTAGGCTTATGAAGGTAATTTTTCAATTCCATTAGAAAAAAAGGGTTACAGTATTAAAACATGATTTACATATAGCAAAGTAAAAGTAAAATTGACTATTCTGTCAATATTGACTATACTATACAAACACTTTTTGTGAAATTTGCCGGTCTCCAATAATTTTGAGGGAGTGGCAAACTATTTAATATTTTTTAAAGTTCCCAATTTTTGAATGAATTTACGTTTGTTTTTAAATTAATGAGTCTGAATGTAATAAATGAATATGAAACTCGTCTGTTATTAAAGTCAATTCAACAATAATTCCAAAAATGTGGTCAAAAGTTGGAAAAAATTTATTTTAAGAGGAGAAATTTGGGTTTTATGTCAAAAAGCGTTTTTTCCTTGAAAAAAACCTTTAAAAAGTCATATCCCGGCAACGGATTGCGATAGAAAGAAGCCGTTGGTTGCATTCTTTCCTATTATTCGGTCTAGTTTCACGCAATTTTGACATTGAAATGTCTTAGTCGACGGTCAACAGGAAATTTTGTTACGCAAAGAAAAAAACGTCACGCAACCTATGAACAAGTTAGGTGTTGTTATGAATGTGTACACTAGCATTGAAATTACTGAGACATTTTCAATGCTCATAGCTCTTCTCTCATAAGAGAGGAAGTACGAGCGGCCTGCCGCGTTTTTGGTAGTTTGGTAATTTGACAATGATTTTTTTTATTGCTTAATTACTCTGCATATTAAATATCAATATAAGTATTTATAAAGAGGAGTCGTTACTAACCATAGCAATGAGGGAATAACATTGTAAATATATCGCCTTTTAATGATACCGATAGTTTTTTGATAACTGCAGATGATTTTGTTGGTTGGTAGATACCTATGTATGCTATTACCTTGTAAGGCAAGCAGTAGAGCATCTTGTTCTGGATATCTTCCAGACGGGATCTCCCACTCGCACAAAACCGTAAAACGTCCTCCTACGCCGTTTTTGTGGGAGGCAAAAAGGGTCTGCAGGTCGGAGCTTCCAGGCTGTTAGCTACCGATGGGCCTCGAGGTACCAATCAGGGGGCTCAGGTAGACTGAAGGGCTTTTTTTTGGCGTTCAAAAGGAAAATGAAAACGCACAGACAACCAGACAGTTTCAAGGAATTTCTGCAACTTCGTCTAGCGGACATAACTATCATGATTTAGGAAGATTAAGCACCATTTCCAGTCTTGGTTAAAAGTTTTTTAATGGCGACGTTTCGGCCTCTGACTGTAGGCCCTATTCATGCCAAATTATTTGCACAGGTACTACACAGGTATATAATAGTTATTATATATACCTATGTAGTTACCTATGCAGCTATTATATAATTATACCTGAGTAGTATCGGTGCAAATAATTTGGCATGAATAGGGCCTACAGTCAGAGGCCACACCGTCGCCATTAAAAAACTTTTAACCAAGACTGGAACTGGTGCTTAATCTTCCTAAATCGTTTACATCCAGTCATGGTGACCCAAACTCCGCCCACTTCTACTAGTAACTATCATGTGCCATTGTATCTTATTATGTTAGTTTTCTCGATCACTTGTATAATAATGAAGTTGAGGGTTAGCGAGGGTTGGTCAATAATTCAAAAACTCTTCTACGCCGATGTTTCGCTATATTTGTATAGCATCTTCAGGGCTACAGTACAACAGAGGATAACAAGTGGTACAGTCTGACATATAGAATATAAAGACAGCAAAGCTGATATAACATAGGTACATAATTTTAACCTAATTACTAATATTTTTATGAAAAATCTGATAGTTACATGAATTAATGTGAATTAATGTGGCTACTTATAATGGAACGTTTGATAATAATTAGTACTAATTATGACACTGAAACTAGAAAATTACTACTCCAAGGTAGCCACTTACTTAGTTATTCGTTATTTTACTTGAAACATTTTCTAGTTTCAGTGTCATAATTAGTCAAACGTTCCATTATAAGTAGCCACATTAATAATTCATGTATCAGATTTTGTAAAAAAATTTAGTAATTAGGTTAACTATACTATACAGGTATACTGAGAAAACTGAGACCAACCAGAACATATCGCACCCATCCTAGAATAAGGGAAAATTGTCATTTTCGGCAAATCGCATTCAAAGTTTTCCTTCCACACCATTGGCTACCCCCGTTCTTTGGAACGCGATGAACATAATTGATCTTAGCTTTACTTGTTTCCTACACTATTATTGCTCTAACTCTCTATGGTGAGTAAATCGTTGCAGTTTGCCATTGGGAAGGGAGTGGGGAGAACGGTTTTGTTGATTTTTTAAGAATTTTTGAGTTGTTCAAACTCAAACACTGAAATCTCACCAGTCAGGATCCAAAATGTTCAGAAAAGGAAGACACAAGTTAAAATTATGCCGACATTGTCCACACAAAAAGGAAACAACTCAAAACGAGACACAGAATGCGTGAACTTAACTGAGTTGTGTCTTTCTTCCTAGGACGGGAATTGGTTACTCCCTCCATAGAAGAAAGACACACGCACTCTCTAGCGGAATTAGAGTGCCCTACACATATCTCCACCTTCTACAGACAAACTAGACCGTTTCTACTTCTCAAAACCACAACTAACTCAAAAATCGCGATTTTTGAGTTGTACCCTTATTCTAGGACGGGTGCGATATTTTCTATTTCATCTCATTTCAGTTTCAAATAAATATTAGTTTATAATGTTTTCAATTGTTATTCAAATCAAATAGTGTTAATTTATTTTGATAAGTTAATATGTAAATCCATGACTTCATAAATTAAAAGGGGCAATATGTACAAACTGTGTCCACTCACTGTAAATGCCAGGACATAGGCAATAAAAACATGTTATCAGTTTCCTTATCAGTCATTGACCTGTGATAGTATTTTCGTCCACGTTGCTGTTATACACCTCTTATAACTTCAATTTTAGTCTCTGTTCAGTATAACTTAAGTAATGTTTCTCAGTATACCCAAAGATGTTGTTCAAGTAGGTAGCTACTAAAGCTCTATGACGAGGATATGGAATAAGGAAATAGGAAGATTCTAATTGTTATACTCCTCCTCTGTCATCAGCCCTGAAGATGAAATATAAATATTTTGAAACGTCGGCCTAGAATATAGACTTTTCATTGACCAACCCTCGAGAAACCGGAAACATTTTGCATTTGAATGGAATAAATTTAGAGAACAGTGATATATATATGTAATTAAATGCCAAAACCGTTTTCGATTACGGGAGCAGGTTACCTGCACTCTTCGCCACATCACTGCGTCTACCTCTAAAACCCTATTAACTAAAATTAGACGAAGACCAAACAAACGGTGGGTAGCGTGAACTTAAAAAGAGGGTGAATCGTTCGAAAATAGATTTTTCCATTAGGCGCGTGAAGCTTTTAGTCTACCACACCGCCGCTGAGTTCCAATTCATTAATTTGTTGGAAAGTATATGTCTATTTCATTATACCTTGAATTGTATCGGAAGATTCCTTCGAATCCTCGTTTGGACTTCGTGTATATCTTTGGATAAGGGAAATAAGAAGACAGGACACGCCACCCTTTTCAGTCCTTTTGGTTTATTATTTCCATATTAATAAGCCTTTGTAATCTTATAGGAAAAAAAAAAAAAAAAAAAAAAAAAAAATATATATATATATATATATATATATATATATATATATATATATATATTCTCACAAACTTTGTCACTTCACGTTTCAAGGTGCGTAGGTTCCAAAACTGCACTGTAAGTCCGCCGTCCAGGCCATGAGAGGTCTTAACCCTAGAATGCTACCTTGGAGTAAATTCTACTCCTCCTGGGACTTGAGGAGATGTTTCAAGTGTTTCACCAAAAGGTAGCGGGATGCCCCTCCACCTATGCATTCTATAGGATGTCCTTTCAATACCTAGTTGTCTAGCCACCTAGGCATTGACTCGTCTGGAGCGCACTCTGCGATTCATTTTCGAAAGGTAAGTGAGTAAAAATTACTCCATGTTAGCAATAAGGTCCACGGTATAGAGACATATTTACTCCAAGTTAGTTTCTAATGGCTGATGACCTGAAATTGAATTGACTCCATATTAGTGTTGCATACATTTCCGTGAGAGGAAAATCCTATCAATGTTGTAAGGTGAGGTCCGATCTCAGGAGCACTGGTCACTATTTGGCTTTCCTGCCAACTATCAAAAACATGTAGACATTGATTTTAATACCTACCTCCACGTCAATACTGTTCCTTTCATTCACTATTCCTAATAGTAAATTTGTATCTTATTTTTAGGTACCTACTTATATTCAGTATGGACAGAGATCGTAAATCAATCAATCCAGAAGAGATTAGGGCAGTGCTGGGTGAGCTTGATGATGACGTTTCCATAAACAGCTCAGAAGACGAAAAGGAGGATAACTATCTTGACGTTGATTGGAGCATAGAACAAGATGACATTGACGGTGATGTTTTGTCAGTTGTAGAGATAGAAAAACATATTGACACTGCCATTCAACAACACAAAGAATGAGCCTTCAACATCATCAAGGTCATTGAAAAGACCCTCAACAACACAAAGTAGGATCTACGAAAGCAAACTGGCTCCAATTTCTGAGCTCTGGAATTCCTTCTTGGGAAATTTTTGGGTGCACTACAAACCAGGCTCATGTTTGACAATAGATGAGCAGCTGGTGAAATTTCCGGGGAGATGCTCATTTTGCCAATATATGCCAAACAAGCCAGGAAAATACAGCCTAAAAAAGATACTGATTTCTGATTCAGGAACAAAGTATTTGGTCGATGGAGTTGCTTATTGTGGAAAAGGAACATTGCCTGATGGAGTAGCTGCCGATGCTTAAACGAACTAAATCACTCGCGACGAAGTTGTGGAATCCCATTTCAAAACGGAAGTTAGTGAAAAACGTTGTCTATTTCCACGAAAAATAAAGAGTTACAATGTTAAATCGATTTCAACGGTTAGGCCATCATCAGTAACAAATAATAACATTATAATCCAGTTTGGGCAAACATTACCAGGGGTAGAGACAATTTATTCAGGTCGGAGTAAAAATTACTCCATGTTAGCATTGGCCGCCTAGTAGGGTCATGTTAGCACTCTAGGGTTAACTTGATGAGAAAAATACGCCCTTTCCCTCTTGGACTCCACTTGGGGTCTAGTTGGTCCTAGAATCTAGCCAGCCCGAACGCTTCAGACGCATCAATGCTATGAACCAAAAATGGGCCAAAAACTGTTTTTCCCGCATATTTTTGCTCATACATCGGTTTTTCTATTTCTGTTGATTTTCACGTACAACCGATGCGTTACTAGCGAAGTGTAGCTCCCTTAGTTTTCATAGCAGGAAAATCGTTCCCCACTTTTTGAATGCTCTCATTTTATCACAACACCTTATGATCCGTTGTAGTGTCAAGGAAAGCTGATTCATTACGCTAAGTTATAAACTATTATTGCTAAGTAACCATAATGAACTAGTAATGTCTAATGTGAAAAGAAGGCACCACAATTGCGGAAGTTTTGAAAACTAAAAATCGTTGGGGAGCTAGTCACTATCTACAACTAGATCCGTAAAGGACTTGACGTGACTTTAAGGTGCAGTGAACCTGCTCGTTACCGCACGACATACTGGTATTGACGGATCTACTAGGAACTCTCTATCCGTGATGTATTCAAATAGAGAGTGGGTGGAGTCAGCTGCTACTGGTGTTTTGGCGCACTCTCAGGATATTCTTTACTTTAAGGGAAGGTTAGCAGGTCGGCAACCCTGGGTCAGCATTTCCATGCTGTATACGATCTGTCCCTTTTGAAGTAATGGTTCCAAATTTTTACCACGTGTTCAGGTCATATTCTGGATTACTCCACCAAAATTTGGTTCAATTTTGACAATTGGGAAATAAGGGGTCAAGTTGCATAACTAGGTATTTTTATGTTTGTGTCTCCCATCACTTCAATGACAACAGCCTACGGACACCATCTAGGCACATTGTGTCATCGCGAATTGTGATGTGCCATTGGTTATTTTATGACACTATTTTACAACTGTATTTAAACATTCCATATATATGTACCTGTCACTTGTGTATTCGATGCTATCATCAATTTGTTCAAGGACTGACAAAACAGTACTCTTTAGAAAATCGATTTCATTGAGATTGAAATCCGCCGTACTCTCTAATCCAACGAGGACGGTGCATTGTAAAGTCTTCATATCACCCTCGTCAAATTCGTCCTCAAAAACCAATGCTCTAATCAATCCTCTGTGGCTCATTCTCGCGTCCACAACAAGCCCCAACACCCAACTTACTGAGGGACTTCTCAGGAAAAACCGTAGGAAACTTAAAACAATATTCAGCCTTATAACCGGCTTCGCACCCCTACGTTTCTACCTACACCGCATAGGGGTCACACAAAACTCAACGCTGAGCAGACTCTGCGAGGAGACAGACGAAACAGTATCCCACATAATCTTCGAGTGCCCTGCACTCACCTATCGCAGATTTCAACTCTTTGGGGCACAAACCCCAATGATGTCCATTTGAAGCGAACAATTAATCAAAGGACTCACATCCCTCAGTAAAGGACTGAATATCTTTGATTAAATGCAAAACTCTCAGAAAAGTGCAATAAGCCACCAGGCTTCCCTGCTTGGGGCCCAAAATAACACCACCCTGAGAGTTTTCCTATACATCTACATGCTGAAAAATGTACTTCAATTTCATTAAAATTTTCAATACAACTCATAAAACTTCAAAAAAGCGAAAAATTCAAAAGCTTTTAACTAGCAAATTAATATTTAGAATACGTTTTTTGCTATACAAATAATGGTTAACATTTTCTTCGCACTCAAAAAGCTAATTTTTAAACATGAATGAAACTTTTCTACGGAACGGAGACTATCTGGTTACTATTTTTTTGGGGGAGAACGCAGGAACTATCGTTTCATCTGACATTCCTCAGATGTACGCTCTACAATTACGAAACAAAACAGATTCGTTGGGGCGAGTTCATTGAAAGGAGGCACAGCGCTGGGCACAGTCGGGCTATTCATGAACGGTGAGGGGAGAGGAAGTGATAGCGTCATCCTCTTCCAGCCGAGTAAAGACGATAAGATAAACTGGGACTGAGATCCTCGCAATGTTGGACGAATCGAGAAAAACCACGGCTTGGAAATGAGCAGGAGTTGGATGTATTATTGGATTTACAACTCCGGAACTGTGAAATTGAATTAGGTACGTTATCCGCAGTTCTCTTGTAACCCTATAAATATAAGTAAGGTAAACCTGTACACTTACATTCGAACGCTCATTAAAATTGACGTTATCATCCTGAAGCTATTTTTTCGCATAAAAACGCACGAAAATAACTGAGATATGGTTGATTTTAACCCTGGAATGCCCCGTGGGGTTTGTCAAACCCCAATCGCGATTTGAAGTCAGTTTATCATGTTGAATCCCGCACGCCTGGCTCTTCTCGTCCCCTTCTATATCACCCCCCACTTCTTCACTAAAGGCTTCAGCCTTTTTACGGTTTAGTACGTGTAAGACCTCTGTGAAGTGTAGTACTTTCTTGTGCCTGGGGTTTGACAAACCCCACCGGGGAGTTAACCGCTAGAAGAAAATACCATAATAACATTTTTCTCTATCGCAAGTGTTATTTTTGTGGGCGTTCCCACAGTTTTGTTATTGGCTCATCGTTAGAAATGGCTGAAAACGCAAGTTTTTGGATTCTGAAGACATTAGATCCATGTTGGAACAGTTGGAGGAAGAAGATGTATATTTTGGCGGAGAAAATTCAAACACGGAAGATAATGTCAAGTTATAAGAAGTTGCCGCCGATGAAGAAGCGTCAAAAGTGACATTTTTGGAGAAACTAGTTCGATGTTCCTTCTGTGAACATCATAGATATTCAAAGTGTTGAGAATGTTGATCCTATTGCTCGGTGCCAATTTTATGTTACCTTTTCATTCTAGTTCTGGGGTTTTGTGAGTGGTATCAAACTAATCTCAGAAAATCGTTTTGTAGATTTTATTTATTTATTTATTTTTGTTTTTAAATGAAAATGTGCTAATTTTATATTGAAATTTTGTTACAATGAGGTACTTTTCTGCTATTATTTTTTTCTTCAGAGCGTGAAGTTTTTCTTACTATTACTTTTTTCTTCGTGAGTTTAGGTACCTACTTCTTGTTTCTTTACACTCATGATAACAGAATAAAAATAAAATTTGATTCAAGTGTAAGTTATTTTTGAATTTTCTAATATTTTTCAAAGTTGGGGTTTGACACACCCCACCGGGGAGTTGAGTGTTGGAAATTCAGCCGGGACATTCCAGGGTTAGGCTCCATACCGGCCTATCCTGAAGCTTTTTTGCTTGAAAACGCACACTCACAGAACACTTCGAGTTTCTGCACTAAGCAGGTGTCTGTGAGCTAGAGTACTTATAATACAACTTGAGAAACCACGCTACTCAGCTGAGTGCTAATTTTGTTCTTATGCCAGTAAAAAAACAGAACTTTGGAACTGGGCTTCTTTGGGGGTGATATTTTATAATTGGAATTCGAGAAACCTCTCTAATTAGCTGAGACAAAGACGATAAGATGAACTGGGACTGAGATCCTCGCAATGTTGGACGAATCGAGAAAACCACGGCTTGGAAATGAGCAGGAGTTGGATGTATTATTGAATTTACAACTCCGGAACTGTGAAATTGAATTATTTACGTTATCCGCAGTTCTCTTGTAACCCTATAAGTATATACAAGGTGGTACTGGATAAGTGACGAAATTTCGTGTGTATTAGTCTGCATCAAAAAGTAGTGAATTTTTAGAACCGCATATTTTTATCTCAATCCGTACTCGAGATATGATTTTTTAAAGGTTTTTTTTCTTTTTTCTTTTATAACTATTATTATATTTTATTATTTCTTTTATTTTCTTTATTTACAACGGATAATGTTCATCCCATAATTAGCTCTGTAGCCAATTCTGTTCCTATTCAACTTAGTCGCTGACCGTTGGAATGTGGCGTTCCTGGGATTTTTCAACTTATGTTGGGATGTTTCAACTTATTTTTCAACTTACTGTATGTTCTTACTGTCGGGCACAACCGAAACTATTCATTCTAATCAACAGTGGGAGCTCTGTACCTTATTTTGTTCTTATCCAACATGAGATGCTGAAATGTGGAGCAGGTCTTCTCTGGGTGCGGTTGAATATAAATATAACGTGAACACTATAATCAGTAGAGTGAGCTTTGTAATTTTGTTTCTATTTCACTTGGGATGCTGAAATTTCGAATGGGGTTTCCCAAGGTGTGGGTAGAGTACTTATATTACAACTTGAGAAACCACGCTACTCAGCTGAGTGCTAATTTTGTTATTATGCCAGTAAAAAAACAGAACTTTGCAACAGTGCTTATCTGAGTGGGATATTTTATAATTGGAATTCGGGGAACCTCTCTAATTAGCTGAGACAAAGTCGATTAGATAAACTGGGACTGAGATCCTCGCAATGTTGGACGAATCGAGAAAACCACGGCTTGGAAATGAGCAGGAGTTGGATGTATTATTGGATTTACAACTCCGGAACTGTGAAATTGAATTAGGCACGTTAACCTCAGTTCTCTTGTAACCCTAATAAGTTTATGTAGGGTAAACCTGTACACTTACATTCGAACGCTCATTAAAATTAACTTCATCATCCTGGAGCTGTTTTTTCGATCGTATGAGCTATTCTTCGGATTATACTTGTATTTATGTTCAGGGTTTTTTTTTTTTTAACTGATCGAGCAACTTGTTGAAATTAGACTCCCCATTTTATTGGCATCCCCCAATATCATTTACTTAAAAAATATTGCCTATTTCTCAATGATACAGTAGATATTTGAAAAAAGACTACAGGTCCACTATTCACGGAGTTTCACGTGTGTCAACCAACTTTGGTTTTGCATATGTGCAATGTTTATTACATCATAAGACGATAAAATGCATACGGGATCTTCCTGAAACCTTTATTCAACGATCCTACAAGTTTGAACAAAATCGCACTACAAGGTTGTAAGAAATCCACGTTATAAGAAACCCACGTTTGCGCATGCACACATACCATTATTGATCCGACACCAATGAAATTTATAGGGGACCATCTAAAAGCAAACACAAACACAATCTCTGAAAATTTAATCAAAATCGGTTCATTAGTCTTGGAGGTACACATCATGTGCCAACCAATTTAGGTTTGCGCATGCACGATGGTCATTACTCAATCACTCGCAGTAAAACTCAGAGGGCACTTTTTGACATTGAAAATGTCAACGGGTCAACCGGAAATTTTGTTAGAAAAAAAAAAAAAAAAAAAAAACGTCACGCAACCTATAAACAAGTTAGGTGTTGTTCTCTTTTGATTTTCACGTACAACCAAGCCGTTGCTGAAGAAATGAAACTTCTGTTTTCACCGGTCAAAAATCGTTCTCCACTCCTTAGGAAGCTCTCGATTTATCACGCATTTCTTTCGTACTTGTTCTTCTATTCATGTCGTAGTTTTATATTTATTTATGTTATAAATGGATATAGTAAACAATGCCGCTTGTTTTGTTGTCACTTGGTTGAGAAGTTAATCTTGGTTATAGTAATTGTAGACGCGCACCATAACAGAAAATTACCTACCTGTGAATTCATATTCGTGGAAGAATTGGACATCGTCGAGACTGGCTTACAGCAAATTCAGTAATTGTGTGTCAATAATTATTTTATGTTTTCTAATTGTTATTTTATTTAAAACAATGAAAAACATTGAAATTACTGAGACATTTTCAATGCTCATAGCTTTTCTCTCATAAGAGAGAAAGTAAAAGCGGCCTGCCGCGTTTTGTTTCTGATATGTATAACCAACTACCCTCCGATTTTCAACGAAATTGAACTCATAGATCGTAAGAAAACGATGTTATAAGAAATTTACGTTTGTGCTGGCGCACACGTCATTATTGATTGGATTGCAATGAAATTTATAAGGGTTCATCTAGTAGCTTATCTGCGAAATCCCTGATAATTTCATCAAAATCGAATTGAAATTGAGAATTTCCAGTGCTTTTGAATGGGAGTAGTCGTGTGGGTGTCTCACACTGGGGTGGTGAGCCCCTCACCTTTCCGACCGCCGCTCCATTAGTCAGCGTTCCAGTAGTATAGTTCGTTGGGCAATTCTGACAAAATTGATGAAAAATTTATGTGATGGTACACTGTGATCTACATTCAACTCTAGGACGAGCGAGCGAAGCGAGCGGGCACAGCTAGTAATAAAGTATGAATAATTTTTCAGATTAATTAATGATCCATCCATTCATAATTTTCGTCACCAACGTGTGAAATTGGAATTCATGCCGAAGTGTTGCTATTACAGAATGCTATTACAAAGCTGGCAGGTGGAAGACCTCACAATGTTATTAAGTTCTCGACCCTTGGAGGAATCTATGAAAAAAAAGTTTCATTTAAGCCCTTCTATAATCACACCTTCGCCCTCAACGGAAATTGTGCCCTAATCTAATCATAATAATATTTTTCACTACTAATCACGTTCCCTTTGATCCTCCTCTTTTACCGAATAATTAGGTTCCATCATTTCACCCTTTCTCATCCTCTCCTAGGCCCTTCGTATAATCGTATATCCCTGGTAGGTACGTTGATAATTGATAATTAGACGATAGAGAAAGACTCAGAAAGATTCTGGTCTAGCTATCAATAGATACTTTTCCAGCATACCTTCTTCATTGGCGTATACTTTCAGTAAATATCTAAAGTGCTTCGGGTATAAAAATAAAATTTCTATTTTGTTAATGGGTGTAAGTAACCACAGCCATGAGTGGTAGATGATCCATCCAGACCACCAAACTATACACCTCATTCTGACCTACATGCCTAACTAAGGTGCCCAGATCAGGTAAGGGTTGATTAGAAGGACACTTTACCTAGTGCACGATCAGGCAATCTATACAATGAGAATGAGATTTTCTATACAATTCTATAAAATGAGATTTAGTTTACACATAGCCTGCTCCATTTAGGCTTTCTATACAACGACTAGGCATTGTACACGTTATTTTAAACTTTGCAATTTAAGTTAGAAAATAAAATTAATAAAGACTAATTAAATTGGTAGGGATAAAATAAATAGTCTGTCATGCCCACCAGAGAATAGGTTCATCAGATACTGTGCTCCCAGGTGGAGTTCATCGTGACATCATGAATTCCCTTAAAGTATAGCTAACACAACGATAAACACAAATGAACGTATGATACTACGTAAAAACAAATTAAGTAGGTACATTAAACTGCATTTTTTATGATGTAGAAAGACAACGTATTACTTTCTGTTTAAAAGCCTTCAAGTTTTTAAAGTCATCTAAATTGATATTATTCTCATATAAGAAGGATAAAGCACTATTGTAAGAATTGCGTTTAAATAGCTGAGTATTACACTTTGGCAATCTGACGTTGGTCAACAAAGCTAGTCTCGTATTGGACGGCAAAGACCGGTCATTTGCATCGATACCAGTCTTGAATATGTGAACACACGATTCTAAAAGGAAGATTTTTCTGAGCTCAATAACTGAAAACTCATCGAACAACAGCACCGTTGGGTACCTGTACGGTTTTTTCAGATCAATTCGAAGAAGAGAATTCTGGAGTGCCTGTATACTCTGCAAATGACCTTTACAAGTACTACCCCATATCAACAATCCATAATTTACAAGTGGGAAAGCCAAACCAAAGAAAATACACCTCATTAGTTTCTTTGACAAAAAAACCCTAGTGTTTTGTGTGGAGGGTTTAGTGTTTGACAAGTTTTTTTTGTTATTGTCATCTCACCAAAAAATTTAAATAATAAGGCATACAAGTGTTTTTCGGGTTTGATTTCTTTTGAATTTTCGGACAAAATACCTACTCAGTGAAGTACACAGGCGGAAAAAGGTTTCAGGCGGGGTTTTGTGAAATCTGGAGAAGGTTACCTAACAGTAAGTACTTCATGTTATCATTTCTTTGGTGCGGCTTCTTGTGATTTTGCTAAGGAGGTAGGTAAGTGTTTTATTTTGCATCACCATGCCCTCCACATTTTCAAATTTGATTGTTCCCATGGGATTTCTCAATCAGCTTTTTATGTAGATTGCATTTATGCTATCATTTTTCGGAAATATTCAAAGATTACGTGTTAAAATGTCAATGTCACATGTCAATTACTAGTCCCCATACTGACGCTACCCTCAGTTTTGACAGTGCTGTCAATATGAATGCTTTCTTGTCATTCGTTCTTTATTTTTTATATTTATATAAATACATAGCAACTCATAAGCTGCTAGTTTACCATTAGAAACGTATTGTACCTATGGTATTGAGAAAACATCGTCCCTATTTTGTGATGAAACATCTGGTGATATTTTCAACTTTGTCATTATGAATACTCATATTAATTTTATATTTACATTAATAAAACTAAGTTCAAATGCTCAATTTATTTATAAAATGTTGAAATAAATGTTTTGTTGATATGCGGAATCATTTATTGCGGAACAACTGCTGTTTCATTCAAAGGGTGTCAATCGAAAGTGCAACCAAACATTTAGCTGTCAAATACTGGTCAAAAAATTGATTTCGATAAACCAAATTTGCTATGTTTTGTGGCTTGAATTAGTGATTGTTCCAATATTGAGCAGTTTGTGGACATCCTGATGCAGCAATATATATGTAGGATTCAAGTTTGAACAAACGAAAAACCATAACTTAATTGCTTCACCCTACTGCAATTTTCTCAGTTTTTTTTTGCAACCGAGTCAATATGTAATTTGAATTTGATATGCTCGTCAAAAATAATGCCCAAATACCTACAATTAGAAATTACGAAATTATACATCAAACGATTTCTCGATTTGAAAAGAACTACTGTTAATGAGGGTAGCTATCAACGAGGAATACTCGCAGACTGGTCCACCTACTGACTCCAGACCTCCTAACGTAATGCGGGGGGAATCGTGTCCTTCGCTCAGCTTTCAGGTGGCGCAGTCACGACGTCGTGGTCGTTCCTGTCTCACCACTTGACGATGCGAATTATTCCACCCACGCTTCCAACTTTTGTGTCGTCGTGATACCCCTGCCGATGTGTTTACGTTTTCTCCGTTTTCTCCGCTTATTCTTCGTGGTATAGTAGAAATTCGTGGGGCTATTCACCAGTGTTGAATTTTATAGATTTTTATTTTAGACTTTTACGGTTGCAGTGGGGGAAAAACAACAGAACAATTGAAATTGGACTTTCGTATGAAAAAAGTTCCAGTCATGAAGTATGATTGTGTGTGCGAATATTTGTTGTTTCGAATTCGTATTATATTACATTGTTTTGAACTTTAAAAACTTTGAATGCAATGAACTTTGAGCATTTTTTATATTTTTTGTCTAATCATTCAATTTTTCATCTAGCTACATCAAGTTTACTTTATCAGGCCTCGTGGAATAGTTCGTTTTGAGTGCCTTCTTCCCTACTTTATCAAATGGTAATTTCCAGGATCTCAGAAGGTACCTAGCACAGATTCTTCTACCAACCTACTCAACTTGTTATTGAACTGACAACAGTTTTTGTATACAAACTTATTATTTAAGCACAAACCTGCTCGTTGTCTGAATCTTTATGTTGGTATACACAAATTTGTAGTACGAAATGTACTTGTTTGAATGCTTACGAAGAATATTATATCTACTTTAAAATCGGAAAAGTATCAACGACTTCAGTTACTCTGAAGTAGCTGAACAGGATATCCGGCTGTCGGACGAATTAGGTACTTTGTTCACATAATCGACGGAATCTGATTTAATACCTAGTACAATTATATTTATCATAGGTTTTTCTTTTTTCGACTAGGTAGGAAATTGTGGAAGGGAATCGTTATTATACGACAGTCAAAGGGAGACCGAATAACCTATTCTTAAAACTGTTGACACCTTTGCTTCAGGTTATGGACGACTACGCATAGTCGATTCCAGCGAAAGCATTTTTCCTGCCTACGTGTAGGTAGGCCTTTTTCCCGTACACGCGTAGTGCTACGCGTTAAGCGTAAATTCGCGCATGCGCAGTTGGTATTTTAATCTTTATGCGTACGCGTGTAGAAAGTTACGGGAAGAACAAAACTCTCTGATAACGGAAATGCGAAACTAATCTTTAAATTGAAGAGGGCCATATAGGTGTAAAATTGATGATGATCAATGAAGTACCGTTTGCATGGAAGCAATGAACACCTGTTAAGCACAGCCACAGATGGCTTATTCTCACTTCAAGAACAATTTCTTCTCCTTACTTTGCTGCGAGGATACGAAACGGCCCACAATAAATCTTCCACGGGACAGCGGAATCTGGAAGGGAGCCGCGAAACTGCAATGATGATGCCCGTGAGAAAAACCTTTTTGGTCGATTTTCGCTATCATGAGTCAGCCAGCTGGTTTATTGTAAGCGGCGGCACTTAGAGCCTCATCGGTCTTCCTTAGCATCTGTGGGAGCTACTTCGGACGAAAGTTCCTCCTTTTCAGATCTGTGGTTATGCAAATGCGTGGGGCTGCGCCCGTCGGAGATTAGCTAATTGTCTGCCGACTGGACGTCTTGAGTTGTCTCAGTTTATCCACTTAAGTGTACTCGAGACAGGTATAATGAAAGTTTTATCGTGATAACTTGGGATTGGCATGATAAATTCCAATTCTTTCCAGTTTATTGTCTTATTGTTGCTAGCAATCTAAACGAAACTTTACTACTCCAAGTCCTTAGTACATACCTTATATTGTCTTCTAAGTACACTGACACTTTTTTAATGTCTTTACTTTGGTATACAGGGAAATTGCACCGCACATCGGCCAGCTCATTCTCTTTATAGTGGTAACTGATGTTATCAAAACCTATCCGTATTCCTATCCCCTCAAACATCAGAAATATGGGTTATTGGAACAGAAAAGAAACTAAAATATATAGGGAGGGGAGTATCCTCAAACACTAGGAAGTATTTCAAAACGATGTCGAGAATTCGTTCAGGACATTGCCTGACCAGAACTTATCTGAGAAAGATAGGCATTTACTAGGAGGGCGTGGAAGTGCTGGTACTGCGCATCAGAGGACGAAACATTGAAGCATTGGAGTTGGGAACGAATTTTTTTCGTTTCCCGCTTTTTTTCGCTGATTTCTCCGGGAAGACAGCATATTCTACGGGTCCTGTAACGTAACTTTGTCGCTGACATACGAGTCGTCCAGTTCCAAAAGCCTCCATGTCCTCACTACCCAATTGTGAGATATTCGTGAAAAACTGTTATGATATTTCAGAATGGAGTTTTTTAGCCAATTTTTTTTTTTGTTAATTTTCTTCATAAAATTACTTTTTATTTAGGATATATTTTGAAAATCCCTGATCTATACTTTTTTTTAAAATCCAGTTGAAAAGTTGGACGTAGTGGGTTTTGGAACTGTACGGTGGACATAGTGGGTTTTGGAACAGTATACTTTGGACAAAGTGGGGTTTGAAAACAAATCACACCCTTTAGATAATGCAGCTTTGACACATTTTTATTAAGTACACATTTTTAAGTAAATAAGAATAGGTACACATTAGGTATTACAAATTTTCCAAATAAAATAACTAAAATATTTCCAAGTAAGTATAGGTACTAGCAGAAAAATGATAAAATGAAATAAACAAGCGTGATGAGAGTTTAACACATTTACGAATCTATCAAGCATTAAGAAAGTTCTTATTTTTTACAGACTTCATTTACATTTTTCAGCGATTTTTATTATCTCATCAGCATTGTCCTGAAAGTCGGTGACTTGCCCTTTTTGGTCTACTATAACCACTTCGCCGTCTGTCGTGTCATCATCATCTTCAGAATCTTCTTCTTGGACATGAGAAGGTTCCTCTTCCATAATCGAATTATTTGCTGGCTCAAGGATTAAGTTTTTTTGTAATATTCGAGCCTTTCATCTGTAACCCAATTATCTCCGAAATGTTTTTTCAATAGATCTTTGACGTCTTGCAGTTTTTTTTCATTGACAGGTTTACCCTTGGGAATGGTATCTATACCAAGGTTTTTGGTCAGCGTTTTCCCTCTTTTTAATATTGATTTTCCTGCGCCAATGTCTGATTGATAAGCAGGCTCTCCCCTTACCAAGGGGATTTTGTTCTTCCCGGACAAAGTAACAATAATTCTTTTGCACTCATTGAATTTGAAGTGCCAAACAGTAGTTTTTTTGAAAAAATCTGCAGCCTTCTTTTTGAAATCATAAACTACGCAATCGTCTCCCAATTTGGACACTGAAGCTTGCCTCGAAATCACCTCTACATATTCTTCAGGTGTAAGGATTTCACTCTTCTTTATAAATTCTCTTTCAAGTACACCAAAAACCCTATTATTAGTGCTATTAGCTATGCCTCCAGTGTTGAAAAGATTACTAAGGTCCGAAAAAAACTAATAAAAAACTGAAAGAAAAGAACACTGAAGAGAACTGTGGACAAAGTGGGTTTTGAAACACAATGATAAAGAAGGGTGCATAACAGTGTGGGACAAAGTGGGTTTTGAAACAGGAGAAATGAGATGGACATGGCGGCTTTTGGAACCCAATACCCATTGGACATAGTGGGTTTTGGAAAGCAACACAACTCTTCAGGGTCATTTTGGGAGGGATATGGTGGGTTTAGAAAGAAAAGAACTTCACCATTCGATTCGTTACCTGCGATTTAATTAAAATCGATAGTTATCTCGAATCGTTCGCAAATTGGACAAAGTGGCTTTTGGAACTGGACGACTCATACGAAGTGCTTTCGATCAAATTTTCATGTGGTAGCGAGAGAGAGAGAGAGAGAGAGTGTGTGTAATATATGCAATAGTGTAAACATACAGCAACATAACAGGAAAAAACTTATTTGAATATTATAGCTTGTCGATAGGCAGAACCTGTGTTGACAAGATAGAGTCCCATTTCAATCCACATTTGGTTCGCGCACCCAAACTAGCGAAATTTATAATTTGTTGAAGAGTCTGTGAAAATTGTTCCACCTAAGAAGAAATATTGACCTACAACATGCATATAAATTAACAACTAAAGTTGAACAAGTGATTTATAAAAATATTCATTCACACATGATGTATATATACATAGTCAGAGATTCTTGCCATACTACGAAGTATTCATAATTTTACTGTTACATCTTTAAAGAAAAAGCCAGATTATTCTCATGTGATCGCCCATTGTTGCTTACAAATCGTGTAGGTCAGGGAGGATGTCATCCGTTGAAATTTGGAACAAAAAAATTCCATTAAAAAGGTGCCGACGGATACCAGGAGACCTCGGAGAGCGGTGGTCCATTAGCTCGGATATTTGAGGATTTCTGAGAGCGAGCCGTCTTTTACAGCCAGACGTCCTGAGACTCTCAAAAGCTCCACTTCTTGCGTCTTGTTGGAGCTTTGAGATCTGATACGGGAACCCGACCGAGATCATCGTGACAAGGCGGAGTTTGGAATATCCGGGGAAGAACTACAAAAATTCCGAATACGTACCTCCCGAATAACACTGAAGGGTTTTCGTGTTTTTCCCAACTTTTCGTAGAAAAAGGGGTCTTGCAGCCGTCGGAACGGTGGCACTTGGGGTGGGGATGCATTTTCTTTGCGTTTCAGATTGTGAAGAACACGTATATATATATATATATATATATATATATATATATATATATATATATATATATATATATATATATATATATATATATATATATACTTATAAATGTATATACTTTTTTTAAATAGGTATATATTTATAGTTTTGGTGAAGGAGAAAACATTCACGTATAATATCATTTTGAGGTGTAACAGATGGTAAGAAAATATAGGAAACCATTAAAGATAACTTACGAAATTGAGAATATTTCGCCTTAATCCTCCGAAACCGCTTTTCCGATCTGGACAGAAATTTGGATATGTTTTATACCATGTCGGAACTTGTGCCTCGCTGACTTTGGACCACGAGCGTGTTATGATATCAATCATAATGAAGGCAAAATTGTGCTTACATCTTTCCCAGTCACCGTAGGACGTCGAAATTTGATGGGGAGCCTCTCTGGGACAAGAGACGAATTACCTTACAGGCTCCGTCCTGATCAGCTGAGTACCTAAGCTAATAGTTATGTCGTCTATCTGATTACAAAAAAATTAGATCGGAAGCCTTTCTAGGAAATCAAGAGACGAATGAAATGACAGGCTCCACCCTCAGCTCCAGCTGACCGATTCAAAAAGTTGGTTCTGCATACGCAAACTGCGTGTTTTGATATCCTAACCGTACTAGTGGCAATAGTGGTGTCTTTAGGCGACAAAATAAGGGCGATTTACACATGGAGCTACTACAGAGTAGAGTAGGAGCTACATTTTCTTCATGGATCGACTATTTAAAAAACCGAGTCTGACGTCATTTTCACGATAGTGTCCATCATGCTATCAAGCTCGGCAATAAGAAACCACCACATTTTTGCAATTTGGTATTTGCTTCATTTCTAGAGAGAGAAATACATACTCGATTGCGATATTGCAACCTGAATTATTATGAATGAATTATTGTGATCTGTAAGTTGTGGACTTAATTTCATCTTTGATCTGTGTTAGAATGTAAAGAACGGTATCTTTGCCCAACCGAAACCTCAATATAAATACGCACTTGTCCCATTTTAGTAGGTGATCTACGTGGGGTCTTACTATAAACGGTCTTTTTTCCAGTCAAAGAATTATGCTACAATGAATTCGGGTTGAAAGACCAGTCCAGTCGTTGGGCGTAGATGTAAATTGGGAGCTACATTGTAGTCCTTACAGCTACAGTTGGTTCAAAAGTGAACATTTTGAGCGACGTTTCGGTGCCGATGATGGTCACCCTTGTCAAGCTCAGCGAGTGAACGTGTTTACCTGAGTAGAACACAGACATAATATGGTATCACATAATTGAAGAAACTAAGACTAGAGAACAGGCTCCCTCGAAGAGGTGAGCACTGTGTGGAAGAAAAAATCAGCCCCCTCGAAGAGGTGAGCTCTAATAGGGACACTATGTTGGATACATGGAGAGAAATATGATAATAATTAATTATAAAACTATTTATACATAATATGTTTGCACTACTCATTCTGTGCAGAATGAAAAAGATTCGTGAATATATAGGCATACTGCTCTTTACTTACATCACTGTCCGGTAGGTATATTTTGCGTGAGGTGACCATCACAGAACAGGTTTTGTTGAAGAATGGGTCTGCACCATGGACGAAACTGAGTTAGGTTCTTCCCAATTATTTCCTGTGTGGTAATATCAAGTTAGGAATAAGTGAAAAGTAGGTTTGAAAATAAGATCTATGGTTGGAGGTAACTACGTCTACTTGATTTGTTAGGTAGGTACCTAAATGAATTGCCCATTGGAGTTATTTTAAATACTCACATTGATATTTGTTGCACTGTTCTGTGATGGTGGCACCTTTTAGTCACTTGTAGCTATTAGAAATGGTTTAAATTACAGTTTTTTGTCCAGAGATGGAAGAGAGATGCTAAACGTTATATAAGTTCCAGGAGGAAGCCAATGTTTACATATGGAAGGTTGTCCATCTTGGGAGGTTATCATTTAGGGTTGTTGTTGGCGTCATTTTTGTTATATTACTGTCTTGGAAAAATTCATTATAAAAGTAGAAACTTTTTGAGTTTTCAGTTGTGGAAATGGGCGCTCAAGGGCGGTTAAGTTAGGAATGAGAAAAAAGTAGGTTTGAAAATAAGATCTATGGTTGGAGGTAACTACCTACTTGATTTGTTAGGTAGGTACCTAAATGAACTGCGCATTGGAGTTATTTTAAAGACTCACATGGATATAATTATGTTGCACTGTTCTGTGATGGTGGCACCATCACCCGCACCATCGCCGTTGCTGCTATTTGAAGACAAATCCCCAAATATCCATTACACTGGAAGGTACAAAAATAAAGACAAGCAAACTTGAGATTCAAATAAGGTTTTTGTAAATAAATAAACTTGTTAAAGGTTAGACAGTGATAGATATCTCATTATCCTCCTGTTATAATTGTTATCCAGCTGTCCAGGGACCAGATAAATTAAAACGCCAGACAGGTTTAACTAGGGATGGATAAACACCCCCTATTGTGTTATCGGAGGATTACGCGATCGCTCAGATAAATCCCCCTTATCTATTGGATAAATGTGATTGATTGATAAACCGGCCCTCAATGATCTATATCGATCATGCTAATAATGCGAAGAAGGCGATGTGCCACACCCACTAGAGAGACTTTCTGTTTTAGCGTGAATAACAAGAACTCTTTTATTGAGTTCAGATTGGGGAAAGAGGTGAGCTAAGGAAGTTGAGGCTAACCCCCTTGCCAAGAAGATAATCAGAGGGTTTTATTGCCCCAGCGGGGGTTCATTTAATCACAAGGCAGAAACTCTTATGTTTCAATACGACCAAGTGCCCGTAAATTTCCGGATCTTCATAAATTCTTGTTGCCGCCAATTAAAGGGGAAGGTAAATCACACGGGTGTATCAACAATCTCGTTTTCCCGGTACGTCAACTTCATTTCGAGAGTTTCTTTACGAGTAATATTTTGATTCTTATTTTCAAATGCGGTTCTCCCTTGATAAGCCGCTATTCGAGAACTAGCGGGTTTCCTAATGCGCAGACAGAAACAGGATGACTTGTGTTCATTTTAGAGTCAGCAGTTCTAACACTGCAAACTGTTACACAAGGTTTACAATCTCTGTAACCCGTGTGTGTTGGCTGATTCCTTTAAGTAGTTTGTAAGAAATGCTATAAATGTTGGACAGACGTATATATACCTAACGGTATTCCGAGATAGTGGAGGGCGGGCGACAGATTTTGGTTTATTATTTTGAATAATGAACCTTAGTAGTCAACCAAGAAAAAAAACTCAACACCCCTGAAAATTTTTTGGTTTATGTTTCACGATGCGGAGAATAAAAAAATCGAAAAAAATCCGTCCGTCCGCCGTCCGCGGCTTTTCTCCGAAAATACTAGACCAAACTATATGATACTTGTGTTAAAACTCACTTTTGGGGTCTAAATGCTCGGCATTAATTTTTATCAACCTTGAAGGGTTGTATTAAAGGGCTAAACATAACAAAAAAATCGAGATCTCGAAAACTTTCCAAGTAACAGTTGTAATTTTTTGCTTGTCAATGATAAATTTAATCCCAAAAAATCGATTAAAACCACCCGCAACGCTGGTGGTTCGAACATCGAAAACAAACCTTCGAAAATCTTAAAAAAATAAATAAAAATAAAATAAAATAAATAAGAATCATTATGCGTCTTCAAGCAACGGAACAGGTGATAATAATAGAGTTCCTGGTTACCACGGTGTCTTAATATGGTGTACGTGTATCTAGGGAGAACCAAAATTTCGCTAACACGCTGGCTGTTACTACGGTGCAAGCTCGGTGTTTCACGCGTCTTCACACGTCGTCTCTTATCAAATTTCAACCTGACGCTGATTCTGAGATTCCGCCATCCGACATCTTGTATTGCTCCGACTCTATTTTCCTTCATCCTAATCTCACTTTCCATCATCTGTCATCGTGTGGATTATTGTTCTGTTTTCAATTCGTAGTGATTTTCGCAAAGTGAACCTTTGTAATCGGCCAAGAAATTGTTGCTTCCGAGACTTCAAGGCAGCGGAAGCTTTGTTTTCACTTTCGAAATGAAAAAAATTTTTTTGCTCCAAAATCAAAATTTCCACTCGCATTTTGCGTTTCAGAGCCTCCTAAACAAATTGGTTCCGTGTCTGTCTGTATGTCTGTCTGTCTGTCTGTCCGTCCGTCCACATTTCCTTGTAACAGCCATAACTTCCACAATTTTGATCCGATTTTAACCAAATTTTCAGGGATCGTGCGGGTTAAGTTCTAGATGGTCCCCTATCAACTTCATCATGATCGAATCAACGGTAGCTTCTGCGCAGGCGCTAACGTGAATTCCTTGTGACGGTCATAACTCGGTCAATGTTGAACAGATTTCGGTCAGATTTTCAGGGATGATGTGGGTAAGGTCCCTTGAGGTCCCATAAGACAATCATCATAATTGCATTAGCGGTACACTCTGCGCATGCGTGAACAAAATATTCTTGTTACGGCCCTTGCAACATCCGTAATTTCCACAATTTTGTTGCGATTTTCTTCAAATTTTTAGGGATCGTGCGGGTATAGCTCTACATGGTCCCCTATCAGTTCCGTCATGATTGAATCAACGGTAGCCTCTGCGCAGGCGCAAACAAAATTTTCTTCTTTCGGTCATAACTCAGGCAATTGTGAACGGATTTCGGTCAGATTTTCAGGGATGATGCTGGCAAGGTTTCTTGAGGTCCCGAATCACATTCTTCGCGATCATCAGCAGCGGTACGCTAGGCGCATGCGCAAAACTGATGTTTTTGTTACGGTCACAGCTTAGTTAATTTTATCAGATTTTGTTCAAATTTTCAGAGATGATCCCGGTAGAGTCCCTTGAGGTGCCATACGAATCGTACGGTACTACCAGTGATTGTGCCCATCATGCCGGGAATTTATTTGCAGGGAATATTCCCGGCCGGGATTTAATTTTTTAATTTTTTCTCTTTTAAAATATTTGCTATTCCATATGTTTTTCCTTGCCACAGCCATAACTTCCACAATTTCGATCGGATTTCAATGAACTTTTCAGGAATAGTGTGGATTTAGCCCTAGATAGTCCCCTGTCAGTTTCCACAGGATTGAATCAGCTGTACGCTCAGCGCATGCGCGAAGGTAATTTTCTTGGGACAGTCATTAGTCCGTCAATGTGGAACAGATTAGTCAGGTTTTAATTTTTGGTTGCCCAGCACTATGTATATCGTCATGATAATGGTAAACCGGTCATTTCTGAACACTTAATGGTGGCATACTGTGAAGGCCACGAGGAAGCTTCTGTGCCATGCCCTTGGCAGTGTATTTCAACTTCCCTCCCAAAATCTCTTGGTTACGTTTCAAGATACGTAGATTTCAAAAATCGGATCAGTCCGTCGTAAGTCCATCCGCCGATTTATTTGTGCAATGAAATTCAGCGATAAGTATTGGACTTCGTAGGCTTGCATATCACGCTAATTGATTGAGCAGAGTTGCAGAGACGAGTCAAAGACAAGAAAGCTTGAAGACACATTCGTCAGGAACACTGGCGATCGTTCCAGTTAGTAAGTAGTAATATTGGGGATGTAGATATTGTGGCCGGTATTAACATACAAATTGTATGCATTTTGTGTAGAAACTTAGTAAAATAATACATGTTGGTACCGTAGTAGTTTAATGTTTGTATCTTGAAAAAGGTA
Organism: Adelphocoris suturalis; assembly: GCA_030762985.1. Taxonomy (NCBI): domain Eukaryota; kingdom Metazoa; phylum Arthropoda; class Insecta; order Hemiptera; family Miridae; genus Adelphocoris; species Adelphocoris suturalis. The sequence continues at coordinate 107,688,969 of CM061044.1, forward strand.
TATATGATTGAAATGAAAGATTTTATCCGTTTTTCGGCAACCCTTTAACCTTCTGTTTTGTTGACTAAGTTGTTTGTTGTTTTTGGGCACTAGATGAATGTGCTGCATCACGTAAAAATAAGATGAATATAAATAAATTTAGTATATTCTAATATAATTATATATTTAACTCATACTTTAAATAATATAATTAATATATTTAGTATAAATTTTAATATAAATATGAACTGAAAACGATTATCACTGAAACCTTCCTCGGCTTCATAATTTTACGGGCGTAGTGTTGAAGACGTGGTAACGAGGACCTACCTACTAAGACTCGATCTTGCGTTGTCAATCAAGCGGTCTCCTATTCACGTTGCGCGATTGTAGTAATTCGTCAGCTGTCGGTTGTTACCAGATCAGCTGGTCATGTGATCTGTAACCGATGTAACCAGGAACTTTCTAATATCTTCATATCTTAATTATAGAAGTATTCTACAACAATAGCGTTATATTGTATTTCGGCGTACGGAACGTGCATGAACGAGGGCAGAATGGAAGTGGGGAAGAGACGGTAGGCGTAGCCTAAATCGTTAGCAAGCCACCCTGTTTCCCCTGTGAGCGGGAGGAGTCCAAACTAATTGATTCGAAATGGGCTGCCAAGTTTATCAACCTTCATCACGAATGGGATTGAAAAATTAAACCGTTTAAATAATTTAAAATAAGATTATGGATGTTCAATATCCGGGTTGAAAATAGGAATAACAAATAATGCCGCGATTCGAAGCTCGTTCGATCCTAAAGAGGTACATTTCTACACATATTTAATTAATTTTATTTATTGTTATTATTTTTCAATTTTTATCATTTAAGCCGCATCTTAACCAGAAAGGTCATCAGCGGCATTGAATAAGGTGTCAAATGGGACTCTACAAGATAATCGATTCTAAGAGCAGCCTCTGTCAATGAACGGATTGCCGTCATGGACTCTACAGGAATATCGGGGGGAGGGGGTGGGGGGGGGGGGGGGGGGGGAATGATAACATTCCACAATTATATTGGCTTAGTTGAAACTTTGAGTGAGAAAAAAAAAAAAAAAAATAAAAAATAAATAAATAAATAAAATTGGTCTGGTGGAAGGATTTGCCATTTTTCCTCAGGCAGTCAACGTGTTAATGCATTCTGAAACGTATACTTCAGTGTCAACGGTTTTTCATATGTACCTATCTATTCTACTAACGGATTCAGTGTAAAAGAAAGTTTTCTTCAGTTTGATTGATTTTGTTTTGAACCTATTTCTTCTTCCAAGTTTATTTTTCTTTTTGCGACTTTCACCGAAAGCTGCTATCAAATGTAAGTAAAACTACAACTCTTCTCTTCTTTCTCTTATTTCTCACTTATTTTTGTTCTTATTCGTTTTCCGTGTAGTAATTAATATTGCCTTATAATTCTGCAAATTCCCGTGGAAGAAGGAAAATGTTCCAGTCATGCAGCATGATCGTATGAGCGAATTTTCATAAATTTTATTGTAGTATATTATGAATTGTTTAGAAAATTCAGCAGTTTGAGTAAAAAGGAATTTTCAACTAACAATGTTGTACCAAAACTCGTTCTAAATAATATTCGGTCTTTTGAAAAATACTTTCGGTTTTTAGCTTTCTTGTAGTTTTTAGCTATTTATTGGCAAAATTAATGATATTTAAGTACATTTTTCAGCATGAATTTCTCCAAATATTTTTTAATTTTCTAGTTCATCGTTAATAAACATCTTTCGACTAAAATTCTGGTAAAAATATGAATTTACCAATTTATAGCTGTTTTTAGCCAGTTTTAGTGATTTTTTTAGCACATTTTTTGAAATGACCAATTTAATGTGCTCAAAAATGCTGGATAACGAACTCGTCCTTCACCTGATCACCTTCACTTCGTCCTTCACTTTATCTGGTTAGCTATAATCCCCCTTTACTTTGCTCGCACTTATTTGGTTGTACCTCCAGCCCCCTTTCCTTTCTCTCGAGCAATGGGATTCAATCTCCCTTCACCTGTGACTATATAAGCTGTGTCCTTTCTAATGTGTGTTCAGTTATTGTTTGTTACTGATGATGGCCTAACCGTCGAAATCGATTTAACATTGTATACTTTCCAAACTTCTTCCTAGCTTCATGTGTCTCAAAACGATTTCGAGAAAAGTTTTTCGAAAAATTGGCTAGGTACCTACTTGACTTTTTTGAACCATTTCTTTGATTTTCTAGAATAACCCGTAAAAGTTAGGGCGATAGCAAATGTACATGGCTGCCCTTTTGATGGCGGTCCGGGCAACACATCTGGAGAACGCGTCTTGAGAAATTGATCTCAGTTTGCAGGGCGTCCCATTGTGAGGAGGTACTAAAACGAGTTGTTGCATCCAGCTGCAGGCTATACGGAGATCTGTTTCACTATGTCCAACGTGTGAATATGATGAGAACATACGGGAACAGACTACCCTCGTGCTCTGTTATAGGTAATAAAATTGAATGGCTGGCTCTTAGGGCACATCCGTAGGCCTTCCTTCCCTGACAACAGCAGCTGCAAAATCTGCTCATTGAGTAATCTTGGTGGCCTTGGTGACATACACAGAACCAGCTGATCTACCTTCATCGAACATCCACTAGAGTGTACTGGCGTTCCATTGGAAATAGGTGGTAGGTACCTATTCCATTCTCATTCTATACAGAGAAAATATTCTGTTTGATAGGATAGGTTCGTAAGTGACTATGTAGGTGTAGGTATTCCTACTTGCCTATTATCGCATCTCGATAGGTATAATTTGCTACCAAATTAAGCGCTGTCCATTTTTACGTAACTTTTAAAACGCTTAGCTACTCCTGATCTCTATTCAAGTAAATATATGAAACTAAAGTGGCTGAAATCATCAGTAAATGTGAAAATGTACTTTTTAGAATCATAAGTCAGAAGAGTAATCCCCCCTACAATGTCAGAATACACCCTCCAAAATCCAAGTGAATTTTGCCTCATCCAAGAATTTCTTGGGAGTGTGTCCAATATTTGTAGAATTAAGAGTTAGGTAACTGGGAAAAGGTTCTCTTTCCTGGGGAGAGATTATAGAGATGCGCTGAATCAGGATTGTTATTGAGATTCACCATCTAGATTCTGTCGATTTGCATCCGGGAGATGGCTTGCGAATTTAATTGGTAATTTTACAAACTATCTCAGTTTGCGGGGCGTCCCATTGTGAGGAGGTACTAAAACGAGTTGTTGCATCCAGCTGCAGGCTATACGGAGATCTGTTTCACTATGTCCAACGTGTGAATATGATGAGAACATCGCGGGAACACACTACCCTCGTGCTCTGTTATAGGTAATAAAATTGAGAGGCTGGCTCTAAAGGCACGTCCGTAGGCCTTCCTTTACTGACAACAGCAGCTGCAAAATTTACTCATTGAGTAATCTTGGTGGCCTTGAGGACGTCCAGAATTTCTTGGGAGTGTGTCCAATATTTGTAGAATTCAGAGTTAGGTATCTGGGAAAAGGTTCTCTTTCCTGGGGAAAGATTATAGAGATACGCTGAATTGATTAATTTCATTGATTTATTTAATTTTTCTCGTTCAAGTGCTCAATTTATGGCTCTCAAATGTTCCAATTTCTTTCTATTGACTGTTCTGACTCTGGTGTTCACAAATATTATATACGTACCTATACTAGTGGCAATCTAGTTTTTCTTTCTGACTTCATAAGTTAGCTCAATTTATCAATAAGAACTCGCTATACCAATCAGTTGAGGTCGCTCAGTCTATCATGTTATATTTATAATAAAAACATGTTCTCTCTCTCTCTCTCTCTCTCTCTCTCTCTCTCTCTCTCTCTCTCTCTCTCTCTCTCTCTCTCTCTCTCTCTCTCTCTTTCTCATTCTTCAAAACATCAATGGGCAACGATGAAAGGGGGGGGGGGGATCCTGAATGTATTCCGGCCTCAGAGAAAGTATTTTCTATGGGAACCGTAACTTTTCGTCGTATTAATTAATATTGGCGCGCTCTTATACAAATTGATAGTGCATTTATTGGGTTGAATGAAAATCGTGTATGTATGCGGCTAATCACCCTAAGATGTCCTAAAACAAATCGATTAATTACAAATTCATTAATTTATTATCCAGATGGAATTTCAAATACATTTTGTTCAGACAAACTTCCAGAATGCTTCATGTTGAGATTCTGGCTCAAGATAAGGCAGTTTTCTGAACGTAAAAAAAGAAAGCAATAACATCGAGTCGTCTATTGAATCATCATACCTATATATATATTGATGTCACGCTAAGACATTAAGTAGATGGACTCTCATTACCATACTATTATTTTTCTATTTGTTCCAATCGTGTTTAATATTTAAAATTTAAATCCCGACAAGCAGCTTGAATACAAAACCCCGTGTTAAGGAGAAAGCCGCGGCAGATTTTTCTATCAGAGATCACGATAACTTCCTCCCAAATTACCAATCGGGCCGTAACAACTAGCGGATCAGATGGCCGTATTATACGTATTATTCGTTCGCTCCGATAACTTGGCCTGTCAGCGACAAACCGGGTGCGTGTTCGGGAGCGTTTATCTCCACACAGAAGGCTTATGTAAATCAAGACATAGAGCAGAGATAACGGCCATCCCCTCTCCGATCACTAATTTCTTCGAACATATTTTTTTCATTTTATTTTACAAAAAGGCCGTTAGCAGCATGTTGATATCGGTTATGAAGGATTGTGGGAGAATGGGAGGGTATCTCTTCGTCAGAGCTTCATCGTCATTAATGTATTGAAGGGACCCTATTCGTGTCGACTGACAGAGAAGATCTATATCGACAACGTCGAATAATTGCAACTACGAGAATGCCGACCTCCGAGTTACATCAGGTAATTCAATCACTTGACGTAATCACAACCAAACTTCAAAACTGCGACTGCTATTTGAAGGAACACACAAATGTTTTGAATACACAGGTGCATGCTCTGTCGCAAGAAATTGCTAACTGCCAAGAAAATATCTTGCCCATAAAAAAAAGTTAATAAAAGAATTGACACTATAGAAGAAAATCTAGCATTATCTGAAAAAAATAATACGAAACAGAACCGGCACACGGACAACAGAAACGATCTTATTCTTCATAACGTTCTAGAAGGCAAAGAAAACATGAATATTCTCAAAAGGAAGGAAAGGATTTTTAGAACGGAATTAAATTGCGTTCTTTAGGATTATGAAGTTATATATATGTGTAAGTCGTTTAGGCACCATCCAACCTTCTAGAAGTAGACCAGTTCACATTCATTTTGCTAATAATTTCTCTGAATCTAAAGTACGCCAGAACATTTACAAGTTCAAGGGATCCCAATGTTATACATCCGAGTTCTACGACATACGAACACGGGAATTTAGGAAGCATCTCTTGCCCAAGTTTCTTCAAGCAAGAAAAGACGGGAAGCATGCCGTGTTGATTGGAGATGAACTACTGGTTGATGGAGAAAAAAAACTCATCATTCACTATGGACGAAGTACGTTGGAGGATTCTACATCTACTGGGTCAGCAGTGGAGATTAATCTGAATACTCCTCCTCCGTTCTCTCCCAACATTTACAGAAAACAGGTCAAGAAGAAGATGAAAATCTACAAGAGATAGAACGAACATCAACACCGCTTTGGAAATTTTGGGAATGAGTCGGGATTATTATTGAAATTTGGCAGTGGAGTGTAGGCATTATTGATTGTGATCTATGTTAACTACGCAGTGCTCATTTATTATACGTTAATTAAGTAAGTATTTGATACATCATACGTAAAAGTAACATTGTTTGTTGTGGCAGAAATGAAGGCAAGATATCATGTGCTATTATTTAATATGTATTTAAGGGACTCCTTGTAATACCTGGCTTATACAATAAAATTGAATTGAATTATATCGACAGTCGTATTTAATAAAATTCACCTTTCTGTAATCAGAAGGAGATGGGTTTGAAACCTAAACAACTTTTCTCATCTGGGAAAAACATAAGATCATCAATATGACCTATGTTAGAAGTGTACGAACATTATTCATTCTCTTCCACCAATCCAAGTGATAAAATTTCACATCATAAGTCGATTATAAAATAAATTAACCTCACAGCACAAGTAGCTGATTAGAATGAGTGCACATCAACGGTCGATTAGGAAAATAATTTGCCTCATATATCTCACCTAATTTAAAAACTAAGCATTTATTTGCGAGGCCTGACATTAGACATTTGGGTGCCCGCTATTTTGAGAAAGGTGGAATTTTGATGACCTCCACCCGAAATTTGATTTAAAATGTAAAAAAAAAGACCGCTAAATTTTTGCAGATTTTTTGCATAACAAAAACCTACGCCGGTAGCTCGATTTTGGTTTTTGAAATACGCTTTTTTTGCCAATATCAAAACTTTTTAATACAACTTTTACACAATTCTTTTTAAAATTATGAAACTTCGTATACTTACGTTTTTGAGGTCGCTGAACTCGAATATGCAGTAAAAAAAAAGTTGATAGCAACAACTTTTGGCAGTTTAGAATCTCAAAATCGTCAAAATCATGTCAAAAAATGACAATTTTTCAAAATTCCTTATAAAATTATGAAAATTTGTATTCTCATGTTTTTTGAGTCGCTGAACTCGAATTAGCAGTCAAAAAATCAAAATTCCAATAGAAATACGAATTTTCATAACTTTACAATGAAATTTTAAAAAATGTAATTTTTTGACATGATTTTGGGATTCCAAACTATCAAAAAATGTTGCTATCGACTTGTTTTGACTGCATATTCGATTTCAGCGACCCCAAAAACGTAAGAATACAAAGTTTCACAATTTTACAAAGAAGTTTGTAAAAATTATATTCAAATGTCTGATATTGGCAAAAAAAGCGTATTTTAAAACCGAAATCGAGCTACCGGCGTTTTTGTTATGCAAAAAATCTGAGAAAATTCAGGGGTCATATTTTGACGTTTTAAACCAAAATTCGTGAGGAGGTCATCAAAATTCTACCTTTCTCTAAATAGCGGGCACCCTATTAGGTAGGTATGTTAATTTCAAAATCAAAATCAATTTATATAGAAAAAAACTGAATGTAAGAGTTCTTCAGTATTTCCTAGAATTTGAGTTGTGCAGGTTAGGGCGTCTCAGACTAGACTTAGTAAAGTAACTAAGTAGTAATGTATTGTAATGGGATGGTTTGTTTAGTAATGTATCAAGAAAATCTTAACCGTCAGTGCATTAATGCTATTAATACGTTGGAAATAAATTAATGTACATTGCTTAAGATATATTTTTTTATGGAAATAAAAGTTCCAGTCATGAGCGAAGTTACAGTACAGTTATCGTACTAGATTATGTTACATTGTTTTGAAAATTAAGGACTTTGAGGGAAAAGAAATAGTGGTTAGTTCTATCTTCAGTAGTGAGTTAGCGAAAGCATTCGCCAATTTAGTCAATTACCCAAAAGGATAAGCTGAAAGAAATTGGCCGGAAAAAGAAGGTATGTTTACATAGAGGTATGTTCACATCTGACTGTTTGCCGGTCATAATCTTGCTAGTGGAAAGGCCGAGGGTATAATCCGAAAACTCTTGTCCCCTCGTTAGAATAAACTCGAGAATGTCATATGTCGTCAGAAACCCTCCTTGACAGATTTTAAAAATCCACTTGAGATCTTTTACTGAGAGGTTCTTTTCATCATGAAAGATTTAAACTTCGAGGGTTCTGACAAGAAGATCCTTATGGTATCGGGATATATGTCCTTCAAGCACTCCAATCTTGAGAATAAGGGTGGTGGATGTGGAATCAAGGAGGAGCCATCACTTCAAATCACCTTGAAATTACAAGGTATCACCTGCTTCAAGTGCCTCCACCCACCTCTTCTTGGCGGGCGGGTACCAAACATTAGAGGCCTCTGATAACAGTTTACTAACATAAGAGCTCTTTTATAACAGTTTTAACGCCCGTCTATCGATTCGGCTCACTTATTAGTCGAGGATCGGGCCCGCATCGCTTCAGTCAAGAATAGGCCGTTTCACTCTTTCTAGAGGCCCTTCAAATCGGAGAGATTCAACAGCCTTTAGAAAGATGAAGATGTTTTCGTCATATATAAGTACCTACTTGAGCAACTGGGCATTGAAGAATCAACTATCAACAAGTAACATTCGCAAACCAAGCAACCTAACGCAACCGCATCGGAGGCATCGTATTTCTGTAATTTTCATTTCATAAAAATGTATGGGTGACGTATGTATGGATATATGTTATACAAGATGTAGTGTAAGCAGTATACAAGTTGTTTTGCATGGTTAGCTAGAAATTTATCATGGAAAACGCGCCACGGAGTTGCCATGACAGTGGGCCAAAATGCAATTCTTGCGGGACATTTGTATTTTAACACAGAATGTGTTTTGGCCTTGGCATCTCCAACCGAAAACGAAAAACTTATGTGTGCGTAACGAAAATGTGCAGCAACAATTTCTGATGATTTCCGCTTACAACCGAGTCGTTGCTAGGGAAATTATAATTCGTGATTTTTCATCCCACAAAATTGGTAGATCTTTCGTTCAAAAGCTCTCGACCATATTATGTTAACTACTGCGAAGTGCCTGGCCAACAAGCTGAGTTATGAGCATGGTTATTTGAATAATTGTTTATACATATTACTTATACGGGTGATCATTCTCAATAATTGATATAGTGAGCATGATTGCAACCGCTTGTCGATTTCATTGAGCTAGTGGTGAGTCGTTGCACTGGTGATAAATAAATAACTTGAGAAAGCAGTGATAAGATACACCGCAAAATCTGAGTCATTCTTATATGCGGGTTTCACGGGTTAAGGTGGAACGGGTGAGCTAAAACACATTCTGTGTTTCAATAATTTCATTCGAAGTATGTAAATGTAAATAGATGTAACTGAGGGTTCAGGGGGCTTGCCCCCTGGCGAGGCGCGACTCGCCGATTTTTGTTTTTGCCTCTATCGTGTAGGAGAGTCTTCGCTGATTCCGAATATACTTAGTCGATTACAAAGATTATAAAATACTTAAAGATCGACTATAAAGTATTCAAAGTAATTGACCAATCAGCTGAGTTGTTCGTGCTAGGTTCGTTGATATGTTCGTGCCAGGCAACGTACCTACATCAGAATGCAGATGTTTGTGCGTGACATCATAGGAAGCTCGTAGAAACAGAATGAAGGGGTTCACCAGCTCGTCGGTGGAAGTAGTTATTGAGGGGAGCAGTTCCAGATATATCAGGATTCTCACACGTGGTCCCCATCCGTTCAACGCAGTCCCACATGTTGTCTCGAAGACTCAAACACTCCAGAGATTCGTAGGATATGTTCATTTCCAGGCTGGCCCACCGCCAATTCATCTTTTCACGCTCCGAAGGAAAATTCATGATTGAATTAAAATCGAAGTGCAGTTGTATCCTGATCTGTGAAAATAAAAGTATCCGGAAGATACCTTATCTGAATGTTATCTAGGTATTTTATTTGGTGTCATAAAACATTCCAACTTCGATAGAAAACATGCCTCCCGACAAAATATTAACAGAAAACCTTCCTTCTGTTAGTATTTGTCTTCCTCCCCTCCTCTCATTCTATCTCAAACATGGAAAATTAAGAAAATTACTTCAGACCAAACACTACAAAATATAGAACCTTGGCAGGGGAAAAAATCAACAACAGGAGAGTAAATTTTCATTGGTGTAACATAGCGAAATCGCCTTGTAACTATGACGCTCGAATCAGCTGATATAATTCCAATATAATTTTTCCGTCACGAAACTGCGGTGTTTATAACTTTGGTCACCTGTAGAAGGATTTCTAAAGCGAAGGTAGGTGATTTGTTTTGTATAATTCTTGCTCATGTTAAATACTAGGAAAGTGTAGGTGTGTTATTTAAATAACTTCTCTTCGGTAGGCGACTACACCAAGCATATATAATCAGATAGGAACCTAATGTGTAATGGACTTCGCTTAATAATTATTATAGACTGGTGTTCTGCATAGAAAGGCTATCCAATACTGCCCAATAGTAGGTAGAGGGTTCCGGTGTCTAAAGGTATTCCTGATATCAAACACAGATAGCAAATTTTTTTCTGGTCCTGTGAGGATTTGCTAACGAGAGGTTTCACTATATAGATAATTTAAAGGTTCCCTTCACAAAACAGGTAGGAAGTTGTTACATATTTTGGAATTCATTAGAACGTATTAGTGTGTAACTTAGTACAGGAGGTGTGTGGTGTGTGATGCTTTTCATCGAGTTCCGGTAAGTTCTATGTCAGTCCCGGTGGTCCCAAATCATTTCAAGGTATTTTTCAAGGTGAAAAGCCGTGTCTTTAAATTTTGTCGTTGCTCGTCGGAGAAACCTCCAAAAGGTAGGCCAGAATGATCTAATGCGAGAGCTGGAGTGATGAAGAGAGGTTCCGTCGACTGGTTCATACTCAGGGCTGAGTGGACTGAGATAAAAGCGGTGTCGCGTTACGGACAGAGCTAGTTGGCCGAGGACTGACTGGCTTAGCGCTGCGTCGCGCCTTTAGTCGAGACGTTCTGGAGATAAGATAGTATTGATACGTGCTGTGGAGATGGTTTCAAATCGATCTAAATCGGATGAGCAGTCTGGATCAAATTAACCAACAGAGATTTCCCCTTCTCGCCGCAATCTTGAATTCGATGTGTTGGATATCGTGGGTTGGTTTTCGGACTTGATCCCAATAATCTGAAATAGAAATGAGAGAGCATTGTAATAAGCTTCTGAATGAATCTACTTCAATTTCCGAAACATTTCCGAATAGATCAAATTTCCAAGTATCCAATTTAAAGTTTCAATTTGAAAACAAAACTTGAATTAAATCTCCTACATGCAGCATAAAGCCAATTCCATCTGGCATGACCAATGGCAGGGTGAGGTCACTGGTCTGCGTGATGTCCTTCAGGACTGGTGCCCGGTGGGCCTTTTCGTAACCCTACTTCCATGGAGGGATGGAATAGTGGCCAACCGGGTTGGCGCTGGCCATACCCGTCTTACTCACAGACACCTGCTTATTGCAGAAGCTCGAGATGTAGTGTGTGGGAGGTGTGGGGGTGATCTGACCATCCGCCAGTTTCTGGAGGACAGCTCTGGTTGACAAGGTCCGATCCTTGTTGTTGTACCTGAGAGTAACAAAAAAGAATAATACATAATTAACTCATATATAAAATTTGTTGAGGGACAAATTGCACGTAAAAGTGATTCAATGAAGAATAGAACAGTAATATATACGAGAGCTGCAGTTACGCATTCTAATATGCGGAATAGGGCTTATATTGATGGTTGCGCATGCGCACACTCTACCATCCATCTAACAAAATTTACGGTCATATAAGGTATTTGATTGATAAAATTAGAGTTAACAGGCACATTCCCTCGGACTATCTCATCAAAATCCAATTTTTTGATCGCGTGTGCGCAATGGTTACTGTACAACGAAGTTCTTAGGATGACGACCCCATACCTGTACCCGAGTACTCCCCAAATGTGAAAGAAATCGGACTGATGGTAAATCGCGAAGAATTGATGTTCTGAGAAGTTCTCGTTTGCGCATGCGCACTCGGTACTATTAATTCGACGGCGGTTGAATTTATAGACGATTTATTCAGTTGTGTCAAGAGTTCCGCCTGTGTCAAATTTTAGTTTTGAGTACATGCTCTATAGTTATTACTCATCCGTCGCAATAATCCATAGGGTACCTTCCAGACACATATACCCGACTACCTCTAAATTGTAAACAAAATCGAACAAATAGATTGTAAAAAATCGACGTTATATGAAATTTACGCCACTCATGCGTACAAGGTACTGCTGGTCCAAAGTCAATGAAATTCGCAGGGAACCAAATGGAAGCTAACCTGCTCAGTCGCTGACATTTTCTTAAAAATCGGTCCAAAACTCAGTAGGAATATTTTAGAGCTTGACAGAGAATTGGTACCTACACACAGAAAGACATCAAACTGAGAGACATAAAGCCAAATTTGATCAGCAAGCTCTGAAACGCAAGAAGCAATTAGAAATTTTGATTTCGGAGGATATAATTTTTTCAGCTGCATGAAAAGCTTTCGTAACTTCGGTAAAGAACAATTTACTAGAGTAAAATTTCAGTGTTTTGTAGTGTTCCCATAAGAACAGTTTGAGAACCAATACCCAGTTTTATTCAGGCCTGGACAATGGAGTTACTGGATTACGACAGAACTTGCAAAAAACCTCCAGTAACAGGTATTAGTGTAGGTACCTAAACTCGAGTGGATGAAGTCAATGACAATGAATGGGCTTCTTTACTGACTCGGAATCTTGCAGTTCTGGCATCATTCAACTTCTCCGCCTTACAGATGATAATCGATTGTCAGATTCTGCTGAACCCCGAAATAGTTCAGTCATTAAAAGCATGGGAAACCTACTATCTGAAATAGGAAAATGATGCATATTTCCAGACGTTGACTACCCATTTCATTGCACCTTTTGAAAAGCTCCCTTCAATACTATATGTGATTTTTTTCATCTCACCAATGATGCTTTGTTTACATATTCGTTAAAGAAATTCTTGTAGGAGCTTGATTTTTTTTCCCACACTTCATATTGACTTATTTTTGCGCTTTAGCATTCTGTATGATGGGTCTCACGGTCAGTTTCTTGTGGTTAAAACATATACCATCTTTTATTGCCTTCTACTAGTCAAAGTTGCCTTTACAAAATATTTTAGAAATTTGAACTAGCACTTTACTTACATGTGTGTTAGGTATTAGTGTGTCATGTGTATTAATTACTTTTAAATCAGTTTCTTCCTCGTGACAGAAGAAACAGACGGTTCCCAAGTCCGTAGAGAAAGCCTAACTCGCCACCTTTTGCGGAATAAGCGCTTTCTCTGAGCTTTTTAGAAGCAGTAATTGTAGCTTTTCCTATATATCGAATAAAAGAGGAAGGAAACTCCCGATGCGTTTTATTACATTCTATTAAGGTTTTAATTGTGTTGTTACACTCCTCTACCTTGTACTGATGATGGATTTGGTGATGTGGGCTCTGCCCCTTCGTCATTCTTCAGAAGCTTCTACTGGAGCGAGTCCACCAGAAGTCGTAACTAATTACGACATGTATAGTCCATTAAGTCATACTTCCTTGGACTTTCCAACATGAGAAAACGACTGCTTCAATCTCCGAAAAAATAGTCGGGTATTTGCATGATTTTCAAACCTCTCTCTCGGGACGCCCACGCAATATTTGTTCTGTCTTGACTCTGATGCGATAAGCCTTAGGATTTCTCGCCATTCTTCATACAGCGGCCCACACTAGCTGTAGGTGCGGGTACGGCGTTCCCAAAGGGCCTCAGGGGCTTCCAAAGTCGAGCCCCTTTGCTCTCCATCAACCTCTTTCCTGCCCTTAGGCGTCAAAACGTAATAACTAAGACGAATTTCGCGCTTGGAGCCTCCCGCAAAGCAGATTGATAACCCATAAACGTCAGTCTGCTGGCTCCCACACAATGTGATGTTCTCCTGACCTTTTGTAATAATGTTGCGCATCGACATTACTGTACTGGTTGAATCGACTCCAACATAAATCAGACGAAGAAAACATTTGGAATAAGATTTGTTTACAGAATATTGTGGCTAAACAACATAGTCATTGAATATACCTTTGTAATCGATCCAGGAAACAATAAGGTAAAGCAGATAGAGCCAGTAATTCGGAATGGAAGTGTGGGAACACCTGCTCCCTTAGCTGATATGGCAATACAAAGGTGTGACATAGGTAGAAACTAGCGTTTTTCGACAATCGCTTGGTTAACGCTGAAGATTTCTCTTAAGCTGATATGGCAATACAAAGGTGTGACATAGGTAGAAACTAGCGTTTTTCGACAATCGCTTGGTTAACGCTGAAGATTTCTCTTATGCCCTCCACGAACAGCCTCTGGTATACCTGAACATGCAACTGCATCAAAGCGTACTGAGTGTGACACAGCTTCTGAAGACTTGGAAGCGTCATTTATCCCACTTGTTTGCTCTTGCGTTGTTGCTCTTGATGAGGAATTTCGGCGTTTCCAACGACAGCTTGCCTCATAGTCCAGGAGGCAGGGCAGAAAATAGGTAGTTTTTTGAGGAGAAGGTTTGAGATTAGATTTTTAAAATTTAGTCCGTTCTAAGTGAGAAAATCTTTGTCTGCCATCTCAAAATTTGTGGAATACAAAATGGCGGCCTTATAAAGATGGCTTAATTTGCTTAATTTGGCCATATTAAAGTTTTTCTCAAATCATATTTAAAAAAAAAAAAAAAAAGAGATTGGATCCCAAAACTCTGAATTATTTTTTGAAATAAGCAAATTACAACAATTGAAAATCGGGCTAATTTTGGGCGAGTCCTCTCCTTCCCTCGTCTAGACATTGACCTTTCAAAATCACCGACTGGCGTTAATATTGGTCTGATTTCAGTCAGTCAAAGCTCATTCTACTCAATATTAAATACTTTCCAATGTTCATATCGATCATATTTTAGCTGAGACCCGTCCCCATTGACTTACAACCGAACTTATGAATTTTATGTCATTTTACACATAAATTTCGCAAAATCGGCCTTTTACTTTGGATTTAATGGGAAACGGTCTGAGCAAAAACTTTCTCGAACTTTGGAAAGTATTTAACGCTGAATTTAACGCTGAATCAAATGAGCCTTGGCAGACCTGAATCAGAACAATATTGAGGTCGCCAGGGGTTTTTAAAGGGCAGAGGTCTAGACGGGGGCAGGAGTGGACTCGCCCAAAATTAGCCAATTTGCGATTATTTTCAATTCTCTTATTTTAAGATATAATTCAGAGTTTTGGGATTGAATCGTTTCATTTTTTTATACTCTACAACTTTGCTACCCATAAAAATTTCTGTCGGATGTACAGTTTAGGAATAATTAGAGAACAACTTTAAAATGGGAAAATTAAGCCATCTTTATGTTGCCGCCATTTTGTGTTCCACCAATTTTGAGATTTCAATGAAGAAAATTTTGGTTTTAAAAATTTTGGAGCCATTCCAATTGCTTCATTTTCTACGAGAATTCGCTAAAAGTTTCTTTGTGGAACGAAACAAAAACAACATAGTTATGTTTACAAACATCTGTCGCAACTGTTGGACTGTTAACACATCAGATCCCCTTACCAATTTATTTACGTATGATCGGTGAAGTAAGTCTGCAATTTGATACAAGCCATCCAAATTGGTAAGGTAGTCACCGAAAACTCCCTAATTGGGTAGGTGCGAGATGACGAAAGGTAGCTCACGACCTACGTAAAGTTCAGGGTGTAATTGGCTTCTGACCTATCGCCAATTCCACGTTGGAACCCCCAAAATGAACCACTTGGATTTCACGGGCTGACCGGGAAATGCAGATTCGGAAGGCGAATCAAATCGGCAGACATGAAGTTATACGGCGCAAACGATTCTCCTAATTGGGTTTTTACGGTCATTCCGGGATTCTTCGTGACTCTTGTACTGTTGTAATCAGAAAAAATACAGTGCAGAATGACCTTATGAGCGAATTATTATTTTATGATGCTTTATTCTCAGAAGGCTTAATTTCAGTAGTTGAATTTAGGTAACTTGGTTTCCGGATTTAAGCGGCTTCGAATAGAAATTTCGAGAGTTTGTTACGTTACAGAGATTCCACTTTTGTACATGTGCAGTCGCTATTATCGTTCGAAATGTTAAATGAGATTCTTTTATGACTAACAAGAAAATCAATCACTCATGATCGCGTTAAAATTGACTGACAAAAGTGATGACAACTCATATAAAGACAATTTAGCTCAGTGACTGTATTTCAAATTAAATTCTTGGTCTTTTGCGTCTAAATGTTCGGAAAAAATGAGGGAAAAACGGTTTTGACAACCTTATTGACTTTTAGGGGATTATGGTATGGTGTTTATTCGGGGAATAATAATGTTGGAACCTACGGTTTGTTAAAAAATAAGAAATAATGGAATTTCATGTTCTATTTCCATGTATGGTATTAGTTGATGTCACCGATTTCCTATAATTTCCAGCCTCTTCTTTCTCTCGACCAACAGGATTCAAGCTAGGGATGTGCGATTGTCGATAGTGTGTTGCAATCGATTGCTCCGATACTATCGGCGTTTAACAATCGATTGTTCTGATACTATCGGCGTTCACAATCGATTGTTCCGATACTATCGGCGTTGAACAATTGATTAATAATAGATTATTTTGAGTTAGGACACGTTCTATTTTATTGAAAGCCGATTGTTAACAATGTTCAAGTATTGTTATAGGTACGTACAGTCCGGAATAATTAATTAATATCATCAGTCAAGTTAATGGTAGTGAATCTAAGAATTAAAAATATTTACTTATAGTAACGAAGTGATCAAATATGTCTGTTTAAAAAGAAATTAACAAAAAATAATTGTTGTATACTTACATAAATACTTTCCAAATTCTCACACGATTCTTTTGAATGACGACTGAAATACTGAATTCAAACAGATCAAAGGAGTGCAAACGATAATTATTAAATTTGTGAGACTTAATAAACATTACATTGACGAAAAAAAAGTGTCGCGAAAAATTCCTTGACCCCCAGCCAAAAGACATATCCATGTCAAAATTAAGAAAGCAATCTGATAAACTACTAATCCTTTGGTACACGAAATTTTAATTTCTCCCTTGATGGGAAAAACAAAAGATCATGGATATGTCTAGTACCTACTGCTTACCAGTTGGTACCTACTACTCAATTGTATACCAACCATGTAGTGCCTTCTTTTCACAAGATTATTCCATTATGGTTACAAAACATTAGTTTTTAACTTAGAGTCATAAATCAGCATTCCTTGACACTACAATGGCTTAGAGGTCATGAAATGTCGTGGTAAAATGAGAGCATTCCAAAAAGTGGCGAACGATTTTCCTACTATGAAAACTATGGGAGTTACTCTTCCCTAGTAACGCCTTGGTTGTACGTGAAAATCAATAGAAAATGTGCCGGTCGGGAAAAAAAGTGCCGGTCGGGAAAAAAAAGTGTCGGTCGGGAAAAAAAAGTGTCGCGAAAAATTCCTTGACCCCCAGCCAAAAGACATATCCATGTCAAAAAGACGAGGAAATTAAATTTTTTCTATCATGATTTTATAATACATAAATCACCTTGAAAAAAAAAATCAATCAATCGTTCAATATGCCTACTCGTAATAAAATCAAGATACGTAATGAATCATTTCAACATCCAGAAATTGGTTATTAGCAGCGTTTATATGTTTCCGTAACAAATGATCACGAAGGTTGATGGTATTCGACTTATTTTTAAAAACTTGAATACACAAAGTGCACTTTGAAGTCAAGTTGTCTAATCTAGAGAAATAATTCTTTTTCAAATAATTCATCTCCAGCGGTAGGTAGGAACCACAGTGTCCTTTTCTGAAAAATGAAGAGGGGGATAGAATTCAGTGAATTTGGTCACGAACTTGTTTCGTTTCCACCTAGGGAACGAACTCTCTTCCAGGAAGGAATGCCAGAAATGTTTTGTTCCGACCTCCTAGAAACATCATTTTGTGTTTGTAGAGCAAATATTTCTTGAAAATATCGCCACCTACTTTTCACAGGACTCGTATTGCCGAGGGGTGTTGCACTGTAGAAAAAGGAGCTTGATACTATCGGTACACTCGATTCGATTGAATAAATAAAACCAATAACGCTGGTTACACATTGGGCGGTTTCGGCCGCGGCGGCAATTTTGCCGTCGCCGCCCGAGAAAATCTGCTTGCTTACACACTGGGCGGTCAAAACACCGTCAATTTCATTCAGCTCATCATTCAGCTGTGGTGATCCCGCGGGCTTGGGTTGTAGTTGACGTTTCATTATATGTGTACACAGGCCCAATGTGTAGAAATTAAGTGTGTGTGTTGTGTGTGTATTGAGTGGTGTGAGGATAATTCAGCAGGTCAGTTGTATACAAATTATTTAGTGTGAGTAATAAAATGGACAGAAAACAACTGTTAGCACTGTTATTGTTCCATCGAAGACGAAAGAGGAGAACAAAAAATCGCAGTGTTTGGATCCATCCAATAAACTTAAGGAGAAAAGAATGTGGAACCTTTTACACATTGTTTGAAGACCTGAGGAATGACGAGACTAAATTTTTTAATTATTTTCGAATGTCCGTCAAGTCCTTTGACGAGCTACTTAACCACCTGAAAGACAGCATCCAAAGAAAAAACACACGATTGAGGAATTGTGTTCAGCCAGTAGAAATGCTTGCTGTTACATTGAGGTAAGTAGTATTTTATATACTCTGCTTATTATTATTAAAATACATTACTATTTAAATTTTTCATTTGTCAGTTAATTAAAAAATCTCTGACTCGACTCTAATCCACTCTGACTACTATATTCAATATCATCACCCATTTCACTATCACTCATTTTCACTTGAAAACACGGACCAACGAACACAAGACGTCTGTGGAACCAGCTCAAAGGTGGACTGGGAACTGGCGGCGACGGCAAAAACACCGCCAAATGTGTAGACTCGCATTTGGTCACGTACGCCACTGTGAGCCAGAAGGCGGCAGAAAAACCGCCCGCCGCAGTGGCAGTGGGCGGCTGCACAGCGACCGCAAACGGCAAAACGACCGCTCGGCATTTTTGCCGCCCAATGTGTAAGCTTCCATTTAAATCTTCAGACAACTGCTCGAACGGCGGCGACGGCGAAATTGCCGTCGCGGCCGAAACCGCCCAATGTGTAACCAGCGTAAGAGTGTAAGAAGAGTACTGTTATTATATTTCTAAACTTGGTCGGTGGATTTAGAGATACTTGTAGTTATTTATGATAAATTTACAGATGCATTTCTTGTTATCTACTATATCTTATAGACATAGAAGTTTTTAACATGCATGGATGAATTTACCCCAAGTACAGTGTTTAACTTATTGAAAAAACTGAATAAAATAAAAAGATTTTATGTTTCTATCAAAGTAACTAACTAGCTGGCCTGAACAGCCTCATATGCACTAATGACCACTTGTAGAAACAAACTAAATATTCCATTATCGCACAATCGCAAGGTTCACTAGGTTAGTGACTCTCCAACAACCTCTGAACAGCTAAGGATATCGAACTACACCTTCCAAAGACTTTCGACTTTTTGATTTTTGGCCAGGAAAAAGGGGTTTCTGAACTACCACTGTGGTGCGAAAACTGTGACACCCTGTATAGACGTTGCTTGGTTATAGGATATAATATGTAGGTCACATACCAATATTGATGAAAGGAACGATATCCTTGACAAGTGGATCACGCTATCTGGATACCTCGACCTCCGCCCTACTCGCTGCCCATGAGATAAGTGCTAAATCTCAACATCTTCTAAACTCAGTAGGTACCAACGAGACTTCCGTTTCCGACAAAGGATTGCCAGGTGAAAAAGAGCTAAAAACCGGACACTACGATCAGCAGACTAAAAATACTCATTAAATATAGGTACACTCCAACAAATATCTCTTGCCAACTATGATAGGTATATTCAGATAAGTTCAAGGAAATCCGAGTTGAACAAGCTCAAAAATACAGTTAAAAACCGTCATTTTCTACCTCAATCCTCAACAATATTCGAGATAGGTACATGATTTTTTAAAGAGTTTTTCAGCGAAACCAATTTTGTTTTGCATTAAAATCATGATTCTCTACTACAACTTGACCAAATTTGATCTTCGAGCATTTTTAGAGCTGAGTTATATAAATTGTGTCTTTTGATTTTTGAAAAGTACCATCTAAATATCATACCACTAGCTGAAACAAACTATTTTAAAAAATAAATATTTATAAAAATCCATAAAACTTAAAAAAAAAAAAAAAAAAAAAAAAGATTGTCAAATCTCAATTGCCTGAAGTAATAAGCTTTTGAACGGTTTGGTCAAAATTGTGATTTTGTTTTAATTCGGTAGATACTTTGTAGCTGGATTTTGAAAAAAAACGTAGTCTCAGTTGTGGCAAGGGGGGTGAAAGAAGTGTTATTACGATCGCAATCATTTCCTGGTTTACGACAGACACAACGACCTATTTGAGAAGGAGTCTGGTTAAAAAACCAAATAACCAGTCATTTTGCGCTCTTTCAATGAAAACAGGACATTTAGCGTTCAGATCAATTTTCGCCCGGTCACCTTGATAAAAAACCGGACTGTCCGGGCCAAAACCGGACACCTGGCAACCCCTACCCCTCCCCTCTACCCCCTACCCCATCCCAGAACAATAGCATAATTGCAGCAGTCGGAGATTCATGACCCCGATCGTGATTAGTCCCAAATAAGCTTTCTTTTGTGTTGACCAAACAATTAAGCTGAATCGAAGGATTTACCCTTTTGGAAAAAACAGGATTATTATGGTAGAAATATGAAACGTTACCTACGTCTTATTGAAATATTCGAGTCACACAGCATGATCATATGAACGAATTTTCTTAAATTACTTATCGTATTATAATATGTTGAATTGTATTGCAATTTGATCAATTTTCAGGTTTTTTGCAGTTTTTATAGATTTTTCAGCAAATATTAATGTCATTTAAGCACGTTTTTCAGGATTATTTTGTGCGAAAGTTAATGTCCGTAATCGTAAGCGCAATGTCCTAGTTTTAATAGTTGATAATTTTTAGCCTAGACTGAAACTCTGTTGAAGTTATAAATTTGACGAATTTTGGTCGTTTTTAGCCATTTTTAATTATTTTTTAGCACATTTTCTGAAATTTCCGATTTACTGTGCTCAAAAGTTGTTGGCCAACGAAAAATTCAATCTCAATCCTAAGGAGAGTTAGCAAATGAAACAGAAAAAATAATAGTTGGTTGATGTTGGTTGGCAACTTTGGTAGATTTTGATGGTGTTTTGGCCTTGATATCGTAATCTTGTTGTGAAGTTGAGTTTATGGTCAATATAGTAAGAACTAAGTAATTTCAAGAGTAACTTCAATTACACACCATAAAACAAGAGATAAGTTGATAATTTTTATTTTTTATTTTTAAATTTTCAAGATAATATTACCTGAAAAAATTCAGGAGGTGAGGCAATGTTGTGCTTCTTGCTCCAAACCGCTTCATAATATATAGACAACTGGGAAGTGATGGGATTATGGTTTGAAGCAAGAAGCACAACATCGCCTCACCTCCTGAATTTTTTCAGGTAATATTATCTTGAAAATTTAAAAATATTAAAAAAAATTATCAACTTATCTCTTGTTTTATGGTGTGTAATTGAAGTTACTCTTGAAATTACTTAGTTCTTACTATATTGACCAAAAACTCAACTTCACAACAAGATTACGATATCAAGGCCAAAACACCATCAAAATCTACCAAAGTTGCCAACCAACATCAACCAACTATTATTTTTTCTGTTTCATTTGCTAACTCGTTGCACCCACAAATCAGTGGGAATTATATACCCTGTGCATGGAGCCAGTAAATGTGTCCCTCGCGCAACCCAGATAGAACAGATCGCCAAATAAAGGTTGTTATTTAGATATTCCTGTTGGTAGCCATCATCATTCATCCTTTATATATATTTATTCAGACATAGTTTCGCCTACAAGAGGCCTCTTCAGGTGCTACAAGGTTATACAATATGGTTTTTTTATGGTAGATATACAGAGATTTGTTCATATTATACAAATTTATTAACTAGATGGTAGAAGTATACTTACACATTGGGTAGGACATGATCCATACAACGCTGTATTTTGTCCAATTCTTCAGAAGATTTAATTCAGTCAGCTAGAGTACGTCTATATGGGCCTGAGATTTGACAGAAAATAGCGAAACTAGTTGTGAATTATTATATAAAGGAAGAAGCCGCCTAACTTCCATCCTTATACCAGTACTCCCGGTAGGTTATTATTGTTATTACAAAGCCATGGAATCTTTTCCCCTCCATATCACCGACCGAATGCCACTCGATGACACTTTTAAAAATTTGGTATGGCCGCCTAACTCCCCTGTAATCATCATTTGAAATCTTAGGGCCTCAAAGTGAGATATCAATGAATGGCCATTTTGAATAAGTATACACAAAGATTTGTTCCGATGAGCTACACCACCCTGTCATGTTTACCCTTTTAATGCCCTCGATCTTCCAGGGCCTCAGGCAACGACTTTAGTAGAGGTCAAATGCGATGGACGCCTCCGGCACCAGAGGGATTGCCTGTCCAGGGGGTCCAAAAACAACATGATCATTCTTTCACAAACCAAGATCGGCTATACTAAAATTAATTTCTTTTAAGTTTTTAAATTAGACAAACATGAATTCCGTTTCCCCGTCTCTGATATCCCAACTAAAACGGCTCGTCAAAAGCGTGATGAGCCGAAAAAGTTCCATGGCAGGCCTTCAACCACAGAGATAAACATGCACAATCTCAGAATAGGCTAATCAGGCATTTAGTGGGTTTCGTAAGACGGACGTTTAGTGGCCCATTGGCTCCTCTGGAATTTAAACAAGACCTCAGCAGGAGGCCTTTCTTGAGAATAATTGAATCATGTCTTCGTCGATAACAAGGTACCTGCGTGCCTAGTGTTTTGGTTTATTATTTTCAATAATGAACCTTTGAAATCGACCCAGAAATTTTTTTTTTAACCCCCTCTCAAAATTTTTTGGTTCACGTTTTAAGATGCGTTGAATCCAAAAATCGATTAAAAAATCCATCCTTACGCCGTCCGCCGTCCGAAGTTTTTCTCAACAAGTATTGAACCAAAGTTTAAGAAATTTGGCTTAAAAATCATTTATCGATCGGGGATATTTCAGTAACATCGGCATCTCGTTCGATCAACACTAAAGGGTAGAACCTAAGGGCTGAAATATTCAAAAATAAGATCTTGAAATCTTTCGATGTAACAGTAATGGTTTTTTGAGTTTCATTCATTGGTATCCGCCCAAAGAATTGAACGAAACCCCCCGGTCGCTATGTGTTTATTTTGAGTTTGGCTAACAGTTTAAAAAAAATTTTTTAAAGTGAAAATAACGTTTCCTCTACCTTTATATTTACCTACAAGCTACCTAAGTGGACTCAGAAAAATTTAAAATGATTGTTAACGCAATTTCATTATGCAAGTGTTTCGAAACATAAGCCCACTAATCCTGAGGATTGTTGAATGTCCAAAACAGTTGACTTGTCGCGATTTTTTTAAATTTATTTAATTTTGCAGTACGGCACGACTTGGGTGTTATGGCCCGATGGAGACGGCAAAAGATCGGACATACTGGGGATGTGACTTCGTGGAGGTCCAAACTGGGCTGTAGTGGCATTTAGTTAGTTAGTTGATTTTTCCCCATAATTTGTGACACTTACTTAATCGGCGGTATAAAATTTATGGTTTATAGTCGTCATTCACAGAAAATGTGGTTTTATACTCGCAGAAATCAATTCCATTTACACAAAGTACATTACATGTCTTTACACGTCTCCCCATAGTGAAGTGCATAGTGTTCCACTCAGAGTGAACTTGCATGTCTGCCTTCGGAATGTTCACTCACCTCGCATCCCATTCTTCATTCGACCCCATTTAGCGTCACCCGTTTGGGCACCTAAAGGCACCAAAACAACAGCCTAACCTTTCTGTAAATGTAACACTACTGGTCATATAAAATTACTCGAAAACTGGTGAAGTAAATAACAATTATTTTTCTTTTTCAAATGCCCCATTACCCACTAATCCTGAGGATTGTTGAATGTCCAAAACACTTGACTTGTCGTGCTTTTTAAAAATTTATTTAATTTTATAGCACGGCACGACTTGGGTGTTATAATTTGTGACACTTACTCAACCGAAGGTATAACATTAATGATTTATTGTCGTCATTAATAGAAAATGTAATTTTATACTCGCAGAAATCCATTCCATTTACACAGAGTACATTACATGTCATCACAAGTCTTTCCGTTGTGAAGTGCATAGTGTTCCACTCAGAGTGAACGTGCATGTCTGCCTTCGGAATGCTCACTCACCTCGCATCCCATTCGCCATTCGAAAATCCGAGATTGTCGGAGGTCAGTTTTCAGGACATACTGGGTATATGACTTCGTGGGGGCCCATATTGGGCTGTACTGGCATTTAGTTAGTTGATTTTCCCCCATAATTTTTGACACTTACTTAATCGACCGTATAAAATTTATGGTTTATAGTCGTCATTCATAGAAAATGTGATTTTATACTCGCAGAAATCCATTCCATTTACACAGAGTACATTACACGTCTCCCCGTTGTGAAGTGCATAGTGTTCCACTCAGAGTGAACGTGCATGACTGCCTTCAGAATGCTCACTCACCTCGCATCCCATTCGCCATTCGAAAATCCGAGATTGTCGGAGGTCAGTTTTCCTAACGAGACCTGCCGGCACGATGGATGAACACGCGAAGTGATAGGGGGTCGATTGCCGCAGGAGCCCGCGGTGGGTCTTACTTTAATGTCTCTATTAACCAGAGTCCCTAGAACTGCCTTGACTTGTCTGCACCAGCTCTCCAGACATCAATCTTTGAATCTTTTTTTTCCGTACCAGCTCCTGGTTGAGTTTCGATATGAGGGGGTACGTAATGCGTCTCAGTTAGACCGAGAATGTCTTTAACGAGGTAACTTATTATAATGCCTCCAACATGACCCTTTCACTTGAAACAGAATCAACGTACTAATTGACCAGTTAAGTTTAATGTTAGTTCTTGGTCTATTTCAGATGAGTCCTCATTGACTGTTAATAGTGGGCACGCTGAGCAGGTACTCACGAACTATTACATTATTTATCCAAAAAACACCAAAATTTCAATAAAAAAGTCCATCAGCATCCCAAAAACTGCAATAAACGGGTATATTTTAAGTGTTGTCGTTCGATATCGTCGACGAGTTGACGATTATGTCGTCGCAGTATCTAATCGAATCATTTCAAAAGTCGTCTCTTTGACGTCGTCGAGGATATCACCGCCACGTTGAATTGGCAGCAAAAACTATACAGTTACTCCGGGCATCTAATAAGTCAACCTCCCGAATTTCAAGTCGATAGCTCACATATTACGGTCAGTAGCGCAAAGCGGGTAGGTACACACACTTTTTTTATTTTTCATTTATTCATTTATTTATTTATTTTTTACGAAATTAACCTCAAAGCCAGAGGGGACACACCATTAAAAGAAAAAGAAAGACAAAACAGTGGGAAGGACGCCCATTCATACCCGACACCGGTTCTTGAGAACAAGGAAGCTGAAGAAGAAGGAGGGGGAAAAGTGGGTTGAAAGGAAGTGCCCTTTTAAAATGACTACCCGTTGAAGTAAGATCCCTTCAGGATCAGGACACGGATGGTGACACCATGGAGCACTCCTGGCGAGGCGCCCAACTCGACTAACTCCTTGGCACTTTTCCCGCACCGAACCCCGCGCCAAGGTATGGTCGTGACCATGATAAAGATGGTGTTTCTCTCAACTCCCTTTTACTCGGATATCGCTTGCCCCAGGTCACTTCTGTTCTTACTTATCTTAGCCTACCTGGTCTGCTCCATATCCACGCTGCTACATACACGCACATTCAGACAAACGCAGGCCGAGGCATAATAGAGACTCAATTCGTTTGTCAACTATTTAACTTGGAATTTAACTTGATATTACTTATAGTAGTTACTAAAACATTTGTATCAAATAACGAGTGATATTTTAGGCCGAAGGACTTATATTTTTCAATTAATTCAAGATTTTTTGGCCATTTTGTCAACCTTCGGAAGGGTCTTCCCCCCCCCCCCCCCCCCACACCGTCGCTCTTTCGTCATTTTACCATTGTTATTTCCATACCTACATTAGAATTTTTCTCTCTTTTTCGTTACCTAGGAAGATCGTAACAAACAAAAAAAAGTCAGAACGTAATTTAGTTTTGAGGTCTGAAGTAAACATAATTTTCACACATCATTTTTAGCTTTTCCACTTTTCCGTTAAGCTTTGTGTGACGCAAATTGTTATAATTTCCCACTGAGGGAGGCCAAAGGAAAAGATATGGAAATGTATGAAATAATGATACTTAATTAAAAATAGAATAGAGAATTTAGAGAATCGATTCTTGTGTGTCACTGGCACTCACTCTAGTTGTAGTAGGTATAGATTCCATCAAAATTGTTATAGAAAAAAAGTGAATCTAATGTAATCTAGTGTAATTGAGGAAGAAACGAAATTTTAACTTGGGTTAAAAATTACATGTAGGTGAATATTACATGTTGGTTTTAGATCCTCGACATCACTTTCAATGAACCCAAAGGTTGAATTGAAAAGTCGAATGATAAAAAATCGAAATCTTAAAAACTGACTCAATAAAAGGGTAGTTTTCGTTTCATTTAGATATTAATTAGTACAATGAATCGGACGAGACCACTCCGGTAATTGTAGCTATAACCAACCGTTCGCGCTCCAAGAGAGTTACTAGTTGCTGGAAGGGGAAAAATCGTCAACATGATTGTGAACCACAAAGTGACTTTATCATTCAAGACTAGCCTGAACTTATGGTGGATCTAATTATTACGGTTTCTAGTTGTAACTGCCTAAATGTCTAAAACTTGGAATTAGTGTCAAAATTTATCTACAATGCCACTAATAAATCATAATTTTTCTCTTTTTCAGAGATGTCTCTGCGAGTTCGAGAACCCTGCATTCGGCCTGGAGGTCGAAGCCACAAACACTTGTGGGGAAGAGGAGCCCACGCAGTATTGCGTTCAGTCCGGTTCGGACACAATAGACTCCTGCTATACTTGTCATCTTGGAGATCATCCACCAAGTTACATGACGGATCTCCAAGAACAAGGCAACGTCACTTGGTGGCAATCGGAAACCATGGCGCACGGCCTTCAGTATCCAGAGAGCGTCAACCTCACCTTTCCTCTTAGTAAGTCAACCCATTTTTGTTTGAGCCAATCGGTTTGTTTCAGTTTTGATCTTCAGCTTGGAAAAGCCATAAAGGTAACGCGAAAAATCCAGTGTTGCGAATGACATGGTTTTGAGGGTCCATTCCACCATGGAGGGAGATCAAAAAATGGAGAAATGGAGAAAAATAATGAACTAAAGACATTGTATGTCTTTGCTTTGGTACATGGAATCGAAAAGGGTTACCGTTACCGTAAAGTTTTACTTTTTTCAGATGATTATCGCTTATAACCAAATCGTTGCTACGGAACTGTATCTTAGGCTTTTATCATCGTTCAAAAATCGGTCGCCAGTCGCTGGTAAACATGATTGCAACTACTATTAGACTAGAAAGAAACTTGGAAGTTGAAATTTGATTGGGAGATTCATACCTATATGATAAACTGATGGGTGCAGGGGGGGGGGGGGGGGGGGGGGGGGGGGGAGTGAAGACATAAAATGTCTCAATGTCTTGCAGGCTCGTCTGCAAGATTTTGTTCTAAAGATCTCTAACATGATAAAGTTGCGCATTGCGCACTTGCTTCGTTTAAATTACTTGATTGATACAATAAAGTCCAAGATTTGTGAGATAAGGGAGTGATTTTTTCTGATGATTATCGCTTACAACCAAATCGTTGCTACGGATCTGTATCTTAGTTAATTATCATCGTACAAAAATCGTTCGCCAGTCGTTGGAAAATTGTCTGTTCAGTCCAGTTCGGACACAATAGACTCCTGCTATACTTGTCATCTTGGAGACCATCCACCAAGTTACATGACGGACCTCCAAGAACAAGGCAACGCCACTTGGTGGCAATCGGAAACCATGGCGCATGGCCTTCAGTATCCAGAGAGCACCTTCAATATCAACCTCACCTTTCCTCTTAGTAAGTCAACTCATTTTCGTTTGGGCCAATCGGTTGGTTTTAGTCTTGATCTTCAGCTTGGAAAAGTTACGGAATCATACCATAAAAGTAACACTAAAAATCCATCGTTGCAACTTACGTTTTTAAGAGTCCATTGCACCATAGAGGGAGAAAAAAAATGGAGAAATGGAGAAAAATTATGAACTAAAGTATAATCCGGTGTGTTTGAGTTATCCCTCAAAAACAGCAGAGAGGTAACTGCATTAACTCTGGATTAATTCGTGATCCTCATTGGTACGACGCATCATACGTAGATTAGCTGCTGAGGTTTCCAGACCTTCGGTAACAAGTAAAATCACTGTCTGGCGCCTGACAAGATTATATATTACCCACTTTCTAACGAAGATGGAATGCATTGATGTAGTGTATAATATGTAGAATACTTGATTTTTGAAGAGGGAAACTAATAATGACCCTAGGACAGCTGAGCAAACTCTGAAGTTAGTTTCTCTGATATTTGAGCTTCAAAGTTTTATGTTGGGACAGTAGGATGAGAAATGGACCATTTTCCACTTCCAAAGGTAATAAACTCATCCAATATCCCAGATATTGAGGTCGCCAACGTACATTGCGACCAAGTGTCCCGGACACCTTCTATTGATACGAAAGGAAAACTATTTCTGTCCATATTATTACAGGGTTTCGGGGAAAAATAAAATTCATGGTGGGAAGGGGGGGGGTGTATTTGGCAGGGGGAATTGGGTCTGTATCGGGTTCATTACGATTTTGAGTGTGAGGGGAGGGTTATACAATTTATATTTAAAGGTCTCATAAGCCAATGTGGCTGGGATATCGTTTTTAGGCTCTCCTGAAAAATTTCTGAAAGTTTAGGTGGGAAGTTTTGATAGATCCCTCCTCAAATATAGCGACAAGGGGTTGGCAGTTTGAAACTATATTCGGCTAGCATGAGGTAACTTTCGTACAGATAAGGTAAAAATTATGTCAGCAGCCACCGGAAGTGTCTACTTAGCGTTGGGAGTACATAGTTTAGTTAGCCAGTAGTATGGGCGTTTAGTTGATTCAGTATCAAGTGGCGTTCTTCGATCCATGTATTTCGCGTGTTTTATGAGCAGAATTTCCTACTGTATCCTCCTATGGGGCAATTCTCCACATTGTGGTCCGTTTTTGGTTTATTATTTCCAATAATAAGCCTATGTGATCGTATAGCAAAAAATTTTTATAACCCCCCCTCAAACTTTGTCACTTTACGTTTCAAGGTGCGTAGAATCCAAATTTGAAATGTCCATCCGCCGTTCGCAGTTCGCCGTCCGCCGTTCGCCGTCCGGACCATAAAAGGCCTAAGAATTGACTTTAAAAACCCGTTCTTTCGCACATAGACTCCATTGGGGTCTAGTTGGTCCTAACGTTTAACCATCCCGATCGCTTTACTCGCATAGATGCTATGGGCCAAAAACGGGCGACAAAGTGTCTTTTTCGAGGTTTTGAGTGTTAGACTGACGTGTTAAAACTCCAACCTGCTCAACCACAACTGCGCAAGCTAATATTCCACGGTTAGGATAACAATGGGCAGTAGGACTTCGCAACTGAACACTTTAGGACCAGATCATGCACGACCACAACTGCACAACCTAATAGTTATTATTCTCATGTTAGGACAAAATTCACTGATCTCAAAATGCACAACTTTCAAATGAATATTGATGGAAAAATATGAGTGATATGATAGTGTAAGCGTAATGATAATGTAGCGTAACGAGACCTAGGGAGTACCTCCAGGGTGGCGTGGAAAACTTCCTACACTTGTATTGCTTTCGAATTTCATGTTCCTTCGAGGCATGATTATACGTTTTTTTCTAGGTCATATTTGTGTGTTAATACCAATTCTTTGCCTACGCATATTTAATAACGAATCCTCTCGACTTTTCGTACGTACTTAGATAATGATATTATTAAGGCAATGATTATTTGAATAGATAGGAGCTCAAATCGAGAAATGTAAACATAAGTATATAATTATAGAAGTATTGGTTGTGACAACTCGAAATAGGACACGCCGAGGAGTCTGGACGGGCCTATGCAAGCCAACTAAAACTATGATCATACTCAATTGAAAAAACAATAAACCTTGGTGAAATAATTTGCAGCGTTTAAATCTCAAAAACGGGCTATGAGAACTATTTTTGGATTGGGTTTCAACACAAGCTGCAGAGGATATTTTCGCAAACTGCACACCTTTACAGTCCCCGGCTTGCGCGTTTTCCAGTGTCTATTATTTATAAAAGAAAACCTTCGTTCTCTGGAAATGGGATCTGATAGGCATGACCAGGATACTAGAAGCAGATCTATTTTATGCTCAAATACTGTTCGATTGAAAACCTGTTTTGAAAGCAATCCGCTACAGGTTGGCTCTCGGTTTTTCAGTCATTTACACCTGACTCTTTCAAAAAGTTGTCTTTTTTATCATTTAAGACCAAAATTAAAAACTACTAATCATGTAAAAATCGAAGGTAATAGTTGGTAATTTGTTGTTTTAGCACATACAGTACAGTCGGAAAGTTCCTACTCCATTCTTGTAGTTACCTTTGTGTAGGCATTGTAGTGGTACAGATTCCTTAGTTTTCATAACTTGCTGGGAGTGCCGGTTTTATGTTTGCCAGAAATGTCACTGACTCCTCCTGATACAACTTTAGTACGTTGACCTAAATCGTGCAAAAAGAAAAAAACATGGTCGTAAAACAGTGGACTTTATGCATGGAGGAACATATGAAGAAGGGGTACACGAAAATGTGTGGCATGATGAATGAGGGTTGTTTTTCCCCTTTCCCGGATGACCCAGTTATGGAGACTTGGTGTAGGAGTCGTGAGCGCCCGAGGGTCCCGTCTTTGGCACAATGGCCACATTTGTTACCGGCGGTATCTGAGCTGTCACATGATACGCGGCGAAGGTACCTGTCTTGCGGCGACCTTTCGGAAGTTGGATCGCTCCCATAGAATCCTCAGCTGTCTCTTCTGACTCTTCTGTGAGCAGACTGCTCGAGCTCTTCTGCAAGCCTTCCGGGGTTAGTGAGAGGGCGAAGAGTGACATTCACATTTCTCCGAGGACGAGTCACGCTTGGACGTTTATAGCAGCGTTGTAATACCTGTCACTTGCGCGAGGGTAGCAACCATAGAGAGCGCTACAGCAGGTAGAATGAGTTATGAACAAAAACAGGAAGTGTGAAAATCTTGGTTTATCACCAATTCGCCCATTTCTACGTTAGTATTGTCGACTATTCAGATTGATTCAATAGAGAGTTTTCGTACTTCTCATATTCATTTTCTTGTATAATAAAATAGCCACTCCGAAACGAAAAGAGGTTTCCGTTACGTGGAAACGCTTTTCGGAAAGGGAAGAGTCAGCTTTTCTCGTGCTCAGTTTTTCGGAATCGTAATTACCAGACGACATATCCTTTCTCCAAGATAACCCTAACTTAGCAACCTAAACGCAGTTGGTATGGTCACACACATACAAACGTCAGTGTGGACAAACCTGACAAAATTGCCTGACTTTTACCGCTTTCATGCTGTCTTTTGTTGATGGTTTAACCTTTGTATTTGTCTTTTGAGTGCTTTTTCCCGAACCTCAACCAGAAGGGTCATTGGCGGCATTTCGTTCGTGCTTTCGAAGTTTTAACTCTGGAATGTCCCGGCTAAATTTCCAACACTCAACTCCCCGGTGGGGTGTGTCAAACCCCAACTTTGAAAAATGTTAGAAAATTCAAAAATAACTTACACTTGAATTAATTTTTTTTTTAAATTCAGTTATCATGAGTGTAAAGAAACAAGAACCTAAAATCAATTAGGTACCTAAAATCACGAAGAAAAAAGTAATACTAAGAAAAACCTCACGCTCTGAAGAAAAAAATAACAGTAGATAGGTACCTATTGTAACAAAATTTTAATATAAAATTAGCACATTTTCATTTAAATACAAAAATAAATTAATAAAATTCACAAAACAATTTTCTGAGATTAGTTTGATACCACTTACAAAACCCAAGAACTAGAATGAAAAGGTAACATAAAATTGGCACCGAGCAATAGGATCAACATTCTCAACACTTTGAAAATCTATGATGTTCACAGAAGGAACATCGAACTAGTTTCTCCAAAACTGTCACTTTTGACGCTTCTTCATCGGAGGCAACTACTTATAACTTGACATTATCTTCCGTGTTTGAATTTTCTCTGCCAAAATATTCATCTTCTTCCTCCAACTGTTCCAACATGGATCTAATGTCTTCAGGATCTGAAAACTTGCGTTTTCAGCAATTTCTAACGATGAGCCATTAACAAAACTGTGGGAACGCCCACAAAAATAACACTTGCTATAGAGAAAGTCACTAGCGGTTAACTCCCCGGTGGGGTTTGTCAAACCCCAGGCACAAGAAAGTACTACACTACGCAGAAGTTTTAAACATACTAAACTGAAAAAAGGCTGACGCCTTTAGGGAAGAAATGGGGGGTGATATAGAAGGGGGTGAGAAGAGCCAGACGTGCGGGATTCAACATGGTAAACTGACTTCAAATCGCGATTGGGATTTGACAAACCCCACGGGGCATTCCAGGGTTAACGCGACGATTCCAATATTTTCATCAAGATTCAAGATATGAGCTTTCAAGATTTATTTCACATGTTCTAAGGATTTGTTTTCTTCCTTCATGGCTGAATCTTTTTTGTACGATGTAGAGGTAAGTAGTCGTTGTTTCTTATTCCACGTTATATTTTGAAAATTGTCTACTGCGAGTTTTAAGTAGTGACTCACTACAAGAGTCACGTTAACTTCACTTACGAAAATCCTACGAGAAGTGCTCGCTTTGACAGCTTGTTTTTGTGTTTACGAGAAATACGAATACGAGAAGTAAGTACAAAAACTCTCCAATAATAAACAGATTGTTTCCGAGTCGACCAACGTATGGGAACATCGTTTACACTTTCAAGAGATGAGCATTTTATTTTTTGTTGCAAAAACTAAAAAATCTGCTAAGTTGGGTGTGGCACATGGCTTCCTCGTTTACCTATCATAAACGCACAGAGCATTGAAAAGTTTTAAATGAATTTTAAAAATTCCATAGTGGAGAAGAGTATATCAAGAAGTAGCGTGAAACGTCATAATTGGTCAATTAAGAAACGAAAAAATTATACTCAATGTAATTCACGTTCGCGCTTACGCACAATGAACTGATTAGTTGGAACAATGAAATAGGTACGGGACCATCTACAACTTAAACCGCGTATTCACTGACCATTTCGTCAAAATTGGATGAAAACTGTGGAAATTAAGGTCATTACAAGTATTTTACATTGGTGCATGCGCAGTAGCTGTTAATGATACAACCGTTTTGAAATTGATATGAGGTAATCAAGTCATCTTCTTCCAACTATCATCCAAATTTAAGCGATATCGAACGACTAGAGTGTGAAAAACGCTGCAAATTATTACATAATGGTTTATTATTTCTGAATCAGATAGCCAGGTATAGTAACCAGCATGCTCTGGGGCTTTCGGCAGTCTCTTTTCTAGTATCCACCCTTGTTCTTCCTCCCACTCCACCCCCCGCTCACCCCAATCACCACCCACCGTGACCCCCTGCCAAGCGTGCCAGGCGTGCGCGCGTGCGTAAGTCTAACACTCAAAGCCTCGAAAAAGACACTTTTTCGCCCGTTTTTGGCCCATAGTATCTATGCGAGTAAAGCGATCGGGATGGTTAAACGTTAGGACCAACTAGACCCCCAAATGGAGTCTATATGCGAAAGAACGGGTTTTTTAAAGTCAATTCTTAGGCCTTTTATGGCCCGGATGGCGAACGGCGGACGGACATATCAAATTTGGATTCTACGCACCTTGAAACGTAAAATGACAAAGTTTAAGTTGGGTTTATAAAAATCTTTGGCTATACGATCACATAGGCTTATTTTCGAAAATAATAAACCAAAACAGAGTGAAATATTGATTCGGCAACAATGAAGCTGGGGTACACCCTAGCCCGCCTATTCCCTGAAAATTTCATCCAAATCGGATGAAAAGTGTGGAAAATAAGCTTATTACAATTTATTCATTGGGTCATGCTCAGTAGCTATTAAAGATACAATCATGTTGGATTCGGTAAGAGATGCTAAAATCGTCATTCTCCAACTATCATCTAAATTTGAGCAAGATCGGGCGTGAGAAAATGATGATGGTGGAATTTACGTTTGCGCACGCGCAGAGTGATGTATTGAGTCAGGAACCATGAAACCGATGGACGGAGGGGGTCTATTAGCAATACAAAATCCTTCATTCATTCAAGCATCTTCACACAAGTTTGTCTCGGAAGCCATAACTTTCCTATCGCACTGCCCATCATGATAATAGTTATTAATTGATGTAACCTTATCGTTCGAAGCCTGGGTGTTGGCAGCCACGCGATGTTGGCTTTCTCGCCCTCAGGAGCGACTATGCCTACAACTCCGCTGTTTTGAACGGCAGGAAGGCCGGAATCTACTGATTTACGACGCTTCGCTCCGCGGAGACATGAAGCACGCACAGGTGGGTCGGTCGGTCGTTGCTAGCGCGGCTGCTATCGCGAAAACCTGCTGTTTCAGCCGACCAGAACAATATTCCTTTGAAGCTCATTGGTCGTAAATCAATTTGGAAGCCGCACTTCTGCCTTCGGGGCATCGCCCGCTCCAGTGTCTTCCCACCCAAAGAGAAAGTGCTCGCTTTTCTTACCCTCCAGATTCTCAAGATCGTGACAGCTCCCAACGATCTGTAGGAAGGTTCTTCCTTTGAATCAATCTTCGTAATTTTTATCAACGATCGAAACACTCCCCTCCTATCAATTCTACCAACCGATAATTCATTGATTTATTACTTGATCATTTTAGCAAATTTTCAAAAATGAAAATCAAAATTAAGATCAAAATGTTCAAAAATTGTCTTCACTGAAATCCGTTTTGAAACATTCTGAAACGAATCCTGGAGTTTAACACTTTTTCATATATATATATATATATATATATATATATATATATATATATATATATATATATATATATATATATATATATATATATATATATATATATATGTGTGTGTGTGTATATATATGTCCTTCCAGACGATAACTCTCCTGAAGATTGAGATAAAAATTCCGTTCTTGCGCCGAAAAATCAAAGCACTTCAAGCGAAAGGACGAGTTTGTTGGCCAGCATTTTTTGAGCATATTAAATTGGTCAAATTTCAAAATAGTGCTGAAAAAATCACTAAAAATGGAATAAAACGACTAACAATTGTTAAATTTATTTTTTTAGCAGAATATTGCTCAAAACAGGACCATAAAATAGACCATTAAATAATGTATGTACAAAATTATGCTGAAAAATGTAAGAAGACACTTAAATTTCATTAAAATGTAACTACAAAAAAAATCGATAAAATCTGCAAAAAAGTTAAAAATCCAAAATCTCTTCTTGAATCGCAGAATATTATTTAGTTTGAACGATTTTTTTTTGTCATAAAATTGACAGTATATTGTAGAGGAAGTTTCCCTGGTTTTAGGGAAAAGGGACGGATGTCCCTCTCGCATTCCGCACTGATCAAACAGTTCTCAAAGGTACTCTTTTCTTTGTGTTTTTGCTTTTTGTGCTTTTCCTTGTTCCCTGGTGAGACAGGACAGTGGCCTCATCGGACAAAGACGAAAGTCATTGTCTTCGGTTATATCGGGCTCCCACAGTTAAATCCTTGTTTGTTGACTCGTTGATAATTTGTATATAGAGTTGTAACGGTGTAACGGAAAAGGAGTGAGAAAATTAGAAAACAATGATTCGCCAGTTAGTTTTGAAGAACAGAGATGTAGTTGAAAATAGGAACAGTTATAGGGATAGGGAGAGCTTCAAGCAATCACATTTTCTTGGAATCCTCATTGATTGTGCTCTCCTGATGAATGAATGGAAGGTAGGTACCTACCACCAACTCATTCCGCAAACCAAGATCGGAAAATCATGCACTACAAAGTTGGTATGTAGTAGTAATCGCATAAAATCATAGAGCAACCAGCACTTTCAGCTGTGGAGGTTATAAATCCTCTTGATGTATTTTAGGCTGTCTCTTTCCCAAATCGGAATAGTCTGCGAAATATTTCCAGACACGTACGTTTTCCTTACAATCCCATTGTTTTATGAGTAAAAGGGAAGTGGATTAAGAAATCATATCTATTTTGGCATTTCTGATATATAATACGGAAATTGCCCATTACAAAAGATTTAGGTTTGTAATACTATATATATTGTGTTCATCTTGATCATACACTATATTTTTAGGCAGATTAGTCATTATATCGCCTATGGCCCATATTCTCGTGACGTCACGCCTGGAGTAGGTTAGCGTTTCAGCCAAAGTCAGCCATGACTGCGCTATGTCAGTAAATCCTAACTCAACCAACCTATTATTCACAAGAAGTTAGCCTTCTCACATCAACCTAATTGGTGGTTATAATGCCATTTTCAATACTTTTGATTGTAAAAGTAATATTGTAGCAATACAAAGTTTCAATTCAACCAAATAGTTACAATAATCGTACCTGCCAGCGCGACTATTGGTTGTAACCAACGATTCCGATCTAACTGAGAATGAGTTTTTATTTTGACTAAGTACAAACTTTTGTAGTTGATCAGTGTCCGAAAACTAAAGAACTTCATTCGTTTAGGTTTTGAGGATAATTAACCTGAAAAATGATGAGGAAAAAATTATTGAAAATCCCTCAGGTGTCTGTACTGCAGTGTTGGTAGGTACATGACCATTGCGCAGGTAGCTCCATTAGCGTTTTATTATAAGTTAGTAGTACTATGCTTAACTGAGAAAGCTTTACTTGTTATATTGAATGAATAAAAGGATAGTTTTGATAGCTTGTCAAAGTAATCAAGGCAGGCAGTTGCTACATCAAGAAACGAAACTATTTACGTAGGTAGGTAGGTACATACATCCTACCAGATTCGCTGTTGGTTGAATGTGCCTAAAAGAAAAATTCGGTAGTTTGTTGCTTTGCAAACAAATACAACTGCTGATTTGCAAATTTGTCATATATCAAATCAGGAAATATGAAACATAAATTAAAAAAAAAAAAAAAAAACCAGCAGAAAAAAACCTTGATATGCATTCTTCTGAAGGTAAGATTTCATAAAGACGACATTGGCGGTGCAGTTACACAAATTTTAGGGACAAAAAAGTTAATGAGGTACCTATTTTTGTATTTGTCTATGAATTTCATGAACAAGTAATAATATACGGTAACTACGTAGGTATACCTTCCCACACTAGGTAAACTTACCTTTCTACATGCGGTACTAACCTAATATTCCTTTCTAGCAGAGCTCTCATGGCACGTCCTTTCACATGACCACTTTCACAATACCAACTCTAAAGAGTTTTAGTTTGTTAATTGATTCTAGATACTAGAATAACTAGATTGGTAATCCACTTAACTTCTTCGCAGCTAATGTCTGGAACATCTAAAACTTGTATGTCAACTCCCCAACACACATTTCATATGGATCTCGACCGCACAGATTAATCTTGCGTTCGTAGCGTTTGAGGTCATCACCCGAGAATAACTTGATGTAATTTGCATACAATTTATTACCTTGCATGTTACAAATAATGAAAATATTGACTGGGAACTAGGTAACACTTTGTTATGTAGTATGTCCCGCTGTGTCTACAAATGGCGCATTTTCGCATAATTCACTCGTCGCCATGACGACAAGGTGAAATAACTTCGACTTTGCATTGCCTCGATGTAAGGATGCTCTTGCATCGAAGTCTCGAGATTATCACCAATTCACTGGGCAACGCGTAATTAAATGGTGAAGTGAATACTTTTCATTACTCAGACGGAAATGATTATATAGAACAGTAGGCCGAGTTGGGGAAGGTATTATTAGGAAAATCCCTGGAAGTGGCCAATTTCAAAGTTATTCGTACGGCAAGTTTGTGTGGGGTCCGATGCGAAACAATGAAAATCTTTAGATTTTTTTTTTTGTTCGAAGTGCTTAAAGTGAATCATCACGGAAACATTTCTAATAGTAGTGTTTATCATTAGCGTCGGACAGCTTCTTCAGCATCGCCCGTGATTATAATTGTGGTCTCAGTTATAGCTTGAGCTTGTTAGGGAAAGGGGGTACCTAATTCTGGAGGCTCGACAAGGACTAATAGTTCCGGTTATTAGTTGGGAGACGGGGGGGATTTCAGGTTGATTGGTTGAAGGGTTGTTGCAGCTCTAGGTGTGGTCCGGTCGAAGTTTTTCCCAAGACTCCGAAAGAGCTCTTCTGGACGTTTTGCTTGACTGACTCAGTTGATGGGCGGTGCGTGCTTTACATTTCTCAATCAAGCACCGCACTGACGTCTTCCTTCTTCTCTTGAAGGCTGGAGGGCCGCATCTAATTTTGAGGCTACTCGCATTATATGGTCCGATCGATGAATTCTTACGTTATTTTTCCGCGCTTGCGCTAACGTTGAATCAATTTCCAGTGATCAAAAGGCTTTGATTTACCTCAAATTTGGGGATAGTTGAGGATTAAACGTTGAATGTTTATTCAAGGATCATAGATATAATTTCCAGATCAATATTAGCGATAGCGAACGCTAGTTTATGATGGAAGAGAGGAATGGAGAAGATAAAGCTGAAAAACGTGTTTTTTTCGATAAATATTGTCGACTCACCCAGGCTACAATTCTCAGCAGATTTTCGATTTCGATTAGAAATTCGATTTGGTTTCCATTTTTGTTCGAGTCCAATTTTGGTCTAGCTGTGCAACAGATCTTGGGAATGTCTGATCTGCTTTCGAGATGATTAAGGGGGGGGGTAGATACAAATTCTTTCAAGCGCTGCCCAAGTTACATATCTTGATCGATTTTCGTGATTCTTATTTCGTTCCTTTAGGAATTTGATCTAGTTTTGAAAGGTATGTAAGGAGTTTCAAATTTCGTTATGAATTCGGGCGAGTGGAGTGGGTTATAATGATAAATTGTGATGTTTCAACCATTTTCGTCAAATATTTGTGATTCTTTTTTTGTTCAAATACGAATTCGGTCATGTTTTGGAACATAATATGTCAGGAGTTTCAAATTTCATAATGGAAGGGGGTGAATAGAGGGGTAGTAGTAGTAAATCGTGATGTTTTAATTATTCTCGTCAGATTTTTCTGATTCTTATTTTGTCAATCACGAATTTGATTTAGTTTCGGAACACATATCAGTAGTTTCAAATTTCATTATGTAAGTCAATTAAACAATTACCTGGAAATTGAAAAAAGGATATTAATTCAGTTAAAATTGACGCAATGTGATTCCTCATCATACAGGTTTTTCCATAAACAAGTATTACTATACTTAAGATGCACATGTTTCATTATATCTGTTAACCTATTTCCTTCTAGTCTTACTGGCTGAGTATTACCCAAACGCCTCACTCAATCCACTCTCTACGAAAAAATAGATCCTGTTTCAGTTTTATTTCGGATCCAGGCTACCAAAATGGTCTGCAATGGTGGAGGATGTTGAAACGTTCGAATCGGGTAGTCACGAACTTGGGTAATTTTTCAACTTGTGCCTGCCTACTTGGAGATTCTGATAATATTTCACGAGCCCTATGGGAAGTAGAACTAGCAGCTTCTCAAGCCTTATGAATGATCGTTCTCCGTCTTTTCCCGCCATATCGTTCGAACTTTGGTCAGCTATATCAGGTCCTCAATCTGCAGTTGGTTAATCCGTTAAGTGCGAACTAAAGACATAAAATGTCCCAGTGTGTTGCAGACTCGTATGCAAGCGTTTTCTATTTCGAATGTTCAATTCGATTTTTGGATTCTACGCATCTTGAAACGTAATTTCAATGAAATCGAGGGTTTTCTTGAAAAATGAGCTACAATAAAAATACGAGCTTAGTGTCTGTTTCTACTAATTTTTTTTACGCTGAATCGTTTGGTAACACTCGCAGATCTCCCCAACTCCTTTGTAACTGAGTTTTACGCTTTAACTAACTAGTTTTTAGTATATTTGTTATGCTGACTTCTATGTGTTCTAAGGGTGAAACTAGTTACCTTAGGTGTATGTGTGGTGTTGTGGGGGAATTTCAGTCATGCTGAGGACATTTACAAACCACAGAAAAGAGCCATCCGTAATGTCCTTTTAAGCTTGGATTTAATAAAAGTTGTCGAGGACATTTTAAAGAACTCGGGATTCTGACACTTCCTTGTATCTATGCGCTCAATTGTTTGTTGCTTGTGAAGACGAATTCGGACGTTTTTTCCGAGGGCTCGTCTAATCACAACCATTTCACCAGATCTCGCAAAAACCTCCGTCCCCCGCGAGTTAGACTTAATTCTTCAATGATTTCGAACCCCTACCAAATGGGATGCCGTATGTTTAATGTAGGTACTTGACGAGGAGACTAAAGAGCTTTCTTTCAAACATTTCAAGTGCACTATACATCGTGAACACATTGAGCGAGAACTGTACCACACTAGCGATTTTTTCACAATGAAATGTACTATTTTTAATTAGTAGGTAGCCATTTTTTCAAGCAATCAAAAATCAAGCAATATATTTTTTTTGACTAGTGGGGCGTTATGCTCCAATTATTCACTGTTAAATAGTTTTTATCTTGTCGCCATTGTTAATTTAATGTCAGCAACCGAGATTTTTTATAA
Source organism: Adelphocoris suturalis (assembly GCA_030762985.1). Lineage (NCBI taxonomy): Eukaryota > Metazoa > Arthropoda > Insecta > Hemiptera > Miridae > Adelphocoris > Adelphocoris suturalis. The sequence continues at coordinate 107,729,524 of CM061044.1, forward strand.
AAGTACTCCAGTTATCTTTTTAGATATTTATAATGACTGTGATAACTTGTTAATTGTTGAATATTTTCATTTTTCTAGATTTATATATAAGTTGTATGAGTTACTGTTTTAGTGTGTTAGTAATTTATTGAGTGTATGGCTTTATAGCGAGCTAATTGTTCAGGCTCGGGGCTCTCGATCGGTTCGGGGGCGGTCTCGCCTGGTGATTCTCGGTTGCGAGATTTATGAATCGTAGCAAGGGGTGCTTACCTAGAAATAGGTGGGCGCCCCCAGGAGGCCGCCATGGTGGGTCGGGTCCGGGCTCGGTCGGGAAGCCCTGGCTGAGCCGCCTTTTAGGCGGGTTAATGTCCAGCCTACACTCTTTTATTTCATTTTATTATTTTAATTAATCTATTTTTTTCTCTCTCCTTTATTGGCTACAGGAAAGTTAATTTACCTACTACGAATTACTCGTACGTTGACAATTGTCCTGCATTCTATCATGTTATGACAATATATACGATTCTGATTATGATTCTGAAAACTTGGTTATAACGGGGTTCGAGTGATCTGCAAGTTTGAGTCAGTCCCATGACAGCATTGTCAGTACCATGGATGTGTCTAATTCAAATTTTGCAATTTAGGCTTGAAATTGAGTGTTGACCTCTAAAAACTATTCATCACTAATAGTTTTCTTCTAAAGAACGAATGAATACTTAAAAAATTAAGTTTCGAGCCCTCGCATTTTGTTGAAAACTGGAAGCTGAAAATTGCCCTTTAACTGCTGAGAATCACCCATATATATCCGTCCGGCCGCTTTCCTCCTAAAATACTGGCTTGTTGTCGGGCCACATGGAATGTTCCCTGGCCAGATGGAATTTTTCTTTCAAATCGAACGCGTTCCGACTCATTAGATAACGTGAAAATGCATTTTCCCATGCGGTAATTGATAAAAACGGATGTCAGATTTTTTCTGTACACCGATATTTCAATTAGAAGTTTTGTACCCTTTCGTTCATGCTGTTAATAATTAATTATTGTTTAGAAATAATTCCTGACTCTCAGCTTCAACTGACAAATTCTGTCGCCTCCGGTTTACGAGCTCATAAATATTCCGCCTTCCGCTTCATAATAAATTAGCTGGTGTCGCGACAACCTGCGGACCACAATTATTTCCATCGTCACGTAAAGCCGCTCTAACGGTCTCTTGCTCTGGGCGGTGGTTTTTTAACATCCATAAATTATTATCTGATTTTATTTTCGTTTTCGTGGCTGATGCGCGCATATTAATTTGAACTGGACGTTTGATGCGTACCTCGACAAATCGTTTCTGTTTCGATTTTTATTTTGGAATTAATTTTATGTTATCCCCCTCAGCTGGTTCGTGCTGGAATTGAGCGACATTAATACCCCTTTGGGTTCCGTACTGTGGAATAATGGAAATATTAAAAACCTAAACTCACGTTGGTTTTCAGTGCTGAAAAGTTTTTAGCAAATTTTCGTAGGAAATCAGCAATTTCAATGGTTCGGGAAATTCTGAAATCAAAAAAAATTTAAAACCATCTTAATTGAAATCCGTTTTGAAGCATTCTGAAACGACTCCTGAGATTGGCGCTTATACATATACAGGGTGATTCCCTCACAGATGCAAAAAAAATTTGGGTGAAACTACATCAAAAATGGAGTAAAATGCCGCCAACTGCATATTTTTATCTCAATCCGTTCTCGAGATATGATTTTTTAAAGGTTTTTTCAGGAAAACCGTGTTTTTTTCCTTTTAAACTCAAATTTCTCCACTTTACTTCATTCAAATTTAACTTTTGACCACATTTTCGGAATCATCATTAAATTTGCTATAAGAATAGTGTACTTGGGTTCTTAAAAAGTACCATCCAAAGGCCCTCACATCAGCTCAAACATTGACGATTTTGAAAAAAAGAATAGTTCTGAAAATCTTTAATACTTTACTTCTCTTCCAAAACGAATCCTGGAAACTGGCAAATCTCATGAAAACTGCTTCATCTAATATGCTTTCCAACGGTATAATCAAGTTTACTTTTATTTTGTTATTTAGTGGAGAAAATTATGTTTTAATGTTAAAAAATGTGGGTTTTTCAATGAAATTGTTGGTTTTCTCGGAAGATGACCCTCCATGAACCTACGAGTATGGGGTCGGTTTCTATGTATTTTTTCTCACTGTATCGAATGGTAACATTTGTAGATATCTCCAACCCCGTTATAAAAGAGTTTTACACTTGAACTGGCAAATGTTTAGTTTGTTTGTCACGCTTAAAAAATGTATGTGTGTTATGGGGTAAAACTAGTTAATTAAAGTGTAAAACTCGATTATAACGTAGTTGAGAGATCTGCAAGAGTTTCCATTCGATCCAGCGAGAAAAAATACATAGAAACCGACCCCATACTCGTTGGTTCATGGAGGGTCATCTTTCGAGAAAACCAACAATTTCATTGAAAAACCCACATTTTTTAACATTAAAAAATTATTTTCTTCCCTAAATAACAAAATAAAAGTAAACTTGATTATACCGTTGGAAAGCATATTAGATGAAGCAGTTTTCATGAGATTTGCCAGTTTCCAGGATTCTTTTTAAATGAGTAGTAAAGTTTTAAAGATTTTCAGAAATATTATTTTTTCAAAATCGTCAATGTTTGAGCTGATGTGAGGGTCTTCGGATGGTACTTTTTAAGAACCCAAGTACACTATTCTTATAGGAAATTTAATGCTGATACCGAAAATGAGGTTGAAAGTTAAAATTAAGTGAGGGAAAGTGGAGAAATCCGAGTTTAAAATGAAAAAACAGGGTATTCCTGAAAAAGCTTTTAAAAAATCATATCTTGAGTACGGATTGAGATAAAAATATGCGGTTGGCGGCATTTTTCTCCATTTTCGATGGAGTTTCACCCAAAATGAAGATCCCATTCTTGCGCCAAAAAATCAAGCCTTCCAAACGAAAGGATGAGTTCGTTGGCCAACAATTCTTGAGTTCATTAAATTGATAAAGTTTCAAATAAATGTCCTTTTAAAAAATCGCTAAAAATGGCTAAAGACAGCCTGAAATCGTTGAATTTACAATTTTTAGCAGAGTTTCAGTCAAAACAAAATTATCAAAGATTAACTTTGACATTAAAACATTTTCGTACAAAATGATGCTGAAAAACGCATTTGAATTTAATTAATATTTGCGCGTACGGGAAAGAGGCCAGTCTACGCGTTGGCAGGAAAAATGCTTTCGTTGGAATCCCGTCCTACGCGTAGTCATCATGACCTGACACAAAGGTGACCACAGTTTTAAGAATAGGTATTGGTTCTCCCGCTGATTGTCGTCTAATAACTTTTCCCATTTAAAGTTAAACCTATGATAAATATAATTGTACTATGAAATCAAATTCCGTTGATTACGTAAACAAAGTACCTTCATTATCCAACAGCCAGATATCCTGTTCACCTACTTGGGAGTGAATGCATTTGTCGATACTTTTCTGATTTTAAAGTAGGTACTTACCTGTTTTTTGTAGGCATCTGCATGTAAATTTCGTACAACAAAGTTGTCTCTGCCAACATAAATATTCAGGCAACGAGCAGGTTTGGTTTTAAATAATACGATTTTATATAAAAGCTGTTGTCAGTTCAATTACAAATTAAGTAGGTTGGTAGTAGAATTTGTGCTAGGTACCCACCCAGATCATGGAAACGACGATTTGATAATGCAGGGAAGGCACTCAAAACGAACTATTCCACAAGGCCTGATAAAGTAAATTTGATGTAGATAGATGAAAAATTGAATGATGAGACAAAAAATAAAAAATATGCCGAAATTGCGGCGCTCCCGGTCGGTCACCCATCCAAGTACTAACCAAGCCCGACGTTGCTTTAACTTCGGTGATCAGACGAGAACCGATGTATTCAACGTGATAAGGGCGTAGGTTAACACATCTTTTTCTTAGGTCGTAGGTATGAACTCGAAATTACCTATTGGATGCCTGTGAAGGTAGCTGATAAAGCAGAGTGTAAATGTTAAATGAATTCAATCTTCTTCTACTCGATCTCGAAGTTAAGAGTATCGTTAACATTGAAATACTAGAGAGACTTCAGCGTGACGGTAGCGTTTGGTTATTCGCGTTCATACGAGTAAAAATGAACCCATAAAAACAAGTTTTTAATGTAACTCTTTCTTTTTCTCATGTTCTCAGTTAATTTTATTGTTGTTTCAATATTTGCTAGTTTCTTGGCAACAGTAAATTGAAACAAAATCACATTGTTTCAAAATCACATTGATAATAACTTAAATTAAATTGACAAGGAAAATCATTTAATATTTCACTGACCCTGGATTCGTTGTCATTTTATGCAGACGTTCAATAGTATCCTTCTCCTCCTCCCTTCTCCTCCTCATCATCCTCCTCACTCACTCCTCCTCCTCCTCCCTCACTCCTCCTCCCCCTCCTCCCTCCTCCCTCACTCCTCCTCCCTCCTCCTCCTCCTCCCTCACTCCTCCTCCCCCTCCTCCCTCCTCCTCCTCCCTCCTCCTCCCTCATCCTCCTCCCTCCACCTCCTCCTCCTCCCTACAACACACAACACTTGTAAGGTGTCCCATATTAAATTTTAAATTTTCGAAAATTTATGGTATAACTAACTTTTTCTTCGCGAAAATTTGATAGATTAAAATGTACGCCAGCATGAACTCGTGTGCAAAATTTCAGATCGATTGGATATCAGGAAGTGGGTTAAAAATCGATCTGAAATTTTGTCTCAAGCAAGCAAGCAAGCAAGCAAGCAAGAAGAGAATCGAAGTTAATAGAAAGAGTTAAAAAATATGTGTAGAAATACGCGAAGAGCTAGCATCTGCAGTTGTTTGCTCTAGACGCCGCTCTACGCGTTAACGGAGGAAAATCGCACGGGAAGAACAAAAACTCTCCATTATCGAAAGTTATTTACGCGTGAACCCACTCCATCTACATTTGACCTGAAAATTTCGATGAATATAAGGTTTTTTAGCGAATTTTTGAAGAAAATTAAGCTATTGCTCTCGCCTAAAAATTTTAGAATGTGAATTTTTGAAAAAAAATTATGCAGAAATCCGTTTCAGGCTATTCTGAATCATATTCTGAAGTTTAACGCATTTTTTTATGTATGTATATATGTATGTATGTATGCATGTATGTATATATGTATGTATGTATGTATGTATGTATGTATGTATGTGTCATTCCAGACGATAACTGTCCGTAGAATTGTGCTAGAAACATCAAAGAAATTTTAAAATGTTAAGGACACAAAACGAAAGTTCAAGTTCGTTGGCCAGCATGATCGGATTACATCTTCGGGTTGAAATTTTCAAAAATGTAGTCAAAAATTTCAAAATAGCCTGTTTTTTGAGATTTGTTGTGCGAAATAATTTTTTCAGCATACTAACATGTGGTATATTCGGAATCAGCGTAAAATTTCCTATAAGAATATGTATCAAGTTTTCAAAAATTTCAAAGTTGAAAAATCAGTCAAAAATCGAAATAATGCCGTTCGCTGGTTGTAAAAATCGGTAATATTCTTCAAAAATTCGCACATGGGGTCATGCAGCATGACTGGACTTTTCTTAATTAAAAAGTTGTTAGGGAAAGCCGAGTTCTCAGTGAAGAAGTAGGTAACCCTAGAGGATTGCAATATAACCTATGTGTCAACCAGGGACCCTAAGAATGTCCATGTACGATTTCAGCTCAATGGGTTCAGTAGTTTTCACGTGATTGAGTACCATGCACACAGAAACCATTAGATTTGTATATAAAAGAATATATTATATAATAATTAGTTACTGCAAAATTGGTTTTCTTTTTCAGGAAGCAAGCACTGTTAATCCTAAATTGCAAACCGAGTTGTACCACGCAATTCAACTGTTAGAAATCCATGGTTTTTCTTTTAACTGGCTTGGTGGTTCATAGCGCTTGCAACGATGGAAATTGGTGATTCATAGTACCAATGAAATTCAAATTATGATACTTGCATAAAGATGCACATAATCCTATTCAACCGTTTACGAAAATGTTTACAGAATTGGTAATCCTTCTTATCCATGCTAGGTTTGTTGTCTTGGATCAAGATCATTACATGTCTAATATCTTGTAGGAACCCATTATATTTTGGTCGTCCGACCAGTTCTGATAAGATTAGGCCCCTACAGTGTCGGCCCATGGCCACTATTCCCGCTTTAATTTTAACGCTCGTATAGGAAACCACGTGGGCTGGACATCTATTAGTGACGCAACAGTATTTAAAAACAGAATATCAAACGGGATATTGGGAAGAACATCGCCTTCAGGAAGAACAACCACCCGATATTGAAATAGAATCGATTTGATGAGAAGGCATTACGACCGACACCCGCAGGTTTAGACTTGAAATGGCTGAAAATGAAAGTAGCCGTCGGCGTTGTTATTGCTGATACATGTAAGAGTCGAAAACGATCTTCGATGTTTGATCAGCGACACCTGGACAACAACAAAGAATTTAATGGCTAACACCCCAACTTTGAGACCTTTGTTGAAGTGTTGATAGATGTTCAGATAGAACTGGAAGCCAAACGCCCCTATTAGGGCAGGAGAAGAGGTAGAATAGAATTGGTTTTTTATTGCTGTCAAACACTATGTATGACTTGGTTGTAGCAGTTTTGTGTTCCATAAGCATGGATGTCACATCGCTGAGAGTGTGAATATATATTTATGTAGGTGTGCATCAGCAGTTCACATATTTACATTCTTACAGAGTTGAAATTCTCGTTTCTTGACACTTCCGCTTAACGTTTTCGGGCAGTTAGCTCAAGGCTAAAGCATGTTCCATGCTAAAAAAGAAAACAGTAAGTAAGTAGGTATTTTACACTTTTGAATATTAATCTCCCTGAAGAAGCCCCAGTTCCTGGGGAGAAACGTTGGAGTTTAATTTTAAAAAACCAATTTAAGGACAGAAGGCCTTTTTTATAAAGGTTGTTATGCATTTTCGGCCGCGGGTGTTGGTCGTAAAACTTCCGATGAGAAAGGGATGTTACCAAGAGCAATTACCCAGGCCAAGTAATTCAGTTTTAGCTGTTCAAACTCTTAGGTCCTGCTCCTGCAGTTTCGTGTTCCTTTTCTTCTCTAGCGGTTCATGTTCATTTTCTGCGTTTTACCATCTTCTGTATGTCTGCGGAGTGTTGAATCACTTTTCACCAGATATGGAACACCTTCATTTTTCGTCTTTTGAACACGTGGCGTTTTCGAACAATCAATTCGAGACACGAGTTTCTAAACCCTGACTTGCCCTTTAGTTCGACTACCCTCTGCGTGGCATTCCTAGCGCTCAATTTGACATGAGACTTTACACGGATCAGATTTTTGCTTGGATCAGAAATTTTGATGCTCGCTACGCTCGCATCTCACATATACATAACATCAAGTAGTCAATCCCTTAGTAAAAATTTAGATTAGTTGGTCAGGGTCTAGAGTCTCGTGACTCAACTTGATGTTCGCGAACATCTCGTCTTTTGATCTGCTATTTCCTATTTCGCGCCCACAGTGCAGCACCACAGGAAAGCAACCGCTCGTCTGCACTCTCCCATTTGTAGGTAGGTACTGCTATAACGTTCGCCACTGCGGCACCGCAGAAAAGTCGCTCGTCTGCACCGAACTTTAAAGGGATAAAAATGGGATTCAATAATGACTGGTGATGCCGTTTCACCTGTTTAGCAGTGATGAAAGATGCCGCATGGACTGGCGTGACAATGGGAGGCTCATTTCGATAGGTGACTGGTGATGTGGTGATTGCCACCTCATCCTAATGACAAGGCAGCATTGGAAGTTGCCGTATCGTACATATGGAATATATATGGAACTACCGTCGCCCACCTCCCACGATCAGATGACTCGCATATTCCCTACTGATGCCCTTTCTCCTTTCGAACTACTAAACACGATGGAGCGGTCGTAATGAATTCTAGTTCGTTGCCATGGATTCTAGTTATTAACGATAAGGCACAATACATTAACTTTAACCTATAAACTTGTCGACATTCGTAATAGTTTGTTAGCACCAAAAAGTTCAAAACTGGTTATTGACATTTCATGTCTTTACTTTGGCACATGGACTCGAAAATCGTTACGTTATAAAAAAGCGTTACAGTTGATTTCTCATGTTTTTCACGTATAACCAAGCCGTTTCTGGGGATATTCGAAACTTGTCAAGTTTTCAACGGACGGAAATCGTTCACCATTCGTTGAAAAGGTCTCGATTTATCCCGCATTTCTTTCGTACTTGTTCTTGGTATTTATGTCTCCATTTTATGTTTATTAATGTTATTAATGGATGTAGTAAAGAATGCCGCTTGTTTTGTTGCTATTAGTTTTCACGTTAGAAATCACTTCGAGAAAACGACAAAATGAAACCGTGGGTAGAGATAATTGCTTTATTACAACAGTTTATTGAAATCATTGAAACTCTTGCGATTTTTATGTAAATGATTGTTTTAAACACTATTCGTCAAAATTATTTGTTGAAATGGGGGGGGTACTAAAGTCATAAAATATGTGTTGCAGACTCGTTTGCAAGCGTTTCTATTTCGTATTTTCAACAAATACTTGAACAGCAGCAGCATAGAGTTCCTTTCGATTCAATATTATTCCGAGTTGGAACAATATAGAACCACTAGATGATGAAAAATTGAAGGTATAAGAAATTCACATATGCGCATGCGCACTGGCTACTTTTGATCCGAAAGCAATATAGTTATTTATTTAACGGGCAAGGCCCCATTACATGATCATTACTGTACATATCACTATGCTTTTTCATAACAATAAAAATAAGAGGAAAACTATAAAAAAATGAACCTTACATAACAAATTTTCAGTTAAATTGATCACGTAGAGCACTCACTACACGGATAAAACCACTGAAATTTGTGTTGAATATTTCTATCTTGAGATGGTTGGCATCCTTCATAATTCTGAGTAAAGGAGAGTGGAGTCTAATTCGTTCCGCACTGAGGGACGATCAATGTATTTTGTTTGCAGGTACTTCTGTAGCGAACGTGAAGATTAAGTCTTACATCTATCCTTCCATCTAAGACCCTGTATAAATTAAATTTGAAGTCCTTTTCTCTCTTCAAGAAGGAATAGAGGGGAATGTCTAGGAACCAACCCGCACAACCCCTGCAAATACGATTAGAATCGGTCGTTTATTCTCGAAGTTTTGCTAGCGTGAATAAATTTTAGTTTTGAGCAAGCGCAATAGTTACTTAACCAATCGAGATTTAATATATCATGTAACCAAATATCCTCCGTATTTGAACGAAATCTGACCAATACATAATGATAAATCATAAGAAATTAACGTTGCGCTTGCGCACAAACTACTATTGATCTGATGGCAATGAAAGTGATTACGACCGCTATAAACAGCGGAGTGAGCTCTGAAGCTACTTTGATGGTTCCTATTCATCCTCAAACTCAAAATGCTGAACTTTTGATCGGGGCCTTTCAGGGTTCGATAACCTACAATTTATTACAACAAGGGAGACAACTCTGATCAGCTGAGTAAGCTCTGTAGCTAATTTCTTTCACTGAAGTGGTGATCCCTGTAGCTAATTTCGTATCTGTTCAACTCAAAATGCTGAATTGATTAGGAGGTGTGAAGGGATGAGTAGATAGATAGGCAGTTCATTTTCCTTACGAGCGCTTTCGCCAATATAGGCCTCATCAGGGAGATATTTTAACTAATTGTTGTGTGCTAAGGTTAAGGTATGCCTGCTGCTTTTCGGAGAGGAATGGAATGGTTTGAATCCCAATGGGTTCAAACCACCCGCAACGAGGGCAGCGAGGACGCTGGAGAGAGCAGCCTCTCCGAAAAGCAGCAGGCATACCTTAACCTTAGTACACAATTGTTAGTTAAAATATCCCCCTGATGAGGCCTATATTGGCGAAAGCGCCCGGAAGGAAAATAAACTGATGAGAAAACGTTCCTAATTATCTACTCATCCCCTCACACCCCCTAACCATGGATAATGAAGGGCAACCTACCCAATAGATGCTGAATTGATAAACGGGGTCCCTCTGAGTGTGGTAGTGGCTACAAATGTTAAATCATTGATGAAATGAGTGAGCTCCGTAAATAAATAGACTAGCGATGTAACTACAAAGTGGCACAGCGAAGCGTGGCAGGGTGCAGCAATTTTTAATATAATTGTTTGCGAGTTTAGCTGCACATGTGAACTTCATTAACATATATTTTGGGAAAAGTTCCAACTATAATTGCGGTGCGCAGGAATTCCCTTTTACTTCCTGGTTCTCCGAGGTATTAATCAAAACTAACGAGAAATCCGATAAAACTGACAAGCGCTCTGAACTTGAGCACCTCGAAGAGACGAGTAGAAAACAGACTTTCCTAGTTAACGTCGGTCTCTGTTATGCAAATATGAGTTTTGGAACGGAGAATTGAGAAGGCAAATACAGGTTGTGCTCCTAACGAAAGGACTGGGTGGATCTTTGAAATAACAAATCATCCCTAACCAACCGGGAATTAAGTCTTCATGGACGAGGCTCAGGAGTTACAGGAGCCGCAATGATCCGGCAGATGATCGCCTTGGGGTGATCGGGCAGACGGACGTTTTAAAGATGATTTTGGGTGTTTGCTCCTATTACGTGTAGCCTGTGCTTTGGAAAAGGAGCTATTGTCTCTGAACGGATTCCATTTGTCAGTGATATACATTTTTTTAACAGATCGGTAAATTCCAATTGGCGAATATTGCCGAATAAAAAGTTTTCCAGAAGTTCGGTGCGATACTTTGCTTACTCGTATTCATAGTATGAATTCGTAGGTCTTCAAATTGTGTTTCATTGAGCTGAAACCAGTTTTAGCACATTTTCTTCAAAAAAAGGAAAAATGAGCTATTGTGTTCATTATGTCCGTTAATGTATGTATGTATGTTCTCTTAAAATTGTTTTTAATGCCACTTCCCGACGTCCGGTTTTGATAAAACTTGGTATGAATGTAATCTGTAACATGACAAGGATAAAGATGTATCAAGGGCCATTGACGCATGAGAGGTCGTTGATCAGCGGAGTGAATTCCAAAGTCAAATTGTCTCCTATTCGACGCAGGATGCTGAAATTAGAGAGGGAGGCTCAAGGGAGAATACTGAAGAAGCATGAGAGGTCATCGATCAGCTGAGTGAGCTCCAAAGCCATTTTGACTCCTATTCAACGCAGGAAGCGTCCATTTCACTTGGATCTCCTTTCAAGAAAATGCACTGTCTTATAACTTCGTGAGCACAGATCTACTTGTTTATGGTTTTGCGAGTACTTCTCGTGGCTCATTCCCTTTGTACAACGGTAAGTTGAACCTAGGGACGAAGTGCAAGGGTCAAATTGCTTGTAAACACCTCCTTTTCGCTTTTTGGATCTGATTTGATGAGCTAGTGTAATCACATTTGAGCATACACCTAAGACTAGCTGGTTCACCCGTACGTTGCACAGGTTGAATATACGCAAGCCTCCCATCACCCATCACATTTTGGGACACCCTATGGATCTGATTAAAAAAGTCGTTACTTAAAAGTGCTTATGTACTTATAAATTACCTATTAGGACCAAACTACTGAGATCAACCTCCACTCCCTCTCCACAAACACGCCACATATTTCAGATTAAAAATATTCTTGATATATGTAACCCGGAAGAACGTTCAGAATAATCCAAGTTCATTCGTCCGAACATTAGATCCCCAGTTCGTTCTGTGATGACCAAATAATATAAATTGATAATATTTGTTATTCATCTTATTCTAATTGGAGACCGTAAATTGAAACTACAGTCGAATTTACCAAATATCTGCCCAATAATCAGCAGCCTAGCGCTACTCATTTCGGATGCATATCAGTCTGCCTTCGAAAGAACCACACACATAGAAGGGCACAGGAATGGAGTGGTGCAAGAGAACTCCCGTCCCTCCCAATTTAAATATTATTTAATTACGAAAACAAATTAGCGGTGAGTCGATGAAGGCAAGTGGCGGCCATTTCACATTCATCAAGCGGGTAGGAGTAGAGGTAAAAGTCGTTTGGGAGGATCCTGCTAATAGGTACTGAGCTCGCAGGCCTCTATTAATATTATCGCCAGGGAGCGGAGAAGTGTTTGCTGTGCTGACGAGGTTCAGCTGTAACAATCTATTCAATCTGAATAAGGATGGAATAACTAAGGGATTGGCCATTGGTGTTTTAAATAACCATTTTGCTTTGAATAATTGTTCTGCTGGAAGAATTGTTTCCAAATTCTTGGAGATTTTTCATCAAAATCCAAATTTGAGATATCACTTCATGTTTTAGACCATTCTGTATTCTGTGCATTGGGTTTCATGTTCGTCTGTATGTGTGTAAGTGTCCGTGTATATCGCAAATCCTTGTAACAAACTTAACTTTTATAGCTTCAATCACATTTTAATGAACTTTCCAGGGAATGTCCAGCACATAGTTAGGCTGTAGATGTATTCATATCTATTCCATTGCTCTAGAATCAATACTTCACTCAGCGCATGCGCAAACGTGAAATCCACCAACATAGTTTTTCAAGCCCTACCTAGCCCGTTCAAATTTGCAGGGCAGTCGGGAAACAACAATAGCGAACTGGAGCAATGGTTGGACCAAGGCACTGTACACTAGGGAGTTTTTGCAATTCCCCATTTGAGTCGTTTAACTGAGTCGTTGTTCGGAAAGAGGTTTTTCTAGCCCAAGCAATCCAGAAGCTAGCCACTGGAGTCGTACTGTACCATTAGGGAATCGTTGTACGATTGAATGAAACGAATCAAAAGTCACACTAACGTGACTACACTACTCAAAATCTTCATAATTAAGCCCGAGTCAAAGATTACCTTACGTATAATATATTCTTTCATAATGGTTAGTAACAACTTTATCTATATGGTTTAATTTAAATAGATGTGGTAGAAGAAGGAAGGGGACTTGGAAGGGTAATTGTTAAGAAACATCGAAATTCACCTTGGATTAGAGGAATCTCATTCGGGAGATTCAACATGATAAACGATCAAGATGTACCTATCTTATAAACATGTACATACCTGTACCTATTACCTACATATTTACGATATTTTACACTATTTTCCTTTGGCCAATTACGTGTCATTATTGAAAATAATGAACCGCTAATGCGTGACAAAGTGCGAAGATAGCTGTTTCTGTTTCCATTCTACAAATCGACCGCTAACCGTTAAGCATTTCGCGCGCATGCGCAGTGCTCCATTTCTATTCGTAGTTCCTCTCACTCGACTACGACTCAGCGTTGCAAAAACTCCCTAATATCTTCAAAAGATGCCGAGGTAAAAAATTTATAGACGTTAAGACAATGAAACATTTTCTCAATTTGTCTAGCAGTAATTGAATGAATTTATTGAATTGATTCATTTTAACATTAATCTTAACGTGTCTTGAAAATCTCGAAACGTTCACGAATGATTTGAGACTTCAAAGATTTTTCCTTGATTGACTAAAAAGATTCATTATTGGACGAATATAACCGAAATCGCTTGAAAAGTATGTGAAAGGTATGTTAGAATGTGGTGTTCCCTCCAAGGTTAAAATATGGAGGTTGATTACTATATTTATGTTTCGTAGATGCGGTAAGTTAAATTTATTCTTTGTGGTATTCCCAAGTTCACCATAACCTGAGAATTGTTTCATGGGGTAAAAATACTAAGCCAGATTTTTTCAACATTGAAGAGCCTGATAACTATCCAACGGCTTTTCTTTCTTTGGTTCTATCGGAAAATCAATCACCTTCTCTGTTATATTTCATTAAAATATTCCATTATCATTTAAATCAGGCAGGGGGAAAGGCCGCTTTCGTAACCGTCTCGGCGTGGCGGGTGGCGCTGCCGATGTTTTATCAATCACCTCGTAAAAATTGATATTAATGATATGGAGGGGGACCGTGTCGAATAAAAATCGCCTGGGTGGCCTCAGGTGTCAAACGCATTAGGCGAGCGTGTGAGTGTGAAGTGTGAAGTTGACCGTGTGAGTGTGAAGTTGACCGAGTGTGTGAAAGGTCTTACAGCCGGCGGGTCTTTTGCCGCGTGATGTTCATTTTTCAAGCGATCTTCATATCAGCATACTAACATCAGCACAGGTGCCGCATTATCCAAGGTGAGGGCGGTCCCGATTTTAAATGAAAGCTAAAGAATCAAGCGGCTTTCGGTACGTTCAACCAAAAGTTTGTAAAACACAATTTCTTCAAGGAGTAATAAGCAAAAGCTATGGGTCAAGATGGTTTGAATGAAGAAGTGGTTTTAGCGAATTTTCGTACAAAATAAAACTATTGATATGAATTTAAAAAATTTAAAATTTAAATTTCCGAAAATGTTCTTAATTTAAATCCGTTTAGAGGCATTCTGAAACAAATTCTAGAGTTTGAAGCTTTTTAATATATATATATATATATATATATATATATATATATATATATATATATATATATATATATATATATATATATATATATATATATATATATATACTTATATATATATAAATAAGTATATATATAAGTATATATATAATATGTATATATATATTTTTTTTAATTTCATCACCTAACATTTTCCAAAAGAAATTAATAAAACTGTCAAAAAGCCTTTTTTAAATATCGTAAAATACACAACGAGATTTGAGATTTTTCACCATAAAATTGGTGGTTAACAATTCCTTTGCACTCAACGCACTCAAATTTTAGAACAATTCACCATAAATATAATACGATTATTATATTTATTATTATATAACTATATATTATTCGCTCGTACAATCTTGCTGCTTGACTGGAGACTTGTTTATCATAATGTATAAAACGTGGTATCTATAGAAGCAGGAGATATTCAACAACCTACTTTTCATTTAGCTGTTTTTTAATTTTATTTTGATGAGAATGTGCATTAACAAACCAGCCAAATTGATCTAAAGTTCATTCTCGTAGAACCATTAGTAAGGAATTAAAGTCACAGCTCATTCATCTTCTTAGGATAGTTCCGAATACTTATTTATTACATTCTACTTAGCATTATATTCCATATCAGTAATATATTCCTTAAATATTGTCCTAAATTGGTCAACTATTGGTGCTCGGCCAACTACTGGTGCACCTTAATTGGGTTTAGTTTTTCCCGACACATGGATACGCGGAGTCGTAGACAGACACGATACCAAAAGTTATCGTTTGCGGTGGCCAACAATGTAAAAAATGCGAATGAAATTTTCTGATTTCAATGGTGGAAACTATTGGTCAACTATTGGTGCTCGGCCAACTACTGGTGCACCTTAATTGGGTTTAGTTTTTCCCGACACATGGATACGCGGAGTCGTAGACAGACACGATACCAAAAGTTATTGTTTGCGGTGGCCAACTATGTAAAAAATGCGAATAAAAATTTCTGATTTCAATGGTGGAAAGCTTTTACTATCACCATCTTCAAATGATCACAATGCTTTCTCTACATTGTATTGTGTATGATTTATTGCACTGTAAGATGTTTTGTAGGCGATGAAAATGGGTTTCATTTTATGTTGTATTGGTGTTGGCTTTGCTGTTATACCGTGGGGATTTGGATCATTCAACGATCACGAATACAATGACTTTACGACGACACCCCTGGGTTATGGGTTTGAGTGATTTTCACAGCCTTCGGAAGCCGCGGGGCGCGTGAACGCCATTTTCAGAGCTGATGGGAAGCGAACCGGTTTCACGAAGCTGCGAGACGGACGGAAGGAAGATGTGGGCGACTGCGGCGCGGGCGCGTGGGCGGCGCGTCGGAATCAGGTGCGATCTGGTCATTCGAAGCCGGTCAAAGTGGAACACTCAACTGATACCTCGTTATTTACAAGACAAGAGGAGAGTTGAGCACATTTGTCACATTTCCGATTTTGGTTATTTATTGCCTTCTCAGTATCCTTTCTATTTGCTTTTCGGGTCGCTTAAGAACGTCTTCATCCGGCAAGTTGATATTGGAGAGTTTTTGTATTTCTCGTATTGGTATTTCTCGCAAACACGAAAACAAGCTGTTAGAGCGAGCACGATGAATGCTAACCTTTTCGCATTAATTTCTTGTTGCGTTTTCGTAAGCCCAAGAGAAAAATAACTCTTATAGAGACGTTAACGTGACTCTTTTAGTGAATCACTGCTCAAAACTCTGTTGTCACAGTAAACAATTTTCAAAATACAACATAAATTAAGAAACCACGAATACTTACCACTACGTCATATAAAAAGGATTCAGCCGTGAAGAACACGAATCTTTAAAACGTGTAAAATGAACTTTGAAACGAAATCTTGAGAATGAAAAAGCTGAAATCTTCGATAAAACGTTGAAAGCAAGAACAAAATGCCGCTAATGACCCTTCTAGTTGAGGTGCGGGGAAAAAACACGAAAGAAAGACAAATATAAAGGTTAAGCCAACAACAAAAGACGGCACGGGGAAAATTCAGGCGATTTTGTCGGGTGTATGTGAGTGTCCCTGCCAATTTCATGATAAGATTCTAGAGTGTTATCCTAGAAAAAGGTCAAGTTGTCGTCTCGTAATTACGATTCCGAAAAAGCTAAGCACGAGTAAACCTGACTCTTCACGTTCCGAAAAGTGTTTTGACGTTACGAAAACCTCTTTTTGTTTCGGACAGGCCATTTTCGTATACGAGAAAATGAATACAAGAAGTATAACTGCTCATGGTTAGTTCAATTTATAGTGATTGCTTCTCATGTGCTGTGTGAAGCAACTTCGTTTATATTATCGTTGTAGGGAAGCAACTACTTGGAGAAAGTAAACAACTTCTGTTACATTTCTTGTGGTCTCTCAAAATTATCACTGGCCCCCAGAGACATATCTATCTTTGTCAAAACATGATGATAACCGATTCTTTGTGGATGCATACATTAGACCCCGGGGAAGCGTTTAGGCATGGGCGGTTTGGGCGATCCGCCATTTTTGCAGCCATCTCCTTAATTTCAAGCAGTTTATAGTATATTTATGTGATAGAGGTGTTGTCGGCCGTGATGTTGTTCATAGTTGTATGTAATCGGGATTCGGCCCAAGGAGAAAGAAATAATTACAAAATTTTTGTAATTATCGTAATGACGTTTCGGTCACCATTCTTTGACCATCATAAGATAGGCTATAAACAACAAAAAACCTGGTAAACTACCATGGCTTGCAAACATATTTTGCTATAACCATGGTAGTTTACCAGGTTTTTCGTTGTTTATAGCCTGATGATGGTCATAGAATGGTGACCGAAACGTCATTACAATAATTACAAAGATTTTGTAATCATTTCTTTCTCCTTGGGCCGAATCCCGACTATGTACAACCGTGTACCTACAATATTTCTGGACACAAAAGATCGTAACTTAACAAGCCATTTTCTGTAGCAGGAATATAGGCTCAACACCATCTGAATCGGTCCGTTCTTTCTTAGTTCCTCCATTTATACTATACTTCCTGGATTGATGTAGGTTTATCTGACTGATTTGGCCGGAAAAGTAACAAGATGATGATGGATATTCACCATCATAAATGCATTAGGAAGTTTACTACTGAAAGGTACCTCTTGGTTTATTGCGAATGTTGTGAAGGAGGAAGAATGTATACATTTTTCTTTTACTAACCTGACAACCCTCGTTTTCTTCTTGTTTCTTATTTTATCACTTCAAGGATTCCACAACTAAGAAATAACAAATGTGTGAGAGGCGGCACATTTAAGGAAAAAATCCCTAGCAAAGCTTTTGAGAGAACGCCGCATCGATTTAAAACAAGATTTCATCACTTTTTTCGTGAAGTTATTAAGACGGGGACGGATCTCGATTGAATCTTTAGCGCGTTGGGGTCGCTTAAGATGGAATTAATAGGTTTTCCTGGTTTAAGACGCGATGAAAGGCGTGAGAATGAGGGATATCCTCGAGTCTCGAAGTTTATCGGCAGTTTTAATTCCACGACTCAGTCAGGAAGGTGGATGGATGGCATAGTCGTATGGAATGATATGCCGTCTGAAACCTTTGAAAAGGATGTTTAGAGCAAGAGAATGTGTGAAGAGGATGTGTGAGAATCTTCTAATACAAGTTACAACGATTTTTTATTTGGCTGTCAAATTATATCATATAAGCATGATGTGCTTTATAATAAAGAAACAATACATGTCGTCGGAATGAGTTGTGATCTCGAGACAACGTTTGTCTCTTCCTCCTGTACGACCACAAGGCAAAATTACAAAACGAAATATCGTTATGGGTTATTCGCCACTTTATGGGCAGAATGGAAGGAAGAGTTCCACACCTATCATGCAGGCAACCGCTACAAATCAATGTTCCCGTCTCCCAAAACAACTCCATGGTGCCAAAACGTATCAGGAAACAAAGGGAAAGCGTTTTATACCACCATGATACGGTTGAGATGTGGGCACACAAACACCAACTCCTACTTGCACCGGATAGACCCCGACATCCCCCCAATGTGCAGAAGATGCGGTAACTGCGAAGAAACGGCCGAACACATGATCCTGGCATGCGAATCAACCCATCAGAGCTCAGTCCCATACCTAAATAAGCTTTCTACGGTTGCGACAAACCCACATAACCTCGACTTCATCATATCTGAAGCCAATGCAGAACTTTATGAAGTTGTTTACGAACTGGTAGTTACCTTACACATTAAACTCTAATATTGAATAGTTCTATTATATGTTTATTTACTTATATTGTATTATAGAAGTATGCGGACTAAAAAACGGGGCGAGAATCCGAGAACGAAAAACAACAAATTGTATACAAAACAAACTCAAATCAGCAATATGCTAGGTTAGAATAGAAATATTGCTACAATAGATTATTTTAATCTTTTCTATTAAACTATTTCAATCACCACAGAAGGCTTCTATTTATTGTTTTTTTTTTTTCTTTATTTCAACTGTGATTTAATTCGTAAATGGTATAATAGAAACGATATAGGTACCTACCAACAATAAAAAATTAATAAAAGAATACGGGAAACGATCAAGTAGGGAGTGAAAAGTAGGGAAAGTTCGTAGGGGAATTCGATGGATACTGAACAACGGATATTTTTCTAGGGAAAAATCGCATATGGCTAGCCCCAGAAGGTATCCTGGGAAACGACTTGATTTCACATTGCAGTATCCACATTTCCGTTTGGTTGACTAGGTATTATACATGTTTGTCGTTCTCGGTTTCTTGCCCCGTTTTTTATTCCGCATACTTATATAACACAATATGAGTGAATAAACATATGATGGAAGTATACAATATTAGAGGTTAATGTTTAATGATGCGGCAACTGCAAAGAAACGGCCGAACACATGATCCTGGCATGCGAATCAACCCATCAGAGCTCAGTCCCATGCCTACATAAGCTTTCTACGATTGCAACAAACCCATATAACCTCGACTCAATCATATCTGAAGCCAATGCAGAACTTTATGACGCGCTATACGAACTGATAGTTACCTTAAACATTAAACTCTAATATTGTATACTTCTATTATATGTTTATTCACTTACATTAATGCGATAACGGAAATTTTTTTTTATCGGCCATATGTTACCTGTAACAAAGCCAATTGGAGAACAAAAAAATACCTAAAATAAAATAAAAGTTGTATCCGGAAATGACCGAAAGGCGGAATGACTGGAAGGCACCTTTGAATTCTCGAAGGGTTTAGTGCAAGGTATAGAGCACGGAGATACCTGAGCGTAGGTTGGGGCTCTTATGCCTGTATTATATTATCCTAGGGTTGGTTCAAAATTACAGGGCGTCATGATGTAAGGTCTCTGAATAGTGAAGATTTTGGGGGCAAACCAGGACATCATTACTACAACAAGTTCCTATAAATACAGGGTCCTCGCAGGAATATGTCTGAAACAAGTCAAAAATAGATTCTTTGACCGCAATCTGATCGAAAGTGTTTCCTAACAGTTTTCTGAAAAAAAAAAAAAAAAAAAAAATTCTTAGTTTTAACGTTAAAAAAATGAGTTTTTTGGCTAGGACGTCCACTTTTGAATCTTGAAAAATTAATTCATGGTCATCGTTGAAACTGATTACATTACCTTTTAGATTAAGATCCTTCAACGATTTCTGAATGGTTTCAACTGCAATTTTCACGCTTGAAAACAGAAATGTCGCATGCTTCAAAAATTGACAATTTCTCCGCGCACCCAAATCTCTTCCTTTGTAAATTACACTTGCCGATGGTTGGAAAAGCACGTTCAAAATCTCAGCTCAACTCTCCAACGGTATTTTACGTTGCTAATAACGGGAGGAAATGATGTTTTAATGCTGCAACATGTCGATTATTGAAAAAATTACCCTCTATGAACCAATTGGTTTAGTTGTTTTTCACCATGCGTCGAACGGTAACCTTGCAGAGCTCTCCAACTTCGTTAAAATCGAATTTTACACTTTAACTAGCTAGTTAAACATACATAAAATTGAGCCTAAAAATGAACAAAAATGCTGTTAATTCCTTACAAGTAAGACTGGACTCTCTCTCTCTCTCTTCGGGTATATAGTCACTTCTTGTAAAGTGATTAAATCTAAAAATAATGAGCCAAATAATGCTTCCTGAACGTTCGAGAATCGGACAAAGAATGACAGATGACCCAGTCTCAAGCTTACCGCTTGTTACATATAGGTCTGCAGCCGAGGCCGAAAATGGTGATAATTTCAATTCTATTCAATTCAGTTTTATTGTATAACCCGTTGGTTTTAAAAGGAGTTCCTCAAATACATATTAAAAATAGCACTGATATCTTGCCTTCATTTCTGCCTCAACAAACAATGTTAGACTTTTACGTATGATGTATCAAATAATTACTTATATAGGTCTACATAATTTACGTATAATAAATGAGCACTGCATAGTTAACGTAGATCACAATCAATAATGCCTACACTCCACTGCCAAATTTCAATAATAATCCCAAGTCATTGCCAAAATTTCCAAAGCGGTGTTGATGTTCGTTCTATCTCTTGTAGATTTTCATCTTTTTCTTGACCTGTTTTCTGGAAATGTTGAGAGGGGACGGAGGAGGAGTATTCAGATTAATCTCCACTTCTGACCCAGTAGATGTAAAATCCTCCAACGTACTTCGTCCATAGTGAATGATACGTTTTTTTTCCATCAACCAGTTGTTCATCTCCAATCAAGACCTTCCTAAATTCGCGTGTTCGTCTGTCGTAGAACTCGGATGTATTAGATTGGGATCCCTTGAACTTGTAAATGTTCTGGCCCAGTCTCAAGCTTACCGCTTGTTACATATAGGTCTGCAACCGAGGCCAAAAATGGCGATAATTTTGCTATAAGGTTATTACAGAATAACAATATTAAGCCAACATTTAAAGCATCATAAAATCCAAAAATTTTGATCAATAAATTGACAATTTTTGAATTTAAGTCTACCGCTAGCCCAGCCTCACCATGCTCTATTGTTCTTAATCCGCGTCCACTTGAACTTATTAGAATTTGAATTTTCCCAAATGTGATGAAATTTGTCTCTCAATTTTGCAAATTTGTGATCTAAGTTTGCCATTACTTTTCAACTGCATAGGCTTGGCAAATAAGTCCCTTCTTCATTCGACATGTAAATTCATGAGCAAAAACTTCAGACGTCCCGAATACTAAGAAGATTGCTTTTAAAAAAGTGCACTTTTTGAAATAGATTCGGCCACGGACTATCAGTCGTTTCCATAGATGCAACCTTCCATGTTTGGAAATTATAATTATCTTCTATTACATTATCTTTTAATTTAATGTCTTTTAACGTCCTCCATCCTGGAGACAGGCTCAATTTCCACGTTTTCTTAACAATTTAAACTCCATTTCTAATAGCAACCGCTTTGAGATGGCAGACTTGGATTTTCTTGCTCAGAATGGATCAGATTTTCAAGAGTTCAAGCCAAACCTTATCCCAAAGTGGACATTCAGTTTTGGCCTCGCCTCCAAGACTAATACATCCCATACTGAGCAATCCAGCTCGTATATAGGAGTACATACTGCAACTTTTGTGTTGTATTCTCAGTTTTTCGTAGTATGCCAATCGGGGTTGTGCAATAACAGTTCGGAAAGAAAAAACGTCCAGTTCACCTTTAGAAGTATTTAAATGCAGTATTACAGAATGAAAAGGTTTCTTTTGTCGAACTCGTTGGAATAGAAAGGCCCCTCCATCCACGCCCCCGAGCCAGCTTGCAGCGCCCACAGTTATCGTCCATCGACATTAATAAGTAGGAGGTCCAGTCTCTACATCAGCCCGGGCAACTAAACCTCCTAGTTAATTGTTTAGGCGTTTTTATGTTTCAAGGTGTGAACTCGAGATAGGATCGCAAGTTCCAGGATACCCCAGACGGTGTTCCCAGGGGACCTCAATGTGTCGTTGGTCGGCTGAGTTGCCTGACATGATCTGATCCACAAGCACCGGTTTTTTTGGGGTTATGAATTATTATCTTATAGCACCAGAATAACAGGATATTAATTATAGCGCAGTTGGTACCTGTCAGGTTGAATAAAGTTCTACTGGTGAAGTATCACCATATGAGAAAGTTTTCGTAAGCTTACGTATTGCATTTGTGTTGATTTTGCATCCGAGTCAATCTATAGTCAAGGAGATCTGGAAATGTAGAATTTGGAGCACCCATTTTAGAGCATGCTGAACTTTTGTATCGTGTCTGATATAGCGGTTCTTGTATGTGAATCTGCCACAAACAAACACAGTCCTTAATTCTATATATTACCAAGACAACATCAACTTCCCACTCAACACAGAAAGCTCTATTCTACCGTGCGCGGTGATTTCCGGTTATTTTCAGGTCTGTGCAGTTTTTTAATGTTGTCCAAGATTTTTCTTCATTATGTTTGAGTATTTATTAGAGAAATTGAGTTATTTTCACACCACACCACATTCGTCCACTTCACCACGAACATCACATTGGTCCGTCTCTTCCTGATGGATTTTGTACAGATACGCTCGGCAAACTCCGTGACCCGTTTTCAGTCTTGCCATGCTCGAATAAAACTTCTTTTCTAGCCCTGTCATTTCTGTGCGCCATAGTCTCAGTTTGATGTTAGGAAACATGAATTCATACCAATTCCCTGCTGGATGCTTATCATGCCTATCATCCTACCATCTTCTCGCTCTCGTCTTTTCAAATTGTGAGTACATGTCCTTGTACGGGATCAAAGCATTGGCATCTTCCTCGCAGTAGCAGCCCAGTTTCGCAGTTCTTAGTGACATTAATTATAATATATAAGTGAATTTACAATTATTTTAGGAGTAGGTAAGAATGCCGTTATGTTATTGAATTATATGCATGACGAGTATATTAATTTATTCTTTGTACTTTTTAATATGGCTGTATGGAGGAATCTAATGCCAAATATATTTAAAACAAAAAAAAAGAAGTTATTTTCATTTAATTTCAGCTATCAAGCGTCATTTAGTGATATACGAGTTTCACCACTGTCGTATTATTATACATATAATTATTTGAAAGTACATTATCCTTATACATTCTTGTACGGATACGGGGAAGCTATGTGCCACTCCCAACTTGGCATACGGTCTCTTAATATTCTCATTTGAGCACTCAGTGTACACTGGAATTGTTACCTATCTAATAGGTGGTAAAGAAACTTGTTGAAATTGTTCAAGACGCATCCGAATCTCAAGTTATGTACATGATGATCGTGAACGGGACTGTGTGCTCAGCGGCGTGGGAGAAAACAAACTAACACCACGCCCCGTCCAATCCCAATATTTCTTTTTCTTCCGTTATTTACGCAGCCTTTCAGGACATGAAACGGGCCGAACCGAGGAGTGTTTTAAAAACGTCATGCCTCCTCATTGGTTTTAAATCCTTACGGAAATCTTTTAAACTGAGGATTGGTACTGGTTACGTCAAGCAATTGGTTTTTCATGAACATCTGTCGCAGCCAGGGGTTCTTATAATTCTAGTTTAACTTATTTGCAACAATAAATGTTGCAAATCGTTACACAAAGGTGTTATATCCCCGCATTAACAAACTATTTTCTATAGAATGGGGATTGGTCGGGATTTATGCGGATTGTTGAGTCTTTTTCGTTATACGACTGCATTAAATTTCAATAGGGCATCTCTCCTTTGATATGTCCAACTAATCTGGATTAATTTTTACTAAGGGATTCATCCAGACCACCAAACTATACACATCATTCTGACCTACATGTCCAACTAATCTGTATTTTTACTAAGGGACTAAGACTACTGATGTAATGTATTTTTTAGACATATTATAGGGGGGACGCCCTATTGAAATTGAATGCGGGGATATAATAGAAAAGACCCCGAAGGTTTATCATTTCTGTATTGTTTTCTATTTATTGATTTCGAATTCTCTGAATCGGCTGGCATTTGCCAGCATATGTGTATATATACAGGGTGTCTCGCATAAGGTGGTCCGGGCGTGATTCTAGAGCTCATTTCTGATCGAAAGTTCCTGCTAGAGATGTTTTTTTAACGCTTAGTTTTCGAGTAATTCAATTTTTGAGATTTTTTTCGTGTTTTCAACCTTACGTCACTAAAACAGCAATAACGACAATAATTAAAACAGTAAAATTAAGTTTGAGGTTACCGTTGGAAAGAGCGTTAAATTTCCTTCCTATCTAATGCCAAATCAACATTTTTTAATTGGATTCATTTGTTGAAAAAACTGCCGGAACACAAAAATTCAACGAGTATGAGAGAAATTCTAATTTTTTATACCGGCTGTATCTCATTCCTGTACTGTTTTTCGCCTACCTCATACGTAAAAACTGGCCCAAGATCTCAGCTTTCTATCGGTATAATCAATTTTTATTTTACTTTACTAATTAGAGGATAAAAGTATGTTTGTATGTTGTAAAACGTGGTTTTTTTCTATGAAATCGTGGGTTTCCGTGAAAAATGACCCTCCGAGAAAATTCGAGCTTGGGGCCGGTTTCTATGTATTTTTTCGCGCTAAATCGAATGGTAACACTTGCAGATCTCCCCATTCAGTTGTAATAGAGTTTTACACTTCAACTAACTAGTTTTAACCCTAAAACACATACAATTAAGCATAACAAACGAACTAAAAATTCGTAAATACAATTTAGTACGCTTTGTGCTATGAGAAAATGAGACAAGAGAGAAGTTAGCTCTAGGAAAATAGAGAAGTTTATTTTATCGCTCCCTCTATCACTTCCTCGCAATCACTTCCACATGTCCTTTAGAGGCTCCTTACCAGATTTTAGAGCTCTGATAGGATGTAAAACGTTGGTCTGATGACGAGACATAACAATTTGTGACGGATTTTCGGAGCGCATTTCTGTTTCCTTTTCTTACTTTAATCTGTCGGCTACGAGAATCCAGTAAACCGAAGTAATTACTGAAGCGTTGTAGGATGTGGATGTGTTAGAGGGGATTGTGAGTATCGAGGAGGATTCCCAGTGGCGTCGGGGTGCCATCCGTTCCGCTCCCTCTTCCGATTGTCCCCAGCATTCGCCACGGACCCCGAGGAATTCCTTCTTACAACCTCAGGTAATACGAGCAATCTTTACACCAACCACTCCACACAATGGGAACCGTTTTTCCTTATAATAGTTTTCCATTCCATTGAGTTAACTAATCGCAGTTTTCTTCGAAAATCTATCGCATTTTATGCAATAACAGCATTGCGAAGAAAATTATGCACACTGAAAAACGTTTGGTAGCTACTCAACTTACGCATGGTTGGTTTGAAAGTGTACCAAGGTTGTGGAACACTGTTTTCACTTTCGAGATATGGGGGGGGATCAATATGTCTACTTGCATTTAGTATTAGACCAATCTGGGACCATTCTGCATAACCTCGGTTCCGTGTGTGTCTGTACAAATCCTTGTAACAAGATTTATTTCTGTAATTCGAATTCGGATATTGTAGAATATGAGCTGTACCCTATTCGCTTCATTGCTCAAAAACCAGTACTACATGCTGAGCATGCGGAAGCGTAAAATTCTTCAAGCATGATTTTCTTTGGGATTAATTGCCGGATCAGAGACTCGGAGTGTGGACAGGTGCCGGCGATTTAATCATCGCTTATTAATATCATCGCGATCGTATCATTAGATACTGCGCATACGTAAATGTGAAATTCTTGTAACAAGTTTTTTTTCTTCATAAAGTATTATTGAATGAAACTAATACGGTGTTAATTGCTTGGTTGATATTGTGAATGATATTATTGATGGTTGGTGTGTTCTCTTGGTCTTTGCCTCGTCGTTTTTCGCCCCTTCTTTTGGATTACCCCATTGGTCGTCTCAGTACAGGAGTCCTGCCCTATCTTCAAGACCTAGGCAGCGAAATTTCTACCGTGAGCTCCGCAGATGCATGGCCACTGCCC
Source organism: Adelphocoris suturalis (assembly GCA_030762985.1). Taxonomy (NCBI): domain Eukaryota; kingdom Metazoa; phylum Arthropoda; class Insecta; order Hemiptera; family Miridae; genus Adelphocoris; species Adelphocoris suturalis. The sequence goes on from CM061044.1 coordinate 107,755,974, forward strand.
GGACAGCACATTCAGCCTTCATTTCTGCCTCAACAAAGGTTTTACGTATGATGTATCAAATAATTACTTATTTAGGTCTACATAATTCAAGTATAATAAATGAGCACTGCATAGTTAACATAGATCACAATCAATTATGCCTACACTCCACTGCCAAATTTCAATAATAATCCCGGGTCATTGCCAAAATTTCCAAAGCGGTGTTGATGTTCGTTCTAGGTATTTCTTGTAGATTTGCATCTTCTTCTTGACCTGCTTTCTGGAAATGTTTGGAGGGGACGGAGGAGGAGTATTCAGATTAATCTTCACTTCTGACCCAGTAGATATAGAATCCTCCAACGTACTTCGTCCATAGTGAATGATAAGTTTTTTTTCCATCAGCCAGTAGTTCATCTCCAATCAAGACGGCATGCTTCCCGTCTTTTCTTGCTTGAAAGAACTTGGACAAGAGATGCTTCCTAAATTCCCGTGTTCGTCTGTCGTAGAACTCGGATGTATTAAATTGGGATCCCTTGAACTTTTAAATGTTCTGGCGTACTTTAGATTTAGAGAAATTATTAGCAAAATGAATGTGACCTGGTCTACTTCTAGACTAGAAGGTTGGTTGGTGCCTAAACGTCTTACACCTATAACTTCATAATCCTGAAGAACGCAATTTAATTCCGTTATAAAAATATCCATCACCTTCCTCTTGAGAATATTCATGTTTTGTTTCCATTCTAGAACGTTATGAAGAATAAGATCGTTTGTGTTGTCCTTGCGCCGGTTCTGTTTCATATTATTTTTTTCAGATAACGCTAGATTTTCTTCTATACTGTCAATTCTCTTAGAAATTTATGAGCAAGATAGTTTCTTGGCTGTTAGCAATTTCTTGCGACTGAGCATGCACCTGTAAATGTTTCGTAATTAAAAAAAACTTATTATTAATAATCAAGTATTATTACTCATAATACAAGTTACACCTACTTGAACAAATGTCAGCAGTTGGTTGAAAGGCCTTCAATAGTGTTGAGGTCATATATGTCAATAGACATTCCTTCGTAATAAATGTCAGCTGCCGTTATTCAATGGCCTTGAATAGAGTAAAATGTGTCAAAATCACATTCCTTCGCAATCGGTGATCATTTTTTTCTTTTCAATAATAAATAAATGATACCTTTACTATTTGTTTATTTATTCTGTCTCGTTTAATAACTTCACAAATTGAGTGTTACACAACTCGCGCAGCGCCCTGTGCACATATTATATCTAATAATATCATCGGGCCTGATTGATATAAGAAACCTCGTCGATTTCGTAGTGTTCGGAGATCGTTAACAAAACGGTCACGTTGGCCACATTTGCATAATCCCTTATGGTTTTAGTTGTAGGTAGGTTGTTAGTATACTCAATAGTGAAGCATTATTAAATTAGGGCTATCATAGTAATCTGGCACACCCACTCTGCCCCGCCCCGCTCCAATTTCTCTCTAATAGGCGTGGATTCACGATCAGAAACCGCCTTTTGGCGGGAAGTTGTTTTTCGTGAATCGAGTATCGACAAGATTTCTAACGCTGGCCATACCCTATTTCAAACTTTTAGGGTACCTGCCTTGTTTTTGATTGTGGTAATGATAATACTGATAGTGATCTTCGAAGCATCAGGTGCGCGGGATCCGTCAGCTGCCCCAAGCTTTCAACGCGGGTCGCCTGGGGGACTTTGGAGCCCTTACCGATTTTCTTTAGACTTTTATATCTCGGTAAAGAATCAAACCCTTGGTCGTGGAGAATTTCAGTAAATCCAGAAATCTTCAAATTATTTTTTGAATCTAAAATACTCATTAAGAATAGAGTTTTTGAGTTTTCTCGTATATGAAAATGGCCTTTCCGAAATGAGAAGAAGTTTCCGTTACGTGGAAACTCTTTTCGGAACGGGAAGAGTCAGCCTTAGTCGTGCTCAGCTTTTTCGGAATCGTAATTACGAGACGACAACTCGACCTTTCTCTAGGATAACACTATAGAATAACTTAACAACTATCATGCAGTTTGCATGGACACATATACACACACTCACCCAACAAAATCGCTTCGCTCTTCCCCGTGCCGTCTTTTGTTGTTGGTTTAACCTTTGTATTTGTCTTTCTTTCGTGTTTCTTTCGTCTCACCTCTACCAGAAGGGTCATTAGTGGCATTTTGTGCTTGCTTTCGACATTTTATCGATGATTTCAGCTTTTTCATTCTCAAGATTTCATGTCAAGGTTCATTTTACACGTTTTAAATGTTCATGTTCTTTTCACGGCTGAATCTTTTTTGTACAATGCAGAGGTAAGTGGTCGTTGTTTCTTACTTCATGTTATATTTTGGAAATCGCATACTGTGAGGATTGAGTTTTGAGAAGTGATTCACTACAAGAGTTACATTAACGTCTCTATAAGAGTTTTCCTTTCTCTCGGGCTTACGAAAACGCTACGAGAAATCACTGCAAAAAGGTTAGCATTCATCGTGCTCGCTCAAACAACTTGTTTTCGTGTTTACAAGAAATACCAATACGAGAAATACAAAAACTCTCCAGCATTAAATTCTTTACCAAATTGACCATCGGAAAATTGTAGAACTTATAGTAACGCTGCGAAATGTTGGATTGTTTTGGGGCACAATAGTGAAGTATTCGGTTGTGTAGAACAGCATCGAAGAGTAACGGTGTCGAAAACAGGTGAAATACAAACATTTATGATGATGAACAACGGCGTCGAAAGATAGCGGCGTATAAAATAAGGAGTTATATACGGTAACGCTCAAGTAGAAGATTTGCCCTTGTTTTCGACGCCGTTCCTCTTCGATGCCGTTCTATGTCGCATAACCGTGTCGAAAGTTTTAGGTACGAAAACTCCAGGCGTGTAGCGCCGTCGAAAGACAGCGGTATCGAAAATGATACTATAAAACCTTCTTCTCCTCCTCCTTCGTCGGGTGCTAGCGTTAGGCAATCTGCAATTGTTAGTTGATTGGCGGATTATTATGAAGGCGCTACAGGGTTGTTTAGTAATGAATTAACCAACCATTGTAATCGACCAAGAAAAACTTTTTTTAATCCCTCCCTTCAAGATTTGTCGGTTCCCACTTAAGGATAGGTGGATTCCATAAATCAACTAAATTGAAAACCGTCCAAATCTTTTTTTCCGAAACTACTAGACCATAAATCTTACAATGGCTGGGGATGTGTCTGCAACATCGGCATAATTTTCGATAAACCTTGAGGGGTGAAATTTAAGGAGCGAAAAGTAAAAAGTTCCAGTCTGATCACAGCATGACCGTATGAGCGAATTTTCGTAAATTAACATACCTACCTACTATATTACGTTAGATTCTTTTGAAAATTAAGGACTTTGAGGGAAAAGAAATTGTTAACTACCAATTTTATGGCAAAACTCGTTCTAAATAATATTCTGCGATTCAAAAAGAAATTTTTGATGTTTAACTTTTCTGCAGTTTTTATCGATTTTTTAGCATATTTTAATGAAATTAAGTACATTTTTCGGCATAATTTTGTAAATAAATTGTTTAATGTTCTATTTTATATTTAATAAACTTTATCTGAGTAATATCCTGCTAAAAAATATAAATTTAACAATTTTGAACGTTTGTTGCTATTTTTAGTGATTTTGACATTTCATGTCTTTGCTATGGCACACAACCAAATTTTCGTTATGTTACGTTACGTAACGAAATATGCTCAATTGACATTTCATGTCTTTGCTATGGCACACAACCAAATTTTTGTTATGTTACGTTACGTAACGAAATATGCTCAATGATTATTATGATTCGTAGAAGTGAGGTAGGTAGGTACCTATATGATTATAGCTGAAATTTGGCTATATGATTTTTGACATTTTATGTCTTTACTATGGCACATAAATGAAAAAGCGTCACGCGGGGAGCGTCACGCGGGGACCGTCACGCGAGGACCGAAACGCGGAGAGCGTTACGCGGAGATTCCCTAATGATCCCACGATTCTGTGATTTGGTATGTGGGCCCTTGAGGGACTTCTGAACACAACTGACCGATCCCAGATCAGCTGAGTGGCTCTAGAGTCTAGTTTTTGACATTTTATGTCTTTGCTATGGCACACAACCAAATTTTCGTTATGTTACGTTACGTAACGAAATATGCTCAATGATTATTATGATTCGTAGAAGTGAGGTAGGTAGGTACCTATATGATTATAGCTGAAATTTGGCTATATGATTTTTGACATTTTATGTCTTTACTATGGCACATAAATGAAAAAGCGTCACGCGGGGGAGCGTCACGCGGGGAGCGTCACGCGGGGAGCGAAACACGGAGAGCGTTACAGGGAGATTCCCTAATGATCCCACGATTCTGAGATTTGGTATGTGGGCCCTTGAGGGACTTTTGAACACAACTGACCGATCCCAGATCAGCTGAGTGGCTCTAGAATCCAGTTTTTTCCCCTAATGATCCCACGATTCTGAGATTTGGTATGTGGGCCCTTGAGGGACTTCTGAACACAACTGACCGATCCCAGATCAGCTGAGTGGCTCTAGAATCCAGTTTTTTCCCTAATGATCCCACAATTCTGAGATTTGGTATGTGGGCCCTTGAGGGACTTCTGAACACAACTGACCGATCCCAGATCAGCTGAGTGGCTCTAGAATCCAGTTTTTTCTTTAATGATCCCACGATTCTGAGATTTGGTATGTGGGCCCTTGAGGGACTTCTGAACACAACTGACCGATCCCAGATCAGCTGAGTGGCTCTAGAATCCAGTTTTTTCCCTAATGATCCCACGATTCTGAGATTTGGTATGTGGGCCCTTGAGGGACTTTTGAACACAACTGACCGATCCCAGATCAGCTGAGTGGCTCTAGAATCCAGTTTTTGACATTTCATGTCTTTGCTATGGCACACAACCAAATTTTCGTTATGTTACGTTACGTAACGAAATATGCTCAATGATTATTATGATTCGTAGAAGTGAGGTAGGTAGGTACCTATATGATTATAGCTGAAATTTGGCTATATGATTTTTGACATTTTATGTCTTTACTATGGCACATAAATGAAAAAGCGTCACGCGGGGGAGCGTCACGCGGGGAGCGTCACGCGGGGAGCGTCACGCGGGGAGCGAAACACGGAGAGCGTTACAGGGAGATTCCCTAATGATCCCACGATTCTGAGATTTGGTATGTGGGCCCTTGAGGGACTTCTGAACACAACTGACCGATCCCAGATCAGCTGAGTGGCTCTAGAATCCAGTTTTTTCTCTAATGATCCCACGATTCTGAGATTTGGTATGTGGGCCCTTGAGGGACTTTTGAACACAACTGACCGATCCCAGATCAGCTGAGTGGCTCTAGAATCCAGTTTTTTCCCCTAATGATCCCACGATTCTGAGATTTGGTATGTGGGCCCTTGAGGGACTTCTGAACACAACTGACCGATCCCAGATCAGCTGAGTGGCTCTAGAATCCAGTTTTTTCCCCTAATGATCCCACGATTCTGAGATTTGGTATGTGGGCCCTTGAGGGACTTCTGAACACAACTGACCGATCCCAGATCAGCTGAGTGGCTCTAGAATCCAGTTTTTTCCCTAATGATCCCACAATTCTGAGATTTGGTATGTGGGCCCTTGAGGGACTTCTGAACACAACTGACCGATCCCAGATCAGCTGAGTGGCTCTAGAATCCAGTTTTTTCTTTAATGATCCCACGATTCTGAGATTTGGTATGTGGGCCCTTGAGGGACTTCTGAACACAACTGACCGATCCCAGATCAGCTGAGTGGCTCTAGAATCCAGTTTTTTCCCTAATGATCCCACGATTCTGAGATTTGGTATGTGGGCCCTTGAGGGACTTTTGAACACAACTGACCGATCCCAGATCAGCTGAGTGGCTCTAGAATCCAGTTTTTGACATTTCATGTCTTTGCTATGGCACACAACCAAATTTTCGTTATGTTACGTTACGTAACGAAATATGCTCAATGATTATTATGATTCGTAGAAGTGAGGTAGGTAGGTACCTATATGATTATAGCTGAAATTTGGCTATATGATTTTTGACATTTTATGTCTTTACTATGGCACATAAATGAAAAAGCGTCACGCGGGGGAGCGTCACGCGGGGAGCGTCACGCGGGGAGCGTCACGCGGGGAGCGAAACACGGAGAGCGTTACAGGGAGATTCCCTAATGATCCCACGATTCTGAGATTTGGTATGTGGGCCCTTGAGGGACTTCTGAACACAACTGACCGATCCCAGATCAGCTGAGTGGCTCTAGAATCCAGTTTTTTCTCTAATGATCCCACGATTCTGAGATTTGGTATGTGGGCCCTTGAGGGACTTTTGAACACAACTGACCGATCCCAGATCAGCTGAGTGGCTCTAGAATCCAGTTTTTTCCCCTAATGATCCCACGATTCTGAGATTTGGTATGTGGGCCCTTGAGGGACTTCTGAACACAACTGACCGATCCCAGATCAGCTGAGTGGCTCTAGAATCCAGTTTTTTCCCTAATGATCCCACAATTCTGAGATTTGGTATGTGGGCCCTTGAGGGACTTCTGAACACAACTGACCGATCCCAGATCAGCTGAGTGGCTCTAGAATCCAGTTTTTTCTTTAATGATCCCACGATTCTGAGATTTGGTATGTGGGCCCTTGAGGGACTTCTGAACACAACTGACCGATCCCAGATCAGCTGAGTGGCTCTAGAATCCAGTTTTTTCCCTAATGATCCCACGATTCTGAGATTTGGTATGTGGGCCCTTGAGGGACTTTTGAACACAACTGACCGATCCCAGATCAGCTGAGTGGCTCTAGAATCCAGTTTTGACATTTCATGTCTTTGCTATGGCACACAACCAAATTTTCGTTATGTCACGTCACGTTACGCTTACAACCGAGTCGTTGCTAGGGAAATGGTACTTCGTCGTTTTTCATCCCACAAAATTCGTTGACCATTCGTTCGAAAGCTCTCGATTTATCCAACCATATTATGTTAACTACTGCAAAGTGCGTGGCAAACAAGCTGAGTTATGAGCATGGTTATTTGAATAATTGTTTACACACAGGTGATCATTCTCAATAATTGATATTGTGAACATGATAGCAACCGCTTGCTAATTTCTGATGATTTCATTGAGCTGTAATTTTGTTTGAAGCTGTAATTTTGTATGTAGCCTCTTTAGGAAATTTACTAGACGATGCCCAATCCGGATCAGCTGAGTGGCTCTTAGAGCTTGCATACGAGTCTGCAACACATACGAGTCTGCAACTAAAGACATGAAATGTCCCAATGTGTTGCAGACTCGTATGCAAGCGTTTGTTTTTGTTTTCTGACGATTTCCGCTTACAACCGAGTCGTTGCTAGGGAAATGGTACTTCGTCGTTTTTCATCCCACAAAATTCGTTGACCATTCGTTCGAAAGCTCTCGATTTATCCAACCATATTATGTTAACTACTGCGAAGTGCGTGGCCAACAAGCTGAGTTATGAGCATGGTTATATATGAATAATTGTTTACACACAGGTGATCATTCTCAATTACTGATATTGTGAACATGATTGCAACCGCTTGTTAATTTCTGATGATTTCATTGAGCTGGTGTTTTGATGATTTGATTCATAGCAGGTGATCCGAATATTGCGAGAACAGTTTGATTTGTGAAGAGGTGGTTAAATCATTTAATAGGTAATCATTTTAATAGACGAGTCTGCAACTAAAGACATGAAATGTCCCAATGTGTTGCAGACTAGTATGCAAGCGTTACTAATGATTATCGTTTGCTTGCTCACTACCGAAGGTAGGGAAGCTTTGTGTTTTTTGTAAGGATCTCAAAAATGACAATATTGCGCATTTTAAAGAAATTTTGATACAGTCTACCCGATCCCAAAGTGTCAACTGCAATAATTCTATAGATCTAATATGAAAGGTGTTCACCTATTTTTGGCTCATAGCACCCATGGGTGTGGAGCGATCGAGCTGTCGAGAAGTTAGGACCAATTAGACCCCAAGTGAAGTCTATGTGCGAAAGAACGGATTTTTTTTCAGAATTCTTTTTGAAATTTGACCAATTTAAATTGCTAAAAAATGCTGGCCAATGAACTCGTCCTCTAGTTTGGAAAGCTTGATTTTTTTCGCGCAAGAACGGAATTTTTATCTTAATTCTAAGGAGAGTTATCGTCGGGAAGGAAATGTATATTATATATATATATATATATATATATATATATATATATATATATATATATATATATATATCTAATATATAACATTCTCGTGTCACAGTTTTCGTTGCCATACTCCTCCGAAACGGCTTGACCGATTTTGATGAAATTTTTTGTGCTTATCCGGTATCTATGAGAATCGGCCAACATCTATTTTTCATCCCCCTAAATGTTAGGGGTAGTCCACCCCTAAATTTTTTTATATTTTTTAGACAAAATTTTTAATTTCTATTTTAATTAACGTCTGCCAAGTTGGGTGGGCAGTATAACTTCCTCAAGCGAGCGAAGCGAGCAGCATCCTCTACAGAAGTTAAACCTACCCTTAGAGATCTACCGTTTGCGAGCGAAGCGAGCAACATCCCCTACATGTTTCAATTGTAATACATTCCATGTATACAGCCACACTTTGCGAGCGAAGCGAGCAACATTCCCTACATACCACACTTTGCGAGCGAAGCGAGCAACATTCCCTATATGCCACACTTTGCGAGCGAAGCGAGCAATTTACTGGGGGGTCCGGGGGGCTCGCCCCCCGGCTGGACGTGGAGGCGGAGCGAGCCGGAGCGGCTAGTATATATATATATATATATATATATATATATATATATATATATATATATATATATATATATATATATATATATATATATATATATGAAAAACTTGGATTCGATTCAGAATGTCTCAAAACGGATTTCAGTGAAGAAAATTTTCGAAAATTTTGATTTTATTGGTTTCGGAGTCATCGCAATAGCTTTATTATTTACGAAAATTCGCTAAAACAATCAGCGCGAGACTTCACACTTCTTTCCCAACTTCTTTAAATGAAGCATTCTTGTCCGACTAATTATTAACTATACCTACGAGTATAGATACTCAATTCACGAGTTGTCTCTTTTAGTAAATACATGTGAAATCCAGTAGGTACATACTTTATCTTCTTGCTGAACGCAGGCAAATAGCGTTACAAACGGCAGGAAACGACAAAAAATGACCCAAACAGCATGTCATTTGGGAAATTTGAAGTTAATAGGCGAAAAGTTCGAAAAATATCGAAAACCCAGGTTTTTTCACCCATTAAATGTGAAGCTAAAAAGTTCCAGTCATGCAGCATGAACATTTGGTTTTTTGCAGTTTTTATAGATTTTTTAGCAAAGAAATTTAAGTAGGTACATTTTTCAGCATAATTGTGCACATAGATTTTTGAATGTACTATTTCATAGTTAATAAACTATATATGAGCAATATTCTGCTAAAAAATATAAATTTAACAATTTGTATCCCTTTGTAGTCATTCAGTAATTTTTTTTAGAATTTTTTGAAATTTGATCAATTTAATGTGCTCAAAAAGTGCTGGCCAACGAATACATCCTTACGTTTGGAAAGCTTGATTTTTTGGCGCAAGAACGGAATTTTTATCTCGATCCTAAGGAGAATTATCGTCTGGAATGAAACGTAAATATATTAAAACATTTACAATGTATAAATATTATGAAAAAGTGTTCAACTCTGGGATTTTTTCTTACCTATGCTTCAAAACAGATTTGAATGAAGAAATTTTTTAAAAATTTTCCGAGCCATTGCAATAGTTCACTGTCTGCTTATGGTATATGAACCAAATCTCAGCGATTTTTTTATGTCGATCAGGGTGGTCGTTCCGCTCATCACTTCACAGACAGACTGACAAACACTCGTGTGCTTTCAGGATTCGGGCCCCATAGAAATGGGAGTTCTGGAAAAATGTTTTAGGCCGATTGCATAACATCCCATTTTGACCCTTACGGGATACTGGGGAAGTAAAAATGGTGCAGTGAAGCATGGCCAGGTGTTAGGTAACTATTTTATCTAATCAATGTTTCATTGCTTACTTACTTCATTGGTTACTGTCATGCAGACCAAGACCATATGAGCTTTGTTTTTTACTTCATATTATGTCAATTTTTTTCAAACTTTGAGCTCAGGTTGCTTAGAAATCCTAAACTATTGAACTATGTTGAACTATTTGATTGTGGGAGGTGTGGGGGTGATCTGTCCATCCGCCACTTCCTGGAGGACTGCCCAGACCTTATGGACCTCCGAGTCTAGCGTCGGCCCCCTCCGTGGGTTGACGTTTTATCTGGACCAGACAAGGTCCGATCCCTGTTGTCGTACCTGAGAGCCGCTGAGCTCTACTACAAACTGTGATATCAGATGTATTTTTGTACAATCTAGTAACAGTTTTATTCATTTTGCTAATTATATATAGTGACATATATATTTAGTTATTAGCCTATCTTGATCTAATCTTAGTTGTATTATTTTGTTTTTGAGGTTTTTTATCCGCTTTGGCTAAACAGTGGCCATCACTGTTCCCCTCCGATTTGCCAGTAGAGTCCATCATGTCACTCGGTTTGATGTCGGAGGGCAACATGATGGCCCCCTTTGGAATGTGCTACTTGCAGTGTCCCTTTGGATTATGTTGAACCATACCCGTACCGCCATAAGGGCAGTCCTGTATCTGAGGTATTTCCCTTCCTCGTCCTTATTATGGGAAAAGAGTTGAAATAATCTCAATTAATAGCATTTTGTATAAATACGAAACCCCTATTATGGTTCATTTTATGGGATCTATGCACTACTTTTAGTGGTTAGCTTCATAATGTAGCTTAGGACATAACTGCTATAAGTAATAATTTGGTTTTCAGCCTTTTAGCGAATTTTCAAATAAAAAATGAGCAATTTAAATGGCTTGGCCATTTTAAAAGTGGGTTTGAAGGGTCGGGGTACAATTAATTCCGTTTCGTACATCAAAGAACACAATCATGATTTTAACGTCGTACACACACACACACACACACACACATATATATATATATATATATATTATATTCCCTCGCATCTATACATCCCACAGAGAGCAAGCGAGGCGAGCAACATCCCCTACATATTTCAAATCAACCTCAGTGATCCACCGTTTCCAATCACTCTACATGTCCCACTCAACAGTGAAGACCTACGGATCTATATAGCCATACCGAGCAAGCGAAGCGAGCGAGTATACTATAAACGAGGTTTAATAGTTACAGACCAGCGATCCGCGCAAAGGCCTATCTAATACATATATAATAAATCTTTGTGTAATAATTTGCAGCGTTTTTAAAATGTATTTTTTTTTTAATTTATTGATGTATTTATTTATTTTATTTATTTTTTTTTTTTTCAAGAAATTGATACAGCAATATAATACATAAATGTGATTGTTACACAACTAATATCTCAATGATTTTCGCTTCCTCACTACCGAAGGTACATGGGACGCTTTGTGTTCTTGCAAGAAGTCGAAAAAATTGATACCTTCAAAAATCAAAATTTCTCCTAGCTTTTTGCGTTTCAGAGCTTACTTATCAATTTTCGTTACGAGTCTGTTGTCACGCCCGAAATTGGGTATGACAAGTTTTGCCAATTTTGATGACATTTTCAAGGATTGTGCGGTTTAGCTCCTAGACAGTTCCCTATAACTGTCATCAACGTCGGAATAATAGTAGCCCGTGCGCATGCGCAAACGAGAGTTCATTATAACGTCGATTGTTCATTAGCTATTGGTCTGATTTTGTTCAAGGCCGGGGAGTAGTTGGGTATATCTTCCAGGAATATGCCATATAAATTATATCGCGATTGGTTGAGTAATTACTACTTTGCACGTGCAAAAATAAAATTCGTTGACGGGAGGCAAAACTCCAAAACTCTTGAATCGATTTTTTTGAAATTTCCAGGGATTAGGGTTAGGTCCTAAATGATGTCCTATGATTTTTATTGTCGTTGGATTAATACAACTTGAATTTCGCAACGTAATTCATGGAATCAACGGAATTAATGCAAACTTGAATTTCCTATAACGTCGATTTCTCATGGCCTATCTCTCCGATTACCGCCTCCGTTCAACCCCTTTCGTATTGAAACTAGTGACATAAATGTTCCAAATAAGACCGAAGTTTTAATGTAATATAATGAGATTCACGAAAACCAGAACAACCAGCGTAAACACCAAGATTTATCAATGTTACCCCCTCCACTCACCCTTTTCCATTTTACCCTTCGTCTCATTCCGTTTCCTATTTGAAACTTGTAGAAAAAAAAAAGAATCACTAAAATCAGATGAGAATAGTATTTGCAGAGTTTTTGAATGTGTATGATCTATGTTTGTTGAAACGGAGAGTAAGTAGACAGAAGTAAAGTAAGTTGAGAACTGACGGAGTGTTAACGAAGAGTAGGTAAGTTGAGAACTGAATAAAATATGTTCTGCTAACAAAGTACGAAAATCCCAGTGTAGTAGTACAGTATTAACTTTTTAATTGCCGGAGAACGGAACATCGTAGAGCAAAACGGATTACAAATTCCGATGCCATACCTCAATTTACTAACTAGAACACAATTTGGTGAATTTTGATCAATTTCCATGGTCTGGCAAGGGACGGGAATTCTTAGCTGTATCTGCCGAGGGTCTGTACAATCTCTACAGGGCTTAGCTTAGGGTAACTAGAGGCATTATTTCTAACAAGGTAGTAAGTACCTTATTTGAGTATGATTTTGAGCTATGGCACACTTACATCATTCAGTTATACATAGGAGCAAAGCGTAGGTGTATTGCGGGTTACATCACCAAAGCAGGCCTCTGTCTGGTTGTGTTTAGTATCCATATCTAATTCTTCTTGACCTTTTCGACGCGGTTGATCTTCGATGCCGCTAACCCCCTTCCGTTTTATACTGGGTTTATACGCCGCTGTTCTTAGGCTCTAGTATCCCCTATTTTATACACGGTTATTCTTCGATGCGGTTGTACACTACATTGAGATATTATTTGAAAAACCTCCTTTTTATACGCGGTTACTCATTCGACGCGGCTGTTCTTCGACACGGCTGTGCGTTCCCAAGTATTCACGTTTTACGTATGTAAATATCTTGTTGAAAGGCCAAGGAAGTCTTTATTTCATCAGTTATCTTGAAGGTGTTGTTAAATTATTTCATATTATGAACGCTACGATTAGATTGAAACATGTACCTTTCCAGTGGAAAGCTGTGGAGTTCATAATGATCCCCAAACCAGGAAAGTCACAAAACAACCAATATTGAAGGCTAGAAATTCGATTACAAATCGTCAGTTCGTGTTTCGTTCCGTGGATGACATTCTACAAGATCAAGTCCACCGAATCCCTAACATGTTGAAAAAGGCTCTAGAAGTTTTACAGTTATTTGCTAGCATTTTCTTGGATGTGACGCAGGCCTTGAACAAGGTTCGACGCGAAGGACTTGAGTTCAAACTGTGAAGGGACCTTCCAAGGCAGGAATTCTTACGACTAAAATCATCCCTTGAGAATATTAGATATTGTACTAAATTCAAACAAAATTTCTCAAGCTGATGCAGTAAAATACGTGGGTATGGTCCTTGACTCCAAGCTACAATGAAATAGACACATTAAAGAGAAATAGGAGAAACTAATAATTACGTTCAAAATGATGTAGTGGTTGTTGGGAAGGAATTCTCGTCTCTCAGTTCGCCACAAACTGCTTATATTCTAGCAGATTATTCGCCCCATCTATTCCTAGGGGATCCAGCTCTAGGGATGGACTACGAAACCAAATATTATAAATCGTTTCTTAATGACCCAGAAAGTCTCCGTATAAAATTTCAACTTCCTAGGGTGAAAAAGAGAGAGTTTTGCTCACTCGGCTGATCAGAAAAGGGCCTTACATTTCAGTAGTTTCTTAATGCATCAAAGAATCTCCTTGTAAAATGTCAACTTCCTTGGGTAAACAGGAGAGAATTTAGCTCACTCAGCTGATCAGGAAAGAGACCTACATTTCAATCGTCACTTATGCCACAGTATGCCATCATTAAATGTTGAAATGACCGGTTTACCATTATCATGACGATATAGTGCTGGGCTACCAACAATTACAAACTGACTAAAATCGTTCAACATTGTCGGACTTTTAACTGTTACAAGAAAATTACGTTCACCCATGCGCTGAGCGTACTGCTGATTCAATCATGATGAAACTGATATGGGACCATCTAGAGCTAAACCCACGCTATTACTGAAAATTTCATTAAAATCCAACCGAAATTGTGGAAGTTATGGCTGTTGCAAGGAATTGTGGACAGATGGACGGACGGACGAAAACCACATTTTTTCAGGAGGCCATGAAACGCAAAATACGAATTTCAAAAGTAAAAACAAAGCTTCCACTGTCTTGCAGACTCGGAAGCAAAATATAAATTTACCTAATTAGCTAATGCCATGGTGCGCGACTGGGACTTTTTGTGAATACGAAATATGATTGATTTCATATTATAAAGTGAGCTTAGAAAGTGCGTGGGTACACAATCCAGCCCCGGTGGCAGGTATACGAGGAAGGCCAGGACCTCCCCTTTTTTGTTCCGTTTCGCCTGGAAACTTAAGACCCATTAACCCGGTCCTAATAGCTCCCGTATTTACATGGCAGCCTGCTCGCGGGAGTCTTCACCAATCATAGCGTCCGTCGGGTCGAGTCAGCTTCGCCGGGTTATGACCGGCCTTTTTTGCCGCTAAACCGTACGGGATGAGCTTCGCCGGTAAATGTGGCTGCACAATTTGAAAAATATATATCTTTTTTTCCAGTCAGAAACAAAAACTAAAGAGTTGCCGGTCGGAGGTATCACATAAAACCTGTACCGTTGAGAAGAAAGGGACTAGTCTCCAAGCCAAGATACAACAGACACTAACCTTGGGCTACCGTACACTGCACATTTCTTTTCTCGAAGGAAATAAAGTACATGGGGTAAGGGTGATAATTTCTTGAAAATCAGTTTGAAGGGGTTTAATATCCCCTCAAACTTTGTCATTTCGTTTCAAAGTGCGTAGAATCCAAAGTTGCAATGTCCGTCCGCCGTTCGCCGTCCGGGCCATAAAAGGCCTTAGAATTTACTTAAAAAATCCGTTCTTTCGCACATAGACACCACTTGGGGTCTAGTTGGTCCTAACTTCTCGCCAGCTCGATCGCTCAACACCCATGGGTTCTATGAGCCAAAAATAGGGCATAGCGGCACGTCACCAGGGGCGTAGCAGAACGGCGCCAGGGGCACCGTTTGCTCAACGTTTGCAATTAGGTACCTACTAAATTTCTCTTTTTGGGGTGTTTCTCATTGGAAATGTAGTTGGAATGACGAAATCAAGTATCAATTTATATATTAAAAAAAAAAAAAAAAAAACATGAATACAAACTATCGCCCGCAGCAATGTATGAATAGACAGATGAATATTCACATATTTTCAGCATGTCACATTAAAATTAAATTATCTGAATCTGGAACATGTCAAATTAGCCATGAAATTACGTACTTAGACGTACGTACTTAGATAATGATATTAGTAAGGCAATAATTATTTGAATAGATAGGAGCTCAAATCGAGAAATCTAAATATGCGTACCTATATAATTATAGAAGTATAGGTTGTGGCAACTCGAAATAGGACACGCCGAGAAGTCTGGACGGGCCTTATGACGTACGTAAGCCAACTAAAACTACGATCATACTCAATTGAAAAAATAATAAACCTTTGTGAAATAATTTGCAGCGTTTTTTGAGATCAAGATAAGTAAGGTTGTTTTTTTTCTTCTTTTTCTTCGTATCTTCTCTTTTTGTGAACACGTGGAAAACTGTCGAAACCGAGCAAGGATGGATGCTAATTTCTTCAAGTTGTATTTAGGCATGGACTGAAAGGACGTACGAGAAAAAGTGGTGTCTTGTGACATTAACGTGTTTTTACACATTCCAGTAGACCAGTTCCATCAGTCTGATAGAATGATTTAGTGATAGTAAAAAGAACATGACATAATAAGGGCTAGAATCATCCAACTTGAACTTAAATTTTGTTGATTATTCGTTTGTGTCATATTAATCGAATTACTCCTATTCTGTTCATCCATTTCCTGGTCTGTTATATCAGGCGGCTTATGAAGCTCGTTGCTTTCCATCGTTAGTTACTGATCACTCAGTGAACTTTAGATATTGATAAGTAGTAAGGACTTACCGACGGCGAGTGCTATGATAAAGAGTTGAGATAGAAGAACAGCCTTAGATCCGAACTGGTCGATGTCACGAGCGATACCTACTGATTTTCATCCTCACTGACTATTATTGCAACCACTCAGCATGGTAACGCTATCTGATTCCATATTACTAATTCCCCGACATTATTGAGCATAATGAAGAATTCATCAGTACGTTACCTCTTTACCCCCTAATATCACGAAACACTCCACATATAACCAACACATTACCTTCTCACAATATCATATATCACTACTACAAATCCAATAACATCTATGGATCTCAAAAAAACTACCGTATCATTCAACTATCTTACATTTTATCTTAATCACCACAACTATTGATACCCACATTACTCTAGCAAGACACTGTTAAATCTCTACTATCGAAATATATCCCCATATTCCCTTCTATATTCTCATTTCCACCTTCTACCATGTGTGATCTCAATACAATATTGCACCCCTTCCTGAAACCCTCATTCAATTCTTTATGGTGTATCTTTATCGTTCCAATCTTCATTCCAATTGTTTTGTTGTAATGAATTAGGTTCCGAAGATTTCAATGTTACATTCATTCTGTTTCAGATAAGGCGTACGACATCACATACGTGAGGATTCTTTTCCACTCTGCGAGACCAGACAGTTTCGCAATCTTCAAAAGGACTACGAAAAATGGACCTTGGGTTCCATTCCAATACTACAGGTACTATTTATCAAGACATTTTCGATGATAATTGCATTGTAGAAACAGTACAGACAATGAATAATGTTAGATCCTGGCTCATATTAATATTCAAACGAGACTATTGTCATTATATTCGATCATACATACTTATGTGTAATAAATGGTCACAAATAAATCAGGGTGGCCCCCTGGAAAAGTCAGGGAAAACCTGGAATTATCAGGGAACTCTTTGAGTCGGGAAAAGTCAGGGAATTTTGCAAAACCCGCCAAATGTCAGGGAATATTTTAGAAAACTTGGTGTAATAATAAAGCGTTTTTGGGTATATTATAACGCCTAAACAATCAAACTTCAATAGCATAGGCACTTTATCATAAAAGGTACATATTATTGCATAGGTGAGTTTTACGAATGGCAAAAATAACTATCAAGAGTTGTGGTTAAACTGTTCAAAAGGAACAACTCTACACGCACATAAAAAGTGAAAGGATATGCCATTGGCTTCCCTGGTAGCTACATAACCTATAGTAAAGCATTTCTGAGAAAAATCAACTGAGTATTGAACTAGGGAGAAAAAACCCAGCAGAGTAGTAGATTGATCCAGTAAGAGTCCCAAAACTAGTTTGTATACATAAGCTAGGACTTCTCAGGAGGGGGAAATTGGCCCATTGGAATGTGGAGTCATGTGTTATAAATTCACAGAGCAACTTTCCAACGAACGATTTTTGTGGGATGGGAAATCAGAACGTTATATGCTCCCCCTGGCAAAGATTGGTAATAGGTGGAAAAAAAAGTCCAGTCTTGCAGCATGACCCCATGAGCGAATTTTTGAAGAAATCTTCGACGTTTCAGTCGCTATTGATCGTGTAGAGAAATTTTAGTTTATGATTTTGATAGACAAACATGGAATCAAATTCTACCTACAGCATGGTTCTAGCCTTAAACAGCATGGTTCTAGGATTGGTTATACAGGTATACATCCATAAGAGTAGTTCAATCTGAATTTGGACAATGTTTCATGCAAATATTACCGATTTTTACAACTAGCGAACGGCATTACTTCGATTTTTCACTGATTTTTCAACTTTGAAATTTTTGAAAACTTGATACATATTCTTATAGGAAATTTTACACTGATTCCGAATATACCACATTTTAGTATGCTGAAAAAATTATTTCGCACATCAAATCGCAAAAAACAGGCTATTTTGACATTTTTGACTACATTTTTGAAAATTTCAACCCGAAGATGTAATCCGATCATGCTGGCCAATGAACTTGAACTTTCGTTTTGTGTCCTTAACATTTTAAAATTTGTTTGAAGTTTCTAGCACAATTCTACGGACAGTTATCGTCTGGAATGACACATATATACATACATACATATATACATACATACATACATATATACATACATACATACATACATAAAAAAATGCGTTAAACTTCAGAATATGATTCAGAATACCCTAAAACGGATTTCTGCATAAAAATTTTTCAAAAATTCACATTCTACAAATTTTGAGGCGAGAGCAATAGCTTAATTTTCTTCAAAAATTCGCTAAAAGCGTGATATTTTTTTGCTGTCGGAGGAAAATTTTGAATTACCTCTAGAGCTAAGAAGTCCATGTAAAGAAAAATGTACTTCAACAAATAGCTTCAGATCACAAATTGAGAGACCATAAAATATTAAATAAAAAGTCATGCAGCATGATCGTATATGGGTGAATTTTTGTAAATTGTTCTATTACTTTTAGGTTAAGTTATGTTATGTTATGATGTATATGTTATTTATTATGTTTTATTTAATTTAGTTATTTATGTTATGATTATGATATTATGATATGCTATTATGTTATGTTATGTTATGATATATGAGCACTTCGAGGGCAATGAAATTGTTAAATATAAGTAGACAAGATACATGTAGTGTTTTTTTCTTCTTTCTTTAAATTATTCGGTTTTTGTTTTATAAGCATTAAAGGTGCATAAAATGGCGAGTTTAAAAATAATTGAATTTGATATTTTTTGTCAGGTAAATCTGAAGTTCGGTCAGGGAAATGTCAGGGAAATTAAGAATTTCCATTTGGGAGCCACCCTGTAAATTGGTCGTTCAATGCTACATTTGATTCATTAACGGATGTATTTATATGTAAATCACTTTAGATCCAAAAAAAATATCCGAATCAGATAAAGATCCAAATTTTAAAATATTTCAACCTCTCAATTTCACACTGTATTTCAAGTTGAATAAAAGTGATGCTGAAGTTACAGGAACATTCCGTTAGATGTATGATTTAGATTGATGAGCGTAGTAACCAATATGTATCATGATGTTTGCACCAGTTGGTTCAGTGAAAAACTTTGGACGTTGTACAGGGGACGTACGGTTTTTTAAATTTGATTTTTGGAAGTACATAGAAATACATAAACATAGATCATAATAAACGAACATAATAAATCAAATAGATAAACTCTGTCACTTAAATGTTTTAATGACCTCTATTAAAGCATGAAGAAAGAACAAAAATATAATTAATACAACACAAGGAAGTTTTAAAAATTGTAAATCGAATTGGCTCAATAGAGTTCCTAAAGATCCGTCGGTCTCCATACGGCGTGCGGTAACGTAACGAGAAACTTTACCGCACTTTAAAGTCACGTGAAATCCTTTACGGATCTAGTTGTAACGCTAAATCCATGGAAGGAGGAAATTATCCCTAGGAGATTATTTGAGTCCATGGGAGGAGGTTATTTTTATAACGTTTTTTCCGGATTGCGATCCGTTAACATATCTGTACGGAAGGATGCGTCACCGTAACTCATTGCGTCAGAGTTACGGCGCCGGATTGATACCACACGACGTATTGCGTTTTACGGATCTACTTGGAACTCTATTGGCTCTAACACACCTTATCTTCATCGCCTGTCCAGTAAGCTGTCACGTACATAGACATCACGCATTACTCGGATGTTGATCAAGTTAGCATCTTGATTTTGAAGGCGTTTGCTACTAAGTGTGACTGAAGTAAATGATATTACTCCTATTAGAATCTTCTAGAATCTACTAGAAGCTTCTTCTTTCTTATGGTATGACTTGGCGGAATATAAACACTATCAATAGCAGTTTCATAGACTTTTGTACTAATGGCGATTCCACAAATTTGAAACTTTTCTTCCTCAATTTGACATATTCATAATGCTTTATATTTTCTTTGATCAGTACTGCACTGCCTCCTCCTGCGTTATTGCTGGGATGGAGAGCGTGATAGAACTTGAATCCGTTGATTTTAAAGTGTGACTCCTCGGTAAATCTCCTCGGTGTTTCTCCTCAGAAATTAGACAGCATTCCAGCTCATAATTAGTAGGTTGCGCATCATAATGGTTAGTACTTTCGTGATTGGCTGCTACCTTTTTCAAGGGCAATTAAACTTTGATTGACATTGGAAAGGGTATTTCCCATTCGGCTTAGGTATGCAAGTATATTTTGCAGTAACGACTGTATGCTTTTATCTAGTTCCATGGTAGTTGGCCACTGACGCCGCCACTTACCGCTTGAGCGCATGAAGAAGGCTGGTGACCGAAATATTGGTTTTTCTCGTGTATTGAAGTTTTTGGGATACTTTTTTGCTTCCGAGACTGCAAGGCAGCGGAAGCTTTGTTTTCACTTTCGAAATGAAAAAAATTTTTTTGCCCCAAAATCAAAATTTCCACTCGCATTTTGCGTTTCAGAGCCTCCTGAACAAATTTGGTTCCGTGTCTGTCTGTCTGTCTGTCTGTCCGTTCACATTTCCTTGTAACAGCCATAACTTCCACAATTTTGATCCGATTTTAACCAAATTTTCAGGGATCGTGCGGGTTAAGCTCTAGATGGTCCCCTATCAACTTCATCATGATCGAATCAACGGTAGCTTCTGCGCAGGTGCTAATGTGAATTCCTTGTGACGGTCATAACTCGGTCAATGTTGAACGGATTTCGGTCAGATTTTCAGGGATGATGTGGGTAAGGTCCCTTGAGGTCCCATAAGACAATCATCATAATTGCATTAGCGGTACGCTCTGCGCATGCGTGAACGAAATATTCTTGTTACGGTCCTTGCAACAGCCGTAATTTCCACAATTTTGATGCGATTTTCTTCAAATTTTTAGGGATCGTGCGGGTATAGCTCTACATGATCCCCTATCAGTTCCGTCATGATCGAATCAACGGTAGCCTCTGCGCAGGCGCAAAAAATTTTTTCTTGTTTCGGTCATATTTCAGGCAATTGTGAACGGATTTCGGTCAGATTTTCAGGGATGATGCGGGCAAGGTTTCTTGAGGTCCCGTATCACATTCTTTGCGATCATCAGCAGCGGTACGCTAGGCGCATGCGCGAATGTGATGTTTTTGTTACGGTCACAGCTTAGTTATGAGGAACATGCGGACTACATCCTGGATGTACCCATGTGGGGGAACCAAATTTTTGCTCTCCAAAATTAAAATTTCCACTCACATTTTACGTTTTAGACCATTCTGAGCAACTTTAGTTCCGTGTGTGGGTGGGTGTGTGTGTGTGTGTGTCTGTCGTGTGTCCGCAAATCCTTGTAACAAGCTTATTTTCCACAGTTTTCATCCGATTTGGATGAAATTTTCAGGGAATGTGCAGGCTAGAGGGTAGACGATCCCCTATCAGTTTCATCTTTCTCGACTGAATACCTCACTCTGCGCATGCGGAACCTTATATTCCGCATTATATTATATTACATTAGATTATATTCCGATCTCGCTCAAATTTGGATGATAGTTGGGGGATGACAATTTGATCATCTTATATCCATTTCATCATGATTGTATCATTAATAAATACTGTGCGTGCGCCTATGTGAAAACCTTGTACCGACCATAATTTTGACTTGTTTCATTCGATTTCGATGAAATTGTCAGAGAATGCGCGGGTTAGCTTGTGGAGGGTCCCCTATCAGTTTCATTGATGCCAAAACAATACTTCATTCTGCGCATGCGCAAATGTAAATTCCATCACGTTCTTTTCACTCTCTAGATTTTTTTTTTTTTTTTTTTTTTTTTTTTTTTTTTTTTTTTTTTTTGTTAATTTCAATCTTTTTTTAACGATATTTTGAGAACCAGGCCTTGATATCTTTATTTGTGAATCTCGGCAGCTTCAACATTTGGGGTTTTATCGGCTGTGTGTGAATCATCACAATTTGCACACTTGCTTGGAATTCAGGAGGTTTTGTGCATTTTTCTGTGGTATGGAAGCCAGTACATTTAAAAAATCTCTCCATTTTCATGCAATAGTTTTTGATGTGGGTCCATCTCTTAAATTGAGAAACAATTTTATCAGGTTTAAGATTTAATCAGGTTCGCATCCCCTGTGGCTCGCCCCAGATGATAAAATCCCCAGGCCCCTTATCCCAATTGACTTACCGTTTAGGAACTCTCTAATAACGATCTTTTATTTTCAGTTCAGATTGCCGAAATATGTACGGCCTGGAAGACAGAGCGTATGCGCTGGAATCGGACGAGACTGCGCCACTCTGCACGTCCGCATATTCCGACATTTCTCCACTGAGTGGAGGCACCATCGCCTTTGCCACCCTCGAAGGCAGGAAGTCGGCCCTTGTGGATTTCGACCACAATACTGCTTTACATGTGAGTAGAGTGTTAGTTCAAAACTTAAACTTATTTTAGATAGCTAAAATATATATGCAATTGTAACCCCATTTATCGATATGGGAACCCTCGGAAGGGAGCAGGCTCATTCGGGGGCGCGGGAACCTATATAAGTAAACATCAAATTACCATGACCTTTTATAGGTAAGTTTCCTCTAGTAAGGCTTGAAGGAAATTCATTCTTAATCTATGTATGCGTTTGGGTCTGGATACGCTTATTTTAGTTAAGAAAACAAGTAAGGTGAAACCCCGACGATGTGTAGATGGGTTAGGTATCCCTGATGAAGTGTAAGAGGAGCAGTGAGTCCATTCTGAAACTTATTCACGATTTGACCACCAAATATGATGAGGAACTTCGTAAAAACGAACCGGTCTGGTTAATCTGGAAGAGGTAATTGATGACCACAGACGAACCATTGCACTGGCCCATCGTAGGGCTGTATGTCAAAAAGCAGCATATATTGAGAAGATAACCATCATTTATGTAAAGTCGATATTACATTAAGCATTTTCTCACTTATCTTTCCTTGCATCCAAAACAAAAGAAGAGAGAAGTGCGAAATCAAACCACAATATCCTCGGTTTCCTTCCTTCCATCTTTCATAGGTTTTAGGTACGTAAAAGCCGAAAAAACGAAACAAAAGTTTCGTTGCAAAACTGAAACGAAAATAAAACTCGTGTGGCAGAGAAATTTATGAAACCGAATGTAATTAGTGCTATTAACATGTATCATGTTTTAGCCCTGGGGTCCTAGCAATTTTTGCGCGTCAATTTTGCGAGTAAATTTTTTTCCGCGCACGAAACATATAGTGTTACAGTGATTTCCGCCTACAACCGAGTCGTTGCTAGGGAAATGGTACTTCGTCGTTTTTCATCCCACAAAATTCGTTGACCATTCGTTCGAAAGCTCTCGATTTATCCAACAATATTATGTTAACTACTGCGAAGTGCGTGTCCAACAAACTGAGTTATGAGCATGGTTATATAAATAATTGTTTACACACAGGTGATCATTCTCAATAATTGATATTGTGAACATGATTGCAACCGCTTGTTAATTTCTGATGATTTCAAGTTCATAGAATTTCGAATCAATATCGAGGAGAAAACATGATACATGGTTGAAATTTTTGGTTCTAGAACAGAAATAATGTTTATTACCGTTCCCTTCTTTTGGAATAGGTGTAATAGCGGACATCTTGAGGAATTCAGGAAATTCTTCACGTGGGAAGTACTGATTTATTAAAAATGTCAGTGGTTCAATGATTAAGTCAGCTACCTGCTTCGCCATCAACAAATTCACCCCAAAATAATGTGACGTTTATTACAAGACTTTTTTTTAATTTTGTTAGCTGTTGACTGTTTCTACCCATTGAATAAGTCCAAAACATAATAAAATGTCAAAAATCCAATGCAATAGGTATACCAAAATTATGAGCCTGATTACTCAAATCGAGAGCTCGTCTTATGTTCCTCGTCCGGGGACATTGCGAAATGTAAAACAGAAAATGAAATTTTATGTTAAATTCATGAGATATTCATTTGGCGAAAACGCGTTAAACGTGAACGGAAGTTGTAACTAAAGAAAATATTTATCATGAAGATGAAGCCTATAGTGAAGTATGCAAATTATTCATAGGTATAAAACACCTATGACTGATGGTTAGGTATAGATATAATAACGGAAGGAAATTTATGGAACAAGATACAATAGTCGTTAGCCGGCCTAGATAAATTAATTGTTTGTTATAAATTCGATTTTTGATAATAGAGATCCATTGTTATTACATCAGTTGTTTCAATAGTTGAAGCTCAAATAATGGAGATCTAGATCTAGCCTTTTCACCTTAATTATCTACATCTATTTTACTCAAGTATTGATGTTCTTTTAGCGATATATATTATATTTATGTATAAATGTATATGTGTCCTTCCAGTCGAAACTCTACTTAGATGTGTGATGAAAATTCCATTCTTGCGAAAAAAAAAAAAAAAAAAAAAAAAATCAAGCTTCTTGAACGAAAGGATGAGTTTGTTGGCCAGCATTTTTTGAGCACTTTTTTGGGTCAATCCTGAGCTAATAAAAACTCTAAAAATGGCTGAAAATTGTTAAATTTGTATTTTTTTTTTTCAGTCAAAAGAAGTTTATCAACGATAAACTGGAACATTTGGGGGGAAAAAAAAATCTTAAACTAATTTATATGAAAAAATGTACTTGCCAAATTTGCCAAGAATAGATAAAAGTTCCAGTCAAGCAGCACGATCGTATGAGCGAAAATTCGTAAATTATCGTACTAAATTATGTTAAATGATCTTGTAAATTCAGGACTTTGAGTGAAAATAAATGGTTAACGTTAACTACCAATTTTATGGCAAAAAACTTATTCTGCGAATCCAAAAACATTTTGGATATCTTTTTTGGGAGTTTTTATCGACGTTTCAGCAATTATTAATGTAATTTACCTAATTTTTTGTAGCATAATTTAGTGCAAAACATTTTTAATGTTCTATTTCATTGGTGAGAAATTCTTTTTCGAATGAAACTCAGCTAAAAATTTAAATTTAATGACTCTCAGCCATTTTTAGCCATTTTTGGTGATTTGTCACAAGCACATTTTTTGAAATGTAACTAATTTAATGTGCTCAACAGGTACTGGCCAACAAACTCATCCTTTCTTTCAAAAAGCTTGATTTTTTTGGCGCAAGAAAAGAATTTTTATCTCAATCCTAAGGAGAGTTATCGTCTGGAAGGATATATATATATATATATATATATATATATATATATGTATATATATATATGTATGTATGTATGAAAAAGCGTTAAACACTGGGATTCGTTTCAAAATGCCACAAAACGGACTTTAATGAAGAAAATTCATGAAAATTTAGAATTTAATATTTTGGAGCCATTGCAGAAGCTTCATTTTCTACGAAAATTCACCAAAAAACTGAAAAAATAAACTAAGAATCAAAGATCTTTTTAAAACGCAGAATATTATCTAGAACGATTTTTTTCGCCATCAAAGTAGTAGTTAACGTATCTTCACTCAAAGTCCTGAACTTTCAAAACAATTTAACATAATATATATACGATAGTTTACGAAAATTCGCTCATACGCTCATGCTGCATGACTGGAGCTTTTGTTCTTGTTCTGTCCGTATAGCAAACCACGGTGGTCTCACTCGATCTATCCCTTTTAGACACTCCTAACCATTCGTATTTTGATATCATTACGCCATTACGATCATTTCGCGCCACCCTAACTGTATTCAAACAAATAAAGAGGTGCGCTCAAATTCCCCTAACAAATATGTATAGAATAATCATATAATTTCATTAAAGTCACTAGGCAATAAATATTTTCTAGATTAAATCGTAAGTATAATGTTGTCGTTTTTCTAGGATTGGGTTACGGCGACAGATATCAGGATTCAGCTGAACAGGATGAATACTTTCGGAGATGAATTGTACAGTGGGGGAGAAGTCTTCCTCTCCTATTACTACGCCATCAGTGAAATATCAATCGGAGCCAGGTAAGATGTACCCATTCGTCTTCAATGCTTGTTCTTTAATTTATTCACCATTTTGAGGAACATATACTTACCTACTATTTTACTCAAGAACTTGGACTTTTATCTCCATGAACCGATATGTTCAGTCTAGGAGACGAGGCCGAAAGAAGTAGTAATTTCAAGAGATTGGATTTGGACAATTTAGGGTCATTCTCATTTCATTTGCCGCTTTCATGTCCCTGACGACGAATCCTCATAATTCTTGACCAAAACTAGCGATTTTGGGGGAAAAAAGGGTAGTATAAGTTGGGAGATCAACGAAGAAATAATTTGACTGCCCAAAATCCCCTTT
This sequence comes from Adelphocoris suturalis, assembly GCA_030762985.1. NCBI lineage: Eukaryota > Metazoa > Arthropoda > Insecta > Hemiptera > Miridae > Adelphocoris > Adelphocoris suturalis. The sequence continues at coordinate 107,782,497 of CM061044.1, forward strand.
AACCAATACACAGTGATGACGAATGAAACCTGAAATCCTGGTAACTCATGAGTGTTACCGTCCCCTCTTACCTAACACGTACGTAGAAGTTAAGTAGTACGAAACAATGGCAATCTAGAACTGGCCAGGGTTACTAGCTGCAGTAGCTTGGTTCCTCTTTATTTAGAGTAAGGATTTACATTTTTAAGATTTTTCCCAACCCGTGAAAAACTAGTTTTTCAGTCAGTCCCCCATATCTCTTCTCAATGGGACCACAGGAGTGTTGTCATTTTTGCGATCAAGAAGACCGATGGAAAATGGTGGGAAACAGTCAGATGTGAAGGTTATATTGTCCAGTTGAAGATGTGAGACTGCAGAGGAGTGCTTGGAGTTGCAGCTGTTTTTACAGCCAAAGAAGCCTAAAAAACATGAGGAGTATTTTTATTTTCAATCATGAGTGTTACACTAATTACAAGTGTTGTTAGTGCTTAAACAAAATAATCCGATATCAAAAACCATACTGCTTGGTGACAGGTTTCGCCGTTTTAACAGTAGCCATCCCCGAGTTTTGCCCCTTCATCATCCTGTGTGACGCCATTTTTACTGGAAATTCTCATGAGTATCACTCCTGATAATACGGTAACAAAAAAATATATAAAATACAACATCAATGAAAAACTCACTGTTCATCCATGGAACACAAATCTGCAATGTAATATGAGCAGTATTAGCCGATCTATCCTCATTTTCGAGCACTTCCATATTTCACGCCACTGAGGTTCTCAAACGACCCCAACCGGCAAATGAAATGAGAATGACCCATTAGTCCGTTCAGAGTGAGAAAATCTTTGTCTGCCAGCTCGAAATCTGTGGAATACAAAATTACGACCTCATGAAGATGGCTTAGGGCAGGATTATCAATTATCTACATCAACTGCAGGATAGCTATACCGAGTATAGCGCCTACTCCAGATAAAGAATGTTAGTCGTTAATCAATGCCGAATTACCTAGCAGATAAAATTATCCCTCAAATAAATTATGTTTGGCAGATAGCGCCGTTAGCATCCTCATTGATGTCCGTAGGCGACAAAATAAGGGCGACTTACACATGGAGCAGAGTAGAGTAGAAGCTACATTTTCTTCATGGATCGAATATTTAAAAAAAAACCCCCCGGGTCTGACGTTATTTTCACAACAGTATCCATCATGTTATCAAGCTCGGCAAATAAGAAACCACCACATTTTGCTATTTTCCTAATTTCTAGAGAGAAATACATATACGAATGCCAACCTGAATTATTATGAATGAATTATTGTGTTCAGTAAGTTGTGGACATAATTATTTCATCTTCGATCTGTGTTAAAATGTAAAGAACGGTATTTGTGTCCCACCGAAACTTCGATAAAAATACACACTCGTTCAATATTAGTAGGTGATCTACACGGGGTCTTAATAGGTATAAAGGTCTTCTTTTCCATTTAACGAATTATGCTACGATAGAATCTTAGCCGCTGCTGCTATTTGATGACAAAACCCCAAATATATCCATTGGAAGGTACAAAAATAAAGACAATCAAACTTGAGATTCAAATAAGATTTTTGTAAATAAATTAACGCGTTTGAGGTTAGAAAGCTCTAGATACCTCGTTAACCTCCAGTTATAATTGTTATCCAGCCGTCCAGGGACCAGATAAATTGATACGCCAAATACGGTTTAACTAGGGATGGATAAACACCCCCCATTGTGTTGTCTGGCGGATAACGCTAAGAATCAGATAAATCCCCTTTATCAATTGGATAAATGTGATTGGTGAACCGGCCCCTGTTGAAGTTTTTCTCTAATAATTCCTAAACCGTGCATCCTACAGAAATTTTTATACGTAGTAAAGTTGCACTAAGAGCATAAAAAACACAAAATGATTCAATCCCAAAACGCTGAATTATTTCTTAAAACAAGCGAATTACGAACAATTGATAATCGGGCTAATTTTGGACGAGTCCTTCCCTCCCCTCGTCAAAATCATCTAGTGGCGTTAATATTGGCCTGACTTCAGTATGCCAAAGATTCCACTCAAGATTAAATACTTTCCAAAGTCCATATCGAGCATATTCTAGATTAGACGTTTCCTCTTTACTTACAGCCGAACTCATGAATTTTATGTTATTATACGCATATAGTTCGCAAAAACGGATTTCTACTTTGTACTTTGATAGGAAACGGTCTCAGCTAAATTATGCTCGATATGAACTTTGTAAAGTATTTAATCCTGAATTTAATGAGGTTAGGCAGACCTGAATCAGACCAATATTAAGGCCGCTAGGTGATTTTGAAGGGCCAAAGCCTAGACGGGGTGAGGAGAGGACCCTCATTAAATTAGCCCGATTTTCGATTGTCCTTATTTTCTTTATTCCGGGAGATAATTCATAGTTTTTGGGTTGAATCGCTTTGGTTTTTATGGTGTGCATCTTTGCTACTTATAACGATTTCTGTAGGATCTACGGTTTAGGAATTATTAGAGAAAAACTTCAAATTTATTTAAGCACGACAAAACGGAGCGGTTTTGGATGTACGGGTGCCATACACTGATATATACGGCTGTATTCATAGAAACCTTAAAATTCGTTGGCAGCAACTCTATGATGAAGCCAGAGTGGGTATCAGATACCGGGAGATGAATCCTCGAGGTTTAAACCGTGGTTCGCACAATTTGAATTGAGTAGAACCGAAATACGAGAGATTGCCCGTCTACGTTCCAACCATGGCTTGTGTGGTGCTTATTTGAGCAGAATAGGAAGGTCGAACCTCGCAGCTTGCGAATATTGCCACAATGAAGAAGACGATCTTAAATATGATATGCAGACTGATGATATGCCCAAAATACTCCGGTCATTTGATGCAAGCGTGAAGCACATGGTGAATCCAATGCACTTTCATCAAATTATTCATTCCAGAAATATGTACATTTATTAGGTAGGCAATTTTTTCTTTTATCCAAGGAGTTGATGTAACAGTTTGAATTAATAATTGTATAACTTGTTAATTTTGTACTTAACTACTTTTGTAATATACGTAACTTCATGGCTTTGGCTAATGCCAATTAAGGGGAGAAAAAAAAAAAAAAAAAAAAAAAACACTTCATGCCATCTTTATGAGGCCTTCATTTTGTATTACACCAATTATTTATGAGTAAACAGTCAAAGATTTTCTCGCTCAGAACTCAGAACGGACTAAATTTCCAAAATCTAATCTCTCAAACCTTCTCCTGAAAATGCTATCTTTTTTCTGCCCTTGACTATCACCTCATCGAAATTTCCACAGGTGCAAGTGCAACGGGCACGCGAGCTTTTGCGACCAGGTCACATTAGCCGACGGCACGCGAGGCCGCCGTTGCAGATGTGAACACAACACAGCCGGCGACGATTGCGAGAAATGCGCAGATTTCTTCCAGGACACCAAATGGAAGCGAGCAACTGCTTCAGATCCCGGAGTTTGCGTAGGTAGGTGATGCAGAATAATAAGAAATGAAATAATTATAATGATATCGTATTGTAATGTAAACAATATCCCATTATGGTACCATCTATTTGTCAAAACTGAATCTACGTCGTGTCTTTATGCGTAGGATCATAGCTGTCAAATTGCGATATCATCTACAAATGCCTATTTGAAAAATGGACGTATGTGGTAAAAATGTTCTATGATTTGTCGAAGTTTCGGCAGACAAGGTACGTGAGATGGGACGAATAGGATAGCTGGGGTGAAACATAGGGCCAATGTTCCGAAATGGAGTATTCAAAGTGATTATTTTATTTTATTTTTCTAAAGAACTTTTCTTATGATTAGGGTCAAGGGGGGAAAGTGCGTACCTGTTTTTCATAAATCTGACTTTGTGATGCTACTATTTCCCTCGAACTACAAGTTGAATAATGACTACAGTTTTATTACACTCCCCAGACCTTTCTACGTCGAAAAACGTGTGGATATAATGAATTGAAGTTAGTAATTCATTAAGAATTGAGAAAAACCTAGGAGCATTCAAACAACGCACTTGCCCCCTGTTGGGGGGCAAGTGCGTTCGTAAAGTGGGGCAAGTGCGTTTTCAACTTTCTACCCGAAAAATAATAAAAATAAAATGAACCAATGCAGGTAGATGTTAGGTATAATTTGAAATGAATTGTTAATGAAAAATAAAACGCCGCAAAATAAATCATTTTCAGCATCACAACATGAATTCCTGAGTTGATAAAATGGTCAATAAACTCATCCACTTGTTGGCTGTCCTCTGATTCCCTGTCGACTGGGGAATGAGGTTTGCATGAGAGAGAATTTGAAGGCTCCAGAGTTTTGCAGAATTAGATAGGACTGAGGTTTGGGAGAAGCATGTGGTTGTGCGTGGTGGTTGAGGAAGAGGTTCTGAATGGAATATAGGCTTCAAGACCTTGGTTTTCTTATTTTTCCTGGTAATTTCATGGGGTTTTTAATGAAACGCACTTGCCCCTTATTTTAAAACGCACTTGCCCCACTGTCAAAGAAAGAGGGGCAAGAACGTTTTATTGATTTACTGCAGAAATTTGTATAGCCTTGAAGTTATCAAGGGCGTAGTTTATGCTGAGACAAAAGGTTTAAAGATAAACAGTGGAATAAACATGAAAGGAAGGGTTTTTAGACAAGAAAACCATTAAAAATTGTACCTCCCTCAGATTCACACTCTGATATTAGACGAAGGCTTCGCGGAAAATGGTTCCAATTACGTTTATTTGTTCGCTGAGGAGGTTAACATTTTTATCAGGTGATAATTAACATCTGTTCTATCATTTGCTAAGAAAATTATTAAAATAGAGTGGCCTCATAGCGAAATAAAACGAAGAGACGCACTTGCCCCCAAAACGCACTTGCCCCCCCTGACCCTAACGAAAATTGGATCTATTTCACGGAAAATGCTCCATAAAAAACTAGAGACAAATGAAAATCAAGAGTTCGAAAAAAGGCGAGCTGGAAGTTCGACTTCAAGAGGAGAGGATCGGGACAGCTCGATGCTTTATTCAATTAAATTTTTAATTAATTTAAAAATACTAGTTAAAAATAAAGGTTTGTCGCCAAATTCCAGGGAAATCGATAGTGGACGTATCGACAATTGAAGGGCTTATGTTTTTTTTAGCAACTTTTCAGGAGTTCGAAAAAACTTTCAAAACTCACCTTTTCAGATTTTTTTAGTGGGTTGATAGAATGCGCTCTCGTCTCATTAATATAATACGTCTCATTCCCAGCACAATTCTCTTCTCTTTGACTGCATTTTATTGCAATCAGTGTTGCCGCCAGCCCATCACTGTATTTCGGTAGATCTGGTCAGAAAAACCGGTAGATCTCGGTAATACAATATCGGACATTCAGTAGATTCCCCGGTAGTTTTTTGAACGAACTATAGCTTAGCTAATACTTTATCAATTGAATACAATATTACTCTAGGGTTGCATCCTAGGCCAAAACTCTCATACGGTCGACTATGAAATCTTCTGGGTCGAATCCTCAGTACCTATTATTTTTCCTTTTAGTATGGACTAAATCAGTGTACCCCTCAATTTCTTACTTCTGCATAATTAAATTCATCAGCCATAAAAAAGTAGTAGTAGGTAGGCACTTCAGTATCAAATAAATGAAACGACAGGGGAAAATATTGGGTTTACGAAACACATCAGTAACAACCGAACTCAGTAGGTATAATTTGTATAGGTAACATTTGAATTTATGTGTCCACAAGTTGGTAGGCTCTTTCCAACGTTTCCACTACCTTGGAAGATTCGGAAACAATAACAGTTATTTACCTACATAGGTAACAAGAAGCTGCAACCAGCAGATATGTAAATAAATGTTGGCATTATAATTAAAGGGAAAGGGAAACTAGGTTACCTGTACCGTTGAAATGATATTGAAGATCGGAAATTGAGACCAAGCTGATCCTTATGCAAGAAAATAAACACTAGACTCTTCAGGGATATGAGTTGTGCATTCCAAGTTGGAATGCCAATTCTATCTTCAAACACAACTCATAACCCTGAAGAGGTACGAATAAACCTACGAAACGTTGGTAAAACAAACCAGTGTCCTCAGACCGCACTTCAATAACCGCCCGAAATCTCAGATTTTAATCAACTATATGGTTCACGGTCAACAATTATATCAAACATATATATAGACGAAAAAAATCTGGGATTCGTTTCGAAATTCAACAAAACGGATTTCATTGAAGAAATATTTCGAACATTTAGATTTTAAAATTGTTTGAGCCATTGCAACAGCTTCATTTTTTACCTATATTCGCTAAAAGCAAACCGCTCATCATGAAAGTGTGCAGATGGTATGAAAACTATCAGAGTGACCATATACTGTCATTCAAGAGCCTTCACTTCTTATTACAAAATAATTCAATTGTCCATGTTTCAATTCAAGTAAGGAGGGTATAGCTACTACCCACCCAAAATGGCAGTCGTTTTGATTTATGGATTTTTATTTATTTTATATATATTGATAAATTTTGATTTATTTGAAAATGATATTTGATTAATATTGGTCGTTCGTTCTATTCACACGAGTATTAACGCCCGACAGACGTGGACTGCAATGCCCGCAATACTTCTTAGTGTTGTGGGTTCTTCCTTGCTCCGTCCCAACTGAGGAGTAGTTGTTGCCAACCATCAACAGAATTCGCTGGTTACTAAAACGTGTTTTCCTCGGAACACTGTAATCTCGTCTCTCGAAAACAATTCTGATAGTTCGGTATTATAAAACTTGCGAATTAATAGACTTGCCACTGCGTAATTAGGTACTTTATGAAGGGCGTACTCAACGGTTTATTTTAAATTAGGTACCTACTGCATAAAAGTAAATACGTACCGCTCAAAAATGATTGCACACCAACTTACTTATCTGACGATTATTAATTTTCTAATGACTTTTCCTTGATTGTGAAACACCTTCTCACAACGATAGAACCGATACATAGTTTCCCGCACTTCAAAGGCAAATGTTTGTCATCATAAGTATATTACCGCTCATCTTTGGTAGGTATATCTATTGATCTAATAATAAACCGTAATCGAACAAGAAACGCTGCAAATTATTACACAAAGGTTTATTATTCCTTTATCATACAGACCTTCTACGTAGAAAACTGACCGTAATTATTTAGCCTCACTAAATAAGCGAAGCTTTATATCATAGAATTATGAGTATTTTCATACCTACTCATAAACAATCTCTTCTAATTGGAATTAATTTCATCACACTCTCTCTCTCTCGCCTTCCCTCCCCTCCCTTCCCTATTCCTCGCCCTCCGTTCCCTCTCACTCCATCTCCCCTCCCCTCTCTTCCCTCCGCCTCCTCCACACTCCCTCGCCCTCCGTTCCCTCTCACTCCATCTCCCCTCTCTTCCCTCCGCCTCCTCCACACTCCCTCGCCCTCCTTTCCCTCTCACTCCCTCCGCCTCGACCCCTCTCTCACTCTCTCCCGCCCACCCTCTCCCACCCACAAGGCGTGCGCGCGTTCTTCAGTCTAACACTGACACTTTTTCACACTTTTTCGCCCGTTTTTGGCCCATAGCATCTATGCGAGTAAAGCGATCGGGATGGTTAAACGTTAGGACCAACTAGACCCCAAATGGAGTCTATGTGCGAAAGAACGGGTTTTTTAAGTCAATTCTTAGGCCTTTTATGGCCCGGACGGCGAACGGCGGACGGCGGACGGCGAACGGCGGACGGCGAACGGCGAACGGCGGACGGCGGACGGACATTTCAAATTTGGATTCTACGTACCTTGAAACGTAAAGTGACAAAGTTTGAGGGGGGGTTATAAAAATTTTTTGCTACACGATCACATAGGCTTATTATTGAAAATAATAAACCAAAAAAGTTGGTCGGTACCAATATAGTTTATCGTATTACGTTTCAATGTGAGTAAAATCCAAAATCAAAGCTGAAAAAAACCTCCCGTCCGTCTTCCGGAGCTTTTTTTAAAAAACGAACTGAAGGAAAAAGTTCCAGCCATGCAGCATGATCTTGTGAGCAAATTTTTGCAAGTTATCGTATTATATTATGCACTTGGAGTGCAAAGAAATTGTTCACTACCGGTTTTGTGGTCAAAAACTACCAAATTATATTCTGTAATTTGAAAAATATTTTGGTTTTTTAGCTTTTTTTAAAATTTTTCTCAATTTTTAAGTACATAGGTACCTATTTTTTGAATTTAAGTTAAATTTTCAATATAATTTTGAGCATAAAATCGTTAGTGTTCCATTTCATTGTCAATAAACGTCTTTTACCAAAATCCCACTAAAAATATAAATTTAACAATTTTTTTGCCCTTTTTTAGCCAATTTTAGTGATTTTTCGGTTTTTTGAAATTTTCCAATTTACTGTGCTAAAAAAGTGTTGGCCAACGAACTCATCCTTTCATTTGAAAAGTTTGATTTCATGGTGCGAGAACGGAGTTTTTTCCCAGTTCTAAGTAGAGTCATCGTCTGGAATATATATATGAAAAAACGTTAACTCTAGGATTAGTTTCAGAATGTCTCAAAACGGATTTTGATTATAAACATAATTATATGAAAATTTTTATTTTAGAATTTTTAGAGCCATTGCAATAACTTCATTTTATACGAAAATTCTCTAAAACGTCTGCCAAAACGGGTGGAAGTTTAGCAGCTTCCTTACAACAAACTATAGCTCACTTACAAGAACAAAGTACGAGTTGAAATAAATGAGTGCAAAATAGAACAGAAATACATGTATAGACATTCTAATATACTAAATAGGCTAATATTTAATTTTTGCGCATTCTCTTACCATGCTATCAATCCAAGGGTATTCCCCATCGATGGCAATGGAATTGGTAGGATATACCTACCATCACAATCCTTGAAAATATCATCAAAACCGCTCCATTATATCGGAGTGTCAACAATCGAGAAAACTTCATTTTCCCATATTTCTGGGAAATAATTACTGCTAAAAACTCTATATTGCTTGGCCTGTAAAATGGATAGTATAAATTCTTTCTTATTCTTTCTTAGTCGGCTTTGGTTCATCCAGATCGGTCCTTTTCGTGAGGAGCTCACCTTGTGGAAGATCCAAGGCGTCAGTTCGTCTGTTTAGTTGCATAACTCGAAAATAGCGCTCTAATTACAAGGGATACAACCCGAGGCAGAACACAACGCCTTCCTATTAGTTAAGTGCCGATAGCTATTAAAGAATTATTAACCGCTGGCCCGCGGAGCTACCTTAGCCGCCTCCTTGGGCTAATTTTAGAGAAGGCGTTTGCTTTCAATGCAGCATCATTTACTGAGAACATTAAAAAACCTCAAAATTATCGATATGCTCAAAATCGAACCATGAAAATATGAGGTTCTTATAAAACAAAGTTTCAGACGTGCAGTCCAACTGATGTCCAAATTTTCGCCAGATTATCATTAGGTACACTTGACTCAAAATAAGATTCTCTTCAAGGCTCTATTAGAACTTTCGTGAAAATACATGAATTCCTCTTCCTTTTAAATGCTAATGTTAAACAAGATATATCAGGAATAAAAATTCATTATGAAATTTGCCGTTTCGTCTGTTCTTGTGAGTTAACAAATTGTGGCTACGGTTTCTATGGTTTGGTTTTCTTTCGCGGAAAAGTCCGTTTAGTCCAGCTGATGTTTTTCATGAGAAAGTTTGAGATCAGATTTCAAAAATTTAATCCGTTCTGAGGGAGAAAATGTTTTCCTGCCAACTTAAAATTTGTGGAATACAAAATGGTGGCCTCATAAAGATGGCTTAATGGGCCCATTTTAAAGTTTTTTCTATACCTAGAAGTTTTTAACCAAAAATCCTAGAAGTTTTTTCAAAACCCTAGAAGTTTTCATACGAAGCAAAGTTGTCGAACATGAAGATTTGATCCCAAAACACCGAATTATCGTCTAAAATAAGCGAATTACAAACAATTGAAAATTGGGCTAATTTGTGCAAAAATCGGACTAGATTGTACAAATATATATTACAGATCAGATATCACAGTTTGTAGAAGAGCTCAGCGGCTCTCAGGTACGACAACAGGGACTTGACGTTGTCCGGTCCAGATAAAACGTCAACCCACTGTGAGGGCCGATGCTGGACTCGGAGGTCCATAAGGTATTATGGGCAGTCCTTCAGAAAGTGGCGGATGGACAGATATCCCCCACACCTTCCGCACACAACATCTCTATCTCCTGCGCTAAGCAGGTGTCTGTGAGTAAGACAGGTTTGGCCAGTGGCAACTTGGTTGACCTCTATTCGGTCCCTCCTTGGAAGTTGGGTTATGAATAGGTCCACCAGATCAAGTCCTGAAGGACACCACCACGCAGACCAGTGACTCATTGCTCATGCCATGTGGAATTGTATGTAGGAGATTTGACCCTCAATGCGTATACGCAGCATATCGATGGAGTTATCACCAATGACTCTCCTCGCAAGGGCATCAGTACACTCGTTGCCATGAATTCTCACATGGCTTGGCACCCACATGAAAGTTATGGTTGAGCCCGATGTTGAGGCTTGGTGTAGAGATACGCGTAGCCTTTGTATTAGAGGATTATCACAATATGAATCCCTAATCGCCTCGATGGTACTTAGTGAATCGCCACAGATCACATAATTCCCAACTCCCAACAACTGGCAAGTGTCAAACAGCCAGTGTCACTACCCACAGTTCTGCTGTGAACACAGACGCGACAGGTGGTAAGCGTCTAGTGACTTGGAAGTTGGGGCTCCATAGAGCAAGGCCAACACCATCAGGTGTCATTGAGCCGTCGGTGAACGTGTTTGGGTGTATTTCCCTTGACCCCAACCTTCTTGCGAAGATCAACGTGCATACCAGACAAGGTCCAAGATGGAGCAGGCACACTTCTTATGGAATCAGAGGGTATCTCTCTATGCTCTCCCATCTGGTGAGCTCCTGAGCACGAATACCCAAGGGGCGAATTCCTACTTTCCAACGTATACAAATTTCTGTGGAAGTTCGGTTTAGGAATTATTTGAGAAAAACTCTTACATGGGCAAGTCATTATGAGGCAGCCATTCTGTATTCCACCAATGTCGAGATGGCAGACAACGATTTTTTCACTGGAAATGGAATAAATTATCAAAACCTAATCTCAAACCTTCTCCTGAAATTACTCCCTATTTTCGACCTTGGATTCTGGACCACCTGTAGAATGCAACCATTATTGAGTCACTCAACAATAATTATACTGGATATAGAAGTTTTTGAACGTAATTGTCATGATATCTAGAGAACTGTTTGAGCTATCAATGCGATGTTGGTTTCATTCGATTCAGGTGCAAAAATAAGTACATTGAAAACCACGCATGTCCGCCTGCCTCAAGGTTTCATTTTAGGGCTATTTGTATGGTTTTTACTAATTTGCTACACATTAAGGTTAAATAGTTGAAATCCTCATAGCTGAAATTTCATAGAAACTTCAAAAGTAAAACTGTAAAAATAATCGTCCAATATAATAACTACCTATACGTCTTAAATAACAAAAATCGTTCTATCCTGCTACTTGGCGAATCTATTTATAGAAGTTTACACTGGAGATATCCAGTATTACTGTGTGGGAAGAGATTTAGATTGAACTTTCTGGTAGGAACTGATTATCTATATTCCACCTGGCAATCCTCACGAAAAAAATTATTTCTCACGAAAGATCCGTCCGATTCTTAGATGGTCTTGATTTTCTTGTTTTTCAATAAATTGTACTTTTATATTTTTAATGATATACTAAATAGAAAAGTAAATCCCGTACCTATACATAACTCAATCGATGCTCCTACGGACAGTACTTTATAGTAGACTGTTTAATGTCAATTTTGCCAGGCGTAAATAATTTTAATCTGAATTAATTTTTCCATATTCGACTGTACACCAGTTGCTACTCTCCTGTTTTGTTAACATTTTGGTTAAATCTTTCCAGGGTATATCAACATGCATGGAACTTTTTCAATATTTTTGCGATGGAATTTGAGAATGAATAATGTAAGGTGTGCTCTAAAAACGTCGCTCATGCTTAATTCTTCTTTTAGTGTTGATTAGATAGGCAGCTTCTCTCATTAAGTTAATTCGAGGAAGTTGTATGAACTCCCTAAAGAGTCGAGTATCAAAAGAAGTCCGCCCTCTGGAAGTCCTGGAATTCCCCAATAAATTATGCACTTTAGGTATAAGAAGAGTGCTATAGTTCCTTAAGATGTTGTTAGTATGCGATCGGAAACCTGAGGAACGCTTGGCACGCCGATTCGGGATACAATAGAGCTCTTTTCATACTTGGGGTCACCAGCTATGTCGAGCATCCTCCGTTAGGGCGTTTTTATGTGACAAGTTTTCGAACTCGCAATTAACTCGATGGTTGCTGGTCGGATGGAATTCAGTGAAATCCACAGGCGTTCAGTATGGCCGTCTTTTGGTTTATTTTTAATACCTAATGAACCTTTGTAATCGATCAGGAAATAAATTTAACGCCACCCGAAATTTGTTGGTTTACGTGTCAAAATATGATTCTATGATTCGAATAAAAAATATCCATCTGTCCGCGGTACTCCGCTCCGTTCGCCGTGCGAAGCTTTTCTCTGAAACTACTGGTCCAAAGTTTTCGAAATTTTACTCAAGAATCCAACATTGGTCGGGGATGTGCCTTACTCATGGCATCATTTCTAATGAACTTAGGCGCCCCGTGGTGCAATGGGGGCCTAAATCCACACTCATAGATAGAGAGGGGTGTGACAGTACCATAAGAGATACAACTCGTACTAACAGCATATATGCTACGTTCAGAGATTCTAGTTTTCCAGTTCTAGGATCACCCATCCATCGCCAAACGCGGGTTTTCGCAAACACGGGAATAAGCGCCCGATGCCCGCTGGGAAACAACGGAGCGACGGCAGCGCATTCCCTTGGATCTCGCGGGAACTGTCACACATTTTTAATCAAGCGTTATTTTGAGGATAAAAATGTACAAAAATCAATTTCTCAACAAACTTTCGCAATAAAAGGGTGGTTTTTGGTTGATTTGAATATCCGTTATTACTAGGTATGAATTGAATGAGAACTCTCGGGTTGTGGTAGGTTGGTACATTTGATCTTTATTATAATAATGAGGGAATTTTGAGTCTGACCTGGAGGTCATCTGGGTATCGGTGGCGCACATGTGTTGATTAAAACAACGATTTATACGCGATCGTTGGATTGAATTAGGAAGGACGTACAGAGTTATTTTTATTTTTTTAGAGACTTGGGGGTTCTTAGTTTGCACAAACCTTTCAATGGAAGCCAAAGGAACTATTGTGGATTGCCCCTAGGCTGCATTGGCCTAATGAAAAGGGGTTTAAAAAATCCTTCCTCCTCATGTTTCAGCAAACCAGAAAAGATCGGCATAAGCCATCTTGGAAATATCATCTGGAGATAAGATATAGTTTCCAAGGATGTCGTATCTGATTCGACCAAGTGCATCACAATAGCACATGATGTTTTCGGAATCCTCTGTTTCTGTTCCACGGAAGCGACTGGTTTCCCTTGTTAGTTTCCCTTCCGTCTATAATTGAATCTGGAAGGACATCAGATGATTCCTGTTTTGGTTTGGGTTTCAAGTGCAAAGCATTGCGTTAAAAACCTGCTGTTCATTCATAATTTAAAAAACCGTCGTATGCAGTGGTTATTACAGTGATTGTAGATTAAATTCTCATTACCAGGTACGAGTTATCTCCACAATTTGATTCTATTTATTGCGTATTACTTGAAGAGTTTTTTGAACATTGCCGTGGCTCGAAACTAATTTAATACTGTAGTTGAGAACAATTATTATACCAACGAACAATATTATGCAATAGTATATGTAAATGAGTGACATCATTCATCATTTCTCATTATATTCTAATTTTTCGCTTGTAAATTACATAGTAGCTATTCTTAACAAATTTTACTATGTTCAACATAAATTTATTCAAACTCCCAACGTATTGCGAGGGAAAGGATGCCGCTTTGCATAATGGCCACTGACTTCCGTCGCGTGAAAAATTGCCCTCCGGGAGCATCCTATTACGTCCAGTAATCAGGATGGGGATAGCAGTTCCAAAACTGGCTCTCCTCTCTGTCTTCGCCGTTTTTCGAATGCAGATGAGTCCTTATAAAATAGACAAGAGCTCCCATTGGTTTCCTATCAAAAGGATAACGAACGTGGCTAGAGGGGATTTCTCGTTGGCGCTTACTTTTAATCCGTTTATCACATTCGTAGCGGGCGGTTTTATATATCGTGCCTGAGATACCGTGACTATTTTATTATGAAACCGGCCGACTATTGTGGAGCCTTGGGGCGAATTTAGTGGAAACTGTTCAGAATTAGGGCCTGTGTTTGAGAAATAGCGTTTGGGCTATCTGTTGGATGTTGATAACGCGAACGTCCTACTAATAAGAACAATAAAAAAGTCCAGTCATGCAGCATGACCCCATGAGCGAATTTTTGAAGAAATCTTCGACATTTCAGTCGCTATTGATCGTGTAGAGAAATTTTAGTTTATGATTTTGATAAAAAAAACATGGAATTAAAGTATTAAAAATAATTAGGAGGTACTCATACTTTATTATTATTAAACCAATCTTGTAGATTTCAACCTTGAGATAAACGTTACTGACGGCCGAGCGGAGCGAGGCCTTGGGTCTGCGTGCTAGTACGTACATAAATAGAACTTCTTCATAATTTCATGGCTGATATTTTCTAAGCCACAGTCAGTATTAAAGCTACATCAAGTCCTAAAACAGTTGAGCGTAAAACATTAAAGAGAGCGACCGAGAGAATCAGAGGACGGAATATTTCACAGAGTAAACTCATTTTTACTCATTTTAACAAGCACCTGCTACCTACGTTTTAAACAGCATGGTTCTAGGATTGGTTATACAGGGATACTTCCATAAGAGTAGTTCAATCTGAATTTGGACAATGTTTCATGCAAATATTACCGATTTTTACAACTAGCGAACGGCATTATTTCGATTTTTGACTGATTTTTCAACTTTGAAATTTTTGAAAACTTGATACATATTCTTATAGGAAATATTACGCTGATTCCAAATATACCACATGTTAGTATGCTGAAAAAATTATTTCGCACAACAAATCGCAAAAAACAGGCTATTTTGAAATTTTTGACTACATTTTTGAAAATTTCAACCCGAAGATGTAATCCGATCATGCTGGCCAACGAACTTGAACTTTCGTTTTGTGTCCTTAACATTTTAAAATTTGTTTGAAGTTTCTAGCACAATTCTACGGACAGTTATCGTCTGGAATGACACATACATACATACATATATACATACATACATACATACATTAAAAAAATGCGTTAAACTTCAGAATATGATTCAGAATAGCCTGAAACGGATTTCTACATAAAAGTTTTTCAAAAATTCACATTCTACAAATTTTGAGGCGAGAGCAATAGCTTAATTTTCTTCAAAAATTCGCTAAAAGTCTGCCAAGTTGGGTGTGGCACATAGCTTCCTCGTTTACCTATCATGCATGTATAGATCATTGATAGGTTTTAAATGATCTTGAAAAATTCCGTAGCGGAAAAGAGTAAATCAAGAAGTAGCGTGAAATGTCATAATTGGTCAATTAAGAAACGAAAAAATGATACTCAATGTAACTTACGTTTGTGCAAGCGCAGAATGAACTGATGAGTTGAAAACAATGAAATATGTACGGGACCATCTGCAATTTAAACCGCACATTCACTGACAATTTCATCAAAATCGGATTATAACTGTGGAAATTAAGGTCATTACAAGTATTTCACATTGGCACATGCGCAGTAGCTATTAATGATATAATCGTGTTGAAATTGATATGAGGTAATCAAGTAGTCTTCTTCCAACTATCATCCAAATTTAAGCGAAATCGAACGACTAGATAGTGAAAAAATGGAGCATAATGGAATTTACGTTTGCGCATGCGCAGAATGAAGTATTGATCTGGTAACAATGAATGATAGGGGACCATCTACAACCTAACCCGTGCATTCTCTGACAATTTCATCGAAATCGGTTGAAAACAGTGGAAATTATTGTCGTTACTAGAATTTCACATAGGCGCATGCGCATTAGCTATTAATGATACAATCATGTTGAAATTTATATGGGATGATCAAATCGCCCAACTATCATCCAAATTTTAGCGAGATCGGACGATTAGGGCGTAAAAATGGAGCATAATGGAATTTACGTTTGCGCATGCGCAGAATGGAGTATTAATTTTGCAACAATAAAACTGATAGGGGACTGTCTACAACCTTGCCCGACATTCCCTAAAAATGTCATTCTGATTAGGATTCTTGTTATAAGGATTTCATATTGGCGCATGCACAGTCGCTATTAGTGATACAACCACGTTGAAGTTGATATAAGATGATCAAATTGTCATCCCCCAACTATCATCCGAATTTGAGCGAAATCGAACGACTAGGGCGTGAGAAAATGATGCTTGGTGGAATTTTTTTTTGCGCATGCGCAGAGTGAGGTATTGATTCAAGAACGATGAAATTGATAGGGGACCGTCTACCCCCAAGCCTGCATGCCTACCCCATTTGTGGATACATGACAGACACACGCACACCTATAGACACACCCAGACAAACAGACAGACACGTAACCAAAGTTGTTCAGAATGGTCGTGGAAATCGTAAAATGCGAGTGGAAATTTTGATTTAGGAGACCAAACATATTTTTTCTTCCGAAAGGGAAAACAATGCTTCCGCTGCCTTTAGGTAGACTCGGAAGCAAAAGGCTAAACTACAACATAAGCTAGAAACCAAAAACTAAACCTGAATAAACCCGAATTCACATGTCCGCGGCTCTATTAGCTCATGTGCTGTTGTCAAAGTGGGAAGAGAACTGGGGTCGGACTTCGTTGCGGTGTTGCCGCTTTGAACTTGCCGTGGCCTGTGATAGAGTCGGCCTTGCTTCAGGGGTTCCGCACAGAAAGCTTTCTATCTGGTGCGTTCGAGTTTGGACATGGAGTTAACCAGAGATGGTCATTATCCCATATAAATGTCTATTTTAGACGTTTACCCTACAACCCTCAATGATAAAGAGGATCTTTCCGAAAACGTTTACTTGAACTTTTTTCCAGTTGAAAGAGATTAGTCGAAACACTGTGCGACGTTATTGTTAATTTTCAGACAACTTTTAGTGCAGTAAAATGTCTACCGTTCAGGATTTATGAATGCTGGTTCATTACAAGAAAGAGCTCGAAAAGCAGATGAAAGAACAATGACATATAACAACAAAAATAAAATTAGAGGGTTCGGCAAATGAGGTTGAAAACTAATAAAAAATACTGGGGGTATGAGAACACTCGGTGCAGTGTTTCGAACCCTTATTGAATTCTATTAATTTGTATCTCAGAATGCGAGTTATAAATGACAGGGAAGATAGGGTATTGTAGCGTGTCGAATGGTGAAGAAATTTAGGAAGGTGATTCAAAAGAAAAAAGAAGTGTAGACGGTGGCGTGACAATATAAATAGCCCTTTGTCGGTTCATGTTAATAGAGGGACCAATTAGGCTTAGGTTGGTTCTGAAGGAAAACCACCTACTGCCCGCTGGATGGACGCTCTCGTGTTTAGGTGAGTTCGTAGGTACAAAATGTTGAGTACATTGTCGTTTGACCGCACTCAGGATTGGGCACTGTACTTGCCTAGTACAGAAGAGTACTGTTGGTAAGTACTGTAAATTTAATACTTTATGAACGCCAATGTCGAAGTAGAGAATTATTCTCGATTTGTGGACGAGCGAAGTAAGTTTCTACTTCGACTTGGCTGGCATTTGTCAGCGTGTGGTTGTCTGTGTGTTTGTGGGTGTGTGTGTTTCGCGCTAAACTTGCAATTTTACAGCTATCACCTTGAAATTTGGAAAGTAGGCTCTTTATACATCCGGAATTATCTGTATAGTCATTGATGATGATCAGACAAGAGGAAGTTGTCATCAGCGGCAACCGGTCAAATCAATCGAAATCGAGTTCGGTATCATTTCCAATTTTTCGCCACAAAGCATCGACTGAAACCATTAAAAGCTTTGAAAGTTGTCTGCTAACTATTTAATCATAACTGACAGACTCTATCTGAGCTCGTAATCGCAAGATTACTCATCAGAACACCCTTAATCTGTAATGTCATATACATTAGATAGATAGTTTTGTAGATAATACGTCACAAAGATTTTCGGGACCAAATTCTGTCGAATGTGTCCCGTTGTGTTCCTTATGTTTTGCCTCCACATAATCTCACTCAAATAACAGTCAAGTAGAGCTGGAGTGACTGACGGCTAATAAGACTAACGTTTTCCAGTTTCATTTGTTGTAGTACAAACAACAGCTAGATAACATAGATAACGACGCTTTCGTTCAATACTTCAGCGTTGCCGGTTGTAAGTACATATGGAGACCTCGGTGAAGTTGCTGGCGGTCGGATAAGTGGAAAGGTCCAGATTTTCGTTCATATCTATAGAGAACAGTGTGTCTAATTCGTCCAGTTTGTGATGCAAAACAAAATCTCGATCTACCGATTGTCGTGATCAAAATTCTCGTAGACTGTTTTGCGTTCCGCTTTGAAGAACCGTTCTGGTGGCTGCTTTATCTGGTTTTAGATGGCGTTTCTGTTTTAGCCGAGTGGGGGTTGTTAACAAACCCGTGTCACAATTCGTTCTGGTTTGTGTGATTCTTGGGTTCACTGGAGTAAGGTTCACGATTCTTTGTCCCTTATAGATTGATGGGACTAGATTGCACCCAAGGAGACTAGACTAAGAGTCTAGTATTCTTGATTGCACCTTATTCTAAACACACAAAGGTCTATGCAAGCAAGATTTGTTAATTCAGGTCTTGGGATATTGGTTTTGTGGTGAGGTTATTCCTGAAATACGTTAGATGTTCTGTTTTATTCTTTGTTAAATTTGGGTTTGGGGAATGAATTTATTGATTGCAGAGTGATTGATGTGTATTTATTTATATTATTTATTCTATATTTTAGGGGATGCTGGGCGTTTAGTCGTGGTTTTTGCTCGCTACCATGTGACAATCTACCGATTGTCGTGATCAAAATTCTTGGGTTTCTATAGTATATTTCAATCTTTTGATGTAATTTTGGGACTCAGGTGAAATAAGTAGAACAAGATTTCAATCACTGGGATAATTTATTACGCTTTTCTTTATGTCGCTCCAAAAGAAAGGTAATGAGGGGGATTTTCTGTCTAGACTGTCGGTTGATTAGTTTCTTATATTCACTTCTTTTAAAGATGAAAGAAATACCACAGGGAAGAGAGAGGTATGTGGGATAGCAATGGATTAGGTATTAGTATAAATAATGGGAGTTTATATAATATTAATTGCTATTAACGCAAATAAAAGAGAGAGGTAGACTCACCGTTCTGAAGGTTGAACAACGATTAAGAGCAAGCGGACCCGTGCACGTTGGGGGTACCTGCGGGCACGCCGATCAATTGAACGGATCACTGTAACAGTTTTCGATAGCTGATACAAAATCTTCTCGACTTCTTGCTATTTTTCAAATGATAAAGAAAAATTGAACTTGGTGGCCGAGAAAACAGTGAATGCTGTGCTCTCGCCTTACAATCCTTGGCAGCGACAATATTTTAAAAGAAATGGGGGAGTAGGGGTTCATTCCGGTCTGTAAATCACGAGGCAATGGTGGCGGTAGTGGTTTGTGCCTTGTGAACGTTGGAGGTTGGGAAAGACATTGTATTGTCCCAGGATGATACATCACAGGGGGCTCCGGAGCCCTCTGGCGCCTTCCCTGAGATGGTGGGTGCCGCAATCTACCACCTCAACACCTACGCTACCTCCAAGCCTTTCCCAACACGGTGATAATTATGGGCCTCGCCTCAGCCTCACTTGAAAATATTATGAGTGCACCGTCCATAATTTTTGTACTCAACTTTTTGTGCAGCCAGTTATATCTATCATCAAGTCAATGATAGACCTCACATTGGTGTAGGGTGGCGTACTGTAAGCGTCCAGAATTTTATGAGTGCAACATCAATAAGTCCGTTAGGGGGGAGGGTCTAGTTTTTAACAAGGACTCAGTGATTGACATCTCACCAAAAAAAATTTAAATAATAAGGCATAAAAGTGTTTTCCGGGTTTGATCCTTTTGAATTTTGAGACAAAATACCTTTTCAGTGAAGTATACAGGCGGGAAAAGGTTTCAGGTGGGGTTTTGTGAAATTTATAGAAGGTTACCTAACAGTAACTCGAATGTTGTCATTTCTTTGGTGCGGTTTCTTGTGATTTTGTAAGTGTTTCATTTTGCTTCACCATGCCCTCCACATTTTCAAATTCGATTGTTCCCATGGTTTTTCTCTATCAGCTTTTTGTGTAGATTGCATTTATGCTATATCATTTTTTGGAAATATTCAAAGATAACATGTGAAAATGATGCTACCCTTAGTGATTTACAGTGCCGTCAATTTGGATCCCTATTCTTTCATGTCATTTGTTATTTGTTTTTTATATTCATATAAATACATATAAATACATTTAACATAAATACATAAGCTGCGAGTTTAGAACCGTTAGAAACGTTTTGTACCTATGGTATTGAGAATGCATTGTCCCTATTCAGTGATGAAACATCTGGTGATATTTTCAACTTTGTCATTATGAATACTCATATTAATTTTATATTTACATTAATATAACTAAGTTCAAATGCTCAATTTATTTATAAAATGTCGAAATATATGTTTTGTTGATATGCGGAATAATTTACCTATTGCGGAACAACTGCTGTTTAAATCAAAGGGTGTCAATCACAGGTGCAACCGAAAATTTGGCTGTCAAATACTAGGTCAAAAAATTTATTTCGAATAAACGAATTGATGATGTTTTGTGGCTTGAATTAGAGATTTTTTCAATACTGAGCAGTTTGAGGACATCCTGATGCAGGATAGAATAGATGAAGGATTCAAGTTTGAACAAACGAAAGAACGTAACGTAATTGCTTGTCAAAGTCAATATTTCTCTTAAGGTGTCACACAGGCCCCTCCACCCAACTCAACTTTTTGTCAGGAGGATAAAGAATCAACTCGAGAGCTGTAGCTAAAATGTTTTAATTCAGGGCATTTCCCTAGGGTACACCCCCCCCCCCCACCGTAGCCTGGGGTTGATTGCAAAAGGTAAGGAAAGGTTCATATCACATTTTAAAAAATCCTGTTTATTACCTTTATGCCGTCCACGGCACTTTTCACCAGTGTTGGGTATAATCTTATACATTGCGGGGCTCATGGAGTCAAACCAAACATGGAAATCAAAAACAAAACTGTTAAAAAGAGACGTTCTGAAACTACTCCGTCTCTGTTGCAGCTGCAATTATTTCGGTTGGAAAGATTTAATATTTAAACAAACAGAAGGCTGCCCCATGGGATCAACGATTTCCCGCTCATAGCAGAGTTAGCGATGCAAAAATTCGAATACTCGGTTGTCAAAGATAATCAATTGTTCATGTTCTTCAAGCAATATGTGGATGACTCGATGGCAATAATCATGAGAGGGACGAATGAAGAAGTCCTTCTATCATGAACGTCTACCATGAAGACATCCAGTTCACGTATGAGAGGGAAGAGAACGGATAAATTGCCTTCCTAGATATAAAATTGAGTCGTTGCAGTGATGGAAGAATAGGTAGAAGTATATACAGAAAACCGACAAATACTAGCAAGTATCTAAATTTCAACTCCTACCACCACATATCCCGAAAAATTTCAGTACTTAGTTGATTCGAATGGCATTTAGGGCATTGAAAATTTGTAATGAGGAACACCTTGAGGAAGATATAAACAAAATTCGATCGGACTTTCCCAAAAACAATTACCCGGAATATTTCATCAACCAACGAATTAAACAAATGAGGGAAAAATTAAAAACAGAAGAGGGAGGCGGCGCTGGGGAAACAGGAAGCGCACGCTTAATCTCCCCTTTTATGGGGAAATCAACTACAAGGTTATGCACTTATTTTCGGACACGAACAAAATTTACATTTGGGTATATTCCAGGAACAAAAATTGGTGGGCTCATTTGTAATCAAAATCGCCACAGGAGATATACAAAATTATATGCGAATGTTCAAAAGAATGCGTAGAGAATCCGGGAGACCGTATAAAGATAGAGTAGCTAAATTATCACGAAGCTAATACCCAACACTTTAACTTATAGTCCAATACAAATACGATTATAATCACTGTAATTATTCATTGATCCTGGGTCAACTGCGATTATATTAGCAAATTTGAGTGCACGAATACAATCGCAGTTGACTCAGAATCAACGAATAATGATTGCAACTATAATCTTATTCGTGTTCGACAATAAGCTACACTGCTTTTGACCTCTACCATTAAACAAAATTATATCATGCAATTCGGTATGAGGATACTCTTTTAGGACACTCTTTTCCTCGAAACTCAATGACCATGTAAAAGAGTTCACCCTTAAGGTGGGTTCAGATCGATCCGGAATTGCGGAAATGGGGCAATCCGTAAATGCGTTCGGCCTTCTGACTGGCTAGTGCCCGTCGGAAGAGTGGGGTGAATCTTGCCGGACAAGCACTCTTGAGATTGCTGCCCACATCTGAAAAATTAGGTATTTTACCGGATTGCTGAAACTACGTCATCCTTCAGAAGCTGTTGTTAGTTGTGTTATCTTCTTTTATGACTGTGGTTGAGTGCGAGTCCGTATTTTTACGATCCTCAAATTTTGATTTCATTTTTAGAAAATATATTTCTGTAGCCCTCGTGTATAAGAATAACGATAATAAACAAATGCAACACTCAAATTGAACATGGTTTTATGTATATGAGGCCGAGTTGGGTTAAAAATACCTAGGTTAAGGTACCGATTTTGCGATATCACAAACAACTTACCCTCCTAAAGATCCTATTCCACTTGTGTTTTGAGACATTCTTTGAGTATAGATTGGCAATTTTCTACTTTCGAATAAGTAGGTATTTAAGAGGAGATAACACTTTTGCAAAACGGAGAGGAAGTATAGAAATACTAGTTTTACATAATGTACATAAATAACAATTTCTTTTGTATGCCCTCATGATTTTTTTATGAGTTTATTATTCAACATTGTTTATGGAGCTATGATGTCCGTGAAATGTGTGATAGGTTGGAGAAAATTCTGGAGGAAATAGTTCTGTTTGGGAAATGCAATTATATAGAAGACACAAACAATGATAATGCAATGATAACACAACCGGATGGTTATGAACGGCCTGCCGCAATCCCGCACTCCCCTGCACTACTTCCAACCGCAGACGCATTGCCGGATTTCCACAAAACCGGATGGATGTGAACCCACCTTTACGCACCTTCATAAATAAAAGTTTCGCTAACGAAATCGGTAGCTTACCACGTAGTTAAGAGTGGTTCTTATAGAAAATTACCACAACTTGAAATAAGCAGTGGTATGATAATGAGGTAGGCAGTTCGTTGTAAATCCAACATAAGATAAGACTCGTTTCGCGAGTTGATCATTTTTATCCGAGTATGCGCTCTTCAGAAAAGAGACTCGAGATATATGAGCAATCATTTCAAATTATATGACTTATTCATACAACTGTACGTTGCCAATCTTACATAAGTTGAGTTTTTTTTCAATGTAGTCCAACTCTACACATTTCTTTTGGTAGCAACAATTTCTGCAAGTTAATCATTTATGACATGAGCAGAATTTCCTTAGCCTCGTTTTCGAGCTATCTCATCTTCCAACAGGTTGAACTTGATCCGACTTCTTTCCTTACTCATGTAGCCGCTCGCTTGCAACTGCCTTATTTTTATATTGAAGTAGAAACACCGCGAAGCCTTTCTAATGAAATCGTTCTCGGAATTACAACTACCGGTTCAAATTTAACATCATATATATCAACGGAATAATTATTATTTCTTGTTTTCCATCAGGGGAAATAATTGTAAATCTCAAAGTCCTAAGTGTGCCTGTCGGTACTTATTTAAATCTTCGAATTTCGTGTTTCATTCCTCTTTCATGCTAATTAAAGACGAATCCCACTCTTCGGACGGCGTACCGATGTGTGTGTTTGTGTGTGTATTTCTTTGCGATTCCAGCTATGATGCTAATATTTGAAATGGACTTGAATAACTTATTCTCCGCTCAACACTCTTAGACGCAAGGTATTTTTTTTAACCAAATTTGAGTCTAGGAGGTGGTTTTGGGGTGTTAATGAACAAACTTTGGCTATAATTATGCTGATTGTTAACGCAATGAACACAATATACTGTAGCAGGCACATACATAGTCAGTATTGTCTATCTCAAATGTTAGGCCCCTAGAAAGTTACCGACTATGGGTTAGAGGAGGAGTTTTGGCGTGAAAATCAATATAAAGATGTTCATCGTGTTAAACCAAAAGATAACCGTTGTTATCAGAATTATATATGTTAAAATATTCGGTCCTTATTATATAAGTATTAGCAATAATATAGGGTCAATAGTAAATCTTGATTTATTGACCACATATTTTTCAATTGTAGCAACGGCGTACACGATTTTGTTTTGGGATAGGTACGTAAAGAATAGAACAGACCAGAATTTATTTACATGATATATGAACAGCAGAGATACAAAAATTGAGCTGAACACAATTCAGATGCAAAATTCAGATAATTCAGATACAAAAATTGAGGTGAACACAATTCAGATAATCGTTTAACACTGATTGCGGGAATATAATTGCCTAACGGTATACATTGCGGTTATATATAACGGTCTTATATTGGCTTGTCCCGTATTGCTAGGCAATGCGACAGTTACCATTAGTTATCCAAATCCTAAGAACTAAAACAATTGTTGAGCTTATTTTCAGTGGTGTTTAATACTAAAAAACTTACTTATATCTAAACTTATTTGTTATTTTTAACAAAAGTTTGCTTATATATTTGGTACTCAACAGTAATTGAACATGCTTATATTATGGTTCCAAAACCTCAAGATTCGTTTAGGTTTGGTAAAGAATCGAGGAATCTTGAATTTAAGAAGCGCATCAATTCAATAGGCGCTACCAGCTCGAAAGCAAAATGAAGAAAGATTGAGACAAACCAAATAGGGTAAGGGACTGTTCCTGACCAGCCGTTTGTTCTAATCACTCCTTGAATAAAGGAAAGGCATCCGAACTCCGAAGAAAAAATCAGTTAAAGCCGGAGAAGAATCGATGGGGCGAAATTAAAATACGCAGCTGTTGACATCTAAATCCTTAAAGACGCCGTCTGGAAGCCGATTTTACACCAACGATCGGCAAAGCGACACAAAAGACGACCGACGTCGGGGTTTCATGAATATTGTCAGTCTCAGGAGCGATAAGCCACGCAAAACAGCGACAGGTGCTTAGAGAAGGAACTGAAAGGAGGTTTTTTATGCTCGTATTCCTTCCGAGTGTCTCTCCTGCCGATTCACGTTATTTTTAGCGAGAGGGACGAGGTTCGCTTTTTCATTGTTTCACCGTCTTTTTTCTTTTCTTTTTTTGTAAAGAAGTAAAAACAAGGTGGGTCACCGACTACATTTGTTGGAGACCCCGATATTTTGTGTAGCCTGGTGGAAGAGGTTTGTCTTCCATATTAGTCAGACGGGTCAGTCTCACTCTGAGATATATCTCATGCTAAACGGGCGCCAGGGGTGAACTTGTTTTCTGGTCCTTCGCAGGGAATTTCGGAGACGGTAGAAAGGAGCAAATTGATGCCAGTTATATTACCAAGGTACGGTAACATCCACAATACACAATTTTGTTTTAGTCCTTTTGGTAAATATATAAAATAAGTGTTCACACAATTCAATAAATAAAATACCTAACAATATTGAATTCGAAATACGGGAAGGAGATCGATATAAAAAAACAATTAACCAAAAGTTAAGAATCAAATAATGACAAAAATTATAATTCTATAAAAGATATTACAAGTGGGAAGGAGCTCCTTGCAAAAATTAGGAATTAGAATAAATTTACTCTGATCGAATGTCCTTCGCATCTAAAATGAAATATATATTAAATAAAATATGGATTGACGCAACGTGATTGTCCACAGTGAGTACTTCTTTGACGGCGCTCCCGGTGGTTCTTCCAGTAATCCGCCCTGATCGAAATGGCCGCTTCCAAACGCGACGGTTGCAGCGTTTTCTGGCGAGTTGAACCGTTCTGAAGTTGAAGAAGTAATTCCAACACTGGAATAACGTACTTCTCTCGGCGAAAGGTCGGCGGATTCCCACGCAAAAGAATAGAAGATAAAAATAGGATCCAAATAGACAAGACAACTGGTCTTACCGCCTACCTACTTTCTATTTGCCTAAACACCTTTGCTCTGAGAAGCGATGCGCCATCTTCTAAACCTTAAAGCTCTGAGCTCCTCCACTTGTTCCGTACCCCATGCATGCACATACGTGGCGTCCGAAGAATGGCACGTATCCTGACACGTGTCGAAAAGATGATGAGTGTTTTTTTGAAGTGCCAACGTCTTCATCCTTAACAGTATCCACTTCTTCCTTGATAATATCATATTTTACGTACCAACTCACTGCAATTCATATCTAGCGAGACGCTAGTCTCGTATTGCCAAGCCTTTAGAAAACCGACGACCTGATGCCTGATGCCAAATTTGCAATGGTAGATCGATTCCATATAAGCTAAAAAGTGGTGTCAAAATATATGTTTTCGCACTTTCTTTTTTTTAGCGCATATTCTTTAAAAAAGCTGCAAATTATTACACAAAGGTTTATTATTTATGTATCAGATAGCCCTTTAATTAAACGAAGTCTATTGTCCATTATCTAAACATATATGCAGAGGCATAGACGCCTACCGAGGAGAAATTAAATTTAAAACACCTACATTTTACTAGTCTTTTGAATTTAACACAAGCTGAACCACCAACTGGAAATAATTTATATAAAATAAATCACTTAAGGTGACAAAAGTTGTAATAATCCGAATTCCTTTGGAGTTTTATCTGCTGATACGATCGTTATAGTTGATTAGGTCATTTTTACTATGTTTCACTCGTTGCGATTTATCCCATGTTGATTTTTTTCCCTGTTGTTTTTTCCCTGTTGTTTTTGTTCCCTGTTGTTCTTTTCCCTTAGGGAGGAGAGCAAACCTATGAAGTTACAGCTACCTGTGTGGTTTCTTTCGATTCTTTGGGATGATATCAATGAATTATTATTAAACCCCGTGTATTAAACCCTATTAAACCCCCCGGGGTGTTGTACTCGTAAGGGAGGGAGTAAATTTGAAATTCTCTCCCGTTCATACTAGGAAGTAGAAATTTGATAACGAGACTCACTGACACATCAATATACCTACGAAAAAACTCAGGGGCTCTTTCCAGTTCAGCTGTGTGAGCTTAATTCTCAAATTTAATTTGCGAATAATTTCTGTATATATATTGTATATGGTACAACCTTAACATATTAAAAAGTTCTAGAATAATCGAACGTGTGAATGAAAAATTGAATAAAATAAATAAATAAATAGTTATAATAATAATAAAAATAATAATAATAATAATACTGTTGCGAAGGATGTTCCAAGTAAGGAATTAGTAAATTTGTTGGTAACGTTTTTTACGCCCATGATCCTTCTGACATTTTCTTGAAATGTTTATGCACATTTCCGTCTAGACTCGATTCCAATAGGAAAATTTGGTGAAAATCCATTAAAGGTCATGGTGGAGAATTCTCCATTTTTCTTTGTTAATACTGATCTGTAGGTTAATGTTATTTTCCTTATTTCCGGGACATATCAGGGCTTCCATGCGGGGATTGAAGTTGCGAGATGCCGTCCCAGCTGGTCTAACTGTACATCATTACAGCACTATACCGCACATTCCTTTTCAAGCTGCGAGAAACCCTCTCAAAAGCCAACTTTATCGCCCTCCAGCTCCCCTCAACTCGCCGAAACGGATATTATGGTAAGCAAATGTCAGATGACGTGGCAGAAAGCACCTGCCATCTATACCATCCTCCTAGGTTGCATTTGGCGATTAAAATCAAGTTGCGTTGAAGCCGGCGGAGTTGGGAAACCTCTGCTTTGGCCATTTTGGGTGGGAATTACCTCATGAAGAACCCTTACGCAGCGGTTTGGGCTTTCGTAACTAATGTCCATCGATTCCTAGAGTCACAGGGTTATTTCCTTCTTGAACTACCATCGTATTGAAGATTTCTCTACTAAACGAACGCTGTGAAAAGATAATTCTGAAAGAATGCATTGTGTTGAAACTTAACCTCGGCAAAATTTACATCACTGACATCTCTGAAGGAGTTAGACAGAACCCGTCCTCGGGAAAAATGGAAAGTTGCTAATAATCGAAATAGTGGTCCATTTTTGCTTTATAATCATTAATGTATACCAAGGATGCAACTCTTGAGGAATTAAATTGGCAAATCAATAATGACCAAATGGAAATAATATCAAGGTCTCTTATACTTGAACTTTGTCTAAGGATTGAAAAGTGAAAGCATTTAGAATAAAATTAAATTAGAAGAAAATTGGAAAAAAAGGAAAGTCTGCTAAGTTGGGTGCGGCACATAGTTTCATCGTTTACCTATAATGAATATACAGTAGGGTGGTTCAAAAAAAAAAAAAAAAAAAAAAAAAAAAAAAAAAAAAAAAAAAAAAAAAAAAGTTCTGGGATTTCTGGTCTCCATTGTGTTTTTGCTTCCTCGGTATGTCAGGATGACCCTCTTAAATTTTTAGCAAAAAATATTAAACCTAACCACTTTACCTGGGTCGATTTTGCCCAGTTATCGACCGCCACCGTAAACCAACCTCTAAATTGGTGCCGAGGTGATGATTTGAAGGACGGATTTAAATTTTTTTGGGTCAATTTATGGGTTTTCGCATGCGCTGAACACGATGAACTTATTTATTTTACGCTCCGTCCACTAGTTATCCGGTAAACTGGCAGAGGGCGCTGCTTGAAGATAAGTAAAAATCGAAAATTTCGCCGAAAATGCTGTCGCCTGGTTAAGAATTGTACTAGAAACATGCTATTATGGTCGGATAATATGCTTTGGCATGTTCTGAACATGATTCCGTTTTTTACTATACTTTTCCGCCGATGATTGCTTCGTTTATCGGCCATAAACCTCAAATTAATTGTAGGGTAATAGACAAATTCACCCTAATTTCACCGGAAATTATGTCGCGTTGATAATTTGAGGTCCCGAAATACCTTGTGCCGATAAAATTTGGTATTTTCCAGGATACTCGGTACAAAGCCGTTGGTAATTTGGCAAGGACTTGAACCGGCATTGTACTTATTTGCCAAATATAGCGGCAAAATGGAGAAAAATGGTTAAATTTTCCCATTTTTCTGTAAAATTCCTTAGTTTCTATCGGTTTTACGGGGTCAGATTCGTAGTTCTGAATTGACTGAACTGTGATTGGTTCGTTTGAGCGTAGGGTTAGCTATTGTCAGCGGTATCGGACACGTGTAAAAGCTTGTACAATGGTATCGGGTCGTTAAGCGAACGAAAAATTTATCAACACAAGGTCCTCAAATTATCAAAGCGACATAATTTCCGGTGAAATTAGGGTGAATTTGTCTATTACCCCACAAATAATTTGAGGTTTATGGCCGATAAACGAAGCAATCATCGGCGGAAAAGTATAGTAACAAACGGAATCATGTTCAGAACATGCCAAAGCATATTATCCGACCATAATAGCATGTTTCTAGTACAATTCTTAACCAGGCGACAGCATTTTCGGTGATATTTTCGATTTTTACTAATCCTCAAGCAGCTTCCTCTGCCAGAGTACCGGATAACTAGGTAGTGGACGGAGCGTAAAATAAATAAGTTCATCGTGTTCAGCGCATGCGAAAACCCATAAATTGACCCAAAAAAATTGAAATCCGTCCTTCAAATCATCACCTCGGCACCAATTTCGAGGTTGGTTTACGATAGCGGTCGATAACTGGCCAAAATCGACCCAGGTAAAATGGTTAGGATTATAATTTTTTGCTAAACATTTATTAGGGTCATTCTGACCCTACCGAGGAAGCAAAAAAACAATGGGGACAAGAAATCCCAGAACTTTTTTTTTTTTTTTTTTTTCAAACCAACCATACACCATTGAAAAGTTTTAAATGATCTTGAAAATTTGCAAAGCAGAAAAGAGTAAATCAAGAAGTAGCGTGAAATGTCATACCTAATTAATTGGTCTTTTAAGAAATGAAAAAATGATATTCAATGGAATTTCCGTTTGTTCAAGCGCAGAATGAACTGATGAGTTGAAAACTATGAAATATGTACGGTACCATCTACAACCTAAACCGCGCATTCGCTGACAGTTTCATCAAAATAAGATGAAAACTGTTTAAATTAAGCTCGTTAGAAGGATTTCACAATGGCGCATGCGCATTAGCTATTAATGATACAACATGTTGACATTGATATTTATGATGATCAAATTGTTATTCACCAACTATCATCCAAATTTGAGCGAGATCGGACAACTAGGGCGTGAAAAAATGTATCATAATTGAATTTACGTTTGCGCATGCGCAAAGTGAAGTTTTGATTCGGCAATAATGAAACTGAAAGGGGACCATCTACAACCTAGCCCGCACATTCCCTGAGAATTTCTTCCAGATCAGATGGAAACTGTGAAAGATAAGCTTGTTATAAGGGATTTCACATTGGCGCATGCGCAGTAGCTATTAATGATACAATCTTGTTGAGATTGATATAAGATGATAAAATTGTCATCCCTCAACTATCATCCGAATTTGAGCGAGATTAAACTACTAGGCCGTGAAAAAAATGCTTGGTAAAATTTACGTTTGCGCATGCGCAGAGTGAGGTATTGTGTCAAGAACGATGAAACTGATAGGGGGCCGTCTAGCCCCAAGCCCACACATCCCATCAACATGTCATCCAAATCGGATGAAAACAGTGGAAAATAAGCTTGTTACAAGGATTTGCGGACACACGACAGACGCAGACACACAGACAGATAGACAAACACGGAACCAAAGTTATTCAGAATGTTCCAAAACGTAAAATGCGAGTGGAAATTTTGATTTTGGAGACCAAAAATGTTTTTCTTCCGAAAGTGAAACATTGCTCCCGCTACCTTCAGTAGACTCGGAAGCAAAATACAGAAACTTACAGAACACACAGAAACACAGAACCCACACAGAACACAGAAACTTATACCCCCACCCACCCACAGACAGAAACCCCCCCCCCCCCCCCTGTACCCACTTACAGAAACTTATTTTATTTATTTTCAATTTTTCAATTTTGGACTCAGAATTAGACATTGTTAAGTCAGCAGCTTTTGGATGATCTGGAATTTAAGCATGCAGTTCTCAATATTTAGAACTTGAGAAGAACAGAGTTTGGTACTTCTGAATAACTTTCTGTTCAATAGATTAGTATATCCTTCATTTTCGGATTTAAAATCCTGTCGTGCCTAAATGTGTGGGAAAACGGTGAGTCGGGAGATCTACGTCATCTCTTTCTTGGCTGAGGACTCTACTGGACACTACGTCCTGCCTCCTAATAAGTTATTCCCTGGTCCCCCTTATTCACCGAACGGATCTTCGGAGCAGTCCACACCTCTTTCGCCGAACTGTTTTTTTGCAGCTGCTCGAAACGTATATCGACCCACCGATCTCCTCGGTCCTTGTTCGGACTCAATTTGTTTGTTAACAAATGAACCGTGATTTAACAAACTACCTGCTTTCTCAGGTGGAGTTTAGGAGCCGTGAGACATTCGGAGAGTTCACTTCTGTTCGCTTCACTTCTGCGTGGATGTAGAAGCTGTTTTTCGATTACACTGGGTAGACCATTGCAGGGTTTATTAATGATATTTTATCACCAAGTTGTCATTTTGTGTTAGGAATTCCTGATTAATACAAGGTGTACATGAATAATACGTGTACATTCTCAATCTAATATTACAAATGAAGATTTCAATTATTTATTTTATTTATTTATTTCAATACGGGGCAAGCCCAATGGACAACAGCATAATTACATATGAGCGGTTCAGAATTTACATGTCATAATGAAAATATAAGATAACAAACGAGAAACAATTGAATCAGCAAGAGATATTTAGTGTATAATATCAAAACAATACCGGGGACGTAATAATAAGAAACTTGAGAGAGGAGTTCGTGAAAAAATCAAAATCTGGATCAATGTTCAGAAGGAGATTTGCAGAACGAGGGATGCGGTGCAAAGGACGATTTTGTAGATAGTTTGCTGCAGAAAACTGAATGTGGAAGATTATTGACTGACGACTGGAGATGCGAGGGACTGAGAAGTTAATTTCTGCAAGCAAAGGGGGGCAGTCGATCTCACCATTCAGAAGCTTATGAAGGAGCGATAGGTCGGTCGGCCATGCCACGCCTCATCCCAAGTGACTGGAGCTTGCATATCTTCAGCAGCGGGTAGTCGACGTCATCCGAAGGAATCCTTAACTTAAAGGCCACATAACGCAGAAACTTGTTTAGAACTCTCTCCAGCTGATACCTATGAACAGCGTAAAGCGGGGCCGAACTGACTCCAGCCTGGGTAAATTATGTACACAAGACGCTCCATTATGCTCAGTCCTCATCAACAGGAACTATGTATATCTACTCTTATACAAGCTCAACAATGAAGATAGAACGAAATTAGAGAGACTAGACTAGAAAAACACGTACTACGAAAACGCGAACTTGATTTCGCGATACTTACTAGAAAATTAGCGAAATCAACTCTTCTTTCCATTAACTCCAACGAAATCAATTTTATAGTAAGTGTAAAAATGGCATAATATTTACTATTCCGAATAGCAAAAATTAAACATTGGTTTTTAAAGTGTGTAATTTATAATTTTTTCCTTTTTTGTACGAAATATCACCATTATATGTCTTCTTACGTTTTTTGCAGGTATGTATTCTGGATGGGGCTTAGAGGGATTTAGTCATCGAATTCCTACCTAATGGAGCTTTCAAACGTTTAGTTCTATTCGGTGAGTCTCAACGTTTATTTCAAAAAGTTCGTATGCTCATTAATACAATATCTTGGAATACGATTGTTTAAGAGTTGCCAGATGTTGTTCAATGAGCTTGAGTGATACTAAGCCATAGTTAGAGGTAATAGGAGCTGGTTTATCTATCACATTCAACAATAAGTTAGAAAAGGTTCAAGAATAAACGTCCACTTTGTTTCGATGTAAGCGTTTATCCACACCAGTAAACCCCTAACTAAATTATAAATTTATCTGGTCAGAGATCTGACCTGATGAAAGTTTTAACTAATCTAACTTGAGTTTACTCCAAAGTAATCTCACCTTAAAATGTGAGTTCGTTTCTATTTTAAATTGCATTTTTGTACGACGAGACGTTCGCGAACAATCAAGTTGAGTCATGAGCCTCTAGACCCTGACCAATTAATCTCAATTCTTGCTAAGGGATTGACTACTTGATGTTACGTATTTTTGAGATGCGAGCATAGCGAGCATCCAGACCACTAATCTAAGCAGAAAACTGATCTGTGTAAAATCTCAATGCCACGCAGTGGGTAGTCGAACTAAAGAGCCAAGTCAGGGTCTAGAGTCTCGTGACTCGACTTGGTTGTTCGAGAACGTCATGCATTTTGTACGTTTTATATTTCAATTTGTTATTTCTATATCCTACGTCGCTAGTAAGTAGCACTGATTGGCAGCATTTCTTGGTTAGTATTATCCTAGGCACATACTCTAAAACCGATGAAAGGATGAAGAACACAATGACACATATTTTATTATTATTTTATTTTTATTTAGTGGTTTAAGCTGCACCTCAACCATGAGGGTCATTAGCGACACACATATTGACACATCTGTTGCAATACTTATACTTAACTATGGCATTACTTGCTAGTAAGCGGCAGCATAACCCACAGAAACTGCAAAGTTCAATGAACTAATTGACTAGCAGACTGTTCGTGATGCTAAACTACTCTATACCACCTATATATGAGTTAAATATAGCATCGGTGAATGCTCCTGTCTACTATCCGACTTTTGGATTCATAGCTGTCTGTAAGTTACATTTGATATCCCGGATTTGGAAATACAAAACCGTAGTTGAAGCGAATCGACGCTCTCGTTGGTTGGGATAGGTAGCTTGTTTTTGTGGTCACATTAGGTAGGTGGTACTTAGTTTAGCCAATTAACGATTTCAACCTAGTAGGTACGTCTAAATTATTCTCTCTACAGGCTCAGACACATGCTTTTCCAAAATGGGTATCCAGAACTCAATGGGAAATCTTTTTAACAGAAAAAGTTGTTGCGATACCTCCATAAATATTGATGATAATTTTTTTAATACTTTTTTTCTTGGAATACGTTCGAAGTGCATGAATTCAACCCTCATTCAGTTACTCCAATATAAATTGATACCTGAGTTTATATCGCGACTTACACTACCTACTGTGTACATTGAATGCTTTAGAACAAGTGTTATACTAAGACTTTCAAATATGAAAACCAACAGAGTCCCAAATATTCGGGTCCGAGCTGATAGTTGTTGGTAAAAAATCGATAAATTTATGTGTAGCAATTGGTGAAATCGCCAATCCGTTCAAAAAACTGTGGAAAAGCCCAGCAGGAATTTTTTCCAATTCCAACTACATATTCTGATTCATTTGTCCAACTAATCTGTATTTTACTGTAAGTATTGAATTAGGATATTATTTATTTTTGAGATGCGAGCTTGAAAGCATCTAGACCACTAAACTGTTTACATCATTCAGATATATTTTTATTCCAACTAAGCTACCTATATTTTATTAGAAAGGTTGATTTATGATATTTATAATTTTTGAGATGCGAGTTTGCGCGATCCTGACCACTTAACACAGACCTACATCACTACATGATCTATTTGCCCAAATAATGTTTTACTAAAAAGATTTATTTAGGATGTTTATTAGTTTTGAGATGCGAGCTTGCGAGTATCCAGAGCGCTAAACTATATAAATCATTCTGACCTCTTTGCCCAACTAATTAATGGTCCAATAGAGTTTGTTTACTATGGGTATTGCTACTTGAACACAGATCGACGGCCTTTCACAATTGGCGCATTTACAACAAACTGAAACCAGGCCCATCCACAATACTTGTAAGTGTTAGTAAAACGGATTTAGTGCTTCTACTCGCCAGCCCTACCAATCGTACGCATGGATTGTGAATATTTATAGTATTATACTTGGCGAATGGTAATTATGAACCGAGCGTTAGTTATATGCACTCACGTTCTCTTCCTGTTACATGAAACGGGCGTGCTTGAATAAGAAGAAAGCAATAGCGTCTCCATGCCTTTCCATAGGTTAAATTGAAATGTGAAACGGGTAACCCCAATAATAATTTCTCCGTCGACGTATTTCCGTGACCCACGAATGCCCCGTCCGTTGCTCCGGCGGTTCGTGCGAACGCGCGACTCGACGAACGTGCTCGTGTTTTGGGATCGGGTTTCCGCCAAACGACCGGAATGCGACTCAAAACACGAGGGGAAGGTAATGTAGATATGTGGCGAGAGGAAGTCGCGGATAACAGAGTTGCCATAGATCCAGTTACCGCTCCGCGAGAGGTAATGCGTTTAGGAACGGTTCACTGCAGCGTGCCTGGATCCTTTCCTTGAATAGCTATCGCTCTCATCAAGAGTAACTTGTACTGAATAAATCCTTTCAGCAGTTTTTCTACTAAATAAAAATCAACTAGATATTTTGTAAAGATCGTTATAGTTATAGAAAAAAAAAAAAAAAAAAAAAAACAGTCAAGCATTCCAAATGAAAGGATGAGTTCGTTAACACATTAAACTGGTCAAACCTCGAAAAATGTACTAAAAAATTCACTATAAATGGCCTAAAACAGCCAAAAATAGTTAAATTTATCTTTTTAGCAGAATTTTAGTCAAATCTAAATTGTCAACGATTAATAGAACATTTAAAAGTTTTTGCTCAAAATTATGCTGAAAAACGTACTTAAATTTCATTATTATTTGGTAAAAAGTCTATAAAAATGTTCCAGTCATGCAGCACGATCGTGTGAGCGAATTTTCGCAAAATGTCGTATTTTATTGTTACATTGTTTTGAAATTTGAGCACTTTGAGTCCAAAAGATTTCCATCAAACAATATTAAGGCAAAAATAAAACTTTTTCTAAATTATGTTCGGCGATTGAAATCGATTTGGATTTTTTGTTTTTTCTTGTAGTTTTTATCGATTTTTCAGCAAATATTAATCAGAAAGAACGTTTTTCAGACTAATTTTGTGCATAATTGTTTAATTTTCTCGTTCATCGTTAATACATTTTTTTTAAATTATCGTTGAAAAATATAAATTTATAAATTTTTAGCCGTTTTAGTGATTTTTTTAGAACATTTTTTAAAATTTGACTAATTTAAGGTGCTCAAAAAGTGCTGGCCAACGGACTCATCCTTTCATTTGGAAAGTTTGATTTTTTGACGCAAGAACGGATTTTTTATCTCAATTCTAAGGAGAGTTATCGTCTAGAACGACACATCGATATAAATGAACATTTTTAAAATCCAGGAATCCTTTCAGAATTCACGGCACGGATTTCAATGAAGAAGATTTTCAAAAATTTGTATTTTCAATTTTTTAGAGCCTTTGCGAATAGCTTCATTTTCTACGAAATTTCGCTCTAATTGTTCCTTCCCCCACCATTAAAATTAGTTCGTTCACTTTGAAAAAAACATAAAATAGGTAAATAAATACGTCTTTCTGCCGTCCGAAGCTTTTATCCTATATGGAACAAAAGTTCACAAAATTTGGCTCAAAAATCAAAAATAGGCCGAGGACATACATGAAATATCTTCATCACAAACAATCGACCCTTTGGTTACAATTTGTAGCGTTTAAGAAAACCTCAAAGGCTTCAAAATTTTAAATGTTACCATTATTTAACATTTTCTTCATGGATATTAGAACGAAAAATTGCTCATATGTTCATGATGCATGACTGGAACGTTTCGTTTTACATTTCGGGTAAGCGGGTACTATAACTAGAAGTGTGATGAAATATTCCTGGTTCAGCGGGTCAAATAGCAAGAGGCACGTCGAGATTTGTTCCTGCCAACTTTCTACCTAGAAGTTGTATCCACAGTGCAGCTTGTTAGCTTGTAGTTAGGTACGAGTGTAAATAGAATCTGCCTATCCCGGCCAACCGATTCCCAACTCGCGGCAGAGGCCAGGACGAGGGGGACTTTCTCTTTACTGATAAACCATCGTCTCCCTGTGCAGGGTTTTCAGCTTCCAGGCAACATTATGGCGGCGCCAGCACACAACACTTTTAATTGCCGGTCTTATCCGTCATCTCGGGGCTCTCTCCGGTTCGTCAGAAGTAGGTGTAGCTGTAACTCGACACGGAATTATTAAACCTTCAGAACCAAGCCACTCCAGTTGAAGTACAGAATATTATTATCATTGGGAACATGCTTCAAACACAACACAATACGCAGCAAAGCACACTGCGTTATGATTTTTGGGGGTGGGGGGTAGTTCCATGAAACACGAACCAACTAATTTTGAAAGTGAGGGGGAGGATGGAGGGGTTGTCATTTCTCAGTAAATTATAAAGGTTTATTATTAAAAATACGATCAAACAACAATAGAAAAAATCACCATTAAAAGATTTTGCATATATCGGCAAAATAATCGTACAGACTTACAATTCTAACTATTTTGAGCTCCACGCTAGCGAACGAAGCTAAAACGAGGTCATCAGCGCAGTGAATTTTAAGCCAAATTATGAACAATAATTACCAAAAAAAATTCGTGCCGGTTAAAGAAAAAACAAATCAGAATGGGTTGCATTTTAGCGAATTTCAAAAGAAAAAATGAGGTACTTAGATGGCTTCAAAATTTTAAATGTTGTGGGAGGGGGCTGTCCCTTCAGTTTTATTCAGGACATGTTGGCTTGCAAAGTACTGTGTTAGTGAGATGGTGTGAAATAGCTTATATTCTACGATTTGCATAATCAACGCCTCTTGATTTGGTTGGGTGGAATAAAAACGTAAAAAAACAGAATAAATGGTGATGAGTTCAGAATAACAGTAACCAAAGCAACAATAAAATATCCTTTACGTCGAAAAATCACTGTGATATAGGAAAATATTAGAAACATTCGCACCTTGAATTGTTCCTAAAACTTGATGACGGTACAAGAATCGACCTTCACCATGGTGTGTTTTGTCTGTGATCGTTTCCACGGTTGAAAATTGCTAGTGCTGAGTGCGGTTGTGAGATCTTCTATAGATATGACGTACGTGTTACCATTAAAAATGAGACGTTATCTTTATCACTTGGACGCTATGAAACGAATAGTGCGTACCTAGTGACCTATTCTCAAATGACTTAGCTTTCGTAGACTATAGGCGACGCTGTGAGCTCCCATTAGGCCGATCGCCCATTATCCTCCGTCGTTCCGCTGCCCACACGCTGTAACTTCTGATATCCCGAGGTCTCACAAGCAACAAGATTCGTCTATGAATTATTTATGGACTAGGCCAAGCCAAGATCCTCCGTTTAGTTTTAGTGCCATCCATTCGATTCCCTATTACAGAACCCGAGTCTCGAACTAAATCAATCTTGTAATCAACCAGCTCCCGTTCAACCTTAACTCGATCGTTACGATAGTCTTGTAGATGAGTAAGATGAATTCATGTACCGTCTGCGTGTGCCTACTACGTTCTGACGTCCAAATGCTCTTTGATTTTTAGCTCTCAACCAAAATTGAACTAAACTCTCACAGCTTCACTCAATGCTATCCAAGATCAGTACAGCTTTTAAACACCTAAAATTATACAATCAGAAAATTTGCTTCTGCATCCATTTTGAACGAATTTATTATGGTGCCACTCATTCACATGCGTTAACAGGTCATAAGACCCTACTGGACAGAATCGCAATCTATTTAGGACTGCTGTAGTGTGGTGGTTACCTTCAATTAATCACTAACATGTAGATATGGATTTCATAAGAGAGTTAGAAGGAATCTGTTTCTTATTATGATGCAGGTTCAAAATGTTGACTAGACATTGAATACTGGAGTGCGTGGTGGTCGTATGAGTGGGTGTTCATGGGATCTAGCTTCAATTTGAAAAATTTGGAAAAGCCGTTTTTCCTACCCATGCGCTCAACCTTTTGTGCCAACTGCTTCCTTGCTGCCCAACAGTCGGCTTTTCTGCTTCCACTGTGGGAAATCTTAATCATCTTTAATATGGGGTTGTAATTCCAGGCACAATAGTGCTCTTTGTCCTTTGCCATCCGTAGGTCACTGAAGGGCACGTCGGAGAGGGTAGTAGCATTAATGGTTTTTGTTTGAGTGGGCCTCCAAATAATCATGACCAGAACTTTGATAATCTAATGTATCTTAAAAAGCTTTCAACATCACCATCTGGTTCCAGAATGGAATAATATACAATCTGATACGAACTAAATGGTTTTTCACCTTTCTGGATTCGCATCAGTGGCAGTTGCAGGTACTCGCAAACTGTTTTTGTCGATTTCAATGTTCATACTTGGCTATGACAAGAAAGGTTTTCAGCCTTAGAAGGGCTCAATTTCCGATTTTTCCATTCAAGATTTCAAATCACGTTCTTACTGCCCGGGTCGCCAACACAAAACCCTCCGTGATCACTCGCTATTCCCACATCAATATTTATATCTGAAGAACAGTCTTCCAAACGGACAGGTTCGACTGGCGGACCCTAAAGGACCGATTCTGCCCGCCAGCTTATTTGGTTTGTTTGTCGAAGCAAAAACCAAAGTGACAATGAGAAGTATAACTTAACTCGGCACTGGTCCTTCTCCGGAAGAAGAACAAGCCACTTTCTTTCTATCTTTTGCATTCAGATGGCTCTCCTGTCGCCTGCTCACCGGCATTTCAATTCGCAGCTATCATAACTTAGCAGTAGCAACTCGCTCTAATATCTGGGCTAACTCATTCCGAAAGAAGCATCCTTTGGTGGTGCCAAATGTTTTTCAAATGACTACCATTTGATGTCTTAGTGATGCTCTAATTAGCCGAAAGAATCATATCAATTCCTACAATCCTTTCAATTAATATATATATATTTTTTTTGTAAGGTGCATTTTGCATATTTTTAACCAATTAAAAGATTCCATTTGGCAACAAAGTATCTGATTTGATAATGTTTTTTAAAGTAGTTAATCTCATTGGACAAGTCCATTACAATTTTTTAGGTAAAATATTGCAAAAAAAGGAACTTTGCAAAGCTAAGTGGTTTTGAGACATCGTTTGAACTCATGTAGCTCTATATTCGTTTCATGCAATTGTATGTGCACGTTTTGAGATGTGTGTCTGTGTGTATGTAAAATGTACCTCATGTACAAAATATGACCTCATGATACGACTTAGAATGAGGGGAATTTTTGTGTTGGTGTCAATCGGTGATACATATATACTTTTAGGTGCACATTTAGGGCGTAAATAAATCTATATATGTGTACAAGTGTGATTTCATACATTTTCCCAAACATTTTGAAAAAATTATGGGATACATTTTTCAGATACACTAACACTCACTCTGCACCTCACTCTCTGGAAAAGAGTTAAAAGTGGTTGGGAGAGGGGAGGGCGTGGATATCAGTACATTTTTGGATTTGCTGAAACTCACTTCAAAATGGATCGGAAGATATTAATGTAATTCACAGGGCCTTCTCCTTTCATTAGTAATAACATTACAGGATAACCCTCTTGCTAAATAACCCTCATGTTTCCAACTTTAAAATATCTGGTGCGAAGCTTCACACTACTTTCCTTACTTGTATTCATTTTACATGGATGCTATCATGATGGATCACATCAATGGGAAGTTTTTTCTCTCTAAAATTACTGCTTTTTTTAATTCTAAGAAAGTGCTAAAAATTATGTTTTTACATTTATTTAGCTTATTACTGTCTTTAGGGCATCTTCCTGGCCATGACGGGTATCTAATATCATTCGTATCCATAAGGAAAGTAACCCCTGTGAATTTCATCAATATCCTTCGAGCCATGTAGAAGGAAAGACAACAAAAAAAAAAACAAGCATGAGGGGTGTCTAATACCATGTCTACCCAAAATAGGAGCGACTCTTGTGAATTTCATCAAAATCCTTCGAGCCATTTTGGATAAAAGGCAAAAAAGTGCTAAAAACGATGTTTTTCACCTATTCTGATTTTTTTAACCCCCTAAAAATGATCATTTTTAGCTGATTTTTCTAAAGTAGCTAGTTTGAAATTGGAATTTCTAGAATTTGGACCTGAAATTGGAATTTTTTAATGTCATACCGTATGGTCACAATCGTGTACACGAGTTACACACACACACACCACACATACATACATACATTTTCATGAAACGTATAGGTATGGGTTCAGGTTGAACAAAATACCCATCCTAGCATGAGTTTCAGAAATTGATTTTCAGATTGATTGCAAGGGTTTCCGTTCATCCTTCGGGTTAAGGGTATAGAAACCCAACCCTGAAATTGGAAATTTTTTATATCGTACCATAAGGTCGCAATCGTTTACACGAGTTACACACACACACACACACACATACACTCATACATACAGTTTCCTGAAACGTATAGGTATGGGTTCAGGTTGACAAAATACCCGTCCTAGCATGAGTTTCAGAAATTGATTTTCAGGGTGATTGCAAGACTTTCCCTTCACCCTTCGGGTTAGGTAAGGAGTGTAAAAAAACGTTTATCCAGATTTTTTTACGATTTCACCCTTCGGAAATGGAACAAAACTCTGACTTGATAAAAGGATAGTTTTTTTGCATCATTCAGTGGCCATATTGAAGGAAAGACCAAAAGGGTGCTAAAAAAAGGCCATTTTCACATATTTTTGAAGGATTTTTGCTATATACCGCTTTCAGAGTATTCCCAGGTATGAGGGATATGGGATATCATTTTTACCCAGAAGAGGAGTAACTCCTGTGAATTTCATCAAAATCCCTCGTGCCATTTTGGAGAAAAGACAAAAAAAGTGCTAAAAACGACGTTTTTCACCTATTTGGATTTTTTTAACCCCCCAAAAATGATCATTATATATATATATATATATATATATATATATATATAGCTTTGTGAATCCTACTCGTTTGCGACATTTACAGATGAATCCTACTCGTTTGCTACATATTATGTCGCAAATGAGACGTCGCAAACAAGTCTATTTTTAGTATATGAAACCTACCTGTTTGCTACATATTCTACGAATCCTACTCGTTTGCTACATTTTCGCTAGCACTGTGGTGTATATCAATGTACAGGGCTTGTTCGCTACCGAAGCTCGTTTGCGACCCAGGAGTGCCACCACTGCTTCTGCCTCTGCATTACTAAATATCTGTAGGTATATGACTCCTATAGTCACATCTTGAAAAGCGACGCTCCTACCTTCCAACATCATTAGGTCTTGTGATTGGGGGGGGGATTACATTGGATTAACAATCGCGATGGATTAATTTTTCATGGTCCCGAAGACGTGGGAGGTCAGGGAGGGGGTAAATATGAAGATTATTATATTTCAGCTTTTTAAAATCGGGAAAAAAGCTTTCCACTAGTAAAAATCAAGATGAATTCTTTTTTCATGGTCCCGAGGTCAGGGAGGGGGTAAATATGAAGATTATTATATTTCAGCTATTTAAAATCGGAAAAAAAGTTGTCCACTAGTAAAATTCGAGATGAATTCATTTTTCAAGGTCCCGAGGACCTGGGAGGTCAGGGAGGGGGTAAATATGAAGATTATTATATTTCAGCTTTTTAAAATCGGGAAAAACGTTTTCCACTAGTAAAAATCGAGATGAATTCATTTTTCAAGGTCCCGAGGACCTGGGAGGTCAGGGAGGGGGTAAATATGAAGATTATTATATTTCAGCTTTTTAAAATCGGGAAAAGAGTTTTCCCCTAGTAAAAACCGCGATGAATTCATTATTCATGTTCCCGAGGACCTGGGAGGTCAGGGAGGGGGTAGGTATATAAGAAGATTATTATATTTCAGCTTTTTAAATTCGGGAAAAACGTTTTCCACTAGTAAAAATCATGATGAATTCATTTTTCGTGGTCCCGCGGACCCGGAAGGTCAGGGAGGGGGTAAATATGAAGATTATTATATTTCAGCTTTTTGAAATCGGAAAAAGTGTGGGAGGTCAGGGAGGGGGTAAATATGAAGATTATATTTCAGCTTCTTAAAATCTGAAAAAAAGTTTTCCAGTAGTAACAATCTAAATGAATTCATTTTTCATGGTCCCAAGGACCTGGGAGGTCAGGGAGGGGGTAAATATGAAGATTATTATATTTCAGCTCTTTAAAATCGGGAAAAACCTTTTCCACTAGTAAAAACCGCGATGAATTCATTATTCATGTTCCCGAGGACCTGGGAGGGCAGGGAAGGGGTTCATATGAAGATTATTATATTTCAGCTTTTTAAATTCGGGAAAAACGTTTTCCACTAGTAAAAATCATGATAAATTCATTTTTCGTGGTCCCGAGGACCCGAAAGGTCAGGGAGGGGGTAAATATGAAGATTATTATATTTCAGCTTTTTAAAATCGGAAAAAGTTTTCCACTAGTAAAAATCGCGATGAATTCATTATTCATGTTCCCGAGGACCTGGGAGGTCAGGGAGGGGGTATATATGAAGATTATTATATTTCAGCTTTCTGAAATCGGGAAAAACTTGTTACACTAGTAAAAATCATGATGAATTCATTTTTCGTGGTCCCGAGGACCCGGAAGGTCAGGGAGGGGGTAAATATGAAGATTATTATATTTCATCTTTTCAAAATCGGAAAAAAGGTTTTCCACTAGTAGAATTCGAGATGAATTCATTTTTCAAGGTCCCGAGGTCCTGGGAGGTCAGGGAAGGGGTAAATATGAAGATTATTATATTTCAGCTTTTTAGAATCTGAAAAAAAAGTTTTCCAGTAGTAACAATCTAAATGAATTCATTTTTCATAGTCCCAAGGACCTGGGAGGCAGGGAGGGGGTAAATATGAAGATTATTATATTTCAGCTTTTGTAAATCGGGAAAAGAGTTTTCCCCTAGTAAAAACCGCGATGAATTCATTATTCATGTTCCCGAGGACCTGGGAGGTCAGGGAGGGGGTAGGTATATAAGAAGATTATTATATTTCAGCTTTTTAAATTCGGGAAAAACGTTTTCCACTAGTAAAAATCATGATGAATTCATTTTTCGTGGTCCCGCGGACCCGAAAGGTCAGGGAGGGGGTAAATATGAAGATTATATTTCAGCTTTTTAAAATCTGAAAAAAGGTTTCCAGTAGTAACAATCTAAATGAATTCATTTTTCATAGTCCCGAGGACCTGGGAGGCAGGGAGGGGGTAAATATGAAGATTATTATATTTCAGCTTTTTTAAATCGGGAAAAAAGTTTTCCACTAGTAAAAACCGCGATGAATTCATTATTCATGTTCCCGAGGACCTGGGAGGTCAGGGAGGGGGTAAATATGAAGATTATTATATTTCAGCTTTTTAAATTCGGGAAAAACGTTTTCCACTAGTAAAAATCATGATGAATTCATTTTTCGTGGTCCCGCGGACCCGGAAGG
The DNA here is from genome assembly GCA_030762985.1 of Adelphocoris suturalis. Lineage (NCBI taxonomy): Eukaryota > Metazoa > Arthropoda > Insecta > Hemiptera > Miridae > Adelphocoris > Adelphocoris suturalis. Next base: position 107,827,205 of record CM061044.1, read on the forward strand.
TCAGGGAGGGGGTAAATATGAAGATTATTATATTTCAGCTTTTTAAAATCGGAAAAAAGTTTTCCACTAGTAAAAATCGCGATGAATTCATTATTCATGTTCCCGAGGACCTGGGAGGTCAGGGAGGGGGTATATATGAAGATTATTATATTTCAGCTTTCTGAAATCGGGAAAAACGTTTTCCACTAGTAAAAATCGCGATGACTTCATTTTTCATGGTCCCAAGGACCTGGGAGGCAGGCAGGGGGTAAATATGAAGATTATTATATTTCAGCTTTTTTAAATCGGGAAAAAAGTTTTCCACTAGTAAAAACCGCGATGAATTCATTATTCATGTTCCCGAGGACCTGGGAGGTCAGGGAGGGGGTAGGTATATGAAGATTATTATATTTCAGCTTTTTAAATTCGGGAAAAACGTTTTCCACTAGTAAAAATCATGATGAATTCATTTTTCGTGGTCCCGCGGACCCGGAAGGTCAGGGAGGGGGTAAATATGAAGATTATTATATTTCAGCTTTTTAAAATCGGAAAAAAAGCTTTCCACTAGTAAAAATCGCGATGAATTCATCATTCATGTTCCCGAGGACCTGGGAGGTCAGGGAGGGGGTATATATGAAGACTAGCGTTCCCCCCGCGCGCATTGCTGCGCCCAAATTAAATTTGTTTATTGATCGTAATTTTAAACTGTTAAGAGGTGATTGGATGGACGGAAGCTTAGCCTTTGGTTTCTGCCTTTGGTTTCTCCCTCCTCCTCATCCTCCTCCTCTCTCACTCCTCCTCCCTCCTCTTCCTCCTCCTCCTCCCTCACTCCTCCTCCTCCTCCTTCCACCTATTCCTCCCTCATCCTCCTCCCTCCTCCTCCTCCTCTCTCAACCTCCTCCCTCCTCCTCCTCCTCCTCCTCCCTCACTCCTCCTCCTCCTCCTCCCTCCTCCTCCTCCTCCACCCACCTCCTCCTCCTCCACCCTCCTATTCATCCCTCCTCCTCCACCCTCCTACTCCTCCCTCATCCTCCTCCCTCCTCTTCATCCTCCTCCTCTCTCACTCCTCCTCTTCCTCCTCCTCCTCCCTCCTCCTCCTCCTCCTTCGGTCTTGGCTTGGGTAGTTAATTTTGTAAACAATAAATTTCTAAAACCTGACACTGCACCCTTTTATGCCCTCTGGGTCAGAGCCCTTTGAACGGATTTGCACCAAACTTTACAGGAACAATCCTTGAATCATGCCTAATAATACCTGAAAGTTTCATTACAATCTGTCGAGCGGTTTCGGAGTCTATAGGCAACATACATACATACATACATACATACATACATACATACATCCTCTTTTATAGATATAGATTATTATATTTCAGCTTTTTAAATTCGGGAAAAACGTTTTCCACTAGTAAAAATCATGATGAATTCATTTTTCGTGGTCCCGAGGACCCGAAAGGTCAGGGAGGTGGTAAATACGAAGATTATATTTCAGCTTTTTAAAATCTGAAAAAAAGTTTTCCAGTAGTAACAATCTAAATGAATTCATTTTTCATGGTCCCAAGGACCTGGGAGGTCAGGGAGGGGGTAAATATGAAGATTATTATATTTCAGCTTTTTTAAATCGGGAAAAGAGTTTTCCCCTAGTAAAAACCGCGATGAATTCATTATTCATGTTCCCGAGGACCTGGGAGGTCAGGGAGGGGGTAGGTATATAAGAAGATTATTATATTTCAGCTTTTTAAATTCGGGAAAAACGTTTTCCACTAGTAAAAATCATGATGAATTCATTTTTCGTGGTCCCAAGGACCCGAAAGGTCAGGGAGGGGGTAAATATGAAGATTATTATATTTCAGCTTTTTAAAATCGGAAAAAGTTTTCACTAGTAAAAATCGCGATGAATTCATTATTCATGTTCCCGAGGACCTGGGAGGTCAGGGAGGGGGTATATATGAAGATTATTATATTTCAGCTTTCTGAAATCGGGAAAAACTTGTTCCACTAGTAAAAATCATGATGAATTCATTTTTCGTGGTCCCGAGGACCCGGAGGGTCAGGGAGGGGGTAAATATGAAGATTATTGTATTTCAGCTTTTTAAAATCGGAAAAAAAGTTTTCCACTAGTAGAATTCGAGATGAATTCATTTTTCAAGGTCCCGAGGACCTGGGAGGTCAGGGAGGGGGTAAATATGAAGATTATATTTCAGCTTTTTAAAATCTGAAAAAAAGTTTTCCAGTAGTAACAATCTAAATGAATTCATTTTTCATGGTCCCAAGGACCTGGGAGGTCAGGGAGGGGGTAAATATGAAGATTATTATATTTCAGCTTTTTAAAATCGGGAAAAAAGCTTTCCACTAGTAAAATTCGAGATGAATTCATTTTTCAAGGTCCCGAGGACCTGGGAGGTCAGGGAGGGGGTAAATATGAAGATTATATTTCAGCTTTTTAAAATCTGAAAAAAAGTTTTCCAGTAGTAACAATCTAAATGAATTCATTTTTCATAGTCCCGAGGACCTGGGAGGTCAGGGAGGGGGTAAATATGAAGATTATTATATTTCAGCTTTTTTAAATCGGGAAAAAAGTTTTCCACTAGTAAAAACCGCGATGAATTCATTATTCATGTTCCCGAGGACCTGGGAGGTCAAGGAGGGGGTAAATATGAAGATTATTATATTTCAGCTTTTTAAATTCGGGAAAAACGTTTTCCACTAGTAAAAATCATGATGAATTCATTTTTCGTGGTCCCGAGGACCCGGAAGGTCAGGGAGGGGGTAAATATGAAGATTATTATATTTCAGCTTTTTAAAATCGGGAAAAGTTTTCCACTAGTAAAAATCGCGATGAATTCATTATTCATGTTCCCGAGGACCTGGGAGGTCAGGGAGGGGGTAGATATGAAGATTATTATATTTCAGCTTTCTGAAATCGGGAAAAACTTGTTCCACTAGTAAAAATCATGATGAATTCATTTTTCGTGGTCCCAAGGACCTGGAAGGTCAGGGAGGGGGTAAATATGAAGATTATTATATTTCATCTTTTCAAAATCGGAAAAAAGGTTTTCCACTAGTAGAATTCGAGATGAATTCATTTTTCATGGTCCCGAGGACCTGGGAGGTCAGGGAGGGGGTAAATATGAAGATTATTATATTTCAGCTTTTTAAAATCGGGAAAAACGTTTTCCACTAGTAAAAATCGCGATGAATTCATTTTTCATGGTCCCGAGGACCTGGGAGGTCAGGGAGGGGGTATATATGAAGATTATTATATTTCAGCTTTTTAAAATCGGGAAAAACGTTTTCCACTAGTAAAAATCATGATGAATTCATTTTTCGTGGTCCCGCGGACCCGGAAGGTCAGGGAGGGGGTAAATATGAAGATTATTATATTTCAGCTTTTTAAAATCGGAAAAAGTTTTCCACTAGTAAAAATCGCGATGAATTCATTATTCATGTTCCCGAGGACCTGGGAGGTCAGGGAGGGGGTATATATGAAGATTATTATATTTCAGCTTTCTGAAATCGGGAAAAACTTGTTACACTAGTAAAAATCATGATGAATTCATTTTTCGTGGTCCCGAGGACCCGGAAGGTCAGGGAGGGGGTAAATTTAAAATTATTATATTTCAGCTTTTTAAAATCGGAAAAAAGTTTTCCACTAGTAGAATTCGAGATGAATTCTTTTTTCAAGGTCCCGAGGACCTGGGAGGTCAGGGAGGTGGTAAATACGAAGATTATATTTCAGCTTTTTAAAATCTGAAAAAAAGTTTTCCAGTAGTAACAATCTAAATGAATTCATTTTTCATGGTCCCAAGGACCTGGGAGGTCAGGGAGGGGGTAAATATGAAGATTATTATATTTCAGCTTTTTAAAATCGGGAAAAAAGGTTTCCACTAGTAAAAACCGCGATGAATTCATTATTCATGTTCCCGAGGACCTGGGAGGTCAGGGAAGGGGTTCATATGAAGATTATTATATTTCAGCTTTTTAAATTCGGGAAAAACGTTTTCCACTAGCAAAAATCATGATAAATTCATTTTTCGTGGTCCCGAGGACCCGGAAGGTCAGGGAGGGGGTAAATATGAAGATTATTATATTTCAGCTTTTTAAAATCGGAAAAAGTTTTCCACTAGTAAAAATCGAGATGAATTCATTATTCATGTTCCCGAGGACCTGGGAGGTCAGGGAGGGGGTAGGTATATGAAGATTATTATATTTCAGCTTTCTGAAATCGGGAAAAACTTGTTACACTAGTAAAAATCATGATGAATTCATTTTTCGTGGTCCCGAGGACCTGGGAGGTCAGGGAGGGGGTATATATGAAGATTATTATATTTCATCTTTTCAAAATCGGAAAAAAGGTTTTCCACTAGTAAAAATCAAGATGAATTGATTTTTCAAGGTCCCGAGGACCTGGGAGGTCAGGGAGGGGGTATATATGAAGATTATTATATTTCAGCTTTTTAAAATCGGGAAAAACGTTTTCCACTAGTAAAAATCGCGATGACTTCATTTTTCATGGTCCCAAGGACCTGGGAGGCAGGGAGGGGGTAAATATGAAGATTATTATATTTCAGCTTTTTTAAATCGGGAAAAAAGTTTTCCACTAGTAAAAATCGCGATGAATTCATCATTCATGGTCCCGAGGACCTGGGAGGTCAAGGAGGGGGTAAATATGAAGATTATTATATTTCAGCTTTTTAAATTCGGGAAAAACGTTTTCCACTAGTAAAAATCATGATGAATTCATTTTTCGTGGTCCCGAGGACCCGGAAGGTCAGGGAGGGGGTAAATATGAAGATTATTATATTTCAGCTTTTTAAAATCGGAAAAAGTTTTCCACTAGTAAAAATCGCGATGAATTCATTATTCATGTTCCCGAGGACCTGGGAGGTCAGGGAGGGGGTATATATGAAGATTATTATATTTCAGCTTTCTGAAATCGGGAAAAACTTGTTCCACTAGTAAAAATCATGATGAATTCATTTTTCGTGGTCCCGAGGACCCGGAAGGTCAGGGAAGGGGTAAATATGAAGATTATTATATTTCAGCTTTTCAAAATCGGAAAAAAAGTTTTCCACTAGTAGAATTCGAGATGAATTCATTTTTCAAGGTCCCGAGGACCTGGGAGGTCAGGGAGGGGGTAAATATGAAGATTATATTTCAGCTTTTTAAAATCTGAAAAAAAAGTTTTCCAGTAGTAACAATCTAAATGAATTCATTTTTCATAGTCCCGAGGACCTGGGAGGTCAGGGAGGGGGTAAATATGAAGATTATTATATTTCAGCTTTTTAAAATCGGGAAAAAAGGTTTCCACTAGTAAAAACCGCGATGAATTCATTATTCATGTTCCCGAGGACCTGGGAGGTCAGGGAAGGGGTTCATATGAAGATTATTATATTTCAGCTTTTTAAATTCGGGAAAAACGTTTTCCACTAGCAAAAATCATGATAAATTCATTTTTCGTGGTCCCGAGGACCCGGAGGGTCAGGGAGGGGGTAAATATGAAGATTATTATATTTCAGCTTTTTAAAATCGGAAAAAAAATTTCCACTAGTAAAAATCGCGATGAATTCATTATTCATGTTCCCGAGGACCTGGGAGGTCAGGGAGGGGGTATATATGAAGATTATTATATTTCAGCTTTCTGAAATCGGGAAAAACTTGTTCCACTAGTAAAAATCATGATGAATTCATTTTTCGTGGGCCCAAGGACCCGGAAGGTCAGAGAGGGGGTAAATATGAAGATTATTATATTTCATCTTTTCAAAATCGGAAAAAAGGTTTTCCACTAGTAAAAATCGAGATGAATTCATTTTTCAAGGTCCCGAGGACCTGGGAGGTCAGGGAGGGGGTAAATATGAAGATTATATTTCAGCTTTTTAGAATCTGAAAAAAAGTTTTCCAGTAGTAACAATCTAAATGAATTCATTTTTCATAGTCCCGAGGACCTGGGAGGCAGGGAGGGGGTAAATATGAAGATTATTATATTTCAGCTTTTGTAAATCGGGAAAAAAGTTTTCCACTAGTAAAAATCGCGATGAATTCATTATTCATGTTCCCGAGGACCTGGGAGGTCAGGGAGGGGGTATATATGAAGATTATTATATTTCAGCTTTTTAAATTCGGGAAAAACGTTTTCCACTAGTAAAAATCATGATGAATTCATTTTTCGTGGTCCCGAGGACCCGAAAGGTCAGGGAGGGGGTAAATATGAAGATTATTATATTTCAGCTTTTTAAAATCGGAAAAAGTTTTCCACTAGTAAAAATCGCGATGAATTCATTATTCATGTTCCCGAGGACCTGGGAGGTCAGGGAGGGGGTATATATGAAGATTATTATATTTCAGCTTTCTGAAATCTGGAAAAACTTGTTCCACTAGTAAAAATCATGATGAATTCATTTTTCGTGGTCCCGAGGACCCGGAAGGTCAGGGAGGGGGTAAATATGAAGATTATTATATTTCATCTTTTCAACATCGGAAAAAAGGTTTTCCACTAGTAGAATTCGAGATGAATTCATTTTTCAAGGTCCCGAGGTCCTGGGAGGTCAGGGAAGGGGTAAATATGAAGATTATATTTCAGCTTTTTAAAATCTGAAAAAAGTTTTCCAGTAGTAACAATCTAAATTCAGGGAGGGGGTAAATATGAAGATAATTATATTTCAGCTTTTTAAAATCGGGAAAAAAGTTTTCCACTAGTAAAAACCGCGATGAATTCATCATTCATGGTCCGAGGACCTGGGAGGTCAAGGAGGGGGTATATATGAAGATAATTATATTTCAGCTTTCTGAAATCGGGAAAAACGTTTTCCACTAGTAAAAATCGCGATGACTTCATTTTTCATGGTCCCAAGGACCTGGGAGGCAGGCAGGGGGTAAATATGAAGATTATTATATTTCAGCTTTTTTAAATCGGGAAAAAAGTTTTCCACTAGTAAAAATCGCGATGAATTCATTATTCATGTTCCCGAGGACCTGGGAGGTCAGGGAGGGGGTATATATGAAGATTATTATATTTCAGCTTTTTAAATTCGGGAAAAACGTTTTCCACTAGTAAAAATCATGATGAATTCATTTTTCGTGGTCCCGAGGACCCGAAAGGTCAGGGAGGGGGTAAATATGAAGATTATTATATTTCAGCTTTTTAAAATCGGAAAAAGTTTTCCACTAGTAAAAATCGCGATGAATTCATCATTCATGTTCCCGAGGACCTGGGAGGTCAGGGAGGGGGTATATATGAAGACTAGCGTTCCCCCCGCGCGCATTGCTGCGCCCAAATTAAATTTGTTTATTGATCGTAATTTTAAACTGTTAAGAGGTGATTGGATGGACGGAAGCTTAGCCTTTGGTTTCTGCCTTTGGTTTCTCCCTCCTCCTCATCCTCCTCCTCTCTCACTCCTCCTCCCTCCTCTTCCTCCTCCTCCTCCCTCACTCCTCCTCCTCCTCCTCCCATTCCTCCCTCATCCTCCTCCCTCCTCCTCCTCCTCTCTCAACCTCCTCCCTCCTCTTCCTCCTCCTCCTCCCTCCTCCTCCTCCTCCTCCTCCCTCCTCTTCCTCCTCCACCCTCCTCCTCCTCCCCCTCCCTCATATTCATCCCTCACTCCTCCTCCCTCCTCCTCCTCTCTCACTCCTCCTCCCTCCTCTTCCTCCTCCTCCTCCCTCCTCCTCCTCTCCTCCCTCCTCCTCCTCCTCCTTTGGTCTTGGCTTGGGTAGTTAATTTTGTAAACAATAAATTTCTAAAACCTGACACTGCACCCTTTTATGCCCTCTGGGTCAGAGCCCTTTGAACGGATTTGCACCAAACTTTACAGGAACAATCCTTGAATCATGCCTAATAATACCTGAAAGTTTCATTACAATCTGTCGAGCGGTTTCGGAGTCTATAGGCAACATACATACATACATACATACATACATACATACATACATCCTCTTTTATAGATATAGATTATTATATTTCAGCTTTTTAAATTCGGGAAAAACGTTTTCCACTAGTAAAAATCATGATGAATTCATTTTTCGTGGTCCCGAGGACCCGAAAGGTCAGGGAGGGGGTAAATATGAAGATTATATTTCAGCTTTTTAAAATCTGAAAAAAAGTTTTCCAGTAGTAACAATCTAAATGAATTCATTTTTCATGGTCCCAAGGACCTGGGAGGTCAGGGAGGGGGTAAATATGAAGATTATTATATTTCAGCTTTTTAAAATCGGGAAAAAAGGTTTCCACTAGTAAAAACCGCGATGAATTCATTATTCATGTTCCCGAGGACCTGGGAGGTCAGGGAGGGGGTACATATGAAGATTATTACGAGTATATTTCAGCTTTTTAAATTCGGGAAAAACGTTTTCCACTAGTAAAAATCATGATGAATTCATTTTTCGTGGTCCCGAGGACCCGGAGGGTCAGGGAGGGGGTAAATATGAAGATTATTGTATTTCAGCTTTTTAAAATCGGAAAAAGTTTTCCACTAGTAAAAATCGCGATGAATTCATTATTCATGTTCCCGAGGACCTGGGAGGTCAGGGAGGGGGTATATATGAAGATTATTATATTTCAGTTTTCTGAAATCGGGAAAAACTTGTTACACTAGTAAAAATCATGATGAATTCATTTTTCGTGGTCCCGAGGACCCGGAAGGTCAGGGAGGGGGTAAATATGAAGATTATTATATTTCATCTTTTTAAAATCGGAAAAAAGGTTTTCCACTAGTAGAATTCGAGATGAATTCATTTTTCAAGGTCCCGAGGACCTGGGAGGTCAGGGAGGGGGTAAATATGAAGATTATTATATTTCAGCTTTTTAAAATCTGAAAAAAAAGTTTTCCAGTAGTAACAATCTAAATGAATTCATTTTTCATAGTCCCAAGGACCTGGGAGGCAGGGAGGGGGTAAATATGAAGATAATTATATTTCAGCTTTTTTAAATCGGGAAAAAAGTTTTCCACTAGTAAAAACCGCGATGAATTCATCATTCATGGTCCCGAGGACCTGGGAGGTCAGGGAGGGGGTAAATATGAAGATTATTATATTTCAGCTTTTTAAATTCGGGAAAAACGTTTTCCACTAGTAAAAATCATGATGAATTCATTTTTCGTGGTCCCGAGGACCCGAAAGGTCAGAGAGAAGGTAAATATGAAGATTATTATATTTCAGCTTTTTAAAATCGGAAAAAAAACGTTTTCCACTAGGAAAAATCGCGATGAATTGATTGTTCATGGTCCGAGGACCTGGGAGGTCGAGGAGGGGGTAAATATGAAGATTATTATATTTCAGCTTTCTGAAATCGGGAAAAACTTGTTCCACTAGTAAAAATCATGATGAATTCATTTTTCGTGGTCCCGAGGACCTGGGAGGTCAGGGAGGGGGTAAATATGAAGATTATTATATTTCATCTTTTTAAAATCGGAAAAAAAGTTTTCCACTAGTAGAATTCGAGATGAATTCATTTTTCAAGGTCCCGAGGACCTGGGAGGTCAGGGAGGGGGTAAATATGAAGATTATATTTCAGCTTTTTAAAATCTGAAAAAAAGTTTTCCAGTAGTAACAATCTAAATGAATTCATTTTTCATAGTCCCGAGGACCTGGGAGGTCAGGGAGGGGGTAAATTTAAATATTAATATATTTCAGCTTTGTAAAATCGGGAAAAAAACTTTTCCACTAATATAAGTTGCGTAAAGTTCATTTTTCATGGCCCTGAGGACCTGTGCTGTTAGAGAGGAGGTAAATATGTTGATTATATCATTTAAGTTTTGTAAAACCAAGAAAAAAATGTTGCCTACTATTAAAAATCGCAATAAATATTTTTTTCATGGTCCCAAGGACCTGGGCGGTTAGGGAGGGGGTAAACATGGCACGAAGTGACTGCCACCTTCACTCCTAGGCATTACCTCCCCAAGCTATCGCTGGCTAGGAACAGCTGAATAGTAAGTCAGGAAAGCTATGAACTAATATTTTATTTTACAACAGAAACTCTAAGAAACAAATTTGATTTAATGTGATTTTTTCTTGAGCTGGTTTGAGATCCATGTTTTTATAACCGCCTCCTTCCGGCCAAACAACCCAGGTTCGCAATTTGATTACAATCACTGTGCTAAACATTTCTTCAACGTAATTAAACGAAAATTCGATCATTCGATCATGCTGCACGACAGGAATTTTTTGTTATAAAATTTGTCTTATTCATTGCATTTTTTACAGGATATCAGTGATTCAGTATGGGTACTGATATGACAGAAAATGGAAAAAAAAAAAAAAAAGTAAATTAAAAACAGTGGGTATTTGAAATCAATCCTTCTATTAAAATATAGATTAGTTGGATAAAGAGATCGTAGTTAAGTTTAAAAGTATATTTCGCAGGTTGAAATTAATAAAAAATTTAAGGGTTCTGATGTGGATTCGAACCCGACTTCTGGGCTGTAGAAGGAAGCATTAGCCACTCGGCTACGGAAAACCTTCACCAATGCTAATACTTAAAGTACCGTCATTGCCAGGCATTAATTGGGGGGAGTTCGGCCGGACGGAGATAGTAGGTGGGCAGGAACGCTGTAGGAGGTAGTTGCAAAAACTCTCGACAGAACGCGCCAGCGGCATCACTGGCATCCCGTCTCCAGACACTCCTATCACATCACAGTTGGAGTGTGAAAAATCGATGTTAGAATCGATTTTTTCGGAAAAACGGTTAAAAACTGTTAAAAACGGTTGGCTGTGCGAACGCGAGTTGGGAAAACCTGACTTGAGCCGACGGAGCGCGCTGATTGTCGCCGTCGCTGCTAGCTTGGTTTAGTTTACCGCGCAGCGAAAACAAATGAGGCTCCGGGGAAAAAGGATCAGATTCCGTGCGCTTACAGGGAAGAAAGATCAGAGTCCGATTTAAAGACCCCTTTCCCCTATCTCCCACCCCTTTGCATGAGTTCTACGTTTCTCTCTTTCATTTTGTTTCGCAGTCCACTTTCGCGTTGGTTAATTTGTTGTCAAACCTTGCATTTTACTATAAAACTTTAGACATGCCCCGTGTTGAGTGTGGTTTTTGTGATAGTTCATCCTCAGGCGAACCCAAGGTTCATCAAGCACAAAAGCTCTAGATTTTATTTTTGATGGAAAGGATAGAAAGAGACGCCTTCAAATTCGGGTCGTGGTTGCAGGATGACTATCCGAAGACGTGAGATCCTTCACATTTTCCCGGGCGCCCGTAGGAGAGGGGGAAAAATGATTAAATCTCCAAAAATTGAAATTGCTGAAAATTGGCCTACAAATGGATTGCTAAGTGAATTTCCAAGTTATTTCTGCATTTTTATCCGTTTCATAGATATTCGAACGCACCAACGAATTTTTGAGGAAAATTTTTTTTTTTTTCAATTTTTTTCGAAAATTTTACAAGTGCCCACCGGCCGAACCGTTTACTAGGGGAAATTACAAATGGCCATATTTCCGAAACCAAGTGCGGTGCCACCTTGAATTTTGGACGGATTGTGTGCAGATGCAGTACGAAGAGATTCACGGGTCCAAAAACACCCGGGCGCCCGTAGGGGCGCGGTGGTGGGGGGACCAATTTTTCTATTGCTAGATTTTATTTTTGATGAAAAGGGTAGAAAGAGGCGCGGTGCCACCTTCAAATTCGGGTCGTGGTTGCAGGATGACTATCCGAAGACGTGAGATCCTTCACATTTTCCCGGACGCCCGTAGGAGAGGGGGAAAAATGATTAAATCTCCAAAAATTGAAATTGTTGAAAATTGGCATACAAATGAATTGCTAACTGAATTTCCTCAAAAATTCGTTGGAGCGTTCAAATATCTATGAAACGGATAAAAATGCAGAAATAACTTGGATATTCACTTAGGCATTTCATTTCAACAATTTCAATTTTTGGAGATTTCATCATTTTTTTAACTTTCTGAACCTTTCCGTACTACTATCATAACACTTAACTTTGACGAAAATAGAAAAAAAATTTTTATTGCTAAAGAGTATTGCTAACGTCTCTTGGCAATATTTTCCGTTGCTGGAATCTATTGCTAACTTCACTCCGGTAGCAAATGAATGAATAAGTTTAATAGTATACGTTGATAGGAACACAAATATTCAAAATTACAAAATGTATAATGTAACAAATATTTATCTATATTAAACATTGAAAATTACTGCATTATTTCCAAATACAACACGGGTTTGTTACTGCTTTTCATGAATAATAGCTTATAACAAGGTTCCTACTTGATAATAGGAAAGCTCAAAACATATTGGTAAGTAAGCATTACAGGGACGTTCCTATGAATGGATATAATTGGATATAATTTTAGTGAGAATTAAAATGAGAGGAAAGAATATGAATGTCATGATTTTATCTGACCCCCCCCCCCCCCCCCCCCCCCCCAACAACAACAACAATAAAATTTCATGACTGGATTAAAATCTGAATCGAACAAATAATAGAAACTGTGGGCGCGGAAGTAACCGATATTACTTCCTCCGTTCACCGCCTTCCATCATGAAGTGTGTAACTTCTGATATACCTATTTTCCTAAACTAGACCAAATTCTTAATTTAAAAACAAAAAATCACGAAACTCAGAGGAGAATAATTAAAACATTACGGCTTTTTACTATTACCCCCTCCATTCACCCTCTTCCATGGTGAAGTTTGAAACTCCTGACACATATATCCGAGTATATATTTGTACTGATCCGTGTATATATGCATACACCGAGTGTTTCTGAAGTTATGGTCTATCCTCCCGCATTTCCTTATTTGATTGGGTAAAAAAAATAGGCCCAACGCGATTCTTTATATTTTTTGTGCGGAATTCAGGAAAAATACTTTCGAACCGACCACTAGTGCGTAATTGCACGCTATTAACACTAACTTAATTTTTACAAATGTCCCCCTTTTTTTATTGCAGATTCAAATTCTACGTGAAATATCATGAAGAAATGACCCATCACTCGTTTTTTTTAAGTGCGCGTTTGTGGGCGCAATTCCGCTCCAAAAGTGCGCAATTCCACTCTAAAAGTGAAAAATTGTGAGACACTGAGTTTTTAAAGATATTCAATTTCCACATGTAATACATGATTTTGATTTTGGGGTATTTTTTTTTTTTTTTTTTTTTTTTTTTTTTTTTTTTTTTTTTTTTTTTTTTTTTTTTGCTGAACCTCGTCATAATTTTTATTTATTGATATTTTCTACACCAGCTTGGGAAAACGCCGAAAGATTGACCATAATTGCACTTATCTTACTCATTTCCACACAGCACAAAGCGTACCCACTAAAATGAAGTTGTTTTGGTGTTTTTACAAGTTGGTATTGCAAATATCAATAAATGAACATCATTACTAGGTTCAGCACGACAAAATACTCCAAAATCATGTATTACATGTTTTTATTGAATATCTTCAAGAACTCAGTATTTCACATTTATTGCACTTTTAGAGCGGAATTTCGCCCGCTTACGAGCACTTAGAAAATCGAGTGGTGGGTCATTTCTTCATAAAATTTTACATTTTTGAGATCCTTACAAAAAACATTAAGATTGAAAAAAAAATTACTGTTTATCGACCCATTATTAACGAATTGAATATCTTCATGTGGCAATTGAATATCTTCAAAACTCGGTATTTCACAATTTGTGCATTATTAGAGCGGAATTGTACGCGCACCTAAAAATCGAGTGGACCGCAACAAAACTTATCTCACATACAAACACACATTTTTTTTTACCTAATGTGTTTTTGATATCACCAACCGGTTAAAAACCGACACAAAATTATGTAACGAAAAAACGACATGCGATAACGGTAAACTTTGTAGCAAACCTTCGCTTATATTTTATTAACAACAGTTGCTATGCGTTGGATTACTTGACTCCAAGTTATTTCTTACAAATATTATTATTATTAACATGTTTAATGTTTTAGGGCTGGGGGTCATTCTGTGAATTCCGACACGACACGCAAATGTGCAACGTTTTTTTCTGATGATTTCCGCTTACAACCGAGTCGTTGCTAGGGAAATGGTACTTCGTCGTTTTTCATCCCACAAAATTCGTTGACCATTCGTTCGAAAGCTCTCGATTTATCCAACCATATTATGTTAACTACTGCGAAGTGCGTGGCCAACAAGCTGAGTTATGAGCATGGTTATTTGAATAATTGTTTACACACAGGTGATCATTCTCAATTATTGATATTGTGAACATGATTGCAACCGCTTGTAAATTTCTGATGATTTCATTGAGTGAACATTAAACATGATTTAATGTTTTTCCCTCTCAAGGGAGAAATTTCTTAGGAGGTTTACTAATTTCTGATGATTTCCGCTTACAACCGAGTCGTTGCTAGGGAAATGGTACTTCGTCGTTTTATGAGTACGTTAGTTTATGGATAAGAGCGTCAATGATTTACCCGGTGAAAACACAATTTTTTCCCCCTCCAAGGCTGAGGGGGCCACACAATTTTACCCCTATGGTTTTTCATTTCCACGTATTCGGTCTTAGAATGGTCTGAAATGGATTTGTATGTGGTTATGTGTATTTATTGAATTATTTATTTTCGCTTCCTCACTACCTAAGGCTTTGTGTTCGTGATTGAAGTCGAAAAAATTGTTGACCTCCAAAATCAAAATTTACACTCGCTTTTTGCGTTTCAGAGCTTGCTGATCAATTTTGGTTCCGTGTCTGTCTGTAGTAAATCCTCGTCACGCCCAAAACTATACCAAGTTTCAGTCCGATCCCGATGAAATTTTCAGGGATTGTGCGGGTTAGCTCCGAGGCGACCCCGATAATTTTCAATGCCGTCGGATCAATAATAGCCTGTGCGCATGCGCAAACGTGAATTTCTCTTTACGTCGGTTTCTTATCATCTGTTGGTTCGATCAAGTTTAAACTCGGTATGTAATTGGGTAGATATATATGTTCTAGATAAGTGCCGTATAAATTATATTGTAATAGGTAGAGTAATAACCATTGCGCATGCGCACAACTAATATAGATTGACACAGGCATAACTCCGTTTCTAATGGAACGATTTTGATAAAATTTTCAGTGATTGTGCGGGATAGCTTCTAGACGGTTCCCTATAAGTTTCATTGCCGTCATACGAATACTAGTCTGTGCGCATGCGCAAACGTTAATTTACTATAACGGCGATTTCGTATCATCTATTAGTTCGATTTCTTTCAAGCTCGGGGAGTAGATGGTTATTTATACGTTCCAGAAAAATTCCCTATGAATTATATCGTTGTTTGTGGAGTAAAACTATAGCGCACAGACAAAACTCCGAAACTGATGAACCAATGATTTTAATGAAATTTTCAAGGATTGTGCGGTTTAGCCCCTAGACTTTCACCTATAAATTTCACCGCCATGGGATTAATAGTAATCTGGGCGCATACGCTAATAAAAATTTCTTATAACGCTGACCTAAAGAACTCTCGAGGCGTACCTACTTTTTTCTTCAACTAATTCTATACGTCCTTGTTACAATATGTGAGGAAGCTAAACTGCTCACCCAACTTGGCAGACTTTTTTTTAGTAGATTAAGTGGAGTGTTTTTTCTCGAGCTTGGGTTGTCCAACACCGCCTGAATCAATTCCAATAGGCCGTCCCTCTATACGCAAAAACGCAAATAAGTTTTGTTAAAAGGGAGGTCGTTGATCGTCTCAGGGAGGGACGATGGACGTTAATAAACAGGGAGTTAATTTTAAATGATATTAACGTATTATTAAATTTTAGATTTAAAATGTAATATGAATATTAATTACATATATAAATAAAATAATTATATTTATTTCCAGAAAATAACTCTCCTTAGGTTTGAGATAAAAATCCGGTTTTTTTTCCGAGAAAAAAATCAAGCATTCTGAAAGAAAGGACGATTTTATTGGGCAGCATTTAAATAAGCACAATAATGATGTACAATGCTGATGAGCACAATGAATGGGACAAATAACAAAAAATGTGCTGAATAAATCAAGTTTTTCCCCCCTACTTTTACCTAAAAGTGGTTAAAATTGGTACAGAATAATTTTTTATATTTTTTGGCTAATATCACTCACAAGAACATCATCACCAATGAACTACAACATTAACAAATTTATTCATAAAATTATGCCTAAAATGCACTTTCAAAATGTCATTATATAAAATCAATAGGTATAAACTGCACAAAAAAAGGTGTTGTAATCCAAAATTTGTTTAAAAAGCTGATTATTATAGAGAACAAGTTTTTTCTCATAACATTTATAATACCTGTGGTGAAAACCACCCCCTCTTTTCAGGGCTACCAAAAAGAGGTAGACACAACACAAAAATATTTATAAGACGTCGAGTTATAACTCCGTCAAACAAAATATTTCACCAGAGAGAAAATACGAAATTCTCTCTAAAAAGTGAAATATTAACTAATAACATACAAGGCGACCTCCCCAAACACTTACTGGGCGAGAGAGACGCGACAAGTATCTCGAACCAAGTCGCCTTGAATGAGAAAACTCAAACAGAAAATCAAACGTCCTCTAAAACTAACAAGGACAATTCTAACAAGCCTACTCGCCAATCAGAAACACTGATTACACGAGAGACAATAGGCGAACCAACCAGGAGGCGGCAAGCAACCACCTCTGGTCCAGCAGCCACCCCGGGGACCCCATCTGAACAACGGACGCAGGGAAACCACCCGAGGACCCCGTCTAAACGACGGACGCAGGGAAGACAACTCAAGGTCGCCGTCTCCGCAACGGACGCTCGTAAGCCACCTCTGGGGACCCCGTCGCAGCGACGGACGTGGGGAAAACACCCCGGAGGACCAGCTCAGCTATCATACTCGCAGATACTGAGAAAACAATGTGCGAGCCAATGAGATTACACAGTTGAATTAACGAAATTAAGCGGACCAATCAGGAGGCGGCCACCTCCCTATAATTACCCCGCTCGGAGCCCTCCGAAATTCATTCCACTCTCCGCTCTCGACGACTACACTCCGAAGTACGAAGATTTCTACACGCTCTACGCTGACGATCCTTCTGCTCCCGAGTTCATCTCAGAACGGGAGGTGGCCGCCTCCTGATGGGTCCGCTTAATTTCGTTAATTCAAGTGTGTAGTCTCATTGGCTCGCACATTGTTTTCTCAGTATCTGCGAGTATGATAGCTGAGCTGGTCCTCCGGGGTGGTTTCCCCACGTCCGTCGCTGCGACGGGGTCCCCAGAGGTGGCTTACGAGCGTCCGTTGCGGAGACGGCGACCTTGAGTTGTCTTCCCTGCGTCCGTCGTTTAGACGGGGTCCTCGGGTGGTTTCCCTGCGTCCGTTGTTCAGATGGGGTCCCCGGGGTGGCTGCTGGACCAGAGGTGGTTGCTTGCCGCTTCCTACTGCTTTCTACAAGGCATACCTTCTCTCCACACAGATCTCGCATTGGCATCTACGAGTCCAGTGATTATTCATCCTGCTCATTGCCCAACGTAGTTCTTCTGTCAGGACGCCACCCGGTACATCTATTGATATTCTCATTAGATCGTACGCCCGCTGGGACGTTCCGAGACGTGTCGCCCGGGTTTCGTAGCACTAGGCTCGTCACCGACCGCTGTGGGCACGCCGATAAATTACACAGCTCATCCGCTCTAATTTATCGTCCAAGGAAGTCTTTTTCAAGACTACAAGGTAGGACCCTGACATCCGAGCAAAGGAAAGAAGCTCTGTCAAGCGAGTCCACCTTCCAAACCCTCTATTTCTATACGTAGAGGTATCGAAAACGAGTTAATAAACTCGGATATTTCGATGGAGCGCCGCCCGTCCTATTTCCTCATGCTCGACGCGTCCGCTGTTCCTAGCGACGGCCCAAGGCTCGATCCTCGCGAAGAGATCGCCTTCTCACCTAACGTATTCATGAAGGAAACGTTAGATCAAGCCTTACACACACAAAAGTTCGAGGATACCTTTCAGACCCGCTCTGAAGTCAATCATCATGATTCGACAAAGATTTCCGAATATCCACGATATTCTACACAAGGCTACCCGGCCGATCCGAGTGTCAAATACACTCCAAATGTGCAAAAAACGAAGGATACTTTTCAGTACCTCAACCAAGCTCAACATATTCCTCCTACAGATATAAATCTTAGGCCGGAATATTACAAAACGGCTCAGTACCAAACTGATCGAACCCAGCACCCACTATGCGAGCACAGTGCTCCACGCGGCTGCGACACGAACTACCACTCAGTTCCTCCCGCCAAGCAAGCTGACCTTGGCGATTTCGCTCACATTCCTTACAGGAATACTTCAGGGACTAACCCGCATAACCAGAATATAAATGTCCCACTTGGTCTACCTACACCAAGTAAAACATATTTAAATCCACTACAATACCATTTAAAAGCGCTAAAGTGCTCACATTTCAAATAATTCAATGTAAATATGACACGAGAAATCAATCAAGAAAATTTTCTCATGATCATGCTGCTTTACAGGTTTAAATATTTTCTTAATTTTTCCTATTTCTATTTTTGTCCTATGTAGGTTACGCGATTTTTATTGTCCTTTGGAATGAATAGGTAATTTGTCCAAGTTTTTACCTTTATTTTTTATGTTCTCTAATTTTCTGATTCTCATTGTGGATGTATTTTTAATTCCAATACAGAAATAGGGTTTTCCCACGCTTCGACAAGCCAGGTTCAGGGATTGTGTAGTTATGATGTGTCCAGAAAAAAATAAATTTATGGATTGTTTGAGGAGCTGGTATGGCATTGATTCATTGCCTACACAGATTTACTAACAAACGTTCGAGGAAATACGAAAATCGAGCGAGAAATAAGTAAAAGCAAGCAAATTTTCGGCATTGGAGGATCAAAGCTCCAGAGCCGTGGTTAGGTCTGTCGGCGGGGGAGGAGTGACAGTGAGTGCCATCCGAATATTCTGACGGCCGCTCTAATGTTCTACCAACTTCACTACCTACGAGATGCAGTGGGCGGAGTGGCGCCGAGGGGGAGCTTGTCTTTGGGGGGTGAGGGGTGGTGGCGAAGTGACCTTGAGGGTGACGGCGGCTCCCCCCCCCCCCCACTCTACCTGAGAAAGTGTTAGAAAACCATGAAATCTTGACTATTTTCATACAATTTAAATTCAGTTTAAAATTTTCTTTCTTCGAGGAATAACTACAAACGAAATTGAACTAATCAAGCTTTGGAGTGTGAAAATTGATCAACTACATAAAATGTTATGATAATAAAACCTCCTGAAGGAGGGTTTGAACAGCCTTAAACAAGTAGCTGCCTCAAGTCGATCTACGAAAAGGACGGATTGCCAGCGCTACTAGCGGATTCTTTTGACAACAGCTCAAGAGCAGCTATTCGGAGCAGGAATAGGTATTTGGTTAGAGCTGCTCGGTTGGCACCCACGTAGGTATCACGTAGGTACTTCCTAGGTAAGTAGTAGGTACAAGTACCTACTACTTACTTTTTGTGAAATTTTTTTAATGTCACTAATGAGCCGACCTGTTACTGTGTGTGTGTGAAATCCTGGAGGGGGCCCCAAATCAAGCTCACGCATGTCATAGTAACGACACTGACACAGGTTTTTGAAGTGTAAACTTCTATAGGCGCACCGTCGAAAAATTTAGCGGGGTGTAAATACGATTTTACCGTCACGTTTTTTTTTCCGTCACGCTGTTTTTGACATTTTCATGTCTTTCATATGGCACATAACAAAAAAATCGTCACGAAAAAAATTGTCCCAAGTGGCCACAACGATGATTATGACCATCAGAAATGACGTTGACCATTCATAGGTAAACACATGAAAATGTCCCAATGCGTTGCAGACTCGTATGCAAGCGTTAGGTTTCTGATGATTTCCGCTTGTTAGTTTCTTTTGATTTTCACGTACAACCAAGCCGTTGTTGGGGAAGTGAAACTTCTTTATTTGTCACTGGACAAAAAAGTTCTCCACTCGTTGGAAAGCTCTATTTTTATCACCCATTTCTTTAGTCCTTGTTCTTCTATTCATGTCGTAGTTTTATATTTATTTCTGTTATAAATGGATATAGTACACAATGTCGCTTGTTTTGTTGTCACTTGATTGAGAAGTTAATCTTGCTTAATAGTAATTGTAGACGCGCACCATAACAGAAAATTACCTACACAAAATTGAGTCAAGAACATTTATCTCTTATATCAGTTAGCCAATAATTTCTTTTCTAGAGTCGTCAGATGACAGTAATAATGATAACACTATTGTTGACGGTTAATGAATAAAGAATAAAATAATACCTACCTTATGTAAACAGAAAATATTGAAACAATGTTGTGACTAGTTTATGTGTAAGAAAAGTTTAATTAAGTTTGAACAAAAATTTTGTATACCTACTTTGAAATTGGTCTTTACAAGATTTTTTTTCGGCAACCAAAATCATTTCCATAATATACTTTATATTTATAATATTTAGCAGAAAATCGTCATAGAAGTTTTCACTTCTCCTGTGTGGTCATTAGCACACCTGGTTTTCTCTATCAACTGTAATGTTTGTAATAATAATAACGTTGATAACGAAGATGTTAGTAGGGAATTTGAACAAGGTAGGTACCTACTGCATACCAAACTAGCTACATTCCTTCGTATCTATGTTGGGTAGACCTTTACTTACCTACTAAGGAAGGTACCTTACCTTACATGCTGGGTAGATAGGTAAGGGTTGCCATCCGTTCTGGTTTCCCAGGACATGTTATGGTTTGGAGGGTGTTGGGCTTGGTCATGTCTTGCCTTGTGACCCATCCTGGGAAAGTTTCCACGTTTCAAAAACGTCCTAAACAACCTGGTTTTCTCAAATTCTTGCATTATCGAGAAAATGTGATTATTATTTCAATATCTACCTCTACTACAGCTACCTACCTACCTACCATTGTTTTCAATAATTACAAAAAAAAGTCTGTCAAAAACTTCCTCGCATTTTCAACATGACTGTATAGGTAGGTACCTACTATAGGTACCATTCAAATGCACTAATATCTTTCCTCGGGACCATGAAAATTCAATCCATCGCGATTTTTACTATTGGAAAACTTTTTTTCCGATTTTAAAAAGCTGAAATATAATAATATTCATATTTACCCCCTCCCTGACCGCCATGGTCCTCCGGACCATGAAAAATGAATCCATCGCGATTTTTACTAGTGGAAAACGTTTTTTCCGATTTCAAAAAGCCGAAATATTATAACCTCATATATACCCCCTCCCTGACCTCCAGGTCCTCGGGGACATGAAAAATGAAACCATCGCGATTTTTACTAGTGAAAAACGTTTTTTCCGATTTCAAAAAGCCGAAATATTATAACCTCATAGCTCATATATACCCCCTCCCTGACCTCCCTGGTCCTCCGGTCCATGAAAAATTAATGCATCGCAATTTTTACTATAGGAAAACTTTTTTCCGATTTTAAAAAGCTGAAATATAATAATATTCATATGTACCCCCTCCATGACCACCCAGGTCCTTGGGACCATGAAAAATGAATTCATCTCGAATTTTACTAGTGGAAAACTTTTTTCCGAATTTAAAAAGCAGAAATAAAATAATCTTCATATTTACCCCCTCCTCGACCTCCCAGGTCCTCGGACCATGAAAAATTAATGCATCGCGACTTTTAATATTGGAAAACATTTTTTCCGATTTCAAAAAGCTGAAATATAATAATATTCATATTTACCCCTCCATGACCTCCCTGGTCCTCGGCACCATTAAAATTCAATCCATCGCGATTTTAATATTGGAAAACATTTTTTCCGATTTCAAAAAGCCGAAATATAATAATCTTCATATTTACCTCTTCCCTGACCTCCCTGGTCCTCGGGACCATGAAAATTCAATCCATCGCGATTTTTACTAGTGGAAAACTTTTTTCCGATTTTAAAAAGCTGAAATATAATAATCCTCATATTTACCCCCTCCCTGACCGCCCAGGTCCTCGGGACCATGTAAATGAAATCATCGCAATTTTTACTAGTGGAAAACGTTTTTTCCGATTTCAAAAAGCCGAAATATTATAACCTCATATATACCCCCTCCCTGACCTCCCAGGTCCTCAGGACATGAAAAATGTAACCATCGCGATTTTTACTAGGTAGTGGAAAACGTTTCTTCCGATTTCAAAAAGCCGAAATATTATAACCTCATATATCCCCCCTCCCTGACCTCCCTGGTCCTCCGGTCCATGAAAAATTAATGCATCACGATTTTTACTATTGGAAAACTTTTTTCCCGATTCTAAAAAGCTGAAATATAACAACCATCATATATATCCCCCCCCCCCCCCCCCACTGACCTCCCAGGTCCTCGGGACCAAGAAAAATGAAGTCATCGCGATTTAAAAAGCTGGAAGATAATAATATTCATATATACCCCCTCCCTGACCGCCATGGTCCTCCGGACCATGAAAAATTAATCCATCGCGATTTTTAATATTGGAAAACTTTTTTTCCGATTTTAAAAAGCTGAAATATAATAATCTTCAAATTTACCCCCTCCCTGACCTCCCAGGTCCTTGGAACCATGAAAAATGTATTCATCTCGAATTTTACTAGTGGAAAACCTTTATCCGATTTTAAAAAGCTGAAATATAATAATCTTCAAATTTACCCCCTCCCTGACCTCCCATGTCCTCGGGACCATGAAAATGAAATCATCGCGATTTTTGCTAGTGGAAAACGTTTTTTCCGATTTTAAAAAGCTGAAATACAATAATCCTCATATTTACCCCTTCCATGACCTCCCTGGTCCTCGGGACTATGAAAAATTAATCCATCGCAATTTTTACTATTGGAAAACTTTTTTTCCGATTTTAAAAAGCTGAAATATAATAATATTCATATTTACCCCCTCCATGACCTCCCTGGTCCTCGGGACCATAAAAATTCAATCCATCGCGATTTTTACTATTGGAAAACTTTTTTTCCGATTTTAAAAAGCTGAAATATAATAATCTTCATATTTACCCCCTCCCTGACCTCCCAGGTCCTTAGGACCATGAAAAATGAAGTCATCGCGATTTTTACTAGTGGAAAACGTTTTTTCTGATTTTAGAAAGCTGAAATATAATAATATTCAAATTTACCCCTTCCCTGACCTCCCACGTCTTCGGGACCATGAAAAATGAATTTATCGCGATTTTTACTAGCCGAAACGATTTTTTTCTCAATTTTACAAAGCTGAAATAAAAGCAGGAGGAAACGTCCACGCTTAACTCGTAAACGAGTTCCACTATCCGCTTTACAAGCTAATCACCTACCATGTTACATGGATATTTGATTGGGGATTTCATAACGGTTGTCCTCGAGAGTTGTAAACAAATCCTTTAACTTTAAACAAATCCCTGGGTCGCATCCCGACTAATTCCAACAAAACAACGGTTTACTTCTTATAGAAATGTTGAGCGTTTACTTACAGAAATGTTTACTTACAACTGTTGAGAGAAGCCACTACAATGAGTTGTTGTTAACAGTCGACTGTTGTCAAGAGGATGAAAATTTTTTCTATGGAGTGAAGTACATGATGCTATTGCTTTAGGTACGTTAAGAATATTGTAACCGGCTTATTAAAATTGTTTATAGTCCAATTAACTTAGTTTAGGAATGTAGCCAGGTACGTAAGGAGGGGGAAATTGGTAGCTTGAGATCCGAACATTTATCACATAAATCAAGCGCTTTCCAAAGAGTGGCGAACGATTTCTGTGCGATGAAAACTGCGGAAGTTCCATTCCCCTAGCAACGGCTGGGTTGTACGTGAACAACACTGAAATTGTGACACAAATTTTGCGTCACGGAAATTTTTGGTTGACCCCCCAGAGCAAAGACATATCCATGTCAATAGTTCTAATATATCCCCTCCCTACCAGCCCGGGTCCTCGGGACCATGATAAATTGACAAATGAGATATAGATTCTCAACTTCCCACTTGGGCTTCACTCATACATTCTACATCTCTCTGGCAATGAAAAAGCGCGAGAACTGGCATGCGCCAATGTGGCGCTCATTTTTCCATTATAGTTGACAAAAGTAATTTAGATCCTACACTGCCCACTCGTCTGTCAGACAATACGTAGACGAACCATCCGTCGTCTGGAGAAGGAAGTTAGTTGGATTCTGCTGAGAGCTACTGGGAAAACAGAAATATAAAAAAGGGTTGGCATCCCTGATTTCGTGTAGCGAATGAGTAGGATTCGTCTAGTTCTACAGAAAAACCGTATATCTGAAATCCCTTCGTTAAGTAAACGAATCCTACTCGTTTGCTACATCAAGGCTTCATGGCTTGGAGGTAGCAAATGAGTAGGATCTAGCTCAATGTAGCAAACGAGCTTTATACACGTGTATATATATATATGTATATATATATATACATATTGCCGTCTTGTGGCACCCATACACAGAAAAAAGTGCTATCATTATGGCACCCGCCGTCTTGTGGCACCCATATACGGGTGCCACAATGTTTCCTATGTAGAAATGTTGTAGAGAGCCCTTAGGAGTGGAAAATAGCAAATTGGTGGGTGCCACATTACCTCGATTTTAAAAGTGTATATTGGGTGTAGTTCGCGCGAAATCCGTCCGCAGCGCTGGCGTCCTGGACTTGTATATTTTTCGTTGGAAGAGAGCCGCTCGGCCTGTTCAGCTCCCCTCCGCACGCGCTCCCCTCCGCCCGCGCTTACCTCACCAAGCGCTCCCCTCACCACATGTTCTTTGACTGCTTAAGCAAACCTACCTATCTTTCAATTGTGTTTTTGTAAAGCCAGTTCGGTGTTTGTGAAAGTTTTTAGTTTATTTGTTTAATCTCAATCTCTGAAATGGGGCGGCCGTGTAGGCGAGCTGCGTTCATCCAAAATTTGCGACATAATGCGTTGTCCCAAGGTAAGTTTCATTTTCAACCTGTTGATGTTGTGTGTTTACCTAATAAGATTTTCGTTGTCAAGGCTCCTATAATCTGAAAATTCATACCAACGTTCAATATTATTTTGATCGCTAAATTGATAGGGAGGGCTCCAAAGAGTGAGCCCCACAATGTTGGAAAGGGCGCTGCAAAATCATGAATTTTCGGGGTTTTTCTATGAGGTTTCGGGAATCAAGTGGGTGACAATATTGTTCCTACACAATTATTCAAGTTGACGAGCATTTTCTTCGTACAAGATGATAGCAGTTCGTATAAATTTTTTTCAGGAAATAAACATCGAACACTACCACCAAACACACGCAAAATTGGTTGCCATGAACGACCGGAATTGGAACTACCCTTTTATGAATCAACAAAGGGACTACGAAGTGAAGAAGTGGAAACATTTCTGACCCTGAAGAACAGTGGTAAGTAAATATCAATCAATTAGCTCGGTAGGTACCTGAATGACCGCATAATGCCAAAATGTTCTCCAGGATAATACCTATTTCGGTTTCGATCAGTTTACTGCTTCACAATAGGCGCGGAAACCAACGAGGTTGGGCCTACAAAGTTGGCGCCTCCCGTGATAATGACAGGACAGAGACTAGTGGGCTACTCAACTTGTGGTGGTAAGTAGGCAGTATTTTTAGGACGTCCCTCAGAAGCAAGGCTTCGTCAATAGAGGGACGTCTATTAGAATTGATCCAAAATATGAGAAAAAAATAACTAAATTCAAATCCGTTTCAGACTATTCTAAAACAGAACCCGTGAAAAAACTATATGTGTACGTCTGTGTTTGCGTGTGTGTATGTGTGTGTGTGTAAGAGAGAGAGAGAGAGAGAGAGAGAGAGAGAGAGAGAGAGAGAGAGAGAGAGAGAGAGAGAGAGAGAGAGAGAGAGAGAGAGAGAGAGAGTATGTGTGTGTGTGTGTGTGTGTGTGTGTGTTTGTGAGTGAGAGAGAGAGTGTGTATGTGTGTGTGTGTGCGTGCGCGTGACAAATGTTGCCGACGCTACCCAGCCTGCAATTCTTAACCGATTTTCGTGATTCATCTTTTGTTCAATCCCAATTTTTCCCTCGTGCGAAAAAACCTCGGAAATGTCGAATTTCATGACAGATGGGAGGAATTGGAGAGGGTAATGCAAAAAAAAAAACGTGTTTTTTTGACAAATATTGTCGACGCTACTCAGGTCATAATTCTCAACCGATTTTCGTGATTCTTATTCTTTTCGATCCCAATTTTAGTTAAGACCTAGGGGATTTTGAATTTGCTGTTGGGAGGGGTGATGGAAGGGGTAATAATCAATCCTTTCAATAGCTGATCAAGCGAGAATTCTCGACCGGTTCATGTAATTATTTTTTGTTCAGTTGAGATTTTGGTTCAGTATATATAAATATTTCAGAACTTTCAATTTTCATTATGAATGAGGGTAATAGGTAGTGATAAATCGTTTCATCTTCACTATTATCATCTGATTCTATTGAGTTTTATAAATTTTTTTGTTCGACCCCAATTTTAGTGTAGGTGTGCAAAAACCTCAGAAATTATAATTTTCTGTCGGGAGAGGGGATGGTGGGGGTAATGGATATCCATTCAAGCGCTACTCATACCTATTAGAATTCTCGGCCAATTTGCATGCTTATTTTTTATTCGATTAAAAATTTGTTCTACTTTTTAAAAATATTTCAGAACATTTAAATTGTATTATAGAATGGGGTGACTGGAGGGGGTTATAGTTTTAAATCGTTGTATCCTCACTATTTTCATCTGTATATAATGTTCGGCCCCAACTCTAGTCAAGTTGTGCAACAGACCTCGGGGATTTTGAGTTTGCTGTCGGGAGGGGTGCTGGAGGGGGTAATAGCCGATCTATCCAAGCGCTGCCCAAGCCAAAATTTTCAGACGATTTTCGTGATTCTTTTTTCGTTCAATTAATACTTGGTCTGGTTGTGGGACTCATTTCAGTTTCAAATTTCATTATGAAAGGAGATGAATTAGAGGCGTTTGAGTTTCATCATATAAAAACCGGACATAGGGACGTCCCTGTAATGCAAGCATTACTTACCAATATCTTTCTCGCTACCGTTTGCCAAGTTCTATCCATGTCTGACCAAGACGTCGAACAGTTAGCTTCGTTTATGGGGCACACTGGAAACATCCACAGAAACGAATACCGACTACCCGACGACGTTTTCCAAACTGCCAAAGTCAGTAAGCTGCTGCTAATGATGGAGTCGGGACAAGCTGCTCAGTTCAAAGGTTGGAAAATAGTTTTTAGCGAATTTTTGAAGAAAATTAAGCTATTGTTCTCGCCTCAAAATTTGTAGAATGTGAATTTTTAAAAAACTTTTATGCAGAAATCCGTTTCAGGCTATTCTGAATCATATTCTGAAGTTTAACGCATTTTTTAATGTATGTATGTATGTATGTATATATATATGTGTCATTCCAACTGTCCGTAGAATTGTGCTAGAAACTTCAAACAAATTTTAAAATGTTAAGGACACAAAACGAAAGTTCAATTTCGTTGGCCAGCATGATCGGATTACATCTTCGGGTTGAAATTTTCAAAAATGTAGTCAAAATAGCCTGTTTTTTGTGATTTGTTGTGCGAAATAATTTTTTCAGCGTACTAACATGTGGTATATTCGGAATCAGCGTAAAATTTCCTATAAGATTATGTATCAAGTTTTCAAAAATTTCAAAGTTGAAAAATCAGTCAAAAATCGAAATAATGCCGTTCGCTAGTTGTAAATTTCTCTACACGATCAATAGCGACTGAAATGTCGAAGATTTCTTCAAAAATTCGCTCATGGGGGTCATGCTGCATGACTGGACTTTTTGATTATTATTTTTTGTTTGATTATGCCAATTTTAACCATAATGTGAGTAAATATCCTTAATTTTATTGTTTACAGGAAAAACCCTAGACGAAATCAATCTTGACTTGGAGGAGGACCTTCTCACAGAAACCAAGGACGAAATCTATCATAAAGATGAAGAGGAACCTGTTGGACTCAAAGACGGACTTTTCGAGGTTGTACAAAACCCAAAGGCAACAAAGTCTTCTCCTCTTGCTCCAACAACAAATGAGAAAATGAATCGAATTCTCGTAAAGTGGACCGAGAGTAAAAAAAAACTCGTAGTCTCCTATTTTGCGAATCACATTAAAAACAAAAGGCCCCTAAAAGAGGGGAGTGTGAAATGTTAGTTTCTCAAAATTCCGATTTGTTGAAAAATAAATCTTGGGAAAAGATCAAAGTTTATATTCAAAATATTTACACTAAAAAAAAAAAAAAAAACTAAATTTAAACATTGACTCTGGTGGTTCCAGTTTTTACTGGTTCATCTTGTAAATACCTAATGCTAAAAAACAGCCAAACATTTTTTGAAAAATACATTTTCTGAAAAGTATAAGAACGGTTTGTTTATTGACCATTTTTCCCCTCTTTGACATGTATAAGTATGTATATGGCTTGCAAGATACGGGTTCAAAAGGGCTTCAAATTTCTGGCAAAGTTTTCCGTATTCAAGGTCCAAAATGTTGATAAAGTTCATTTAGTCCCGTTGAAATCAAACTTCAATTTCTTAATTTTCGTTTATTATTTTCAATAATGAACCTTTGTAATCGAAAAAAAAAAAAAAAAAATGTTTTCATTTCAACCCCCCCCCCCCCCCCCTCCCAAGCCATATACCCTTGATGAATTTTGGGTCAAGCACATTGTTATGTAATGCATGAATTCCAAGGGACGTCCCATTACGTTGTGAATAGATCACTTTCAACTATCTCACTCACTCTGTCTTGCCTCCCTTTGTAACAGAGACAGCTTGACAGAGAAGAATGCATTACTCAACATTTGGTTAAGAGCCCTGAATTTTAAAAGCATTTTAAAATCCATGATCTACGACACCCAACACGCGAATTCGAGTTTACATTGAAGGGTTATATAATATAGAAACATTAAATCTTTGTGTAATAATTTGCAGCGTTTGATAATCAAAATTGACTCGAAGACAAAACACTACTATCCATGAAGCACGAAATGTGGAGTTTCTCCATATTCCTAACGTTGAGCCCAAAGGATCTGTGTGCGAAATTTTAAAAATTTTGGAGAAATCTTTCAAACGTTATGGATTTAAAGGCAGGAAAATAAAAACAACAATCAAAAAGGTTGGCGGCACATTTTTTTAGTCAGCTAAGGACTCATTTTCCTCCAGCCTGTGAATCATCAAGTATTGTGGCACCCGGATACTCTGGGAATACTTCAGATGAGATATTGCTGTCTTGTGACACCCGGGTTCTACAAGGCGCTAAAATGAAAAGGTGCCACAATGATGCACTTTATACAGAGATTTAAAAGCATTACTATTGGAAAATGGATGATGATTCATTAACAATAGTGGAAAAAAGAACCACTATACATGACAAGCCACCGATATACACGGTCGGATCTGGTGGGTGCAACAAACACGAAATTTGAAATGGTGCCATAGTGATAGCAGTTTGTAAATATATATATATATATGTATATATATATATATATATATATATATATATATATACAGACACACACATACACAAGTTACATACATTTTCATGAAACGTATAGGTATGGGTTCAGTTTGAACGAAACACCCATCCTAGCATGAGTTTCAGAAATTGATTTTCAGGGTGATTGCAATACTTTCTCTTGACCCTTCGGGTTAAGTAAGGAAAGTAAAAATTCGTTCATTTGACGTATCAGGGAGCTTTATAGACACTGTTGACTAGAAAAGTCATGCTATTTTGTAGGGGCCCCATCATTGTTGGTAGGTAGTGTTCGATACCCTTTGGGACGAAGTTATTCCGACTTCTCTCTACCTCAATGTTTATATTAGGTGTCCATTAACATCCCAAAAGTTCCCAGTGTACTCGTAAACAGGTTTTTTCCTCTCCGAGAGCCCTCAAGTTTCGTTGGTTCTCCCAATTCTTTTGAAACCTGGTGTAGGTGGGCGCTGCCCACACTGGCGCTATCGGTGATTTCAATGGGGTATTGAAGTCTTCTACCATCAAGGTGGGAGGTAATTCTCCCTTACCTTCTTGAAGAAGGTCGATAGCAGAAGTATTTACAAGTCTATAATGTATGAAAACGGAATTCATACTGCCAATCTACGAGTCATTCCCAGTGATTCGTAGATCACCCTCTCACCGAAATATAGGCGAATAGGAAGGATAATAAGAATCACGAAAAGTGATTTCGAATTGTAGCCTGTGTAAAATTGACAAAAATTTTCACACACACACTCATATACGCACAGACATACACCTGTTTTTTTCTTCTTTTTTTTTTCTTCCGAGTCTACCTAAAAGTAGAGGAAGCATTGTTTCCACTTTCGGGAGAAAAAAACATTTTTGGTCTCCAAAATTAAAATTTCCACTCACATTTCATGTTTTAGACCATTCTGAACCAATTTGGTTCTATCTGTGTGAGTGTGTGTGTGTGTGTGTGTGCCCGCAAATCCTTGTAACAAGCTGATTTTCCACAGTTTTCATCCGATTTGGATGTCATTTTTAGGAAATGTGGGGGCTAGGAGGTAGACGGTCTCCTGTCAGTTTCATCGTTCTTGACACAATAACTCACTGTACGCATGCGCAAACGTAAATTCTACCAAGCATTATTTTCTCACGCCCTAGTTGTCCGATCTAGATCAATTCCAATAGGTCGTTACTCTATTGACGAGGCCTAGCTTCAGGGGGACGTCCTAAAAACACGGTCAGGTAGCTCCCTAACAAATTTTGATTCCAATATTTCCCTATTTCCAAATCATTCTCACTCACATAACTTCCAAAATGTTTACCCTATTTTTATGTAATCATCTGGGATTGCCTCGGTTTAGCGGGTTATACACTTATGGCGGTAGTTACATGTAACCTTTTAGCAGCTGATTGTATTTATAAAACCGACGTACTGTAAACATAAAGCAATTGATTTCTAGTGTGATATATAGTATGCGTCCCGCTCGATCCAAGGCATTCAGTTTCAACAAACCAATTAAAACAATCAAACAATGGTGCAATTAGAACTAATGTAGTTCTCAATCAAAGTCAGGATCAGTATGAACCTCAATCGATCAAGCCTCTGCGTGGATGTTCAAAACAGCCGCACCTAATGTTCCAATTACGCAAAAAATTGTTGAATAGTTGAGAGTTGGTCGTCTGTTCGTAAACAACCACATCGATCCAAAAAATACTCAAAAAAAAAAAAAAAAAAAAAAACCGTAAGGACGCTTGGACAAGGTCTATAATTTTAATTTGATTTTGAAAAAGTTTTTCTGAAATTACAGGGGCTATAGATAGCTGAGTAAAATCCATCGCAGATGGGCCAGTGCGAAGTTTTGCTGTGGTAACATAATATCACAGTTTTAGGATCTCGAGAGTCGGTGAGGATAATAAAATTCAGGTCTTCAAAGCCAAGGTTTCGATGTATTTATACATCATCATCAGGGCTACATCAAGATGAGATTCCAAAAGTCTATTAATTAAACAGCTGTTGTTTGACATGTTTTATTCTGACAAATAGAAAATTTATAATAAATATACATATACATAGTATTACATACCTTGGAGAATTCAGGTAGGTTTCTAGAAAGTCATTGCGTAGTTGATAGCACATGTAGCATGTACATGACATGAATGTACATACTACGTGTGCTATCAACTATGCAATGACTTTGTGGAAACCTGTCTGAATTCTCCAAGTTATGTAATACTATGTATAGGTATGTATATTTATTATAAATTTTCTATTTGTCAGAATAAAACATGTCAAACAACAGCTGTTCAATTAATAGACTTTTGGAATCTCATCTTGATGTAGCCCTGATGATGATGCATAAATACATCGCTTTGAAGACCTGAATTTTATTATCCTGACCGACTCTCGAGATCCTAAAACTGTGCTAATTATCACCTAGCGGTCATGAAACTAAACCATGTTGCTAACGTAATACCCTTTAAACCAATCTCTTTACACTTTTAATATAATTACTTATTAAATCAACTTATAATATTTTCATCAAGTTATGCTTCTGCGCGATTTACTTCAATAATCTCTAAATCTTTTATATTAACACAACCATTTTATTCATTCTAAAATCGAGATATGGATTAGGAGAAGTTATCAGCGGTGGACTTCTGTTATTTTAACGGTATTAAGTAAGATTGTATTTATTTTTATATTTTCCTGATCATCAGTAGTCATCTATTTTCAATAAACCTTGAAGATCCATTAAATCCTTTAGGTTTCTCCGAAAGAGGAACTTCCTTTGGCCCAATCACCGGTAACGACCCCAACTTTCGGCCACATCGTTAAACTTGAACCTCAAATTTATTACATCCATAACTATGAAATGTCGTGCTGGGGGTCTTCTAAAACTAATATTGAAACCTGAGCTGGTTTCTGCCATAAATTTCATGGTGTCTGAAGGTAATTTTTGGAAAACCAGTTTCAAGAACGTAGAAAATTATTACGCAATACGGTATTATTGATGTTCAGTCAACATACCATATGCCAGTTTTTATTCATCAGTTCAAGAAATCGTTTAGAATTATGGGTGGTTTTCGGGGTTGGTGAGTTTAACCAGGTGTATAACTCAGTTCGTAACATTATTCAATGTCAATTCAATGTTCAACATCAATGAAAATTAAACCATTCGCCAAAATATATATATATTTTTTTTGTGTGGATCAAATGTGGGTAAAGTATATGAGAATACTGGTATGAGGGTGGAAGTTAGGCGGCTCCTTCCTTTATTTTGTTTATTCACAACAACTAGTTTCGCCTATAAGAGGCCTCTTCAGACAAAACAGTAAGCTATAGTGCGTCTTTATCTTTATAAGTGGTATCAGTTCTGCAGTGAATAGTATTTTCCCCCCATAAAATTCACTTTATCCTCTATTTCAATAACTATAACCTACACACTTACAATTTTGTGAAAATACCTATATATTATAGGGAAATTAACTGCTTTGCAGGATTTCATGAATCTCCATAAGATTGACCATTCTCAGGCCCGTAAAGACGTACTATAGCTGACTGAATTGAATCTTCTGAAAAACTTGATAAAGTACAGAATTGTATGGATCATATCCTACCCTATTTCACCTGAAGAGGCCTCTTATAGGTGAAACTAGTTGTGATTAAACGTATAAAATAAGAGGCCGCATAACTTCCACCCTCATACCAGTACTCCCGTGAGAAATACCAACACGAATACCTATATATACTAACATGTTCTCACTGGTTAAAATAATTATCTTTCTAACTTTCTATGTAAAGGTACTTTCATTTAATTGATTGGTGTTCTTCAGCACATTTTTTTTAATACATTTGTTCATTAAACGACTACGTCTATATTTGTTTTCTTGTGAATGATACACATCATTTGTTGTGAATTTAATTGTAATAAAATTGGAAATATTTACTCAACTTTTTGGTATGTTTTCTAGTTCTTGAGTGTCATAGGTACTAATATCATATCACAGAACAATTTGGTAATCGAGCGATTGCTTATGTAGCATCCAGCAATGCATAAACAAAGGTAGATATGTTTGATCATTAATACTAACCAATTATTATGAAGGTATCGGGAAATATAATTATGAATTGCTACATAGAAATCTGCGTTGTATCTATGAGGCGAAAAATGGCGTAAGGATGGATGACTTCAACAAACCGCTGTTGAGGGCTGACCGGCTTGAAGTAGATCGGAATAGGTACCAACCGAAGTCGTTAGTACGAAAATATTATAAAACCAATAATCTTGTATACAATTTTAACACAGAATGGGGTGTTGCATTTTTTTTTTCTTTTCATT
This sequence comes from Adelphocoris suturalis, assembly GCA_030762985.1. Lineage (NCBI taxonomy): Eukaryota > Metazoa > Arthropoda > Insecta > Hemiptera > Miridae > Adelphocoris > Adelphocoris suturalis. The sequence goes on from CM061044.1 coordinate 107,860,927, forward strand.
TTTTTTATATTTTTATATAAAATTTTTATTTTTATTGTGTGTGTGTGTGTGTGTGTGTGTGTGTGTGTGTGTGTGTGTGTGTGTGTGTGTGTGTGTGTGTGTGTGTGTGTGTGTGTGTGTGTGTGTGTGTGTGTGTGTCATTTTATAGGGGCACTTCCTTTCATCCCATTCTTCCTCCTCGTCCTGCAACTTCCCTTATCCCTAGAGCCGGCGTCGGGTAAACCTGGGCGTCCTCCCCACTTTTTTATTTTATTTGTTTATTTTTCAATTTAATGGCGTGCCCCCTCCGTCTTTGAGGGGAGGTTTCTAAAAAAAAAAAAAAAAAAAAAAAAAATGTGTGTGTGTGTGTGTGAGAGAGAGAGAGAGATCACATTTATTGACCAGAAACATAGAAACTGAAGTGGGGGGGGGGGGGGGGGGGAGATTTAGTTCTTTGCATCCAAAAATACCAGGTCCAATCTAAATGCGCCCCGTGGGGTGGAGAATGGGGTCAATAATCGGAGATCGGTGAAATGGTGGCCATGATTTGTATAAAATTTATCAAATGACGTAAATATCGATATTACCATTTTGTATAATATAATATTTCGCTTGTTCTCGTGATTGTGTAGCCAATTTTGATACAATTTAAAGCAATATAAAAGCAAATATCATCGAATACAGCTAAGCATCTGTAGACGATGGATTAGGCTCCGTGCTTTTGAGATTCGCCCTCTAGTGTCGACCAAATCGGTTTTCCTAAAATTGAATCGCATGATCAATCATCCTGAGTCAAAAATATATGTAAATGTAAAACATTAGGATTTAGCACTTTCAGCAACAATGTGTAAATTATAAACTCAAAACTCCTCTTGTTGTGTCAGGAAAACCTGAAAAAGGAGCGTGACATCATCAGAATTAGGTACTGTCCGTTCTCGAAGGTAGAAAGAAGATCGGTGACATCATCACTATTGATTTCAAGACCCTAATCCGCTCAATGCTAACCTCACATATTGCACCATTTTGAAATTTTTTTTTTGGAAAAGTAAGATTTCATCGTAGCTCCATCTGCTACAGTTGCTAGAGTTCCACATTTAACGGGAGTCAACTAACCTGTATACCTGCATAACTATTACACATTACCCAACTATGGTATTTTATAAATGTTTACCAATTGCATTTATCTGAGTCACCATGGATGTGATATAAAATGAGCTTAAATCCATGCACAAATGCCTTTCTCGTGTAAGAATAAATTTCAAAAAGGGCTCATGTCAAGTTTCTCTACTCCTAAATGTCTTTAATGCCCCAGAGTAATTTACTGATAGACTAGTTTAGAATGTTGTGTCGTAAACCGTAAACCCTCGAACCCTACTTACACGTTTTATATAAGTCTGATCTACATCGCCATAAAAGTGGCTGCAGTTAAGCACGATTACTGAGAACTCTGGCAGGTGACCCGTAGCGGGACGACTGGTATCATGGTAGGTACAGTGGTAGGGAAGCAGTGGCATTTACGAGGAAAATATCCCAGAGGCCATCACAAGTCCAAATATAGGAGATGTCGTGTGTAGGGTAGTAGGTGAGCATTGGTGATACGAAACCCCAGCAGCCTGAGTCACCTCTGAGTGGGCGGCGCCGGCCGCGGCGCTCATCGAGAAGACATCATCTGTTCTCGGATACCTTCTCGATGGAGGGTATTTACCTACTAGGGACTGCCGCTGCGCGGGGCCTTCATTAAACGCCCACGATGCCAACTCTCTAACTTGCTTCTCTCCGGTAGAGGCGAACCTGTTTCAACCTATCTAATCATCAATGATTCCTGAAACCGAAATCAACAATCTCTGTTCAGAAGCAGTAGATAACTCAATATTACCGAACCTTCAAAGGTAAATTATGTCAATGTAAAATGCAATCATGGATTAATGAATCAATGGTTGTTGATTTGTTGATTAGTTCGCTCTAACACAGTAAGAAGCTATATAGGTACGAAGTTATACGAATTTCAGTTGATAATGACTAATGACGAAGAGATCTAAAACGTATTTATTACATCAAGCTAGTAGTTTTAACAAACTTTACGTTGCACCGCTGCGTTTACTTCTCATGAATTTATCATTATTTCCTCATTCCTGTTTTTAGGACGTCCCTAAGAAGCTTGGTTATACAGGCAAAGCTTCGTATCTCGGGGAGACTTCCTATTGGAATTGATCCAGGGGGGTAGAAGGCAACCCAAGCATGATAAAAAAAATGGCCGATTACGTATCCGTTTCAGTCCATTCTAAGACGAATCCGTGAAAAAGAAAAGGTCTCTCTCTCTCTCTCTCTCTCTCTCTCTCTCTCTCTCTCTCTCTCTCTCTCTCTCTCTCTCTCTCTCTCTGTGTTTGTGTGTTGCCAAGCAGATAGCAGGTGTTTTGTCATCCAGCGGTTGGGATGGCAAAAGGGAGAGACAATACCACATGCCGAGTGACCGGGGAAAAAAGCCGGATATCGTTGCCGCAAGCCCAATGGGTCTGCAATATTCCTGGATGCCCAGGTTGTTAGTGGCAGCGTGGACATGGAAATGATCTGCGGCAAGCGATTTCCGAGCTAAAAGGAGTGGAGACCAATAGCATCAGGGTCATGGCCGCGACCGTGTCATGGCGCGGGGTGTGGTGCGGGAAAAGCGCCACGGAGTTACTCGAGTCGGGCATCTCGGCGGGAGTGCTCCGTGGTATCACCACCCGCGTCCTGAGGGGTTCGTACTTGAACTGGTGGTCATTCTATAGGGGCACTTCCTTTCATCCCATTCTTCCTCCTCATCCTGCAACATCCCTTATCCCTGGAGCCGGTGTCGGGTAAACCTGGGCGTCCTCTCCACTTTTTATTGATTCATTTGTTTATTTTTAAAATGAATGGTGTGTCCCCTGCGCCTTTGAGGGGACCTTTGTAAAAAAAAAAAAAAAAAAAGGGGGGGGGGGAGGGGGGTGAAATGTTTGCTACGCTGTCCAGGCCACAATTTGCAACCGATTTTTTCATGTATATGGTTCACTATGCCGTATACTATGCTGTATGGTGTTCACTTTGCCGTGGTATCATTGTTAAAATGAGGTAGGAAAGTTCCTTGCAACATGGCAAATGTTTGCTTAGTAGATCACGAGTAGAGACGAGTTTCCTTCAGGTATTGAGTCTACATTGTCGGACTTACAACTGAAGGCCAAGAAGAAGAGACGCGTACATTACTATTCTCCGTTGCTGCAGAGCTGAACCTGGGGCCTATACCTGTACCTAATTTTTTGATTATATATATAATGTTCGACTTAGAAACATAATTTCGTTTCCTGGTCTAAACCACATTGATGAATCACTTTAGCGTGAAAACATTTATCGATTGTTAGCTTCAAAACAGAATAATTCATTTTCCAATCTTCGAACACTACCCAATTTGAAACATGCTTTCAATTGTTATGATGATATTCTGACCACAGCTGCGCTCTTAAGGATCACCGCAGCCTATGAGGGTTTACTACCGCCTGTGGGAAATTGACGAATGGCTTTGCCCAGGAGTCTGTTTGACCATTTAGGCCACGGGAGTTACAACTTCGAGGTCGGATCGCTCCAGTTTCGGGCTCCCTCCTTCATTACAAATCTCACCTCCAACCACTTTCTTTGGCCGGAACATCTCCTCTGGTAGCTCAGTTGGTAGAGCGGTGGACTGTAGTTTGTTACTTGCATGATATAATCAAGCAGATATCCATAGTTCGCTGGTTCAAATCCGGCCCGGAGGACTTATTTTGTATCTTTTTATTTTCATGAGTTGTAGCCATAACCCTCTAACCTCGAGCTCTTCTTCACTTAATGGTGATCAGTTTGTTTCAAAATTACCAAAAATTGAGCTCTTCGACGGGAGTAACATTACTCATTGGTCTGTAAATCATGCTTTAGTAAATCCCAATTCTGATGCGGATCACAGTTTGAGATTTTGCCATCAACGGCACCCTCCTATGTTGAGTAGTTACGTTTTTCTGATTTTTCAGAATTTGATTCAAACTTGATGAAGCCAAATAGTTGTGAAAACTATCTAGCTTCGATAAGTTTTGTGATCTACCCTGAAGAAGTAGGAACTCTTACGATCTTACTCAAATCTGATTATACTTATCTTACTGAACCAAAATCAATAGTTGGCTTTTATACTTAAAAAATCAAGTAAAAATAAAACTTGAAAACCTACAAATAGTTTAACAAAGATGATCCTGGAATACAACTTTAAGCTTACGTTAACCTTATTCTTATGGGTGCTTGAGTCTCTTTCTATGTCGTCGTATTCGAATTCAATACCTATAACTACAAAGATAGATAGGTCGAAATATTTATTAAATGCTTGAATCTTAAAATTTCCCATAATCATTGCATTGGCCCGAGCTCCAGATAATTGAAGAGCGAAAACTATTGTTCAGTTACCTATTCTTACTACCACCGAGAAAGTAATCAAGCTTCCTTAACATGAGTCGGTATTATTAAACTACATCTAGTGAATATAAAAATAATACGTGAATTAAGTACTGTTCACAAAAGCTGTCTGTACACACAACAAAGATATGATATGACTAACTCCCAATACTCGAAAATGCCGAATAATTCTTTCAGTAGGTCGAATACCCGATAGTTTCAGATTAATACTCATGTTACCGTCAAATATCTAATAAATTTATATTAACATGTTCATTGGAATTATATTCAATTATGTAGTTAAACAACCGAACTGTTTCGATTGTTTGGTGTTTCTATAATACAGGACATCAAATCTACAATAATGTACGAAGTAATACCCAACCCATTGCCACTCAATCAACAATTTTCAAGGTTATCAGTTTTCTATATTTTTAAGGACGTCCCTCTGAAGCTAGGCTTTGCCAATAGAGGAACAACCTATTAGAATTGATCCAGGGGATGTTAGACAACACAAGTATGAGAAAAAAGTTCCAATCATGCAGCATGATCTTATGAGAGATCTTCCGCAAATTATCGTACAATATTACCTATGTTACATTGTTTTGAAAATTAAGGATTTTGAGTGGATCGAATTTGTTAACTACCTACCAGTTTTATGGCAATAAACTCGTTTTAAATAATTTAAAATAATAAGATTTTGGATTTTTAGCTTTTTTTCAGTTTCTATTGTTTTTCGGCAAATACTAATGAAATTTAACTTCATCAATTCTAAATGCCTATATTTTTGCTTAATTTTGTTAATGTTCTTGTTCATTTTTGATAAACTTCTTTTAATTATATTGTGCCCAATAAATGCTGGTGAACAAACTCATCCTTTTGTGATTGATCGACTGTAAGGACAAACACACACACACACTTTTTTTTTAATTGGCATCTGAATTTTCATAGCATAAATGAGCATTTCATCTTTCAACACAACTCATGTGAGTCTTTTTCTTTTTACTGTATTAGGTACTTTTTACACAATCAATTTACAAAAATCAGTATGAAAAAGCGTGTTAAACTCCAGGACTCGTTTCTGAATGCCTCAAAACGGATTTCAATTAAGAAAATTTTAGATAATTTTTATTTTAAAATTTTCTTAACCATTCCAAACGCTTCATTTCTACGAAAATTAGCTAAAACTGGTTTTGAAAATGCATGCTGGTTATTTTCAATATTATTTAATAGTATTGTCCCTCGCCTCAAGTCGCTCTTAGGAGATCAGGAAGCGCTCCCAATAATTTGTTTTTAGGAAGGAAAATACTTTAGTACCCATGTAAGTTTGAAGTATGTGAGGGACAGATGTGAAGCAAAATAAGGTTTTGTTTTGTGAAACCAATGATGAAACTTTTAGAAAATTATTGTCAGCTTTACTTGCAGTCAAGCTGTCCAGATGAAACGTATTCCTTTCGATTCGAACCAATTTACATGCTATTCCAAGCTGCAGAAATTGAATGATTAATCCAATAAATCAGCACTTTAGCTTTGGCATATGTTCATGTTGTGAAATGTACAGCCTACTTCCAGTCTTGGGAAGGTGCCTCACTTCGATACATGGATACTCCCATATTCTGGATAGCATCCACCCCCCAAGTCAGCCCTGCGGCACAAGTCCTTCCACTCAGTTCCCCACGAACTTTCAATCCCACTGTGCCTCCGAACACCTGGAAAACTGTCATCCGCGACATTGCCGCGATCTACGTCAAATTCGCCGGCTGATTATGTGTTCGCCGAAATTGATTGCAAACCCACCGCGTACCGCAATAATATAAACAGCTTACCTATCCACGCTCTAAAACCGAGAATTCTGTTGATGTCTCTTAAAAGAAAAGCGTCGTTGCTTCCCGAAAAAATGAAGATCAAAAAGAGACGTTAGACTGATGAATTTATATATTTTTTCCATTTTTACCTTGAATACATATAATAAATAATTGCGTAATATTAGTAGTTTTATCGGACTACACAATGATTTGTGAATATAAGTTAGTGCGTTGTTTACTAAATGTAGTACTGTTGTGTTCGTGCATTGACTTTTCCACGGACGGACTGAAATGGGATGGGATCACGCCTTGGTATTCAGACTCTAGTAAGTTCAAACCACCGGAATTCCGTTTCTTTTATTTTTTATTTATATTAAAATTAATATATCCACTTTTATTAGGCAGTACTAATATTGCCCGTGGTGACTAACTAGCACGCCTGTAAAAAACTCAGATCTGAATAATTAAATCCATATTAGGGTAAAATTAGGGACAATTTATTTATTTATCATATTTATTTATCAGGACTGGAATACGGAAGGCAATTTTACAATAGGGACTTACTATTAATACTAACCTTTAATTAACGGTGTTATGTTTTAACAACTACTTAAGCCTTTTTTCGTAATTAATACAATAATTATCATGTTAAAAAAAACCCCAAGAATCCATCACATAATGACCCAACGATTCTATTGATTGTAGAGATTATGTATAAGGTATATTACATATATACATTACATATATTTTCACATTTCTGGTCAATTTGCTTTATTGGCGTCGCGGCACTCTCTTGCTGGACTAATCCAACTTCAAAATGATGCAGTCAATGTTTTACAAAATACGGATATAATTAGGGGTGAATTTTACTTAAAAGAGTTACTGCGGTACGAAAAAGTCTAACGTCCAGCTGATTTTGCGGTTTTGAAGATTTCTTTAATTTATTTTTCATTTGTTTATTTTATTTTTATTGACGTCCTATGAGAACCACTGCGGAAAGAGTTTTTCCTAAAAATACATAATATTCATACTGCTGAATCACAACGAATGAAGAATTAACATTGTTAATTCAAATTTAGATGGATGAAAATATAAAGGAAAAAATACGACTAATTTTCTTAATTTAAGAGGAAATTTCCTCATGCTTAAAGAAATTGCGTTGCTAAGCTGAAACAAGATGATTTTAAAAACAAAGGAGATGTACCTACCTACTATTTTTGCGAATGTTCCATAACGCCTAGTTGATACGGGATAGTAGGTCACTCCATTGTTACAGTTACCCCTAATACTTTGACCATCTTAACATTATCATCGTTTATTTAATTGGACAATTTGAATATTTTGAAAAATGTACGCGATGCTGGAGCGAAAAATAAAATCTAACTCTAGGATATAAACGCTTATTTTCCAAATATTTTTTCATCTGAATATTCGGTACCTATCGAACATTCGGTAGGAAAGTACCATAATGATCTGGACTGGGCGGATTGGGAATGAATTACTTAAATAATAGATCATGGGCTGGCTTCAGTTAACACCTAGTTTTGTTTATATTTTCATCAAAGCTTTCAAAATTACGCAAGAAGATGGATATTTGTTTGTTGAAAATAAGTCTTATGAAAGACCGATAAGTTATGTAATTGTTTCCCACCTCTCAGAAAGGGATTGGAGCTCCTAGTCAAGACCCTTTTTATGACGTCACTTTTTTCTTTTCTGTTCTTTTTTTATTTTTACGACTCGCGAGATGACGGGAAAATTTCACAAATCTAAAGCACAAAAGCTAATTAGCTTTTAGCAAATTTTTGCAGAAAATGAAGCTATTGCAATGGTTCCAAAAATTTTGATTGAGGCATTTTGAAACGATTTTTTTGCGCTTTATACATATACATATATATATATATATAAACGTTATCTGGTATCATCTGGAATGACTCTCTCTCTCTCTCTCTCTCTCTCTCTCTCTCTCTCTCTCTCTCTCTCTCTCTCTCTCTCTCTCTCTCTCTCTCTCTCTCTCTCTCTCTCTCTCTCTCTCTCTCTCTCTCTCTCTCTCTCATAATACCCTCTCTCTCTATCTCTCTCTCTCTCTCTCTCCCCCCTCCCCACCCCTCTCTCTCTCTCTCTCTCTCTCTCTCTCTCTCTCTCTCTCTCTGCAGCGGAGAGAGAGAGAGAGAGAGAGTCATTCCAGACGGTAACGCTCCTTAGGATTGAGATAAAAATCCCGTTCTTGCTCCAAAAAATCAAGCTTTCCAAACAAAAGTTCGTTGGCCAACATTTTTTGAGCACATTAAATTGGTCAGATTTCAACAAATATACTCAAATTAAAAATGGCTAAAAATTGTAAAATTTGTAGATTTTCAACAACATTTTAGTCAAACAAATTTTATCAACAACTAAATAGACACATTATAGATATTGGAAAAAACAATGTATAAAAAGAAGTACCTAAATTTCAATAATAATTGCTAAAAAAAATCAATGAAAGCTCCATGGGTGGGATACGTACTTTGGTGGTGATTTTACTAAGACAATGAATTAGCGTTGATGCAAACATTGATTGTTAGAATTTGTATTGCAGTCGATATGCATCGGCGTACAAAGGCGAAAGAGAGAGCATCACATTATTCATTCACCCGATTCCCGAGCAAATACGCTGGGTAGAAAAGTCCTTCAGGAAACCGGATGATTATCGCTTTTAATCGATAGCCATCAAGTAGGCGGGATTGACATTGACCAGTTCGCTCCCATTCTCCTGTTCATCCGTCCTCATCCGCCCGGCCGCGGGATGATAATTTATCACCCAGAAGAATAATGTTCTCACTGATCATTTGCTACTATAATTAATCTAGTTCGACGCAACCCGCCTCTTTTGTCCTTCGCTAATGGCTGGACGTGCTGTTAATTATGATTCATTACCTCGACTGGTAAGCAGTCAGTCGTACCAATATGGGGAGGCACAGCTGAGGTCCCCTTCACACTGGAATACCAGTATCGGATACGAATGAAACAAAGACACCCATAAAATAGATATTTATACTATTTTTAAATGAAAGTAAATTTCATCCTTAGACATTTGATTCCAACCGTACTCTCCTATGATAATGAGTTTTCTGTCTCCGATTTTACTGTTTCGGATTGCTTATTCAAGCATCGAAGTTCGTGTGATTAAACTAGTCTTCTAATTGAAACTCTTTATTGACTGTATTGTTTATCACAGTAAACATTAGTAAGTTTACTTACTTATTTACTTTATTACTAATGACGGAGTAGCCCAACAAGAAGCTCTGTGTTTAGAGGGAAGGTCGGAAGAACTTTTAAACCGAAAAGCTGAAACAGCCAACAGCCTCAAACAAACTCTTCTTCCCCATCTTAAGAAAATTTCCCACACTAATGTTACAATTAATAAAATCTTCATCTTTCGTAAGTTTGCTCATTAACTGTTGACACCCAGTCCAGACGGACGACAACACCTTACTGACGGACTCAGCACTCCTTGTATGGGGACGCTTACCTCCAAATTCTGCTTCTTATGAATTTCCTATTAAGGCATCAAAGTCTGTATAATTCAAAACGACTTCTAATCAAATCTCTTTATTGACTGCATTGTTTATCTCAATAAACATTAGTAAAAATATTAAGTTTGCATATGTGCATGGAATGCTCAAATAGTATTCTCCCAACTATCATCCTATCGGGGAACTTTTATGTGTTGGATTTTCACAGTTTTGGCCTCAGACTCGAATTCAATGCACTCTAAAACCCCTTAGAATCAACTTTTAGCTCAAAATACCGTTTAGTTTGGCCCATAAACGGGTAGAAAGATCACGTGCAACGTCGTAGTGCGATGGAGCTGAGGGTTCCCCCAGGCGGGCGGCAGCCCTGACGTCATCGTACAAATGAATTTAAAGAGCTGTGGTTGTCAGATATCCATCATATATCACCTTTTTGGAAAGCTCTCGCTCTGATCTTTCTACAGAGCAAATGAAAAATAACCATGAAAATTCCCCATTTGAGCGAGGTCAGACGGCTGATGATGCTTGATTAAATTTACGTTGAAGTATGCAATTGAAGGAGAAGGGTTCAACGGTCTCAAGCCATAAGAACCCCTCTCAGCCACTACCACAGTTGGGATCGCGGTGCCTGGGACGTCAGTTCATTAACTGTTATTGAACTACTATTTGAACAAAATAGTAAACATCTGCGGATTTTATTTTCGTTTTATTAAATTGAAACTGAAGACACGAACATAACGATGAAAGTATGTTATATACCAATGACCAAGGATAATTCTAATTTGGCTATAACAGAATACCTCTCAGTTTCTTGGACTTCAAGTTAAGGAATATCAAAATATCTTTTCCAAAATAATTTCAAGTTATTGAAGGCTCATTGGAGACTATTACTTGATAGAGATTCTCGCCGCAGCACGAAGAGAGGCACAGCTAGCGCTATCTATTGTTTAACACTGTTCTTATTTGTCAGCATTGACTTTGACAACAAGTTACCTAACAACCAGTTGGACAAATAGATCAGAATCGCGTGTAGAGTTTGCTGGTCTGGATGCTCGCAAGTTGTGAAGAAGTGCAGGTTGAATGCGTAAATAGTTCAACGAAATAGCAACAAAAGCCGTAGTTGTGCTCGCTCCGTGCTGCGGCGAGACGCTCCATTAAAAGAATTTTATAGAAATCACTTGCGGAATTCTCCAGAGAATTTCGAACGTTCACACCTATTTTTTGTTATCTCGAAATCATTTTCGGTAGAATGTATAACCACAATAGACCACTTCGTGACCAAACATAATTTCAACGTTTGTTTTTTAGCTCCATCACATCTTCCTACTCGATGTCGATAGGTTTCTGAGACCTAAATGTCGAGCAGTTATGGTAATACGGCTACGTAGGACGGACACCTACGCGCCTGCCGATCACAATCCCGCCGCCACCCCGTGTTTTGCATCATAATTTCGATAACACGCTCGCCTTTATAAAGATACCGTTTGTTCTAACATTTGATTCATAACGCACGTGTGCATATGTGATAGATATCTGTAACTGATGATGGATCATCATTGAAGTGATGGATGTACTGTAGGTAGGTAGAGATGATGCGAACCTACATCATCCAAATTGCCGGCCTGAATGTGAATTGATTCAATCAAATCGTGGCAGCATCTACAAACGGAGGTCTGGAAACTGCAATCACGTAGATTTCGAATCTGGAATAGAAAAATGGAAGTTACAGTTAAAATATAAATGAATAATAAATAAATGAGTAAATAAAATACAATAATAATAATAGTAATGAGTTGATAAGGGTTGTGTTTATTAGAAAAGACGGTCATTACTTTTTTGAAGCAACTCGAAAACCAAGAGAACCGTACTCGATAAATGCATTATTTCTTGAAACATTTTGAGTGTGGAATGTCAGTGAGCTTCCCACTCTATATTACCAGGTACATTTCTCCCCACACGTAGGGCTATTGGAAAGTCTTCTTTAATATAACCTGCGTGACGAATTTCACATTCCCGAAGATATGACAAAAATTCTATCATTTTCACTTAGTTCTAGGTATTGGGAACCTGCTTATCATCAAGGAAGACGGGAACTACTCAGAGAAATTCAAAATGTTGTTCGGGTGCAAGGAGGTATTTCAACTCTGCCCTTTCACCGTAAACTATCCAGAACCCAACACCCGCCGTCTTCCCGTTAGCTTCCGTCCGTCTGGAAGCTCTAACTAAACGCCTTGTCCCAGGACCTGTGCCCATCGTGTTTTTCCTCTCTTTCCAGGGAGAAGAGATAAAAGCGGGTACCTTCCTGATGGTTTTCGACTGTAAATTACAGGGGGTGAAGCGCCGTTTTATCTGACCACTCATCGGGCAATGGGGAGGGTTCGAGTAGGGAGACCTCTTCGGAGCAAAGTAGCCACTTTACCAACACTCCGAAGATCGTGCCAACTGATAGAGCGAGTTGTTGGCAAACACTGGCGACGAACGCCAGGGAATTCAATCTTATCGAGAGTCAATCAAAGGCGTTTGTGTAAAATCAAACACTCGACTTGGAAAGGTATTAAAGTTGTTAGTCCTATGAGCTTCGGCGTGGAAAGATAGCTTTAATATGAGAATTCCGACAGAGGAAATAATCTCTTCTTCGAAGAAGCCTTCAAGTTCTTGGCATTCGCTAGAACAGCGGTTTCCAAAGGGGAGTCTCGTTGGCCACATATCGGCCGAAAGATGTTACTAAGAAACCGGGAAAAATAGAAATTTCCTTCATAAATGCATGCAAATTATTGAACTATTATTTGAATTATTTTTTATCCTAGAAAAAAAAGCATTGTAACATACTGCTAGGCTAATGAGAAGAGTGCGGTCTGTTTGGGTTTTATTTAGTTCTTGAAAACGGGGCTCTTTGTTTGTGACGTTCATGATAAATTCAGCCTCCAATTCCTAAAAAAGTTCAGATTTTTCGTTTTGTTGGCTGCGGCGGATGAAAAGGTCAGTTCACACAGGTAAGGCTTTGTATATGAAGCTTACAGTTTCAAAGTAATCTGAGAAATTCTGGGTTCTATGATTATCTCTTCACCCGAAACATATCCAATGAAAGCGAATAATATACCAGTTTGAGCATTCCGCCGGTTGACATTTCCATGAGGTTTTCCTGTAATTTGGTGCTTAGCTGAGCCTCAAAAATAGCTTATCTAGGTAAGGATAAGCTATTTAGTAGATTACCTTTGTAGATTACTGCCACAATCAGTGGTACAGTGAAATGTAGATTTGCTTGAGGATGGGCGCCGGGCAAAACCGTAAACTTGTAAAAGGGGTCGTCAACCAACAAAATTTGAAAAACACTGCACTATCTGTTTTTGAAACGCAATCCGAGACTCCCTTAGTTCATGTAAAATCCAGCACATGTATTGGTTATGCATTGACGTTTGTTGCATCTCTATCATGTTTCAGACTTCATAAAATCAAAAATGTATGTATATACGGTGGTTAACAACAATAGAACAATTTAATATATCATGTTCTTCATCGCATTTTTTTTTTTTTTTTAAATAATTATTTAAGCCGCATATAATCCAGAAAGGTCTTTGGTGGCACTGGACAAGGTGTCTTAAGGGACACGGCAAGTGTAACTTTTCTGTGGATGAAGCCATATGGGTATTCATGGCTATGAGTGCGCTAATGCTCTTGCTAGGAGAGTCATTGGTGATAACCCCATTGAGATGTTGCCCGCACGCATTGAGAATCAAATCTCCTACAAGCGACATAACACAACATGACAAAACGCAACATACATTCTGGCATGAGCAATGGCAGGGTAAGTTCACTGGTCTACGTGGTGTCCTTCAGAACTTGGCCTGGTGGGCACTTCCGTAACTCAACGCCCAAGGAGGGACCAAATAGTGGTCAATCGGGATGCCACTGGTCATACCCGTCTTCTTACAGACCCCTACTTAGCGCTCGAGATGTTGTGTGTGGGGTCATCTGCCCAGATCTTATGGACCTCCGAGTTCAGCAAAGACCCCTTCAGTTGGATGCAAAGTGGTCATCGCAACACCCCTCGTTTTCTCACATCCAATTTGTCAGTGGAGTCTATGATGGCACTCCGTTTTGTGACGGAGAGCAACATGGCCTCCGTTCGATTCGTACCACATAAGCCCAATGATTTGGCTTGGTGTAGAGATACACGTGTGTATTGCATTAAGGAATCAACCGAATCGCGAAGTACTAAAACGACGTTTTATTGAATTAGTCTTGCAGCAAAGCTTATTCCATGTTAAACTTATTGATGAGTTTCAAACAAGAAAATTATTCAAATACCTACTTCTTCGGGACGAAACAGCAATAAACTCAGAGGAACGTCATAAAGTCAAGTTATTTAATCCTTCCAAAAATTATAGTATTACTGTATACATACCCATTCGCACACACATTGGAAATTATTTTTTTAACAGTAGTCATGGTGCTGTGGATGCTTCCAAATAAATTTATCTGATAACGTTGATAAACAGAGAATAATAGATTGAGATTAGTAGAATCATTAATTGCAGTACAAATACAATACGGTACAATTGTACTAAAATATATCGTTTATTTATAGAACCAAGCTCTGGTTAACGAGATTATCAAATCGCTATAGTTATCAGTTCTTGTATGTGGCAACCTAGGAATCCGCAAGTAAATAAACCTAATTCATGAACCCTCAGCTATCAAGAAAGCCAAAAAACACTGATTATTGTTTGCAGATCATGGTTTTTATGATGAAAATTCGTGGATTACCCAATAGGTTTATGTAACATAACTTTAATAATACAATTTCGAGGCATTTGCAAAAGATCCTAAGAATTGCAAGGATCTTGGAGGGTTTGAGAAAGGATTCCATATTGTATTCCAGTGCCGAGAAAGAAGAATGAGTTAGATGAGAATGATGGGATGGACTATCACTGCCAAGTAGCAACACTTTCTCAAACTACCCAGTAGAGCTCCCATTCATTGCCTCAGTCAAAATCGAGTTAGCTAATTCCCAACACAGGAAAGGTTGAGTGATGAATGGAGCTTGTGCCTCCAGGCAGCCCCGCTGTCACGCTCGCCAATGAAGTTGGCAACTCGCAGGGCTTTCGGCGTGTATCGTGATTTGTGCAGCGCTTTCGATCCGAGAAAAAACGTCCTCGCCACAGAAAAACCTTCCCGATAAAATATTAGTTCCATTTCGATCCGGTTTCTTCTCCGACCCGTTACAACCCCCCTGTCAGGAGCGTTGAAATCGCCGGCTATTTGCTTTGGTAAAAAATTAAGTCCTGGTGCAAGGCGTTTAAAAGGACTTGACCTTTTCCTCGGCGAAATATCCGCAACCACCTGCGCGTTTGCGGTTAATTGTGAAATACGGCGATCGTTCCAGCATGTCGATACAAATCGATAAAAGATGAAAATCGATTACCGTTAATGTCCGGTCGATTGGCTCTGTTATTGCTCTCATTTAGCACGGGGCGACGAGGTCCCACAATAAATTGCGGTCGCTCGGAAACCGGTTCGTAAATTTCTGTCGGTTTGGTAATAACATCTGTCAGAATTAAATAATAACTTGGATTAATGAAATTTAGTACGACGTGTGTCTACTTTGCGATATTAAGTCGCTTGATGGGTTCATTTTATCACAGTCTCTGCTGGATAAATGGAGTCGTTCCTAAGCCGGTGCACCAAGAGCAGCGAGTTTTCCTTCCTAGGCAAAATTTCTAATTCCTTACCTGCAATATTCGATTATTGTTTTCTAACGCTTTGACTAAAATTTAATTGTGTGGGATCGATAATCATGGCTATAATTTTGGTCGTAATAATAGCCGTTTCCTGCCCCGAAACGTGCTGTACTCTTATGAAAGAATAGGTAGGTAGTGCAATAAACTGTTGAAACATCGACTTTAAAATCCTGTGATGTGTGTAAATAATGTTAGTAAATAATGGAGTGTGAACAGGGCAATTTGACAGAGAACATAAATGCAAAACTTTTCTCCTAAACTACTGCACCAAAATTCAAAAAATTTGGCTCAGAAATCACAACGGGGATGAGATTACTCAGTCCCCTCTAAGAGTAACATTTAAAATGAAACGAAATTATCGTTTATTTTAGAACATTAAATTTATACATACATAATGTACATTCATAGCATTATGTTTCATACAATGTTCTATGAGATATAGATGTTCTATAATACCCTAGATAGAGAAACCGAGCAGGGTTAGATATTATTTAATCTAAATCAATTGATTAGGTATTAATTAAAATTAAATTATATATACATCTTTCTTTCTAATCTAAATGGATCAATTTAATAGTTGTTGTACAAAAAAATTGTTAACACCTGTTTTTGAAATTTTAATTAAGTGTTTCAATAAGTATGTA
This sequence comes from Adelphocoris suturalis, assembly GCA_030762985.1. Lineage (NCBI taxonomy): Eukaryota > Metazoa > Arthropoda > Insecta > Hemiptera > Miridae > Adelphocoris > Adelphocoris suturalis. The sequence goes on from CM061044.1 coordinate 107,877,033, forward strand.
TCAATTAATCAGTATGATTCAAGGATTTTCGATAGAAGGGTAGTGTTTTTTGTTTGTTTGTTGCTAGATCTTAATAGATTCAGTGTTTCAATAGGAGAGATAAGTCGTCTTCCAGCAGTTTAATTTTTATTGATTAATATTCTCAGTTGACCGGGTTTGCCGAATTGGTCTAATCAGGACTTCAGAGTAATGTAGAGAAGGTATTCTCTCATGATCCTCTGGAGTGTAGTTAACTTCATACGGCGCGTTATTAAAGAACACTAATAGTATCATTTTAGCGGATTTTTTTGTTGCCCAACACTTTTTGACTCCTTTTCTTTATTTGGACAGTTCAAGTTTACAACAAAACTTCACAAAAGGCCTCTTCTGTCCTTAAATTGGTTTTTTATTATATCCAACGTTTCTCCCCAGGAACTGGGGGCTTCTTCAGGGAGACAAATTTTAAAATATTGAATTCAAAAAATTTTTTTAAAAGTAATACTTATCGTTTTCTTTCTTGAGATAAAAAATCGAACTCAGCGTTACTGAGGGAAAGTCAAATTCTTCAAAAAGTTTGAGATAATAAAAAAAAAATTTTAAGGACGGAAGAGGCCTTTTTTCTAAGTCTTGTTTAAACAAAATTTTAGTCAAAAAGTTCTGAAACAGCGAACCAGAACAATACAAAAATTATGCACAGAATTGTGCTAAAAATGTACTCAGCTTTCATTATTACCTTCTTAAATTATTCATTATTATTTACTTAAATTTCATTAGTATTTTCAGACAAATCAATAAAAACTGCCAAATACTAAAGATCCCACATTTTTTTGAACTGCAGAGTACTTATTATTATTTTAAACGAAATAATTTTATTTGCCTTGAAATTGGTAGTTAACGAGTCCTTTGCCCTTATATCAAAACAATGTAACTTTATATAATACGACAGTTTACGAAAATTCGCTCATGCGATCATGCTGCATTACTGGAACACTTTCTTAACATCACGGAATCTTGTGTATGAACAGCTGCCCTTAGTTGCAATGCACTGTCGATAGGTCGTAAACCAGAAAATCCTGGAATGGCGATTGCTATGATTCGCAAATAAAACAATAATGACACAAAAGGTAAAGGCTTATCCACGGTCTCAATTTATCCGTATTGAAGAGAATAAAAACACGTTTTTGATTAATTTCCGTCAATCAATTTTAGAAATCAATATAGTGCTATATGATGATCAATAGGGTATGGACGGAGACTGTTCGAGGAACGATGGCGAATCACTTTGCTCCGCTCTACGGTCGAATGACTGATAGCCGTCAAGTCCGGATTTGAGCGAGTGGCGCGAGAGGTGAAAAAAAAAATTACGGGAAAAAAATCACTCGGCCCGTAAAAGATGTTTGGGCTAACCTGCCAGTTAATGGAGGACGTGATATCTCAACGCAAAAGATGTTTTCCCAAGAGAAACCGGGAAGCCGTCCATGTGAGTAACGGATTGGTGGTTGGAACCGGCGAATAGAAGCAGCGAAAGCCAGAGGTCATCTTCACCGCTAGAATATTGCATAGGCGATCTTGCAGGGTGGCCATATTGGTGAGTGTCCACTGTTTACAGGAACCAGAAATTAGCTACAGACGTTTTAGCATCCTCCTTGATCCTCTTCTTGGCAGAACGATTCTTATTTGCCCATTTATATATAAGTTTCTCCGACCTATTTCATTTTGTTTTTTTCCTAGTCGGACGTTAAGCCCCAACCTGGAATGGTTGTTTACTCCTCCTCCTCCTTTTGTTTTTTTCCTAACTGATCAGTGAGTTTCTGGCCAGCTCTTAAGACATATTACATACATCTGGCGCCCCGTAACATCCTACATCGGGAATAGTCTACCAATGTTGTAAAGAGCTGACGAGTCTAAATTTTTCATTATCAGCTGTAGAAACTGATAAATACTACGACGGTAACTTGTAGCCACACGGAACACTGCCTACGCGTTACATGGAGCTACTTGATACACATTTATAAATATATTACGATATATTCCCTACCACTGTCAGAGTCTCTTGGGATCCGCTTGTATTAACCAAAACATCGCACCCCATCCCATCCCTCCTCTGTAACATTCGTCTATTTTCCAACTCGAACAACGAAGCATAATGTTCGTAAATGTGCTCAGTCCCTTTTCCCTCTCTCAGCATATTCAAATTGGAACAGCAAAATAGATGTCGCTATGTGCTGGATAAAAAGTTGCGGAAATTCAATTTTTTTCTCCCTTGGAAGTTGAAAATTGTTAGAGAGCCTCTTTAGGAAAAATCGAAACGAATGAAATGACAGCCTACATCCTCATCACCCAAGTGAGTTCATCCTGATCGTTCCTCAAACGTCGGAGTGTAACATAGATTACTATTGCTAGAAAACAATCAAAAATGTGCTCCAAAAACCACGAAAAATGGCTAGCATTGTTAAATTTATATTTCTTAGCAGAATTGTAGTCTAAAGAAGTTCATCAACGATAAACTATACCATTAATTTTTTGTATGCACAAAACCATGCTGAAAATTTACTTTAATTCATTAATTCTTGCTGAAAGGTTGATAAAAACTGCAAAAAAGGAAAAATTTGAAGTCTATCTTGAATCGAAGAATATAATTTAGAATGAGTTTGTTTGCTATAATGTTGATAGCTAATATAACATTTGTACCTAAGTGCTCAAATTTCAAAACAAGGTATCATATTATATTTAATGCGATTTTTTACGAAAATTCGCTCGTTCGATCGTGTTGCTTGACTGAAAGTTTTTTCTAATGTATTAGCGAATTTTTGAAGAAAATTAAGCTATTGCTCTCGCCTCAAAATTTGTAGAATGTGAATTTTTGAAAAAATTTTATGCAGAAATCCGTTTCAGGCTATTCTGAATCATATTCTGAAGTTTAACGCATTTTTTAATGTATGTATGTATATATGTATATATGTATGTATGTATGTATGTGTCATTCCATATGTATGTGTCATTCCAGACGATAACTGTCCGTAGAATTGTGCTAGAAACTTCAAACAAATTTTAAAATGTTAAGGACACAAAACGAAAGTTCAAGTTCGTTGGCCAGCATGATCGGATTACATGTTCGGGTTGAAATTTTCAAAAATGTAGTCAAAAATTTCAAAATAGCCTGTTTTTTGCGATTTGTTGTGCGAAATTATTTTTTCAGCATACTAACATGTGGTATATTCGGAATCAGCGTAAAATTTCCTATAAGAATATGTATCAAGTTTTCAAAAATTTCAAAGTTGAAAAATCAGTCAAAAATCGAAATAATGCCGTTCGCTAGTTGTAAAAATCGATAATATTTGCATGAAACATTGTCCAAATTCAGATTGAACTACTCTTATGGAAGTATCCCTGTATAACCAATTTTAGAACCATGCTGTTTAAAACGTAGGTAGTAGGTGCTTAAAAAAAAAAAAAAAAAAAAAAAAAAAAAAAAAAAAAAAAAAAAAAAAAAAAAAAAAAAAATGTAATCACAACTGATGAGTTTACTCTGTACATGTGTTAATAATTTATTTGATTCCATGTTTGTCTATCAAAATCATAAACTAAAATTTCTCTACACGATCAATGGCGACTGAAATGTCGAAGATTTCTTCAAAAATTCGCTCACGGGGTCATGCTGCATGACTGGACTTTTTAATTTTATGTTGGTCTGAAACGGATTTCTATGAGGTAGTTTTTCTTATGGATGAACATTGCCATCTCTCCCAGATAGAAAAAATGGGTGTCCTCAGTACTGAGTGATGAATAATACTTCTTAAAAGTAAATTTCCATCCAAGTTGAATTGAATATCATTTGTGCTTACGTAGATACTTGTGTGCTTCGTACTAAAACCAGACGAACTCGTTCCAAACATGTTCTCCGTTTATTTTGTAGACTTTTATTTCCATTCTTACCCTCCATTCCTGACGGGAATGTCGTGTTCAAATCCCTAAACCATCTTAAGTGTTGTTTAAAGTGCGCCAGATGTGGATGTCATACCATTTTATTTGCTGCCCTGTACGGAATGATAGGCATATGAAGCCGAGACGATGTCAAGCCACTGCCCTCGACCCCTTATCGAGCTAATGAGTCTGACTGAGTCTCTTATAAGGGCCCACATCTCCAATTTGGACGGGGGAGCCACTTCAACAAAAAGGAGTCTCTCGCAGTTAATTAAATGCAACAGGGTTGGATGAGATATCAGAAGGGGAAAAGGGTTAGGCTGGAAAGGTATCTAGGCTTCCGTGGATGGAACAATAGAACATTAGGGAGTCTCCTAGAAAGGGCAGGGGTGAAGGGGACAATGGGACAGTCGTCTCGTTTACCATGTCCTTCTAAGGAGTCACATACACCGGTGCTCCTTATGGACCAGCCGCCTCCCAAGATATATGCTTCATTGTCTCTGTGACGTCATCAGTTTTTCACAGCTTACCCTTCTACACGTGTACAGGTGTCGAGCAGGACATGGCACGGCACTGGGGCTGCCGTTTTCGACTATTTACGATCTCTCAAGCTGGTTGAGTTAAATCTACAACCGAACAAACTGCAAATGCCGTAAAACCTTCCATGCCTGCGTATGAACTGTCAAATTTTACTTTTCTCACTTGACCAAAAGAGTCAAAGATAGGCATTTTAATCGGCTTGGGGGGGGGGGGGGGGGGGGGGGGGGATAGAGTTCCAAAGATCAAGGGACTTTAAATCATCTGAACTGTTATCCAGCGATTCATCATCATCATCATCATTATCTGAATAAATTAATATACAATATGAAAGTACAGATGACTGGATGTATGAATGCGTGTTATGTTTTAGGGATTATATGTTCGTTACGGTTATGTGTTTCATAATCCCTGTGACGTCATCAGTTTTTCACAGCTTACCCTTCTACACGTGTACAGGTGTCGAGCAGGACATGGCACGGCACTGGGGTTGCCGTTTTCGACTATTTACGATCTCTCAAGCTGGTTGAGTTAAATCTACAACACTACAAACTGCAAATGCCGTAAAACCTTCCATGCCTGCGTATGAACTGTCAATTTTTACTTTTCTCAGTTGACCAAAAGAGTCAAAGAAAAGTAGTATGAATGTATGTTATGTTTTTGTGATTATGTTCGTTACGGTTATGTGTTTCATAATACCTGTGACGTCATCAGTTTTTCACAGCTAAGCCCTTCTACACGTGTACAGGTGTCGAGCAGGACATGGGTTGCCGTTTTCGACTATTTTCGATCTTTCAACCTGGAGCCCATACTTGTGCATGAAATGTTTGTCAATTTTTACTTTCCTCACTTGACCAAAAAACTCAAAGAAAAGTATTCCAATCACCTTGAAAAACAAATTTCTAGGGTTCCGAAGATCATGGGACTTTGAATCTTCTGAACTGCTATCGAACAACTTATCATCATCATCTGAACAAATTACTAAACGATAGGAAAGTACATACGACTGGATGTATGTGTGACTGCGTGTTATGTTTTTGGGATTATAAATGTTAATGTTATGTGTTCCATAACACATTTTACGTCATCAGTTTTTCACAGCTTGGCCCTTCTACACGTGTACAGGTGTCGAGCAGGACATGGCACGGCACTGGGGTTGCCGTTTTCGACTATTTACGATCTCTCAAGCTGGTTGAGTTAAATCTACAACCCTACAAACTGCAAATGCCGTAAAACCTTCCATGCCTGCGTATGAACTGTCAATTTTTACTTTTCTCAGTTGACCAAAAGAGTCAAAGAAAAGTAGTATGAATGTATGTTATGTTTTTGTGATTATGTTCGTTACGGTTACGTGTTTCATAATCCCTGTGACGTCATCAGTTTTTCACAGCTAAGCCCTCCTACACGTGTACAGGTGTCGAGCAGGACATGGCACGGCACTTGGGTTGCCGTTTTCGACTATTTTCGATCTTTCAACCTGGAGCCCGTGCTTGTGCATGAAATGTTTGTCAATTTTTACTTTCCTCACTTGACCAAAAGACTCAAAGAAAAGTATTCCAATCAGCTTGAAAAACAAATTTCTAGGGTTCCGAAGATCTGGGACTTTGAATCTTCTGAACTGCTATCGAACAAATCATCATCTGAACAAATTACTAAACGATAGGAAAGTACATATGACTAGATGTATTAATGCGTGTTGTGTTTTTGGATTATAAATGTTACTGTTACGACATCAGTTTTTCACAGCTAAGCCCTTCTACACGTGTACAGGTGTCGAGCAGGACATGGCACGGCACTGGGGTTGCCGTTTTCGACTATTTTCGATCTTTCAAGCTGGCTAAGGTAGATATCCTACCGTACAAACTGCAATTACCAAACCTTCCATGCTTGTGCATGAAATGTTTGTCAATTTTTACTTTCCTCACTTGACCAAAAGACTCAAAGAAAAGTATTCCAGTCAGCTTGAAAAACAAAATTCTAGGTTCCGAAGATCATGGGACTTTGGATCTGAACTGCTATCAAACAACTCATCATCATCATCTGAACAAATTAATAAACGATAGGAAAGTACTTACGGCTGGATGTATTAATGCGTGTTATGTTTTGGGATTATAAATGTTACGGTTATGTGTTGCATAATCCCTGTGACGTCATCAGTTTTTCTCGGCTAAACCCTTCTGCACGTGTACAGGTGTCGAGCAGGCACTGGGGGGTTACCGTTTTCGGCTATTTACGATCTCTCGAGATGGCTGAGGTAGATATACTACCGTACAAACTGCAATTGCCGCGAAACCTTCCATGTCTGCTCACGAACTGGTTGTCAATTTTTACTTTCCTCTCTAGACCAGAAGGTTCAATTAAAAGTATTTCAATCAGCTCAAAAAACCAATTTCTAGAGTTCTGCAAGGACATGGGTTTTAAATCATCTGAACCGATATCCAACAGCTCATCGTCATCAATATCATCTGAACAAATAAACGATATGTACGTACCTACGGATGAATGGATGTATATAATCATATAATTACGGTACTGGGATTTTATGCCTATGACGAAGACGCCATATAGAAATCAGTCCTTGAGAATGATAACTCAAATTGGAATATATGAAAAAACGTTATTTCTAGCCCATTTTTTGGGTTTTGGGGAATTTCTGCCGAAAACGTGGATGAAATCCACACGAGTTACTCCTTCCATAAATACAAACATGTTGAACATCTTCCATGATCGTAAAAATATCTTAAAAGCGATTTATTGGCAAAAAACCGTCCGAAATAGAAAACTAAAATATTTAGCAATTATAGATTCTTCAAAACGGTAATTCCATTTGAACGAACTTTGGAAGATATTTATTGCAATAGATTATTCATCTTGTTTCATTCCTCCGTAGGATGTCTTTGGAATAGTTGTTAAATGGAATTTTTTCAGTCACACTATCTGATAGTAAGAACAAAAGACAAAACTATTAGCTCAGAAACAAAAAATTGAACTTTTTGGATATATATCTTGTTTTCTAGGTATTCCTAATACAATTTACTCAAGTATTTAAATTATATCTATTATCCAGACATTGTTATGTTAGGGATTCGAAATAGCTACGTGCAAACTAAATCACTCGCAGCGAAGTTGTGAAAACCCATTTCAAAACGGAAGTTAGTGAAAAAAGATGTCTATTTCCACGAAAAATAAAAAGTTATAATGTTAAATCGATTTTGACGGTTAGGCCATCAACAGTAACAAACAATAACCAACATTAATAGCTACGTACCTTGCCCAACGTCCGTTTTTGAAAAATATTTTTGAAGGACACATTTTAATATGGCTATACTTCGTTTTTTTAAGACCATATTAGCAATTTTAATCAATATAGATTTTGCAGTACACCATTTATTAGGATATGGTATTATATACTAATCATACAAAAATAATATTAACAAAATAATGGCTGCTTCTGATCTCCATAATTTTAAAAAATTGCCCGGAGATCAGGAGTTGCTAATTAAATCAACCTCAAAAAAAAAAAAAAAAACGTATAATGTCCAAATCGTAAGCATTAAAAGTAATTTAAGGAAGTGGAACTATTAACACTAAGGAAAGGCTAAAAGAACTGAAAAATTGCGCAGGAAATTCAGTTAACTAAAAAATACGGGAGAAAAGTACAATTTTAGAAAAAGTAAATCAATATTAATCTAAAACGTTCAGAATGGACACAATTTCATGTTTAGAGTACTGTTTGTTTAAATACATTTTTAACTCAAATTTAAATTTGGAAAAAGTTTGTATTGATCTAAGGGGTGCCGGGAGTTCATTGAACAGTCTAGGAGCCAAAAAATTATAGTGTCTTTTAAAGGAATCATTAGTTGGAATAGGGACTGTTAGTTGACCTGTTTTGGTTTCAGAATTAAAGATTTATTTACTGATTAATTAAGAATTAATTATTATTACCTAATTAGTATTGAAAATGTCATCGTTGCATGTAGGAACATGGCCACATAACCGCACAAGGTTCATTAGAACGTCTGGGGAAAGTGGCTCGGAGTTATTTATAGGCTAAAGAAGGTCAATGGAGAGGTGGCGATGAGGGGGTCGCCGCCTCCAGTATAAATTGGCAAATAAAATTTTTACGAGTCGCCAAAGGGCGGCGCCTTTCAAGTTCCGTCCGGTTCGTCTCATTTAGTGAGTAAAAAATCCCGTCGAGCCCCATAACCCCGTTGGAAGAAAATCGCAGATGTTCACCTGGGCTCAATGCCACGGCGCATTACCTGACACAAGCTCGCTTGCACAAGGCGTAGACAACTGGTTGTGGCTCGTAGTGTGGAGTTAGTTCTATCACCAACTCAAGGAAAGAATCAGCTTTCAGTATGAATACTAGGCAGAGTTGAGCAGAAACTAATTCCAAAACTTAAAACTAAACCTAACTTTTTCCTTTGGCATACATTATCCTTACTGGATATCCACTTAATTTCAAACTGAGTTTGAATATCTTACAATGTTCTTCCTTTATGCTGTTTACAAATCGCAAAGCTGCATGATCTGATATTACTACCGTCTCGAATGGAGACATATGAATATATCGGCGTGCATTCTGAACAGCCATACAGATTCCTGTTAATTCTAAATAGGTAGCTGGAGACCGAGCCTGCGTCGGGCTGTACCGCTATGAAAAAAATTCTATTGGGTACCATTTTCCATTATAATTCTGAACTGTGACTGATCCATGAGCTGCTGAGTCCATGAGAATCACCCCCGGCCTATTTTCATCATATCCTTGAAATCGGCGCTTTTGAACATAATTCTTTCATTCTCTGCAAAGACCTCTCCTGTGCTTCACCCCATATTATTTTTACTTGCTTTTTATTTGTGCCTCGTAGCAAATCTGTAATTGGTTGCATCTCCGTTGCAAAATTATGAATATCTTCCCTGAAAAAATTAAACATCCCAACTAGAGACTGAACCTGTTTTTTCGTAGATGGTGATGGAACTACATGCAATGTTCTAATCTTCTCTTTACCTGTTTGGATTTCCCCAGAGCCAACTACTTTACCTACTAATTGCGAACTAAATTAGTGTTTTAGTTTGAATAGAAAAACGAAATACTAATTTATTTGCAGAAGTAAAACTAAGGGGCCGTTTATCAATCACAGATAAAGCCCAAGCAAACTATAGGTAACTAGCGGCCTCGGACAACTTCTCGTTGACTGTTCATCAACTCACATTAACCTACAAGATACAGCTATCTGCTTGGTATCCTTACCTGAGACTCGTCTCCCTCAGTTAGCGATTTATCTGGTAGATAACGTTTTTTAGAGAGGTTATAACGTGTAGCAGTAATAATAATAATAATATAATTTATATTATTATAATGTAAAGTCATAATGTACAACGAAGTCGACTTGATTGATTCCGATTTTTCGGATGAGGAAATCTTCCAATTCCTAGAATAACAACGAAGACCTTATACGGTCCACGTCCGGATTATTTTAACTATTTTAAACTCGATGATGTCGATTTTCACACCTGTTTACTACTATCGAAAGAAACGACGATGTTTTTGATGGAGTCGATTGGAGGGAAATTAGAATCCCGCAGTGCCGCAGTGAAAGAATCAATTTCATATCGCAGATCACAGAACTTCTCCTTACGCTCAGATTCTATGGTCTTGGTGAGTAGCTGCTACCTAATAATGTAGCATAAGATGACAATCGAGATCCCTTGGGATCATAGATGAAAACGAAAGGACTGGAGTGTTGTTGTTGTTGTGTTGTGCTACACCTATCTACTTTTTACCCATGGGCGTCACATTTTGTGAAGCTTTTTTTTTTTTTTTTTTTTTTTTTTTTTTTCATTTTATTTGGCATTATACATGGTATATACAGCCATATAAGTGCGTCATAAAAGTAATTATTGATCTAGACTTATTTTCTAATCAATCAATGTACAATAGTTATATGGTTTTGTTGATTTCTATAATAAATTCATACAGGCGGTGGAAAGTTGTTGGATATTTCAATAAATCCTTATAATGAAAAGGTAAAGTTAGTTTTGGGATAATATCGTCGAAAAACTTTCTTCGAGCAGTTGAAAAACATAGGCAGGACATGAATATGTGCTCGAGAGTTCCATCTTCCATCTGACAGTCGTGACACACTGCAGAGTGATCTTCTCCTAGAAATCGATTCTTGTACAAATCGCACAGTCCGTGGTTACTCCTGATTCGGCATATAGTAGAAATTTCCCGACGATTGGGTGTTGTCCCCAGGAACCAGGGTCTTTGTAGAGGGGCTGGCTGAATACTTTTGTAGAAGCTTGCATTATCTGATATTCTATATGCTTCAGTCCATAGGCCGCGATAGTATTGGTTAATCGGACGATAGAAATCTTCCTTAGGGACCAGATCAAGGTCAACCACTCCTTGTTCAGCTCCTCTTTTTGCGAGCTCATCCACTACTTCATTGAAGTGAATCCCACTGTGTCCCCTCACCCAAATCAGCGTGACCTCCACCCCAACGTTTCTCAGCTCTGCCAGGATAGTTAAAACATTCGCAAATATGGGGTGCCTGGCTCGCTTTCGTCCTCCTATTTTCAGAAATTTTACTGCACTCAAGGAATCGGTGAACAACGCCAGAGCGGACAGATTTGGGTTTCTATGCCTCAGGTCCATTGCATAACGTAATGCTTTCAGTATCCCAAACGCCTCTGCTGTGTAGCTGGAACAGGGCCCAGGAAGCTTGTAAGCCATCGAGAAATCATTAGTAATATCCAAGAAGGCACAACCCACGTTGTTCCCATTCTTGGATCCGTCGGTGAAAAGGATCACATGCTGTGTCCAATAGGAGTTTAGAAATTCCAAAAATTTGCAATTATTTGCAGATGGCAAGGCGTCCCGGGACACACGGTAGTATTGCACTTGCACCTGCAAGACTGTGTCGCTGAATGCAGTTTCGTAGTGACAAGGTCGACTGTGTGTCCACATACTGGAGATGTCACAGTTTACTTGACTAAATCCCGATATAATGGGGGGCTTCATTCTGCAGTTCCAACGAGGGTTATCCCTTACATCATTTGCCAAAACTTCAATGTCGCCCAGTATATCACTTTGCAGACTCCTGAGTCGGAGGATGTATCGGTCCGTCAACATACCCCTTCTATGCTGCATTGGCATTTCACCAGCTTCGCCCAGTAACGAGTCAATGGGAGTGGTCCTCAGCATTCCAAGGCATACCCGGAGACACTTGAACTGCAATCTGTCGATCTTTCCTAGGCTAGATTTGCAGGCTTGCCCGTAGAAGGTGCTCCCAAAATCCAAGACAGCACGTATAGTGGCCTTGTAAAAAAGTAGACAAACAGCTGGGTCGGCTCCCCATTTGGCATGTGCAATAATTTTCAGGATATTGAAAAATTTCTCGCATTTCTTAAGGACATATTCGATATGGACTTTCCAGGTTAGCGTTTTATCAATCCAAAGTCCCAGAAATTTGACACTGCTTTTTACTGGAAATTGGCAGCCCCCTAATGTTACTATTTCTCCAAGGTTGAGTCTCCGCTTGCGAGTGAACGGAATGAGCACTGACTTCTCCACAGACAAAGATAGGCCCATCCGATCCGTCCATACATTGAGGTTATTTACAAATTCATCCAGTAAGTCGATGCCCTCCTGAATATTTTCACATTCAGTATATACACAAACATCGTCTGCATACTGCAGTATACAGATACCTTCAGGTACAATGGTCTCCAGATTCCCAACATATAGCGCGTATATCAATGGACTCAATATACCACCTTGCGACAGGCCCTGGTTGACGATCCTCTTTCCATAATGAACACCATTCACCCGCACAGTGACTTCCCTATTTGCCATAAGAAGAATGATGTTCCTTATCAGTTGGTTCGGTAGTCCCAAGTCGGTCAATCTTTCATAGAGTAGGTACGTCATACTGTACAGAATCGTACGCACGTGAAAAATCCAAAAACAAACCCAGAGTTATCCTCCGACTAGCCAACGAATGATGTAAAGAACACACGATTCTGGTCATGCAGTCGTAGACAGAATGGCACGATCGGAAGCCGGCCTGACTTTTGGGTAGTTTATCATTGTGCTCAGCCCACCATTCCAACCTGTGCTTTATCAGACGTTCTAGTGTTTTCAGATTGCAGGATGTGAGTGATATAAGTCTGTACGGTGACCATTCTGCAGGTTCTTTGCCTGGTTTGAGTAGTGGGACAAGTTCTGTTTTTGACCATTCCTGGGGTAGTGATCCCTCTATCCAAAATTTATTGTATATATGTAGCAGTTGTTCCTTGTATTCAGGTGGAAGGTTACTAAGAATCGGATAAGTTATTTTGTCCAAACCAGGAGCCGTATTATTGTTGTGGTGCAGTGCTACTTGAAGTTCGCTCTCCGTGAATGGACTCAACATGAAATGTTCCGATCGCGCTGTTCCGACCATATTTGAGAAACATACTGCATTTGGGACATAAGGAGGTGCATAATTTTCTAGCAGGTCATCGATCCATTGCCCAGGTTCAGTTGGTTGTGAATTACCAGTCTTCCTGTTTTTTAATCGCTTGAGTGTTGTCCATATATCTCTAATAGGGGTAGTTCTAGTCAGTGAAGAGCAATATTGCCTCCAGTTTTCTTTTTTTAGCATTGGCTACAGTTTGTTTGAAATTTACATCATCCCGTTCGTACTCCTCAAAGTTTATTCGCGATTGGTTAATTCTGTATTGTTCCGCTGACAAAGTCCTTTTTTCCAGGGCAGCCTGGCATTGAGCTGTCCACCAAATAGCTCCCGACCGACGTAAAATTAAGGAACGGGTTTTCGGAATTGTTTGATCACAGGCATAAATGATTTTTTGTTCGAATTCGGCGTAAGAAGAGTATTCTTCCAGAAGATCATACAAAACCTGGCGAAATTGTTCCCAATCCGCTTCCTCAGTTTTCCATTTGCGAGTAGGCGTAATAAGTCTGTGAGGGACTTCAAAAGATCTAATGGTGAAAAGAATCGGGTAATGGTCGGATCCGAACGGATCATGCAGTATGTTCCAATCGATGTCGTCAGCGATCGACGCGGAGGACAATGTAATATCAACGGCTGACTGTACTGTCGCGTTGATCCTAGGAACAAGAGTGGGTCCGCCTGTGTTCAAAAAGACTAGATCATTTGTATCCAATGCGTCAACTAGGAATTCGCCTTTTCTTGAAGTGAAGCTAGATCCGAAACAGGTGTGATGGATATTAAAGTCCCCGCATATAAGTCTTGGCGCAGGGATAGATCTGAAAAAGCTCTCCCATCCCTCAGAACGCAGCGTCGCCCGATTGTGGTTATATATGCTGACTACATGAAGTGTCGTTCCATTAGAGAACTTAAGTTTAGCAGCAGTACACTGAAAATCCGTCATAGCATGTAGTTGCGGAGTTATATCTTCATATGGCAATGTATTGCTTATAAGTAGGGCGGCTCCCCCGTACCCATCATCCCTATCACATCGAAGCATGTTAAACAAGTTGAAGTGTACATTAACATTCGCGTGCAGCCAGGTTTCGCTCAAAAATGCCAAATCGATCTTATTTGTGTACAAAAAGTGTTCCAGCTCAGCTTTTTTCGGTAGCAGTGATCTTGTGTTCCACTGGAAACAGTTCAAGTTGTTCATGTATTTTGATATTTATTATATTGCTAACCTTTATTACATTATTAATATTGCTGTTCGATGTTATATTTTGTTATATTATAATGTTCTTGACTAATTTTAATGAATATTGTCTATCGATTTAATGTGATTAAGATTTACGTTTGAAATTAGGTATTTAATCTATCTAGGATTATCTCTCTTATTAATGTTTCATCCATATTTTCTGTGAAATGAGGTTCAACATTCTTAATGATTGATAGGATTAATTAAGTAATCGATCGTATGTCACGAAGTTCTATCTTCGATGCTTCTGTCGACGTGTTTGAAGTAGAATTATGTGGATTATGTGAAATTATTCCTCCGATTCGATTTTTCATTACTGGTTCTGCGATAAGGGCTTCCTGAGTATCATCCCTTGTTTTAGATGAAAATACGGGTTCTCTGGCGCGTTTTTTGGCGCTTCGGACGCCTGTGTTGTAGGACCTCAAGGGAACTGTATCAGAACTCAAAGGTGGGAAATTTTTCAAATCATTTATCCCGGGAACAGTATTTGCATTAGCGTAGGTATTGCCAGAAACGAAATGTTTAGCATCAAAGTATGAAATATTATTCGTCCCCATCAGACGTTTTATAGTTTTCTCCTTCTGATATTGTGGGCATACATCTCTGTTGGAAGAGTAATGTCTTAAGTGACAGTGAGTGCAACGAATTACCTCACTTGTACACGTGTTGGACGTATGTTCACCACTGCATTTTTCACAACGTACTGCGCCTTTACACTGGTCACTGAAATGGCCATACCGCCAACATTGAGTACATTGGATTACACGTTGGATATACGGTGTTACCTCGCATTTGACATGAAGAATCGTTACGTACGACGGTACGCACTGTCCTCGTATTGTAACAGCAACTGACTGTGTAGGTATATATGTGGTAGCTTCCGTCTTCGGATCCGTAACTTTTCGATTCATTCGCTTTATTTCAAGCATTTCAATAGGTTCTCCTCGAAAATCGCGAGTAAACTCTTTTATCTCCTCATCTGAGAGAGACGTATCAACCCCCCTCACAATGAATTTCCTCTTGACGAGATAAGTGGGTGTGGTGGTTTTGAATCCTTTATCTTTCAGTGTTTTAGACAGTAATAGTTTATTAGCGGTCATATAGTTTGACACTTCGACACGTAGTCTATTTCGTCCAACTTTATTAATGCTAGTGATATGTGCAGAAATTTCGGGGTGTTGTGAATGCAGTAATTTACCTAATGACATAGGGTGTAAACGAGACACTCCCACTAAATTAGCGTTTTCGCTCTCAATCATAACTTGGAAAGGCCCAACATCATCAAAACGGTACATTAATGTATCGATTTCTTTACCATTACTTTGTTTATCTGTGTCAGAGGTTTTATTACTATTTGCTGTATCCTGCTCCATCTCAATATCGGGCGGTTTATTTTTGCTGAGTTCTAGATTATTCATAGCGTTCGTTGTTTTCGATCAGTGATTGTTGTGAGTTGAACTATTCGCTATAAACAAGGAAAGTGGACTCACCTCACTGCCGATTCTTGAGTGACCGATAAGATAAGATTGAAGGATTAGCCGGAGGTCCGATCGCGTCGAAAGCTCGAGCTATCTACCTGAGGTTCGTCTAGAAGTTACCGGGCTCTGAAACTAATAGTTTTAGTTCTTAGCTCCAATAAAAAACTAAAAACTACGTTTGTTGTCCTTTTTAAACTCGTCTTACACGTAAGGTGTTGTGATGAGGGAGGAGGCGGGGAAGGTGATCAACAGGCGTATAATGCTTTATTTCTATTTTGGCTTGGGAAAATGGTCAATCTTTGTCGATGAAAATGATAAACCAAAAGTATAGCAGCTTTAACTTGACGTTTTCGTGTTGGATGGGTATAGATCGCAATGTTGAGTGGCACATTATTTGTGTTTAACCAACCTGTATGTTGTCTAGGAGGGCTGATTCACGTTTGGTTCACGTTACGTCCTACGCACCCACCTACTAACCTTCACATTTCTCTGTACGATTCGAGCAAACAAATGTATTTACCCTGAGGCTTTTACCACCCAATTGACGCTCAGCTGTCTTAACAGTTGTATTACAGTGGAGATGAACATCTTACGACGTTTAGGTCGAGAAACGATTTGTACGCGTCCGTTCCGTTATGTGAGACCACACCTTCACACACCTCACATACTCGCACACGAGACTATATCCCAGTCGTAAGGGGAAAAAAATCGTTGCCCTGCGGTTCGATAGGAGATAATGGTAGTCAGCGCTCTCAATTTAGGGAACTGACAGACAGTGGGAATCACGAGAGGCGATCATTGTGGAACTGGGGTATCGTTAGGAAGATTTATCCCATTAAGATATAATAATAATGAAGCGTTAACTGGGACAGTCTAATAGTAGGGCAGAGCTAGAAAGAGAGTTTATAGTCACTTCGTGAACGGAGCTTCACAATGTAACAAGACGCGTGACGTCTATCAGATCAGCTAAGGAACACCGCCAGGTGAGCTGGCGAACGTTTCAATACAAGGAGAAAGAAATCAAACCACAATTCGGTGATCAGAACAAGTGTAAGATTAGTATGTTCATCGTTAACCATCTATGTGCGAGCCCAATTTCAGAAGTGAGTACATATTAAACATTCAAGTAGGGCACTAATAATAAAATCATTGTAAATTTTAAGGTACGTAAAAAGAAGAAGTTAATTGAATGAGTAATATTACATGCTTCTAATTTTTAAATAATATTCACTTATTCATAGACCAGAGTAGGTCAGAATATAAGCTATTTTAAAATTTTCTAATGCCACCCGAACCATGGGCTGGAGGGCGGGAGGGGGGTGAGAGCCCTTTTAATGCGCGTTTTTTTCCCGAGCGCCCCATCTTCTATCCGCTGCCACATTAGAATTTGATCGAGAGCACTTCGTATGTTAGCAATAAAGTTACGTTTCCTGACCCGTAGAACACGATGGTGCCGTAAAAATTTCTGAAAGATGCTGTCTTGACGGAAAAATCAGCGAAAGAATGCGGAAAATGACGAAAAAATTCCACCTTAGACCGAGTAAATTTCGACGGTTTTTGCTCGGGTTCGTCTTAAAATGCTCGTTGAAGTTCCAATTTGATTCCATACGAGTTTCGAGACATGAAATTCTTTTTTTCCGATTGTAGTAAACGAAAATGCAGTCGAAAATTTTAGTTTTCGAGCCGCTCTTCCTTATTCCGTCGAAACATATTTACTCTGAAGTTTGTTTTCCAACCTCTAGAAAAGGATAGCCCTTCTACGCAGATGAATAGAAATTAAAAAAATAGATGGGAAAAACAAAGACGTACTAACATTGAACATCCGACAGTTCTGTTAGCACTGAAATGTTCTTAAAACTAAACTTTTCGTAGTTCCACATAACCTTTACTGGATAGCCCTTCTACGCAGATAAATGACCTATCTTTATTAAACCTAATGAACTTTTCGTGGTTCCACATAGGTTGTGGCCCACTTAGTTAATTTATATGAGGGAAGTGAAAATAGGGGGATTGAACATCATACGAGTAATTATAATATCAAACGTTCCACAAATATACGAGATAAAAAAAAGTAAATAGATGATAACAACTTAAAATACACGAATCGCTTTTTTCAGAATTGATTTCAATTTTGAAGATTGCGGAAATACCATTTTATTTGTAGTCTAATAGTTTTTATCTCTTATTCATAGTTGTATATCAAAATTTGCTAGCACTTAGGAAAGTTGTGTAAGGCCTCGTTTTGATTAAGACTTCACATAATTGCATGAATAGATTGTTGATTAATGGATGAAAACCCATTTCCCTTTCAACTGTATAAACTGAATGCTTTCTGCTTTATTTCCAATTGTCTTTAGAAGAGTCGAGAAACATCTGAATCGTTAAGTTAAGATTCGTACTCTCGAGTTTCTCTATTTTCTATATTGTTTCCGAAAAATACGTAAAACTCACCAAACCAAACATCAGCTACAAGCAACCTGAGCTCGCACACAGGTTTCGATGTGTCTTTGAAATAATCTGTCATATTAGCTTACCCACGCTGTCAAAATTGAAAAGTGTTGATTCTACTTCAGATCAATCGATCAATTCCTCCATAAACAGCAAAACTTTGCAAACAGCAGCTCAGTAAGTTTTTTTTTCTGCCACCCACAAACAAAGTACTTTTCCGCATTTACCTGTCTGCTTGTCATGTTTTGAGTACTGTTACAATATCCAGTACAGGCCTAGGAACGCGCCCGTTGGATAAACGCGCCACCCAAGTAGTCAATTACGAAGAAATCTCCCTAGAGGACCTAGAAAAACTGTGTCAACTGACGTCTGGAGAAACCGACCACTGTTTTCTTTTAGTCCGCCACCGCCTTTCTTTGACAACACTCGACGAGACGTGTCGGCAACACAAACGTCTCAATCGTGACAACAACAGTTTCAAACAACGAAACCACCTTCGCCAGGGAGCTCTCGAAACAAAAAGCCCTCGGAAGTATTCTGAAAGTCCCAATCATTCGAATGTTTGCGTAGGTTTGAAGACGCCCGCATTGGTGGCTTCTAAAGAATGTTATTACCGCTGATTTGGAGAGTCCAACTCCGTTTTGGGAAAGACCCCGCAAAAGTCGGAATTCGTGGCAAGGATTCCGGCTCAGCAACGCTTTAGGAACCTCATTAGGAGAAAGATTAGCTTTCGCCTCAAGATCGACAAAGCTTTGAGTTTATTTTTTATTTCAGAGATTTAGCAAAAGGTTTCCTTTTGAAGAGCAGAAGTCTGAAGAAAGCGCATCAGAAGGCTTTGGGTCCGGTTAGGCACGCAACCGTGCCTTGCCGAGTTTCGAATGCTCCTAATACAATCGTAATGGTTTCGTTAAAGGTCACCCCGTCCTGACGGATAACTTCTCTCTCGGACAATTACTTCTGGATGGTAGGCTCTCTTGGAAGTCATTTACCGAGTATTTCTCAAGACCGTGGCTCCTGGTAGAGCAACTTTCCGGTCCGGAATGATATTTTTTTTTTTCCAACTTCGCGAAGGGTCATCAAAAAGGAGAAGTAAACAAGTTTCTGGTGAATCCCGTTCGGAACAGATGGCACTTGGGGTCACCGGTTCAATTCGTTTTATATTAGATTAATTGCTGTGAGTTGAATCGTAAGTTTTGTAAATCGAGCTTGCGGCCAATACGGGCTATTACTCCTCTGCTGTAAACTGTAATTATAACTTTACGATGAAATTGAGTCATCCGATAAGTAGGTTGTAAGATACGGCTCCTACTTCGCTCGTAATTTCAAATCTTCGCCCGACAAAAGCCCGCATCCAGCTCAAAGCGTTCACTTTACACCAACTGGAAATGATAAGGCCGCCTTCAAATTAGACGGGCCAGGTGCTAAAGAGAGGCCCAACACATAAATCTCATTGGAGCCGCTTGCCTTCCTCATGGAGCTAGATAGGTACCTACGGACTACCTACCAGCATTCTTCATTAGCCCTCACCCCTGAGCTCGTATTTCCCTCTCCCCAACCGTCCCGGTGGCCTGCAGTGATAACCTCGTGACTCTGTGCACTTTCATAAAACTCTCGGAGGAAATAGGTCGTAGCGGAAACATTACGAGATAGGGCACTTCTACTTGATCATATTCACCCGACCACTCACTTCCCCAAGTGGTACCTTACGGTTTTTCCCAGCGCTTCGAGGTAGTTTATTGCTCTTCTTGAAACTGTTATGCGGTTCGACTTTTACGGGTTTTTGTGATATAAAACGTACGATTTCTTTCTACGGATGCGACCTATTTATCGCATATTGCTACTGTCGTTACGAAGATAACTCTACAATTACTTTTCTAACCTATAGGTACATTCATGCCAGTTATAACGTGGCTCCTATTCGATTAGAATCTATAATGTATGTCACAAAAACCCTATAATTTGCTCATTTTCGTAGAAAATAAAACTATTGCAACGGCTCCCAAAATATTTGAAAATTGTCTCCGTTGAAATCTGTTTTTTGGGTTTCTGAAAAGATTCCTTGATTTTACCATTTTTTCATCTACACATATGTATGTATGTACCCAGGGATAGTTCATTAATGAATCATTTTGGACCGGTTTGCTCTTTCTCAACTATACCAAAACTATTGGAGAAGGTTATAGTCTCGAAACGAATCCCCTTATTTTCTCAGTCTATTATTGTTGAGCAACATGGTTTGTTCAGTGTTCAATCTACAGTGCCTAATATGTCGCTGCTCCAGTATATCATGAGGGCTTTCCGAGGGAGTGGGGGGTCAGGTCGATCTACACTGACTTCACCAAGGCTTTTGATAAATTGTCGCACTGCTTCTGATAAATTTTCGTTTTACTGAGCTCGAGGCGTTGGAATTTTTTGGCGCTTGGCTGGGATAGTTGGCGAGCTATCTTGAGAACAGGCATCTTGTGATTAGGGTGAGCAACGTTATTTTGAGACAGCTCCATGCATCCTCAGGGGTGCCCCAAGGATCCCATATTGGACCGTTGTTATTTCTAATTATGATTAAAATAGCATAACAGAAAAGTGCACCTAATAACTTATTCTTGAATGTAAGCCAACGCTCTGCTGTCTCGTTCCACCTCACAGCTGAACACATATTCTTGGATTACCGGATGAATTATCAGCCGCTTAACCGAGTCTCACTAATGGACTTGGGTGTCCGTTTCGATAGACAGCTTACGTTTGCAGACCACATTGACTGTATTGAGTGTGAAGCCATAAGGTCTCTTAGGTTCCTCAAGAAGAACACTAGAGTATTCTCTAGCGTTCCGGCGATAGTCGAGCTTTATAAGGCTCTGTTGTTTCCATTGCTGGCTATGCTGCCGTTGTTTGGAGTCCGTCCTATGTTGTTCGTAGCACGCAATTGGAGATGGTTCAGCATAAAATCTTGCTCTCTGTTGGTTTCAGGCTGCACATCCCTTCGCCTGAAATAGACTATTCGTTTCTTCTTGAGGTTTGTGGCTTGACCCCGCTCACGGTCCGTAGATCTATGTTTGACATGATCTGGTTGACTAGACTATAGAGAGGGGTCATCTCGACTGTTCGCCTCTTCTGTCACATAAATATATTGGTTCCCCAGACTGCCGCCACTTGATCCCATAAATTCTCTGCTTTGTAGCCTCCTGCAACTATCTTCAACAGCGCCCATTTTCCAGGTTTCCCCGCTTTGCCATCCTACTATTCCAAACCCATCCCGAGCTTGACGTCTTTGCCAGCTCCATCTCCTCCATTTAAAATAAAATCATTTCTACAGGTTCATTTGTTAACCTGTTGTAATTTTATTTTTGTCTACATTTACTTCTGGTATTATATCTCAAAATCACTGTTTTATTCTTGTTAATATCATTTTTTTAAATAACGAAACAAACAACAATTCAACAATCCTGGTCCTTGTCTTTGTGGTAGTTGGGCATGTTATCTTTCGCATCCATTAGCTGCTTTGCTGAAAGACGAGCTTCAGTTTATTACAGTTCCCTAAGAGGAGTGGAGAAAGAGGTGGTCAGGAGTCAACGTAGATATGAGTACTTTCACGTTAAGGGCATCAGGGCTCCATCTTCTCGCCCTAGACACCGGACTCTCCGTCTCGACCCTCTGATTCTCATGGAATTATTATCATTGTTTTACACTTATTGTAATTATTGTACTTTTTGTTCTTACGTTTCGTTATTATTGGGTACGTCCGTTTGATGAAATGAATGAAAAGTTTCATTCTAGGCGACAACTCTCTTTAGGATTGAGATTAAAATTTCGTCCTAGCCCCTACAAATCAAGCTTTTCAAATGAAAGGATAAGTTCGTAGGCCAGTATTTTTTGAGCGCATTAAATTGAGCAAATATTTAAAAAATATATATATTTAAAATATATATAAATTTTAAAAAATTGCTTAAAACGACAAAAAAAGTTATATATATATATTGGAGAATGGTACATTGTGCATTCCTTTGCACTGTTACTCATAAATTATAAGATAGCCGAGGCAAAACAGAAGAAGGGATTCAACTTCAAGGATTTTAAAACTTCATTGGAACATTACACATTGAAAATACGGGAGTTAGGTGATATAGGTACTTACGGTTGTAGTTACGGTTGAAACTCTACTCTCATCATCATGGAAAAGCCATAAATTCCTTGTAATTATCAGTAATTGGATTCGACCCGATCGGAAATTAAGGCGAAGACTGTGAGACCGAGAAGGGGCGTGAAGAAACGCCCAAGTGAATCACCTCCGCTAACGAGAGAAGCCCTGATAAATCTTGATGAAGGACCAACCAGGGGTGGAGGGGGGAGTTTAAGCCCGTAAATCGAAATTAAAAGGAGTCTATTAGATTTGGAGATCAAAAGAAAGGATGTGGCTAAGGTAGCAGACACCTCCAATGCCCTGGGCCACGATCTGGCGGCTTTTGGTCTTGATGTAGTTCATCCACACACCGGAGTTCTTGGATTCGAAACCGAAATTCGGTGTATCCGTTAATAATAAGTCAAAGTTTTTTGTTCCAAATACCCGATTTTGTTCCAAACACCTCAATGAGTTGTACATCATTGCAATAGTCATTGGAAGGGAACATTGCATTTGCAGAAGATTATGTGATCATACTTGAAATGCCTTTGTTGTGTTCAGCTGGAGTTACCTATGTGTTCTTGGCTCGAAGAAAACTTCTTCTTTTTTTTTCATTAATAATTATAATAGTTTTTTATTGTTGTTATACAAAATGTACATAACAGTCGTCAAGTCAATCGTCAAATTAATTTTACATATCGTCATAAGGATTCAAAACTATATATTAAAATACAGTATTAGGTATATATTAAAAAACTCTACATATATATATTAAAACCTTAATGTGAAATATTCTTGTTTACTGTACAAGGGATTTGGGATAAATTTCGTTTTCACCATCTTGGTAAAACTACTCAAACACTCTTGACGAATCGCAGCTGGAAAGAAGTTGTAGTAAGCAATCCCTTGGTACACGAACTGATTTTGGGATCTGGTCAGTCTAAATCGAGGAATCTGCAGATCATCTCGTTGACGGGTCTCGTAGTCATGCATATTTCCTCTTTTGGCAATGGAGCTGGAGTTCTTGTGTATGCTGTTCAGAGCTGTCAGTATATAGAGGCCATGAACTGTGAGGATGCCAAGTTCTCTAACAAAAGGTCTTGCGTGTGCCTTATAATCCACTCCGGCAATAATCCTCACAGCTCTTTTTTGTAGCAGAAAATTTGTAATGCGAATAAGAAACTTTTTTGTAATGTAAATAAGAAACTTATTTTTGTCAGAAAAATCTTGAAGTGAGAACCAGTAGCAATAGATTCTTGGCGTCTCCTGGCTTATACAAAAGATGTTTTTGACAGTTTGAGTTCATCCATTTCTGCAGTACAGCACGGTCGTGCGAGTTGTTGCCTATATCCGCGCCGGAATCTAGGTTCGCAAATCACTGGTTCATGACAATTAAAAACGAAGCATGGGTTCGTTGGCGGGCATCAATAATATGTAACACTAAAAAAAGAAGTGATGGGTGATCTAAACAATGGGCTTACCAAAAGTGAAGCCACAGTAAGCGATGAACGATCAATATTCCTGTACGCAATCAAAGAATATGTTCCTTACTGGAGACTGCAGAATAAAATCGTTTTCATTAACCAAATTTTCGTAAAAAATGAATTATTGCGATGGCTCGGAAAATTTTAAAATCAAAATTATAAATATCTTCATCGAAATCCGTTTTCCGTTGTTGTTCGTATAGTTTGGTTTCTTCATTTTCATTAGTCGTACTTTATCTGGATTGCTGCGCCATGTTCTGCGCCCAGGCTTTTTAGCTTTTGGCGAGTACCTCTGAGTCCGTCTGATAGCAAACTGGATTTTGATCCTCATCCACGATACTGTCTGTGAAAGGATTTGCTCCTATTTTCAACAAGTGCCATGGCTGTTTGATGAAAATATGAAATTCTCTAATGGACAGAGCCATCGCAAGATTGGGCGCAGAAAGTTTTGAGAGAGGAAAATCCAAAAGAAAAATCCATTATCAAAAGCGGATTTGAACCTTATGGCTTGCCAGTCACCTGCGATGGATGTGGAGAGTCAATGGACGTTAATCATGCCCTTAATTTTAAAGAGGGAGGTCTAGTAAAACGAGGTCACGACAATGTCAGGGATGAATGTCCCCTCATGGCTAACCTTGCGTGGGGCGGCGTCACGATCGAGCCAGTTCTACGCGACAATGCCAGTATCTCTATGTAGTTGCTGACATAAAAATTCATGGCGTGTGGGACAGCAAGAGACCGGCGTTTTTTGATACTCGCATCATAAATGCTGACGCCGTCTCTTACTCATCCCAAGAATGGCCTACTATATCGCAAAACGCAGCTCACACCAAGCATACGAAGTATAATCGAGCAGCTGAAGACCTTAGAGGATCCTTCACGCCTCTGATATGTTCATGTGACGGAGCTCTCCATCAAGAATATGATCTGTTTTTGAAGAGGATGGCGGGTGTCCTTGCGGACAAGTGGTCTCGCCCATATTCACAAATTTGTTCTTGGGTGAGGGTGAAAACCTAGTTCTCCATCATCCGAGCAGTGAACCTACGGCTCAGGAGAACAAGGAAGGCAATAAGAAGCCTGGGCTTGGAGGATGGGGCAGCCACTCTACTACTGACAGAGTAGCCCATCAAGAAGTTCCGCGTTTAGAGAGAAGGTCGGAACCACCAAGAAGCTAAAACCAACAGCCTATTACAAACTCTTCCGAATCCCCCATCTTCAGAAAAATTCCCATAATAATGTTACATTATATATTGCTCGAGAAAAGTAATAAACCTGTTGTAGTAATTTGTTCATATCTCACCTCGCCACTTTGTGTTAACTGAAGAGGCCGCTGCTGATGACCGCTTGACTGCTTTGTGACCTAGCAGAGTCAAGGTTACCAACAACACCTCTTTTAAAAATCATTAAAATCGCTTTTAACGGACTTTCGAAAAGAAAAAAAAAAAAAGCGTAGCGGCTAGTAACATATGGAGGAGATCTCGTTGATACCAAATGGAATAAGGTTCTCAGGAAAAAGAGTAGGGAAAAGTTTCCAATCTGTCTTGGGAAGATGAAAATTTAGGAAAAAAGCAATATTAGCATAAGTATATCTTATTATGGGAAAATTTCTGATAAAATCGGCAAAATTCCATCATCGAGAGGTTAAAAAGTAGGGTTTAAAACTAAAAATAGTCTTAAAGTAGTACAAGGATCCATTAAGGACAAAATCAAAGTTCAGGATAAAAGTTTAAAAACTAAAGTGTTCTTGTGGCTACGAATATTGCTGTCAAACTGGTAGGAAATTCAGGGAATGAATAGACGAGCATGAAGAGGATTTCAAGGAAAATAAGGGTAAGTCTACATTTTTGAAACACCTTAAGGAGTCCAATCATAGTTACGATTTTGATTTGACAAATAGACAGTTTGTAGAATTTCTTCATTTTTGTCCAAAGAGAGGTATGTTGCATGTACTTGAAAAATTCCAAATGATCAAAAGTGACAGATGTGATAAATGTTTCAATGAGGATATCCGTCAATATATTTCACCACTGATAAGTCCATTTCTGTAAAGCTTGGAATTATCTCTTCAAACTGTTAAAACCAGTAATTCTTCCCCTCCTTTCACTTCATCTGATTCGCTATAATCCTCCTTCACTTTGCTTGCACTTAATTGGTTGTACCTCCTGCCCCTTTCTTTTCTCTTGACCAATGGGATTCAATCTCCCTTCACCTGTGACTATAAAAGCTGTGTCCTTTCTTATGTCTTCAATTATTTTTTGTTACTGATGATGGTCTAATCGTCGAAATCGATTTAACATTGTAACTCTTTATTTTCGTGGAAATAGACGTTTTTTCACTAACTTCAGTTTTGAAATGGGTTTCCACAACTTCGTCGCGAGTGATTTACTTCGTTTTAAAAGAGTATTGTTCTTTCAGTGCGTACGGATTGGAGCTTTCATTATCCATAAAATTATCTGATTTTGACTGGGCAGCTTCCTTGCAGGTGCTATCAGACTAGCGGTACATTGAAAAATGACCGATTTCAGTAAATCGTCCAACCAACGATTCCGGTTGCTACCTGCTGATATTGAAGATGGATAAGTCCCGTAGATTTCTGCCCCGGGTTCTTCACCTGTGCATCTCTACGCTTGTGGAGCAAATACCGCTCAGGACTGTCATCGCAATGGAAACACCGTAATTCTCTCGGAGCGACACCATAAAACAGACTCTCCGTTCACGGAGATTATAAAGGTAACATAAAACTAGAGAGCGGCGCGGTGGGATGTGAAATAAGGGTTTCTTAACCTCTTGAACTGAGAGTTCGTGGAGACAGCGCCCTGCGGTATGAAGGCAAAGGTGATATTAATGCAGGACAATGGGAAAGGTGGAAGTCGGTTCTCGCGTGCTCTGAAAAGGGCTTGGCATTTTCTGAGCTTCGTATTTAATGTGGCGGAGTGTGCGGGCTCAGGGATCTCTTCGACTTTAAAAGGAGACTCTGTGAGAGTGAATAGGTGTGGGGTTAAAAGTATAAATATGATGGGATATTCGAGTAGGTCTTGAGTGTAGATATAGTCTGATAGCCCCCTTACAGGTGTACCGATATTTCCTCTTCCCGTATTACATATTTCATTCAAATCGTTTTGAACGAGTTCAGTTCAATAGCATTACAACGGGTTGCAGAGTAAATCATATATATTTCTTTTGGTAATAGTTCAGATTGAAAATTTCAGTAAAGAGCGAAATCTACATCAGTCCTCTACCTTCTTCGATCACTCATACAACAAAACAACTACTACATTAAAGTAGAAAGGGCTTGACATTTTCTGAGCTTCATGTTTAATATGGTGGAGTGCGGGCTCAGGGATATCTCATGCTTTAAAAGGAGACTTTGTCTGAGTGGATGGGTGTGGGGAGAAGATTGTAAATATGATGGGATATGCGAGAAGGTCTTGAGTGGGTCCCGTGGACGCAGATATAGTTGGTGCAGATATAGCCTCCTTGCAGGTGTCTCGATATTTTCACTTGCCGTACTATATATTTCAATAGCATTACAGCGGGTTGCAGAGTAAATCATATTTATTTCTTTGGTTAATAGTTCAGATTTAAAATTTCAGTAAATAGCGATCTAAAAGATTCAGTAAATCTGTCTTCTACCTACTTCGACTACTCATCCAACAAAACAACTATTAGATTAAAATAGAAAGGGCTTGACATTTTCTGAGCTTCGTATTTAATATGGTGGAGTGCGGGCTCTATCTCATGGTTTAAAAGGAGACTTTGCCAGAGTGGATAGGTGTGGGGTTAAGAGTATAAATATGATGGGATATGCGAGAAGGTCTTGAGTGGGTCCCTTGGATGCAGATATAGTTGTTGCAGGTATAACCTCCTTACGGGTGTCTCGATATTTTCACTTCTTGTGTATACGTAATCAGGGGGGAAAACCAAGTTTTTGGAGAAATAAAAGAAAAACAAACGGTGAGAAGCTGTCAGTTAGAGCATTCACT
The DNA here is from genome assembly GCA_030762985.1 of Adelphocoris suturalis. NCBI lineage: Eukaryota > Metazoa > Arthropoda > Insecta > Hemiptera > Miridae > Adelphocoris > Adelphocoris suturalis. The sequence goes on from CM061044.1 coordinate 107,904,676, forward strand.
AATGATTGATGTGGTTCATCAAATTTTAGCGCTCTAGGATAAACAAGAGTGAATTCAACATTATTACTCAAACAGCTGATTTGACTTTCCTGATTTATTCTTAATCACTCTATGAACCATATTTCAGCACTCTAGGGTGGATTATAGAGAAGATTAAAGTGACTTCATCTTGTACCGTCGCTCGGAAAAATTTGCAAAACGTGAATATTAAAACGAAATTTAAGGTTTTAAATCAAAGTAATTCAGCTCAACTTGGTCATTGAAATAAGACAATTTTGTTAGTAGTATCCAAATATTTAATAAGTCCATAAATTGATTGGACAAAGGAACATTTCTCTTTTTTAATAGGTTGTGGATCCGAGCGTAATTTCCTAGTGATTGGGTTTCCTGAGATTTGCATCATGTGTAGAAGATCTCGCAATTTGGTTGCTTTGAACAGAATATATGTGGCTCACTGCCACTCAAACTTAAATTTCTGATGTTGTAGCGGAATTTTTCTTATTTTTTGATACAAGAAACAAAAAAACAGCGATTCCGTGAATCTACTCACAGTGCAAACCAGTTGACGGAGAAAATGAAATACCTGCGTCCAGACGTTTACCATTTTTCCTTTAAAGCGCGTGAACTTTGATGATTCTCAATTTCTAGGTTTTTTGCTGTAGGAAGAACCAATGTGTTCCGTATGATGTATCTCGGTACCATCCGAAAGTTTTCTGTATTCCCCGTTAGATTTCTGTGGAATCTCAATTTCGATTAGCGACTTTCCTAAATACATAAACATATTAAACTACTGAGATGATACGAGTAAATCCTATCTTGCCTAGATTATGAAAATCTCTAGGCCGAAATGTTTCAACATCAAAAGTGGTGTGAGATATCAATATCGGTATCAATATATCGGACTCAATATCAGAAATTCTACACACTTCAGCAGAAATCACACGGGATCCTGGTCACTATTATTCTTGAAGTGGGTTTCAAGAGGAACATGTTCATTGTACATCCGTGAACATTATTTTCAGTCGTGGACCGAGTTGATTATGATGTGATGAAATAACTTGTGTCGAGTAGATATTTCCTGCGGGTGGCCCTCGAGTTAACGGAGGAGCACTTGAAAATTAATTTCCCCTGCTTGCTGGCTCCATCTAGATAGCGACATCAATATGTCGTGCATTATTTATTCATTGCAGAAGAGGGTGAATGAAATAGACCTTCTGGTGTCAATAGTTCTTGGATAACGAAATTTGTCAGAGCCTTGAAAAATTTTTTCGAGAGAACCAGCTGGTACGAGCCTTCATACTTCTTCCAGAAGAAATCAACGATTCCTATTTTGTTCAATTGAGCATTCGGTCTAGTTTTTTAACATATTTCAGGAATTTCGTATTGCTTCCGAGTCAAAATTTCCACTCGCATTTTACATTTTAAACCATCTGAACATCCGAAGAACTTTAGTTCCTTGTCTGTCTGTCCTTTGTCTGCCTGATTGTGTGTGCGTGCGTGTGTGTGTGTGTGTGTTTGTGTTTGTGCGTGCGTCTGCCTGTGTGAGTCTGTCGTTTGTCCGCAAATCCTTGTAACAAACTTATTTTGAACAGTTTTCATCCGATTTGGATGACAATTTCAGCAATTGTGTGGGTCAGGGTGTAGAGTCCTCTATAAGTTTCATTGTTCCCAACTCGATACTTCACTCGGCGCATGCGCAACCGTAAATTCTACTCATCCATTCCACTTCCAATCATTTTTTCACGCCCTAGTTGTCCGATCTCGCTCAAATTTGTACTATGGTTGAGGAATGACAATTTGATCAGCCCATATCAATTTCAATACGATTGTATCAATAACACCTACTGCGCAGGCGCCAATGTGAAATCCTTGTAACAAGCTTATTTTCCACAGTTTTCAATCGATTTAGATTAAAATTTCAGCGAATGTGCGGGCCATGGGGTAGACGGCCCCCCAGCAGTTTCATCATTCCCGACTCAATAATTCACTGGCGCATGCGCAAACGTAAATTCCATCCAGCATCATTTTCTCACGCCCTAGTCGTCTGATCTCGCTCAAATTGGGACCATGGTTGAGGGATGGCAGTTTGATCATCCCATATCAATTTCAACATGATTTTCATCAATACCTACTGCGCATGCACCAATGTGAAATCCTTGTAACAAGCTTATTTTCCACAGTTTTCATCCGATCTTGATGGAATTGTCAGCGAATGCGCGGTTTAGGTGGTAGATGATCCCGTATCTATTCCATTGTTTTCAACTCATCAGTTCATTCTGCGCTTGCACAAACGTAAATTTCATTGAGTATCAGTTTTTCGTTTCTTAATTGACCAATTATGACTTTTCGCGCTACTTCTTGATTTTCTCTTTTCCACTATGGAATTTTTCAAGATCATTTAAAACTTTTCAAAGATCTGTACATTCATGGTACATAAACGAGGAAGCTATGGGCCTCGCCCTAATTGGCAGATGTTTTTATTATTTAAGGGAATTTAGGAGGAGAACACTGATGAGCCGCGTTATGTTTTTATAATAAATTCTCATCCAATTTTCGTAATTCTCACCTCTTCCCCGACCCATATTTCAGTTCAGTTATGCTACACGCTTCTAAAGTGTCAAGCTTATGATTAGTGGAGGTGAATGTAATTTCTGTTACCCCTCTTTCAACTTGTGTTTGTTCAAAGATTCGAGAAAATGCGTGTCCTCCAAAATAACAATTTCCACTTGTTTTTTGCGTTTCAGAGCTTGTTGATCGATTTTTATTCTGTGTCTGTGACTGTACCAAGTTTTTGTCCTATTTTCTTGAAGCTTTAAGGTATTCTGTGGGCTTGCTCCTACACGTTTTACTATGAATTTCATTGACATCGGATCAGTATACTGGCATGAGCGCATGTGCTAATATAATCTCATACAACGTTGGTTTCTCATAATCAATCAATTCGATTCCGCTCAAACTCATGGTAGAGATAGTTTTATTTGCCATCACACATGAGTGCATAACATTAGTCAAAAACAAGCAAGAAAAATAACAATTACAAATTCACAGCTCCCTAATGATCAAAGTAGCACACAATTATATATGCAGCCATAAAATTTTATGGAAGAACTATATTTAAAAAGTCATTAAAAAATAAAATAAATAAGAAAACTAAAATGTCGGCTGCAAACCAAATAGGTAAAAGGTGGCTTGGCCAGGACGTCCCGGCCAAGCCCGGACCCGACCCACCATGGCGGCCTCCCGAGGGTGCACACCCATTTCTGGATATGCACCCCTAGACACGATCATAACAATCGCTCCATCGGAAAGCAAAACACCAGGCGAGACCGCCCCCGAGCCGACCGAGAGCCCCAAGCCAAAACACAGGAAGCCAACAATCATACAGCCAAACATTCTATAAATTACAAACATACTGAACATTTATTCATAAAATGCATCAATAATATCGAGGGGTAGTTGGGAACCTGTTTCAAAATAGTGCCCTACAAATACAGCAAATCCCTCAAAATTTTAACTACATAGTTCCAAAATCGCGTATTGTATCTTGCCACAAGCTTTAGACAAAAATAAAGACATACAAAAAGTTGCAGATCACGTTAAAGTAAAGCCTCACTGGCGTTTGCCAATTAATCAATTTATTTTTAATTCTTCAAAATAAAAAGTTTCATGTTATCGGACAGTGGTAGTAACACACCAGTGTTGGGCATAATCTTATCGTCGAATACGAATACGATTGTAATCGCGATAATTATTCGTTGATTCTGAGTCAACTGCAATTATATTCGTATTCGTGTAATCGTATTCTTCTGTCGGCGATTACACGAATACAACCCATAAAAATGCGTCACGGTCATCAATTTCAATAGGGCGTCCCTCCTATAATATGCGAAGACTTGCTAATATTACCTAGCTTCAGAGGGACGTCCTATTGAAATAGATTTGAGACAAATAGGCTGGGCTCCAATAGTTGAATTCGCTTTAAGGACGCCCCTCTAAAGCTAAGTAATATTAGCAAGGCTTCGCTTATTATAGGAGGGACGCCCTATTGAAATTGATGACGGAGACGCATTTTAGTGACTTGTATTCGTGTAATCGCCGACAGACGAATACGATTGCACGAATACGAATAAAGTCGCAGATGACTCAGAATCAACGAATAATTATCGCGATTACAATCGTATTCGTAATCGACGATAAGATTATGCCCAATACTGTACCACTCCCAACTTGACACACGTTTTTCCACTCCGATTTCGACACCGTCCTACTGCTCTATTTTCGTGCCAAAACACCCCTTTCTAGTTCAAGTCCAATAAAAAGCTCGAATGATTTAAAAAAATGTATATATATGCCAGTACCCTTGCTGGCCGCCTTTTTTCCTCTTTGTACGGTTAGTCTTAGTCTTGGATTTCATTCTGCATGAACCTCGAACCGGCCTCCTCTGAAACCAAACCATCCGTAGCCTTTCAGTCATCCGTCCCACGCCCGCTCGCCAAATCCCCTCAGCCCCGTCTTCAATAGCTTCAGAACGACAACAAAAGACTGGTTTTCCTTTCTCGCATTCAATCCAATCCTTTTCATTCTTCCCCGCGCTCTATTCACAAACCTCTTCTCGTCGATTTCACAGGGTTAAACCAGACGTTCATGACTCTCCATACATGAGCTGGGATGTAAAATGTACGAATGAATGGTGAAGGTGCATGTTTAAAAGAGGAGGAAAGGAAAATATTGCAATTCTCAAATGCGGTGCTCTAAATGGGTGCTAAATAGGTCTTTGAACTGGCTAAAGCATGTTTCAGCTGTGCCAGCTGATCTTCCATAATTCAAGCGAGCAAAAATGGGTAACTCGTAGACTTACCGATTAATAAGAGATCTATGGATGTCAACTGACTTTCCACCGACTTACCTGGTTTTATTCTTGTATAACGTACATAGGTGCCAAGTTGGGAATCATAGAGAACACATTAAAACACGAGACAACGCTGATCGCGTACACCGGGTAAATCACCCACCATTTTGGAGTTCAAGATGGAATAATTATCAAACATGATAGAGTCCAAAAGGGACACTGCAAGTGGCACTAATATATATATATATATATATATATATATATATATATAACAAGGTGTTAAGGTTCTTGAGGCTTGTTTTAAGAAAAAGTGGTCGAGAACTCAATATATTATAATTTATATTATGATAGAATAGGATTCTTTTCAGAATGCCTCAAAACTGATTTCGATGAAGACATTTTTCAAAAATTTAGATTTTAAAATTTCCCGAGACATTCCAATTGCTTCATTTTCTACGAAAATTAGATAAAACACGTTTTCTCATAGTCTGATAGTTGTACCCCTTAAGTTTGCATTTTATAAGTATTAAGTTTCCAGTGCAACTTTCCTCATAAAGTAACCCATCCCCTGAGTATGAATTTCTTAATACGTTCTCTGGGCTCAGAATCCACTACGAAAAGACAAAAATTGTTTTTTCCCAGTCACCAATTTACCGGATATATCACTTCGAAGATATTGGAAATAGAATGGGTAATCCAGTTTATAAACTTTATAAGTACTACATTGCATTACAAATATTAAATTTTTATCTTCATGTATCTAAACTTCTAAAACGCTCTTGGGACAATAGTTTTAAATTATGTCCCACTGTTGTCTTAAGTATATATTCGTTTTTAATGTCCACGTTTTCCAATCTTGGTTCTGACTTAAAGCTCGTTATTAACTCGGGTATTAGAGTTATCTTCGTCGTGCCCTCGCCGTTACATCATATCCAGAAGCTGATTTCTGTGGTTAAGCTTCCTGCCGGTGAAACTTAACTCCCGACCGAAAGTAACTTCGACGTAGACAAAAAAGGCCTGTTACCCTAAAAGCTCGGATTACCTGCACGTAATTTGTAGAACCAGAAGAAATGGAGGTGATTCGAAGATTAATTCTTTATAAGCAGTATTCTGACGTGACTCCAACTGTAGAGGATAATTGGCTAAATAATAAACTTTTGAACTGATAAAATGATAAGCTGAGGTGGATGGGTTTTGAAGGATTATCGCTCGACTAAGGATTTTGTTCCAGAAGGGATTCATGATGTTGCATCAAAATGACATGTACAACAACATGTTGGAGCATCTTGCTTTTCAAATACACTTGCGTTAATAGTAAGGTTACAGTTAGGACGTTCGATACTTCTGAAGTGTACGTGTACTCATTCAAGTACTTGAGTACAGTATTCGGTATTACTTGAACTTCGAATGAAAAGTATCGGATATACAAGATTATTCGCAAAACCAAAGGGTGGATTGGGATGGTCTGATCCTGTTAGAACAGCCAGGAATTCATACATAACATTAAAAGATGGAACGAAAGTTCTATCAAGGTCCGTTTGCTTGGGAACACTATTTGATGTTGGTGAATACCTATCAACATTGAGGGTAGCAAATTCAGATACCTACGCCACGAAACAGATGGAGCGAAACGAAACTGGCCTCCTCTCTATTTAAACTCCCACTATTTAAATGCTCTCTATTTAAATGCTCTGGATGGCTTTCTCTTCTCTGGCTTCCTCTAAGAAGGCACAAGTACGACTTGACAGCAAGTGGATTCCGTGATGCATTGACAGTTCAGTATAAGCGAGAGCCTGTAGAAATGCCTACATCCTGTGATGGCTGTGGTTGCCACGGTTTTACTCTTGCGCATGCTCTGAGCTGCAAAACAAGAGGGCTGGTAACAAGACGGCATAACGAAATTTGGGATGAATTGGGAGAGTTAATGATGTCTGCTTGGGGAAACTGTGTAAAAGAACCGATAATCACAGAAGAGTCTACATGTTCTCTAGCTCTCAGGGGGGATTTAGCCTGTCGGGGTGTATGGGAACGACAGAGGGAAGCATCGACTGAGAGACTTGATGAAAAATGGGGCAAGCCGCAAGGGATGGTGCGTGGATGGATAAGGGTCCGTCTTGGCTTTGCCATTACCCGGTCTGCCTCAATGTGCATCCCTGGAACCCGGAAGAAGTGGATCTCAGGTGATGATATGTTGGGGTTCAAGGATGGATCTACTCTTTCGTTGGGGATGCAGTTTTGAACTGAGAGCATTTAGCTTACAAAAAATGACTTGTCGCAGTATTGGGTTTTTTTTTTTTTTCAGTTTTGACTTTTGGGACGAGTTTATTTTTAATGCCTCCTTTGCTATATTGTTTGCTATCGATTCCATCATTGATCAATAAATTATATATAGATTATTACTTATAAACGGAATCTTAGGGTATTCTACCATCATACCTATTGAATTAGAAATAGTAGGATGAATCATAGAAAATATTTTCGTAATTGAAAATATTTTCGTAATTGTATTTCTATCACTTCTACCGCGGGCCCTTCCTACTCATTGCCACGTTTCTTCTCAAAATGCGCCATTACATTGCTTTTTAGTGGAAGCATTATTAGTTAAAAGAAAAAAATCTCTAACTGATAACAGTAAACAGACCATTGAGAGGTTCGAAAACCGAAAATTAACCTTCCCCTTTTCACCAACTTCGTTATATTCTCGAGGATCTGCCATAATGATACGACGAAAATTCTTCCCATGAATCGATTCTTACCAACTTTGTTGAATTAGCAATTTTGTACTTCATTGTATTTTTGTTTTTCTTTTTTAAATGAGGTATTTGACTGTTTCTTTTGATATCGGCCAAAGTGTCCATATGAGTACTCGTAGATAAATGTTAAGCATCGATGCCAAAACCCTTGTTATCGAAAGGGAATAGTTTATTTAATAACATGGGATAATTTTCAGCTTGAGGAGTCCACACAACGTCCCACATAAGAAAGAGCGTTGTTTAAAAAACCGACGTTTACATCCGAAGCGACCGGACTGTCCGGCCCAAAACCGGACACCTGGCCACCCTGGTTTGATGTTGTTCGGAGGATAACTCCCTCTCAAGCTCATAGGTTAGACTAGGAAACAACTCAACTTTTTAAATATGTTAAATGAATATTACCGGTTTGATGTTGTTCGTCAGGTCTGCCTTCCTTTGACAACATCTTCCTCTCGTCATCCGTCCACTAGCTCCCCTCCATCATCTGTTAGGGGACGCACAATATTGAGGATAACCCTTAAACAATTTTTGAGTGGGTATTTTAGCTTATTGTTTCCAATAATTAGCTAATAACATCATTACAGAGTCCTAGAGTCCCTCTACATTATAGAGTCCCTCGCTCTTCGTCGGATTGCCGGATACCCAAAAATTTGAATTTGTTTATTTAACATTAACTAGTTAAAGACCGATTTGTTGTCGTTCGGTAGTCCTGCTGTCCTTTGACAACGTCTTTCCCCATCATCCTTCCACTACTTTCCTTCTCCCTCGTTCTCCACACCAGCAGGAGACGCTGGACGTCGAATACTTCCCCCCTCCCCACAGGCAGTTCGTCAGACGCGCGGGGACAGACGTTGACAAGCGTGAGAGCGCCTGCCTGCCCCTTTAATACTTTCCTTATCAGGAACTCCGCCTTCACCTCGGCCTCCCTTCCCTTCCTTGTATCTTAAAAGGGGGGGCTGCCCCAGGATCTCCCCAGGATCACCCCCTCCCCCCCTTAAGATCTCTATCCAGGATCTCCCCAGAATCCCCCTTCAAGAACGATCCTGGCCGCGCTGAAAAACTCCTCCAGCGGCCTTTTCCCAACGATTCCGCTTTCTGAGACCAGATGGCCGCCTTTGCCCTTTTTCCTACCGTTTGCTTCAAACGCTCGTCCTCCCCCCGCTAATGGTGACAATTTATTCCCCTAGAAGGAACCTGATGGTATTTTTTTCCTCTCTCAAACGTCACGATTCCCGCATCGTCATCCCAGTGAACGCGAACGTTAATCAGTTCGTCGACATCTTTTTTCTTTCTTCTACTCGAACTTTTACATCCACCGTTTTCTTACCGCTTTACCTTCTTATCGTAATAAAAAAAAATTGGACGGTAGACCTACGGTTCTACAGTCAGATCATTTAATAACGATTAACGTTTGTTTCGCCAAAATTTCCGTCAATCGAAACTTTGCAGCTCACTAATGCATCAAAAGTTGAAATACGCAGATGATTGCAACTCTTCGAGTTGAGCCTTTTTAGCGAATTTTCTTAGAAAATAAAGCTATTGCAATGGCTCCAAAAATTTTAAAATAAAAATTTTCAAAAATTTTCTTCATCGAAATCTGTTTTGAGGCATTCTGAAATGATTCCTGGATTTTAACGCTTTTTTATATGTATATATATGTATGTGTCATTCCAGACGATAACTCTCGATAGAATTGAGATAAAAACTTCGTTCTTCTTCCAAAAAATCAAGCATTTCAAAAGAAAGGATGAGTTCGTTGGACAACACTTTTTGAGCACATTAAATTGGTCAATTTCCAAAAAAAATGTACTAAAAAAATCACTAAAAATAGCTAAAAATCGTTTAATTCATATTTGCTGGTAGAATACTGCTTAAATAAAGTCTATAAACTATGGAATAGAACATTCAAAAATTTATGTAAAAAATTATGCTGTAAAATGTACTTAAAATTCATTAAAATTTGCTAAAAAATCGATGAAAACTGCAAAAAAGCTAAAAATTTAAAACCTCTATTTGAACTGGAGATTATTATTTAGAATACGTTTTTTCCAATAAAATCAATAGTTAACAATTTACTTGCACTCAAAAAGCTCAAATTTCAAAACAATCTAATATTATATAATACGATGGTTTACGAAAATTCGCTCCTACTATTATACTGCATGACTGGAACTTTTCTTAGCTCTGTACGTTTTGTGTCGTTTTGAAGAGTGTCGTATCGGGAGTTGCAGAATTTCTCTTGATTTCTCGATATCGTTTGGCTCTCTCGGCAGCTGTTCGTAAAGTTTTGAGTTTTCCCGACCTTCACTTATATCTGCAGACATAACGAAACCATTTTTCTATCCTCTTCATTTATATCGTTTTGTGACGCTCGCAACCAACATAGTAACGTGATATAATTTCGATGGTGCAATTTCGATCATGATGTGACGCTCAAAACCCCACCGTGACGTGACGCTCGTGACGTGACGAAAACAAATGGAAACGTCCTGTTAATCATTATTAAATGATAAAACATTTACTATCCTGTACGCAGTAGACGGCGAAACCAATACACCAATCTCCGATTATTGACAGACGAATGACAGTGGACACGAATTACACTTTCAGGTATTTCCGTTTTGTGCACAATATGTTAGTTGAAGCATATATCTGATCAAATTTATGGCTAATTTAAAAGAGGGAAAATAAATTATTCTTGCAAAAGAACAAAATCGTCATACACGCACGTCCACCCTAAAATAATTAAATAATTATAGCATATCGCCTGATGAATTTAACTAAAAAATATGTAATATTTTGTAAAATATGAGTAAAAGATATTAAACTATTTGATTTGATTTGATTGATCAAATATTCGCTTTTAAGAATGTCCACTAGACCCTCCGCGAGTAAATGACGCCGGAGGGGATGCTCAACGTCTTTGTTCCCTTTGAAGAAGAAGTGTCTTCAGTGTGTTGCATCTTCTATCCGCATGGTGTAGGGTCTCTATGGTAGAGGGAGCGCCCTACGTTCTTTATAGAAGGGTGTCCTAAACTTTCTGTGTCCTCTATGGAGAGGAGGACGGTGGCCTCACGTCCTGTGTCCACTATGGAGAAGGAAAAGGTTTCTTCAACTTCCTTCATCCCCTATGGAAAGGGTGTTATCAGCACCCCGTGTCCTCTATGGAGAAGGAGAAGGTGTCTTTAACGTCCTTCATCCCTTATGGGGGGGAGGGGGGTTTCAGCACCCCTCGATCTCTATGGAGAAGGAAAAGTTCTCTTCAATATTCAGTGCTTTCTATGGTGCAAACATCCTGCTTGCCCTTCGCCGGCTATATGTTGACACACTAACTATAAGATAAAGCAAAATGTCTATTCAGAAATTGTCTTTCATTTCAAATTGAATGATGTTTGAATTTAATGTCTATAAACATATTTATCTCTCTATCTATTTACCAGATCGCCTGGTAGAGGTGGAAATCTAATAATATTCTGAAAGGTTTAAAACGCAAAAATTAAGTAGAAATCTTGATTTTGGAAGGTAACTTCTTCTTTTTGCAACGTTTTTATTTGTTTCATTAGGTATTGATTACTTTATAAATACAAAACATTGAAAGACAAGAGCTTCAGTTTACCAAGATAATAGGAACAACGTAGTAGGTGTTAAGGTAAATCATCGAATTAACTGAGTTAGGGTGGAAGAGATGATAATGAGGATGCGCCATATGTTGTGGTACTTACGAGGGACCTTGAGGTTACGCAAGGGTCGGTAATGTAGTTGGAAAGGCGCTGGAAGGTAAAGAAGTGTCGCAAACCGGGTCAACAGTCCTACGAAACATCCGCGACCTGGAACTGTAGGTAATAAGCCGTATGTCGATACGTCGGTCTTAAAGTCTCAGTTATAGCTTTCCAGAAAGCTGCTATATGTGGAGTGTCCGATAAGCTGAACCGGATCCAAATGTCGTCAGATGATAGCTGGTGTATTCCAGTGTTCCTCAAACTCCACATACCCCCCAGTCCTATTTGGACCCTCAACCCAACCCGCCTACAACCACAATCCAATCAAACGATCCGCCCAAAATTATTATTATTAATACTATTGTGCAATGAGACATTGACATGGACATACTTTGGACTTTGAAAACGGATTTTTCCGCAGACCACACTTTGAAAAACAATGGTGTGTACCTTATAGAGAGGTTCTTTTTTCTCTTTTTTTGCAAAGTTCAAAGTTAGGATAATTCGGATTTTATTAGGACATTTAGTATTGTTAGACGAAATACGACGAAATATGCAATGGAAAATGAACTTGTATTTTTCTAATGAAATGCACGGAATCACAACTTAAACTAGACAACAACATTTTTGTCGGTTTCCGCGTCCCTCTCGACGCGCACACATGTGTTTCCAGCACAACACTTCACCCATCCGGCGGTGAGACTGGAACGCCTGCATAGGGCGTGAGCCGGTCAATATGGACGACCTTCGGCGAGCCTGTCCTGCGCCGCACACGCACCACGACATCGTTGATTCGGCTGACCACTGTGTAGGGACCCTCCCACGGACACATCAACTTCGGGTTCCTACCTCTGGTACGTCGTCGATTATGGAGCCAAACGAGATCCCCTGTCTGGAAGTTTCTGTGGTGGCAGTCCCGGTCGTATCGATGCTTCATCTCTTCCATTTTTCCTTTGAGAGTGTCCCTTGCGATCTGATGTGCCGTGTCCAGGCGCCGTTGCAGCTCAGCGCCGTACTCTCTGACCTCTTGTGCATGTGGTGGTCGTCCGAACAGGAGGGCCAGTGGCAAGGTGAGCTCCCGTCCAAACATGAGGTACGCTGGTGAGTACCCTGTGGCAGCATGTTCTGAGGCTCGGTACGCCAGCAGTGCAAGGGGGAGCTTCTGGTCCCAGTCACGTTGGTGATCAGCAATTAGTTTGGCGAGCCATGCATTGAGGGTCCGGTGGAACCGTTCAGCTTGCCCGTCACTCTGTGGGCGCAGGGGCGTTGTTCGGGTCTTCCGCACCCCCAGCTGCTCAAGCACATTCTTGAAGAGGGCAGACTCAAAATTTCTTCCTTGGTCTGTGTGCAGTTCCCGTGGGACCCCAAAACGTGACACAACCTGATCAACAAAGGCCTGCGCGATTGTCTCTGCCTGCTGATCTGGGACGGGGATGGCTTCAGGCCACTTGGTGAAGTAATCAACGATGGTCAAGATGTACCGATTCCCACGATCTGTACCAAGCCAGGGAGAGGATGTCTCAACCTTTTGGTACCTAGTCTTGAAATTAAATTTTACATATTTGAAATTAAGGTTTTACCGCAGATAAATGGAAGATATACGGATAGAAGGAAGGCAGACAAGAAAAGATTTAGAAAAAATGTTCCGAAGGAGACGAGAGTGGCGGCGCCAGTACCACCGGGCCGGGCCGCCAGAAACAAACTCAACCAAAAAAGGTGTAATATCCTCAAAAAAGAATATAAGAGGATGAAGCTGGCATATGTAACACTGAAATCAAGATACAAAAAAGCAATCCGGTGCGCCCCTTATGATGGAACAACACCATGGGACGAATATGAAACCCAGTTTCGCACCATTTCACGAGCCAATGGATGGAGCCCAGGGGTGGCAGCCGCCATCTGTGGCAAACTCCAAGCTCATTGGGATCAGCTGCGAACACGTCCTGGTTGGCTATGAGCATTTGGTCAACAGTCACCAATTGAGCAGGTGTGACACGGGCTGCAACTGCCTCCCGTAACGGTATCAGCTGAGGGGGCAAAGCTTCAGTTGCCTGAACACTCGCAACTTTGTCTTCATGAGCTGGTGGCCCCAACTGGAGAATCCCTGATCCTGCGTCAATTACACACCGATGGGCACTTAAAAAGTCCATCCCGAGGATACAAGGTTCTCCAATCTCTGCTAGCACGCAATCATGTTCTCTCTCGTCAGCACTGTCAAACCTGAGGCGCAGTTTCATCTTCCCTTGAATAGGAATTGTTGCCCCAGACAACATGCGCAGGTGCCCCGTGGTTGGTCGAGCCCCAGTGACTGTGACGCCCGCTAACCGAGGGTTGACAATCGTGATTGTTGCGCCCGTGTCAACTACAAGGGGGCAGGCGTGCCCATTGAGGGATCCAGGGATGACAATGGCTGGTTTATTCAACTGGTACACACACTGAAAGCTCTCAGCATCTGACAGGGCAGACAATGGCACCAGCACCTGCCCTGGGGAGCTGGTGCCTACTCGTTTTCTGGGCAACTTCTTCTGATGTGCCCTGCTTTCCCACATTTCCAGCAAATTACTTGACTTCGGTGAGTGTCTCTGGCAGCAAGCTCCTCACGAAGTATGCGGCGCACTATCTCTTCAGCTCCTTCCATAGAGTCTGCAGTGACAGCTCGTGTAGCAACACCAATTCCCAGTCCTGCTTCCAGCGTTAGTGCCCTAGTTGTTGCATCTTGCAGGGTAGCTGGGTCAGCACTGATGACAAGCTCCCTAACCCGAGGGTCCTGGAGCCCATTGATGAACTGCTCTACAACAATCACTTCCCTGGCATCCTCTCCTATCACTGCTCGTCGGGCCAGTCCTTCCACTTCTCCTGCAAAGGTTGCGACATCCTCTCCCTGGCGTTGAAGTCGCTGACGCAGGCGTGCAAGGTACAATCGGGCCTGCCCCTGGGCTCCAAATCGCCGACCCAACGCGTCTTCCATAGCGGCCAAGGTCCGCAGGCCTTCAGGTACATTGCACACAGCAGACAGGGCAGGTCCTCGCAAGGCTCCCATCAATCGGGCGGCTGCTACCCCTGGGCTCCACCCATTGGCCCGTGAAATGGTGCGAAACTGGGTTTCATATTCGTCCCATGGTGTTGATCCATCATAAGGGACGCACCGGATTGCTTCTCCGCGCTCACGGTTGTTGTGGGCAGTCCCTGTCGCATGCTCCCACTGATGATGGTCTAATTGCATCCGTCCGACGGCCTCAGTGAGCGCAGCGAGCTGGTGGACAAGAGCATCAAAATTAGGCGGCGCGGGGTCCGTGATACCTCCTCCCATGTCGTCGTTCTCTGCGCCATCGTTCTCTGCATCAAAGAAGCCATCGGTTCCCTGTTCTGGGGGCGGGGGCGGAATCACACGCCCATTACGAAGTCTTCGTCCATCGACCCTGTTGTCCCCCACACCAAGTCGATTCTCCTCTCCAGCCATTCGCGAACACTTCTGACACCAGTGTTAGACGAAATACGACGAAATATGCAATGGAAAATGAACTTGTATTTTTCTAATGAAATGCACGGAATCACAACTTAAACTAGACAACAACATTTTTGTCGGTTTCCGCGTCCCTCTCGACGCGCACACATGTGTTTCCAGCACAACAGTATTATTTGGAAAAAAGAGTGGATTGCGAGTGAGTATGCAAAGTTTGCAAAAAAAAAAACCATTTTTGTACATAAAATTTAGGTATTTTTTGAAAATCAGTATATACGTCGGAAAAAGGAGTGATTCGATGAGCCTGGTGGTGACGATACCTTCTACACTTCCTTATTCTATAAGCTCACACACTAGATTTCCCAAATCGCGACTACGGTTCTTCGGAGCATTCGTGACCTGGAACTGGCATTGGACTTCAGGGGCCCATTTCATAAAACAACAAGTTACAAGTGTACAAGTTAACAAGTAGGTACAGGTGCTTGTAATGCACGGTAAACTAGAACAAGTGTTTCACCAAAACAAAGAGTACTAGTGTAGAAAAGAAGTTTACAAGTGTAGCAGAAAAGAAAAAGTCCAGTCATGCAGCATGACCCCATGAGCAAATTTTTGAAGAAATTTTCGACATTTCAGTCGCTATTGATCGTGTAGAGAAATTTTAGTTTATGATTTTGATATACAAACATGGAATCAAATTATTAAAAATAATTAGGGGGTACTCATACTCGTACTTTATTATTATTAAACTAATCTTGTAGATTTAAAGACATAGATTTCGATGTCCAATGTGGTCAGTATTGAAGGCAGTTGAAATCTTAACAGTATCCTATCATAACATCATCAAATCTTGACATAAATAAAATAACATACCGACGTCATATGAAAGAAACGTATTTCCACAGCCAATCGATGATGAGGCTTTATATTACGAGTAATATAAAGTCAGTTGCATTCGAATCTAGTATCCTACAGCAAGAAATTGACAGACAAACTGTAGTTTCTGTGCATCTATTGACAGCCTAAATTATGGGGAAGTGTCACTTGGCTTTTCCGTAGCAACAAGAAAGAAATTGAAACGTTTTAAACAAGAAAGAAATTGAAACGTTTTAAACAGCATGGTTCTAGGATTGGTTATACAGGGATACTTCCATAAGAGTAGTTCAATCTGAATTTGGACAATGTTTCATGCAAATATTACCGATTTTTACAACTAGCGAACGGCATTATTTCGATTTTTGACTGATTTTTCAACTTTGAAATTTTCGAAAACTTGATACATATTCTTATAGGAAATTTTACGCTGATTCCGAATATACCACATGTTAGTATGCTGAAAAAGTTATTTCGCGCAACAAATCGCAAAAAACAGGCTATTTTGAAATTTTTGACTACATTTTTGAAAATTTCAACCCGAAGATGTAATCTGATCATGCTGGCCAACGAACTTGAACTTTCGTTTTGTGTCCTTTTAAAATTTGTTTGAAGTTTCTAGCACAATTCTACGGACAGTTATCGTCTGGAATGACACATACATATATACATACATACATACATATAAAAAATGCGTTAAACTTCAGAATATGATTCAGAATAGCCTGAAACAGATTTTTGCATAAAATTTTTTCAAAAATTCACATTCTACAAATTTTGAGGCGAGAGCAATAGCTTAATTTTCTTCAAAAATTCGCTAAAATGGCGTGTGGGAACTAACGAAATGAACAACGTCAAGCGGGATGCCGAAATTGAAGTTTTTTCAGCGAATCATATTGTGAAAACGGTCCTAAGTACACGATAGGATGTTTATCGTACATGACTAAGTGTAATGGTTGGAAGACAGACAAATTATAAAGTGAAAAGTGGAGAAAGTGTGTATTTGATTTCAACTTATTTTTATGGCTTATTAAACAATTTGTGCTCCGAGCCGGTCGGCCCCTGGCGAAACTGCATCAAATTACAGTCCGATAACACTAAACTATTGTTCGTTAGATTGTTGTTCATGTTTGTTTTGTATAACTAGACCTCTTGTAACCTTTACTTTATCGAGTCAATGATAACACTAAACTATTCAAAACGGAAGTTGGTGAAAAAACGTTGTCTATTTCCACGAAAAATAAAGAGTTACAATGTTGAATCGATTTCGACGGTTAGGCTATCATCTGTATTAAAAAATAACTATACGTTAAACTGTTGTTCATGTTTGTTTTGTATAACTAGAGCTCTTGTAACCTTTTCTTTATCGAGTCAATACGCCAGATGCGTGATCCCACTGACTCGCGACAAAGGTCAGGCGTCCCAGGAGACGGGACACTGGGGGACGTCGTAGCGGGAATGCCGTCCCTGTCATCTCGAGCCTCGGAAAGGTAACCCGGAATGGAAGAACGTTGCTGAGATTCCTTCCTACAACCTCACCATCGGTTTGGACTCGCCTCAGTCCTTAAGGTTGTGCTCGAGGGGTTATTCCTCCATATGTTCCAATTCCGAAACACATGTGTACAACCTGAATATTGTTCTTTGAAATACCGAAACACATTTGGGTACAGCCCACAAGGTAGCGTTTAAAGTGGGGCAGAAGCGGCCGAAACACAATCTAACTGGGGAAATTGTGTGAATCGAACTGGGGATCAATCAAAAAGGCACGTAACTGGGGATGTTTCAATCGGTACCTGCTGAATTCCACGTTAACGTAGGTTAGTGTATGTGCGTACGTTACAGTATCGGTAACTTTGTCGTGATTGTAGAATGCATCTTCAAATCAAATCATAACAAATTTTCAAGTTTTTATATGCGTCGGAACGCACTCTCACTTCTTGTACTAAATGAAAGAAGCGCCCACGTCCGGTACGTGTGGGGAAAATTTCCTTGACTGCTGTGTGGGCTTCAAGCACAAAATCCAAGTGCACATAACTCCCGCACATTTAGCCAAAATTGTTTATACAGGTCTGCGGTTTTGACGAGACGTTCACGAACAATCGAATTCGAGACTCTAGACCCTGACTACCCACTGCGTGGCATTCCCAGCGCTCCAGTCGCCTTGAGATTTTACGCAGATCAGTTTCCTGCTTATATTAGTGGCCTGGATGCTTGCTACGCTCGCATCTCAAAAATACATAACATCAAGTAGTCAATCCCTTAGTAAGAATTTAGATTAGTTGGTCAGGGTCTAGAGTCTCGTGACTCAACTTGATTGTTCGCGAACGTCTCGTGCGGTTTTGGTATGTAGGAAACCATGGAAGACTGGGACGTTGGAAACGACAGATTATAATTTATTCGTTTATGATTGCTCATGTGTTCCACGCTAAAACCCTGTGTAAATTTCAACATCAGGTTACTATATAGTATAGTATCAAACAACTATACACAGCCCGGTTACAAACTTTGCTTATCAGTTTTTTGGTAATGTTTTTCACCACACATTTTCACATGTCAATATACAAATCTCCACATTCTTATATTCTATACAAACCAAATAGTTAATTGGCCTATACGACCGATTTGGGAACATTCGAACATTCTCATTGTATGAACAAAATCTTAATGAATAACTATTTGAATCACAAAAACATGTGCAGCCGAA
Organism: Adelphocoris suturalis; assembly: GCA_030762985.1. Classification (NCBI taxonomy): domain Eukaryota; kingdom Metazoa; phylum Arthropoda; class Insecta; order Hemiptera; family Miridae; genus Adelphocoris; species Adelphocoris suturalis. Next base: position 107,923,034 of record CM061044.1, read on the forward strand.
ATGTCAAACTCGCTTAGAGATTCGTGTTGACGATTTTTTTCCCACTCCCTTCCAGACTCGCCTCTGAAGCTTGAATGGTTGGTCGTACACCGCCTCTGGTAGTTTCGTTAAATGAACTGAGTTTTATCTTTAAAAAAAAAAACGAAAAAAATACCCTTTTTATTTAAGAAAATTTCGGAATCCCGATTTAAATAATCAAACCCTTGAATTTCACCTCAAAGGGTTCGATCGAAAGTAATGCCGACATCTCAGGCACATTCCCGGTTGATTTTATGGTTTTTGTACCGAATTTTAACTACGGTCCAGTAGTTTTGGAGATAAGCTTCGCACGGCGGACGAATCTTTGTTTTTCTTCAGTTTTTAGAATTTACGTAATATTGAAACGTTAACAATAAAATCTAATAGACACGTTAAAAATGCCAACAGTTTGTTTTCGGCTTTTGATGTGTTAACGGTTTCAACAACACTAATTTCTGCTAATCCTTCTAGGTTTGAATGAACATACATTTTCAGTTCTTCTCGACACTAACTCACAATGAGTAGTATGTGCCTGCTAGACGGTTACTCGGACTTGGGCTCAAGAGGGTGAGTGACAGCATGATTGAAGAAGGTCGTAACTCGCCATCGAATTTCAATTACTCCCTGAATTATGAAGATTATCCATTGTTCCTTAGACCAGCTCATAAATAAGAAAGAACGGGGCAAGAACAAGGAAAAACGTGGTAGGGTGATTTCGTCTCCTCTTTTTATCTTTCTAAGGTTAAGACCCTTATAAAAGCCCTCTCGCCTCGAATAGGAGATCCGAGGGGCCTTTTTTAAATGTACAGGAGGGGCAATAAAACTATAGTTGCGCTGGATGAAGGTGTAAGAAAAAGGAAGAATAGAACTGTCAGTTCTCGAGAAGTTCGGGAGATGGCGAGGGGGTTGTAATGAATGGATGGAGTGGGGCAAGAGGTTTTTCCAGTTGGACTCCGTTCCCGTCTATTCCCACGAACATTTCACTTCGTAATTTAATTGAATTCACAAATTACTAGCAGACGGCACTTTTATGATACTTGTGTTGGCAATTCAGCCCCCTTGACGGAATTTAGTTGTCCTCATAAGTTGTAACATTCGCAAGACTTTCTACTTGAAAATTGAAGATGAAATTTCAAACGTGATGATAATCCAGTGCTGCCAACGTGGGGGATTTATCCCCACATGGGGGATTTTTAAGGACTCTCAGAGGATTTCTTGGAGATTTTTGAGCATCACTGGCAATCCTTGAAATGAAAAAATGATCCCTCCACTAGATCGTTCTCAGAACAACGACAAATGACACGAACGGACAGTGTCAGGCACGAACGTCAGTTTGCCAAACCAAATCAGACGAGAGTCAGTGAAGATGTAGGAAAGGGAAGGAGTTTGAACCCAAAGAAATGATTTTCTACAAAATTTTGAAGGAAAAATAAATTAATGCATCTTTCTACATCATGTACAGTAGGTGTACTTCTATTTTTTCATATTTTAATTACTAGCCATACTTGTTGGTTTACATTTTTTTGGTGATTCATGTTATGTTGATGTTAACCTATTCAAATTTATTACTCGTGTGGAAGTTGCCCATCAAGTTTTTCTTTTATTGACAACATGATTCACCATAAGTACCTGCCTACTGTTGGTAACGGAGTTTCTCCTGTTTACATAATAATTCGCTCTTTAATGTCTTTCACATTGTTTTCCTTGTTATATGACCTTTTATTACATTCTTAATAATTCAATTTGTGATCAATATTGTGTCCAAAATCGCTTTGAATGGCACCTTAAATTTGGGAGATTTTCTGGTTCTTCCTGGGGATTTTGGGAATTTTTTCGTGAATTTGGGGGGAATTTTTTGCGGAAGCAGGCTAGCAGCACTATTGTCCTCATAAGTTGTAACATTCTCAAGACTTTCTACTTGAAAATTGAAGATAAAATGTCAAACGTGATGATAATCGTATACATAATCGTATTACTCCTTTAGTTCTATGATATTGATGTATAGTAGTGTATGTATATTCCTATTGATTTAATGTATTTATTTTTAATTTGATGATTTAAGCTGGAATTTCTGAACGCAAACACGTATTTGCTACACTAATGCTTGCAGTGGATTAGCTCAATTCCTTCTAAGCTACGAGTTCTTGAACGGAGGAATTTCAAGAACTTATCCTTGCCATTTTATTTTTAGTACTCAAGAACCAATTTTTAAGGTGCTTCAAACAAGCGATACCTGATGTTCGAGCTGGAGGTTTTTCCAGTTCGACTCCGTTCCCGTCTTTTCCCACGAACATTTCACTTCAACTAGTAATTTAATTGAATTCACAAATTACCAGCAGACGGCACTTTTATGATGCTTGTGTTGGCAATTCAGCTCCCTCGAAGGAATTTAATTGTCCTCATAAGTTGTAACATTCTCATGATTTTCTACTTGAAAATTGAAGATCAAATATCAAACGTGATGAATCGTATACATAATCGTATTACTCCTTCAGTTCTGTGATATTGATGTATAGTAGTGTATGTATATTCCTATTGATTTAATGTATTTATTTTTAATTTGATGATTTAAGCTGCACTGGGTGTGTGTGTGTCATTCCAGTTGATAACACTCCTTAGGATTGAGATAAAAATTCCGTTCTTGCTCAGAAAAATCAATCTTCCAAACGAAAGGACGAGTTCGTTGCCCAGCATTTTTTGAGCACATTAAATTAGTCAAATTTCAAAGGTGCACTGAAAAAAACACTAAAAATATCAAAAAACGGCTAAAAATCGTAAAATTCATATTTTTTAGCACAATATTGCTTAATATGTACTTAAAAATGTACATGTACCTTAATTTCATTAAAATGTGCTAAAATATCGATAAAAACTCCAAAACCTCTTTTTGGATCGCAGAATATTATTTAGAAAGAGTTTTTGCCATAAAATTGGTAGTTAACAATTTCTTTTCCCTCAAAGTCCTTGGTTTTCAAAACAATGTAACATAACATAGTACGATAATTTACGAAAATTCGCTCTTACGATCATGCTACATGACTGGAACTTTTTAATTTGCTACGGCTACATCACAATCCCTCTCAATTTCAGTAATACGTGGTTCATCGATATGGAATCACCTTTTACTTTTATTTATTTTTAAAGTGTATTTATTTACCAAGAGAAAAGAAACATTTTAAATTACAATGGATTTGATAAGTAGTGATATATAAACTTGAATAATACAATACACTAAACCCCATGACTTTGAAACCGTTAGGGGGGGTTAATCGCAAAAAACAGAGTATGCACCGGTACAAAAGCAATATGTGGTGTATATACACAGATATACCAATAATTTTACAATATTATAATCTTTACTATGAATTTATAGAATTTACCTTTAATTATATAGGTAGTACCTTGGTAAGAAGTTAGTTTTACCATACTGAGTGTAATTTCTCACTTTGCTTACTGACAACTACCCATTTGGGTGCCACATAAAAGTTCGAAACACCTTTTCACGAATGCACCACTTGTCAATTAAACTCGTTCAACAGCATTTTCCTGTAGGCCCATATTACTTTGAAGAAATTTATTAAGCTCTGGAAGTTGTCTCCATTCATAATACAATTTCATCAGTGCAAATGAAGGAACTGCCCAAGGATATCCTCCGGTAGAAGCTCAGCACAGCGCATCTTCCCCAGGCAGTGCTCCATCGACTCCACCTCCCTTCTATTACACATGGAACAGAGTTGTACTGCATTTTGGTTCCAGGATTAGAAATTTAAATTGACATGGATATGTCTTTGCTCTGGGGGGTCAACCAAAAATTTTCGTCACGCAAAAGTTGATGTCACGATTTTTCAAACTAATGATTTTCACGTACAACCCAGCCGTTGCTAGGGGAATGGAACCTCCGCAGTTTTCATAGCACAGAAATCGTTTGCCACACGTTGGGAAGCGCTTAATTTATGTGATAAATGTTCACATCTCAAGCTACCTATTTCCCCCTCCTTACGTACTTGGCTACATTCCTAAACTAAGTTGATTGGACTATAAACAATTTTCGTTTGGCGGAAACTAAATAGCGTCTGTATTGGAGAAATAACAGAGAGTTTTTGTTCTTCCCGTAAGATTTTCTCCCGTTGACGTGTAGAGCAGCGTCTAGAGCAAGCAGCTGGAGATGCTAGCTCTTCACGTGATTTTTACGCGTATTTCTACACGTATACGTGAAAAACCAAACACTAACGTCACGTTAACGTCTCTATAAGTGTTTCAGAAGCTGTTAGCGAATTTTTGAAGAAAATTAAGCTATTGCTCTCGCCTCAAAATTTGTAGAATGTGAATTTTTGAAAAAAATTTATGCAGAAATCCGTTTCAGGCTATTCTGAATCATATTCTGAAGTTTAACGCATTTTTTTATGTATGTATATATGTATATATGTATGTATATATGTATGTATATATGTATGTATGTATGTGTCATTCCAGACGATAACTGTCCGTAGAATTGTGCTAGAAGCTTCAAACAAATTTTAAAATGTTCAGGACACAAAACGAAAGTTCAAGTTCGTTGGCCAGCATGATCGGATTACATCTTCGGGTTGAAATTTTCAAAAATGTAGTCAAAAATTTCAAAATAGCCTGTTTTTTGCGATTTGTTGTGCGAAATAATTTTTTCAGCATACTAACATGTGGTATATTCGGAATCAGCGTAAAATTTCCTATAAGAATATGTATCAAGTTTTCAAAAATTTCAAAGTTGAAAAATCAGTCAAAAATCGAAATAATGCCGTTCGCTGGTTGTAAAAATCGGTAATATTCTTCAAAAATTCGCTCATGGGGTCATGCTGCATGACTGGACTTTTTCGTGTTTTTTTCGTACAACCTATTCTTATTTAAATAATTAATTGCTTTATAATTATTTATAAATACATAAATTATAAATACATTTATTGCTTAGGTACCTTAATTGGCAGAATTTTGTAGCGGAGCACTTCAGTATAACCTCTCGACTTGTTGACCAACCAACGTGTTGTTGGCAACCACACTGTGGTTACCTTTGCTGGTAACTGCGTAACTGCGGTTACCTTGGTCACACTGTGGTTACCGGCAACTGTTGTTACCTTTGCGTCAGGCTATGATGACTACCCGTATTCCGAGATTCCAACGAATGCATTTTCCCGCGCACGTGAAGATAGGCCTTTTTCCCGTACACGCGTAGTTCTACACGTTGGCGTGAAGATTCGCGCATGCGCAGTTGGTGTTTCAGTCTTTTCGCGTACACGGGTAGAAAATTACGGGAAGAACAAAAACTCTCTAATAACTTTAACAGTTTGCTAATAGTATTTATAGTTAATAGTATAGCTTCTATATAGCTTGAGTCTAGTTAAGTAAGCTAATAGTATAGCTAAAATAGTATTTATAGTTTGCTTTTTGTGCCTCCAAGAATAATAAAATAAATTCTTTATCCTACATTTTGTCGCCTACAGTCCAGTGTTAAAGGATTTGTTTACAACTCTCGAGGACAACCTTCATGAAATCCCAAATCGAAGACATTTTTATGTAACATGGTATCTGCTTGTAAAGCAGATAGTGGAACTCGTCTACGAGTTTTGGTACTTTCTCACAGTCTAGACCCTCAGTTTCTGAACTGTTGTACACCGGTGACGTAGAGTTTGCTTTTTTTAATTTGCTTCAGCACATCACAATCCTTCTTAATTTCAGTAGTCGGGGTATATCGATATGGAATAACCTCAATACCCCTGTAACTGATTCACATTGTAACTGAATACACCGATTCCTGATTTAGGCCCAATTGCATGTCATAAATCTGAGATGTGCGAAATATACTGCAGCTGTCCGGCCATAAAACAGGTACACTTAACAAAATACTTAGGGGTAAAAATTGATCCGTGCCTTGGGTGGATGAACACGTAAAAGATTTATCTAAAAAAATAAGAAGGTTACTACCATTGTGTCGAGAAGTTCGTAACTTTATGACACTGAAATTAAAGAAACAATTTTACCACGTAATGTGCCAGTCGCTACTAATTGTGCCATGCCAGCCTGGGGTTCAGCTTTCAAAACTAAATTTAGCCTTTGTTTATGATCCAAAAAGCCCTGATCATGGTTCTATTAGGAAAACCCATTAGGTTTGGGACAAGGGAGTTATTTAATTAATTCCAATTTCTAGACTTATTTAGACAAATAGATAAATCCATTATAATTTACATTTACAAACAATTTCTAAAAGGGGGATTTGAATTATTAAGTAATATTGGCACAAGAAGTTCAAGCAAGATTACCCTAATTATACCAAGATTTAATACTTCCGCTGCACAACGTTCTCATCTATATAGAGGGATCATCCTTTTCAACAACCTACCTTGCGAAATTATTTCCACCAGTATATCGCTTAGTAAATTCAAAGATCTGAAGAAGCACTGTATGGCTTAACTGTTTCATTTTGTCTAATCATTTATGTTATTTCAATTATTATTTACTCCTTAAATTCTGAATTTTCTATTATTTATGTAAACCAATGGAGAATAGAGCTATATACATACATACTTTATCTTAGAATTTGATGATAACAATCCTGTATTGTAATTAATTATTTAAATAATCACTAACAGGAGAGCTGAATAATGAACAGACGCTCCAATTCCCTGCACAAGATTCTTGTTATTGGGAATTGTAGCATTTTTGTACAAATCTGTAATACATTTTCTGTAAATCTTTTTTCTGAATGAAATGCATATTAGGTGTATTTAAAAAAAAAAAAAAAAAAAAAAAAAAAAAAAAAAAAAAAAAAAGTACCTATATTGAAAAGTTAATTTAGTCGAATGAGGAGCGTACATTTATAGTGAACTCTGCGCTGGGTGGCCGAAATAGGTGAAAATACACGAGTTTGGAGGCGATTCTGAGACCCCTGAGTGTCTGCTTGAGAACCGGACGACTCGGCTCCCGAATTTCGAAACCTCTTCGGCTCGCGCTCGATCTCCGGTCCGCTCGGTCGTCCCGGGAAGCGGAACGAGAGTTGGAAAATATTGCGACAGGTAAAACTGCCCACGTCCGCTCAGCTGATGAGAGGAACCACAAGGGTGGGAGGGGAGTCCACAAGGGTGGAAAGGGGGTTGAGGGGACCCACAAGGGTGGGACGGGGGACCACGGGGGGGCCTGACCGACCTTGGAGGGGCCCACACTGAGGTGCCGGGAGCCCACGCTCCGTCCTTGCGATACTCAGGCGATGACGCGCTACTCGTCCGCCCCCGCACACGTCCGATTTCCTTCTTGAAGACTCCAGTGCCGTTTTTCAACGGGTTTCGAGTTTCGAACTTACCAAATTTGCAATTTTAAAAGAATATTATCAACAACGTATTATGCTGAATAATGTACTTAAATTTCAATAATAATTGCTAAAAAATTGATGGAAACTGCAGAAAAGCTGAAAATTCGAAAAAAATTTGAATGGCGGGATATTATTAAGAATATTAGTTTTGACATGGATATGTCTTTTGGCTGGGGGTCAAGGAATTTTTCGCGACACTTTTTTTTCCCGACCAACACTTTTTTTCCCGACCGGCACATTTTCTATTGATTTTCACGTACAACCAAGGCGTTACTAGGGAAGAGTAACTCCCATAGTTTTCATAGTAGAAAAATCGTTCGCTCGTTTTTGGAATGCTCTCATTTTATCACGACATTTCATGACCTCTAAGCCACTGTAGCGTCAATGAATGCTGATTTATCACTCTCAGTTAAAAACTAATATTGTTTTGTAACCATAATGGAATAATCTTGTGAAAAGTCCATTTCTATTTTTGGACATAACATTGGTAGTTAACCATTCTTTTAAACGAAGCGATGTGTCCAATATTGTGCGCAGTATTGAAAGCTATCGGATACCTTCAGTAAAATTCATTCTTTCAACTTTCACACCGAATAAAAAATGATCAAAGACTCACCAAACACAGAAAACGACGATTTCACTTTCAAAACTTGAAAACGTGGTGTATTATTTTCAATAATGAACCTTTGTAATCGACCAAGAAAAAAATTTGACATGGATAGGTATGTCTTTTGGCTGGGGGTCAAGGAATTTTTCGCGACACTTTTTTTTCCCGACCGACACTTTTCTTCCCGACCGGCACATTTTCTATTGATTTTCACGTACAACCAAGGCGTTACTAGGGAAGAGTAACTCCCATAGTTTTCATAGTAGGAAAATCGTTCGCCACTTTTTGGAATGCTCTCATTTTACCACGACATTTCATGAACTCAGCCTCCTTCAACAGAAAAACAATACCCATCAACAACTTCATTTGATTTATAATTACGATAACGATGATTATTGAAGTTTTCTTAGCTTATCAGAATTGTTCACACTATAAATAATTTTTAACACCCCCTGAAAATGTTTTGGTTCACGTTGCAGAACGGAAGTTAGTAAAAAAAAACGTTGTCTATTTCCACGAAAAATAAAGAGTTACAATGTTAAATCGATTTCGACGATTAGGCCATCATCAGTAACAAACAATAACTGAACACACATTAGAAAGGGCACAGCTTTTATAGTCACAGGTGAAGGGAGATTGAATCCCATTGGTCAAGAGAAAGAAAAGGGGCAGGAGGTACAACCAATTAAGTGCAAGTAAAGTGAAGGGGGATTATAGCAAATCAGATGAAGTGAAACGAGAGGAAGAGTTACTGGTTTCAACCAAGGGATATTTCCAAGCTTTATAGAAATGAACTTATCATAAGATGAATATATTGAGGGATGTCCTCATTTAAACATTTACCCTGATTTTCCTACAAGTTCGTTACGTTGCAGGATGCGCAGAATCCAAAAATCGAATTTAAAAAAAATCCGTTCGTCCGCCGTCCGGGGCTTTTCTCCGAAAACACTAGACCAAAGTATATGAAACTTTTGGCAAAAATTTACATTTGGGGTATAGATGGTCCTAGAAGCTCGGCATCAATTTATATCAACCCTAAAGGGTGTATTGAAGGGCTAAAAAGTTTTTAGAAAATCGAGATCTCTAAAAATTTTCTAAGTAACAGTTATTATTTTTTGCTTGCCAATGATAAATGTAATCTCAAAGAATCGATTAAAACCACTCGCAACGCTGTAAGTTGAATATTTCGCTTTCCCTAAGGGCTTGAACATTGAAAAATCTTAAACGAGTTCCACTATCCGCTTTACAAGCAGATACCATGTTACATGGATATGTCTTTGATTGGGGATTTCATAACGGTTGTCCTCGACTGTTGTCAAGAGGATGAAAATGTTTCCTATGGAGTGGAGTAAATGATGCTATTGCTTTACGTTAAGAATATTGTAACCGGCTTATTAAAATTGTTTATAGTCCAATCAACTTAGTTTTGGAATGTAGCCAGGAACGTAAGGAGGGGAAATTGGTAGCTTGAGATGTGAACATTTATCACATAAATCAAGCGCTTTCCAACGAGTGGCGAACGATTTTTGTGCGATGAAAACTGCAGAAGTTCCATTCCCCTAGCAACGGCTGGGTTGTACGTGACAAACACTGAAATTGTGACACAAATTTTGCGTGACGGTAATTTTTGGTTGACCCCCCAGAGCAAAGAAAAAAACCTTAGAATTCCTAAGCGCGAGAAGATAGAGAAATCACGAATCATATTGAATAGACGATCAAGCTCGAAATTCCATAAAAAATCGCTAGATAGTAATACTGGAATGTACATTAAAAATTGCCTTATAAATATCAGCTGATATAATTCCAGTATTGGAATTATGAGGTCATATAGTTCCAATGGAATTTATTATAACGTTTTTTATAACAGTAGAATTTATTTAAGTATTGTCCGTGCGATCTGTGTACCTCGTGTTCATGCTAAAACGACTTTCTCCAAAAACTAACATCTGTTGTTGCCACTGTCAGACAGCAGATGAACGGCCAAAATTCTGTTTTAATTACTGTAACTGTAGTTTATAATTACTTGTTCTTTTGTAAGAAAAATTTCTGGCAACAAATTATTGTCTCACTCGTTGTTTGATCAATTACTTGGAAATTAAGTGACAATTACAGCTATGACTCTCTTCAAGTAATCTACCAAAGAGCTTTTATGAGAATTGAAGTTCTACTCGGTAGTGTTTTAAATTCAGATCAGTGAGCTCTTAATCACATCGTATAACATCACGATAACAGCGTTCTAACTTGATGTATTGAAAGCGCGTAGGAACTAATCGGAGACAAACCGGCCCGTAACCAGCCCCTGGAACATACGTGTCCATGTGTACCTCACGGACACACCTACACGGACACACCAGCGCGTTTGGTATGTTAGGCTCTTTATCTGAGAGGAAAATGCTTTGAGAGATGGTCCAGCATAACGTGTTTCTATCTGAAGCTCCTCGCGCTCCATTTTACGAGATGTTGTATAATTGAAGCAGTTAGGAGATGAGATGCTAAGGTGATGTACATACGTGTAATTAAAAGTCTCTAACGAGCTTGAATTATCGCTTACTTGAAAGCTCAACGTTCGTATAACATGGGCTATCTCGTTTGAAATGATTCCACATACTTGATTAGGTTGCTTAAATAGTTATTTAATGGGTCGAATAAATATTGAACAGGGCGCAGCAATGAAAACGGACATTTTCCTAAACGTCATAAAATTGGTTTGTGAAATTTGCATGTTAAATAATTTATTTATATTTTCGGGTACGTCAGTTTATAGCATTTGCGATACTCGATGGTGTAGTTGAGAGAAATCTAGAGATCAAATACTTGACACCATAGGTAACGGAAAAGTACTTGAGTTAGTTACATTCTGTCCTGTTCATCCTATAAATTTGAAATTTTGATAGGGAGCCTCTTTGAAACATCGGGATACGAATGAAATGACGGGCGCTATCCTCATCAGCTGAGTGAGCTAAAATGTCTCCTATTTACTCTAACGGCCGCGCACTGGCAACTTTAATCACCGGCAACTTTAATCGCTGGCAACTATTTAGTTGCCGGGGAGTTCCCACCACCGCGCACTGGAAACTAAATAGTTGCCTTTCAAGCTAGTCTCTACAATGAATTTCGACGAAGCTACATGTGTTTGAGCGCTCATTTTGAGACGAAGAAGGATGAAGCTGATGAAAAGAACGTTTCGGGTCCATCCAATCATCAGTTCTAGACTCCATGATGGGCAGTTTCATAAACTCTTCGGCAAATTGAGAGAACATCCGAATTAGTTCTTTAATAGGTAGCTCTCGGACCACTATCACGTACCGGAAGACGTCCTTCCGACAGGCTGTACCACCGCAAGAAAGATTGGCCGTGGCTCTAAGATAGGTAATAAAATAAATACAACTAGCATTTAAATGCATTATAATTAGAAAAATGGAAAGATTTCAATTTCATTACTTCATTTTCAAAGTTGAATTTGACGAGATAAAGTATAATATATTTTTTTGAAGCATATGAAAAGAACTGAGAAAAGTACTTGTAAAATCACATCGAAAAAGTCGAATTTTGTAGGTAAATGTAAGTAGTTCTCTCGAAATAACGGAAGCAGTTTAGGTTTAAAATTGAGAACACATCGAAATTATAACATAATATAATGCTGACCGCTTTTCGAAACTCGAAATAAACTTTTCCATATCCATTATCACAGTAAACAAAAAAAAAATTTAACAAACTATGGAAAACAAAATAGACGACGCGAAGTCCTGCGGGCGACTAAAAAGTTGCCGGTGCGCGGGGGTAGGTAGAAATCAACGTGACCCATTCCTCCGGGCGATTGTTTACTCACCCGTCGAATAGGTCTCGGCTCAATTTTTTAGTTGCCGTGATTAAAAAGTTGCTCGTGCGCGGGGCTGCATTCAAAGCTGTGTGATTCATTTCAACTTCCTCAAGGCGACTAAATAGTTGCCTAGAAAAAGTTGCCAGTGCGCGGGGCCCTAAGCAGTTGAAATTTAAAAGAGATCCACTCTAGGATAACTGAGACAAAAGAAATGATGGATTTCATTCTGATCAGCTGAGAGAGCAACATCTTCTCCTGTTTACTCTTGGAAGTTAAATTCGACACGAAACCCTGGATGACTAAAACGTGGCTACTCACGGCTACATGCTGAGTGCCGAAATTTGGCAGAATAACAGTCGTGGTGACAAGTCGGATCAAAATGCTACAATTTGGTTTTCGAATGTCTAAAAACTATAGCGAAATTTGCTATTGTATCAACCCAGTTGGTTTTTATTCTTTTTGTTTGCTATTACAACTTCCCTTTTATCCCGCCAAAGAGTCTGCGTTTTTTGACATTTTATGTCTTTGCTTAGGCACTTAAACAAAAAAATCGTTATGTAAATTGTTGGCGAAAATTGTCCCAGTTGTTATCTGATGATTTCCGCTTACAACCGAGTCGTTGCTAGGGAAATGGTACTTCGTCGTTTCTCATCCCACAAAATTCGTTGACCACTCGTTCGAAAGCTCTCGATTTATCCAAACATATTATGTTAACTACAGCGAAGTGCGTGGCCAACATGCTGAGTTATGAGCATGGTTATATGAATAATTGTTTACACACAGGTGATCATTCTCAATAATTGATGTTGTGAACATGATTGCAACCGCTTGTTAATTTCTGATGATTTCATTGCGTTGGTGTTTCGATGATTTGATTCATAGCAGGTGATCCGAATATTGAGAGAACGGTTTGATTTGTGAAGCGATGGTTAAATCATTTTAACCGGTAATTTCTATAGGTTCTTTATACTCTAGGAAGCTGTAATTTCGTATGTAGCCTCTTTAGGACATTTACTTGACGATGCCCAGGGTCCGGATCGGATGAGTGGCTCTTAGAGCTTGCATACGAGTCTGCAACACATACGAGTCTGCAACTAAAGACATAAAATGTCCCAATGTGTTGCAGACTCGTATGCAAGCGTTTCTGATGATTATCGAATACAACCTTATCGTTTAGCATGGAACATGCTTCAGCCTTGGGCTAACTGCCCGATTTATCATCAGTCTGCCACCATCATCATCATAGTCCTATTTTCTCCCTACTACCAATTTTCGTTTACGAATTCGTATCATTCGTATTTGGACGGAACCCTTGTTGGGAGTGATGATACTTGACTCTAAATGTTGTTACATATCTTCTATAGGCCGTGGAGACGGGGTTTCAAGTGTTTCACAAAACAGCCTGCATCGCGAGTCCCCTTCCTTTCGAGCTGGCGGAATCGCTCCCATAAGTCGGAGGTTTTCGTGAAACCCGCTCCGCTTGATCCCTAGAAAATATCGCCTAGTTTTACGGTCCCTTAAGCTCAGAAATACGACGGGAGGTTCAGTTAGATTGTGGGTACTTGCAAAAGTCGTTTCGCTCGGAGAGGAAACAGGTCCGCGTCGACCTTATTGAAGCGAAAGGTTACTAGTCTCACTGTTTAGCGCACATAACCTTCTCACAGTCCCCGCTTAATGAAGTCGAAGCGATAGTTGATTATACAAAGTTTATGACTCTTGTCAAGAAGTGCCTTCGTCGAATAATTGGACTAAAGGGCGATGACTTTGTTTGGGCAGGTGGAATTAGGACTAAGACCTAATTTGGGGAACAGAGCCCACTCAATAGATCTAACAAAATTCTGTTCCACGATTGAAGGTCGACAATTTCCATTTTGGCGAGTTGAAACTTTCAATATCGTCCTTTAAATATGTATAACAGAACTTAGTCAGTAATAGGGATGGTAAAAAAGAATCAATTCCTTAAAGAATCGATTATTTAAAAAAAGTATAGATACTTTTAGATTATTTTTATTTTTTCATGTATCGGAGAATCGATTCAAAATTTCGAGAATCGGAGGCCGATTCTTTTCAACAGCTGGATGAACAGCCAATGTTTTTGAAATATAGTTAGTTACTATTGTTTTAAAAACTTTGATTCTTGATATACATGTCGTTACATTTTCCCATCTATGAACAAATGATATTGCTGGATGAAGTCGGTAAAAAGAGCTCAAGGTGATAGAAAGTTCATGAAATATTGCATATTCACTAGTAGGTGAGTACCTTCTACGTTATTGGAATTCAAGTACCTAATATGAATAGTTACTATCCCTTTCTCATGAACAACATACTCGTAGTTAGGTACCTACCGATTTCAAGTTTGAAAGATTTATCATTGAAAATTGTGAAAAAATTGTGACAGCTTCAATTTTCCCACAGAAATTTAGTTGGTTAAAAGTTGAAATCATTTTAGTTCTAAATCCACTAAAAAGTATCGATTCTTCAAAAAAATCAATACTTTCTTAAAGAATTGATACGATTCTTTTGGATTCATTTCAAAAGAATCAATACGTTTTAAATCGATTCATTTTGAAGAATCTGACATCCCTAGTCAGTAAATACTTTATCTTTATTCATAAGGAAAAAAGTTCAAGATAGATCAAGATAGATCATAGAGATCATGTTTACCAAAAAAGTGTACTTTTTCCTTTTTCCTCACATGAACCATTTTTCGGGTTGAATCCATATTTAATAACATTCTCGAAAGGTTTAAAAGTGCGAAACGTTTAATTATATTAGCGAAAGTTTTAATTCAGTTTGTGAGTACGGTACATAAAGAAGGGATGTAGGCAACTCCAGTCAAAGTATAGACAACCGTTTCATCGAATACATCAGGTGTCTAAAGCACACTTGGCGTTCAAGAGTACCGTCACACCCCACCACATGCCTCCATATAATAAACCGATTTATTATATCTGCCTCCATATAACCGACCTGATTTTTATAGTTTGGTGTTCTGGATGCTCGCATCTCAAAAATAAAAAATATCCTAAATCAATCCTCTCAGCAAAATACAGATTAGTTGGATAAACAGATCAGATTTACGCCTAAGATGATGTTACGTAGGTCGAATATGAAGATATGAAGAAGAATTGAATCTAGATGGCACTGGTGATGGGGGGTTGGACGTGCTGTTGAACTTCTAGTAATTCACACGCTATAAAATATCAAAGAGTAGGTGATATTTGACATTCTATAAGATGATTCGAGGGTTTCGTGCGTTTTAAGCATCTGTGTGCCGAAAAATCATTGTATTTGAAAGTGAGTAGATAATATGGTATGGGCGTGAAAATTGAATCCTAGATGAAAGAAAGAAAAGTATTCCTTCGACTGTAGTAAATTTGTATTCATGAACGGTTGAAATTCAGTACTATTGAATTAATAAGCTGCGATAGCACCTTGTAAACTTGGAAATAGAATAGACCGTTAGGTTAGTGTACTTTTTTTCTTTTTCCTCATGAACCATTTTTCAGGTTGAATCCATGTTTAATAACATTCTCGAAAGCTTTAAAAGTGCGAAATGTTTAATTATATTTGCGAAAGTTTTAATTCAGTGAGCGAAAGGTTCAATTCAGTTTGTGAGTACGTTAAATAAAGAGGGGATGTAGGCAACTCCAGTCAAAGCATAGACAATCGTTTCATCGAATACATCAATCACGCGATAAATGATCAATGAGTGGGTGGTATTTGACATTCTATAAGATAATTCGTGGTTTTCGTGCGTTTTAAGCATCTGTGTGCTTAAAAATCATCCTATTTGAAAGTGAGTTGATAAAACAGTATGGGCGTGAATATTGAATCCTAGATAAAAGAAAGAAAATTACTCTTTTGACTATAGTAAATTTGTATTCATTAAAGGTTGAAATTCAGTACTATTGAATTAATAAGCTGCGATAGCACCTTGTAAACTTGGAAATAGAATAGACCGTTAGGCAAGGTAAAAACGAAAGCTCGCCGCTAGAGATTTTCATGTGTTGGTAGGTAGGTAGGTACCAACACGAACATATGAGCAAACGAGGTTCCGTTGAGTGACGAGACCAGGACCATTTGGACCGCCCATTAGGAATGTGAGTTCCTAATACACCTGACAGCTTTCAGAGGCACCCCGTTATTATTTTTTCTTAACTCGATGTGATTTACCGCTTCATAGGATCAAAAAGAGTAAAAAAAATACACGTTCAACTCGACTGCCATTACTTGAGACGGATTCTACCTTATCTACGGGTTCCGTCGTGAACTCGAAACCACCCAAGAAGACCGATAAATTCCAACTATCACCGGATCCGGTGTTTTCTAATCTGGATCGGTAGCTTTGGTTGTACTTATAGTTTTGGATGAACATTATGTAAGCACTGTATGCTGTTGTGGGTACTTTACGGAAGACCTCTAAGCGGGCCCTACACGCTCAAATTATATTGACAATATCAGTATTGTCAATATTATTGACGACGCTGTTTTTCACTTCAATATCCTCATCAATAATGTCGTATCCTACACGGTCAATATTATTGTAAATATTCTTGTCAATAAAACGGGCTCAGTACATCTGTTCCCGCCATTCCGACAAGTGAATTTGTGTCTTTTTTGAAGTGAAATTGTGTCTTTTTTGAAGTGAATCATCATGGACAACAGGAAAAAAGGCTGTGTAGCCATAGTTATGGCTATCGCAATGTTTCTTCGAGTTCAGCGAAAAATATGGGTGAAAGAGTGGTTGAAAAAGCGGGAAAAATATTCTCATCTGCGATTACTGCGAGAAATAAGTTTGACAGATACTGCAGACTTTCACAATTACTTCCGAATGAACTAACAGACGTTTATAAAATTATTACAGATGGTTGAACCACTGTCGACAGAACACAAACATGAGGGAGTGCATCCCTGTTTGCATCCCCCCAGGAGCGCGGCAACAACTGAGTATTGACAATAATATTAACGTTTGAACCTACATGCTCAATAATATTGACAAAATCCCCTCCACTTTTGACATGGATATGTCTTTGCTCTGGGGGGTCAACCAAAAATTTTCGTGACGCAAAAAATACGAGTATGTCACAATTTCTAATGATGTTCACGTACAACCAATACGTTGCTAGGGGAATGGAACTTCCGTAGTTTTCATCGCACAGAAATCGTTCGCCACTCGTTGGAAAGCGCTTGATTTATGTGATAAATGTTCACATCTCAAGCTACCAATTTCCCCCTCCTTACGTACCTGGCTACATTCCTAAACTAAGTTGATTGGACTATAAACAATTTTAATAAGCCGGTTACAATATTCTTAACGTAAAGCAATAACATCATTTACTCCACTCCATAGGAAACATTATCATCCTCTTGACAACAGTCGACTGTAAACAACAACTCATTGTAGTGGCTTCTCTCCACAGCCACAGTTATTTTCAACATTATTTCTATAAGTAAACCGTTGTTTTGTTGTAATTAGTCGGGATGCGGCCCAGGGAAAATAAATGAAATTATTTCATTTATTGTTTTATTTGATAACGTTTCGTCCTCTTACTGAGGACATCTTCAGATCTTGGTGTGTCCAGGAAAAAATTTATAAAACATCCGAATATAACGGATTTGTCAAAAAAAAAACAGTGGCTCACCAAGTCAGCTCAATGTCAAGAAAACAAGATCTGAAGATGTCCTCAGTGAGAGAACGAAACGTTATAAAATAAAACAATATATGATATAATTTCATTTATTAATGAAAAATCAGGCTATCATGAACAAAAAAATGATAGCGCCTGTATTGGAGAAATAACTTTAATAGTATGTATAGTATGCTTATTGTGTCTCCAAGAATCATAGAATAAATTCTTTATCCTACATTTCGTCGCCTACAGTCCAAAGTTAAAAGATTTTTTTACATCTCTCGAGAACAACCGTTATGAAATCCCCAATCAAAGACATATCCATGTAACATGGTATCTGTTTGCAAAGCATTTAATATTGACGCCTCGAGAACAGAATTTCCGGATTTCATCAATAACGCTTCAACATCACCGTCAATACGTATTCTTTTTCCCTACTCGGTCAATATTAACGTCAATGTGATAAGGTATTGACAATATTATTGACCGTGTTGGGGCTCGTTTACGTAAACATAAACAAACTATTGTAGAATCGTAAATTAGAAGAAGAAAAAAACGCTATTACACAAAGGCTCATCATTTCTGTAGCAGATAGCCCTTCCACGCAAATCACTGGTCTATAGATAAACGAACCGTTAAACGAACTCTTGGGCACATTATCAAACATAACCACATGACGTAGGCACCAATCTTTCTTGGAACCGGTGTAATTTGTTTTGGTGAAACACTTGTCCTAGTTTACCGTGCAATACCTGTAGTTGTTAACTTGTACACTTGCAAATTGTTGTTTTATGAAATAGGCCTAGGGACGTTCCGATACCACTTTCGATACGATATTTGGTATCAAACCAATGGTATCAAGATCGATAAAGTATCGAAAGAAAAGTATCGATTGAGTAGTATCAAATGAGTACCTACCTACATAGTATTGGTACAAGCTAAAAAAATTCTAGAGAAAACTGGACGTTTGAAATCATACAAAAGCTTTATTATGATACCAAATGCAATCATAACATTAAATTTTTTAATGTATTATTTCGAGATACAAGTAAAATACGAATAGTTAATTAACAAACCACTCTGTCATCAACGCTGCCCTGGAAGATCAGTTTGTCGAGATGTGGTTTTAACATCAAGAATCATCTTTGATACGTTTCCTTCTGAAACATTACTGTCAAGCTGTATTTTTCTTAGCTTATCAGAATTGTTCACACTATAAATAATAAACTTGACAATTTTTCTCACTTTTTTAATAGTTCCAACAATCTCAGGTAGGGAACCAGCTGCAGTGACACCAACCATCCGTGTTGTGTCTTCTAAAGCAAGCTACTACTTCTCTATTGACAAAACTGAGCACTCGGAGTTTCAATATTGTTGTAAAATAGACCTTACGAAAATTTAAAATTATATTAATCTAAAACGGAAGTACTCATTCGATACTGCGGATTTTCTTTCGATATGACTTTAATATCGGATGATTCGATACCAATATGATACCAGTAGTACTCACATTGGTAGTATCGGAACGTCCCTAAATAGGCCCCTGGTCGTGTTTTCTGTGCCTCCCAACCTGACAGCTGTAACTTTTTTATTCAAAATAGGGATCAAATAGAGTTTACAGTCATCGTTGCTAGCACCTCCCTCTCCTGGAGATGCTCCTTTTGAGAGAAGTTGTATGTGAACCTTACATCCAGTCACTTATATTCCTTAGCAACTAATTATATATTATAGTCATCACTCAGAGTTCTACCGTCGTGCACGGGGGTTCGGGTGATTCACCCGGTGACGTGACGGGAATAGTCCGCGGAGTCGGATGTCTCGGACGGGAGCCAACTGCAGGTTTGAAAGTTGGCATCGAGCACGCACCGCCTCCTTAAATCCGCGTGAATTAACCCTGTTCACGTCGCTTCGTCTCTTCCCCACACGCCCACAACTCTTATTTCGTGTCTTCCAAGTTAGAAGCAAAGCTCAAAATTCGACTGATGTAATGGTAAATCAATCAATAGGTACTGAAATCCGCAAGTTCCACTACAAACACAATAATACTGCCTGCTTAATTTATTCCCATGCAATGCTATATTTCAAAAAGTTTTCAATAAAGCGTTAAACTGTTTAAAAGTTCCAGTAATGCAGTACGATCGTATGAGCGAATTTTCGTAAAACATTGTACCTATTAGGTACCTACATTATGATACATTGTTTTGAAATTTGAGCACTTCAAGTGCAAAGTAATTGCTAATGACTAATTTTACCGCAAAACAACTCGTTCTAAATAATATTCTGCAATTGGAGTTTTTTACTTTGAGTGTTACCTTGTTTGCGTTTTTTATCGGTTTTTCAGGAAATAAATTTCAGAAATTAAATTCGAATTTGAGGCCAGTTTCTACGTATTTTTTCAAGCTAAATCAAATTTTTTTTTAGAGGATGATTTTTCAGAAAAACCGTCGATTTCATAGAAAATACCGTGTTTTTCAACATACAAACATACTTTTCGGTTCCTTCCCGACGGGCGGGGGCCGTGACGTCAACGTGCAAATGATTTTCTAGACCCGCGTTTTTGTCAGATACCCATCATATGGCACCTTTTCGGAAATCTCGCGCTCATATCTTTTTATAGAGCAAATTCAAAATAAACATGAAAATTCCCCTATTACGCTAAATTCACAATGCTAAAATTAGTTCGAGTAACCCCCCCCCCCCCCCCCCCCCCACTCATTCTGACTAGCAGTCACTTTGCGCTTGATTGGTCCTATCTCCCAGCCCCTTCCTCTCTCTAGACCAATGGAATTGAGGCTCCTTTCATCTGTTACTATAAGCTGTGTTCTTTTTATTAGGTGTGATGCCCATCATATATATACCTATACAGATATACAAAACAGATTTCTAGCAAGGGAATGAGTTATGAGATTAACTAATTCTTGTAACAGTTTGGGGAATGTAATTAACTGTTTTAGACGCCTACTCTTTGTTACTGATGATAATAGTCGAAATCGATCTAACATTGTAACTAACCCTGCAGTTCATGGAAATGGAAGAAGTTGTTCATCAACTTCCGTTTTCTTCACAGAAATGGGCTTCATCAACTTTGTCTTTCGTGATTCAGTACGTAGCTAAACTGAAACAATACTAGTGACATACGTTCCTACGGATAGTGACTTACGTGCACGTAGATACCAATTTATATACCGTTCTTTCGTTTTATTACCGCAAGGCAAAGTCTTGGGATGATCTGATGATGAAAAACATGACTGTCAAGTTGCGGCCTTAGATTGCCAATCTAAATTGCTCATTCTTTTCTTAAGTACTGCGCGCTCACTTCACTGATTGAAGTTCTTCAAATTGTTCACGTTGGAAGTAGTTTAATTTTTCCATTGTTCATTAGAACAACGACGTTTATGAGATAGAACGGTAACATGGCAGGAGTTTTCATTTCATTAGGCCCTTCGCGTAATAAAAATCATAATTACAGATTGAGATTATTGGTCCGCTCACCAGCTTTTAAAAACAGGTTTTCTAGTATAATGCACTCGACTTCGTTTCTTATTCACGATTAAATTTGACGGACACTATTGAAAACGATACCAAACCCGATTTCCGGTTGATTTGACGAAGATCGCCGTCGTAGACAAGTTCGTGTCGTCAGATCCTCACCAAAACCTACTCAGCTGATGCCTAAAGATTTCGGGTGTCTAAAGAGTCTATCTGTCAAATTTCAAGTTGATATCCCCAAAATTTCGGCCTGTAGCGCAAAATACACACAATCACACAGACAAATCCCAGCCGAGACAAAGCATCAAATCAAATCAATCTTTATTGTTTCAGGTCCTTGACTCATAAAATGTAAATTTACAATTTCTTACAACATTAACATTATTTTTCACTAAATCATCACCACTCAGTAATTGGTGAATAAACTTTCTAATTCTAATGTATGCTCTATAGTATACTTACTAAAAAAGCTCCAGTAAGTTCTTTACTTCCTCCTCTTAAAACTACATTAAGCAAATGCTCTTCTGATAGCCTTCTATTTTCTAGATGTTTTATTCTATTCACCGCTTATTGAGGAGAGTCACATACCACATGGTGTTTAGTCTCCTGTGCTCCCATGTTACATAAAATACAGGGGGCAATTTGTTCGAATTTTATAGGGAGTACTTTATTTACATATTCATCTATTTCGTCATACATTCAGAGACTCTAACAAAGGTTCTAAAGCCTTCTTGTCTCCTATTCAACGCAAGAAGCGTCTATTTCCCTCGGATCTCCTTACAAGAAAATGCGCTATCTTGTGACTCACTTCGTGAGCATTGATCTACTTGTTTTTAGCTTCGTTCTCAGTGTGCGTTCTGTTCGGAACGGTTCTGCTCAAGCGCAGTCGAGTTTTGTCGTTCGCAGTGCCGGAACGCCAAGTTCCAAACGGTTCTGACAGTCTTTTTTTTTCGGAACTGTCAGAACTTGAACGCAAGGACGTAGTTAACGCATGCGCATTTCACAATTTTTCGGATCTCAGAGAGTAAACAACTCTTTTCTTCTTCATCGAAATCATACCTACTTAATCATACTTCAGTCTCTATACGTTAGCATAAGTACCTATTCTATGATCGAAATGTCAACTAGCTCGTCATATTCGGAAAGCGATAGTTTCGACGATGGTGTTTGGTTTCAATCTCGTCCTCATCATTTAATGATGAGGACGAGATTGAAGTTATAGTTTTTGAATCTCGCCTACATCCACGAAACTCAAATTTTTTCAAGTATACCCCTCAGTCATCATGGACTTTTTTTTATTTTTATATTTTATTTTATATTTTATTGCCGTGGGGTTTAAGTTAAGTAATATTCACGGGCATAATAAGTAATATATTCACGGGAACTAAAAATATTCTGAAAAGGAGCACCAGAAGGTAACGCAAGTTGAGAGAGGTTACAAACAACAACGCAGGTTATTCCACTTCCAAGTTCTGAAATCGTTCGCAGTGCAGAGCGCGGTTCCACAAGTTCCAGAACAGCCCTGGATTTCCCGTTCCAGTTCTGATGAGTTCGAGAAATGTCAGAACGCGCACTGAGAACGAAGCTTGTATAATAGGTATATCAAATGCCGAATCAAAGTAGAGACTCGCGTCGTTCGTCAACTATACGAGTGAGTCTGAAAGTCGAAGTTTACTGTCCCCCACGCAGTGATATATTTCCGGATCCATAAAAACGGTCTCGTCATGTTTATGTTAATTTCATAATACCCCGCACTCCACGACTTTACCGGAGGAAAGCAGGTAATCAAAACACGTTGAGGCGGGCGAGCCGCGTGCGTGAGAAAAAACGTCCCACCCGCTGACCCGGCTCCGTATGTACTGTAACCCCCCCCCCCTCACCATCACCATCTCACTCTCTCATCTGAGTCTCACATAACTCTTACTCATAGATCACGCTCTTTCCCTACCCCTCATCGACCACTGAGAAGATATTTGGGTTCCGTTGGTAACTACACGGTGTAGTAGAGGCCTACCTAACAGCAACTGCCTCCTCGATAGTCCATGAGCCAGGGGCAAAATATGGAGACATTTGATCACCTGTGTATTTCCTAATGAATGGTCCGAATGTTTTCGTACGCCCGGTGGTGGTGGGGGGGTTCTCTTTTTAGGGGAAAACGGCCGTTCGAGAGAATAAAAGTGAAAGTGTTTTGACAAAGGAAGGAAGGTGAAAAATTGGAAAACTGCCTTATCATGGGAAAGTTCCGAACAGCCCTACCTTGTGAAGAAAAAGTACAACACAAACGACAAAGACGCTGGATATTCATTGTTTTATTTGGCTGGCTGATAACCCCACCCATCACCCACCTTTTTCCATCTACGATTCTTAAGGTTGGCAACAATATAGGACGAGGCAATATTTTCTAAATTTGGAAAATAAAACAGCTAAAATACGTTTTTGACCAGTTTTAACTTATTACGGTCATTTTTCAAAAGAAGAAAATAAAGGAATTTGTGTGAGAAAAAAAAGTTCCAGTCATGCAGCATGATCGTATGAGCGAATTTTCATAAAAGGTCGTATTATATTTATGTTAAACTCTATTGAAATTTGAGCACTTTGTGGACAAATCAAAATTTTATTATACATTTTATAGTAAACTAATTTTTTTTCAGTAAAATTCCAATGAACAAACGATTTTGTGGATTTTTACGATTTTTCAAGAGTTTCTATCGATTTTTAGCTTATTTTAATGAAATTTAAGTACATTTTTCAGTACTATTTTGTGCTTAAATTTTTGAATGTCCTAGTTCATGTTCGATTAATTTTTTTCGAGTTGCATTCTGCTAAAAAATAGAAATTTGTTAATTTTTAGCGGTTTTTGCCTTTTTTAGTGATTTTTTAAGTACGTTTTTTGAAATTTGACCAATTTAATGTGCTCAAAAAGTGTTGTCCAACGAACTCATCCTTTCTTTTGAAATGCTGGATTTTTTGGCGAAAGAACGAAGTTTTTATCTCAATTCTATCGAGAGTTATCGTCTGGAATGACACATACATACATACATACATACATACATACATACATACATACATAAAAAAGTCCAGTCATGCAGCATGACCCCATGAGCGAATTTTTGAAGAATATTACCGATTTTTACAACCAGCGAACGGCACTATTTCGATTTTTGACTGATTTTTCAACTTTGAAATTTTTGAAAACTTGATACATATTCTTATAGGAAATTTTACGCTGATTCCGAATATACCACATGTTAGTATGCTGAAAAAATTATTTCGCACGACAAATCGCAAAAAACAGGCTATTTTGAAATTTTTGACTACATTTTTGAAAATTTCAACCCGAAGATGTAATCCGATCAAGCTGGCCAACGAACTTGAACTTTCGTTTTGTGCCCTTAACATTTTAAAATTTGTTTGAAGTTTCTAGCACAATTCTACGGACAGTTATCGTCTGGAATGACACATACATATATACATACATACATACATACATATATACATACATATATACATACATACATACATACATACATACATAAAAAAATGCGTTAAACTTCAGAATATGATTCAGAATAGCCTGAAACGGATTTCTGCATAATTTTTTTTCAAAAATTCACATTCTACAAATTTTGAGGCGAGAGCAATAGCTTAATTTTCTTCTAAAATTCGCTAAAAGGAAAAGGGTAGGTATGGAATCACTGAATGTTGCACACTAAGCTGAATCGGGAAATGGGCGTCTTTTATCATCGTTCAAAAATGGCGATCGTTTCAAAGTAGGTACTAAGAATGAAAGATTTGGTTTAGTCATCGACCACGGTATTTTCTAGCAACCAGTAATTCTGAGTAAAAGATGTGAGAAAAAAAAAAAATTAATTTTATCTAGCAAATAAGACTTTGTTTTCGGAGGAGCTTTGTTAGAAGAAAAAGTGGTTCATTGCTGAAATATAAAACTAAAATCAAGTTTCTGTCAGTACTTGCATGTGTTACTTACTTATCAAGTTATCTCAATTACGTTATTAAACCTAATAAGCGACATATTCAGTCCGAACTCGATATTTATGGTTACATTAGACCAGCGAGTGTCAAAGAGCTGTTCGGGCCCTCGAACTACATTATCTAATCAAGTCCCTATTATCCATTGAAGACACGGAAATGCTTCAATCGTGAACGCAATCAGTCCAGTATTCATCTCGTCCTTAGTGTAAAAGTTAGGTTAGAGGATGACTGACACGGGAGGATATTTGAATCATAACATGAAATATCCACGTCCTCCGATGTATTTGGTCGGTGTAGGGGGGCTTTCTCCAGACCTGAAGGTACGACATTAGGCTTGTCAGTCGTATCACCAAAATTGGAGGGAAAGTTTCTCCAGATGTTGAGAAGGATTTCCAAACTCGGGTTTCGGTCGCTGACGTAACAAGGATGGCATTGAAATATGCGTTATTTAGGGTTAATTCCGACTATCTGAAATTGGAATGTAAAGCATAGTTATACAGGGTATCCCAGTAATTAGCCCCCCTTCCCTTATTTACTCTAATTGAGGGAAAAAAATCAGGTCAACGCTATACATCATAACTTTTTGCATAGAATTCAAAAATGACAAAATTGCGCACGTGCACTACGTGCGCGCTTTCGGAGCGAAATTGCGCCCGTTTGCGTGCACCTGAAAAATCATGTGATGGGTCATTTCTTGATGAAATTTCACGCAAAACTCAAATCCGCAATTTTATTTGAAATAACGATATTAATGTCAATTACGCGCGTGTGCGCACGTGCGCAAGGCGCAATATTGTCATTTTTTGAATTCAACACAAAAAATTATGAAGAACAGCGTTGGTTCGATTACCCCGTATAGCAATTCGTTTTTATTGTTCTGAGATTATAAGGGAGGAAAAATTGCTGTTTTTATGCTATTCGCAATTTTTTGGTAATCGACATAATTCTTCCTCTCGGACGCTATAAAATGGGTCTGGACTCACCCAGAAATCATCTCGTTACGAATCAAGGAGATGCAAGTATATGGATATATTACCACTCTGTCTGTTGCACAGATAGTGTGATAGTGAGTGCAGGGTAGATAAACTACACCAACCACCCTTAATTTTGGGGTCTGCGCCTTAACTTGACCCACTTGAGTGCGCCTTTACCTACGGCATCGCCTCCGGTTTTTTCCTATGCTCTGTGCAAAATATTTCTACTTACAAGCTAAATAAGTGTTAATTTCTTCTAGTGTAGTGTGTACCCTCCGTTTGTCGGTGTTAGTAGTTTTGCTAATAGTTTTGGATAGTGTTTTTATTAGTTTTCCGATCGAAATCAGATTTCTACTCATATCAATGGTAGGTACCGTTTTTCCCTAGAAGAACTTCAGCTTCTCGAGACTGTCATGAACTGTTAGCTCTGTTTCGCAACCTACCTTGTTCGTTTGTCGTCAAATTGGCTTCGATTCGTCCTCTTCCCAGGCAAATTTGGTTCAATTTCGACATGACTATGATCCGCCCTGTGTCCAGGCGGTTGTAGAACGGAATGGGCGACGCGTGTGCTTTTTACGCCTATCGACTGAGCGTATCGACTGAGCGTAGCCC
Source organism: Adelphocoris suturalis (assembly GCA_030762985.1). Taxonomy (NCBI): domain Eukaryota; kingdom Metazoa; phylum Arthropoda; class Insecta; order Hemiptera; family Miridae; genus Adelphocoris; species Adelphocoris suturalis. The sequence continues at coordinate 107,949,519 of CM061044.1, forward strand.
GTCTATCGCCAATCCCAAGCATCTAGATCTTTTAAACAGAAACATTATATTATACTTACAGAATTCTTAGCTTACAATTCAGTACGAAATAGAAGATATTGATGAAACGATGGGATTCGGTGGTGAATAGGTCTCTCTTCCATTAGGTAAATATCTTAATCTTGATGGGTTGCCGCCTGTCATAAAAAGCCGCCACATGGACACGCGTGCTAGATGCGCGCAGAATGGCGAAGGCTAGTCCTGAGTGGATCCATCCTCGTGCCAAACCTGGCGACTGTTCCCACCTATCACTAAATCGCTAAGCCAGCACTTCATAAAACTGACCGTTTTACGGTACAAAAAGAGCATTTGTAGAAAAGACTAGGGAATTAAATGGTGCACGTCACTGTTCACAAGCAACTAGTTCCTTCTTCAAGATCCGCCAGTATTATTCTAATACTAAGTAAAGGGTTTGCTTTGCCTTTACCATAAACGTCCATCCATGACATTCATGATAAGCAGTCCGAGAATATCATAGTACCAAGCTCGTCATGTTTGATGAGAATTTCATCCCTCTGGTCATGGCTGATTTCTTCTACTCATATACCAGCGCTGATTGTATACATGAACTGTCAGGTCTGTTTTGCAACCTACCTTGTTCATTTGTCGTCAAATTGGCTTCGATTCGCCCTCTTCCCAGACAAATTTGGTTCAATTTCGACATTACTATGATCCATCCTGTTTCCAGGCGATTGTAGAACGGAATGGGCGACGCGTGTGCTTCACGTCTATCGGATGACGACGTCGTAGGCGACAGTACTTCGTTTTGTCGGGCCCCCAGACAATCTCGGTTTAATTTCGAACTGCATAGGGTAGTATCAGGGCAATAGATTCAGTGGGTAGCGCTGCTCAAGTGGGAGCTCCCTGTCGTCTGTCGGTAAAAACTTGTGAGATTCTCTCCATTTGAAGAAAATGGGGATGAAAAGTAAATACATATTGAAAAGGGCATGATGTTCTTACCTCCAAGTTTAGGGATTCTTGTGCATCCAAATTCAATAATGAGTAGGTTTATCATGTTTATATGTACGTCATCTCCTTCATTGAAACAGAGTCGATTTCTAGTTGCAATCTGTATTGTTTGAGTTGTAATTCAGTTCGAATAGGTACAGCAAATTTAGTTGCCAAACAAGGTATAATTACAGTTATTAAACCCCACATCAATTAGAACGCCAGGCCATGTCTCGGGGTCCCGCTCTTCGTAAATTACTGTAGAAATTACTATTCATGAAGGAAATTGTCCGTCACATACAAACCAATTTGCCGAGAATATTCAACGATTTATAAGTTATTTTTTTACGGAGCTTAATCATTCGAACATGTAAACAATTAAATAGAGAGGCTTCTAAAATCAGAATAAGGAAGCTCTTTACAGCTTTCATCGATGTTTCAGCAAATATTAATGTAATTTATCAACAGTTTTCAGCATCATTTGGTGCAAAAGGTTTCAAGTGTTCTATTCCAGCGTTCTTCCTTTGAATATAGAATACTGCTAAAAAAAATAGAATATAACGATTTTCAGTCATTTTAGCAATTCAGTGATTTATTTAAGAACATTTTTTGAAATTTAGTAAATTTAATGTGTTCAAAATATGATGGCCAACAAGCGCGTCCTTTCGTTTAGAAACCTTGATTTTTTGGCGCAAGAAAGAAATTTTTATCTCAATCCTGAGGAGAGATATCGTCTGGAACGTTTTACATACTTACCGTTACAGAATGTCTCAAAATGGATTTTAATGAAGACAACTTTCAAAAATCTTGATTTTAAATTTTTTGAATCAATTGGTATAGCTTCATTTTCTACTAAAATTGCTAAAACTGGAGTGTGTTGCTGTGGAATAAAAAAAAAGTCGTAATCACTTTTTGGCGAAGTAGCTGAAGATGGGTGTATAGGAGTAGGTAAATTCAGAAGCTTGTAAACTATTAATAAGCCAACAATATTGAACGATATTACACAGTTACGATACATATATTATAACAGTCAGAAAGGGCGCATCCATTGGTACTGTGGGATCAAATCGTCCCCTTGGTGTCATCAGCTGCTCTTGACATTGTCGAAGAGTTAAGGTAAAAACTTGGGCGTGCTAATCACTTGTTCTCTGAACTGGGCCTCACATGTATCGCTAATTTGCACAAATGTACACAAGAGTTTGTACCAGTTGAGAAGGCTAGCGTATGACTTCCCATTCCATGTTAGAGTGCAGTTAGCCCAATCACTGTTGCTACCCTACTTCGAGTATGCATCGTTGGCTTTCTGCGATCTCAACGGCGACCAGATAACGTTCAGTTGCAACGACAGATTTCCAGTTACAACTGAAAATGAACTGTATTGTTAGGTTCGTTTGCAGATTGAAGTTGGATGATGGAAGATTGATTGATGGAAGAAATTAAATTTAGCAACGATGTTATTTAAAATATTGAAATATAAGAAGCCCACCTACCTGTTCGAACAATTTGTTAGTCTATCAGATGTCCATTCGATATCGACCCGACACGCCACAACCACGTTTCAAATGCCAAATCATAATACCGTACTCTACAGCCGATCATTTTTAATACAAGCCATAAATTTATACAACGATAATGCGAATATATTCAAACTGGATGAAAGTGTAGCAGTTTTTAAAAACAAGTACAAGAGCATTTTACTGGACACCTATAGAGAGCAATAATGTGTAACTTTGACGATTTTGGTGTGTACATAATATGAACTGAGAAGTTATTTATTTTTTTGTATTTTTATATCAAAAAGAATTGTATTGAAAATTGATTGTTTCGAGGATATGTAACCTATTTTTTTCGAGGGGGGATGTAAGAGAGGACCTCATGGTCCTAATCCCACCCTGGTTGTTTTAATTAACGATTCATTCATTCTTTCATCAGCGATGATTGAGTGATTCCACCATGGTGATACGATTATCAGATCACAAACGATACAAACTCAATCCCGGCACTCAAAATCGGTTTTCATTAAGTTTTGACAAAGACTTATTCAAAATATCAAACAGTTCTTTCATCTTTAATTTTGTACGAATTCCTAAAATCGAATTAACGAAAATTATATTGTTCAGTATAGAACAGCCAATCAACTTACGTTCATAAAGTCATGATAAGTCATAAGTCAATTCATAAAGGAGTTGAGGGTTAGCGAGGGTTGGCCAACAATTCCAAAACTCTTCTACGCCGACGTTCCGCTATATTTGTATAGCATCTTCAGGGCTACAGTACAACAAAGGATAACAAGTGCTATAGTCTGGCATGTAGACTATAAAGATAGCAAAACTGATATAACATAGGTACATAATGTTAACCTAATTAGTAAAATTTGTGTGTAAAATCTGATACATGAATTAATGTGGCTACTTAAAATGGAACGTATGACTAATTATGACACTGAAACTAGAAAATGTTTTAAGTAAAATAATGAATAACAAAGTAGGTAGGTACCTTAGTAGTGGAGCAGGAAAAATTTTAGGTCCTCATTGCACGTTATACAATCCTTGCTGGACACATTGTACTTGTACACTATTTTCATACATGCTAACTGGAGACTGTTTATAATAATAGAAACTTGATAATTATGATAAAAACTATTGAAGAGGATTCATAGTGCATAGAAAAATGCCACATGGGCTTGTTTGTCTGATAAAACTGATAATGGTGTTGTTGTTGCCCCAATATTCTGTCTAGCTGACTTGAAGATGGAATGATTGAAAATGGAATATAAATTAAACTGTGAGTAGAACTTCAAGTATGGTGAATAGATGACTCCTTTCTTGGAGAGAATATGAGGGTGGGGGGGGATTTCTGTGCTGGAACTGCTCTTGACATTGAATTATAAAAAGATCCCCTTTGTGCCTAATGCTTAGTGAAGGGGTTACATTCTAAGTATATTACTATATATTTGACTCAAATTTCTGGTGTACATCCTAAAATACCAGGTGTTCGGGGTCATTTGAACGTATACACTTTCTTTAATTAGTCTCTACCCCAAATTAACTTCTGAGTCAAGAATGTTAGCCTCTTCAAAATTAAAATTATGATTGAGATCTAGAGTGTGATGGGCTAGAGCACAACTGTCTTCTAGGGTGTTGATATCTTACCTATGTTTGTCAAACATTAATAATTAATGTTTAATTATTGACCAACCCTCGCTAACCCACAACTCCATTATTATACAAGTGGTCGAGAAAACTAACATAATCAATTCATAAAGTCCATGAAAGAAGGTGAAATAAAGATATGGAAGAAACAAGTACATATTTCAAATTTTCTCTTGAAAACCACTTCGGCCCGCTCCTGCTGGTAAATCCAACTATGGTTGTAGGTCATCCGAAGGGCCGCTTTTGAGTAACAACCTTAAAAATTCTTCTGGGCGGTTAAAGGAGAAGGTGCGATGGTATCCGCTTCCATCTAAATTCAATAAAACCCAGTGCCGAGCGATCAAGATACGGCTGTCGGCTAGTTGGTGCGTGGCTGGGGAAAGGCTTCAGGCGCCTTATCATTATATTCAATACACATATCCTCAAGGAGCCCACTACTTCACTTGACCCTGCCTAAACAAGACAATAGCTTCCAACTAGACGAAATTCTTTCCTTGAGGGAGTTGTGAAGGTTTGAAAAAATAGTAAGCTCTTTTTAATATTCCTATATTTATCAAAGTATAGGAGTTCAGGAACATTTTAAGCTTAGGCACACTTTCCTATCTTCATTAGTTTTTGAGATATTCAGTCTATGATTCCGTAGTATCATCCTGTGCCAAACGGAGTAATTTATAGTTTCAAAGCTCTTTTCATCTATTCTACGTAGTTTCTAATTTCAAGGTGGCTTATTTTTACTGAAGACACATTCATTAGCCTCATTTCTCCTAAGAAGAAGGCGATCCGTATTTACCCATGTCTGCGTAACTGGGGTACCTCCTGTGTGAGCAGACGAGCTTAAGGCGATTACTACTGAAATAAAGTTTTCGACTGTGTCTTATTTTCAACTGTGAAGTTTTCATGTGTTAATTTTGTTAAAAATCATTTTTTTACTTGGGAATAGAAGAAAGTTTAATTCAATGTAAAAAATGTTTAAATGAAAGTAAAAAAAGTTTAAATGAAAGTGAAAAAGGTTTAAATGAAAGTTAAAAAGGTTTAATGTAAAGTAAAAAAGTAAACCTTTTGATGATTTAAACAATCGTTGCGAAAAAGGTTTCACTAAAAGGTAAAATACTATATGATACTTATTATTACCTACCGTGAATATTACTCAACTATTACCCCGCGGCAAAAATAATAAAAAAAAATAAAAAAACTCGGCGCTCCGCGCCTCGCCAGGGGGCAAGCCCCCTGGACCCCCGGTTACCTCTATTTACATACTTCGGACGAAATTATTGAAACACAGAATGTGTTTGCGTTGTCGCGCAACCAAGTGACAACCAAACAAGCGTCATTGTTTACTATTCATTTACTATTCATGCTCATAACTCAGGTTGATGGCCACGCACTTCACAGTAGTTAACATAATATGGTTGGATAAATCAGGAGCTTCCCAACGAATGGTGAACGATTTCTGTGTGATTAAAATTGCTGAAGTTCCATTTCCCTACCAACGGCTCGGTTGTACGTGAAAATCATAAGAAAATTTACAAGCGGTTTCAATCATGTTGAGTGTGGTGTTACAATCATCTGTGTGTAAACAATTGATTCAAATAACCATGCTCATAACTCAGGTTGATGGCCACGCACTTCGCAGTAGTTAACATAATATGGTTGGATAAATCAGGAGCTTTCCAACGAATGGTGAACGATTTCTGTGCGATTAAAATTGCGGAAGTTCCATTTCCCTACCAACGGCTCGGTTGTACGTGAAAATCATAAGAAAATTTACAAGCGGTTTCAATCATGTTGAGTGTGTTGTTACAATCATCTGTGTGTAAACAATTGATTCAAATAACCATGCTCATAACTCAGGTTGATGGCCACGCACTTCGCAGTAGTTAACATAATATGGTTGGATAAATCAGGAGCTTTCCAACGAATGGTGAACGATTTCTGTGCGATTAAAATTGCGGAAGTTCCATTTCCCTACCAACGGCTCGGTTGTACGTGAAAATCATCACCGTCACACATTTCGTTACCATCCCGCGTTCCATTTTCGGCTAGTTAGTCCATGGCTAAAACACATTCTGTGTTAAAATCCACGATGACTGAGGAGTATACTCGAAAAAAATTGAGTTTCGTAGATGTAGATGAGATCCAACTATAACTTCAATCTCGTCCTCATCATCTACAAACCATGGAACTTCACCACCATCATCGAAACTATCCCTTTCCGAGCTTGACGAGCTACTAGTTGACATTTCGACGAAGAAATTCAAATAAAGAAAAGCAAACAACAGAACAAACGAAATTTTACAAGGAAAATTACAGGGAACAGGCGGCAACCAAAGCCGAAGAGAGCGTATTGTTTACTCCACGAGCTCCGAAAAATTGTGAAATGCGCATGCATTAACTACGTCCTTAGGTTCGAATTCTGACGAAAATCGGGAACTGTTGGAACTGGGTTCGCAAAACACTGCGAACGAAAAACTCGGTGTTCTGGAATTGGGCGTTCTGGGGCTGCGAACGACAAAATTCGACTGCTCTTGCTCAGAACCGTTCCAAACTGGCAGAACGCACACGGAGAACGGAGCTCTGATGTGTTGTTTTCCCAATCCTCTGCTGTGTGGGTTTCCGAATTGCGAGGCTACCTTCTTTCACACTGTATGGGGTTTATACTCGAAATTATGACGTGATCTTTTCTAATCTTCCTCAAACCTCCTTTTCACGAATTCGACTAAATTCATTCAAGCCAGTTTGCGTCAGTCAGTTATTGGAGTCACAACAGTTATCTTTTGTTTTGATCTTAAATATTTTATGTTTCTTCTTCAAGACTTCAAGGAATTTATTATTTTTGTGAGCTATGTTTAAATTGGGCGCCTTATTTTTTGTAAATCAATAAATAAACACAAATACAACCAGTGACAGCTTGGAGTGATAGCAATCAAGTCAGTTGAATGAACCTTGATAATGTTTATGTTCCACTAAAAGCCGTATCACACTTCCATTTTTTCAGCTTTTTTCTCGCATTTTTAATGCTCGACGTGAAGAAGACAAAGTGCTTTTTTTCCAAGGTCAGCTGTGAATGTTGAGGAGGAATCCGTGCAAAAACAGCGCATTCTGGCGAAATGCAGTTTTATTAAGTCTATCAGGTTAGGGCTCCTAGGGGTTTTCCATTGGATTGTTACCTTCCCAAGGGTTACGTTTTAGCATTTTTCGCGTTGAGGTAAAAATTAGAACATGTTCTAATTTTCCCAAGTGAGTTTAAAAATGCTCCGCCAGATGTGGTATGGTCGAAAAAACTGACCTTGGAAAAAAGCACTTCTTTTTCACGTTATGCATTAAAAATGCCGAGAAAATTCGGAAAAAATGCTAGTGTGATACGGTCTTAAGGTATATTTTATATTGAATTCCATGCAGCCCATGGACTCCATCCTGTTACTAGATGCAAGTAGAACCTTCTTTATGCCGTGAAAACCATAAAATCATATCTGGCCCTTCAAGGGGGGTCCAAAAAGTGCTCCGGGGAAGGGCCAGACCACACGCGTCGGCTCTCACGCACCTTTCATTGTCCTTTGGATAAGAAAAAAAAAAAGATGGTACAGCTCAGAGCCCATATAATGGTATAGCAGGGGGAACTATAGCTCCGTCATAAAAGTCTGGCCAGGGACCCATTATGTCCCGTCATCGTAATGTTTAGTGTAAATAAAGTCGCGTTTGGTCTATTGTGATCGTGTTTGGGGCGCTTCGGGACCTGCCTCTTGTGATGAGAGGTTTTTCTGACGTCTCGATTTTATTGGTTTCTACCTAACCTTTTTGCCCAATTTCTCCCTGCGAGATTCGTTTTTCGTTAGAAATCGACTCGTATAATAAAAATCCCTATCGTCAACATGACCTTATAAAATGTTTTATATGCGATTTTTCATCACATCTTTCTCTGGAGTTTGAGTAGTTACCTACATTTTGTGTACGAACATTTTTTAACGTTCGAATGTATTGCAATTCAATTTTTTTCAAGTAACAGTCTTACCAGCACAACAATCTCTCTCAATTTGAAAATAAACTATGCATAACTCGATTTTGCCACAATTTTAGATGCGATATGCTGGTTCCTAAGCAACGTAAATGGTAAACATAATGTAAACTTCATTAGTCAGGAGTTGGAATGGTTGTTAGGGTAGTATAGTCTACAAACGGTGATCCACATGAACCTACATGATCCAATTTTATAATCTTTAAAAATGTTGAAGCTCGCTTTTTGAAATTTTAAAAAATGTTTCGTGTGACAAACTCCCGTCTTTTGAACTTATCCTCTGTTGAGCTTTCAGCAAAACTATTCAGCAAAATCTGATTGATTTTTCAGGGACTGAAAACAAAAACTGTTGAAACCTACCAGCTTCTTTGTTGTCGGACTTTCGTCGTAATGTTTGTGGGTGCACAAAGTTACGATTCGGCGCTAGATTAGATGACGTTTGTACTTCTTGCTATACTTTGATGACATCATCAGGAACTGAGCGGGTTTACCTCCTTTTGCAGTCCTCTGTGAATTTAGTCGCAATATGTGCTTTCTGTATGCTGCTACAGTACATCAGGAAGTATACTGCTCACCCGCAACCTATAAATTATTGACCTATATACTTATATAAACGGGATATTAACTATTGACCCATTCGGCAAATTGAGCAGTGGCGTAGTTTAAAAAGAGGCTGGGTGGGCAAAGCCGAAAGCCCCTCCATGAATTATAGAGGACGCAGAAGTTCGTAGTATGGATACAATAAAAATTGATAATTTTACGCTTCTAACTTCAGTACCTACCTCACACCTTCAATTGAAGAATGTAATTAGTAAAACACAATTACTGCTATTATTATACGGATCCAGTTGCCCATTAACTTTAGACGCTGTTATAAATAAGAAATTCTTATTCGGTTCGTTTGTATAAGGGGGAAATCGCGTGGATATTTTACAGCTTCTCGGAGAGGAGTAAAATCACTGTCAACGAAACGGAAATATGAATACTGCAAACTGAAATCAAGTCGTTCCCCCTTTACCTTCTGGGGCTAGCCCATATGCGATTTTTCCCTAGAAAAATATCCATTGTTCAGTATCCACCAAATTCCCCTACGAACTTCCCCTACTTTTCACTGCCTACTTGATCAAGCTTGGCTGTTATCCGTATTCTTTTATTAATTTTTGATTGTTGGCATATCGTTTGTATTATACCATTTACGAATTAAATCACTTTTAAAATACTCGTAAAGAAAAAATAAATAAGTTTTTTTCCACAAAAGGTTGAAACAATCTATTGAAGCAGTAGGTATTTCTATTCTAGCCTAGCATATTGCTGGTTTGAGTTTGTTTTGTTTACAATTTGTTGTTCTTCGTTCTCGGTTTCATGCCCCGTTTTTTATTCCGCCTACTTATATAATACAATTGTGTGAAGTTGTCCAGATCAACAAGTAGCAATTGCGGATAAACCTGTAAGGGAAAAACGGCCACATATCTAAATACAGTAGAAGTCCATTAGTCCGGCATCCAACAGTCCGGAATGCCCGATAGTCCGGCATCACTCCGGAAAATTGTAAAAATTTTGGTTTTCTCCAAAGTGGTGTGTCTTTAAAGCAAATAAAAACACTCGAGAGCTATTCGGAAGTTTTCGGGATAGTTCGAAATCATACGGAAGCGCTCGGTAATGTTCGGAAACAATTAGCGGCCGGCTAGTCATTATCAACATTGTAGTAAAACCTACTCAAAATCTTGAAGAAAGTGACTCAGATGCCGAAACGAAAGAAAAGGAAAAAATCAGCTGGGCAGAAGCTGCAGAATCACTAAATAAGTTTATCCCTTTTGCTGTAGGGATGGGTATCGTTACAAAAGTATCGATATAAGGTATCGATACTGTATCGGGATGCAAGTATCGATACACCAAATATCACTTGAGCAAAATATCGATATTCATAAATATCGAGTATCGATACCACATCCACAATATTGCTTAAGAATACGTCTTTCCCAACAAAAATTTCAAACCGGAGTTTGAGTTATTTATCTTGATGGATGGAGGTCATTGTACAATAAAGTTCATGGTTGAAGATATATTATCAGGAAAAAATGATATTATTTTCATATTAAAAATTACTTAAAATACAGGGTCGTCTTCGTTCTTACTCAGCATATCATCATTTTGAGCACCGGATTTTGACGTCTTAGATGGTCTTGCTTTCGAAGTAGATGAGGTTGATGGTATTGGCTCCTTTACCTTCTCAACAATCGATGTATGATTTCTCTTCAAGATTTGTGGCGTTTCCTGATGTTTTGATGGTTTTGAAACAATGGCGACACTCTGCACTATTACCATCTTTCTTTTTGAAGTAAGCCCATATTTTGCTCGAACCAGGTTTCAACTTACCCATCCCACGTATAAATGTAACACTCAAAAAGATAATAAACCAAAACAGCACTCAGACTCGGGTCGGTAATCAATAATCAAATTCAAAACAACAGCAAACAACACTCAGTAATTGGTTATGGCAGTAAATCACTACCATGACCAATTATTATTACCAGCGCCGTTTTTATCTAGTTACCTAGTTACCATCTACCTAGTTTAGTTACTTCTAGTTTCCATCTAATGTTCTAGAGCGTGTTTGGAGCTTCGAACGTAAAACCTATTGAATTTCTTTAATATCATTAATATTTTGTTCAATATAATTTATAATATTCGTTGATTTTTTGTTGTTATTCTACATAATTTACAATATTCGTTGATTTCGATCGACTTCGAATTCGTATTGATCACGAGTATACCTACCTATCGAAATGAAACTGTATGTAGCTGTTGCCATATCGGCCATATTGCTCGATATCATTGTTATCACGGCTAAACGGAGATTGGCAATTGGCCCATAGTCAAAGAAAGAAAAATTGAATTAAGTTTGTTAGTTGTTGAGAAAAAAATTCCCGATATTTCAAAATATCGGAATGCAAGTATCGATACTCAATAATATCGAAAGGCACAGTATCGATATAAAAATATCGATATGATGTGAAAAAATATCGATATTTTGAAATATCGAGTATCGATACCCATCCCTATTTTGCTGAGGCTTGTACTAGCTACAGTGCTTCAGAAATTATTGATTTCCATATCATTAGAAATAAATTTTATACTAAACGCCAAAAGTCAAGAAAACAAAAAGACATTCGTGACTTTTTAAAATCTAAGTGAAATATGTTTTACAGTACGTGTACATATAAATTGTTTGAAATGTAAAATAAATTGTTGTATGTATTTGTAGTTTAATTATTAACCTAATTGTTCTTATAATTACCGCCCAATAGACCAGAATTTTCGGTAGTCCGGCACCGAGCCGGTCTCGAACGTGCCGGATTATCGGACTTCTACTGTATATGATTTTGCAGGCAACAAGTCGAGTGTAATAGTATATAAGCCTCGTACTTCTCAGTTCATCCGTCGGTACCTATTCGTATTTTTCGTAGTTTTCAACGTCCTGATTATTAGTTAATTGGATAGAATTTTTTTCTAAATAGTGTTACGAATGCTTTAATAATCCATAGGTAGGTTTGTGAATATGAAAGCGTACGTGATTTCAAATCATTACGAAAAACCATTGAATATCTACTTATATGAACGTTTTACAGTTTATTAAACACTCTTCGTATATTCAACAACAAATACAAGAAATGGATACCAAAACTATAAAATCCCTCCATGAGAAATGACCTAGCTACGTCACTGAGCTCAAATGAAATGTCCAATGAGCTGGATACAAAACCTTCGTGATGTAAGTCAAACTCTGGAAGAACTCACCTCCACATTCTGTTTCAAATCCAGGTGCACTACCTTTGTCCATACGACATTTTGAAAGTTAATCTCCCTCAACGTGGGTCAAGCATTAGGGCGGTTGTTATGGTCTGTCAGTTGGTTGAATAACATGACAAGGGCTAAGTAAAACGTTTTGAATCCCACCGTCTCGTAACATCACAAAAGATGGATTGAATAAGCTCTCAAAGTTTTTTTGTTGATTTTTTCTTGAAAGAGTTTTGTTGTGTGCTAATGCTTACAATCTTACGATGGATTTATTCTTACGCATCCCTTCTCCAAGAGTACCACGTAACGCTTGAGTTAGATTTTACTTTTCATTATGGCTCGTAACATTTTGTAGAATACAGGAATACTTTGAGTTCGAGTATTTCTGTACAGTATAGGGCTGATTAGTTTGTGTCTCAATTTTCATGTTTCACTGTATGACACTATTTGACTATAGGACATGATGGTCATTTCCTCCAGGACAGCATAAATGATTTGACTGAGTGGTTTAGAACCAATAACCTTTCTCTGAACATCCCTAAATAATATATAATGTCTTTGCACCGCTCACTTCACTTCATCAGCCATCCATATCGCCAGCATCCATTTAGCCAGCAGCTAAATCGCTTTGAGCAAGCAAATGACCTTGTAGTCATATTTGACACAACTCTGACGTTTTCCACACATATTGCCTTTGTGGTCTGTCGAGCAATGAGTGCTCTAGGTTATCTTAAGAGAAACACCGCTTAGTTTTACAGCATACCAGAACTTATATCATTATACTCAATAATTATAAGGCCAATAATGGAGTATTGCTCAATCGTATGATCACCATATTATCAAACTTACAAGGAGCGGCTAGATCGAGTTAAGCGGAGGTTCGTGAGATACCTGAGTTATAAATTGCGCATACCACAAGAAGAATATAGCTCCAGAACCCTAGCCGATCCCTGTGGACTCACCAGCCTTGAAGAACGTCGCCTTGTATCTGACATGTCATTCCTTTTTAATGTGTTGAACAACCGGATTGACTGTCAAGAACTCATCTCAGCTTTTCACTCCCGTAATCAACCCATTTTTCATATTCAATTCTCCACAACTAATTACCTGTATGAACAGCCTCTCAATAGAATCCCTCGTCAGGCCAACCATATACTCCAACGAAATCCAGCTTTAGACTTTTTCCATGATCAGCCATCTCGAACCTTCCGCTCAAAAATATTACGCACCACCCACCGTCCGCCCTGAAATCTCTGTCCACATAGTCTACACTCATCTCAGCTACAAGAAGTATTTGTTTGTATGATTTTTAGCTTATCTATACACACATAAACCTATATTGTTTTTTTTTTTTTTTTTTTTTTTTTTTTTTTTTCTTTTCTTCTGAAATACTGATTTTGTTTCCTCATCAAGATACTAACTTATTTTGTTAACAATTGTGTATCCCCCGTTTTGTAAATAAATAAATAAATAAATATACTCATACTTGTCCATTGCAATTGTACGTTTGTGTATCATCAAGAAACTAACGAAGTTTTCATTTTGTTTCAGCCTGCAATTGCAACGGATTTTCAACTCGGTGTATTTTCGACGAAGACCTTTGGGAGAAGACGGGACATGGAGGACACTGTATCGATTGCTCCGATAACCGTGATGGACCTAACTGCGAGAGGTGTAGAGACAACTACTACCTCAGCGATGACAATCAGTGTCTTCCCTGCTACTGTGATGAGATCGGTGAGTAATGTATATGTGTAATTGTGAACCCAAACTTAAATTTCTACGATTTAATAAAAGCAAACAAAAAAATCATACGTCCAAGACCCCGAATCAAAACATTCTGGAATTCGTTCGACTCTAAAATCTGAAAGTGCTCCCTATTCACTCCAAAACGTACGAAGGTGATTCATCTGCAATAATTTAGTCCGTCGAATCCGTGATCATGCATTTGAGTAGAAATTAAATTACATTGTAGAGTTCAAAAACTTAATAACAATTTCGTCTCAAAACCAAAATTTTGGTGTTTGACAACCTTGCCATAAGTATTTAAAACAGTTCTAAAGTGAACCAATAAGTTTTCGGCAGTCTTTATTTTTTTTTAAATCCTATAAAATTTCCTCAGTACTGGAAATCAAAGGCCTCTTTTGCCAATTAGTTCGGATTCGAGAGTCTGTATTATTGTGCTCTCAAAATTTACTTGAAGTTGCTGTTCGATTCCCGCAATTCTCTCAGAACTCGAAATATCTTGAATGTAAATTACAAAAATATTGGTGCATCAATACAGTCTCTAGGGTGAATAGGCGCGGTATAAAAAGTACTTTTAAAATAGCTTGTAGGTTTGCGAAGTAAGAAGATACATAGGTACCTCAGGTCTTATTGCCCTTGGATGGGGCCCAGGAACCTAAAACTCTCCTGGTTCGGGAGTTTACGTTCCTGCCGAATTTCAACTTGTGCTTTCTCAGGGCCAGTTCTACCAACGGGAATTTTCCTTAGATTAATCCAGGACCCTGAGTTTTTCGTCAAAACGTCGAAATGACCGTTCCACAAATGCTTGACTCTGGATTTCGATGTGATAACGCACGGATTCAGGAATCCACCTGTTGGGGCGGGTAACCCACGGATCAGCGCTGATCCGCATCTTTGTCACCGCCCGCCATCTTGTTGTGTTGGAAAATGTGTTTTACAGCTATCCAGTAGTTAGCCATTGCCAAAATATAAACCAAAATAAATATAATCTCCTGTTTCGTTGCTGTAATACCTAAAGGGAAATCTTAATGTATGAAACATTTCAACTTCAAGAAGAAATTGTCAAAATTATAGTCGAGAAACCTTAAATCCAATTACCACTTACCTTAGCAAAAAAATAACGTTTATGCACTTTGAACTTCACCAGTGTTGGGTCAACTTTGACAAATTTTTACAGGTTGTTCTTGTCGTCATTAAAGGTTGGTAAAACTGCCACTAGGTCCACAAATGATGGAGATGACGAAGGATACGCGTTTTCAAAGATTACTGATCCTGAATCCTTATTTTTGAGGAAAAACTGAGTTAGTGGCCGACTACTGAGGGGTGGCCGATAACCGATAATAGGCGACCTTACCCTACCTCGTTTGTTTCTTCATAACACGACCCCTCCGTATTTCCTGTTTCCTATTCCGTCGTGACAAAAAAGGAACAATAAATTGGTATTCGGAAGGGGATGTTTTCGTGGAATTATACCGTGACGATTCGTCGAATGACAATATGTGGGGAAAGAGTGGACCATTTGCATGAGTGGATGGGCAATTTTGACATTTTCATGTTTTTACTTTGGCACAAAACGGGGAAAATAGGTAATTTTTAGAGCTTTACCTACTTACTAAAATTTCTTTCCGATGATTTTCACTTAAAACTAGGGAAATGTAGCTCCTGCAGTTCCTTATCCAACAGAAATTGTTCACTACTCATTGGAAACATTTCAATTTATGCTAAAATCTGATGTTGCGTACACCGCCCTGAAAATAAAAGCAGCTGAGCTACACCCAAAGTTATTGATGAACTATAAAGTACAAACAATCCTCGAGGTACGAGTATAATAAATTGATTTGTTAAGTAACCAGGCTGGCTTACTACTCGGGTATTTCATTAGCCAACTGAAAAATGAAGGCCAATGTTTTAGCATGAATATGCTTTAGCCGTGACCTAACTACCGAAAAATGTCCCACGAGAGTGCAACGAAAGCATTGATGATTTCCGCTTACAACCGAGTCGTTGCTAGGGATATGATACTTCGTCGTTTTTCATCCCACAAAATTCGTTGACCATTCGTTCGAAAGCTCTCGATTTATCCAACCATACTATATTAACTACTGCGAAGTGCGTGGCCAACAAGCTGAGTTATGAGCATGGTTATATGAATAATTGTTTACACACAGGTGATCATTCTCAATTATTGATATTGTGAACATGATTGCAACCGCTTGTTAATTTCTGATGATTTGATTGAGCTGGTGTTTCGATTATGTGATTCATAGCAGGTGATCCGAATATTGCGAGAACGGTTTGATTTGTGAAGCGGTGGTTAAATCATTTTAATAGGTAATTTCTATACTTTACACTATAGGAAGCTGTAATTTCGTATGTAGCCTCTTTCTATAATAAAGTGAATGTTTACTCGCGAGTTTCTATTAGGAGATCATCATCTCACAAGAGCTCAATCGTCGTGATCATTTCTATAATAAAGTGAATGTTTACTCGCGAGTTTCTATTAGGAGATCATCATCTCACAAGAGCTCAATGGTCGTGATCATTTCTATAATAAAGTGAGAGCGAGGAGCTAAAACATGATTCCATGTTTTAGGATTGATGGCAGAATGATAAACAGAGTTCAGAGGCCGATGGGGGGTCGGGTTCAGAGAATCGACGAGGAGTGAGTCGTGTACGGCTAAAGCATATTCATGTTTTTTAATTTTAGCCGTCAGGCTCAAAGGAACTGTGGCTTTTTTTATCGTTATCCAAGGAAGCTATTCATTTTGTGCTACACGTGAAAAAGTTGTATACAACACGAAAAAATTAAATTTCCATGCATATGAGTGACTTTGGTATAAAACTCGGCAGGCCGCTTGTACTTTCTCTCCTATGAGCGAAGAGCTACATATGAGCATTGAAAATGTCTCAGTAATTTCAATGTTTTTTATTGTTTTAAATAAAATAACAATTAGAACACATAAAATAATGATTGACACACAATTACTGAATTTGCTGTAAGCCAGTCTCGACGATGCCCAATTCTTCCACGAATATGAATTCACAGTCTCATAAATGTGATTTTTATGTGCTTCGTCAGCATTCATGTTTTGTAGTTTTCTATCATTTTGCCCGAACAGTGCTTCACATGAAACTTAGTAGTGACAACTCGCACTGATTTCTCCAACCGAACATCATATGATTTATTGAATGCATGTTGCGAAAACTACCTTTTCCGTTTTTGTTTAATCATAATTAGTAGGTGTACACAATCATAACAACACCCGAGAAAAACTTTAATAACCTACCAAAACATAAGCACTTGTGCCAGAGTGTAATGTTTGCTGCCAAATTGCACTTGGCATCTTTCATTTTGATGTTGAAATGGAGATGTTTGGCATACAAAAAATACTGAATCTCCACTTTTATCAACTGATGTTCACTAATTTTTGGTCTGAGGACAGTAACTCGGATGCCGACTAATTGGTCCACGGATCGGCAAATCTAAGATTAAAAATTTATGGTGGAACAGTGAAAAAACTGACTGGCGGTTGTTATCTAGATCCTGTGTTACTAGAATCGGGAGTTGGCTCTCGTTGGTGGAACTGGCGCTTAGAGGTTGAACATAACATGAACAGGGGAGCAAGCATGATTGTCATCAATGACTGCTGTGTTAGACTGAATCCTAGTTATACATAGTTCTTGTTCTGTGAACATAACATAAATCTGTGAACATAAATGAATAGAAGAACTAGTATGACTGTCATCAATAGCTGCTGCATTTGACGGAATGCTAGTTACAAAGTTCTTGTTCCGAGAACATAACATAACGTAAATCTGTGAACATAAATCAATATAAGAACTTGTATGATTGTCATCAATGACTGCTGTGTTTGACTGAATGCTAGTTACATAGTTCTTGTTCCGTGAACATAACATAACATAAATCTGTGAACATAAATGAATAGAAGAACTTGTATGACTGTCATCTATAGCTGCTGCATTTAACTGAATGCTAGTTACATAGTTCTTGTTCCGTGAACATAACATAACATAAATCTGTGAACATAAATGAATAGAAGAACTAGTATGACTGTCATCAATAGCTGCTGCATTTGACGGAATGCTAGTTACAATGTGATTTTTATTCAGCATTACTTTATAGTTTTCACATTCTCGTCCGTCTGAAAATAACCTGTCTGGGTTCCAGGATCGAGAAGCCTTCAGTGCAGCCGAGGGGGAAAATGTGACTGCAAGCCAGGAGTTACGGGGGAGAAGTGCGACATCTGTGCAGCGGACTACTACGATTTCAGCAGCAGTGGGTGCAAAGAGTGTAACTGTCTTGTTGCGGGGTCGCTCAATAACGAACCAGTTTGCGACCAGACGATTGGCAAGTGCGACTGTAAACATAACGTCGAGGGGAAGGAGTGCTCCAGGTATGAAGGTTATTTTGATTTCTTGTGATTATTGACAATCCTTAGCCGTCAGAATGGCCACTTGCATTTTCATTATTGATTTACGGGAGTATAATATTGTAAGCACTGGTGACAGATTATCATTTATTCATTGCTTCCAAGTCTACCTACAGGGATTGCAGATGCACTGTTTTACTTTCCAAAGATGAAACAAATGTTTCTCCAAAATCAAAATTTCCACTTGCGTTTTACGTTTTAGAACCACCATCGTCTCTTGCGTGTCTGCCCATGTGCCCGTAAAACCTCGCAACATGCATAACTTCTACAGCTTTCATTCGATTTTGATAAAATTCTCAGGAAATATGCGGATAAGAGGTCTTGTTACTCAAAATTACTGCACTCTGCATATGACCGAATGTAAAAACCAAGCCTAATTTTCTAACGTTATAATAATCCGGTCACGCTCAAATTCGGTGGATAGTCGGGGAAGACGAAGAAGTCATTTCATATAAATTTCAAGACGGTCGTATCATTATTAGCTGCTGTATATGTGCGAATGTGTAATCCTTGTAACAAGCATAACATTTAAAGTTTCCGTTCGATTTTAATGAAATTCTCTGTCAATGTTTGGGTTACCCTAAGGATGGTCCCCTATCAATTTCATCACTCAACCCTACTGAAAATTTCTACTCGAAAGGGTTGTTGGAAAATGACGATGTGATTATCCCATATGAGTTTCATCACAATCGTATCATTAGTGAATACGCGAGCTCCAAAACCGTACAACAAGCATGACTGCAGCATGAGCTGCAGTTTTAATATACCTGATTTCTACCAAATTTCCAGTGATTGAATAGTTCATCATTTAAGATTATTCCAACATTTCAATAGTCGATACATTCTTGCAAAGGATGCGAGGAAGCTATGTACCACTTCCAACTTTGCAGACTATGCATGTGACCGTGCAAGGGAAAAGGGAGCTTAACTTGCCGGAGGTCAAATCTGAGTTTATATTTTTTATTTATTTCCACACTATGCTGAACCAAATCTTTTTTCTTTTTTCCGATTTTAGCGAATTTTCGTATAAAATAAAGCTATTGCAATGGCTCCGAAAATTTTAAAATCAAAATTTTCAAAACTTTTCTTCACCGAAATCTGTTTTGAGGCATTCTGAAATAATTCCTGGATTTTAACGCTTTTTTATATGTATATATATATATATATATATATATATATATATATATATATATATATATATATATATATATATATATATATATATATATGTATATATGTGTGTGTGTGTCATTCCAGACGATAACTCTCGATAGAATTGAGATAAAAACTTCGTTCTTTCGCCAAAAAATCAAGCATTTCAAAAGAAAGGATGAGTTCGTTGGACAACACTTTTTGAGCACATTAAATTGGTCAAATTTCAAAAAACGTACTAAAAAAATCACTAAAAAAGGCAAAAAACCGCTAAAAATTAACAAATTTCTATTTTTTAGCAGAATGCTACTCGAAAAAAATTAATCGAACATGAACTAGGACATTTAAAAATTTAAGCACAAAATCGTACTGAAAAATGTACTTAAATTTCATTAAAATGAGCTAAAAATCGATAGGAACACTTGAAAAAATTGTAAAAATCCACAAAATCGTTTGTTCATTGGAATATTACTGAAAAAAAGTTATTTTGCTATAAAATGTATAATAAAATTTTTATTTGTCCACAAAGTGCTCAAGTTTCAACAGAATTTAACATAAATGTAATACGACCATTTATGAAAATTCGCTCATACGATCATGCTGCATGACTGGAACTTTTTTCTATCATTTTCCAATCAAAATGTATGATTTTTCAAAGTTTGAAAAAATCGGGCCTGAAAATTGTAAACTTTTAGCAGGTTTCAGCAGACTTGCAAAACTGCAGTTTTTCGCGATTATAAATACAATGAAAAATGTAGAAAATTCGAGTTTTGATGATTGTTGGGGAAAGAGAGATAGTTTTGGGACCCAAAAAAATATTACACATCAAAAGTCATTTTTTGACCCAATCTTCGTTTTTTCGTTCTCCTGGAAAAAAAAGCCTGGGCAAGATAAGCTCCCTTTTCCCTTGCCTATATATATACATGTATATGTATATGTATATATGTATACCTATATATATATATATATATATATATATATTTTTTTTTTTTTTTTTTTTTTTCCTGCGTGTGATCCTGGAAAATAACAGACCCCTGAATGGTCTGATAGCTAAGATGTTGGGAAGTAGATATCCTGATCTGTGAAGTACGGTGATCTGTATTACGAGATACTCGTAGATTACCTGCTGGTGTTTTCTTTTTTCTCTGTGAAACTCTTAACTAATCGAGTTAAATATCATCATCTGCTTCCTCATTTCAGCTGTAAACCAGGATATTTCAACCTTGATGAAGAGAACAAGTTCGGCTGCACTCCCTGTTTCTGCTACGGTCATTCTTCTGTATGTTCGTCAGAACCGGGATACACCAAAAGTTAGTTATTTTTAATTATTTGCATTCATTACTTAATAATCTAATCGTTAATACATAGTTTCATATTCCTTACTATATCTTTTACTGAAATTATAAGTTAATTTCAGGTTACATAATCTCAATTAAGTTACCTAATGTAGATAATTTCAAAACGTTTAAATTCATTATAATCTCGATGAAACCTATTACGAGTAGTTATATCTGGGATTCACGACTCTAAACGCGTTCCTATACGTTCCAATCGCCTTCAGCGCTGATGCTGTACACTACTGCAGTAAGCCTTTTATGCCACACCAAAATTTAAAACCTTGATTAAAACGGTGTCAGGCTTTCAGGCTTGAGCTGTAACAGTGGTAAAACTGAAATCTAGCTGCGTTTTATCATTTGCTTGTATTTACTCGTAGTTTTTTGTCTGCTGAACGTTGTACATCGTTGTTTATAATATTCCATATGAGTAGTTGAATACTTGTCAAACCGGATTCATGCGCTTTTCAATCTCATACAGCCATAAATTACCTACATTCTCTCAAACATGTTGACATTGTCAATGAAATTTTATCTAGAAACGCTATTAGCGTTTTCACTTTTTTTTCCCATCGTCAGTTTTTGCAAACCATGTCTTTCTATCCGATTTAGTTTTGATAATGAGACCGTTTTATTTCCATTCCGTTCTCTTTCCATTTGTTTAGTGCTCTATGCCAGACTAAGACCGTTCGTGAAACGGGCTCTAAAACTATGTTTCTACTCACATTTTCGTGATAGAGGTGTTGTCGGCCGTGATGTTGTTCATAGTTGTATGTAGTCGGGATTCGGCCCAAGGTGAAAGAAATAATTACAAAATCTTTGTAATCATTGTAATGACGATTCGGTCACCGTTCTGTGACCATCATCAGATAAGTTGAAAACTTTGCCCGCATAGAGGACTGTGTCAAAAACAGGAGGTTTTGTAAACCTCATAAAATCGCTAGAGCCAACAAGCCAGGCTAGAGCCAAAACAATTTCATTCGGGGAAATAGTATTGAGAAACAATATTTTGGTTAGCAATTTTTAAGGGTACAACATTTTCCCTAATGTTAAACATTAGTTTCTATATATTTTTTCCTCTCTGTTTTAGCAATTGGTTTTTGTCTTATGCATCTTATTTTTGGCCCTTTGAAATTGCTAACCAAAATATTGTTTCTCAATACTATTTCCCCTAATGAAATTGTATTGGCTCTAGGCTCTAGCCTGGCTTGTTGGCTCTAGCGGTTTTATGAGGTTCCCCTTCACCTGATGGAGGTTTTCCTTCACCTGTGACTATATAAGCTGTGTCCTTGCTAATGTGTGTTCAGTTATTCTTTGTTACTGATGATGGCCTAACCGTCGAAATCGATTTAATATTGTAACTCCTTATTTTTCCGGGAAATAAACGACATTTTTTCACTAACTTCCGTTTTGAAACAGGTTTCCACAAATTCGTCGCGAGTGATTTAGTTCGTATATGGAAATTAGTTTAAACAGTAAAATCACTCCATGAAAATGAACCTAATTTTTGTTGTTTTTCGTCAGGTTTCATCGAATCTGTGTTCGCGAGAAATAGTGAGAAGTGGGGAGCGATGGAAAGAGGTGTAGAGCTGGACCCGAAGGAGGTGCGCTACAACACCAAAGCTCAAGACATCGGAGTTGAGGCTAGTGGGAGAGATCCAGTGTATTTCTTAGCCCCTGGTACGTATTATTATTTCATTTATTTTAGTACCATTATTATTGTTGAACACTTTTCTATTCAACATAATGTTTATCTTTTGCCTTCTCCCAATGACAAGAACTTTCATTTCCAACCATGGTTGAGTTTTCTTAGCATTTCTAAGAGCATGTTGTGAGTGGTGCGTTCTTGAAGTAACTCGCCCCCAGAAACTTCGTTGTTGTTATCCATAATTCTGAGTTGCTTAAAACAAAAACTTGAAGTATAAAAAAGAAATTAATCAATTTATCTGGCAAGAATTTAATGAAAAACTTTGTGTGTAGGTTCACTCAAATTTCTGCTCTGTTCTACTGATGTTCGTTATTCGTCGTCTTTCTTTCGCTCTTATTTATTGGAGAAAATTGTTTTAGCGAATGTTCAATGAAAATAAAGCTAACAAAGTATCGAAAATTTTTAACGGGTAGCCCACTCTTTTGAGATTGTCTTCCGTGGAAATTCGTTTTAAAGCAACCATATTCTAACTCAAGATTTTAACATATTAATACAGATAAATCTAAGAAATAAGATGGGAAAATTCGTTCCTCCGTTGAAAAATCAAACACAGCCTAAGAAAGAACGGAGTAGGTAATGCATTATTTTAAAAAAGGTGTTACAAAAAAATTGATTTAAAACGACGAAATTTGCTGAACATGGATGAATTCTGCTTTTGTAAATACAGGACACCAGAAAACAATTTTCCGTCATGAACCAGAATAAATTTCATGCATAAAATATGCTAAAATTTTAATAAAGATTCTAAAATGTTGCTAACAATCCTTAACAATCTTCATATTTGGTTTAATGTCTTTATTTATTTATGAACGTAATTTCCAAAAGTGAAAGGCAGGTACTTATATTGATAAATGCGCATTGATGACTATGATAAACTGAGCACATATTTTATACTGGTAATAGTAATACTAATAATGATGATGATAATAATAATAAAAGCAACTTTTATTAATGGCGATCTGAACTCTCTTGATTTCCCAAGGAACACGAATTTTAGCTTTGCTTATATTGAAAGTGTACCGGGTTATTACTTCAATTTTGTAAGTTTATAAGATTCACATTTGTTGCAGTCGACTAAACGTAAATTTCGCTGTACAAATTACCCACTTTTCGATAGATATCAAGCAGCTGAACGATTGAATGCTAAGGCAGGTATTTGATTACTTAACGAGTTTTGTTTTTTGATTTTTAGAAAAGTTCCTTGGAGACCAGAAAGCATCTTATAATCAAGAGTTGCAGTTTAAACTGAAGGTGGGAGAGTTTTCTGATCCTCCTTCACCCCACGATATTATACTGGAAGGAAATAATTTGGCAGTCAGTCAAACGATCTTCGGGAATGGCAATAGCCTGCCATCTACTCAGGTATAGAGATTGGAAGAGTCATGCATAGTTACTTACCTACTATTTGTGAAGAAGCTAATATTTCGCAGTATTAGGACATTAATTGTGCAATTACACAGCTCATGAGTGTTGTTGGCAGTTCCCTTACCTGCTTTCTACGTTAATTTATCAGAACTTTTCTATAAATTCATTTCTGAATATTGTCTACGAAATCAACCAATAATCCGATTTTGTTAATCTGCGGTCAATTTTAGCGGATTTGGGTTAAAAAAAATTAAGCTATTGCAATGGCTAAAACAATTTCGAAATCAAAATTTTCGATACTTTTCTCAATTGAAATAAGTTTTAAGGCATTCTGAAACGATTCCTAGAGTTTAACGCTTTTTCATATCTAAATATACGTTTATGTCACTCCGGAGGTTACTCTCCTTAGGATTGAGATGATAATTCCTTTCTTGCGCCAAAAAATCAAGCTTTCAAATGAAAGGTTGAGTTTGTAGGCTAGTACTTTTTGTGCTCACTACATGGCTAAAATGCCAAACCGCAACATGTTTCACTGTCAAATCATGTTTCAACGTTTATCATGTTGTTTATGTCAACATTTATACACATTTTAGAGCATCATTCTGTCCTGTATAGTTGTCAGACTCTAACATATTTCATTGCGAGCGACTTGATATTGAGTCACGTTAAGTATAAAATTGATTTTTTTATTACGAAATGTTTGTAGGATAAGGTGTACAAGTTTACCCTACATGAGCATCCGGACTTCGGGTGGATGCCTCGATTACCTGCCAGAGAGTTCATGAGTATCCTATCCAACCTGACTGCCATCAAGATAAGAGGAACATACACCGCCAGAGGTAAATACACCATATACAGTAAACGTATTTATGTGATCCTACTGTTATTATGTAATTTCTTACAAAATCAATAAATTATATTTGGGCGTTCTTAACTACTGCCCCCTATTTTCAACAAAAGATGCAATTCAAACATTCGCATTCAACATATCGCTTTCTCATTTTGAAAACAGATTTGGACTCTTCAAAACTCTTCTCTTTTTCAACTATTAGGTATCAAATGAAACATACAAAAAATTATTAACATTAATTGATAATGGGCAGGAAGTCCTTCCAAGGTGGGCAGGAAAATTGGGGGGGCAGGAGTAAAGTTTTGGCCTAGTGAAAAACTTTAGTAGTGACCCCCACTTCCAAATAGCAGAAACAGCGGGGTAATAAAATACAGGTCTGCCTGATGAAGTATATAAACACTTTGATCGAAAGCTAAGGGGTTGAAAGGCGATACCTAATAGTTAGATATGGCTGGACTTGACTGATTTCTGCTAAGGAATAGAAAGAAAACAAGTGCCATTGAGTTTATATTTGAATCTAATACCTATATTAGTTAGTTTCGGCATTGAATTCTTATCTTATTCCTTGTTTGACTATACAGGTACAGGATTTTTGGACACAGTCAAGATGGGAACAGCAATTCGCGGAGGGTCAGGCAAGCCAGCCAATTGGATTGAAAGGTGTCAGTGTCCTGAAGGATACATCGGCCAGTTCTGTGAGTCTTGCGCTGCAGGATTTCGACATGACCCTCCCGGGGGAGGTCCATTTTCGGTCTGCATTCCCTGCAACTGTAACAATCACACGGACAGCTGTGATCCTGACACAGGTTCGTCAATATTATAGATGTGCTAAACATATAAGTACCTACTTTACATTACTTGGTCCAGCTGTGATCCTAACATATGTTCGACAATATTATACAAATGCTTAACAAATGCAACAATCACACAGACAGCTGTGGTCCTGGTAAAGGTTTAGCAATACTATTGCAATACATAACAAATAACAAATAAAAACTCTATATTATACTTTGTTGACGACGTTTGATGTGGTAGTAATTTTGGTTTGATTAGGACTTACTTATCTGTCTAAATAATGAATGTTCACAGGAAGATGTATCTGCCAGCACAATACTGGAGGAATCAACTGTGAAAGATGTGCCCGTGGATACTATGGCAACGCATTAGCAGGGACGCCGAACGACTGCCAGCCCTGTCCATGTCCCAACCAAGGTGCTTGTTACCAACTGCAGGACTCCACAGTCATTTGTCTTGAATGTCCTAAGGGATATGCAGGTAAATATTTCACACAACATGGTACTCAAGATAATGCTTCTCGAATCAATACCATGCCATTAATCCATAATTCACGAATACGCTGTCTAAATTTGTGAAGGTGCGAGATGTGACCAGTGCAGTGACGGATATTTCGGAGAGGTGGACGCTAGTGGCACAAGAACATGTACAGCTTGTGAATGCAACACCAATGTGGACGTGAATGCTGTCAACAACTGCAACAGGACAACTGGCGAATGCCTAAAGTGTATATATAACACTGCTGGTTTCCATTGCGATCAGTGTTTGCCAGGTAAGACTTGGTAATATGCTTGGTAACTAACTTATGTATAGAAATAGAATGCAGATATTGAACGTACATGCATACATTTGACGAGAAAAGTATTGATTTGGTGCTGACAATTGTTATGGAATCATTTGGTTATTTATTGATATTTCTATATTTAAAATTGGTGCATTTCATTCAGGTTTCTTTGGAGATCCATTGGATGTAGAAAAAGGAGACTGTAAGCCTTGTGACTGTGATACTCGAGGTACAGAAGGAGGTGAAGACGGTGGACCATTCCTCTGTAATCAGTTAACGGGACAATGCCAGTGCAAACCCAACGTAACGGGTGCCAAATGCGATCAGTGTAAAGCAGGCCACTACAACATCGACAGTGGAAAAGTAAGAAGAATCTAAATTTTGTTTGCTCTTAGGTTATATTAGCTGGTTCAACCGTGTGTTGCACAGGTTCACTTGATTATGTGCAGATCCCCAGTTGGTTCAGTGACGTTCGAAACGCGCCCTACCCCTCTATTGTGGGTTAGATTTGAAAAAAGTAGTCTTTTGACTTGAATTAGACTAATCCAAGCATATTCGACAATCGAATCCCCAGTTTGTTCAGTAATGACAAAGATACCCCCCTCCCCTAAAATACCAACTATGGAGCAGATTTGAAAAAATGCAAGTAGCCTGTGATTTAAGTTAGAATAATCCAAAAATATTCGACAACTCAGATCCCCAGTTGGTTCAGTGACGTCCGAAACGCTATAACTCCCCCGCCCCTTCCATTGTGGGTCAGATTTGAAAATTTTGAAAAGAGTAGTCTTTGACTTGAGTTAGAGTAATCCAAACATATTCGACAATCAAATCTCCAGTTTGTTCAGTAATGACAAAGATACCCCCCTCCCGCAAAATACCTCCCATGGAGCAGATTTGAAAAAATTCAAGTAGCTTGTGATTCAAGTTAGAATAATCCAAACATATTCGACAACTCGGATCCCCAGTTGGTTCAGTGACGTCCGAAACGCTTCAACTCCCCCACCCAATCCATTGTGGGTCAGATTTGAAAAATTTGAAAAGAGTAGTCTTTGACTTGAGTTAGAGTAATCCAAACATATTCCACAGTAAAATCCCCAGTTTGTTCGGTGATGACAAAAATACCCTATTCCCTCCCTCCCCAAAAACACCTCCTAAGGGGCAGATTTGAAGATTTTCAAGTACCTAGCGTGTGATTTAAGTTAGACTAATCCAAACATATTTGGCCAATCAGATCCCCAGTTCGTTCAGTGGTGTCCAAGATACCCCATTTCTCTCTGGTTCAAATTTAAAAATTTTCTTATAGCCTATAATGTAAGTTGGAGTGGTGCAGACATTTCCGTCTACTCATATCAGTTGTCCAATGACCCCCGTAACCGTGAAAAGCTAACAAACATATGGACAGGCAGAAAGATAAAGAAAAATTGAGAAAATGGTACCAATCGTCTGCAAATAGCTTGAAACGGAAAAGAAACGCAAAATTTCATCATTCTAATCAATGTACAGACAGACATAGTTACGATTTAATTAATATAGATTTGATTTATGGCACAAACATGTCATTGTCAAAGGTCGTGGTACTCATAGAATATTCGAACATACTAGATACATGCTTAGAATGATGTGATATTTTATCACCAAGCCAGTGCTTGAATTCTACTATGACTGTTTTCTTTACCAGGGTTGTCAGCCGTGTAATTGCAATGTTACCGGTTCAACTGGGCCCAACTGCGACGATAATGGACAATGTACCTGTCGAACGGGTGTCACTGGGCCACAGTGCGATGAGTGCGAGAAAAATCAATTCGGATTTTCGTCTTCCGGATGTCAACCGTGCGATTGTGATACATTTGGATCCAGCGATCTTCAATGCAATTCTACTGGTCATTGCCCTGTGAGTATTACTAATCAACCTAAACGCTGTTCAGGTATTCATACTTTGTACAATCATCAACAATGATTTTGTTGATTTTGATATCATCGAATGCCCATCAGATAGAAAATATTTAGGTGGGCTTATTTTCGGGGTTCCAGTACCTACCTACCAATTTTTTTTCCAACAATTTATACATATGTATGAAATTATTATCAGGACAGTTGTAGGATCTTGAGAGTCGGTCAAGATAATAAAATTCAGGTCTTCAAAGCCAACGTTTCGATGTATTTATTCATCATAATCAGGGCTACAACAAGATGAGATTCCGAAAGTCTATTAATTGAACAGCTGTTGTTTGTTCAGTTGTTCAATTAATAGACTTTTGGAATCTCATCTTGTAGTCCTGATGATGATGTATAAATACATCGAAACGTTGACTTTGAAGACCTGAATTTTGTTATCCTGACCGACTCTCAAGATCCTAAAACTTTTCTAATTATCACCTAGCGGTCAAGAAACTAAACCATATTGAAATCATTATCTACACTTTAAATCTAGGAAAGTTGTCTTTGTGGCACACATCGGTTGGTACGTATAGTTATTACAAGAATATCTAGTTGTGTAGATGTTTATATGTTGACTTATTTATTCATGTTAAACTACTTTCAGTGTTTGGAGAATGTCGAAGGACGTCATTGTGATCGTTGCAAGGAGAATAAATACGACAGGAAGAGCAATTGCAAGGATTGCCCACCTTGCTATAATCTTGTCAAAGACGAAGTGGACCGTCTCAGATCAAATTTGAAGAAGCTGGACGCCATCCTCCAGAAAATTTTGATATCTCCTACTTCTCTCAATGATGAAAATTACCAATCCAAGGTAGAGGACGTGAAGGCCAAAGTTGAACAACTTCTGTATGACGCTAAACGAAACGTTGGAGGTATATATCCTTGTATGAGATTTATTGATCTAGTTTAAAGGCCGAACTTGCATCATTTTCATTCATCATCAAATTAGTAGTGCCTACATTATTAGATTAGCAGTAATTATAACTCATTCGTTTTCCTCAGTGTATAGAACCACTACATTGTTTTTATTTTCAAGATGATGTTGAGTTAGCGGAAAGCTTGGAAACATTGAAGAAGACGCTGAAGGAAATGAACCTTTCGCTGGATGAAATCACGGCCGACGCTGACAAAGCTGATCTAGTCGTCAAAGACGCCGAACGGAATGCAACAGAAATTGAAGACAAAATCAATAAAACGAAGAAAGATATTTCAGTAAGAATCGCTTGCAATACCATTTTCCAGTCCATCCTTGTAATGAAATAATTCTGTATTGTAATGATCCTATTCAGGCAACCGTCGATTACCATTCTCAGCAATCTTTCTTTTAGAAATTTCATATTGAATGTGTTTTTGCTTAATGACTTTTAAAATGTGCTTCATTTCTTTTTTGTTTATTTTTATTTTTTTTTTAAATTAGGTTGGTAACCTACTTCTATAGTTTGTTAATCTATACCCTGGACTCTTGACTAGATAAAGAATAGAGATCCTTTCTACAGTCATAGTAGGTATAGGTAAGCCCATATAGGTAAGCAGTAAAACCCATAATCTTGAATTCAATATTGTATTATCCAATGATAATTTATCGTCAAGGAGGCGGCTTACTCTTTGTTGACGATTTCTTGACACTAACTCTATTATCATCGTTACCTACCATAGAAAATGTTAAGGGAAATAATGTTTCCTCAACTAAACAAAATTTACGATTCTCTAAAGGTGGAATAGTTATAAATTTAATTCTTCCCTATGAAGCTTCTCTAAGCCAAGATGGAACGTTTGGTGATAAGTTGTCACACAATTTTGCTCACTTTAGACAAATATTTTAAGCTCGCTAATATTGTGCAACGCTGCCTGAAACTTAAACTACATATTTTTGTAAGGTGGAAGAGTGAAGGGTGGGGGGGGGGGGCACGAACGTTTTTTATTTCATTTTAAGAACATAATAAACCAATAGTCGTCCTTCTATAGGTGAATATAGAACATCGTTCTTGGTTAAAGTCGGTTAAAAATACGAAAAAGCTAGAGTACCTACTGCTTTGCTAGTTAAGCATGGTGTCTACAGGTCAAGGATTCCCGGAAAGTCACGGATTTTAATGTAGAAGTCACCGATTCGTATGGCATCGGTAACCTAATAATCATAGTATAATGCCAGTACCGTGATTCTCATAACATAAGAAAAAATCAATTGAGATTTTTGAATCTATTATATTAAATATTTTGTACATTGTATTTTTCTAGTATTCTGTAAGTATTCTTGGACTTCTGTACTTTATAAGTAGGCTAGAATCAATAAAAAAGTTATGAAGATATATTTTTATATAGGTTACTCATGATTACAGTAGGTCTACTGGTAAGTATTTTGCTACAATATTCCTAAAGAAATTAAAGCCTGTAAAAGGTCACCGATTTTCAAAATTTGGAATCCCAAAAGTCCCCAAAAAGTCCCCAATTTTTATTTTACAGATCTAGTAGACACCCTGTTGAGGTATTTTGGTCCTTCTCATATTTTTGAAAATTTTCAATATTATTTAACTTGGGGATATGATAATTTGTAAACGAAATTATATTGGTGTTGTTAATTATATTTGTAAACGAAATTATATGTGGATGATTACTTCAATTTGTAGGAAGCTCGACGTTACATTGAAACTGAAGGGAGTCGCGAGTTGGAAAGAGCGAGGAAACGCTCTCAAGAGACTGGACAAGGCAATGAGCAGATGTCACTAATTGCCCATCAGGCTCGAACAATCGTTGAAAAGTAGGTTTCTATCCATGTAATAATGTTTTTATCATTTATATCGGAAATATATTCATAATTATTCATCCCTTCGACCACTAACCTTTGTCTAATTACGATGCATTAAATTTATCACTTGCAGGCAAGTTCAGGAGGCACGAGAAACTGAAAAGGCAGCGAAGAAAGCTGTTGAAACTTGCGATGATGCTTACAAGCTGTCGTTGCTCGTTAAGGAGAAGCAGCTAAATGCGAGGTAGATTCACCATCTATCAATTCCTTCGTTTTATCTATTGATTAATTTCCAAAATCTCGAAAATGAAAAGGAAATTGTCTGCTGTCATGGAATGCATTTTCTGGGACTTCCTCAATGTATGGGTCTTGGGTCTGCACCGAAACTGAAAAATCAGAAAACTATATGATGTATTTGCGTCAGATTTATCACTCTGTCTGTAGAGAATAGCCTTCCCATTCGAACTCTTCAATCTTTAAACTGGAAGTCCATCAAGATGCATATTAAACTTACTTTTCTTAATAACTATCATCTAGAATATTGTGTTGTGTACCAAGGTACCAAAGGTATTCTTGAAAGGGCAAAACAAACTTATGCCAATAGCCGTAGAAGATCCAGTGTAGGTAGTTGAGAATTACACAGTAGGTAATTTTCACATCACTAACTACTATTTTAAGCTTTGATAACAAAGGGCATGTCCACTTTATCAAAAAACCACCCTGAGGATGTAGGCGGAAATTCGGCATGTCCTGGTATTTTCTTACTCGGACACTGCTCCCTTCCCATTTATCAGCCATACCTGAGGTGATTATCTCAACGGTATAGCTGTTAGCACAGGTTATGAGGTACCAAGTGCTATCTTGCGTTAAACCGCACCAAATCACTCGGAAGAGCTCTAGGGGAGAGCAATCAGATTCCTCTGATTGCAACTTGCAACCCTCCAGAATGAGGTGCCTTTTGATAACGTCGGCTTCCTTTGAGGAGATAAGACTATCATCCTCTTTTGTGATCACAACCTTGAGATCATTGGCTGTAGGTTTTTTGCTGACTGGTTCATCATCCTCACTTGCGCTCTTTGCGCGTTTGTCAGAGTGAGGAGCCTCCGAAGAGAGTTCCTTAATTTTCAAAGGTTCCGTGCTGAGGTGCCGAGGTGTGTTGACGGAAGGAACAGTTGCCTTAAACTGGGCAATCTTGAACCTCCGTTTGCGTAACTTCTGAGAATTTTTTGATAACCCTGCCTCAGCAATGTAGGGTTGGGAAAACAGGAACCCTAGTGGGTGATTAGTGGAACAGGAAGCACTGTGTCTATTCCCTCGAGAGAGCCAGAGGTTCGCTACCCAAGAGTGCGTTTCCGCTGGGCTGCACGCAAGGGGAGACTTCTTTGGTAGCTCCCTGTAAAGAAAGGGCTTGATTTCGCTGAATGAGGGAATGGGGTTGGGTACTGTATACGTCTTTGTCCGCCACCGCTAGTGCACTCGTGGGTGCCAAGCGAGCTTTAGAACCGGAGATATCAGTTCCCGTGCTCTTTTCTGAGGAACAGGGGTCTTTTTGTTCCCTGAGGGACCCTAGCACCCACCATGTGGCAGGGAGAAGGGATACTAGTGGCTCCCTGTCTGAAGAGAGGGGCCTTACTGTGAATTAAAATTAATAAAGGATAAAATAAATGGATAAGAGGGATAAATGGTGGGAGTGAAGTTAACATGAATGTGTTAAAAGAGAGCTAAGTAACTAAATCGTAATGATATACGCCCCGTGGAAAAGAATAACCTAAAAGAAAAGGAGACACCAAGAGGGATAAACCAAAAGATTGACGTATAAACTGAAAAAAGAAGTGAGAAGAATGATAGAAATACAGAAAGTAACAAATTATACAAGAAAGGAAATAAATTGAAATGTTACAACCTTGTAAGGTAGATTGAGTCGGAGAAGACTTTATCGTAGATTCGAGCTCGCCAAGGGCAACCGACGGAATCCAAGCCTTAAACTGTATTGAAAAATGATTAGGTAATGGATCTAATCATGTTTCATCACTGTTCCATATTTCAGTCGAGATTTAGAAGAATTGGAGAGGAAATTGACGAATGTGAAGACAGCGGTAGATACTATGCTCATTCTGGCTAATGAGACAATGGACAAGGTGAACTCGTCTTACCAGGAGGTTTCGGCTTTTGCAGTGGACATAAACAACATCCAAGACCCCAAAGTGGATGCCGCCAAGCTCGTCAGTGAATCTGAAAGGTACCACGAAGAGGTAAGTGAATGAGGAATAGCCGGCCAGATAAACGTAATTTTACATTTTAAATTTAAATTAACCTTGGTTAACTTAATTGACTTTTTAATCTAACCACACTCGCGACGAGTTGCGCGTTCTACCGAAAGTTGAAAAGGTTTGTATTCGTGATAGAAATTAACAATATATTCTCAACGATATATATTTGACATATAGGTAGCTTCAAAAACCTATAGTTTAGTTTATGGTTGTTCTTTGGATGAGGTATTGTGATTCCGGTAAGAAATTGTGGTGATTATCGGTTTTCTGTTTGCTATGTGAAGTCTTTGCTATGTAGTTATGTGAAGTTACTTGCTCATAGTTTGATTGATGAGGCCGTAGGTGAGATTTGCATAAAACTGTGATCTTCTGGCTAACTTCAAATCCAATCTTCTAAAGTAAACCATGCTTGCAGCTTAAATTAATATTAGGTATGTACATTATATATACGTAAATAACGTGTTCCAGGCTGAAAGGCTCATGAAAGAGAGCGAGGACATTGAAGACATCCATCTGAAGGACACAGGTGACGTAGATAATGCGCTGAGGAAGAGCAGCATCAAGCTGGAAGACGCCAAGCGTAAACAGCAAACTCTTGATGCTCTGCTGGCCGAAGCTGACAATGCCAGGGATAGAGCGAAACAGGCTGTTCAGCTTGGAGATAAGACGTTCAAAGATGCTCAATACACGTTAGAAATACTGCAGCGTAAGTTGAATCTCTCTTCGGGCAACTCAATAATTAGGTACCATCTACAAAGAATTTTTGACTCAGGAGATCGAACTGCGAAAATGGACAGCTCCAACAAGATTATTGTGTAGATGTGGGTTTTGAATAATTTCGTATCGATTGTTGTTCGTGTCTCTTTGAAAATAAACATTCAATGATCCTTGGAACAAATTGAGAGAGTGGTGCGCCATTCAAAAACCAAATTCGTCTTGGCGTCGTAGGTATGGAATATAATGTGGCGATTAAATTCAAACATGAATGATTACAACATAAAACAGGGGTGATGATGTTGATTGGAATAGATGTTGTAAAACTCTTTGATTCCCAGGGAACCATCCATTTTTCAGATCTTTTCAGTTATGTGTCAACACTTAAAAAATAAAGGCTCTCAATACAAATTAACTCCTTGCCTTTATTTTGCAGGCCAATAGGCGACCATATCTTTGAGTATTTGCTCGAACAAGTCTTTTCCATGGTTTCGGCGATGCCATTGCATTGCAAGCGTAGACTGGTGTGTGCCACAGTACAGTTTGTTTCGTTGCTTCACCAATCCCCAATGGCTTTCCACTGTTTGTGTGGGCCCAAGTTCAGCGTTCAATTACCGTGGTTGGTCTCGGTTTGATTCTGTATCGGTTTGAATCCGTTCATCTAGCCAGTCATGCCGTGTTGTTGTCTCCCATTTGTATATTAAGGAGTTAAGTTTTATTTTAACCGTTTTTAAAAAATGTTTACATTTAACAGAGAAGATCCCATTTTTCATATCAGGTCAATAGGTCCTTCGTAAATAATAATACCTAACGCTTTCTTACAGATTCTGACGACCAAATTCAGAAGGGAAAAGAAAATGCCATGAAGGAAATTGAACGGATTCCACAAATACAAGCTATTCTGAGAGAGGCGCAGGAAAAGACACACGAGGCTCACGAGGCATTAGCTGGAGCTGAGAACAACGCCAACAAAGCAAGTTTGACGGCTATCCATGCACAAAACGAAACTGCAGCAGCTGCTTCCAAAGTGAGTTAAGATTATACTATCTCAATACTTGTTATTAAGTAGCTACCTACTTGAATTAATTTATTTTTTGTAATTAATATATAAATATTCACTGGTCTAGCTTCAAGGAGTGTCTAGGCGACATGATGAGTAAGCAATTTCACAGTTTGAATTGTGTTGGACAGTTTAAATTATTACAAAGCCTTACATAAAAAGGTCTGTCTGTTTAGCAGATAAAATCTGTGAAAATTAGCAGAACCCAAAGAAATTTAAGTTGATACTTGTAGATAAATATGGTTTTCGGACAGAAAGGCCTTTTTTTGTGAAGTTTTCTAAGAAATCTTCAGACATAAAACAACAAGTAGATAGGTCGGTATAATTTTCAATTCAAGTTTCTAGGCAATAAAAATCTAAGCTGACCTGGGACTGTCTCAAGTCTCTCAAGACCGCCGCCCATGGCAACAAACTCACTTTGCTCTGGGTACCTGGTTGGTTGGTTGGGAACGAGGAAGCCGACCGCTTGGCTAAACAGAGGTCGGAGTCTTACCCTGTTGGCCCGGAACCCCTTTTGGGGATCACCAAGAGGTGAATATTGGCAAAACACTCCTAAGCAGAGACAAGCCAAGCGGCTAATAACCATCTCAAGAAAAATAGCTACAGCCCTTCTGTCACTGAGGCGTAAAGACCTTCGCATTATTGTGTCTCCTCACTGGCCATTGTCTGATGCGGTACCATCTCAACAAGATGGGAAAAGCCAGGACAACAGATTGTCGCCTCTGCTGCGAAGAGGTCGAAACAGCGGAGCATATCCTCTGTGATTGCCCTGCTGTTGGGTCTTTAAGATTCCGACTCTTCGGGGAGGGTCCCCCACCGACATTGCTCAGGAAATGACCGAAAAACTCATCCACTTTGTGAGAGAAAAGGCAATAAAACGGGTTCTTAAATGATATCAGGGACTTTTTGTCACTATAGACCAATAGTGGTCTCCGTCACCAGGGACTCGTAACCCCCCCCCCCCCCCCCCCCTCACCCCAAAAAAGGCAATAAAAGTAGTAAAACAGAAGTCGATGAGTTGACTGACTCAACAGTGTAATGAATCTGTCAGATGGACATTTTCTTGATTTCACTGCGAAATCTACAAACTGGTATATGTCAGCCAACTTGCTCTGTCCTCTGCTTATTAATCAATTTACGTCTTGAGAAGAATTTATGGTGCGACAAAATCTTCCGTTGAAAGTATAGGTTTCAAAAATCTGTGAAACAATACATTAGGTACTACGTTTAATTGCTGATAACAACCAGGTACATGCAGCTTCTTTGTGAACCTCTCGTATCCATATCTTTATGTTGCAAGATTTCCACCTTCTTTTAGACAGTAAGAACCTATTTGTAGGTACTAACTGATCTCTTGATAGTTTCACATAATAGACTATTGGAGCTTCCTAGCGTGTTGATAATGCCTAAGACATTTTAACCGCAATAGTTATTTAAAGCTAAAATTAACGACTTCGATTGTAACATAATTTACCAAAGATGGCAAAATAATCACGAAAGTCCTCTGCAAACAAAGAGCATGCCACCACTGCCATAAAACCACAATATCTGCGAGCAAAAGCTGTGGTGTCAAGCTTTATACTAACTGCTGGCACAGAGTGAGGTACGAGTACGGTATGTATACTGGTACGACCACAACACAGCAACTTAGAATTTGGATCTCTATCCTGGTGCTATTATTCTTCTGCTCATCAATTTTCATAAGTTGGTTCAATTATATTCGAATAAAGCGTCCTTCAAATGATTTATGGGGTTTATTCCATTCCTGTGCTAAACCCTTCGTAATTGCTCCAATGCCCAATGTACACTGCAGGGTGCATCCATGTAGCTGATAATCAGCAGCAGCAAAAATCGTGAAAACTCTTTAAACGTCTTGAATAGAGACTAACTAACACAAGAAAGTGAACATTTTCAATTTCGAATATCAGGTCCCTTTTAGGCGCTGGAGGGTTGGTTCCTTCATTCTAATTGTGGTCTGGTCAGTATTCGGTTATTGCGAGAATGAAGAACTTAACACCGAATGAAGAACGACATCATTGAGATTCACGAAGTGCAAGAAGCTAGAGTTGTCGGAGACTGGTAATTAGAATTCCCAGCCTACACTTGCTCTGCATCAGGGCACTATGTATGATGCCACAGCTCATCCATGCACTCAACAGCCACTCTGACAAACCTACATTCAATTGCCATCTGAAGAACAAGAACTCTCCAAGTCAAAAGGGATGAAGTGACGCTAGCTGCTGTTCAATTGCTGTCATGATTGGCTGCTGTAGAAAGAAATATAATTAGAAATCAGCGTCTGAGAGGCGTATCATAACTATTTATTCGCGCTTATGACACAAACCAAAGTTGTGAGGTGTGAGAAAGTAAACACTACTAAGTAATCCTGAATCACACATACAATCGTGCATCCATGTCTTTTATTAATACTCGTATGATCTAAAGTTATAAACTTTCAATTTATTCTTTCAGCAAGCTAAATTGATAAGGGAAAGAGCTGAGGAAGCCAAGAAGGACGCATCGAAATTGAAAGACAACGTAGACGTTTTGGCGACTCAAGTACAAGAGACTTCGGACAATCTATCCGACAAGTCGAAGCGTGTTGAAAAGTTCATCAATTTCACAAAAGAGGTGAGTAGTCTGTTGAGAAATTCAGTACCTACCTGTGCAAATCACCCTAACCCGCTGTTTTTGATACCGTGCCTGTATCTTATAGTTATTTTTGTGCGCTTGCCTAATCTTTCATCAATTGAATTTCATTTATATTTTTATATAGATATGATGTAAAAAAATGCTATTTCCAGCAAAAATGCGGTTTAGATTGCAAATGGTCCCCTATCCGTTTCATTGCTCACAAATCAGTACTTACTCCATTTTGCGCATGCGTAGAAGTAAAATCCATCAAGTACGATTTCCTCCTCGCTGAAATTTGGAGGGTAGGTAATCGGGAAAAGTCGATTTAATCATCAAAAATCAATTTCATCACGATCTTATCATTAGTAGGTAGTAATCTAATTTAGATTAATTTTCTGGGAATGCGGGTTAGAGTGTAGCAGTGGCGTAGCTAAGCCATTTCTTATGGAGGGGCAACAGTCGAGGATTTCATTTTATTTTATAGTTTAGCTATTAATTTCTAGTGCTTCTTGCTGAGTATACGAAGACTCTTATTAAACTGCCAAACGTTCATATAAGTAGGTAGGTGCTCAATAGCTTTTTGTAATGATCTGAAATCACAGACGCTTTCATATTCATAAACCTACCAATAGATTATTAAAGTATAATACTACTTAGAAAAAATATTATCCAAATAACTTATCAGAACGTGAAAAATTACGATAAATACGAATAAGTACCTACCAATGAATTGAGGAGCACTAGGTTCATTATACTATTATTCTAGATTTACTGCATGCAAATTCATATAGGTACCTACCTATGTGGACTTGCTGTCTTATAGGTTTATCCTCAATTGTTACTTCCGCGTGAAAATAACTTTCTCTGGACAATATAATACAATTGTATTATATAAACAGGTACTTACCTACCTACGCGAAATGGAATACAGTGCATGAAACCGAGATCAAGAAACATACAAAAATGTCAACAAACTCAAACCTGCCATATGCTAGGTTAGAATAGAAATACTGGTACACTGGATTATTTTAATCTTTTCTATTAAACTATTTCAATCACCGCTGCAGGCTTCAATTTATTGTATTCTTGCTTCATTTTATCTGGGATTTTATTCGTTAATTAATGGTATAGTACAACGGGAAACGGTTTTCAAACGAACAACCAAGCTTGATCAAGTAGGTAGTGTAAAGTAGGGGAAGTTCATAGGGGAATTGGTGGATACTGAACAATGGATATTTTTCTAGGGAAAAATCGCATATGGGCTCGCCCCAGAAGGTAGTGGGGAAAGACTTGATTTCAGTTTATAGTATCCACATTTCCGTTTTGTTGACTAGGTGATTTTACTGTGCTCCGTGGGGCTGTACAATATCCACCCCATTTTGCCCCTACACAAACGAACCTAATAACTCAAGACCGCCAGCAACCAGAATCGTATAATAATAATAATAGCAGTTGTGTTTTACTAATTAAATTCTTTAATTGAAGGTGTTACGTACTGAAGTTGAAAGCGTAAAATTATTTATTTGGCTATATCCATACAACGAAATTCTGCATCCACTATAATTTATGAAGGGGCTCTGCCCACCCTGCCCCTCCTCAAACTACGCCACTGGAGTGTAGATAGTCCCTTATCAGTTTCATAGTTCCCAAATGAGTTATTCACTCTGCGCATTCACAAACGTGATAATAATAATTTTCTTACGCCCTAGTCGTACGACCTCGCTCAAATTTCTATTATAGTTTGGAGAAAACGACTTAAGCATTCCATATCAGTTAGTACGATCATATCAGTAGTAATGCCTGCGCATTCCCAAGTGTGGAAGCCAAGCACAAGAAGCTCAATTTCCGCAGTTTTCATTCTATTTCAATGAAATTTTTAGATAATGTTTGGGTTAGGCAGTAGATGGTTCTCTTCCAATTTATTTCATTGTTCTCAAATCATTATTCTGGACAAGCGCAAACATAAATCACCTAAAGCATAATTTTCTCATTTCCCAAATGGCTGATTTTCACGTTTTACTCTAGGAACCTGCACCTTACGTGCTACACCCCATTTAGAAGAATTTATTAATTTTAATTTCCTTAAATGCTAATTTCGAGCATATTATAGATAGGTTTCTATCCAAGAGCTTATGTATATTAGGATAGAGAGAACAAGTCGTGGAGGGGGATGAAGCCACTTGAGACTCAGCCCAGTCGGGGAGTGAAACCAGATAGCCAATGAAATAACGATAGCAGCATCGATGTACGTTACTGAAATTTCAATTCGAATTCTTTTCCCTAACCGCTAAATTCATAAATATTCAATTATTTTATCTATTTCCCATGTGATTATTTAGGTCATCTGTTTTCTTCTCTCAACAACACATAAGTGTACATATTAGCTGTGTATTTATTTCTTGCATTTTACTTGTTTTTAATTTTCTAGCTCCAAACTTCACTCTTGTGATTATAATCAAACTAGGTAAAGTGGGTTAAAATAACGATTTTCCTATTAAAATCCTGTTATAATGTTATATTGCTATGGCATCCTCTAACACAGCATAGCTTCACCATCCTAGGCTCGAAATCAAGCACAATCAAAATAATTCAGTATACCACTGCTACCTTGTTGAAGATGCAGATGAAAATAATGTAATAAACTAGTAAAATGAAAATAACAGAGAAGAATAATAAAGCCTCTTTCGTTTCTATGCACGAAAATGTCAGTTTTAATTCACCTAACATAGGTAACATATTTGACTCCAACAACATCTGGAACTGAACTAAGAATGGATTCCTTAGTTTTACCGAAACCCCTTTTCTTTCTCAAGCCTCCTTAAATCATTAAAACAATATATTAGTTCTACATTTCACATTCCTGATAGTGTATTTTATTTAAATTTCCATTTTTGAGCTTTTGAATGCGATACCTACGATTTTTCATTCGATTCATTTTACGCAGGCCAAGGAGAAAGTGGCTACTGCCAGAACCAAAGCGGACGAGGTGTCCAAAGATGTCGACGGAGCATCTAACACTTTGAAGAAGATCTTGAAAGACTTGGAGGATTTGTCGGATATTGGTGAGATAATTTATTTGACTAAGTTATTATGTAACTATAAGTTGTAACTTTGAATAATTCATTAAATGTATTGTTTTTTACAATAAATACATTCGTTCATATTGGACTATGATTATTAAGGACTTCATTGATAAATGAAGATAGGTACTGTAGTTTGACATTCCTGCCATACGTTAAATTTTTAATTCCTGTTGGAATGGCGTCTTAATGACTTATAGGATTACAAGCCTGTTACCCGTGCGTTGCACGGACCCACCTGTACGGGTTTTTCAGTGCATAGACTGCTGAAAAAACCGTATCCAGACTGTGTTCGTAACTACGGAGAAATCCAAATTACAGCATAAAAGTAGTCAAATCGGGCTCGAACTGATCAGGAAAGAGT
The DNA here is from genome assembly GCA_030762985.1 of Adelphocoris suturalis. Lineage (NCBI taxonomy): Eukaryota > Metazoa > Arthropoda > Insecta > Hemiptera > Miridae > Adelphocoris > Adelphocoris suturalis. Next base: position 107,990,459 of record CM061044.1, read on the forward strand.
CCATAATTTCAATCGTAGCTTCGTTCTCAGTCGCCTTCTGATAGTTCTCGAACTCATCAGAACTGGGACAGAAAATCCCGGGGCGTTCCAAGACTTGTGGAACCGCGTTCTGCACTGAGAACAATTCAAGAACGGTAATGGTAGAGGGTACTGGCTTGATAACGGTGGGTTAACTCCTCCACGAGCCCACGGCTTATTATAAAATGGTTAACCAACTCTTCTTCGTCGAATCTTGGCATAATTTTGTCGAAAAAAATTCGAGTTTCGTGTATGTAGACGAGATCCAACTAATCGTCAATCTCGTCCTCATCGTCTACAAACCATGAAATTTCACCACCATCGTCGAGACTATCGCTTTCCGAACTTGACGAGCTACTAGGTAGGTAGTTGACATTTCGATGAAGAAACAAATGAAGAACAGCGAACAACAGAACAAAGCGAAATTTTACAGGGAGCTTGCGGCAACCAAAGCCGAAGGGGGAAAACTCCACGTTTTGCGTTTACTCCACGAGCTCCGAAAATTTGTGAAATGCGCATGCGTTAACTACGTCTTTGCGTTCGAGTTCTGACAGTTCCGAAACAAATCGGGGACTGTCAGAACCGTTCGGAAGTGTGTTCTTAAAGCTCTGCGAACGCTGAACTCGGCGCTCCTGAACAGGGCGTTCTGGCACTTCGAACGTCAAAACTAGACTGCGCTTGCCTAGAGCCGTTCCGAACTGGCAGAACGCACACTGTGAACGAAGCTCGTCTATTATTGTCCCAAACAGTCACCCTATCAAATTTCAACTCCCTAGGGTGAACTGGAGAGAATTAACCTCACTCAGCAGATCGAAATCATAAAAACCAATAGGTACACGCGCGCGAATAAAGGCCCTGAACTGAGTGTTGGCAACCATAATAAAATTTCGGGAGCCGAACAAATCGGTTTTTCGTCCCGCGCTTCGCACGAAGTATCAAACTCCTGTCCATCACCAATAATGCAACCCATGCTTCACTCGGAACACCCGTACAGCAACCCGTCAAGGCTTCTCCACTTACCTATCACGAATTTCCGCCGCTAGCAAACTTCCTGTTAGCAACCATAATAACAAAAGTTCGGGAACTAAACAAATCGGTTGCTGATGGGTAGCGCCGTTTATGAAGTAGAAGGATGTTTTGGAGGTTCAGACCAAGCCTCTGTTGTGCAACGGAACTTGCAGATCATTTTACGACCGCTCACATCAGAATCAGTCTAGCCGTTTAGCCGTCTATTGGGAACTTACATACGTACATGTATAGAAAGAAACTTTGAGTTTTATGTATAAGGATTTTCTTTTCAATTGGCAATAATTTCCGGTCATTATCGTATATATTGGCTATTAGTAGGAATCCCCTTCGTAAACGACATTTAAGATATGTAGTTGCGTTTCAACAAACAAAACTCGTGCCTAGCTTATTAAATACTGTAAACTATTATACTAAACCATAACAAGAGCCTTTCTTTGAAAACACGTCGGTGGTTGCATAAGTTTCAAACTCATTTTTTTCTGATTTACAGACGAAGATCGCTTGAATGCTCTCGAATCACGCCTTTTGGAAGTGGAACGAGAGTTTGAAAATTCGAACTTTGACGATCAAATGAATACGTTGAACAATGCGAGAATTCTTCAGGTAACTACAATATTTCAATGGCATAAAACAAGAGTGATATTGGTACCACATTTCAGTCGTATTTGTGGGTATTTCACCCATCAGATTTAATTATAAAACGTATAGATAAATATGAATTACCTACATATTAGGTATTCCTGATTTTTTCTTTGCTCGCTCCTTGAGCTAATGGGCAGGGAGCTATATGCTTGCATAATTTTTGTACTACGAATCATGAAAATTGAGTTTTGAAATGTCCGCTGGCCTATTATAGAATTGGCAATACTTAATGATTAATTAAAAAAAAAACTGGCCCCCTATTTTTACTTGGAGTTTAACAGATAAGCATTAAAGAATGTGGAACATGCTTTTACCTCTGGTATCGGTAGTAGAGTTAGTACCAAATATCAACAGTTTAGGGTAAAAAGGAGAGAATCGAGCTAATTCAGCGGATCAGGATGGAGTCCGTCATTTTATTTAACTCTTGTTGTCCCAGAGAGGTTCCCTGTCAAATTTGCTATTTCCTAGGGTGAACAGGAGATGATTTAGCTCACTCAGCTGATCTGAAAAGAGCCTATCATTTCATTCGTCTCTTGATGTCCTACAGAGGCTCCCCATCAGCATATAGCATTTTCCTTAATCACAGATTTGTGATTTTCAAAATCACATTAGGAGTCCTTATGAACAAGTTCATTTCAGATTAGCCGTTCATACAATCATAATCATTGCTACTAATTATGAATTTTCCAAAATCTGGCCGAAATTCCACTATTGCAAATAAGATAGATATACATATGTACCGACTGAATTCATTGATGTAGACATCTACCTAGGTGTTATTATGTACTTCTCTGCAACTCTACTGATTGGCAGGTTTTACTGTTATAGGCATTAATGACCACCAAAATTCTCGCTTTTACAGGATCAGCAAATCAAATCGTACGAAGAGGAAGTTGAAAAACTCAAAAAAGAAGTCGACAAAGTGAAGGCCATCCGTGAAGCTCTTCCCGACGGTTGCTTCAACCGCCCTAATCTTGAGCAGTTGTGACTTAAGCTGACCCAAGGCTGAAATCTCCTTCCATCCCTAAACCTTCTCATACCTTATTATAAATTACTATTTTTAGTCTGTGATTTCGGGTGCCAACTTGTCTTCCATCATCTCGACAGAAAACAATGCCATATCATGCTAGACATATTAATACCCGCAGTACTTAGCTTTAAGTAACTTATTAGTGCCTTACCGTTGACTTGTAATATTTATGGATTCAGTGCATACTGTTGAACACGCAGCACGTTAGCAATTTATGGTGTTTTAGTTCTTGAAAGTGCCTAATGGCTGTTGATTACTTACAACCTTAGTTCTTTCTGTAGATTTTCAACAGGTTAAATATTTACGAATACTGTGAGTAATTGGTTTGTTCGGTCAGACAGTCCTAAAGCGTTGTTCTCAAGCCAAGCCCCATTTCGTGCGTTTGGAGTGTCAAAACTGAACGTTGCCATCAGTTCGCTGTTCATTTATACAGTCCAGAACTATCCCCAACAGTTCTGGATTTTTTCCAGGACTGTTGGTCCCGCACATGCCCTATTCAGAACTTAGTCCTATCCTGGACTGTCTGTTCGAACAAACCTTAGGTAGGTATATAACATCACTATTACCTACTTGAAGTGCATTGCCTATTCCAACAGTTCCTTTGAGAGAATAAGTTTAGATCTTGCACAAGTACTGTAATCTAGATGTACCTACTCAAATGTACTCTCATCTAGCACACTCTACTCTAATCTAGCACAATCTACGCTAATCCAGACTTACATAAAATTTCTTTGAAATAGCCCTGCAGGTTTAGTACGTACAACATTCAAAATCATAAATACCAATCTAATCAAGTACAAGATTTATCACTATACCTGTGTTACGAGTATTTAATAAGGAAGTGATGTAATGAACTTCAAGTAGGAGCAAGTAACGATGAATTATTCCATTCCACATCCCACTACAAAAAACCAAATTATTTTTAGTTTGATGAAGTCCCTAGATATCATTACCTGAAACAAACGTTTTCGCATCTTCAGTGCCTATTTATATCGATAAATTCTTACTCAAACATGTTTAGCTACATGAAATGTTGAATCAATGGATCAAATGAATTCTCAAAAGTTATGGCCAATTACTGTTAGGTGCCCGGAATAATTGCTTTGACCATTGCAGAAGGTAGCAAGCACTTCGAATTTGCTCACCTAATCCTGCTGATTTTGTTTTTACATGCAAACCAAATTTATGGCGCACTTTTTTTGGCTTTTGTGTGTAAAAGTCTAGTCATTCACGTACATCAATGATTTTCTCACGGAGTATCATTGGTCTATTGCGCAATCTCTAATCCTTTTCTCATAATTTTTTTTTAATTTTCTCGGTTCGTGTCACTCAAAAATATAATCAGTCATTGTAATGTAATAGCAAGAATAAAAAGCCGGTTAAATGTAGACAATCGTTCTACACGTTACAATGAACATGCAATTTAAGCTCTTATTTCTGAATTCTTTTCGTGTTAAATGCTGTATGTAAACTCTTTAAGCGCGTCTCCTTACTTTAATTGTACCTAGTAGGTACTTTATGAGTTGTTCCTTCGGTCATGAAAAGACTACCTGTGCTATGATATTTTTATATGGAAAGATTAGGTAGGTAAGTCCCCTAATTGTTTTTGACTAAAGCTGCGTGTTCTCTTGAATGTTCATAATTAGTACGACTAAGTACCTACGTTAGCTGTTTAGCAATACTTTTCTAGAGATTTATGACATAAACCTGGGGAAATATTTTTAGAATTTTAAATGAGTAATTTCATCGAAAGTGGCTCTCTCACGCCTTTCCTTGTTGAATACCAAAGATTCACTGCCTCTAGGTGTATGAAGTGCCATGAAGTGTGATTGTTAACGCGATTGCCTTTTACTTTGTAACCTTTTCTTCAATAATTTCCAATAATACTGTTAGTTTATATTATTAATTTGTAAGAATTTATAAAGGTTTAAGAGCGACTTCCCACCTTCCCTATGTTTCCCTTTTGTAATGTAAGTTGTTTTTAATTCAATTTAATAGTTGTAAGAATTTTTTGAGTCATAATGAAGGGAAATATAAATAGCATCTAGTGTTGTACATTTCTTATTTTTAGTCTGACTATTGAATACATTTTGTGGTAAATAAAGGAACTAATTGTTTACCTTGGATAAAATAGTTTGTGTCATTAAACCCGTTAACCTTCCCTTTTCTACCAAAAATTATGTGAATTATCAATTTGAAAAATATAATCTGAAATTGGTAGGTACCTACATATTGTAAGAAAGGTCACCACAAATAATTATTTTATTATGAACACTCAAATTCACACAACTAAAATATATTCAGAACTAACTTTCGTAGACAATTTGTCTTCAAGCTCCAACTTGTTTATAATCATACCAGCACAACAATTCCACAATTCACCGTATTTGGTAGATACCTATAGAATTAACCAAAATTTCACTTGAAAAGCATTAGGTACCTATTTAATTTATGACGGGGACCGATCCTTTGGTAGATTGCTAATTTCGCCAACTCTAAATGTATTAAATTTGCAACGCTGTTTTCTCTGACCACCTGTCAATTTGCTATGGACTTAATTGAAAGGACATGTGCTGCTGATATCGTTTGCATTCAGAAAATCTGTTTTAATTCTACATTCCGATGGTATTTGGAGCTCTGGATTGAAGTGATGGCCTTTATATTTCTCGAGGTCGTTCTTCATTAATTCATAATATCCATCTTTTGATACAAATATTTAAAGTACGCGATCCTGGTGCCGATTCATCCTCACTCGAATTGGGCTGATAAACCAACTCGCGATTTCTGCTCGACTTGCAGAACTGATACGAACTAAATTACTCGCGGCGAGTTGTGGAAACCCATTTCAAAACGGAAGTTAGTGAAAAACGTTGTCTATTTCCACGAAAAATAAAGAGTTACACTGTTAAATCGATTTCGACGGTTAGGCCATAATCAGTAACAAACAATAACAATAATTTATTGTTTGTTACTGATGATGGCCTAACCGTCGAAATCGATTTAACAGTGTAACCCTTTATTTTTCGTGGAAATAGACAACGTTTTTCACTAACTTCCGTTTTGGGCTGATACTCTATAATTGGATTCTAAAGCTTCACGATCTACCATCAGTCCGCTTTCGTTCAAATTCGGAGGGTATTGGGGTACAAGTCTCGGGTCGGCGTCCTAATGATTTCGTCTATAGATGGAACTTTTACTGACTCAGAGTGCACCATCCTTATAGGAAATTTAACGCTGATTCCAAAAATGTGATCAAAAGTTAGAATTAAATGAATTAAAGTGGAGAAATTCAACTTTAAGAGTAAAAAACCCGGTTTACTTAAAGAAACCATTAAATCCATATCTCGAGAATGGATTAAAAGATACAAATATGCGGTTGAGGGCATTTCACTCCATTTTTTAGTTCACCTTATACAGACAAAACAATATATAGGTATTAAAAAGTGACCATTTCGCCTAGAGTAGTCCTTTTATTAATATTTACTTGTACCTACATATTTCGAATGTGAATATGCAGGTTACGTTAGGGAGGTAGGTACATAATTAGATAACATACATGACTTAGCATACGCTAGAATGAAAACCAGACATTCTGCGTCATGGTGGACTGCACAAGGATAAGAGAAAAATTATTTAGGTATTTCGTTTATTTTATTTATTCAGGGTAGATGCAACGATTTTTTGCTTTTAATCCCATTGAAAATGGCGTAAAATGCAGCAAATGGACTTGCAATTTGTTCTTGAATTAGGTAAGTAGTGCACTAGAATGTATGAATTAATTTTATTGCAAACACAATTTATCTAAATTACCAATATTTTGCTAAAAAAATTCCGGAAAAACATTTTTAAGCTTAAGCTTAAGCTTAAGCTTACTTTATTAAAATTTGAGCACATTTTTGAGCTCAAAAATGCTGAACGTTTACATTTTTTTTTTTTTGGATTTTTGTTATTTCCCTGTGTGTGTGGCAATTGTTGGCGATTACCTGTATTCTTCAATGTCTTTAGCAAAATTACGTTAGATAGGGAGACCCATAGAAATACTTGATTAAAACATCTGGTGCGAGGATTCACACTACTTTCCTTACTTTTATTCATTTTACATGGATTCTATCATGATGGATCACGTCTTAGAAGGGTGGGGTTGTTATTTCGATTGTTTGATTTTCAAGTATAGGACTCCATTAGTCCAGAAGTTTCTTCAGGTGGCTGTCAGTACGAGACCGATGAACACCGATGTATGACTTCCTGTATTTACTTTCCTCGCGAGTAGGAGAATGATTAATGTCTTATAACCATCCCTAAACATTGCCCCTCCCCCCCCCTCCCTAAATGGGAATTTTTTGGTATTTCTCGGCTTATTACCGCCTATACATGTTTTTCTTGACATATACACGAAATTGGTAAAATTTTCATATATAGAAGAATCTCTTGAGCCATTTCGACGAAAACTACGCTTCAAGTGAAATAGTTTGAAAATTATTTAGAAAAAGTTGTGACACTTTTAGGGCCGGTTGTGGCAGAACCCCGTTGACGCAGGGTTAGGGAACGCGAGATTAAAGTCGGGTTAATGCTCGTTAGCTGAAGCGGGAAAGGTCGTTGTGGCAGCTCAGGTTAGCGATTGCTACGTAACGCCAGATTAACAGCTGTTGGTTGTCTTGGAAACGCTATCACACCTTATCACTGCCGCTCGTTTTCAAATCATCGTTGCATGTTCATCATTATTTGACTGTTTCATTATCATTTTACCTATTCTTCACTATTATTTTACTTTGTGTGTTCGATTGTATCGAACTTTTCGGTAGGTATTGTCCGAATTTTTCGGTATTGTCCGAACTTTTCGGTTGAATTCCATTTTTCACCTACTGAAAGCGCTCTGTCGGAAGTTTTGGGAAGACAACACACCAACTCCATCTCAAGCCCTGGCGGGAAAATACGAATTTGGTTAGGGCCAAACATACTCCCCACCCCACCCCCCATTCCTGCGGAATTACAAGGTACGGGATCACAACTATACCATACTATTAAAACGTACTTTAAAAAAAGTTTTTAAACAAAACAACAGCAGTTTTTAAACAGAGAGCTGGAAAGACACAAGAGATGTGAGAAATCAGCTGTTCGTAATCCGCCATTTTAGATGGGATTGATAACATTGAATAACCAATCAAATCCCCCGTCAAGCCTCAAGGCTGCGCAGCAGATGCGCAACCGGCCGAAAATCTAGGGTTAGCGTTAAGTCAGATTCTCGGGTTACCAACCAGTAACTGAGGCTTCCACAACGACACTAATTGAAGATTTTCTCTGACCCACGTTAACTGTCGTTAACCGAGGTTGCCACAACCGGCCCTTAGTTGGTAGGTAGGTACTAATCGTAGAAAAGATGAAGCTCAGATTTCATCGATGCAGCTCCTGAAAGTAGTATGATGCAAGCCTGCACGGCTGATAGGTTTTGTGTGTCGATAACCTAAGCTTCCAAGGGGCAAAAAGCTGTTGGGAAGGAAACATGCACAAAACTCATAGCAGAAGGCATAGGTGATGAGGCGTAAAAATTTCCTTATTCCGATGGTTTGATATTTATTACCAAACAGCTTTTCTGTATAAGTCCTGCCATGATCAATCATTCGTTCATCACCTCCCACTAACAAGGAACTTTTGATTGAAATGGAGTTCGGAATTCATCGGGAACACGGGACAAAAGCAAAACAAAGTAAATGAAGCAAAAGAGTGACAAAATTTAAAAAAACCACTCGATGAGTGAAAAGAAAAAGAACTACATAGGTACTAAATATTGAATTAAGAGAGAACCACCGTGGGACTATTCTAAACAAAGTCGAATGATAAGTTAGTCAAATTTGATATCATCAGCTTGAAATAACGAGAAAAGTTTTACGCTGGCTTCGACTTTGGAGGTTAACATGATTTCGATATCCGTAGACTTCAAAAATCTAATAATTAAGTAACTACCTATCATTTTACCTTCCTTTTAATAGGAGTTATGTTTTCCAAATAACTTAGAAAACCTGGGTAGTTCCGCACATAATGATCCTATTCCACGTGTCCTAGAAAGGATTTGTTACGGATTTCAGTACCTATCGCATGGCGAATAGAAGAGGAATTAGTCACTGACTGTCAGCTGGTCACAGTGATGCCGCACATTGTAATCTATTCTACATATCTGAGAGAGGCTCTGTTACAAATTCCGGAATCGTAGAACGATTAAGGAAAGAAATTGACCTCACAGCTCACATCAGCTGATCAGGGGGATTATATTCTACGTAGCCCACAGAGACGTTCCGTCACGAATTCCAGCATTGAAGAACGATTAAGGAAAGAAATTGACCTCACATCTCACACTCAGTAGATCAGATTGTTTCACTCATTGTAATTGTATTCTATGTGTTCCATAGAAACGCAGATTTCAGCATCGTAGCGTGATTATGGAGAAAATTGTCCTCACAGATCTCACTAAGCTGATCAGGGTAGTTCCGTACATTGTAGTTGCATTCTACGTGTCCCAGAAAAGCTCCGTTACAAATTTTAGCATCGTAGGGCGATTAGGAAAGAAATTGACCTCACAGATTCACTCTTAGCTGATCAGGATGGTTCCACACATTGAATAATTTTTCATTTTACGTGTTCCAGAGAGGCTCGGTTACGAGTTTCAGCATCGCGACGATTAGAAAGGAAATTTACCTCACAGCTCCCATTCACCGGATCAGGGTGGTTCCACAGATTGTAGTACTATTCTAAGTGTTCCATAGAGAGGCTCAGTTAAAGATTTCAGCATTGTGGCGATTAAGAAAGTATGTATTTTCATACTCATAAATAATCTCTTCTAATTGGAATTAATTTCATATAATTTTAATAATTTGCATCCTTCAATTTTTGCTAAATCAGTTTTATCGCATACAAGTTCTCACATACAATATATAACATACAAGTTCCAAATCATTCTCAAAGCTTAATTATCTGCCTGTTCATCAAGATCGGAAGTACATTCAGTAATTTCTACACCATTATTCTCATTTTTATATTCTATGAAAGTGATGATTGGCGTCATAGAGTACAGAAAGAAAGACCGGGGAGGCCTCGGGTAGAATCGGGATCGTTCTGGACAGTTCGGATTATGACTGACGCTCGGGCCATGACGGTTTTCACGGGGAGACGGGCGAGCGTTCCTAGCGGTGGAGGGGGGGGGGGGGCGTCCCTATAAAAGCTTCGCTTCAAAAAATTGACCTCACAACTCCCATTCATCTGATCGCGGTGGTTCTGAAAAAACAGAAGTCATTTCAACCCTAACCTTAGTCATTCAACTTATGAAAAAATGGAGATTAAAAAAAAAATCATTTTCCGTCCAATAACCTTGATTCAGACATTATCCTTAGAGTAGAACGAAAAAATGTGAGAAATTCGATTTCGCAACCTGGACACTGGTATAACTGCCACATAGCTGGTGAACATAATCAGTCTGTCAGAAAAAACATAACACTAGCCTACGGATTTTGACATTAATATGTGTTATCGGGTCGGCAAAAATTTTGAGATTACGATTAAATGCAAGTGAGTTCAATTTCTTTCTTAGACGTCCAACGATGCTGAAATCTGTAACGGAGCCTCTCTGGAACACGTGAAATAGAACATTCAATTAGTGGAACCACTCCGATTCGCTATAGGAGTGATCTGTGAGGTCAATTTCTTTTCTAATCGTCTAACGATGCTAAAATTTGTAACAGAACTTCACTGGGACACGTAGAATGCAACTACAGCGTGCAAAACCATCCTGATCAGCTGAGTTTGAGCTGTGAGGTCAATTTATTTCCTAATCGTCCTGCAAATGCTGACGATGCCTCTCTAGGACAGGGAACTACACCCGAATCATGTTTCGACTTATTATTTTGAGATTTCTTGGGGAAAATGATAAATTTAGTTTATAGGGCATATTTGGGAGACGGGGTCAGAAAATGTGCTAAAAGCCACTTCTTACAAGATCGCAATAATAAAATACAAAAGTTGTTTCTAAAAATGTTTTTTCAGTGTGATTATGAATATAGATAGATTGATCAATATGTGAGCATAAATTCATGTAAAATTACGGTATAGTTTCCGAGCTACAGTCTGTATAACCTTAGGCAGGCCATAGTTGGGCACCCTACCTTACAACATAATAGATCAAAATACCTAACTAATTAACAGTGTATAGTATGCTTTAGTGATATTTAGGGATGGCACGTTGTCTAGTCGTTGAATTACCATCTGGTAGATTTATAATAGCGCAGTAAACGATGTGACTTTGATGTGAGTTCATTTAAGTAACGCGAAGATAATGCAAAACATGATACCAGGGGCGTGGGCTTTCTAGCGGTTACTTGGCTTCCCTCCCGTTATAATCACCTTCATAATATCTTCTGCTCGAACGAAGAATATCTTAACTATGTGTATAATCCTGTACTGAATCCCTTCTTCGTGATTTGGAACGTATGCTCACACCAGTGCAGATTCTATCTTTCGGCCGCAGGCCAAACCGTCCTGGATGACTCGAGAGAACAAAAGGTCGTTCGACGCTCTCATAGTTCCCGAAAATGGCGGTATCCCTTCACCTCTCCATCTATAAATTCATCAGAAAGTATTTATTATTTACTGCAATTGTGTGTAAGGATTGTAGTATAAACCGATGCAACTGTTTTCATGTCCCAACAATAAATTCTTTGGATAACCATACCTCAGCATTCTACTTCGTTCTCATTAAATTGTATTGAAATAAGAGAAATCTGCACCCCCCTAACAAAACTGATGACATTCATATCACCGAATTCTACTAACGTTCAAATTGAATACATACTGAAAACTTATTGGTAAGTGTGGTGAAATCCACCCCCTCTTGTCAACAGCCCTTTTCAGGGCTACCAAAAAGAGGTAGACACAACACAAAAATATTTACAAGACGTCGAGTTATAACTCCGTCAAACAAAATATTTCACCAGAGAGAAAATACTAAATTCTCTCCCAAAAGTGAAATATTAAAGAATAACACACAAGGCGACCTCCCTAAACATTTACTGGGCGAGAGAGATGCGACAAGCATCTCGAAACAAGTCGCCTTGAATGAGAAACCTCAAACAGGAAAACTCAAGGTCGTCCAGCCACCCCCGGGGACCCCGTCACAGCGACGGACGTGGGGAAACCACCTCGAAAGACCAACTCAGCTATCATACGCACAGATACTGAGAAAACAATGTGCGAACCAATGAGATTGCACAGTCGAATTTATGAAATTAAGCGGACCAACCAGGAGGCGGCAGGAGGCGGCCACCTCCCTATAAATACCCCGCTGGGAGCCCTCCAAAATTCATTCCACTCTCCGCTCTCGACGACGACACCTCTGAAGTACGAAGAATTCTACACGCTCTACGCTGACGAACCTTCTGCATTACGAGTTCATCTCAAGAACGGCTTCCTACTGCTTTCTACAAGCCCTACCTTCTCTCCACACAGATCTCGCATTGGCATCTACGAGTCCAGTGATTATTCATCCTGCTCATTGCCCAACGTAGTTCATCTGTCAGGACGCCACCCGGTACTTCTATTGATATTCTCTTTAGAACGTACGCCCGAGGGACGTTCCGAGCCGTGTCGCCCGGGTTTCGTAGCATTAAGCTCGTAACCGACCGCTGTGGGCACGCCGGTAAATTACTCTGCTCATCCGCTCTAATTTACCGTCTAAGGAAGCCTTTTTCAAGGCTACGAGGTAGGACCCTGACATACGAGCATTGGAAAGACGCTCTGTCAAGCGAGTCCACCTCCCAAACCCTCTATTTTTCACACATAGAGGCATCGAAACGAGCAAAAACTCGGTTATTTCGATGGAACGTCGGCCGTCCTATTTCCCCTTGCAAGGGGAGGCAGACGACGGCGAAGCCGGGCCGAGTAGCCCCCGTAGTGCTCCCTACCGGCTACACGGCGAATCCGCTGAACCCAGCGACAGCGCAAGGCGCGATCCTCACGTCCGGACCGCCTTCTCGCCCGACGTATTCGTTCAAGAAACGTTCGATCAAGCCTCGCCTATACAAAAGATCGAGGATACCTTTCAGACTCGCTCTGAAGCCGATCATTACGATTCGACCAAGCTGTCCGAATACCCACGATATTCGACGCAGGCCTACCCGGCCGATCCGAGTGTCAAATACACTCCAAATGCACAAAAAGCGAAGGATACTTTTCAGTACCTCAACCAAGCTCAACATATTCCCCTTTCAGATATAAATCTAAGGCCGGAATATTACAAAACGGCTCAGTACCAAACTGATCGAACCCAGCACTTGCTACGCGAGCCCAGCGCTCCACGCGGCTGCGACACGAACTATCTCCCATTTCAGTCTGCCAAGCCAGTTGACCTTGGCGGATCCGCTCACATTCCTCACGGGAATGACCCGGGGACTAACCCGCATAACCGGAATATAAATGTCCGACTTGGCCTACCTACGCCAAGTAAAACATACAAATTTTCTGATGGTTCTCGCTTACAACCAAATCGTCGCTACAGAACTGTATCTTTGCCAATTTTCATCGTACAAAAAGAGTTCGCCAGTCGTTGACAAGATCTCAATGTATGCCTAAATATTACGCTGTCTAAACTACTCCGAAAATAAAAAGCAGCTGAAATTCACCCATAGTCATTAATTAACTATTGACAACCCTATAATATAATATATACAGAATAATACAGTAAAATAACGTGATGTGGTAGTAACACTATGCTTTAGGGTGCCCGCTATTTTGAGAAAGGTGGAATTTTGATGACCTCCACTCAAAATTTGGTTTAAAATGTCAAAAAATGACCCATGAATTTTTTCAGATTTTTTGCATAACAAAAACCTACGCCGGTAGCTCGATTTTGGTTTTTGACAAACTCTTTTTTTGCCAATATCAGACTTTTGAATATAACTTTTACAAACTTCTTTGTAAAATTGTGAAACTTCGTATACTTACGTTTTTGGGGTCGCTGAACTCGAATATGCAGTCAAAACAAGTCGACAGCTACAGCTTTTAATAGACTGGAATCTCAAAATCGTCAAAAACATGTAAAAAAAATGATAATTTTTCAAAATTCATTGTAAAATTATGAAAATCCGTATTTCTAAGTGTTACTGTTAGAGTTTTCATTAAATTCAACAATAAAGAGAAAATTGTTAATATTTAATTTTTTGTTTTTATTTCATTGGTATTTAGGTCGTTAAACTCAAATTTGATGTTGAATTGTAATAGTTGGTTTTCCGGGGGCTGACTAGGGGGCCCCTCTTCCATAGCCGCCCCATCACAGAATATTCATTATGAACAGAAAAAAATGTGTTTGTTATGTATTTGACTTATTATTTTTACAAGTGTATGCCCATTACTTCTCAAAAAATTGATTTTTTTTGACAGCTAATTCGAGTTCAGCGACTCAAAAAACATAAGAATACGAATTCATATAATTTTACAATGAATTTTGAAAAATTGTCATTTTTTGACATGGTTTTGACGATTTTGATATTCCAAACGATCAAAAGTTGTTGCTGCCGACTTGTTTTGACTGCATATTCGAGTTCAGCGACCCCAAATCGGAAGTATACGAAGTTTCACAATTTTACGAGTTTGTAAAAGTTATATTCAAATGTCTGATATTGGCAAAAAAAGAGTATTTCAAAAACCAAAATCGAGCTACCGGCGTAGGTTTTTGTTATGCAAAAAATCTGAAAAAATGCAGGGGTCATTTCTTGACATTTTAGATCAAATTTTGGGTGGCGGTCATCAAAATTCCACCTTTCTCAAAATAGCGGTCACCCTACTATGCTTACTATGAAGGCGAATGTGGTAACCGCAACATGAAAATGTCTCCTGGAATTTTTTTTCCCAATAAATTGGTCGTTTAATCGTAGAATCGAATTCTTTGTTATTCAGTGCGCAGTTACAAGATTTAGCTGGTTCTGAAGGTAATTTGGCTGTGTTGAACCCCAATTAGGTTCAAGGGCGCGCACCTGAACTCAAATGACGCGACCTGACCAAGCATCCCATTACCTGTGTCATCTCCTGTCTGAGATCTCCATTTCCCATTCTTCCTTTTTTTCAGTCGTCTTTGTTGTTTTGCCGTCAGACACGGCTCGGCAGAATTAACCACAGATTAGTTTTTCTCCTTCGGAACAGGATCCTCTTTGGACCAGTTCTCGTAGTCATCCGTCTGCTCTCCGTTTCAAAACAAAGGTCCCATGCCCTTTGAAATGTTAGTTATTGCTAGAGGATCGAGTCACGAAATCACTTATTGGGATCTTAGGGTGAACGACTTTCAGATGAACACATTTGTTTGCCTGTGTCTTACTATTTCAGAATCAGAAAGATGTTCAGGAAAGGTACCACACTTATAAGTTAACTTTGTAAAGTTTAACTTGGAACTCAAGTGAATGTTGGTACTAAAAGGTTCGCTGTAGCGTGCTCTTAGCCTTTAGTTGGGTTGCGCTACCTCAGAAACAAATCACATTTTTCGTATACCCTCGCAATCAAGTCGATGCTTACTTGGAATTGTACAGCTAAAGACCAAGGGAGAATAACGATACATGTCCATGCAAGCTGATTTTGAGGAAAATAGATTTTAATATTTAAAACGTTTTGGCAGCAAGGGTACTACTAAAAACCATGAAAATAAAATATAGAGAAATGTAAAATGTATTTTTTCGTTCATGAAAAATATTGTATTTCAAATTTAACAAATTTTCATTGATAAAAAAATTTATAGATGAGAAAAGGAGAGAACAACAATAATTTTTCCCTCAAAAATCGTCGCCAAAGAGCGTTTCATCATTACTACTGCAGCTCTCTGCTTCTTGATCATACGGTGTTTGTTTTTTCCATCCATTTTACTTTGCTTTTCCTTTGGCGATTCCAAAATTTTGAGATTTTCATAACACTCTTTTAACTACTATTCT
Source organism: Adelphocoris suturalis (assembly GCA_030762985.1). Taxonomy (NCBI): domain Eukaryota; kingdom Metazoa; phylum Arthropoda; class Insecta; order Hemiptera; family Miridae; genus Adelphocoris; species Adelphocoris suturalis. The sequence continues at coordinate 108,006,131 of CM061044.1, forward strand.
TTTCCAAAAACGTTTTCAAAAACTGCAAATTTCAGTGTTCAACTGCTTTAATGGGAACACTCGCGTTGTACAGTCTTTTTGGGGACGATTTCTTGTGGATTATTTTTTGTAGGGGGCCGAGATTTATTTACCTTCACTAGTGAAGGTTTATTTTTCCATCGTGAAGTCTTGAGAAAAGGTGAATTTTTTCTTCGTTGTGATTTCGGTGGTGAATGTTGCTGTGAAGTATAATTGCAGAAAAAGGTGTTGTAGAACGAAACGTATGGCTTGTAATTACAGATCTCCAATACTCTTCTTGGGAGAAGTAGGAGATTGGCACTTTTTTTGGATACAACCTAGAAAAATGCTCCATCCAATTTAAAAAGTCAACTTCTTTGCCAAAATCTGTATGAATTGGAATGGACGTGGTTTCACTCTGCTCTCACGAATCACATCACGCCAGTCTTCAGGCACTTCTGTACAAGTTTTTTTCGTTAATTAGGCTCATGTCTCTATCACATTCTAGATAGTAAATAAAGTAAAAGTAAAGCCACAAGAAATAATATGAAAAACGGGATGGAATAATGTGAATAACAGAAAGGGAATGATGCAATCGTAAGTTACCTACAGAAGCGCGGGCGCCTGGACAACAACCATTCTTCCCCAGCACAGTGAAACTGTTATGGGTTATATCTCTCTAATAAACTGCTTTTCCCTCGTGATCACGACAACAATGATTATTACTCTTAAAAAGACTACAGATGGCACTTCTAACTTATTTTTAGTTAAAAGTGGACAAAAACCGTTTTTCCCCCTTGATCTTCAACTATATTGCTAATTTTTACACAATTAAAAGGCCCACGAGGCTTATGTGTATACATTTTTTTTTTGTCAAATAAATAAAAAATAGATCTCCTTCTAATATTTCACTTCTTCGAATTTATTACGTACTTTAGTCGATATTTCGGCTTCTAGTCATTGATTCATCGTCGTTTGTCTCTAGTCGATAATTTTATACGCCAATGTCTCAAAATGTGTGGTTGCTAAACTGCACACTCAACTCGGTGGAGGTTTCTCCTTCTTATTATTTATTTATTTAATGTATTTGAACATGTATGTTCCTTTCATTCGAGTATGCTTTACAAAAAATACGTAATTGAAACAGTTGTAGTGTAAACATCATTAACGTAATGTTTTCAATACCCAGTTGAATCAACTATAGGTAAGCGTAGAAAATTTAGAAATTGTTCGTGGTGTCCAGTTACATGATTTACTCACAATTAATGATAATCCATTTGGTTTTTCGTAGAAATTTCAAATATTTTATAAATTACACATTAATATAACATTCATTATTAATTCGGCTTATTCTCTTTACCTTATAAATATTGGAAACAACAATAAAATAAAACGCACAATGAACTTCATAAATAATTTCAAAAACATTCAAGTAGTTAACATAGGCAGTACCAGAATATATAAGCGAGTTAATCCTTCTGTCAAACAAACATAAATTTCTCAGTTTGCTAACTTCACATTGGAAGAAATATAGCCTTTTTATGTCGAATTCATTTGGTACTAATACAAAATTTATCAAGTTTCCGGAACCCCCCACCAAGTCCGAGATATACCTTTTCCTGATCCAGTTATGCATAGGACACTCAAATAGAACATGAAATAAGTTTTCAAGAATAGCTGTGTCATAGGCTGTACATACAGTATTTGGAGAAATTTTGTAATTATAATTCCTAATTCTAATTGTAAAATGGTGTTTACTTGCCAATCTTATTTGTCCAAATAACTTTTTAAATTGAAAAGAGACAGTATGGTACCTAATTCAAATAATCGTTAAATCCATCCTACGCTATCCCAAGACAATAGTAATCACTATAGGAGCCAGAAAATACCGCATTAACATCTTTATTTTTAAAAAGATTTCAGCATCCTCTACACATTTATGAGTGAGCATTTTGAGATTTTCACAATCCAAAGTTAGTACTTGTTCCACTCCATATTTTATAAGAAGTTCCTTAAGTTGAGTTCTCCTTATTAAGGGTTCATTCCATCGACTCAAACCTCAATAGCATCTAGACCTCAAGAAATTCATCAAACTTGGATGTTTTAGAGAGAAATGTTAACTTCAAAATACCCGCCTTCTGACGTTTTAGGGTGTTACCTTTTTGCCCTACTTTGCATGTTGGGTGTCCTCCATTCAAGAATGGCTGGTTCTTGTGGTTTTCGAGACGGCGAAGACTCAGCTGTAACTGTATCTTAGACCCAGCCCAAGTCGAGGAACCAGTTTTTCGCTAATTCGCCACCCCCCGCGCCACAGCTGCCAGCTCCACGTGGGCGGAATATTTTACGACCTGCACGAGCACTTAATACTGTTGACCCCGTCGCGTTCTCTAATAAATCATGACGGATCGAAGCTGTTGCAGCCCTTCTTTTCCCTGATCTCATCGCAGATTTTTCACAGGTTCATAAGTCATCTGTGATCTCTTGGCTCATTAGCCGGTTACAAGTTTATTACCGAGAATGAAGTTTTCAAAGTGTCTCCGCCATGTTCCTCACTCACATAACACAATACATATATCACAAGTTTACAATGAAATAATCTAGAAACTATTGGAAAAAATGTTGATTTCAGGAGTTGGGACCCCGGAAAAAATTAAAAAATCTATGAGTTTTTTGTTTCATTTACTTTGGTACATCAACTGGTGGCAAACATAAGAATTTTTATTCTTGTAGCTATAAGTAGCAGCTAGGATCGTTGGTAGTACGTTGTATCGTAACGGAAAAACTATAATAATTATCTATCCTAGTAAAATTTACCATTTCAAACACGTTCTTCCGTAAAAAATTGTCTAGGTTGGTACCAGCTTGGAGGTTCCATAAGCCTTGGTGGCTCCTTGTTTGACTGATGCATTCCTGGAAATGGAAACATTGATGTCCAGTATATCTGAAGAGAACAAGTCCCCTATGTACGAAACAGGTTACGCAGCACTAATAAAACCACCAATAGTGATCATCCCAAATTTCAACAGCACAACTACCTATAGAGAAGCGGAACACGCACCGATGGAGATATACCATCCCACCATTTTGTGGAATGTTATTCACCGATGGCTGAAGAACAAAAAGTGGCGCAGGATGTTCAATATTTGATTGGAATACTAGCCTTGCAAAACCATTCAAAGTCAACAACAAGGCTTCAGTTTATTCAACAGAGCTCATTGCTGTGGTCTAAGCACTCGAGTACGTCGAGCAGTTGGTCGTTCCACCGAAAACTGTGCTGATTGTGTCAGACTCGAAGAGCGTCATACAGGCCTTACAAAGTGGCAACATAAAAGCGAAGACTTCCTATTTAATTTGTCAGCTAAAGCGACATATTTTCACTCTATCCCATTCCGAAGTTGTAGTAAAATTTGTGTGGGTTAAAGCGCATATTGGAGTGCGGGGAAATGAGGAGGCCGATAGAGCAGCGAAGCGAGGTTGCCATTCTGGTGAGGAGTGCGATTTCTTGCTGCCGTACACCGACTTGATCGGATTACTTCGAGCATCCCTCGAGAGACAGTGGCAGGGATTTCATGATGGACATCCAGCAGGAAGTGGATATCGTCGCATGTTCCCGGAGGTTCGAAGAAGGCCATGGTATGCCCAAGCAGCTGGACAGGATAAACGATTTTACACTATTTTTATCCCGATTACACACTAGATATGGAGTATGTAATGCATATTTACATAAGCTACATCCGCAGACCTCGGAAAATTGTGTCTTGTGTGGAGAGAAGGACGACCTCAAACACGTGCTATTAAATTGTAGAAAATTTGACAGGCAGAGTTGTTTGATTGGCTCCACGCGGCTGCGACACGAACTATCTCCCATTTCAGTCTGCCAAGCCAGTTGACCTTGGCGGATCCGCTCACATTCCTCACGGGAATGACCCGGGGACTAACCCGCATAACCGGAATATAAATGTCCGACTTGGCCTACCTACGCCAAGTAAAACATATCTAAATCCACTACAAATGGTGACCCCGCCTTTGAACAGGCTTAACACGGAGCATTTCGTTCCCTCTTATGAAGCTAGTGGATTTCAGGGAACCACTGCGGGCGTGCGACCCCCGCCGGGCCTCTACGCCCCACATCTCACGCAACATCCCTCTACACAAAGTGGCTTTCAAGCACTTTTAGAGGAGATGGGAGATTATCAAAAACCAATCTTCCAAAAGAAAAATATCGATCGTGCACTCGCCGAGTTCGATCAATACTGCGTGCGAAAACACCTGAGAACGCAGAACGAATGTTTCTCAGCTATATACAAGTGGGTACCAGAAGAAATGAGGGAAGCTATAGACTCAGCTTACCTCACGGCACCCCACGCACCTTATGAAGAGGCCAAACAGCGCCTCCAGCGAGAATATGGGTTGTCCTTACAGGACAGGCTCCTCGCACTCGAGGACCCCGCATCTCTCGCCAAAAAACCCAGCACCAAGTACCACGAAATGTACTCTAAAGCTGTTGGGTATTTTTCGGAAGCTCTGATCACTCAAAAGTGGATCGAGACTCTACCCATCGAAGCACGAGGTATGGTCGCAGCTCAGCCTACCACGACCGCCCGGCTCGACCTAGCTGATACGCTACACGCGTACAAAACAGAGAATACTTCTCTGAACATACGAGGAGTAGAATCTACTCCGAAACCCATGAATACTGGTTTCAAAAAGGCCCTCTCGAAACAAGCTGAGTTCAAACCCCAACCAGTGGAGAGTAAGCCTCACAAACCGACGGCCTATGTCTGTCGAAACCACGCACGTTTCAGTAACGAAACTCGCAAATGTGCAGACCCAGAACACTGCACTTGGAAGACAAACACTGCTTCCAAAACTAACAGAAAGGCAGCGACTATAAGCCAGCCTAAAACCCGGGTTTCTACCGAAAATACTCAGAGGTCGGTACAAGAAAGTACCGTTCCAACCTCCGACGCAGAGAGTTCGGAAAACGAATAACTGCCAGTGTATCTGAGCCTATACGCCGGCAGTCTACTGAGTATAAAAGGCTCTTTTTCAAGTGCAAACTAAATGGCACTGAATTTCTCATTGACACGGGAGCAGAAGTGAACATTCTGCCCCACAATGTCACAAAAAAATTGGGCTTGAAAATTCTTAAGTCCAACGTTAAGCTCACAGCAGCTAACGGAGCCCCTATAGACACACTAGGGCGAGCTGACACAACAATTAACATCGGCCTCGGGGACATGACCACCGAGTTTATGATCACGAAAGTTGATCTAGCGATCCTAGGTATTCCATTCCTCGAGTCGTGGGATATCGGAATACGGGTCAAACACAAGTACATTTATAAAGATAAAATAAAGTGCTATGCCGATCAAAAAATAGCTGCAGTCATGAACAAAAAGTTCACTGACGAACAAATAGCAGCTACTATCCCTCATCGTGACAATACCCCTCAACCAGAGGACGTGCAAATCACGGAGGACGAAAACATTCGCTCTATCATTAACAAATACAATGATAAAATGAGCAAAATTCAAGGTAAATGGAAAAACAACGGGGTTTACCATCGTATAACCACGGAAGGAACACCAGTACACTTCCGAGCAAGACCCATGGCGGGCGAAAAACGGGCTCAAGTCAAAAGTACTTTTGACAAAATGCTTTCAGAAGGCATAATTGCACCATCGGATTCCGAATGGGCATCCCCGTTACACTGTGTGCCAAAAAAAGACGGGTCATGGAGAATCACCGGCGACTACCGTTTCCTCAACGCGAAAACGAAGAAAGACGCCTACCCTCCTCCTCACATTCGCTCTTTCCAAGCGAATTTACATGATACGCAAATCTATTCGACAATAGATTTAAAATCAGCGTATTATCATATTCCGATGCACCCAGATGACGCTCATAAAACTGCAATTATTACACCTTTCGGTCTTTATGAGTTTAAGAAAATGAGCATGGGTTTGGCCGGAGCGGCTCAAACATGGCAAAGATACATGGACAGCATCATGCGAAAATTTGATTTCGCATTTGTATACCTAGATGACATCCTGGTGGCTTCTAAAAATTATAACGAACACATGAACCACCTCAGACAAATTTTTGACAAACTAGGGGAACACGGACTTCGAGTAGGTTTTGATAAATGCATTTTTTCAAAACCTACCGTCGATTTCCTAGGTTTCACTATCTCGAAGGAAGGGATAATTCCTAAACGAGATAAAATAGAAGCCATAGAACAATTTCCTAGGCCAGTAGACGTACGAAGTCTACGCAGATTCCTAGGTATGTGTGGTTTCTACCGAGCATGCTCAAGCAAATTCGCTCACACGGCACAACCTCTGTATGACTCCATTCAGTCAAACAAAAAAAATGACAGAACACCTATCGAATGGACATCAGAGAGAGAAAAAGCTTTCAACAGCTTAAAACAAGCAATGATCAAAGCAACATTGCATAACATTGCTCACCCACACCCTACGGCAGAGTGGAGATTAGTCTGTGACGCATCCGACACACACATCGGAGCGGCACTAGAACAAGAAATTACAGACAAACATGGCCCGAAATCGTACCAACCGTTGGGATTTTTCAGTAAAGAAATTCCAGAACAATGGAAGAACAAAGCATCGTTCGACAAAGAAATGTTCGCCGTTTACCAAGCGTGCATTCACTGGCACAATGACTTGGACGGCAGATCTTTCCATATTTGTTCGGATCACAAGCCTCTGCTAGGCACGATGCTTAAGAAAAATGCACATTTTTCTAAAATGAGATTAAGATGGCTAACATACATCTCTCAAATGACGAGTGACATTCGTCATATTTCCGGAGAGAGCAACGTCGTCGCCGACGCACTCTCCAGACCCTTCGATCCGGTTGAAATTCAAACGAAATCGATTTCAACCCAGACGGACGAGGGTCCACCCATAGCCGAAATTTCGAAAATTACGGCTGCAATAGAATGCAATCTTCTACTGCACATTTCAAATTCACAAATTCGTTCTCCCCCTACAGCGGAGGACAAATTGAAACTCACACGAGTTGAATTCTCTCAAGGAGAAATTTGGTGTAACCTAGACCTAGGACACCCTAGACCTTATATTCCAAACGAAATAAGGGAAGAAATAATAAGCCAAATTCACAATTTGGGACACCCAGGTATACACTCTACAGTGTATAAAGTTAAACAAAGATATTTTTGGCACGGACTCCGTGCAGATGTCTCCAACTGGGTCCGAGCGTGCGAAACTTGCCAACGAGCAAAAATCACGCGCTCCGTGAAGCTCCCTTACTCCGAATTTGAAACGGCAAACAAATTTTCACACGTACACGTTGATATTACCGGACCCTTACCTTTAGCTGAAGGAGGGAAACGTTACATTTTAATGATGGTTGATAGAGCAACGGGTTGGCTAGAGGCAGTCCCTCTTAACAACATCGAAACAACCACAATCACAAACGCCTTTATCAATATTTGGGTAGCTTCAAAGGGCGTACCTAAATACATCACAAGTGATCAGGGCACGCAATTTGAATCAGATCTGTTCAATTCCATTATGGAACGTCTCGGAGTAAAACATACTCACACGTTACCATACAAACCATCAACAAACGGAATGGTAGAACGCAGAAATAGATCTTTGAAAGAGGCTCTCAAAGCACAAAACGAAAATTGGCTCGACGCACTTCCAAAAGTTCTACTCGCCATGCGTACGGCAGTAGACCCAGTGACCGAAACTACGCCTTTCCAAAAAGTTTACGGAATTGACGTACCACTCCCAGGAGACATTTTCGTAACTTCTACGAACCTTTCGGAACCTCTTTTCTTCCGGCCTACGCATATTAAACATAATAATACGAAATATGCCGTAAACATGCCCAAAAATTTGGATACATGTACTCATGTCTATATCAGAGTGCCCACACAGCTCACCTCTCTGCAATGTCCTTACACGGGACCATTCAAAGTGGTTAAAAGAGATAAGTTTTCGGTTACAGTGCAAATTGGCGAACATACTAAAAAAGTTCCCAAACAGCAAATAAAACCAGCTTATACTCTACACTCGGACGAAGCTGTATCACAAGGACAATCTGTGTCACAAAATCAGGCAGAAAGTAAGGAGAAAACTCCCCGAAAATCTGCCAGAAGGCACGTCCCCTCTACCAAATTCGACGAGAGGTGGGTAACGGCGCTCGAAACACCCCAGCCGGCGTCGTCGTTATTAACACGACGTCTTGGGGGGGCCCCTGTGGTGAAATCCACCCCCTCTTGTCAACAGCCCTTTTCAGGGCTACCAAAAAGAGGTAGACACAACACAAAAATATTTACAAGACGTCGAGTTATAACTCCGTCAAACAAAATATTTCACCAGAGAGAAAATACTAAATTCTCTCCCAAAAGTGAAATATTAAAGAATAACACACAAGGCGACCTCCCTAAACATTTACTGGGCGAGAGAGATGCGACAAGCATCTCGAAACAAGTCGCCTTGAATGAGAAACCTCAAACAGGAAAACTCAAGGTCGTCCAGCCACCCCCGGGGACCCCGTCACAGCGACGGACGTGGGGAAACCACCTCGAAAGACCAACTCAGCTATCATACGCACAGATACTGAGAAAACAATGTGCGAACCAATGAGATTGCACAGTCGAATTTATGAAATTAAGCGGACCAACCAGGAGGCGGCAGGAGGCGGCCACCTCCCTATAAATACCCCGCTGGGAGCCCTCCAAAATTCATTCCACTCTCCGCTCTCGACGACGACACCTCTGAAGTACGAAGAATTCTACACGCTCTACGCTGACGAACCTTCTGCATTACGAGTTCATCTCAAGAACGGCTTCCTACTGCTTTCTACAAGCCCTACCTTCTCTCCACACAGATCTCGCATTGGCATCTACGAGTCCAGTGATTATTCATCCTGCTCATTGCCCAACGTAGTTCATCTGTCAGGACGCCACCCGGTACTTCTATAGATATTCTCTTTAGAACGTACGCCCGAGGGACGTTCCGAGCCGTGTCGCCCGGGTTTCGTAGCATTAAGCTCGTAACCGACCGCTGTGGGCACGCCGGTAAATTACTCTGCTCATCCGCTCTAATTTACCGTCTAAGGAAGCCTTTTTCAAGGCTACGAGGTAGGACCCTGACATACGAGCATTGGAAAGACGCTCTGTCAAGCGAGTCCACCTCCCAAACCCTCTATTTTTCACACATAGAGGCATCGAAACGAGCAAAAACTCGGTTATTTCGATGGAACGTCGGCCGTCCTATTTCCCCTTGCAAGGGGAGGCAGACGACGGCGAAGCCGGGCCGAGTAGCCCCCGTAGTGCTCCCTACCGGCTACACGGCGAATCCGCTGAACCCAGCGACAGCGCAAGGCGCGATCCTCACGTCCGGACCGCCTTCTCGCCCGACGTATTCGTTCAAGAAACGTTCGATCAAGCCTCGCCTATACAAAAGATCGAGGATACCTTTCAGACTCGCTCTGAAGCCGATCATTACGATTCGACCAAGCTGTCCGAATACCCACGATATTCGACGCAGGCCTACCCGGCCGATCCGAGTGTCAAATACACTCCAAATGCACAAAAAGCGAAGGATACTTTTCAGTACCTCAACCAAGCTCAACATATTCCCCTTTCAGATATAAATCTAAGGCCGGAATATTACAAAACGGCTCAGTACCAAACTGATCGAACCCAGCACTTGCTACGCGAGCCCAGCGCTCCACGCGGCTGCGACACGAACTATCTCCCATTTCAGTCTGCCAAGCCAGTTGACCTTGGCGGATCCGCTCACATTCCTCACGGGAATGACCCGGGGACTAACCCGCATAACCGGAATATAAATGTCCGACTTGGCCTACCTACGCCAAGTAAAACATACAAATTTTCTGATGGTTCTCGCTTACAACCAAATCGTCGCTACAGAACTGTATCTTTGCCAATTTTCATCGTACAAAAAGAGTTCGCCAGTCGTTGACAAGATCTCAATGTATGCCTAAATATTACGCTGTCTAAACTACTCCGAAAATAAAAAGCAGCTGAAATTCACCCATAGTCATTTATTAACTATTGACAACCCTATAATATAATATAGGTATATAGAATAATACAGTAAAATAACGTGATTTGGTAGGAACACTATGCTTTAGGGTGCCCGCTATTTTGAAAAAGGTGGACTTTTTATGACCTCCACCCGAAATTTGGTTTAAATTGTCAAAAAAATGACCCTTGAATTCTTTCAGAGTTTTTGCATAACAAAAACCTACGCCGGTAGCTCGATTTTGGTTTCTGAAATACGCTTTTTTTGCCAATATCAGACTTTTGAATATAACTTTTACAAACTTCTTTGTAAAATTGTGAAACTTCGTATACTTACGTTTTTGGGGTCTCTGAACTCGAATATGCAGTCAAAACAAGTCAACAGCTACAGCTTTTAATAGACTGGAATCTCAAAATCGTCAAAAACATGTAAAAAAAATGATAATTTTTCAAAATTCATTGTAAAATTATGAAAATCCGTATTTCTAAGTGTTACTGTTAGAGTTTTCATTAAATTCAACAAAAATAAGAAAATTTTTAATATTTAATTTTTTGTTTTTATTTCATTGGTATTTAGGTCGCTAAACACAAATTTGATGTTGAATTGTAATAGTTGGTTTTCCGGGGGCTGACTAGGGGGCCCCTCTTCCATAGCCGCCCCATCACACAAAATTCATTATGAACAGAAAAAAATGTGTTTGTTATGTATTTGACTTATTATTTTTACAAGTGTATGCCCATTACTTCTCAAAAAATTGATTTTTTTTGACAGCTAATTCGAGTTCAGCGACTCAAAAAACATAAGAATACGAATTCATATAATTTTGCAATGAGTTTTGAAAAATTGTCATTTTTTGACATGGTTTTGACGATTTTGATTTGATATTGGCAAAAAAAGCATATTTCAAAAACCAAAATCGAGCTACCGGCGTAGGTTTTTGTTATGCAAAAAATCTGAAAAAATGCAGGGGTCATTTCTTGACATTTTAGATCAAATTTTGGGTGGCGGTCATCAAAATTCCACCTTTTTCAAAATAGCGGTCACCCTAATAGGTATAATAACATGATTTGGTAGTAACACTATGCTTAATATGAAGGCGAATGTGGTCCGCGACATGAAAATATTTCCCGGAATTGTTTTTCCCAATAAACTGGTCGTTTAATCCATTAATCCTAGAATCGAATTCTTTGTTATTCAGTGCGCAGTTACAAGAATTAGCTGGTTCTGAAGGTAATTTGGCTGTGTTGAACCCCAATTAGGTTCAAGGGCGCGCACCTGAACACAAATGACGCGACCTGACCAAGCATCCCATTACCTGTGTCATCTCCTGTCTGAGATCTCCATTTCCCATTCTTCCTTTTTTTCAGTCGTCTTTGTTGTTTTGCCGTCAGACACGGCTCGGCAGAATTAACCACAGATTAGTTTTTCTCCTTCGGAACAGGATCCTCTTTGGACCAGTTCTCGTAGTCATCCGTCTGCTCTCCGTTTCAAAACAAAGGTCCCATGCCCTTTGAAATGTTAGTTATTGCTAGAGGATCGAGTCACGAAATCACTTATTGGGATCTTAGGGTGAACGACTTTCAGATGAACACATTTGTTTGCCTGGGTCTTACTACGAGTATTTCAGAATCGGAAAGATGCTCAGGAAAGGTACCACACTTATAACTAAACTTTGTAAAGTTTAACTTGGAACTCAAGTGAATGTTGGTACTAAAAGGTTCGCTGTAGCGTGCTCTTAGCCTTTAGTTGGGTTGCGCTACCTCAGAAACAAATCACATTTTTCGTATACCCTCGCAATCAAGTCGATGCTTACTTGGAATTGTACAGCTCAAGACCAAGGGAGAATAACGATACATGTCCATGCTGAGGAAAATAGATTTTAATATTTAAAACGTTTTGGCAGCAAGGGTACTACTAAAAACCATGAAAATAAAATATAGAGAAATGTAAAATGTATTTTTTCGTTCATGAAAAATATTGTATTTTAAATTTAAAAAATTTTCTTTGATAAAAAAATTTATAGATGAGAAAAGGAGAGAACAACAATAATTTTTCCCTCAAAAATCGTCGCCAAAGAGCGTTTCATCATTACTACTGCAGCTCTCTGCTTCTTGATCATCCGGTGTTTGTTTTTTCCATCCATTTTACTTTGCTTTTCCTTTGGCGTTTCCAAAATTTTGAGATTTTCATAACATTCTTTTAACTACTATTCTTTTCCAAAAACGTTTTCAAAAACTGCAAATTTCATTGTTCAACTGCTTTAATGGGAACACTCGCGTTGTACAGTCTTTTTGGGGACGATTTCTTGTGGATTATTTTTTGTAGGGGGCCGAGATTTATTTCCCTTCACTAGTGAAGGTTTATTTTTCCATCGTGAAGTCTTGAGAAAAGGTGACTATTTTTTCTTCGTTGTGATTTCGGTGGTGAATGTTGCTGTGAAGTATAATTGCAGAAAAAGGTGTTGTAGAACGAAACGTATGGCTTGTAATTACAGATCTCCAATACTCTTCTTGGGCGAGAAGGGAACTGGCACTTTTTCGGATACAACCTCGAAAAATGCTCCATCCAATTTAAAAAGTCAACTTCTTTGCCAAAATCTGTATGAATTGGAAGGGACGCGGTTTCACTCTGCTCTCACGAATCACATCACGCCAGTCTTCAGGCACTTCTGTACAAGTTTTTTTGGTTAATTAGGCTCATGTCTCTATCACATTCTAGATAGTAAATAAAGTACAAGTAAAGCTACAAGAAATAATATGAAAAACGGGATGGAATAATGTGAATAACAGAAAGGGAATGATGCAATCACAAGCACAAGTTACCTATAGAAGTGCGAGCGCCTGGACAACAACCATTCTTCCCCAGTACAGTGAAACTGTTATGGGTTATATCTCTCTAATAAACTGCTTTTCCCTCGTGATCACGACAACAATGATTAGTACTCTTAAAAAGACAACAGATGGCACTTCTAACTTATTTTTAGTTAAAAGTGGACAAAAACCGTTTTTCCCACCTTGATCTTCAACTATATTGCTAATTTTTACACAATTAAAAGGCACACGAGGCTTATGTGTGTACATTTTGTTAGTCAAATGAATGAAAAAATAGATCTCCTTCTAATATTTCAATTCTTCGAATTTATTACGTTCATCGTCGTTTGTCTCTAGTCGATAATTTTATACGTCCATGTTTCAAAATGAGTGGTAGCTAAACTGCACACTCAACTCGGTGGAGGTTTCTCCTTCTTATTATTTATTAATTTAATGTATTTGAACATGTATGTTCCTTACATTCGAGTATGCTTTACAAAAAATACGTAATTGAAACAGTTGTTGTGTAAACATCATTAACGTAATGTTTTCAATACCCAGTTGAATCAACTATAGGTAAGCGTAGAAAATTTAGAAATTGTTCGTGGTGTCCAGTTACATGATTTACTCACAATTAATGATAATCCTATTAGTAGAAATTTCAAATATTTTATAAATTACAAATTAATATAACATTCATAGCTTATTCTCTTTACCTTATAAATATTGGAAACAACAATAAAATAAAACGCACAATAAACTTCATAAATAATTTCAAAAACATTCAAGTAGTTAACATAGGCAGTACCAGAATATATAAGCGAGTTAATCCTTCTGTCAAACAAACATAAATTTCTCAGTTTGCTAACTTATTGGAAGAAATAAAGCCTTTTTATGTCGAATTCATTTGGTACTAGTACAAAATTTATCAAGTTTCCGGTACCCCCCCACCAAGTCCGAGATATATCTTTTTCTGATCCAGTTATGCATAGGACACTCAAATAGAACATGAAATAAGTTTTCAAGAAGAGCTGTGTCATAGGCTGTACATACAGTATTTGGAGAAATTTTGTAATTATAATTCCTAATTCTAATTGTAAAATGGTGTTTACTTGCCAATCTTATTTGTCCAAATAACTTTTTAAATTGAAAAGGGACATTATGGTAATTCAAATAATCGTTAAATCCATCCTACGCTATCCCAAGACAATAGTAATCACTATAGGAGCCAGAAAATACCGCATCAACATGTTTATTTTTAAAAAGATTTCAGCATCCTCTACACATTTATGAGTGAGCATTTTGAGATTTTCACTATCCAAAGTTAGTACTTGTTCCACTCCATATTTTATAAGAAGTTCCTTAAGTTGAGTTCTCCTTATTAAGGGTTCATTCCATCGACTCAAACCTCAATAGCATCTAGACCTCAAGAAATTCATCAAAATTGGATGTTTTAGAGAGAAATGTTAACTTCAAAATACCCGCCATCTGACGTTTTAGGGTGTTACCTTTGTGCCCTACTTTGCATGTTGGGTGTCCTCCATTCAAGAATGGCTGGTTCTTGTGGTTTTCGAGACGGCGAAGACTCAACTGTAACTGTATCTTAGACCCAGCCCAAGTTGAGGAACCAGTTTTTCGCTAATTCGCCACCCCCCGCGCCACAGCTGCCTGCTCCACGTGGGTGGAATATTTTACGATCTGCACGAGCACTTAATACTGTTGACCCCGTCGCGTTCTCTAATAAATCATGACGGATCGAAGCTGTTGCAGCCCTTCTTTTCCCTTATCTCATCACAGTTTTTCACAGGTTCATAAGTCACCTGTGATCTCTTGGCTCATTAGCCGGTTACAAGTTTATTACCGAGAATGAAGTTTTCAAAGTGTCTCCGCCATGTTCGTCACTCACATAACACAATACATATATCACAAGTTTACGATGAAATAATCTAGAAACTATTGGAAAAAATGTTGATTTCAGGAGTTGGGACCCCGGAAAAAAGTAGAAAATAGATGAGTTTTTTGTTTCATTTAATTTGGTACATCGACTGGTGGCAAACATAAGAATTTTTATTCTTGTAGCTATAAGTAGCAGCTGCGAACGTTGTTAGCACGTTGTATCGAGACGGAAAAACTATAATCATTAGCTATGCTAGTAAAATTTACCATTTCAAACACGTTCTTCCGTAAAAAATTGTCTAGGTTGGTACCAGCTTGGAGGTTCCATAAGCCTTGGTGGTCTTGAGGTGGAGTGTTGGTGATGCGGGAAGAATAAAGAATTACTCCTTTTCTTTCTTCTGTCTTGCTAAGCATTTCGAGTCTAACTCTGCTCAACTCTTCATCAGGCATTTCAAAACTAGGGTGAAATTGCACCTTAGTTTCAGTTTAGGTCTGTTTAGGTTAGAAACAATAGGTTTTCCTTGCACAGGAAGGGTCTTCCTAGCACAGGAAGGGTTTTTTCTTGCATAGGAAGAGTTTTCCTTGCACAGGAAGGGTTTTCCTTGCACAGGAGAGGTTTCCCTTGCTCAAATCCCATCTCAGGGGCAACACTTGGGCACCATTTATGGTTTTTTGACGGTTTTAAGTATTGAAAATGTGCTTCTCTTCTTGGAGGAACGATGATTGTACCAATCCAGTTCTATTAGCGTTAAATGTCAGGGTAGGTGGGACTTTCTTGTATCCTTTTCAGGAGGAATACTAAAAGGAGTTTTCGTCTGGAATGAAGTTATTTTAAGTTTTTCACTATTAGGCGAGAAGAAAAGATTTAAAAGTCTTGGTAAAAGGAAATGGTTCTGGACCATGCTTCTCATGAACCTCCAAGCTGGTTGGTACCAACCTAGACAATTTTTTACATATAAGTTTTTTACACCCAGCTTTTAGAAACCTACAAAAACATTCGTCCGTGGTTATCTGTACGTACCTTTCTGTATGGTGTACTTAACACCAGTACATACGAGGTCTTCTTAAATCAAATGGATTGAAGTCATATGACCGTGGGAAGGGGGGGGGGGGCACCTAGAAAGTCCTAATACTGTCACTACATGCGGAATGTTTTCTTTCCGTTTGAAGGCAAAACCATTCGGGATTCGTAGTCGGTATTGTCGGTTTTTCAAGAGTCGTAATTTAGATTTTTATTTTTATTTCCATATAATAAACATAAATAAACATACCAAATTAAAAGAATAAGTTCATGATAAGTGGAAGGGGTTGTTCGGTTCCCGAATGTGAGATGGTTTAGCAGAAGCTTCACAAGAAGCCTGCTTGGGAGCACGCTATCAACATGGTGGTTCATTCTCCACTATATGGAACCATCCGTAAAGAATTTATTAAACAAAATAAGTAAAGTTGTTGTTTTGTAGTATCCATTAATTACTCGAGACTTACTTGTTTTTGTGAATTAGAGATTAATTTGTAAATTGACGAAAGTTTCGTTTAATAAAAAGTTTTGTACAATACGAAACTTGTCGCGCATTTGTGTTTCCATCTCCTTCACTAGATTATTGAACAAGGGGAAAAATACAATACACTGCTGCTCACACTAAGCTTCCTAGCCCAAACTGTTCATTTTCTCTCAAGCTAATATTACACATTAATTTCCAATATGAACTATGAAGTTCCATGTTAGGGGATGAGTAGAAGTGGTATGTAAAACTTCAACAGTTTTCAAAGAATCAAGTTAATGTAAATGAATGAACCTTATGAGTAATTGCTTATATGATGACTACTTCAAGGATATTTCTAGGTCAAGTAACTAAAGGGGAACAAGAAAAGGCGAAGAACTGGTTAAAAAAGAGCGGGTTAATCAAGTTTTTAGCCGCAACATTTTGACAGCAGCCAAGTGGACAATGCCATATGGAAGATCCTAACTTTTCGTAATTTACGTGAAATGTATGGAAAAAATCATTGAACCAATTTATAATTCGAGTGAAAGTATTTTGATGCTTTCACTACCATTTTTGATGATTTTGAAGCAAAAGTGTAGAAATCGCCGCCATTCATAGTTACGGGTTGCATGCAACCCATCAGGACTGCATGCTTTCATTACATATGTGTTGTGAGCGACCCACTAGTTATTGTGACTGAATTTATATAATATTTTTCCAGTTGTCACAAAATTCTTCTGTCTTTCTTCCTCATTACGATTATAAAGCATGACCTTGTGAACAAATTTTGGTATGGAAAAAAAATTGCAAGACCAAGCCGACATGCAGTCTACAACCATGAGGGAGCATTTTCATGACGTCACATTGAACACATTGGAATCCAACAGTAAAATTAACTAAACTAGAATAGGTATATAATTGAAACGTGAAAAGGAAAGCGACTTTCTATTAGTAAATTATCATCGTCCTTGGTTACACTTCTAATTGAAGTAATCAGTCAATCGTCTCTTGCTGTCCCAGAGACGCTCCCTAACAATATTCATTTTTTTAGGGTGGAGAGAAGAGAATTTAACTTTCTCAGATAATCAGGAATGAGCCCATTATCTCATCAGTCTTTTGTCCCAGAGACTATCAAATTTCCACTTCCTTGGATGAGAAGAAGAGAATTTAGCTCACTTAGCTATTTAGGATGGAACCTGTCATTTCATTCGTCTCTTGAAGTCCTAGAGACGCTCCATCAATTTTAAAGTTCCTAGGATCGAACAAGAACAAGTTCAACTCACTCAGCTCTTCAGATTGGGGCCCGTCATTGCAATCTTCTTTTGAAGACCCAGCGAGGCTCCATACCAAATGCCAACTTGCTAGCATGGACAGGAGAGAATTCAGCGCACTCAGCTGACCAGGAAGGAGCCCATAATTTCATTTGTCCCTTGTAGTCCCGGGAAAGCTTCATAATATCAAACCAACTTCCTAGGGTGAAAAGGTCATAATTTAACTCACTCAGCCGTTCAGGATGGAGCCCGACATTTCATTCGTCCCTTGAAATCCCAGAGAAACTCCATCATATTGAAACTTCCTAGGACTGAATGGAGAGAATTCAGCTCACTCAGCTGATCAGGATGGAACCCGTCATTACATCGGACCCTTGGCTTCCTATCAAACTTCAACTTCCCATGGAGACTTGGAGAGAAATTAGCATACTCAGCC
The DNA here is from genome assembly GCA_030762985.1 of Adelphocoris suturalis. NCBI lineage: Eukaryota > Metazoa > Arthropoda > Insecta > Hemiptera > Miridae > Adelphocoris > Adelphocoris suturalis. The sequence goes on from CM061044.1 coordinate 108,024,077, forward strand.
GATTAGGGTGGAACGCACAACTTCATTTGTCTCTTGATGTCCCTAAAAGGCTCCCAATAAAATTTAAATTTTCTTTGGTGATTAGGAAAGGATCTACCTTACTCTGCTGATCAGGATTGTGATAGAGGCGATGGAATGGAGTAAATTCCATGGGGTGAGGCGACTAGCCTGCAACACTCAGCAGATGATGAAGGAGCTAAAATGCCCCTGGCAGTTTCAAGAGACGGGAAGAGGTAGGTATCCATCCATATCAATCACATAACTGACTGATGTCCCAAAATCCATAAACATGAATATACTTTGACATTTTATACAGACAGTCTCAAAGAGAAAGAAAATACGATTTGCTAGCCATATGCTAGTTACTTGTACACACCGAAATGTTCCTACGTCCAGTCCTGATGAATTGTATACAACCCAATTAATTACTAATTAACCAATAAAGGTAGGAATCTGAAATTTCGCATGGACTGTCCATAGCCCCCTATTAGTTAGATGGAAAAGTCAAAAATTTTATTTTATTACCCAGGTTAATTCAGATCTGAAGGGGTTAATTCCAATGGCAATGAAATTTATTGGGGAACGTCCAGGAGCTAAACCGCACAATCCTTGAAAATTTCATAAAAATCGGTCAATTAGTCTCGGAGTTTTGTCTGTCGATCAATTTTAGTTTTGCTCAAGCGATATAGTTATTACTCCACGAATCGTGATACCTATTATAAATACGGAATATTCCGAAAACCAATACCTATCTATCTACTCCCCGAGTTTGAACGAAATCGGACTAATAGTCGATAAGAAATCGATGTTGTAATAAATTTACGTTTGAGCATGCGCACCAACTACTACCTAGGTATGTGACGGCAATGAAAGTTATAGGGGAACGTCAAGAAGCTATCCCGCACAATCCCGAAAAATTTCATCAAAATCTTTCCATTTGACTCGGTATTTTCCCTGTGTAAATCGATATTAATTTCGCGCATACGTAATGGTTTTTACTCAACCAATTGCGATATAATTTATTGGGCGTTCTTCTTAAACATATACCCAATTACCTACCGAGTTTGAGCGGAATCGGACCTACAGATAAATAAGTAATCAGATCCTAACATCGGGCTATTATATCAATAATCTTTACGTATTAAGTACCTAGCAGCACATCCAAAAAAGAAGTACCTACACTAGAAGCTAACATATTGGTAGTTTGTCGGCCGTTAGTACTTATTGTTTTGTACGAATTAGTCGGGATGCGGCCCAGGGAAAAAATAAATGAAATTACTTCATTTATTATTTTATTTGATGACGTTTCGTCCTCTAACTGAGGACATCTTCAGATTTCTACACGGACAAAAACAGGCATTATATGTTACATAGGAAACACAAAACAAAAAATAAAAAATAAATAAAAATTAATTTAAACAAAAAACTTACTGGTGTGACCAGGAAAAAATGTATAAACATCCGAATAACGGATTTGTCAGAAACATATAGAGGATCAAAGGAAAACAAACCAAACATAAAAAGTAAAAATATAGATAAAACGTTAAAATATAATTAATGGATAACAATAATAAAGAATAAATATTAATAAGAAACTAACAAGGTAAAATAACAACAACAAATTTTTTTATTATTATTATTATTATTATTATTTTTTTTTTTTGTGTATAAATCTGTTTTTGTCCGTGTAGAAATCTGAAGATGTCCTCAGTTAGAGGACGAAACGTCATCAAATAAAATAATACATGAAGTAATATAATTTATTTTTTCCCTGGGCCGCATCCCGACTAATTCGTACAAAACTAGAAGCTAACAGGTACGCTTACCCAATCCACGCTTTTTTCAGCAACTTTAAAAACTTTAAGACCTTAGGCATTGCAAGAAATTTAGTTCGATTTTCCACTCTTGAGATCTGATTTCACACTTTTTTTTTGGCCGCAGTGCTGAACTCTCGTTGAGATAGGGCAGGGCGAGGTGCTGGGTGGCCCGATATCCGACATGACTCGGGCTGAAACAATCTAATCAGAAAACCGATTGTGAATTACAACCAAGTGCTGCGCCCACTCCCGTCATCCTATTAGCAAAACAATGGGATCCCCGACGACCCGAAGATCTGCCGGGTTGAGAACCTTCCGTCCCTCACATCCGTTTCACCTCTATTTTTTCTCAATGCGGAGATGATAGCGAATTGGGGAATCCTCCTCATCAAGTATTGTTTCCAATGGCTGTAGATTTTACCTTTCATCTTGCTTGTTATCTAGCAACAATTGTAAGGACGTGCGAATACCTGTATAAAACGCTGGACATTATTACACAAAGGTTTATTATTCCTGTATTAGATAGCCCTTCTACTCAAATCTATGTTATTAATCTACAATGATTAAATAGCGAAGGCATCATCAAAATTTGGCGTTTCGCGCCTCCCAAATGAATTCAAAGCATTACAGATCCACGACCCCTTAATTTAGCAATTTTAAAGAAACGTCTAAAAATTTGGAAATTTGGGGGGGGGGGGGGGATATATATATATGGAAAAAACTAAAGGAATTATCCTCAGAGTCCCCTTGGCTCAGTAGGTACGCTTCTGTGCCTCGTAATTGATTTCGGGGTGAACCAAAGAAGCTCCATCTAAACACGATGTGAAACTAGAATTGCGATATCTTATTCCGTTCTCGGATTAGAGCTGATGAACTAAGAAGAAGCGCGATTTTTCTCAAGTTACCTACCTATCTTTTCTTCATGGTCAGCTTCGGCGAGAAATGGAATTTTTTTCTCGAAGTAACCAGTACTCATCCTTTGGGTAGTCCAAAGGCTTTTGGATATTTTCCCTGAAACTTATTATCTAACACCCCAAAAACGCTCACCAAGTTTCACTTCGATATCTCAAAAATTGTGGAAAAAAAAATTAAGAGGAAGGGGAGGGAGGGGTGTCGGGGTTACCTATGGGACACTGTACAATTTTCAATCTAGCGAAGTTTTATCAAATTATTGTTGAGCATATCATAAAAATAATACCACATTTCACCCAAACAAAGTAACATCACAATTCAAGCGTTTAAGTAAATTAAAAAGAAAATTTTGAGCTCAGACGTGTATGTAGTTCAGCTACTGTTATTTAAAAAAACCCAACTTGAGTTCATTAACAACTCATATCCTTTGGGTGAGTGATATGAAGTTCAACAGCGATGCAGCAAGATGTTATTCTCATTTGGAGTGCTTCTAGCTGCTACCCGAAAATCCAGTTTCAAGAAAGTCAGGAGCGCCAACCATCTCATGAAGGTTTTTATGTGGAGAAAGAGCAGGTTTGCGAATCTCCTCCTTTCATCGAGGTCGACCAAATCCAAGAGCCTTGTCATACCCTCCCACAGAATTGCAAAACCAGGAATAGGGATGATGGTTTTCCATTTGAATTTGTATGTCGTGAGGAATGAGGAATGACGTTTTCCGGGAGAGTCAGAACATCTTCCCTGTGTGTAGTACATCGAGGGGGGGGGGTTCTATTACTTTTGAAATATAGACAACAGTGCAGATACAGTATCGCCGAAATTAATGGAATCAGTCTCTCAAAATTTCTGAGTTGGCTACAATTTCGGTACCTACATACTTTCTTGAAGAATTTTTGTCCATAACAAGACTTATAAGACTACAAAGAAGAAACGGAAGTAGAAATAGATTGATTGTGAGGTTATTTTGTAGCAGGTTGTGTCAATTTTTTCCGAAGCATTTTCTTGAAATTTTGTGCAATTTTTTTTCACTTTTTTACTAAATTTTCAGTCTTAAAATGGATATTAGTCCAAAAAATAATAATAACAGTGTTTTTTCACTGTTATGCACTTATTTGTCTGTACCTTCTGGCCCTTTCCTTTCTCTTGACTAACGGGATTCTATCTCCCCTCACCTGTGACTATATAAGCTGCGCTCTTTCTAACGTATGTTCACCTATTGCTTGTTACTGACGACGACCTAACCGTCGAAATCGATCTAACATTGTAACTCTGTATTTTCGTGGAATTAGACAACGCTCTTCATTAACTACCGTTTTTATTCAAGTGACATTTTGATATAGAAGAAGAGATTGCATATTCTGGACGAGCTGAGAAGGTCGAAAACGGCCTCTATGAGCTCCTTTGGGCTAGTAGGTAATGCAATTGTTAATAAGTAATGTACTAATGAATTTCATTCAATAACTTTTTCTCGTTTTTAGCGCATTTCTCTTAAAAAAAAAAGAAAAAAAAGCTATTGTGTTCTCTTTGTCCGCTGAAAACGGAAGTTAGTAAAAAAACGTTATATATTTCCACGAAAAAAAAATAAATATATATATATATATATATATATGTATAGGTATATATATATATATATATATATATATATATATATATATATATAATATAAACTGGAATATGGAAATAGACGTTTTTTTCACTAACTTCCGTTTTGAAATGGGTTTCCACAACTTTGTCGCGAGTGATTTAGTTCGTTGTCAGTTAATGTATGTATGTATGTCCTCTTAAAATCGTTTTAAATGCCATTTCCCGACGTCCGAATTTGATGAAACTTGGTGTGGATGCAATCTGCAACATGGCGAGGATAGCGATGTATCAGGGGCCGCTGACGCATGGAGAGGTCATTGATCAGCGGAGTGAACTCCAAAGACTTTTTGTCTCCTATTCGACACAGGAAGCGTCTATTTCTCGGCGATCTCCTTACAAGAAAATGCGCTATCATGTGACTCACTTCGTGAGCACTGCTCTACTCGTTAAACCTTCAAATCACATATATGTCCATGTTTCATAAGTCAGGAAACTGCTCTGCCATCAGAATTTCCCAGACTTTTTTTCCAACAAAATCATGGTGTGCGCAACCTCATTCCCCGTCCAATTTCAGCAACTCATACATCAGCATAGTTGTACACAACAATGCAGAAATTATTTGGAGACTTGCTTCAACAGTAAAAAAATGCAAGGGTAAATTTTTATAAAAAGGAAAAGGTTTTTAAGCTCCCTTGTAATAATGATTCCTTTGCATTTTCAACATTCACCATCTGACTAAAAAGCTGGACGAGCACTGCGATGGGTTCAACCACCTGCCATTCCCCAGAATATGCCTCGAGGCGAGAACGTCGCTGTTTTTGACCTCATGAAAACGATTTATTCTCTCATAATCCTAATGAGCGTTTACTGGTCCTTTAATTAGCGCGCATTAGGAGCATCCTGAAGGTCCGATGCACAATGGGCTATCCACAACTAGGTACCTATGCATGTGGTGGCACCGTAGGCGGTACGAAGAACAGTATAAACGGATTTAACAACCTCGTGAGCACCTCCGGGCGATCATAACATCACATAAGGGTGGACTCGAGCCGAGAGCTTCGTGATATTTATGGGGAACAACTCCACTTTGTAATGTAGGCACAAACTCGTAGCGTGGTAACGTCTTGTGTTGAAATTTCAAATTTAATCTTATAATTAAGAGAGATAAAGAGACCCTACCTTTCGCAGATTTAATTGAATTGAGTTCCATTAAACAAATAAAGAACAAACTTATAGCCATCCAAAACGGGAAACTAGATTTGCAAAACAATTGTGCTTTACGATACCTATACCGCTCGTTAGAACAACTTAGGCTCAAAACTGCTATATTAATCGAGGCATCATTTCCTACAAAAACTTACCTGCATTAAGTAAAAATAACATAATGGGAATGAGCCATGCATAATTTAATCAAATAAACGAGTTATTAAGGAACCATTAAAGAAAACGTGGTATCAACTTGAAACGTGAAAATACATTTTTTTCAATTACAGCATATTTTTGGTAGAATCACTGTTTTCGCTTCCTCACTACCGAAGATAAGTTTGCCAAAAGGTAAGCTTTGTGTATCCGATTAAAGTCGAAAGAATTGTTGCCCACCAAAATCTAAATTTCCACTTGCTTTTTGCGTTTCAGAGCTTGCTAATCAATTTTATTTCTACGTCTATATGTCTATCTGTGGTAAATACTTGTCACGCCCAAAACTATACCAAGTTTTAGTTCGATTCCGATGAAATTTTCAGGGATTGTGAGACATGACAAGACTGTGATACATAACATATCCTATACATCATTTCAGCTATTTAGTGTCTTCAATGAACACGATTTGCAGGAGCGCACAGCACTACACTCACTGAACAAACTTTCATGAACACATCACTCCCTATTACCACAGGTCGTGAGGTTTTCGTCTTTTCAGTCGTCTGAGCAGATCATCAACGTCCTGCAGCTTCACAACCTCCTCGTTGATATGACCTTGGAGCCTCTGATGGTGGGCTATCGCGTATACGATCAAAATTGTCTATCCAAAAGTTGAATGAATGGGTGTCTAGAAGAAGGGCGTATGTTAAAAATGACGAACGAGAAGGAAGCGGTTTTGGTATCGTGAACTACCGGTAAACTGCAGTAAAATGCAGTCAAAGAGAAAAGACTTGTGCTGGAAATGAGACGTTAAAGGGCGTATGTTATCAACCAACTTTTTAAAAATCTGAAAAAGTGAGTTTTGAAAGTTTTTTGGTCCTCCTGAAAAGTTGCGAAAAATAACGCACGCCCTTCTTCTAGACACCCATTCAAATTTTCATAACTCATTATCAACGATCCAATTAATAGGCACATGCTTGATTCTGGCAGATATATCAGCCATGATTCTCTATTTGAGGCAGATCAGCTATGATTGAGCATGACCTCCAATTGGACATGTTACCTCTTTCCTGGTATTAATCTATAGGATTTGTTTCGATAGTAATAATAGTTAAATGTTAATTTACGTACCTTAAGAACATTCCGTCAACGTATACTGGAGGCGAGCGCTCTTAGTGTAAAGACATCTTCATCAAGCCGTCGGGAGTGTACGATTCTTCTGTACGAAGATCGGTTACTGGAATGACGATCCACATTTCGTAATCCTTCAGCAAAGAAGCGAAATTGCTTCAGCGAAATCAGCTATGGTATTTATCACTAATTGCTTCCGAGCCTACCTAAAGGTAGCGGAAACATTGTATTCATTTTCGGGAGAAAACCAATCAACCATCGGGCGGATAGCGCGGCTTTTACTATAAAATCCATCGACATACACAATCTAGGTTTGTTTAACGTATTATAGCAAAAATAATTATTGAAACCAGTCCTGTATTAACAGCCAACTCTGTCAGGGAAAAATGAATTGGGTACACTGCGGCCCGCTAAATTTCCCATCTTAACCGCTGCCGTGGGTTGAACGGGGTTGAATGTATTTCACGCCGAATATCCTACAATCATCTCCCAATCATTATTGGGTCAATTTTCATCCACCAGGGATCAGTCTGGAGCCGACAATAGGGGTGTGGGTGACTGGGTTGGGAACGTCGGTCAGACCGTTACCTAATTATGCCGGATTCCGGGTGGAGCAAGGTGTTTCGTTTCTTCCTTCCACCCTACCCCAATACGATATTTATGAAGAGGGATTTGTGGTTCATAACTTCACCGCCATATGGAGATGAGGCGCCTGAACGGTATCCTTGACCCCCATATGGTGACGTACAATGCCGGGCTGTGCCGCTTATTAATCCGCAAATACGCCCATAACTTCTCTACTCAAGATGTCCGGCACTTTTTGAAAAATTTGGGTGAAATCAGTGGAATGTGGAACGGAGACACCTTCCAATAATCCTTTCAAATTATGTAACAGCCGTGTTGTATCACGTTAACAAGATTGTCATTTCATGAATGACTCCACTTTTTCTTGAATGAACAAAATACAATCCCGATGAAGAGGAACGCTAAACTAATTGCCATTTAATCCCATAAATAGCGGTTAGTGCCCATCTTTTGGTTTATTATATTCAATAATGAACCTTTCTACTAGAACATAAGAAAAAATTGTAACCGTCCCTCGAAATTGGTCGTTTACGTTTCAATATACCTACTTAGATTCAGAACATCGAACAAAAAATAAGTAAATGGAAAAATTGTCTTCCGTCCGCCGCACAGTGGGGCCAAATGACCAAAAAACGGAAATAACTCCGTATCATGGAAACGGATCGTCGTGTTGCCTTGATAATGGTTTTATTCAAATCAGGAAGGAAAAATACATCAGAAAAGAGGAGAACGAATTTGTAGAAAATTCCAGGCATGCAGCATAACCATATGCGCGAATTTTCATAAGAAAAAAAGACCAAAAACTTCAAAAGATGTGATTAAAAATTACCAAAATTACAAATTTTCTCATAAATTTTGAATTTACGCACAATAGAATGTAAAGCGCTGTACGAGTTTAAGCCCCTACTAAGGCGGCTCGAGCTTAATCTACCAAAATCCGGCCAGTTACACTTGATAATCTCCGTTAGCCGTGACAAAAATGATATCAAGCAATATGGCCGCGTACGAACAACTGTTTGTTTGATTCACAGTCAAATTTGATTTACAGTTTTGATTAATGTAGGTACAATTAGGTACAATGAATTCAAGCAATTTGGCACTTGGATTTTTATTTGATTCCTCGAATGTCCCCCGATGATGCCCGAGGAAGATCCGATTGCGGGTTCCGCACTCCGAGAAATCGGTCGACATCGAGTTTCGATGTAAATTTCTTCTCGCGAATCCGACTGTTCTGAAAGACCTTGAACTCAGTGACTCTCATCTGGAGTTTCCGTCAGACAGGTAAGTTTGAAACGGTTTTTGCAATCTAATTGATGAATTATATGACAAAAGTGAAGTAGAATGATAGAAAAATAACGTATATCAGGTGGAATAGTATAATATTAGGAAGATGAATAGCAATCCCTTGTGGAGTAGGTCATGACATCAGCTGATTTAAAATCCCGGTGTTCAAATCGTCCAACTTTTTAGTGAATTTTATTGGACAATTTCCCAAAACTCCGTTGGGGAATCTCCGTTATTCCGAATTCGATATCTTAAACGAGTTTTGGGTTGGCGAAAGACGCCAAGGTTGGATCCTTGAGATTGTAGACATTTGACTTTGGCACATAAACGAAAAAAGCGTTAACAAAAAGCGTTACGGTTGGTTTCCTGATGATTTCCGCTTACAACCGAGTCGTTGCTAGGGAAATGGTACTTTGTAGTTTTTCATCCCACAAAATTCGTTGACCATTCGTTCGAAAGCTCTCGATTTATCCAACCATATTATGTTAACTACTACGAAGTGCGTGGCCATCAAGCTGAGTTATGAGCATGGTTATTTGAATAATTGTGTACACTCAGGTGATCATTCTCAATACCTAATTGATATTGTGAACATGATTGCAGCCGCTTGTTGATTTCTGATGATTTCATTGAGCTGGTGTTTCGATGACTTGATTCATAGCAGGTGATCCGAATATTGCGAGAACGGTTTGATTTGTGAAGCGGTGGTTAAACAATTTTAATAGGTAATTTCTATACTTTACCATCTAGGAAACTGCAATTTCGTATATAGCCTCTTTAGGACATTTAGTTGACGATGTTTAGGGTCCGGATCAGATGAGTGGCTCTTAAAGCTAATTTTTATGGTTTACACTCTAGGAAGCTGAAATTTCGTATGTAGCCTCTTTAGGACATTTACTCGACAATGCCCAGGGTCCGGATCAGCTGAGTGGCTCTTAAAGCTCGCATACGAGTCTGCAACACATATGAATCTGCAACTAAAGACGTGAAATGTCCCAATGTGTTGCAGACTCGTATGCAATCGTTTCTTATGATATATTTATCAATTTTGTTGTTGATATTATTATTATTTTGTAAAATAGTCCAAGCGTTTTTAATGGAGTTTGGTCAATCTCCGTTAAATAACTTTTTGGTTTGGTTTCGTTTCACTGTTGTTCAATGTCATAAATATCATATTTTAGGACAAATTCTAAATCGAAAGGAGAAAGTCCGTTAATGAAGTTCTTTTAATACATTCTTCTGTTGATATTCATGAATATGAAGAGTAGAGTTGAGGGCAGAATGAAATGAGTGTGTTGAGAATCCAGGGCGATTAAAGTGAAGTTAGCTCCGAATAGCCGCTTGAATGACGCATCATGTGATGCTCAACTACGGGATGAACCGTTTGGGTCTTGAAATGATGTAAACACCTTTTTTGTAAATGCAAATCTCTTTCCCAGGAAAAACAGTAATTACCGATGGGTTGCCCAGGGAGAATGTGGGCTCCGATAACAGAAACCGATAGGCCGGGTGGCGGCCGCCCTCATCGCGGATTTCAGGGCAAACTGGACAAACTCCCTCCGGGCAATTAAGATTCTTTCTAGACCGTTCACCCTGCACACGGTGAGCGGTAAACACGTGGGTATTATCACGTCATATGTGGACATTACCACTCATATTTTACTTTCCGCGTGAAAATAAGGCACAAATTGAGATTGGAGGCTTTCCAATCTCTGAATAAAGATCTGAAGAATGGATTCTCGGAAGCTTTCGATTCATACTGGGGTCTCATGGTATGTTTATAATGATAATTTATGTATTTTCCCAATTAGTACATTTTCGCTTATTTATCCATATACGGGGTGTTCACACTCAAGATTGTTAACCTCTAGGGCTAGGGGATCAATTGTATAACTAATTTCCAACAAAAAGCGGTAATTTGAGAAATCTTGAGTTTTTTTAATCGGGAATTCAACTATGAAAACTAATATTTTTTCAAACTGCGCCAAACTCTCACATTTTCAACGGTGTAGTCAATTTCACTTTTACTTTGCTATTTAGAGGAGAAAACCATGTTCTAATGTTGAAAAACATTGTTACTTTCCCTACATAACTCAAGGGTCAAGGGAAAGTATTGCAATCACCCTGAAAATCAATTTCTGAAACTTATACTAGGATGGATATTTTTTTCAACCTGACACCATATCTATACGTTTCATGAAAATGTACGTATGTGTGTATGTATGTAAATCGTGTACACGATTGCGACCTTATAGTACGACACGAAAAAATTCCAATTTCGGGGTTAGGTTTCTATACCCCAAGAGATAGCTACTGTAGAAAAATCAGCTTAAAATAATCATTTTAGGGGGTTAAAAAAATCAGAATAGGTGAAAAAACGTCGTTTTTAGCACTTTTTTGCCTTTTCTCAAAACTGGCTCGAGGAATTTTGATTAAATTCACAGGAGTTACTCCTCTTTGAGGTAGAAATGTTATCCCATACCTGAAAAAATACTTTGAGGTCGGTAATTAGCAAAAAGCCTTCAAAATAGGTGAAAGGCGCCGTTTTTTAGCACTTTCTTGGCCATTTTCCCAATAGATACGAACCATCATACTAGCATCCATCTATAATGAATACAAGTAGGGAGAGTAGTGTAAAGCCTCGCATCAGATGTTTTTTATTTATTTTATTGTTTTTTATTTTTCAATTAAATCGAGGGTTTTCTTGAAAAATTGCCAACTATGAAACTACGAGTTTAGGGTTGGTTTCTACGTATTTTTTTTTTACGCAAGATCAAATAGTAACACTTTCTGATTTCTCAAACCCCGTTATAACCAAGTTGTACACTTAAAAGCTAACTAGTTTCACCCCTAAAAACACATACAATTCATCATACCAAATGAACTCAAATTTCTGAGTTAATGTGTAAACCTTGGTTGTAACGGGGCTAGAGGGATCTGCGTAAAAAATACGTAGGAACCGACCCTAAACACGTATTTTCATATTAGGTCATTTTTCGAGAAAACCCTCGATTGAGACAGAACATTATTTGATTTCGAGAGTCATTGGAAACTACTATTTATAAAATGATCTAGTCATTCAACTTCTATTAACCTCCAAGCAATGTTAAAAAAAAAAAAAAAAAAAAAAATTCGATACCTAAAGATGCCTTAAAAAATGAAAACCAATTCACTCATAAGGTCTTGCTACAAGACAGAGCTTTGTTCAGAAATTTTATGTAGGTATATTTATGTTAACAGCTCATGGCTCTACTATTATTTATTAGCCCTATTTGGACAAAATTAACGAAGGACGGAGCACAGTTGAAGTGTTGGTTTATCATTGCTCAAAACATTCAAGAAAATGGTATACGAACATTTTCTAAATGACGTTCATTAATTTTACAATCCGTTGAAGCACGTATTTACTCAACTCGCTGGATACACATCTAATTGCATCTTCTTGGAAAGATTTTACCAAGAAGTTTCAGAAAAGAATATAATATTTCAATGAAATGAAATACCTCGTTTAACACCTACCGATGAACGCCAAGGAGAAGATGCGATCCGAGATGTGACGGGTTGACTGCTTTAGCGGTCGTTTACCCTGCGAAGCTGGGAGTACCTAATGGGTAAAGAGACTGGATTGAAGAGATTTAAAAAGAGAAATAAAAATAAAGGAGGAGACGCAGGACAGGAGAGTGATGGGTTCCTGGACTGCGGGAATGTCGAGTATCGGCATGTGCGTGCGGTGAACGTTTTTCTTTTCGAACAGGAGAAGGAAATGGAAGAAGATGAACCGGGCAGATAAGTGGATGACCTTCCTCGTGCCAGGAGAATAACGAGTGGGGAGTTGGATTAGTGCATCAGGATCAGCGCATTCTTCATTGAGTTCACCAGGAACACACAATATCAAAAACCAAATATCAGGACTTCTTTTTAGCACAAGTACAGAAAGAATAAAGAAGCCACGCAGGAGTGTCTTCACTAAAATTTTGAAAGAAGAAAGGTATTTTTGGTTTGTGCATAAGCTACCCAATGGCATCCCTTATCTCCATCTCCTTTACCGAGCTTATGTAGCGGAAGCATTGAGATTACTGTAAATAAATGGTCCTTCATAACCGCGACGCCTTTCCACAATTCAAGTCTGCGGGTTTGGTAATACTTGCGACGGACGGAAATATACGCTAACTTATAGTCTGATTTCGAAGGGACTGTGCGTGTTGCATCTAGATGGTTCCCTATGAATTTCATCGCTACCAGATTGACGTTAGCTTCAGAGCAAGCGCAAACGTTAACTCGATATAATGTGAGCAACCTCTACAGTTACCATCCAATTTCGATGACATTTTCAGGGATCGACCCACCCCCATCCCCGACGACACCTATCTACTGTCGACTATCCAAATCTAATTTTATTAAGAAATTTCTATTCTTTGGAGTGAAATCGCTAGATTAATAAAAAATATTATTATGTAAATATCAGTTTTGTATTACGCCACAGAGGCCCTATTGCTCGACCACAGCCTAGAACCAGAGCATTAAATGTCATTAAACGTGGTTCACCGCTTAATCTGCTGTCCAGTAACCCATGGTTTGTCCCCTTACCAGCTGTTTGTCCCATCAGCATGGAACCATTTAAACATACATACTGGTGGTAGCTGATATGTTTTTGCTGGTGTTGTCAGTTTCACGTCAACACGAAGGCAAAGTTTACCTCATCAAAGATCTTCATCGATTTGGATTCGGAATTCGAGTTTGATTGTGAAATGGAAATTATATCCAGTTTAGTAAGCCGAAAAAAGGCTTGAATGTCACCATGTGTTGCTGATTAATTGATAAAAAAAAAGATGATAAATTAATCATATTGCTGTTTATCTTGAAGTTTAGTGGCAGAAAATTTATTAATAACCACTTGTCTCTACCTATTTACCCTTATCATCCCCATTTTTCGAAAGATAGGTATTTATTTCTCGTCAACGTCAATAGAATCGATTTGTTCAAAAACGACTCAAACTTAATAGAACCAAAATCCTTGCAAATTGCATTGAAAGTCTTTTGCTGAATACTGAAAATTATTAGATAAAAGTATCCTGTACTATTGTACTTACTGCAGCTTGCAGAGTTGCACCTGAAAACAGTCAATATCCCCGATCGAAACTGGGTGACGGGTCTGGTGGATTGGATGAAATTGATTGGTTCAGAGAATATTTGGTTTCAACGGGATCTGGAGATTCTTAAAAAAGAAAAACACAACTTATTCGAAAGATGGGATAATAACTTGCATTCTAGAGATGTGGAGGATTCATTACACTCTCGCTACAACCAATTTCATCCTAGAGCCTGTATCTTTCACCAGGGTGTAAAAATACTTGAGTTTCGGCAAAAACGTAAATTTTGAGAGAGTGATAGCCCAAGTCAGGTTGTTGTACAAGGGAAAAATCAATTTCTACTTTAAGAGGAATAGCCACACATTAGACTGGTCTCTCCCATGTATGAATTGCAATATGCAAGAGCTAGAGACTCTGGTTCACTTCATGCTCATTTGCCCAATGTATTTACCATACAGGAAGCACTATCTGGGAGAATTTATATCAGGAGAACTACCATTAACCATTCAAGATGCACTGAACATGATGGAGAAGTTTTACGACCAGAACGCGGACTCCTAACGGCTGCAATTTAGCATTACGAGACACGTCCAGAAAGTAAGAGTACTAGATTTTTCTATTTTTTTAATTTTTATTGTAACTAAAAAAAAATTACAGAGTTTTGTAGGTTAACATCTCACTTATTTTTCTACATAATCGCCTTCCAGTTCGATGCAATTTTTGAGCCTCGGCACAAGCTTTTTGATACCCTATTCGTAAAATTCTCTCGCCAACTCTTTCTGCCAGTTCAAGACCTCTTCCTTCACTTCCTCGTCAGTTGAAAAGCTCTTTCCACCCATGTGAGTCTTCAAGGAGGTGAAAAGATGAAAATCGGAAGGAACCAAGTCAGGGGAATTCGGAAGCTGGTTCACAGTGTCCCAACCGAATGAATCCAACAGATCTTTGGTGACGTTGGGTGTGTGAGGGCGAGCGTTGTCGTGCAACAAGCGCACTCCCTTGGTCAACATTCCCCTCCGCTTGTTTTGGATTGCTCTCTTGAGCTTTTTAAGGGTTTCGCAGTATCGAACATGAACATTACAGCTCTTTGAAACATTAAATGAGTAGGAGAGTTTAATTAAAGACTATATTGAAAAATGAAAGAACGGTAAAATCATTCTCAGAAATAAGTGTAGCACTTGTAACCTAATCAGGCGAATTTGTTACTGAAGTTATAAAATAAAAATAAATAAATAACATAAAACTTAAATTTAGCTTATTCTCATAATTTAGTTTATCATTTCAGACTATGTGTGTCTCTCCACATAAACAATTGCATTTTTCTCGATTTATGCACAAAATTTACCCTAGTAACATCACCAACTACAACTGGTCATGACCAAGATGTCCAAGGAGGCATCCCAACTTTTACTTAAACATTTTACAGCTCATCAATAAAATAATACGTTCTGAAGGCCACATCTTTGGCGAAAGCGCTCAGCATACCTCATTAAACCACATTATCAGAGAAGCATGTAAATTCTCTACCCTCAACCAACCCAAGCTTATTCTTACTGTATAAGACAATTTATACTGCGCTTATTTTTGTCAAGCAAATTTCTGACTAAAGAAATTTGATTTATAAAAGAATACACTGCCAAGGAAATGGCACATGAGCTTCCTCGTGACCTTCACAGTACGTCACATAAAGTTCCAGAGAACTAGAAACGACCGGTTCTGGCATCAGGGAATTAATAAGGTGGGAAATTGGAAGCTGAATGGTACATATAATAAATGAAATTAATAAGGAAAATTTTGACTTTAATATGGGACCATCCAGGATGTAATCCGCATGTTCCCTGAAAATGTCGTCTAAATCGGATCAAAACTGAAGGAGTTTTTAATTGATTTACAGGATTTCATTAATATTTTGATCTAAATTCATGATTAAAACATCCTTGGGGATATTTTTTGGCAACTTTGAGCATGATGGACCACCCGATTTGTTCATTTTCCAAACTAAGCTGTGACCGTAACAAAAACATCACTTTCGCGCATGCGCCTAGCGTACCGCTGCTGATGATCGCAAAGAATGTGATACGGGACCTCAAGAAACCTTGCCCGCATCATCCCTGAAAATCTGACCGAAATCCGTTCACAATTGCCTGAGTTATGACCGAAACAAGAAAATTTTGTTTGCGCCTGCGCAGAGGCTACCGTTGATTCGATCATGACGGAACTGATAGGGGACCATGTAGAGCTATACTCGCACGATCCCTAAAAATTTGAAGAAAATCGCATCAAAATTGTGGAAATTACGACTGTTGCAAGGACCGTAACAAGAATATTTCGTTCACGCATGCGCAGAGCGTACCGCTAATGCAATTATGATGATTGTCTTATGGGACCTTAAGGGACCTTACCCACATCATCCCTGAAAATCTGACCGAAATCCGTTCAACAATGACCGAGTTATGACCGTCACAAGGAATTCACGTTAGCGCCTGCGCAGAATGTACCGTTGATTAGATCATGATGAAGTTGATAGGGGATCATCTAGAGCTTAAGCCGCATGATCCCTGAAAATTTGGTTAAAATCGGATCAAAATTGTGGAAGTTATGGCTGTTACAAGGAAATGTGGACGGACAGACAGACAGACAGACAGACACGGAACCAAATTTGTTCAGGAGGCTCTGAAACGCAAAATGCGAGTGGAAATTTTGATTTTGGAGCAAAAAAAAATTTTTCATTTCGAAAGTGAAAACAAAGCTTCCGCTGCTTTGCAGTCTCGGAAGCAAAAATCTGAATTGCATTGATTTTAGTTATTTTCTGAAAAAGTAATGTTTATTTAATTATTTTATATCATGAATCACGAAGAATATTGTACACGAACTCGTTGTAATGTGTTGTAACACTATACAAATAAAATATATGTATTGTACTTACTTTTCTATACTTACAGAATAGTAAATCACGTTGTGCAGCTACGCTGGCCCAAAGTTTACTCGTGGTTTGTCCCGTTCCCGTGATACGCATGTGAAACGTTGTGATAGGCTTCTCGCACATGTCTGGATCAGCTGACCTAGCGTCATCTATCATTCAAAAACATAAATAATTTCGTTCCGTTTGAGATACAAACAACGGTTTAATTATTTGAAAAATACTAGAGATGAGTCGATACCAAAATTTATCGATTCCCAATACCGATACCGATACCTAAAAAATCGATTCCCGATTTTCGATACCGATACCATCGGCGCATAATACCTAACTTACCTGTAGGTGAAAAACTAAAATTCCTCTTGAACTAGTACTCGTAATATATTCAAATTTTTATTCTCTCATATTCAGATTAATTCTTATAACAAATTCTAAATTTCAGATTTATATTTTCATTCAAGGCTTTAGTTAATTTGATTTGTGCAAATACAAAATTTGATATTTGTTTGTTTTCTATCAAGTATCAATTAATAGGCAACTTTTATTGCCTAGGATTGATTTCTTTCTGAATAAAACAAGTTAAGCAGACTGACTTGGTTTTTTAGTTTTTCGTCGGCAACTGTAAGGTATTTCCAAATAAGACTGGCTATAGGCTTTTATACTTGGAAAACATAGCTTTGTCTAATGCTTCTGTTGTCACAAACAAATAACACAAGCCTACTTGTAAACAAAGTTATAATTGTAAGCTGTGTTTTGGACGATTCATGTTTCGCAACTGCCAACTTCACACAACCGTTGCCCGGTACAACCATCTTCGTTGTTGCAATAGTACCGTAATGTAATAAAACGCCCATCACCGGGCGGTATCGGTATCGGCTTTAGGCGATCGATTCTCGATACCGAAACCAATGCCTAAAATTCGGTGGTATCCAACGAGAATAGAAGATACTAGAGTGGCCCTGTGCGCCCGCAAGATGTGTCACGCTTCCCCCACCCTCTGGTTCCCCAACTTTCTTGGGCCTCCCTGCCTACTACGCAGTATCCGCCACTTTGCCACTGTTTTCGTGCTGTTTTTCCCCTCGTTTTCTTTGGTTCTCGTTAGTGTCGTTTCTTTTTCTTTTTCTTCACGAGAATGGGTGTTTGCGTAGCATATGGATGTACCGATTAGGAGCCTAAGAAGAAAGCATCAGGTGTTAGTGAAGAAGTACATTCCTTACCCATCTATCTAATTTGTACAATGGCTATTTATATCGATCATTCCTGAGTTTGCTGCGATAGAGGAATGAGGAGTTGGTCATTGGTGGAAGATTTTGTCACTGATGTCACAAAGGGATGAGGAGGGGTTTAGCTCGTCTCCATTACTAGATTGTTGATTTTTGGAAATTAATGGGAAATTGGGAAAATGTCAACTGACGCACATGAGGATCGCTTTATACAAAAGGTCATACTGTATACTAACACTGTATAGTATACTGTATAGTATACTAACACTCAAAATGAATTGCAAAACATTAAATAAATGAAAAAATTAAATAAAGGTGTCACTTGTGTGATAATCATTTTTTTTCTTTCAAATTTGTGAAAATTCATAGAAAATTGAGAACTTGTCAAGGGGTGCATAGAGCACAAAAGCGAATAATCACGTTTTGTATTAGTACCATAAAATTGGGACACAAATCAAGAAAAAACTATGGTTTAGGGCTTCATTTGCGTGATATTGGAAAACTGTGTTTCGAATTTTTGAAAATTTATGTTAAGTTGAAAAATGGTCTAACTCGCAAACTGTCAGATTATCACTCTAGGATACTTATATTACGCATACATACAGATTCCATGAACTTGAGTTTTCAATGTTTTATTCTTTTAGACCACGAAAAATACATTTATATGATAATGACCCAGTTAACAATTTCTACGCACTCAAAGTGCACACATTTTCAATTAAAAATCATTCAAATCAACATTGAAATTAATTTCATATTCATTCATTCATTTGTTTTTATTCATTTATTTTTTTATAATTCGATAATGTACAAAAATTTGCTCCTACGATCATGCAGGAACTTTTTTCTAATTTGCCTGATTGAAGATTTTGCTCAAACTGACCCTCCATGGAATCTTTAAAGATTATTTGAAACAATGCAATGTTCTAACCTGCATTCATGTCCCGAAAACGAGGAAGCCAAGTGTCACATCTAACTTGACAGGGGGGTTAATTTTCCGCCTTGAGCCTGCGGCTAAAATGCTAAAACATTGAACAAGCTTTCTTCCCGCTAATTCGTAAATGTAAATAATTTAAAACTACATAAATGTTTTGCTAATCGAAATTAGAACAGAGTACCTAAGTAGGTAATTTTCTGTTATGGTGTGCGTCTACAATTACTATAACCAAAATTAGCTTCTCAACCAAGTGTCAACAAGGTAAGCGGCATTGTTTACTATATCAATTTATAATATAAATAAATATAAAACTACGGCATGAATAGAAGAACAAGTATGAAAGAAATGCGTGATAAATCGAGAGCTTTCCAACGAGTGGAGAACGATTTTCGTGGGATGAAAACTAACGGCGATATACTTCCCTAGAAACGGGTCGGTTGTAAGGTGGTTACGCTCCGCAGGGCGGGGTTGGGGAACCAAGGGGTTGGGGGGGCAGAGCACACTTTCGGCTCGGCGGCTTGCACGGGAAGGGCCGCTCTAGTATCTTCTATTCTCGTTGGTGGTATCGAGAATCGGCATCGGGAATCGACTCATCCCTAAAAAATAATAAAATCGTGATTAAAAAATGGGATGGCCACCTAGCGGTATAAAATATACATTACTACCAAATATACATACAAAATTTCATAGAAATCGGAGGAGTGTGACCACAAACACAAGAGCCTACTGGAGCTGTCTTTTACGAGAGTTTAATTATAATTTTTTATCTTCTTAATTAATTTAATAATTTATTATTGTTAGTGTTTGTGATTGTAATCAAGTGTTATGATTGTTGCTAATCTATTATTACCCTGTTAGAATATTGTTCTCTTTGTGATGCAGATTGTTTATTGTTTTTGTATATGAATTACTCCGTTCCATTTATCCCATAATATGAATAATTGTCGTTCCCCCATTATTGGCTATCATAATTATTTTTATTATCACTGCGGCGTACTTCGGCTGACGGCCAAAGTCTCTTCATGTGATTCTCCGAATGTAAATTGATTTAATGTTATAAATTGCATGTATAAATAAAAAAATATATGCATTACGACCAAATATACATACGAAATTTCATAGAAATCGGAGGAATGTGACCACAAACACCGTGACATAAGATTTTTATAAATATAGACTTACATTATAGTATGTTGATAATGGTATATAGCTCTTGTTTCTTACAGACGGTTCCGAGGAGCAAAAATAGGTGTTCTATTTAATATTATTATTATTATTTGTTCCGGTTCATGCAACGTCTGTTTAGTTAAATTCCAATCTATAGGCCTAGAAGAGCTACCTAGTACGAAACAGTGAACCTTGCACAAGATATCTCATTTTAAACGTACGACTCGGAGATTTATACCGCATAAAAACATTCAACTAAAGCCCCTCTCGCAAATCTGGCTCTCTCGAATCAAAGATATCAAACCCCTTTTATCGATTCACGAACGAGCTGTAAATTGGGACTTCGTTAATTAAGTTCGGAAGCAAATGAAGCGGGTAGAAGTAAGTCCGCGAAGCTAACGGACGCTCTAACGGTGAATCATCAGAAACCCCAAAAAACCCCTTAGCCCCTCTAAGCCCCTCATCACTTCTGGTACCAAACTAAGTCCAAGACACAAGTCATTCAACCTAATGCAGTCGGTTCATCTCACACTTCCCGAGCGCCTCCTTCAGCCTAAAATATGTCTGCTCTATCAATAACAGAATCCGCCCAAAACCAATTAGAAGGCTATTAATTTTTAATTGAATGCCGCTGTTCTTCTATCGACGACGGGAAAAGCCGCTGTATTCCAAAAGCGGCATTGGCGTTTTCTTCCTTAATGACTTGAAGCGTTATGGATGCCAAATAACGCGTGTCATCATCGCATCTGTTCCGATTTAGAATTGATGGTTTGTTTCGTAATAGTCAGCTGAGTGGATGTGGAATATGGCGGGTTTGGTTCCTTGAACACAAATGGGCTGTTTTAAATCAGTTCATTTCACTCGATTAATGAGAATTCCTGGGTAGAACTTCTTAATTAACTGTGTATTTATTGCCTATATACACAGTTCATAATGAACTGTGTATATACTAAACTAAACAGTTCATAATGAACATACACAGTTCTTAATGAACTGTATTGCTCATATACGTTCAGTTCGACCACGACGGTGCTTAACATTAATCCTTGTTTTGATGACATTGACTTTACTATTGGTTGCCTTTACGTTAATGATTATAGGCTTTCTCTTGTCCTTTTAAAAATATATTTATTATGTGTGAACCTATATAAATGTCTAGATGTATTCAATAAATGTAATAATCGAGAGTATCTCTCAAAATCAAACGCAACAAAAATGTTGAGCTCTTAAGGAAAGTAGCTGTTCACATGATGAACCGATCAACTGTGAATACGTTCATGGAGACATTTAACCTTTGAATTTAACTGTTACCAACCGTGTCTGGCAACTTTCGTTTAAGTACAGGTATGTACCATTATTTTTGTTTGCAAAATAATAAAAACTCGGCCCTTCGGGCCTCGCTCCGCCCCCCTGGACCCCCGGTAACTTTCCGCCTTCAGCCTTCGGCTAAAATGGTAAAACATGGAACATGCTTTCTTCCCGGTAATTCGTAAATGTAAATAAATTTAAAACTACGACATAAATGTTTTACTAATCGAAATTAGATCAGAGTACCTAGGTAGGTAATTTTCTGTTATGGTGCGCGTCTACAATTACTATAAGCAAGATTAACTTCTCAACCAAGTGACAACAAAACAAGCGGCATGTTTACTATATCCGTTTATAACATAAATAAATATAAAACTACGAGATGAATAGAAGAACAAGTACGAAAGAAATGCGTGATAAATCGAGAGCTTTCCAACGAGTGGAGAACGATTTTTGTCTGGTGAAAAATAAAGAAGTTTCATTTCCCCAGCAACGGCTTGGATGTACGTGAAAATCAAAAGAAAACACAAACGGTGGGTACAGCTTTCGTACAAGTACGCAACCACGAGGGACATTTTATGTCTTTGCGCCCCCTCCCGCACCCACA
The DNA here is from genome assembly GCA_030762985.1 of Adelphocoris suturalis. Taxonomy (NCBI): domain Eukaryota; kingdom Metazoa; phylum Arthropoda; class Insecta; order Hemiptera; family Miridae; genus Adelphocoris; species Adelphocoris suturalis. The sequence goes on from CM061044.1 coordinate 108,045,995, forward strand.
CCACGTACCTCGTACCTACTTTATTTTTTGTTTAAAAATTTTTGTTTTAAAATAATGAATGAGACACACAAAATTACAATACAAATGTTCATTTATTTACATATATACATATTGTGGTGAACTCTCCACCCTTAACCGGCCCTTTTCAGGGCCACCAAAAAGAAGTTCACACTATAGAACTATACAAGACGTCAGGCAGAGGAAACCACGGAGATTTCACAACTAAAGCAGAAATCTCTACACATACATTACATACATATATCATTATTATCAGAGTTTGTAATGCTAAGTAGAGGCCGATGATGTGAAACATTTTGTTAAACATAAACACAGTCTGAGCTTCATCTCCAAGACTCGTACATCTCCAAACAATAATTCGTTTATCGGTTGTTTGGTCTTAAAATTATGTCTTTATAAAGCTTGCAATCGTGTTCACAATATAAATTATTGAGAATAATCACCTGTGTGTAAACAATTATTTAAACAATCACGCTCATACCGCAACTTGTCGGCCACGCACTCCGCAGTGGTTAACATAATATGGTTAGGTAAATTGAGAGCTATCCAACGAGTGGTGAACGATTTTTGTACGATGATAACTGGTGAAGTTAAAGTTCCGTAGCAACGAACCGGTTGTACGTGAAAATCATTAGAAATTTTTCATAACGCTTTCTTCGTCACACCGTAACGTCACACTTTTTGAGTTATGTGCCATAGTAAAGATATAAAATGTCAAAAACAATGTGTTAAGTTTTACAGCGGTTTTATCAGTACCTATATAATTTACGCATAAATTGAGGGCTTTTCAACGAGTGGCGAACGATTTTCGTGGGATGATAAGAAATGGCGACACACTTCCCCAGAAACGGGTCAGTTGTAAGTAAAAATCATTCAAAATCCCGCGTTAATTTCGTTCCACGGTCCCGCACTACTTTCGTTCCACGGTTTCGTCACGTTGTTGCCCAGTTAGGTGATGGCTAAAGCATGTTCCATGCTTAAACCTAATAATAGTGTGAACTGAACTAATTCTGTAAGAGTTGGACCTGGACCACGTTAAACTCTAAATGCAATGCAATAGTTACATTATGTAATATAATTCTGTCCTATCAAAATCAGTATCACCATTTATAGTCTATCACTGCCCTGCTACTCTAACCTACAACTGCGATACTTGACTCCAATTGAATGCTTGTTCTTGACCTCCGGAAGTACAGCCGCTCTACGCGTAGGTACCTAATCGATTTCGCCTCAACGATCCCCGAAACTGATACCTCCACTAAAATTTCACGTCACGTCTTTCGAACCTCCCGGAATGCATAGAATTTGTGGCGCTTCGGCTTCATTTTCAACCGTAGGAGGATAACTTTTTTTTCTCTCTCTCTCTTTAATATGTTTATTTATTCTAACTGCAGAGAGGTCGAAGAGATGGAGGTAAACGACCCAATGATGACGTCATTCCTTCGTATGCTGTACCTCTCGTACCGCCTTGGGCATCCGAGCTCCCCAGGAACTGGACTTTCTTGGTTCCCATTTCTCTGTCATCTGATTTTCAACGCTATTTCTGGCCCGAGTCCAACTGGGTTATCTTGATGATCACCTCTGCGCAGCCTGTTTGCAACCGATTTATTACGAGCAGGTAAATTATGAGCCCTGGATGCGGATTTCCCAGGATCTCATGGACCCTGCGAGTGGGCTTCCGTCGTACAGATTGTTAAACAGTAGCAAAGCAGGTCACCGCAGTATTTTCAGTATTTAAACGATAAATTATTAAACAGTTAGACGCGTACCTGCATGTAGATGTCATGTTCAAGTATACTAGCGTAGTATAAATCATATTTTGAATAGTTAGAAATATGCGAATTGCTCTGCAGGAAGTTTCGACTTCGTATAAAACCCAACAAATATTTATAATACTTGAAATGGTTGGTATACATTTATTCCGTGAAATGCTTATCATACAAAATGGATATCCTCACGTACTCCCCTAAAAAACCTTTGTGTAATAGCTCATACGATCATGCTGCATGACAGGAACTTTTTTTCTTTGATTTTTGAATTCTGGGCATCTTAGACGTAAACCAACAATATTTATGGAAGGTAAATTTTTTTTCTTGGTCAATGACATACGATCATTATGGAAAATAATAAATCAAAAATGATGTGCCGATCACAGGCATAAAATTAAAAGGGCAAACATCCGAGAATGATTATATTTGCCTTCATGATTCCTTAGAGTATTTTAGCTTACGAAGCATAAATTCCATGGATTTACATTGAAGTAAAATGGTCAACGTATATCTTTCATTGACTATCGCAAAAGTCTTTCCGTGTTGAACGTACCTTGAACGTAAATTTCATATCCAAACAAATATTTAAATAACGTTTTAGAAAAGTTTCGTATTTCGTTTGACCCACAAGTCATCTTCTTTGTCTTTGATTTTTATTGACATTAAATTCCTATTTCCGATTACTCATCTCTGTCGAGAACCTCCTTAACTGTATTTAATTGCACGTTTCTAAGGAATCAAAATACCGACCTGCTCGTCACACCGTTCACTTCGTAGCCGCTGGCTTCACAGTTACTCACCATTTCACAACCCGAATTGATAAAAATGTTTCGATTTATCGATTGAGAACCGACGCTGGAATCCAATATCCGGGGAATTCTCTTGCCTTAGCTCACCAACATTAGCCATAGATGAGCGGGATCAGCAACCACAACGAGAAATATTAGCGGACAATTACGGACCGTTCAGTAAATCATTTGAAGAATCAGGAACTCCATCTGAGATGAGCAAGTTGACCGACGCAATCGAGCTACATCAGGATGGAGTATGCGGAACAACCTGAGCCGTCGACAAGTCTGTCGTTCCGAACTTGATAACATCGTGCCTCTGTTTTCGACATCTATACAGGTTTCCCAAAATCTTTATTACACTCTTGTTGTTTTATTGAATTTTAAAAGTAAACGAAGCAATTGGCATTGGCTCCAAAAATTCTCAAAATCTAATTTCCCCAAATTTTTTTTATAGATATCTGTTTTGACTTAATATGAAATAACTCTCTGGAGTATATCACATTTTCATAAGTCATTCCAGATGATACCTCTCCTTGAGTACCTAGATTTCTTAGAAAAATTTGCTCTTCGCGAAAAAATCAAGAGTAGAAAGGATAAATAAATACAATGGACAGTACTTTTTGAGCACAATAAAGTACATAAATTTAAAAAATGTGTTAAGCAAATCACTACTGAGAAATAACGGCATAAAATCGTAAAATATACATTTATATGAAACATATGTATCTGAGATATTTATGAGCATAATATTATTAACTTTAGTTTATCGACTAAAAGCTATGAACAAAATTTCGCTGGAAAATGTACTTAAATGTCATTAAAACGAGGGAAAAAAATCAATAAAACTGCAAAACAATCGATAAAAACTTGCATTGTTGAAAATCTTACAACGGTTACAAGTCCTTGGTTTGAACAATAGAATGTAATTTAGAAATAGTTTTATTATTTAATAATGATTAGCAGGACGTTTCCATTTTTTCCGACCATCACTCACGGCGAAAATATTGATTTTCTATTGATTTTCACGTACAACCAATGCGTTACTAGGGAATTGTAACTCTCTTAGTTTTCATAGAAAGAAAATCGTTCGCCACTTTTTTAGATGCTCTCATTTTATCAGAACATCTCATACCTAAGCCTCTGTGGTGTCGAAGAAAGCTGGTTTATTACGCTAAGTTATTAATATTGCTATGTAAACATAATGAACTAATGATGTGTACAATTAATCACTATTAAATAATGATCTGACTGAAGAACTGTCGGTCTACCGTCCGTTTTTTTTTTTTTTTTTTTTTTTTTTTTTTTTTTAAAGCCACCTGTAGCTAGCAAAACAGTATTTCAATATTAATGTGCTTACATCTAAAACGTATGACAAGTTTGGTGTGGCGCACAGCTTCTACCTACCCATAACGTAAATATATAAATAACTAGGGGGACACCCCCCTGCAGGCTTTGCCTGCCAATCCCCTCGATTGCGGGCTGACGGACCCGCCCATTTCGGCCTACCAGGCCGGGCCATTGCGCACTGACAGAGCACCCATTGCGGCCTGGCGGGCTGACCACTGCGCTCTGACCCCAATAAGTATCCAATAATACTGTTTAATAATAATCCAATTTATACTCCCACCCCATTGGCGATATTTGTACTGCCTAGCTCCTTGGCGAGATTTATATTACCCACCCCATTGGCGAGATTTATAGTACCCAACTCTTTGGCAAGATTTATACTGCCCACCTCCTTGGTAGTTTATACTGCCCACTTCCTTGGTAGATTTATATTGCTCTCACCTTGGAAGTAGGAGGTGGACGGAGAAGGTCGCGAAAATCCCTCTCTTCAAACGAATTGGGCCACCCTTTGTTTTTCGATCTAACCACGTTTTTTGACACACTTTCGAAATTTAAACGAATATGGTTCGAAATTTTGGAAAACAAAGGTTACACATTATTACACATTATTGAGAAGATTTAAAGCTTGAATTTGAGTACCAATATGATACGGTTCTGTTGAGCGATCTTTTTGATCCTCATCATCATTCTCATTCTCGACGTGCAGTTTTATTATATAGAATTAAAATTTCCTAATAAACTTGAAAGGTTCCATGGAGGATTCATAAGAAGTTTTAGTGAAATCTTTCGATCGGGCATTTAGGAAACTATGCTAACACAAATACAATGCAAAAGATCACGGAAATTCGCTCATATGATCATGCTACACAACCGGCACTTTTCAGAACAGGTTTTGTGGAAGATGTTGGGAGGAGATTTCATAAAGCCACATCAAGGCGTCATCATCATATAGCATTCGCACTTTGAATTAAACCATTCGCAAATTGAATTTGACTTTCCGTAAAATGAATTAAACTTTCCGCAAATTTAATTAAACTTTTCGCAAATTGAATTGAACTTGCCGCAAATTGAATTAAACCTACATACCGTACTTTTGGGTTACTTGTAACATGTGGATTACTTGTAACACATGGGGGCGTGTCCACATTCGTTATGTTGGCAGCATTGGGGAGCATGATATCAGATTCCGTATCAGCCCTATTTGTTCTATGGCGTTTGTGGAAGGTCATCCATCGTTCAACAAGTGTTTGTGAAGTTCTCCTGATTTTTAAAATTGTTTTTCAATTGATGACTGAAAATGGGCAGTTTCCAACACCGAAATGTGCAGCCCAAATGGTTGGAGTGAACGAAGTGAGGTTTTCATGGTGTGTGCTTGCACTCACTAGCTTGTAATTCCAAGTCAGATCTCACTTTCAAGTCAAATCATTGATTTTAAAAACAAATCAAAAACTGTGGTCTTTGTTTTGAGGGTTACTTGTAACATGTAAGTGTGATGTTGCAAGTTACCTCCAGAATGTATCCCTCAATTTTTATGGATGTTGTTTCAAGCCACCCTATGTGGAGTATTGTGTTTATCTCCCTTGTACTAGTGAGTTATTATTGTTTTTGTTGTTCCTAGATGCACAAAAATGGGAAAGTACAAAAGGAAACCGGGTGCTCGTCCCTATAAGGATTATAGTGATGAAACACTGAAAAGAGCCATGAATGCCCTTAAAATACGAGAAGAGGGGCAACTTTTGCTTCCCTGAGGAACTCATTTGAAATTTCCCTGTTATTTTTATATGCGATGACATTTTGTGATTTGATGTGCCATTTTGTGAATTGAATCTCATTAATATTTTTTATGCTGTATGTTTTATATTTTTATCATGAGAGTAATGAACAGTTCCTATTAGGTACTCATACCTACTGAATTGGAGCCAAATAGGCCCATTCAAGACTGATTTAAGACTAAACGATCCAATGTGTGTGACACGGGAATCTAAAATGAGTAAAAAAGACCTTTTTTTGTGTGTCATCCTTACCTTATTTTAAAAACTTAAAAATTGTAACAAGTAAGAGAGAGCTAAGATAACATGATTTTTCGCATTTTTTCAGTCGTGTTACAAGTAACCCAAATCGTTGGGTAACTTGTAACAAGCCCTTTTTTTAATTTATTTACTAATGAAGGAAATAGTTTTCTTTAAAGGTCTTCTGTTCTCTAGGCAGCCTTCGACCTTTTAAGCCCAAATCCAGAATTTTACAAGCTGGATTACTCCAGGGAGAGCTTCTGCAATTTGACAAGTGTTACAAGTAACCCAAAAGTACGGTACGTGAAAAGATCAATAACATTAAGAAAGGAACACTGATCCCTCCCAGTTGCTTGGTAGGTACCAAATTTCTTCGCATTCATTTGCATGATTTGTGATTACAATATTATACATTTTGCTGAAGTTTTACATTTTGTGTTGACTAATACAATAGATTTGCCCTAGGTTTAATTCAATTTGCGGAAAGTTTAATACAATTTGCGAACGGTTTAATTCAAAGTGCGAATGCTGTAACAATCGAAGCCATCTTGAGTATCCAAAGGTAGCTAAAATGAATACCTACTTACCTTCGATCGGGAATGTTGACCTCATCGTTGCCGAATGTAAAAGCAACTGAATCCTGAAACAGGAATGAATGGGGTCCTTGGTTCGCTCTGCGGTTAGAATAAGTAATTATTTGTTTTGCGGAGAAACAGTTCAGTGGTCACTGCATCGGTTTGTCGTGGAGGTTGGCCAACTCCGTTGACCTAGGTCGGGGTTGCTAACAGTGTAGGTACCTACATAGCAGATCCAAACAACTGGTTGGTACTTGAATGAACGAATGAATGCTTACAGGCAACACGTATATGTAATAATGTTGAACAATATACAAGAATGAATTGAACTGTATTATGACGGCGCAGCAACCCATTTTCACTAAGATATTTACTAACATATTTACACACACATCACAAACAGTACCAAGTTATTCACATCAAACGCCTCCTTTCCCCAACAACTTCTGAACCGCAATACAATAAACAAGTTTTTAACAACATATTCTTGTAAGTAAAAAATATATAAAAAATTTAAAAAAAAAGAATGAATTGAACAGTATTGGAATAAACCGAAATAGCTCAAAATGACACATTTTTTCGAACATCGTTGATTCGTTGCCCACCAAAGAATAAGTTCCAACGAACTTGTGGTCTTTGGTGAAGTTCCATAAAAAATTATAAATTTAAGCCAACAATAGAGTATCAAAAATAATTAAATGCTACAAGAAATATAGGTACAGATAAATTTAAAAAAAAGTCCAGTCATGCAGCACGACCCCATGAGTGAATTTTCGAAGAAATCTTCGACATTTCAGTCGCTATTGAGCGTGTAGACTAATTTTAGTTTATGATTTTGATAGACAAACATGGAATCAAATTATTAAAAATAATTAGGAGGTACTCATACTTTATTATTATTAAACTAATCTTGTAGATTTAAAGACAAATGTAGGTAAATATTCATAGATTTCGATGTCCGATGTGGTCAGTATTGAAGGCAGTTGAAATCTTAGCAGTATCCTATCATAACATCATCAAATCTTGACATAAAATTGGTATAAAATTGGTTATACAGGGATACTTCCATAAGAGTAGTTCAATCTGAATTTGGATAATGTTTCATGCAAATATTACCGATTTTTACAACTAGCGAACGGCATTATTTCGATTTTTGACTGATTTTTTCAACTTTGAAATTTTTGAAAACTTGATACATATTCTTATAGGAAATTTTACGCTGATTCCGAATATACCACATGTTAGTATGCTGAAAAAATTATTTCGCACAACAAATCGCAAAAAACAGGCTATTTTGAAAGTTTTGACTACATTTTTGAAAATTTCAACCCGAAGATGTAATCCGATCATGCTGGCCAACGAACTTGAACTTTCGTTTTGTGTCCTTAACATTTTAAAATTTGTTTGAAGTTTCTAGCACAATTCTACGGACAGTTATCGTCTGGAATGACACATACATACATATAATATACATACATACATATAAAAAAATGCGTTAAACTTCAGAATATGATTCAGAATAGCCTGAAACGGATTTCTGCATAAAATTTTTTCAAAAATTCACATTCTACAAATTTTGAGGAGAGAGCAATAGCTTAATTTTCTTCAAAAATTCGCTAACAAATAATTTAGAATCCTATTTGATCTGCTTTTTTGAATGTAAAAATGTGTTCATATTTCTCTATAATGCATTCCCAGTTGCTATACTGTGCACGTCTCACCTTTGAATAAGGATAGGTAGATCGTATGTTCTACAACAGCACCTGGCGCCTGATCCTGATGGAATAAAGACGATTTGGGACTTAAGATAAGTTTCTTTCACATTTTATTCCACATTGTCGTTTGTAGATATATAATAACTTTGTTTTTCTTACATGATTGGAACTTGGTAGCAATGTTTCCACCCGAGGCAAACACTGTGGCGAATTCGCAATCGAAATCCTTTACAGATCGTAATTATGAACAGAGGGTGTTCATTAAAAGTTTGGGGAGACACCCCCCACTTGAAATTAACACATGTTGCTAAAACGTGAAGGGAACTCGCAAATTCAACCGTGAAATTTATAGTAAACACGAATGGGTAATTGGGTGCCCTAGAAAGAATGCTCTGTTATGTTTTCCTTGCTTAATATTAGGTGGAGAGCAGTTGTGGACTTAGAATGGTGTGACTGATATAAAACATTTTAAATATCGGATTAAATCTCACTAATCTAATAAAAATCATCTCAATAAGATCACTATTGCTATAGCCTTTTTAAATATCCGATTTTTAATTGACGTCTGACGTCACATTTCTTTTATTTCATCATAATTTAATTTGAGTTCTTTAATATTCCTTCAGAATTATTTCTCCTAAGTAGTACACTAGTGCAATACAATCGAAGCCGTGATAATGTTTAATACTTTTAATAATAATACAGTCCATCCCAAAAATTTTAGATTCTTAGTAAGTATTAGGTACCTATAAGATAGTATTTTTAATTTAATTTATTTCTATTTAATTCATCAATAATATTTATGATCATGATTTATTATTATTTAGTAGTCATATTCTTTCATTAGGATTGCCATGGCATTTGACATGACCCAAGTGGGATTTATGTTTCATGTGTTTAGATCAAAATTAATTCATACTGAAAACAAAACGAAGGGAAGAAAAACCTCAATGCTCTTCTTGACTGTCAAATTTTTGTGCCCCACTCCTTTTGCTGACCACCGCCAAAGAATCTAATAATAAAACGCTTTGTTATTGTGGAATTACACATAGTTTTTTTTAAATTCCGTTCAAAGGAAAGATACTGCACTAAGAGGTCGCAATGTTTCATCCACAAAATCGCAGATCTTGAAGCTAGTAAAAACAACTAAGATCAGTAACGGAACGAACCCGTATTAAGATGACAATAATCACCTCAAGAATTAACTTTAAACCACAAATTACGTTCGGTAGTAGGTACCTGTATATCGTTCCATAAGTATAATGTGTCTTCGAAGTTATGTACAAGAGCTATTTTATTCCTTCCAGTGTAGGTAGTTCCGTTGGACTCTGCTTATACCGTACCGAAATCCTTGTTGATACTGACAATACCTATTTAACTGTTAGCGCTTTTCCACCAAAAATATAATTCAGACATTCTCTTTCTCTTATGCCTTATGACACATCAAAAAACTGTCTTGTAAGGTTTCTGATTAAGTTTTTGCTTTCCTGAAGATCTGCTTGTGTACGGTCTCTTGAATTCATTTAACTGTTTGCTTGCTTGGGTAATTTCTGACGTGTTTCTGGATCGCATCAGACCTCCCTACATGGTCTCTTATATAGCTTCTACTATTATAAGGCCTTTGGGAGTCGGTTTCGATCGTGCATTTCATTATCATTACCCTAATGGTTTTGGGTTTTGTCGTTTGGCCACCGACAAAGAAAGTGGCAACAGCTGATTCATTTGCAATGAAATCCATTAACTTTAAGCTATCCTTCAACTGGGCCTGAAAAGCAATTATATCGTGAGAAATTTGTGTTACAGGAAATGTGAATTTGCTTTGGCACCTATTCGACGTACCGTGGTGGACCATATTATACAATAAGTAGGGACGTTGCGATACTTCCGATATATCGTGGTATCGATACTTCTCTTCCGATACCACCGATATTTGTATCGATACTTTGCATCCAATATTATCGTGGTATCGATACTTTCTCCCGATATTATCGGAAGTATCGATACTTGGTGACCAATACCACCGATATTTTCCTTGATTTTTTTTCTTTTTTCAATCTAATTTTCCCACCACAAATCCAGGAGACGACCAGCCTGCCCCAGGCTCTGAGAGTATTGTAATTATTTCACTTTGTTGAGAACTTTGAGAATATTGGCTTGCAATTAAATTATTTTAGAGTCATATCCATTCATGTTGGATTGCAATATTCCTGCAAGATTCCTCAACCTGAACTTGTCCAATAGTGTTTATTTAATTTCCACCAAAATACCTACGTCTTCTCAAATCAAGAAATATGATTTATTTATCCTTTCGTGGTTTTGACATTTTATGTCTTTGCTATGGCACATAAACTAAAAAAACGTCACGGAAAACAATTGCTCACGAAAATTGCTCACGAAAATTGTCCCAAGTGGCCACAACGATGATTAAGACCATCAGAAATGACGTTGATTTGGTATGTAGCCCCTTGAGGGACTTCTGAACACAACTGACCGATCCCAAATCAGCTGAGTGGCTCTAGAATCCAGTTTTTTCCCTAATGATCCCGCGATTCTGAGATTTGGTATGTGGGCCCTTGAGGGACTTCTGAACACAACTGACCGATCCCAGATCAGCTGAGTGGCTCTAGAATCCAGTTTTTTCCCTAATGATCCCACGATTCTGAGATTTGGTATGTGGGCCCTTGAGGGACTTCTGAACACAACTGACCGATCCCAGATCAGCTGAGTGGCTCTAGAATCCAGTTTTTTCCCTAATGATCCCACGATTCTGAGATTTGGTATGTGGGCCCTTGAGGGACTTCTGAACACAACTGACCGATCCCAGATCAGCTGAGTGGCTCTAGAGTCCAGTTTTTTCCCTAATGATCCCACGATTCTGAGATTTGGTATGTGGGCCCTTGAGGGACTTCTGAACACAACTGACCGATTACAGATCAGCTGAGTGGCTCTAGAATCCAGTTTTTCCCCTAATTATCCCACGATTCTGAGATTTGGTATGTGGGCCCTTGAGGGACTTCTGAACACAACTGACCCATCCCAGATCAGCTGAGTGGCTCTAGAATCCAGTTTTTTCCCTAATGAACCCACTATTCTGAGATTTGGTATGTGGGCCCTTGAGGGACTTCTGAACACAACTGACCGATTACAGATCAGCTGAGTGGCTCTAGAATCCAGTTTTTTCCCTAATGATCCCACGATTCTGAGATTTGGTATGTGGGCCCTTGAGGGACTTCTGAACACAACTGACCGATCCCAGATCAGCTGAGTGGCTCTAGAATCCAGTTTTTTCCCTAATGATCCCACTATTCTGAGATTTGGTATGTAGCCCCTTGAGGGACTTCTGAACACAACTGACCGATTACAGATCAGCTGAGTGGCTCCAGAATCTAGTTTTTTCCCTAATGATCCCACGATTCTGAGATTTGGTATGTAGCCCCTTGAGGGACTTCTGAAAACAACTGACCGATCCCAGATCAGCTGAGTGGCTCTAGAATCCAGTTTTTTCCCTAATGATCCCACGATTCTGAGATTTGGTATGTGGGCCCTTGAGGGACTTCTGAACACAACTGACCGATTACAGATCAGCTGAGTGGCTCTAGAATCCAGTTTTTTCCCTAATGATCCCACGATTCTGAGATTTGGTATGTGGGCCCTTGAGGGACTTCTGAACACAACTGACCGATCCCAGATCAGCTGAGTGGCTCTAGAATCCAGTTTTTCCCTAATGATCCCACGATTCTGAGATTTGGTATGTGGGCCCTTGAGGGACTTCTGAACACAACTGACCGATCCCAGATCAGCTGAGTGGCTCTAGAGTCCAGTTTTTTCCCTAATGATCCCACGATTCTGAGATTTGGTATGTAGCCCCTTGAGGGACTTCTGAACACAACTGACCGATCTCAGATCAGCTGAGTGGCTCTAGAATCCAGTTTTTTCCCTAATGATCCCACGATTTTGAGATTTGGTATGTAGCCCCTTGAGGGACTTCTGAACGCAACTGACCGATCTCGGATCAGCTGAGTGGCTCTGGAGTCCAGTTTTTTCCTTAATGATCCCACGATTCTGAGATTTGGTATGTGGGCCCTTGAGGGACTTCTGAACACAACTGACCGATCCCAGATCAGCTGAGTGGCTCTAGAATCCAGTTTTTTCCCTAATGATCCCACGATTCTGAGATTTGGTATGTAGCCCCTTGAGGGACTTCTGAACGCAACTGACCGATCTCGGATCAGCTGAGTGGCTCTAGAGTCCAGTTTTTTCCCTAATGATCCCACGATTCTGAGATTTGGAATGTGGGCCCTTGAGGGACTTCTGAACACAACTGACCGATCCCAGATCAGCTGAGTGGCTCTAGAATCTAGTTTTTGACATTTTATGTCTTTGCTATGGCACATAAACTAAAAAAACGTCACGGAAATTGCTCACGAAAATATTCTGATGATTTCCGCTTACAACCGAGTCGTTGCTAGGGAGATGGTACTTCGTCGTTTTTCATCTCACTAAATTCGTTGTTCATTCGTTCGAAAGCTCTTGATTTATCCAACCATAATATGTTAACTACTGCGAAGTGCGTGGCCAACAAGCTGAGTTATGAGCATGGTTATTTGAATAATTGTGTACACTCAGGTGATCATTCTCAATAATTGATATTGTGAACATAACTGCAACCGCTTGTTAAATTTTGATGATACGAGTCTGCAACTAAAGACATAAAATGTCCCAATGTGTTGCAGACTCGTATGCAAGCGTCGAAATGGTGTTTCTGATGATTTCCGCTTACAACCGAGTCGTTGTTTCCTTGTAATTTCTCTTTCTTTAATTTTCTGATGATTTCCGCTTACAACCGAGTCGTTGCTAGGGAAATGGTATTATATCAATTGCTGATCCCTTTTGTTTGTTTTAAGTTTATTTCATACAAAAGTTTAGGTCTTTTATTTATTGATTGAGACAGTACGAAGTCTGCCGGGTCTGCTAGTACGTATTAAAATCCGTTGAGCCGTTTGGTCAGCAACATGGAAAAAACAAACAACATTCCCATTTTTATAATAGATTCTTTATTGTACCTAATAGTTAAATTTAATCCTATAAGGGGGCATAGCCACTCCACCACCTGCCCTTTGCTATAGAGGCAGGAAACTACTCAGTGATAAAGCTACTCAGTTTAATTATAATTTCACCAATTCAGACTCAGTACCTCCTTCTCATCATTAAAATTTCTTCATAAATGTTTATTTTAAAATGAATTCATATCCCTGTTAAATTTGAAAGTTTTGACCTGCCACATTCGTCTTAAGTTCATCAAACCATTGAGTTACTCACATGAAACTTGATATCCTTTTAATGTAAGATGTAGATGTATTTTATGATTCCATTTATTGTAATGATTATAATTACTCTGAAAACCATAGCATGTTGTGAAGTGAAATAGGCAAGTCAATAACCTTCAATGGCCTAGCTAATTCTCACATAAAATATGAAACTTTGTTCATTTAAAATCTTGTGTTACCTTTTGAAATATTCTTTAATTTAATAAATTTTTTTTTTTATATAAAAAAATTAAATTTCTTTAAAATATTGTTTCTAGCAAAATTTAACAACTCACCTTAAAATGTTTTCTGTGAAAGGAAACTGCTCTGAAAACCCCTAAACGACTTCCTAAATTATTCAGCCCTACCAGAATGAAATTCCTAACGTTCACCTACGTAATAACATCAAAATTTGATTAAAGATAAGTGAAACTATTTAGTGCTAGTTAGTCATGAGTAAGTGGATAGATAGTCATGGAAATATTGAGAATTGAAGATTTGAAACTGAAAACTATGGTTCAAATTGAATTATTCAACTTAGTAAATTGAGTATTTGAATAAAAAAGTTCACTTTCCTGTTTTCAACAAAAAGAGAGATTGGAATCAACTATGGGACAAGTTTGAGAATTCAAAATTGGAAATCTACTTAGTGATATATCTATTAATTTAAAACATAAATTAAGAATCCTATCATCAGTTCGTTTCGACAGAGTTCTGGATGCATCCTCCGAAGCCTACCTATTACGTGAGGTGTGAGAAAATTCCAATAAAAAAACTATTAACCAAATGGCATTCTCCCCACCTGTTATTTACACGTAAAAAAGTATCGGAAGTATCGATACTTTTCTTTCGATAATATCGGGTATCGATACTGCTAAAAAAATATCGGATCGTATCGATACTGCTAAAAAAATATCGGATCGTATCGAGTATCGATACTTAGGTGGTATCGCAGCGTCCCTAACAACAAGCAGCTAATTTGCTATATTTATATTAAAGAGCGTTGGTGTTACCACGACGATATAGTGACAATGAACAAGTGAATAAATGCAATAAAATGAAGCTTTAGAAATCAACTTACGTAGGTATAGAACAAAGATGTATTCAATCGAATTACCTACTTCATTTATATTTGTTAATTAAATTACTGATTACTAATACTCAGGAATAACTCTTAATTAAATTATTATTTCTATTCCAACAACAGACGGTTAATTACATCCGAGTCTACCAAGGTCGGATCGTTTTAGCCAATTTCCTAAGAAAATGAAGCTATTAAAATGAATCCAAAATTTTTTTCATGGAAATTCGTTTTGAAATTTCTTGAGTTTTATGCTTTTTGATATGTGCATGTAGAGTTTGATCAAAAAGTTCTGGTTCTTTCGCACGCAAACCAGAGGGTCGTTGAAACTTCTCGGTGTCTGAGCGTTAGACTTTCTGAGTCACCTGGTTATTTTATATTGTAATATTCTCAGTTCTCATGTTATTCTTATCAGCTTAGATTCTTATCTAATCGACTCAAGTTGCTGAAATTTAATGGAACTCGTTCGGGACACCTCAAAAACAATTACGAGGTTCGGAGGATCACTGAATTGCTGATGGGGCCTCTGTGGCTAATTTCTTTCCTTTGCGACCTGCCGTTTTTCTAGGTTTTTTTTGTTGACATTTTTATACAATTTTCCAACATTCACTATAAACCGTAAAATTGTGGGGCACGGAGCTGTAAAAGTGTGAACTCTTGTGGCAGGCACGATGCGCCAAGTTTTGATCATTTACTTGATATATACGCGGCTTAATAATTATTATAGACCAATGATCTGCGTAGAAGGGCAATCTAATACAGCAATAATAAACCTTTGTGTAATAATTTGCAGCGTTTTTTCTTAATCAATAGTTTTTACATATAATTAGTTACTTCAGGAAAGGGACCTTGCTGATTTGTGCGCAATATATTTGACCTTAATTCCCTTATTATTGGAATGTTCCAGAGCGGATCCAATCATGTACTTTCTATAGATGCAAATGATCAAAGATGGGCGTCGAATCAACTTACGACTACGTCAAAAGATGATTATCACCCGTTCTGTGGATCACACGGATGCCGACCATTGAAACAAGGCTGTTATCTGTGGATGCAAATCATCTCAGTCATCGCTGTCAATGGATTCCTTGACTTGAGTATTTTCGAGCTCGGTACCTACAATCGGTTTGTATTCTTGTTTTCAACTGTCATTGACGACCTCCAAGTCGGCAGATGGTGGAAATCTCTTTTGTGTTCTGGTGATACATCAGCCAAACTAAGTTTGTAAGGTCGTGCTTACACAGCTGGAACCGTGGCATAGTTCGGAATTTTACTTGCAATGACAAATCTCCATTGATTGAAAGTACTCAACACCTAATTTGTGTATTTCCTCCATACTCCCAATAATTACCGGAATATAATTTTGCCCTTCTTAGAATTATAAAAATTTAAGCTATTGCTATTAAGCTACGAAGTCGTTGTAAAATTATGATGTACAAATTCAATCACTTGAACATTTTATACAAATTCCTATAAATGGAGTCAATAAATGTATAAGGGAAGAATTCTGTGTAACCTGATCTCGGGATAAACTGAACATGATTCGATTAGTGGTGAGAAGTTACAAACAGAATAATGGATGTAATATATAAGGATATGAAGATATACGTAGGGTCAGGCAGGGTAATTGTTATAGATAGATATTATCTACAAATAAATCTAATGAAACCACCCTGAATGCAGTACGTTAATTAGTTTGCTGTCCCTCAGGGCTAGAACTAGAACCGTCATTTTTGAGTTAGTGAGCCAACCGCTAAATTTAGTGAATGACCGCTGGAACATGTATGTGGTTGTTCATCCCGTCGATCGGATCAACTGATATAATTCCTAATGAATTCTAACTTCGCGAAATCGAGTTCATATAACTCTTGTCTCTATGGATGGAATAGTGAAGCGTTGGTAGGTGTTTTATTTGATCGTATAAATTTTCAGTTAGAGGGTATCAACGCAATTTAATGTTGTTATATTTAGGTCAGAAGGACTATTAGAGTGTAAATGCATTGATTAATTGTATTGTTTTTTCCCACTATTGGTGCCGACATCTACGTAACATATTGATCACAAAGTCATCTTTTCGCTCGACCACCACGAAATTGCATTACGCATATGAAAGCGCTTTACGCTGTCCAACGAGTGGTGAGCGATTTTTGTAGAATGGGAATCAGGATGTTATAGTCTCTGTATTAGCAACGATTGGTAGACGTGAACACCTATAGAAAAGCGTGTTATTTTTTCTGTCACTCGTCCATCACATATATGATTGTCGTTAAAGTAATATAAACAAGCTTCCTATAACACTGTTTGTTAGCTTATGTCACAGCAAATTGTTATTGTCATTCAGTTGCTATTCGCAATCAAACGATCGTTAATCCGTCGGTTAATTATAACTTGAACTGGATGTTACCGCCACGTGAGAAACGAGGTCAGGTTTTAAGGGCGATCTATATTCCCAAATGCTAAAGATGGGAGGCGTCTTTCTTTCTTTCCAAGAAGTTTATAATCACTCTGAAAATGAAAGAACGATATAGATTACCATCGCCCCAGAGTGCTGAGCGATTTGGACGGCGTAACCAACAATTGCAAAACGTGGTTGGTTTTGAGTTGATCATGCAACTAGAGAACAACATCTTTCCATTAAAATGCGGAATGATGAAAATTTTTATAATATTGGTGAACAAAAATGTGATTTATGATTTAAACTGAGCGAATATTTTGTCATTTTAAAGATTTTATTGAGTTTTTGTCGTATTTTATCCTGGAGATCCCAGCTCTTTTAGTGTATCGGGTTAATCAATACTGTTTATAGAAAACAAATTTTCTGATTATTGCTTTGAGTCTACCTATTAGTACGGAAGCATTGTTTTCACTGTCTGTAAGTGTAGGTACATATGTGCCTGTCGTGTGTCCGCGAATTCTTGTACAAAGCTTTGTACTACGACAGTTTTCATCCGATCTAGATACAATTTTCAGTGAATATGCAGGATATGCTGTAGATCGTCCCCTATCAGCCATTCTTTACAAATCAATAATTCAATCTGCGCAAGCGCAAACGTAAATGTCATCAAGCATCATTTCCCTACCCTTTTTCATCAGATTTTGATGACATTTTCGAAGAATACGGGTTCAGCTAGTCATAATCCACCTATCAATTTCATTCTTATGAAATCATGACTTCTTTCTGTTTATGCGCAAATGTAAAGTTCATCAAGCATAATTTTCTCGTTTCCTAAATGACCGATTTTGACGATTTACGCAGCATTTTGATTTACTATTTCCCGACATGTAATTTTCTAAGATCATTTATTACATTTCAATAATCTAAACATTCATATTACGGATGGCATGAAGCCCCGAATCCTCCAAAACCCAAATTCGGACACAATTTTCAACTTAAGGAGGTTCAACCGCCAAAAAAAAAAAAAAAAAGGATTTTTATTTTTTATCAAACTTGATCTTTTTTAGGAACATAAGAAAAATTAAAATTAAAACATTTCAAAATTCCAAGAAGAAGTGTAATTTTTAACACTACAAACACAGGTCAGAACCCGCCCGGAGCTGATCTTCTATCGAAAAAACGTTCAGCTTCCGAACCTTCCCTTATTTTTCAACACTTATTGAATGTTATCTTCTTATTTCCAAACATGGACTCTAAGGAAAGGATGAGAGTAGGTAAACTAAATAAAATTAGGAAGAATAATTACTCAAAAAAGGGGTAGGAAATTAGGAAATGCAAGGTGAACAGATGGAGAGAGCGCGAAGATGCAAACTTTTTTGGAAACACTGCTGTTTGACATGGTGTCAGAAAAACGGCTATCCCGAATGATGCAGTTTTTCCACTTTGATGCACTTTTTTTGGGGGAACCACTGGAGGTATTTGCTTACTTTTGTTTTCTAGGTTTATTATTTGCGCTTGTTTGCTTGCGGCCAGATAGACAATATATTTGTTTTGAAAAAGGTACGGGCGATTGAACCTATAAAAAATTGAGCTAATTTCCCACAAGATATTTGACAATCTACATGTATCTACATTAGGTATTCGAACCATATTTTTCTAGGCATAGTTTCACTGGTATGCATGGGTTTCGAGAAAAGGTACATCAAATTGGATAACTCTACTATTTGGATATCTGATTTTGACGATTTTTATTATTTTTGTTTCTTATTTTAACCCGTTCAAATTTTTACAGTAGTTCAGTACAGATGTGTAAATCTGTGGAATGAAATACACAGATGTGGAATCAAATGCAGATGTTGGTTGCCATCCAGGCTAATTTTCGGCCGAACCCCCTCAACACATTGTGGAAGTAATGAATGCATTATACTCAAGCTCCTATGTTTGTATAAGATTTTGGTTCGAATAGCGAATACATAATGATTTCTGAGGATATACCCCCTCCGCTATAACTACATTGATTGGTGCTTGGACTAGATGTTTCACGAAACTGCAAAGAAGTGTGGAAAGACTCACACCAATTATAAAAGGATTTCCAAAGGCAAACATTCGAAGAAGTAGCTACAAAAAAAGGCCTGAGGAAAGCAATGTCAGTATTTTTTACAATAATTTTCTGAATACAGCATACAATTTTTGAAAAGCTACGCTCACCTAAACGGTCTTGATATTTCATGCTGATTCAGTGGTGGATAAAGCCCGTTTTACATAATTGAAACACTTACAGTCAAGAGTGTACACAAATTATTAGTCCCTTGTAGCGGATGCCGGATTGAGGTTCGCGTTTGAAAAATGATTGACGCATCTGCTTTTGATTATAGTGATCATTTTATACCGCGGGTCACAGAGGGGAGTCGTTTTTGAAATATTAGCCATCTCGCGTTAATATGAGATGTTCCTCTAAACACAGTAGCAAATCTCGAAGTTCCACACATAAAACCCTCGGTCTGTGGAACTGGTTGTAATGAATAGGTAGTGGTTTTGCGAGCTTCGGTGTATAATGAGGGGCGTTGGGCTCCGACACTCTTTGGAGATGGATGTAAACTGTCTGGAGAATAATTTATTGTTCCGAACGGGTATGGGATATTGGTCATTCCTGGTTTGGAATGGGGAACGTATGTAAATGCAGTCGTATTTCCTGTGGGACTCTTAGCCGTGTATTAAACGTAGCTGTGAGTACGTGGGACGTAGTTTTTTTCATGACGTCATCACCCTCCCGGTCCACTGAGCAGGACGTCACTGACGGTCCCAAATAAGCCAATTCGGTCATCGTGATTTCATTGGCTTAAAACAAAACAACGACCAACATGGTGTGTCGCTACATCGGTATTTTGAGCGCTATTATAATGGATTAGTCAGTCTTTTTATGGTTCAGTGATGATTCAGAGTCTATATCTTCAAAGTCCAATCATGAATCTAGTTAAGGCGTGCAATTCAAACTACATTTTCTCCTCAATGATGGCAATTCATGACTTTTGTGTAGACATTAAATTAGATAGCTTCAGCAATGTTATCTAAAAATCTGATAGAATCTACACGCATCTTCAAATTCAAAAGTCATCCAGCTTTTTAACCACCCCCAAGTAATATAACAGCTGAAGAGGTCCAGGACCTTGGATGGTGAAGTGCAGCAATAATGTGGTTGTTAATGAACTTCTACTCTGAAGTTAATTATGCGTAGGTACTTACGCGAACTAACGCTTTTACGTCGGGAAAAAAAGATTCATGTAGGTACGCAACTTGCTCAGTTTCTCAGGATGTATTCATAATAATCTTGAGGTAGGGTGCCTTGGGACATGACACCAAAGGTGGTAATAGGCAAAATACCTGCACCAGATCAACATAGGACCTTTGCAGCCGTCATGTAAAAGACACCCTACAGGAATAGATCACCCAAGATCGGGATGGACAGAGGAGGGAGCATATGGACCGATAGGACAGAAGAAATCTCTCAAGGAGTCAGCCTAATGTGTGAGTTCCAGCTAGTCCCAAATGTGATATTTCGTTTTTTTTTTTTTCAATAATGATGTTTCTCCAACTTTTCAATACCTATTGTATTCTTTAAAAAAATCAAACTTAGTCGTTGTATTTTGTCAGTGACTTGAAGTATATCTTGTCCCGATATTGGTCCCGATTTTCTACTTTAGGCTGTCCCGATATGTCCCGACTATTAGCTTACGCTGTCCCTACTTACGTCGAAAAGATATGGCAGCCCTAAACTAGAGAAAAGGAAGGTTTGGTTTTAGTGGGGTTGAACCTCACAAAATCTGGATTGCGGTCCCTCATCGTGGGTATCTTACGAGATTCGATTTCCACTTTAGGGTCATAACGATTTCCCAACCTCCCTAAGGAAAAAAGGATCTGTGGACACGCAGGCCGAACTACAAGAAGATTTGTCATGGAAGCCTTAACGGTAAATACAAATGAAAATTTGGATTATGTTGTAAACTTTTCATATCACTAAAATGAAGATAATGTTCTCTACCTTGTAAGACTGAGAAGCAATTAATCCGATTATGGTTAGCGGGTCATCATACTGCTTCTTCAAATTGCTATTTATCTTGTTCTGTCCTTCCTGAACAAATGTTTTCTTGAGAACCAGTTGTGTTGGAAAGATAATTTCTCTTTGAAGCTTGTAAGAAAATTGGTGGTCATAAGATGGCAGCAGGTACAACTGTTCTGACTTTGTCATATTAGTTATGAGGCCTTAATTTCATCGTCATAATATTATTGGCTTATTCGGTTCTAACAATGTCCAACCAAACTGTTCGGTAGTCCAGCGATACGGTTGGCGGTGGTCAGATGCCGGTCAGCCTCGGTGTTCCCTTTCAACGGAACAGGTTCCTCTCAAAATAAACAAGTCCGACCAGAGCTAACGGTATGCGGGGTGCGAAAGATTGGTCAGGTCGCTTCCGCACCCCCCAGTTGCCGATCTTCTTGTCGCATCTTCTTTTTTCTTTAAATTTCTTCTTGTAAGCTCCTCCTTTCTTCATTCCAGTTAGAAAATTCCACTTTACGTCACACCTTTTCCCATCGCCTTTTTACGTGCTTCAAGCCACATCCAGTTTGAATTCTTCGAGGTCATCGGATGTGAGAAGTGTGAATCTAAAAAGAAAGAAAAACACTCAGCTGAGTATTTGAAATAGCTTACCTGAGGTTTTTCTTGTAACTCTACCGGTGGCATGTGACCAGAATTAATTTTTACCAGGTACTACCTAACAATGGTCTGGAAACAACCGTTTCGGAGCATTTTAAATTATATTATTGAATTACTCATATTACGAATTTAATTATTACCAAGCGGTGATTATTTATTTTTCTAAGATTATTTGGATGGAGTAGTTCATACCCAGGGAATTTTTTGGCCTACGCCTATTTTTTATTACAGATAAATTTGATAGACTGTTGAAATTCGTTCAAAATTATGTAAAAAAATATAAAGAAAAAACACTTCTTCTAGTTTCAAAATTTACTACGAATTACCTCCCGGAATTAAATCACTTGAATTGAAGAAAATAGTATAGAATTAATAAACCCAGTATTCAATATGAAATTAAATATATATTCCATACCATAACTCCCAAAATCACCTTCCGGATCATGGGTGACTGCAGTGACTAAAACAAAGGGCTCAGCAAGATCAAACCAAACCAAACACATGCACGGGATGTACAATTGTTACGTACAACCGCACCTTCATCGCAAATGTCGTATTCACCTGTTCATATTGGAGATTAACATTGGGCAAAGAATGCGCCAGTAACCAAATGGTGGTATTAGTAAAGTAAAAATGCTGCGGCGTACCTATTGCATCAACTTTTATTTAGATTTAGAGTTATTATTTATTTGTCAAATACATAATATGTGTGACAGTTATCAAAAGGAGATACAGTCAAACATAATTGTAATAAACTTAGCCGTAGATCAAACATAAAGTTCTTTCGGCAGCCAACAAGCGATAGAATGAGTTTGAGGGCCAGTAGATTCAATCAAACGACCATAGGGTGGCACGGCCAGGGCGTGATATGGAAGAAAGACAAAGAGAGTTTCAATCCGGTACTCGAACCGTTGATTGAACAGGAGGTAGACCCAGTAATGATGCCGTAGGTTGAGCAGGAGTTACAAACCTTCTGTGGAGCAGGAGGTACAACCCGGTGGTGAAACCAGAGGTACAGCAGGAGGCATAAACCGGTGATTGAACCGGATGGACAACCAGGTAATTGTACTGTAGGTTGAGTAGAAGATTCAAATCGGAGTTAAAAACTCTAGGTTGTGCAGGAGGTACAAAACTTCTGTTGTGCAGGAGGTACAACGCGGTGGTGAAACCAGAGGTTCATCAGGAGGCATACACCGGTGGTTGAACACGAGCCACGACCAGATAACGGTACTGTAGGTTGAGTAGAAGATTCAAATCGGAGTTACAAACTGTAGATTGAACAGGAGGTAGACCCAGTAATGAAGAAATAGGTTGAGCAGGAGGAACAAACCTTCTGTTGAACAGGAGGTACAACCTGGTGGTGAAACCAGAGGTTAAGCAGGAGGCATAACCGGAGGCACGACCAGGTAATAGTACTGTAGGTTGAGTAGAAGATTCAAATCCGAGTTACAAACTGTAGGTTGTGCAGGAGCTACAAACCTTCGGTTGAGCAGGATGTACAACCCGGTAGTGAAATATAAGGTTGAAGGAAAAGGATAGTGACTTTGGTCCCTTAGTTAATCCACGAATCAAATAGGAGAGGTGAGGGAGTTGTGTGGGAAGTAATCGAAAAGGCGAGTTTGAGATTGAGAATGATACTCTGATGTCGTCCCGTGCGCTATCAAAATGAAAATGTACCCCTTCCTGTCGGGTTAATAAGATTAATCTTTATATTATATGAATTTTAGGTTCATAGCATTTTTTCTGCCATATTAGAATGATCTAATGATAGGTAATTCAGTATATATACCTAAGTGTTCAGCTGGTGGTGAGTTTTGTATTCATTCTATCCTAGAACGTAAATTTTCTTGGAAAATTATTTCTCATCAACCACAACCATTAATCACATTACTAATCATAAGAAGAATTGTAGAAAAAGGCGCAGGTACTGAATCAACTGTATACCCAACATTGTCAGCAAATATTGCACATAATGGAGCATCTGTAGATTTAGCAATTTTCTCACTAGATCTAGCAGGAGTATCAATAGGTGAGGTTCACGTGAAAAGCACCTGATACCTCCTTGGCCCTACAGGAATTCTAGGGATGGGCTCGATTTTTCAAGGTTTGCAAGATGGCTCTACACAACTTGAAATACTCGTAATATAAGTCGGGCCACAATAACAATGGTGATCGCAAAATGCGTAAAAATTCAAAAAATTGACAACAATAATAGGTTTAAAAAAATGACAAAAATCGCCTCATAAGGTCCTACTTAAATTCAATTAACAATTTCCGTCTTTCTATTGAAACCCCTCAATCTGGTGCGTTTTGAAAATTTCAACTCCTAGCTATTTTGTTATTTTTAGAATTCTATATCACTTAGTATCCCCTGAAGGTAATCGATGCGAGACCACCGAAAATGAAGCCAGTTTGGTAATCGTGAGGACGTTTGAAATTTGTTTTTCAATGTCACTTACCAAAGTGCAACGTGGGAAGAATGATAAAGCAAAATAATGATTTCAATGACTTATACCTGGAAAATGCACCGTATCTTGTTGACCAACGTCTTGTAAGAAAAGTTAATAGGTACCGGATGGGTTGATAAAAAGACGCTCAAAATTCAATTACTCTCGCAAATATGATTTTAATTTTATTGAACGAATAATTTTAATCATTAACTTATTGTTTTAAAACAATTAATTAATAACCTTATCTAATGTATCACCGTAAGATGAAGAAGTCGATTTGAATTTGTTATTCATCGATAAAATTTTCGTAGTATTATTTTCTTTCAAGGAAAACTTTAATTAATTTAGAAGCTTTTTTAATTTAAAAACTTTTTTTAAGAAGATTTAATGCTGAATCTGAGAATGAGAGAAAAAATTGAAATAAGACACCCGTAAGTTGAGAAATAGTAATTTTATAGGGTGAAGTCGGGATTCACCTTAAAACCACGAGAGAAAAAATCCTAACAAAATGTTTTGACACTAATCCCTTTTCACCCTGTATTTATATTAATTTATACTATAGGTATATAATTAACGGAGATTAATAGTCCGAATCATCAGGGTATCTTCTTCTGAACTTTGGCTTTCTGAAGTGAATATTAAAAAGAAAACAACGTAACCTTACAATAATTGTAGTTTTGTACGTAGTGTATACTGGGTGCTGTCCCAAAAGTAACCCCCCACCCCCTCACTTTTGGTTTATTATTTCCAATAATAAGCCTATGTGATCGTGTAGCAAAAAATTTTTATAACGCCCCCTCAAATTTTGTCACTTTACGTTTCAAGGTGCGTAGAATCCAAATTTGAAATGTCCGTCCGCCGTCCGCCGCCATAAAACGCATTGGAATTTACTTAAAAACCCCGTTCTTCGCTCATAGACTCCATTTGGGGTCTAGTTGGTCCTAATGTTTAACCATCCCAATCGCTTTACTCGCATAGATGCTATGGGCCAAAAACGGGCGAAAAAGAGTATTTTTCGAGATTTTGAGTGTTAGACGTGTTAGACGCACGCCTGGCACGCTTGGCAGGGGGTCACGGTGGGACGGTGAGAGGGGTGAGCGGGGGGTGGAGTGAGAGGAGGCGCCGCAGCACCTTGTGGTGTCTGGTGTGACCAGGGTCGTAGCAGAGGGGTGTAGGAGAATGGATATTTATTACTTTTACGTGTTATACCCATATAATACACCGCGGCACCATGAGGTGGGTACGGCGTTCCTTCGAGGCATGAATATGTTTTTTTCTAGGTCATATTTGTGTGTTAATACCAATGCTTTTCCTACGCATATTTAATAACATATCCTCTCGACTTTTTGTACGTACTTAGATAATGATATTATTAAGGCAATAACTATTTGAATAGATAGGAGCTCAAATCGAGAAATATAAACATGCGTATATAATTATAGAAGTATAGGTTGTGGCAACTCGAAATAGGACACGCCGAGGAGTCTGGACGGGCCTTATGACGTACGCAAGCCAACTAAAACTACGATCAAACTCAATTGAAAAAATAATAAACCTTTCTGAAATAATTTGCAGCGTTTTTTCCGAAGATTTTGAGATACCTTAGTGAAACTCAAAGAGCGTATTTGAGGTGCCTGACACTAAGTTTTAAGCAAATGAAAATCAGGAAAAAAATCCAAAAGTTTTTGGACTACCCATAAGGTAAAAGTATTGAGTACTTTGGAAAAACGTTTTCCACTTTTTACCGAGTTACAACTCATTTAAAAATTCAGTGCTGGACAAGATGGTGAAACCAGAATCGCGATATCTTATTTCGTTCTCGGTTTTGAGCTGATGAGCCAAGAGGAAAGGCGATTTTTTCTAAAAGTACCTATTTATAGAAAAAATCGTGCTTTTTCATGGTTCATCAGCTCTAATCCGAAAAGCCTATTCCTTTGAGTAGTCCAAAAACGTTGTATTTCTTTCCTGATTTTTATCTGCCTAAAACTTAGTATCAGGCACTCGAAAACGCTCTCCAACTTTCACTTCGATATCTAAAAAATTGTGGAAAAAAGTTAGGGTGGAAGGGGGGGGGGGATTACTTTTGGCAAACCCTGTATAAGTAGAAGATTATTTAGTACTGTAGAGTTGACTGAGAAACTAAGTAGAAACTAAATCAGCTGTAGTGGATGATTTTGTTACAGCACAGATCTGTCTATAGACCAGCTGCAGGGTGACTCCTGCAACTGCGAATCTGAGGTATCTGAACGCACGTCATCTGACTTCTCGAAAGGAATCTCCGGGATCGGAACATTATTGTTATTATCACGTTGTTAAAAGGAAGATGCGACTAATGACGGACGTCTCGCCCAATGCCCTCAAAGCCGCAACCACCGTCTATTATAGTTGTTATTTTGTCACGGATCGCCGCGCTGTCCAAGTCTTCATAAGTCACCACCTGTTCCTCTGCCCAGGTAGCACATCTCGAGACTTACCTACACAAAGTGATCTCTTAGCGAGAAAAATGCGTCAATTGTTGAGCAATTAAAAACCGCGAGGCAAGGATTGTTTGAAAGCAGGTGGTTACCGTAATCGGTTCAAGATGAAGATGGGAATTAATAGGAAGATTGCCGCCCAAGAACGTGCACGTAGCTTCTTTCAGTAGAAGCCTTGGTCTTCGGTTAGGAATCGCTTTACCTCGCATTATGTCTTCGAACTTATTAGGCAAGGATTTTTTTTATCGATATTGGACCCTAAATTTGGATTCAGCGTCTTCGGAAACTCAACAACGGTAGAAATATTTCATATAGAAATATTTCAAAATACGTTTTCACGGTAACCTTTTTGCCTTCTTACCAAGAATGTCATCGAAAAATGGCAATTAACAACGACATACACAAGAAGGCAAGGTGATCACAGTTCATTTCTTTGCTATTCAAAATATGAAGTTGAAATTTGAATGAATGAATGAATAGTTGGAGTAGGTATTTAGTACATGAGTACCTACGTGATAGCTTCAGGGTACTAGTATCAACAGAAACTCACTCAAATACTCCTTTTAACATGGATATGTTTTTGGAATGGGGGGTCATTCTAAAATTTGGGACCGAAAAAATGCAACGCTACAACCGATTAACTGATTCAGTAACTATGCAGCAACAATAATGAAGCAACATTCTTCGGTTGCGTTACCTACTAACAATTTTGTTTAACAAAACCTACGTAGTGGGGTTATGCAGTGGACGGTACCCTATTAATTTCATTGTTCTCAAACCATTACTTCAGTCAGCGCATGCGCGAACGCATGTTACTTCAAGAATGATTTGTTGTATCTTAATTACCGATTTTGACGTTTTATGCTATATATTAATTTACAATTTTGTACTATGGTTCATGTTAAGTGGTATCAGTTCCGGATCAAACACTGGAATTAGTCGCAGGAACTTTTACTCGGAACGTTCCCAAAAGAACGCCGAGTCCGTCAGCTCCCCTCTCATACCACATCGTACAACAGCCAAAGTAAGAGCTGCTCTTATTCGGGTTTAGCAATAAATATCTATTATTCATACCCCATAGATTTAAATCTATAACCCAATGGTTATCCTCACCTACCCTCACCCCCTAGCGGTATCATCTTACTTATTATAGGACTATATTCAATATATTTACCTTGACATCACAATAGTCAGAGAATCCGCCCTCTTTATATATCGTAGTTGCATTTGATCAATTACTATAACTTATTTGTGTCATTTCAGACGAGAGACACGTGGATCGCATCAGACCTCAGATCCTCCATTTGGAAGACAGATGATGACGACATTACTCCTCCCTCTTTATCTCTTTTCCTTGGGGCGACATTTTAAGAAATTGGTATTCAAATTTCCAAATGATTAATAACCTATCTCTGTTAATGACACTTGCATAACCTGTATAACACTTGAACTCAATAAATATCATTATATATAAAACTCGACTTTTGTTTCTATCTATCTATCAATCTATGTATGTATGTATGGTCCCAATAGACAGCTAAACGGCTGGACCGATTCTGATGGGAGAAGTCGTAAAATTATAGCAAGTTCCGGCGCACAGCATAGGCTAGGTCTGAACCTCCAAAACATCCTTCTACATCGTAAACGGAGCTACTCTTCGCAACCGATTTGTTTAGTTCCCGAATTTTTGTCCTTATGGTTCCTAAGAGGCAGTTTGTTGGTGGCAGAAATTCTTGAAAACTGGGGAAGCCTTGCCGGGTTGCTATACGGGTGTTCTGAGTGAAGCATGGGTGAAATTGTCTCCTTTTCGTCCTAGGAAGTTGAAATTCGATAGGGCGACTCTGGGACATTAAGATAGAATTGAAATGATGGGCTCTTTCATGATCAGTTGAGTGACCTACATTCTCTTCTGTTCACCCTTGGAAGTTGAAATTTGACAGGGAGACTCTCTGGGTCATTAAGGGACGATTGGAATGACGGTATCTTTTCTGATCAGCTGAGTGAGCTAAATTCTCAACTGTTCACCCTAGGAAATTGAAATTTGATAGGGTGGCTCTTTGGAGCAATAAGAGACGATTCAAATTATGGGTTCATTCCTGTCAGTCCGGGCCTGATTTTGCTACTTTTATGCTATAGTTTGGCATGTAGCCTCCGTAGTTACGAAAACAACTGTCTGGATATGGTTATTCCAGCAGTTTATGCGTCGACTAACCCGTACCGGTGGGTCCGTGCAACGCACGGGTAACCGGCTGGTAAATATATATTATAGAGAAATGAGTAATTTAATCATGTTCGTCACTAAGATTGTCTCAAACATTTTATTCAAAACATTTAATGATTATACTATGGGATACACCCTACTTTGCAAACAATATGCATGTTAAAATCAGTGAGGGGCCTATTGGTACCTACTGCTCCCCCAACTTGGCAGAATGTTTTACCAACAATCAAGTTTAAGATGAATCAGATTCGCCTCAGCTTCACCCATTCTCGGCCTAGTATGGTGGATACAGGAAGGGCAATGGGAGTGTCACGTACCGGAATCTTAGGTGTCAATGAAACAAGTTGCCATTTTATTGTTGGCCCCCGTGTGAGCAGAAATAAAATATAAAGAGCAGGTGACTCGATGCATCCTTGAAGGCCACCTGCCCTGAGTCTACTCAGCCCTGATCATCATGCCTGCCGCGTCCGCGGGCAACGCCACCATATATTTCTGCAGTGGCGTCTTACTTGAGCGTACTTAGGTGTTATTATGGGGAGAAGGAACAAGCCGTTTAACTTTATTTGGCTGTAATAGATCCCATCCTTATTCCATACTGGATGACGGTCCCAAGTTACGAGGTGATACACGGGAAGAATGTACGTCTTTAATACGTAGGTAAGTACATACATTTATTTATTGATTCTGACTTACGCCAACATACAACATTAAACCTGCACAGAGTAGACACACATACATTATCACAATGTGTGTTTCATAACAATTGAGGAGCTGACATGGGAAACGAGTTAAGTCCAAAATCAAACTTCATAGGAACTCCCTCTGAACTCTTATCAGATTTTTTTGGACATAATCTCTTCTCCATGTAAAGGTCACACATTTATTCAGGGTGCGATCTAGCAAGGACGGGAGGACCTAAGGCTGTTGGCGTGACTGTTAACTTGTACTTCGACGAAAAAAAATTTTCTTTGGATTTTTGGACTTAACTCGTTTTCCATGTCAGCTCCTCAATTTATCAGCTATAGCTGTGCCCGCTCACTTCGCATGCTCGCCCAAGATATGAATGTGGATCACATGTACCATCACATCAATAGTAAGTCAATTGTGTCATTAGGTACTTTCAGGGAAATACTTTTTGTTTTTTTCTTTTTTTACAATTGTATCTACCACACTCAGAGAGGCTCCGTTCCAAAATTTGACATCTGAAGTTAGTTAGAAACCAAATTAACTGTAGAGCTCAATCAGCTAATTAGAGGGGTTCCCAAAATCGTAATTATACACTTTCACACCCAGAAAAGCACCATTACAAAATTCAGCAATTTAAGTCGAATGGGAACAAAACTATGTACAGAGTCCAGTTAGCCGATTAGAGTGTTTCTCAAGTTGTAATATTGAACTCTGCCACAGCCTGAAGAGCCCCGTTCCAAATTTTAGAATCTCAAGTTAGATATGAACAAAAGTAAAGAGGTCACTGCTAATTAAACCTCATTCCTCAAGTCGTAATTATATTCTACCTTACCCAAGAAGCCCCGTTTCAAATGTCAGCATCCCAAGTTGGATTGGAACAAAATAAGCTTCAGAGCCACTATACTGGTTAGATTGAATGGTTTCTCAAGTTGAGATTATACTCAACACTATATCACACCTCAGCGATCAAGTTTCAACTTGTACCTACTTAATTAATTTTTCACCCTAGCATCCCCCTGGTGATATTCTCGAGACTTCGACACTGGCGCATCCTTACATCGAGGCAAGGCTAAAAACCTAATTTTCGAAGTTATTTTACCTTGTTGCCATGGTTACGAGGAAACTATACAAAAAAGCGCCATTTAAAGTCACCACCTACTCATCTTACAGTTCAGTATTTACCTTGTTCCTAGTTCAGTATATTTTATTATGCCAGGTAATAAATTTTATGGAAATTATATCAAGCAATAACCTGTAACCTGGTAATTCGGCAATGACCTGAAACGTTGTGAACGCAAGAATAGTTTGTGCAGTCGAGATCCCATTGGAATTTGTGTTGGGAAGTTGACAAGTGTTAGAACTTCCAGACATCAGCCGCGAAAATGTTGTGGATTATCCAGTTTTCAGAACCGTTCTTTCAATCAATTAAGAAACTAAAAATCTTTAGAGTCCTTTGAAAGTGGTCATGTGAAAGGACGTGCCATGAGAGCCCTGCCAGAAGGGAATATTAGGAAGGTATCGCCATTGGAAAGGTAAGTACCTAGTAGGTATACACTACCTACTTTCCGTATATTATTACTTCTTATTCCATAGACAAAAATTGAACTAGTTACCTACTTAATCAACTTTTTTTGCCCCACCAATTAGCGTGACTGCAAAACTCGCGTAACAACTGCACTGACATTGTCCCCCTTCTTTATGTAGTCTAACCTTCAGGAATTTCAAGGTTCTTTTCTTACAGTTAGTTTATAATTAATGTTGCTAATTTCCTGATTCGATATTCGACAAACTTGTAGGTAAGTAGTTGTATTCGTTGGCAAATTAACAGCCTACCTACTACTTACTTTACTTTTAACCAACAGCGAATTTTATGCTGTACGTACCTACGTAGTTTCGTTTGTTGGTGGAGCACCAACCTGCCTTGTTTACTTCAGCAAACTTCCAAATCTATCCTCTCATTGATTCTATAAAACAAGTAAAGCTGCCTCAGTTATAGTAATAAGAACATGTCTGAAACGCTGATGAAACTGCATGGACAATTTTTATGTAGTGCCTATACCGCAGTACAGAGATCTGTGGAACTTTAAATTATTTTTCAAGTTATTTATTCTCAGTCTAAACGAATGAAGTTCTTTAGTTTTCGGACTCTGATTAACCATAATAGTTAGTCCCTAATCCAAATGAATACTCGTTCACCACTAGATCGGTATCGTTGTCTACAACCAAAATCGCGCTGGCAGGTATGATTACTGCTACCATTTAATTGAATTGAAACTTTATATTAGTACAATATTACCTTCGCAAAACAAAGCTGTTGAAAAATGTCATTATAATATCGTATTAGGTTGACACATGACGGCAAACGTCTAGTGAAAAATAGGTTGGTTGAGTTACGATCTGGTAACATCTACCACGTCATGGCGGACCTTGGAAGAGAAACTCAAACCTACTCCAGGCGTGACGTCACGAGAATATGTGCTATACGTACCCTAAGTACCTACGAAATATGTAGCACCACACTAGCTGGCCTTTGCTGAGGTGCCGGCTCACCAAAATTCCTTCCTACTTTCGTGAAATGCATTTTATTTCTGATACATTCCACTTCTGCAGAGGCATCACAGTTTCATTGGCATTGTATAATAGGTATTTGAATGAATGAACTCTGTCAATAGCCCAGCTCTTCTCTGTTAGAGATTCCTGGGTCCTATTAACTTTCAACTTGAGACCTTTGCTCTAACTGACTTCAACGACAGCATCCACCAGATTGGTCAATAGGACTACAGGAATCACGCGTCACACTAAATAACACAAAAGCTGAACTCTGCTAATTATTGACGTAGATAACATAAACAATAAATGATTGTTTAGCCTTGTTATTAGTTGATTGACAAGCCTATTGATTGTTCCTGAGGTTCAGATTCGTTTATTGTTATGTTAATCGCCCAGCGGTATACGTCTGAGTTTTGTTTACAGAGGGACAAGAAAATATTTACCTGGTTCACAATAATAATTAGCCTCTATTGTTCCCTGATAGGCATAATATATATACGCGGGAAATCATTCACCATCCATTTGAGATCGAGTTCATCATCCTCTGGTGTAAGTACTCCTAACCTGTACGTGTTATTTATGTAGAAGCAATATCAATATAGGCAGCTTATAACTACTTACGTTTAAAATCTAATAATTCTAATACGAATTCTTATTTTGATTTTTGATGTTTGGCCAAATGAATAAGCAGTTTATCTAGGCCGACGTTTCTTCCAATTTATTGAACATCTTCAGGGCTATAAGGTACAGAGGTACGAAGAAACAAAATCGAACATTAGTTTGGTGACTTATGAGTAGGGAGGTCATAACTAGGTGTATAATGAAAGTTGAGTGTTCCCTTAGATCATTATCTTCAGTGTCTTCCTCTCCTACACCACCACTCTAAAAGACCATAAAACAAACACTTTTTACCTCAGTGTGGTGGTCAAGAGTGGTCAATAAAACAAAATGGCAATTCTAATACATATATACGTATAATATTCCACTTGCTTGTTGCATTTCTAGTCAGTGCCAATTTCTTGTCACCCCAAAACGATAAGCTTTAGTCCGATTTTGATGAAATTCGCAAAGATTTTGTTTGCTACCAGATTGTTGGTCCCCTTCACACCAAACGAATCTGGTTCAATCTGCTCAGATTCTGGCTAGTCTTTCATTCGGGAATCAAGATTCGTCATGGATAACGAACTTTTAACTAAAACCCTTTTTGAACAGCTAGATTGGCCTTATGAAACACTGTGTGACGTTGTAAAGGCGGATGGCCTTTTCTGAAATCATTTAAACCATAGTGAAGTATTAACGCACGATACAACAGAGAGTTTTTGTTGATCACTAACGTACCCTTAACGCCACCCTAACGTACCCTTGAGGGGACGTTAGCACGTCGTACATTAGAATGGCTCATTCAACGTCACCCGCTTGGGAACCTAAAGGCACACGACACCAGCCTAACCTTCCTGTAAATGTAACACTACTGGGGACCTCCTAATTACTCGAATACTGGCGAAGAAAATAATAATAGTTTTTCTTTTCAAATGCCTCATTACCAACTAATTATGTTGATATAGCGGGCAGGTTTTTGAACACCCCTCAAACTTGGTCATTTTACGTTTAAAGTCGCTTAGAAACCGAATGTGCCATATGAAGTTCGCCTCCGCTGTCTAGCTTTACTAGCCTTCAAATCGATCGAAAAAAATTTGTGCACAGGCTCTATTTGGTCGATTAGAGAATTGCTTCTATTATTATTTCACATATTTTTAATGAGAAAACTGTGTTTTAAGACACTACTTCTTCGCAGTATTGTTTTTAGTTTGCCTGATCTCTCAGATATTTTCTCGTGAATATTGCGTGAAGTGCTGCCTCCACTGATGATTGTGTCAGGTAAAATCCTAGTTCATTGTCATAGAGATAAATACTTGTTCATACTTGTTGATAATTTACCCAACGGAAAACCCAATAACATGAAGTTCGTAACGACTAATGACCTATAAGTGCAACTAAGCCGCGGTGTTCCACACTTGAGGCTTGCTATCTTTGCGTTAAATCCATGCCCTGTTTACGAATTGACAACTAAAAATGAGAAATTAGCCCGTATTTGTACTGAAACTAACTTGAAATTCGAATTCAGGATTGAAAATCGACGTTTCATATCGAAATGAAGAAGTTGATTAGTCAAACAGCAAGACAGCTGGGGGAAAATATAGCGTTGCCCAACCACCGTTAGCGTGACATCAAAATTATGGCAACCGTTTTCCCGGTTCCATTTGGGTTAGCATATTCATTTGCTCCCTCAAGACTATGGTAACGGGTGACGTTGAGTTGAAGTCGCCAAAAACTCTGTATTGTGACATGGATATGTCTAATGTCATCGTAAATGACATAATTTCTAGAGAAAACAGGAGAGGAGCTAATTCCGCTAATCAGGACGGAGTCCATCACTTCATTCGTTTTGCGATATCCCAGGGAGGTTCCATGTTAAATTTTAACTTTCTTGGGGGAACAATACAGTATCCACCTCACTCAGCTGATTAAGCTGGAGCCTTTCATTTTATTCGGCTCTTGGTTTCCCAAAGAATCCTTATTAAATTTCAATTGTCAAGGGTAAATATGACAGAATCGAGCTCAATCAACTAATTACGCTGGATCCTGTCATTCCATCGTCCCTTGATGTTCCACAGAGACTCCCTGTTAAATTTCAACTTTCTATGGTGAAAAAAGGAAAATTTGGCTGTCGACATTTCGCATGGTGAGAACATTAGTGACGGATGTCGATACCCCTGCGAGATCATTAGTGACGTAACTCGAAAATTCGAGTTTTGAGAAAATGGCCTTAAAAGATTTGGTGTAATTTCAAAAGGCGATTACAACCAAAATATACGGTATAAATGAATCATTTATCTTCCTTCCATCTCTGTTTATTCCATATTTTTCAACAATAATTTACTTTTCTTGAAATAATCGAGTTTTTCCCCTTTTTTTAACGATTTACGTCGTTATTGCACAACATTTTCACTTCTTTAAACCATTAATAAGGATGATAGTGACGTAAGTGGGGTTGAAAAAAGACTTACAGAGTGATTTCATACAATTTTCAATTCAACAATGTAAGAAAAACTGGTCTGAAAGTCCCAAAATGAACTTAGTGAAATTTGGAATAATTATCTTCTTTAATAAATTACTGTAAGTACCAAATCACCTCTGAGTTTTCAACATAGAAGGTAAACAGCTATGTTCTATCGAATGACTTTTTTCACAGTTATCAATCACAGTGCTTCAAGCTTAATAAGTGGGTAGATTAAAATATATAGGTACCTCAGAAATCTAAACAAAATTTAAGCACTCATTGAGAATCTCTAAATTCTGGTTCACAACTATAATGATGAATTCCGCTTACATTGGAAAATTTGTTACCCATGAGCAAAATTCGATAATTATTAATAGCACATTATTTTGAATTGGCAAAATTAAAGTAGGTACCGAGGCATCTATTACCTAAGTTTTGGGTACAATTTAAACTACGTAGACAAATATTCAGTCTCAGAAGTTAAATTGAGTCCCAATTATCTCGCTATGTGAGAATTGTTAGGTTGCGCTTCAGATGGTGTTTTCAAATTTAGGTTCATTTGGTATGACAAATTTTATGTGATTTTGGGGGTGAAACTAATAAGCTAATGTGTAAAGCTAGTAGAAACCGACCCCCAACTTGTATTTTCACAGAAGGTCATTTTGCAAAAAAACCCTCAGTCTCATTGAAAAAACAATGCTTTTCAACATTAAAATAGTTTTCATCCCTAATTAACAATGTAAAAGTAAAATTGACTACACCGTTGGAAAGCTGAGATTCTGGCGCAAGTTTTAGAGCTACAGGCTGAATTTGACTTATAAACTTTTTTTGGACCTACAGAGTATGAAAAACGTGGTCATTCTGAAGATTTGACGAAATTCACTTGTCAGATTGATTTTTCACCTTGAACCTTCTTAAAAAACTTTTATGGTACATTAGGGAGATGGGAAATTTAACAATCTTTCCAACGGTATAATAAAATTTGAATTTTCTCGGGTAATTAAGGGAGTTATGGCCGTTTTAGTGAGTTAAAGTCGAAATCACGGAAAAATCTTAAAAATGAAATTACTCGGATTTGTTTATGTGGATATAACAAACTTTTTAAATTTTATGTATCCCCACTACGAATACCTATGTGAGTATTCGAGATTGCCCCTTAACGAGTTTTCATAACAAATTATTTCGATAAATGGGTAGGTACTACAATTTCTCTTTCCATTTCAATGTCTTTACCTAAATTCGTTCGGTAATATTTTATTATCAGATACTATGTGTACTTACTGGAAGTGCTTTTACATAAACAATCTCAACGAATTTGAAGATTTTGGAACTAATGCAATATTTTTACTATACGTATGTGAATATTCACTAAGACTAGTATCTATCGTTGATAGATTGCAGGAAAATGAAGGTTGCTCTGGGATTGTTTTTGCTGGTAGCTGCGACGTATGCAGCTGATATCAACGTGTACACCCCTCAAGGACTTAATCAGCTTGAATCCGAACTGAAAAATGCTCCTCTCCTGGACGTCAACCCTCCAGATTTCGATGATGGTGGTAAGATGTAGTTTGTAACTACTTATTACAAAATTAGATGTAAGGATAATCTTGAATATAATCCGCGTTAATGAAGTCCTATCGACGTCGTCGTCTGCTGTGCATTTGCATCAACATAATTCACTATAATCGAAGACAATAATTGACACTATTATCGCAATTCATCTCTGGTATTTGTACCCCTGGGATCAGCAGATAGGATAATGGATATCACGTCATGTCAAAAATGGTACAAAAAAGATGGTGCAGGCATCTGTTCAGGCATCAGTTCGAGGGTACAGGTAAGAGCTAGGCTTTGGTCGCTGATAATCAGCAATGAGTTCCAAAATTCATCCCAAGAGGCTGTACCAATACGAACTAAATCACTCGCGACGAAGTTGTGGAGACCCATTTCAAAACGGAAGTTAGTGGGAAACGTTGTCTATTTCCACGAAAAATAAAGAGTTACAATGTTGAATCGATTTCGACGGTTAGGCCATCATCAGTAACAAACAATAACTGAAGACACATTAGAAAGGACACAGCTTATATAATCACAGGGGCAGGGAGATTGAATCCTTGGTTGAGAGAAAGGGGCAGGGGCAGGAGGTACAACCAATTAAGTGCATACAAAGCGAAGGGGGATTAAAGCTAATCAGATGAAGTGAAAGGAGGAAAAATAACTAAATATGGTTTCAACAGTGTGAAGGGATAATTCCAAGCTTTATAGAAACGGACCTATCAATGGTGAAATATATTGAGGTATATTGTCATTTAAACATTTACCAGATCTGTAACTTTTGATAATTTCGAATTTGACAAGTACATTCAACATACCTCCCTTTGGGCAAAAATGAAGAAATCCTACAAACTGTCTAGGTATCTGTAAAATCAAAATTGTAACTATAATTGGATTCCTTAAGATGTTTCGCAAATGTAGACTTACCCTAATTTTCCCTGAAATCCTCCTGATGCTCGACTATTCTTTCCCTAAATTTCCTACCAGTCTGACCGCAATATTCGTAGCCACAAGATCTTTTTAATTTATAAACCCCACATTTATCCAGAACTTTGATTTTGTCCTTAACGGACCCAAGTAATGCTTTAAGACTATTTTTAGTTTTAAAACCTACTTTGTAACCCTTTCTCTCAACCAATGGGATTCAATCTCCCTTCCCCTGTGATTATATAAACTGTGTTCTTTCTAATGTGTCTTCAGTTATTGATTGTTACTGATGATGGCCTAACCGTCGAAATCGATTTAAAACATTGTAACTCTTTATTTTTCGTGGAAATAGATAACGTTTTTCACCAACTTCCGGCTGTACCAAGTTTGGGGACATTCAGGCCACGATTACCCGAACATCCACCTCAAGAGAAGAGTGAAAGATGACACAAACTACCTACCTATGTACTATAGCAGATCCAAGCACACTGCATCGATACACTCTATGACTGTTCTCAACTTGACATCGACATACTTACCTTTTTTAATGACGGAACGAGTTGGTTGAAAACAGCTAAATTGTATTGGACTGCATGAAGTCGCATGACAGAATAGCCAAGACTCATCTGTCGAAGGGAAAAAAACATTTTAAATACCTATTGAGTATTCGTCATGTTTTCCCGTTCATTCGAACGAAATCTTAGTGTCTTAATGTAACGTATAGATTCCCCCAACTGATGAACACTCACTTTTACCTCATACTTATCAATAATTTTTGAGGAAACTTTTCAGATTAGCAGCCATCCTTAGCGAGGCAGCCCAAATCTAGCTCATGCTGGAATAATACATAAAAATAAGTAGTGTTCAGTTCCCGTTATATAAGCTGGCGTCGCAAGCAAATATTCATAATTACATTTTGTTTTAGACGGCAAGAGATCTTGGAACCCGATCACGTGGATTAAGAACAAGTTGAGGAACAAATGCAAATGTGAAGGAACCAAATGTGGCTGCTGTTTCAAATTGAAACTGCTCGACAATGTTGGTAAGGAGACAGTATGAGTAGATACTAGACAATTGACGCAACAAATATAATGGGATGATCACAAAGTGAATAAAGAATGAATGATCATTTTCGATCTCCTAAAATCACTCTTAAAACAAATACCAAATTAACCGTTCATAGAGTATCCTTACAGCGGGAAAAATAATTCAATTCAATAAAATTTTCGTTAAAATTCTGGATTACCTATTTCAATTGCATTGAGAAGATGAAACTGAAGATAAAACTAAATGTATTTAATCTCTACTTGTATGGATTTTTATACTACGGTACTAAAAACTAAGTTTGGAAATGGATCACCTACAATAACTTATGAATCCATTATTTTTACTCAGAACTGCATGGTATCATATATTTTATTTCACAATTCTGTCAAAAACTACTATTTGAATGATGATTGCTGATGCGGGTAATTCTCCCCGCGAATATTATAAAACCCTGACAAAATCAAAAAACTAATTTGATATTTGAATAATGTGTATATAATCGTCTCCGGCGTTTATTTAGAAGGTAAATAGGATATTTATAAATGCCCAATTAATTGATAATCCATTGTAATCTTCCATGTGTAGCTTGCTTGAACACTGAGACGGTCCCTTCTGACCAGGAAATTTCCATCAATTTCAAGATGGACGACAAAACTCTTGTCGACAAAAGGATCAACGGTAAGTCAAAAAGTCAAACATTATATATATATACGTAAAATTGAATATATATATATATATATATTTTTCAACACTGCGAAACACCGGCGATGTCAAGCTCCGACTTGAGCCAAAACAGAATGAAATCAGAGCATTTTTCTCAAGAGAAGTAACCCACTCTTCCCTATTTTTTTTTCGCCACAATTTTTCAGATATCGGAGTGAAATTTGGAGAGCGTTTATGGGGTGCCAGATACTAAGTTTTAAGCAAATAAACATCATTACAAAATCCGATTTTTTTTTTTTTTTTTCACTATCCAAGGAGGAGGGGGGGGGGGGATTGGAATGGATTTTCTATTTTTTTGCCGAGTGACGCCTCATTTCGAAAATATTTTAGTGCTGAACATGATGGTGAAGCCAAAATTGCGATAGGGTCAGAGGGGGCAAGTGCGTATCTGTTTTTCATAAATCTGACTTTGTGATGCTACTATTTCCCTCAAACTTCAAGTTGAATAATGACTACAGTTTTATTACATTCCCCAGACATTTCTAAGTCGAATAACGTGTGGGTATAATGAATTGAAGGTCTCGTGTAATTCATTAAGAATTGGGAAAAACCTAGAACCATTCAAACAGCTTAAGACAAGAGCGTTTTCAACTTTCAACTAATAAATAAAATGAACCAATGTAAGGAGATTTTAGGTAAAATTTAAAATGAATTGTTAATGAAAAATAAAACGCCGCAAAATAGATCATTTTCAGCAACTCTACATGAATTTCTGTGTTGATAAAATGGTCAATAAACTTATCCACTAGTTGGCTGTCCTCACTGTCGGTTGGGGAATGAGGTTTGCCTAAGAGAGAATTTGAAGACTCTAGAGTTTTGCAGAATAAGATAGGACTGAGGTTTGGGAGAAGCGTGCGGTTGTGCTTGGGGGTTTAGGAAGAGGTTCTGGATGGAAACTAGCCTTCAAGACCTTGCTTGATTTTCTTATTTTTCCTGGTAGTTTCATGTGGTTTTTAATTAAACGCACTTGCCCCTTATTCGAAAAGGCACTTACTTGCCCATTTTTGTAGCCTTCAAGTTATCAAGTGCGCAGTTCATACAGAGACAAAAGGTTGAAAGATGAACAGTGGAATAAACACGAAAGGATGGGTTTTTAGACAAGAAAACCATTGAAAACTGTACCTCCCTCAAATTCACACTCTGATATCGGA
The DNA here is from genome assembly GCA_030762985.1 of Adelphocoris suturalis. NCBI lineage: Eukaryota > Metazoa > Arthropoda > Insecta > Hemiptera > Miridae > Adelphocoris > Adelphocoris suturalis. The sequence continues at coordinate 108,086,557 of CM061044.1, forward strand.
CGAAGGCTTCGGGGGGAAAGGGTTCCAATTACGCTTATTTGTTCACGTAGGAGGTAAAAATTTTATCATTTAATAATGATTAACAGGACGTTTCCATTTGTTTTCGTCACGTCACGGTTTGGTTTTCTATTGATTTTCACGTACAACCAATGCGTTACTAGAATACAGCTAGTAAATCGCAGGAAAATCGTTAGCCACTTTTGGTTTATTATTTCCAATAATAAGCCTATGTGATCGTGTAGCAAAAAATTTTTATAACCCCCCCTCAAACTTTGTCACTTTACGTTTCAAGGTGCGTAGAATCCAAATTTGAAATGTCCGTCCGCCGTCCGCCGTTCGCCGTCCGCCGTTCGCCGTCCGCCGTCCGCCGTCCGCCGTCCGGGCCTTAAAAGGCCTAAGAATTGACTTAAAAAACCTGTTCTTTCGCACACAGACTCCATTTGGGGTCTAGTTGGTCCTAACGTTTAACCATCCCGATCGCTTTACTCGCATAGATGCTATGGGCCAAAAACGGGCGAAAAAAGTGTATTTTTCGACGCGCGCACGCCTGGCACGCTTGGCAGGGGGTCACGGTGGGTGGAGAGGGGGGGGGGGAGGTGAGCCGGGGGGGTGGAGTGAGAGGAGGCGCTGGCGCCGCGGCACCTTGTGGTGGGTACGGCGCCGGCGTTCCTTCCAGGCATGAATATTTTTTTTCAAGGTCATATTTGTGTGTTAATACCAAAGCTTTTCCTACGCATATTTAATAACATATCCTCTCGACTTTTCGTACGTACTTAGATAATGATATTATTAAGGCAATAACTATTTGAATAGATAGGAGCTCAAATCGAGAAATATAAACACGCGTATATAATTATAGAAGTATAGGTTGTGGCAACTCGAAGTAGGACACGCCGAGGAGTCTGGACGGGCCTTATGACGTACGCTAGCCAACTAAAACTACGATCATACTCAATTGAAAAAATAATAAACCTTTGTGAAATAATTTGCAGCGTTTTGGAATGCTCTCATTTTATCACAGCATCTCATAATCCCTAAGCCTCTATAGTGTCAAGGAAAGCTGATTTATTACGCTCAGTTATAAACTAATATTTCTAAGTAACCAGAATGAATAATGTGTAAAATTAATCATTATTGAATGATCTGACTATAGAACCGTAGGTCTACCGTCCGTTTTTATCGGATTGGTGACAATAAACACCTGTCCTATCATTTGCTAAGAAACTTATTAAAATAGAGTGGCCTCATAGAGAAATAAAACGAAGAGACGCACTTGCCCTGAAAACGCACTTGGCCCGCCTGACCCTATCTTATTCCGTTCTTGGATTTGAGCAGATAACCATGAAGAAGCACGATTCATTCTGTTTTGGCTCGTCGGAGCTTGATATCGCTGGTCTTTCTCCGTGTTTGAGAATCAGAAAAAGGATAGGGTGCATCCCATCTCCATTAGACAAGGAAAAGTCTACAAGGAAAAGTGATCCCTTAATTCTTTTGAGTTGTGCAGTTAACCAAAACTGAGGGGTCAATGTTTAATACGCTTGGAACTAACCTATGATCTCAAATTTCCTTCAGCGATGTCCATGATATCATTATGTCAGCACTAATTAATTTTTAATCTGTCATACACAAGTTGACAAGTTGAGTGAAAGTACCTTTAGACGTTAATTATTCCTACCGTCCTAATATAATTTGAGAAAAGCAGCCGCTGCCAAAACGTCAATGAATTACATTTGGGGAAAATGATTTGCGAGCCAGGTGGTCCCACTTCAAGTAAAGTTGCAAATTTTTAACGCAACTGTTCGAGCGATCCTCACCTATGCTGCACAGGTTTGGGGATTCCAGGAATATCTGGTGGTGGAGAGGGTATTATTGCTTTTTTTGAAGAGGATTTTCCATCTCCCTCAATACGCGCCTGATTACCTGTTGCTCCTGGAAACCGAACTCGACACGATATCCGCATACACCCTTGAATTGCATCTCCAATATATTATAAAGGTGGCCAAGATGTCTGAGAGTCGGTTGCCAAAGATTCTCGCGAGAGAGATAATCGATTCTGGGATATAATGGGCTGAGAGTTGGAGAATCTTGGCACTTGAGCACTGTGGGAGCTATAACCTACCCTTGCTGGACGCTGTAGCTTTGAAGAGTGATGCGAGTCTCATGCTGCATGAATTCAAAATCCAAAGAAGATCCCTGCTCAAGCAGAGGGCCCAGGAGTCCAATACATTCACTCTCTATCGTGAACTTGATCCAGAAGTTAAGTGTGCAAGCCTGGCCCGGCAGTCTTCATAGATTCCCCTGAGTGCCTTGAGGTGGTTATTTAAGGTGCGCACTGAACTCCTACCAATAAATGCTAAGCCTAAGCACTATGCTAGCTCTAACCTGCAGGAAGAACGCTCCTAGTGCAACCTCCATGAGAAAGAGGATATTTTTCATTTCCTGTGCAGCTGCCCGATCCTGTCAGAATTCCGTGAACCGTTGATTATTGTCGAAAGATGAAGCACTCCACATTTTGAATGGACCTCATTGGTCCAGGCTGGTAGAGTACTGTAGGCTGGCATGGCGTTATCACAAATTTCTGGTAAGCCAGTTCAACTGGTGAGCAATGATTCTGCTTAGTCCTTTCATTCAGACAAACAGTTTATTTAGTTCATTTAATTATCCACTTTCTCCATTGATAGTTGAGCGTAGATATAATTTTTTTTCTTACTTCTGTCCTTTATCACTTAAAGAGAGCAAAACCCAAACCTCCGGCTTATTTGACCATGCCGTATACAGTTTATATGTGAATTTATTGATTGTATTGTATAATGTATTTCTTTTTTTTTTTTTACAAAATAAACTAATTATCTATCTAATATAATTTCCATCTATTCCAGTCAAGAGGAACGACCAAGTCTGCGGGACACTCCCTCCTCCGTACAGCCTTCTGAAGTTCTGCTTTGGACAGGACTCTAAACTTGAGACTGATGGTTCCTTCACCACTTGCTCCAGGGTTGAATTCATTGTTGGAAACTCCGTGGGCGCTGCTATCAAGTTTAAATGCCTTCAGCTGAAAAATCGTAAACTCTCTTTCCCCGGTGGGTACAGCGAAGTTGAGAAGTCTGGCATGCTGTCCTTGAAGTGCAAGAACCCTTTCAAAGCAGCATTGCCCCTCTTCAGAAAAGGAAAGAAGTCTCTTGACTAAAATGAATCTCAATAAATCATCTGTAAATGTTTTTGTAAATAATGAAACTGAGAATAAAACTATTTTGACTCATTGATATTAAAGATACGTTTTGAGTTCTATGGATAAGTACCAATGTGAATTTTCGTGGAAAATGAAGTTATTGTGCAATGGCTCCAAAAATTATAAAATAGAATTTTCGAAAAATTTCTTTATTGAAATCCGTTTTAAGACATTTTGACACGAATCCTAGAATTTAACGCTTTTTAATATATAAGTATATATATATATGTATGTGTATATATATATATATATATATATATATATATATATATATATATATATATATATATATATACACGTATATAGGTATGTGTCCTTACAGACGGTAACTCTCCTTAGGATTGAGATAGAAAATCAAGCTTTCCAAACGCACATTAAATTGGTCAAAATTCAAAAAATGTGTTTAAAAAAAATCACAAAAAATGACTGAAAACGTCTAAAAATCGTTAAATTTATATTTTTATCAGAATTTTAGTCAAAAGAAGTTTATCGACGATTAAATAAAACATTGAAATTTTGATTCACAAAATTATGGTAAAAAATGTACTTCCAATCAATTAAAAAACGGAAAAATTGCTAAATATCCAAATTCCGTTTTGAATTGTAGAATATGATTTAGAACGAGCTTATTATTTTGCCTTAAAATTGGTGGTTAAAAATTTCCTTCTACTCGAATTGCTCAAATTTCAAAACGATTTAACATAATATAGTACGATAATTTACGAAAATTCGCTCATACGATCATGCTGCATGACTGGAACTTTTTTCTCAATACTTTGTTAACTTTCTGACATGAATAAATATTACAGTCCTACCTGCAACGATATAATGTCTGCTAGATACTCAATTGGAAGTATGAAACATTCATCAGATATATCACACCATTCAACGTACTACTAACATCTGTGTGTTTTAACACAATCATTTCAACGTTCCTTTATTTGGACAGTTCAAATTATTGCAAAACTTCTCTAAAAAAAAAAAAAAAAAGCTTTCTGTCCCTAAATTGCGGTTTTTTTTACATTTTTGTAAAAAATTATGCTATTGTTATGGCTCGGAAATTTTTGAAACAAAAATTATGCTTCATTGAAATCCGTTTTGAGACAGTCTGAAACGATTCCTGAAGTTTGCCCTTTTTTAATACATATATATATATATATATATATATATATATATATATATATATATATATATATATATATATATATATATATACATATATATATTCAACAATTTATATCAAAAACGCCTTTTTAACTGCAGCAATGTTGGTCGGGTGGAGTTTTCACGTAATTAAGGATTTACCTATTGATTTAGTTCCTGTTGATTAAGATTACCTGTTGATTAAGGGGACGCTTGGTAGAAAAATTACTTTAGGTACAAGTTGAAACTTGATTGCTGAAATTTGAGTTGAAGCGTTATTGGGACTGCTGGGTAAAAATGACAAGACACGAAGCCACCTAACTTACATAACACTAGGTGCTATGCGATGACCGGTAGCGGTATGTCTGTATATATAGCTGTATCAAAATCCAGCAATCGATTCTGAATGCTTCTAATCATAATTCCATGGTGAACATTTTTTGAAACTTTAATTTTTCAGAGTTTGGTTCAAATATACGCTAAAGCTCTGCGAATTGCAAGGGATGATGTAAGTTTTGAGCGTGGGTGGGGTATAAGACCCTAATTTGCATAAAGCTCAGAAGGGATTTTCAAGGTTATAACCCATAAAGTCTCCAATTTGGATTTTTATTGAAATGGAGTTACAATGGTAATTGCAATATCGGCATGCATATAACTTTTGTGCATGCGCAGTCTACCATTATTACATTGCAATGTAACTGATAGATAGAGTATATATAGTATTCATATAAATACCTATCCAAAATATAAATATAAAGTTCCAGTCGTGCAGCATGATCGTATGAGCAAATTTTCGTAGATTAACCTATTATATTGTTACCTTGTTTTGAAATTTTATGGCAAATAAACTCGTTCGGAATCATATTCTACAATTCATAACAGATTTTGGATGTTGAGCAATTTTTCAATTCATTTATTCGATTTTCAGCAAATAATAATGAAATTTAGGTACATTTTTCACCATGATTTTGTGAATAACTTTTTTTTAATGTTCTTGTTCATCGTTATAAACTTCTTTTAGTTAAAACTCTGCTTAAAATATAAATTTGACAATTTTTAGACGTTTTAAGTAATTTTTAGTGATTTTTTGGGCACATTTTTTGAAATTTGACCAATTTGATGTGCCCAAAAAGTTTTGGCCAACGGACTCACCCTTTCATTTGGAAAGCTTGATTTTTTGGCGCAAGAACGGAATTTTTATCTCAATCCTAAGGATAGCAATCGTCTGAAATGACATATAGGTATATATATATATATATATATATATATATATATATATATATGAAAAAGTGTCAAGCTCTAGGATTCGTCTCAGAATGTCTCAAACCGGATTTCAATGAACAAATGTTTCGAAATTTTTAATTTTAAAATTTTTGGAACCATTGCAATAGCTTCATTTTCTACAAAAATTCGCTAATAAAAGTGCAAAACCCGTGAAAACTCCTTAAAAATCAGATGCGAATTGAGGGAGTTAAGATGGAGTTATGGGTTGGTCGAAGGATTCGCGAATATGCCAACATAAACTACGGAGCAAACCTTTAAAACGAAAAATGCATGAAGAAAGTCATTATTGTTTTGTATTTGAAGCTGCCGAAGCAAAGAAAGCAAGCATTGTTCTGTATTTGAATCCGAAGCAATACAGCGATCCGATTTAATATAATATTCGTCATTAGAAATATCATAAGAACAGGTTACCGACACCCGAAATACCCTTTTTTAAATCTCCATAATCATTACACGCGCAAATTTTATTTCGTGGCAAGCGACTTTGATCTTTGATTTAGATTTTATTACAGTTCTGATCTCCTTTGTTTAATACCGATTTCAATACTGCATTCCTGTTAATGAACAGTATTTACGTAAATAACATTCATGATGACATGTTTTTATCTGGTTATTCGTACGAGTATAGCTCTTAATGGATAGAATAGCTTGAGGTAAAGCGAGCGTTGCTGGTTTATTAATTATGAGAAATAAAAGGGTTGTTTAAATAACACCATCCTGTTATGGCAAGAGTGGCCAAAAATTAATAGTGGATTGATAAATTTGCGATCGATTGAGATACTCGACAGAAACATTATAACAAAATTGATGATAGAATTAATTTTCAGTAACAGTTTGTCAGTTGTGTTTGTTTGACAGTTTTCACCAACTGTTACGAGAACCGTTATAGTGGACGGCGACAGAGAAGAGAGTCGACTGTGGCAGAACCCTCATGGAGTCTCCAGAATTTCTTTTGTGCGAGTAGCAGTTAACTGTCGTTTACCTAAACCATTATTGATTTATACCCATACCTAACCCAACTGCTGTCCTCTCACCTCTATACTTCCCTGCGGTATTTCTTTCACCTCTATTGAAGTGAATTCTATAATATACCAACCACAAGTTAGTTGTGTCTCCTCCAGTTAATACCCTTCTTTTGGAGCTCCATAAAGAAATGGGTAATAAAATTATCCCAGTGATTAATTTTTGTGTCATACTTTTATTCCTAAATAATAATAAATTATATATCAAAATACAGTAGAGACATCAGAAAAATTCGGTGCGCGGTTACGCGAACGGATGTGTAGGAAAAGGCAATCGTTTCACGTCGTGAAGTGTTCAGTGACGTGTTCCATAGCACCACCACGACCTCTGCAGCTTTCAACTTTAGTATTAGTCAACCAACATTGATTTCCAAGGTAGGTACCTGCATGCTGAATGAATATCATCGACTCTATGTTCATTGAAATAATCCACTTACGTAAATTAAATATTTTCATCTTTATACAGTATCTCCCTTTCGGGCGCACCACCGGCTGGGGTTCGATTCTACTACTAATTTTTGACTTTTTTTGTCCTATAACATTATAGGACAAAAATATATTTATATTTTTAAAGTTTATTTATATTTTCTAATTCACGCTAAAGACAACTTTTTTCACTTTATATATATATTTTTTTTTTTTTTTTTGCATTTTTGACCTCGTGTCACTAAAACTGACATAACTTTCTTAATTTTCCGTCAAAACACAAATCTGATTAAACCGTTGAAAAGAGCGTTAGATTTCCTATCTTCCTGTTTACAAACATTTTTAAATGGAATGAACTGGTGAAAAATAAGCCGTAACTGAAAACTTTTTGATGAAATTTTACTACATTTTCTAGCATAATTTTGTATATAAATTATTTGTTTTAGTTTATAGTCAATAAACTTTATTTGATCTATATTCTGCACTCACAAAAATTTAACGATTTGAGCCGTTTTTTGCCATTGATTGATTAGTGATTGTTCTACAGAACTATATATTACATGAACTTAAATGATAGAAATTTGACAAGTATAAAGATGAAAGAGTGATTTGATATTTCGAGTAAATCTTTTTCAAAATTAGAAGAGTAATGGTATTTTCTGAACGATGGGACTTGGAGTGTTTCTTGGAAGTTTGTATCCATGTAAGCATGTATGGCTTCTTTACTTTTAGTTCAGTGCAGCTCAATCGTTTAGATTGAGACCGGGAGGCCTCTATGAGCCCGTTCAGACTGATGTAGCAGTCTGTCGTTCGTTGGTTGTGGCATCTGCTTCAGAACTTTCACTCCGAAGCATCCTTTAAATGTCTTTCTAGGTTTGTGTGACCTCACATGCAGATTTAATGGCAAGGGCCGATCTTGATTTAAGGAAGCTCTATGGTTGTTTATTCTCAAATTTAGTTGAGTTGCTTTCCCAACATAGAAGCTTCTGTGCTGATCTTCTGCGCACTGCTTACAGATCAGCTGGTAGACTCACATTCGTGAATGACATTCTGCGTGCCCTTTACATGTGTAGGATTGAGAGGTATTGGGAGAGGTAAAGTGAGAGCCTTCAATAACAATGTCACATAGTTTGCACCGTGGACGCTCACATCAGTGTAAACCAGGCCGCTGCACTTCTGAAGGCTGAACTCGTGGATGCCTATGAGACAATATTCCTCCTATATTTCTTTCCTGGCGGTTAGTCAGTTGAGGCATATCCTTGAACAAATCACGGATCAGGGAACTGGAAGTCAGAATTGGTTGCAGTTCCCGTAGGATCCCATTCACCTTCTGAATCCCAAAGAAGAAGGTTGTGACTATAGGAACTCTGTCAGATGACGGTCGTGTTCGCCACCGGTAGCTGGAACCACTCTACCACGGACAATTCGTCTCTGGTATCCTCTCTCGATCAATTTATCGCCAATTACTGACAAACATTTTCCCAGATTTTCCCAATTGTTGCATATTTCGTGGCCTCTAATTGGCAAAGCCCTTGGAATAGACCGCTTCGGGTGTGGAGGATGACAGCTGTCGTAATGTAAGTATAGCTGCCTATTGGTGGGCTTTACATAAGCATAATTATGTCTATGCTTATAAATAACGTTTTATTGTTTAAAAAAAGAACGGTTTCAACTTGTTTCATTGACGTTTGAAAACATTTTTCAGTACAATTTCTTCCTCAAAATTCCTGAAATTCTAATTTTGGATGAAAAACTGTACACTCTTTACGTAGTGTTAGTAATATAAAAAATGTATTATTTATTACCTAATTTATTCTATTTTATTTTTTCAATTTACAGCTTTTTTGGGCCCATTTCGTGTTTTTTTTCTATCACCGAATTTTAATGATGGCAATTTTGAGAATTCGTACAACAAATACATACCTGGTCATTTTAAGCTTTAGTGCATTTGATTCACACGCGTTCGGTTTTTAAAGGGGGCTGATGCTTGAGGCAAATTTTATCTTTATGCGATCAGTCAAACCGTTTTCTCACCACTTCCGTACCTCCTAAATTCCAGTAACCCAATTAGAATTTTCGCCCAGTTGAAGAGGTGGAGAGTGTCATGCATTACCATATTAATAATAAAACACGACAGGGAGGATTCGGGAAAGAATGCCGCGTAGAGCCCGAAGGCGCTAAATAACAGACCCTTCAAATCTTCACGGCGACTAATTATTATTTTGGTAACCGACACCGCTGTCTTTTCATGAAGGACTGCGGTTCGGGGATCGTCTGAGGGCATCGATCCCGAAAAAAATACCGATAATTTCCGATAATTAAATAATCACATCGGAAGAAGCGTGAGGTAGAAAGGAGAAAAATGGGTGAAAACTGGACCCCGGCCAAACGGCTTCCGCATAATAGCGGTCAAAACCGTTTAACAGAAGTTCTTTTTTTCGAGACTTTTTGTAATTATTGAACGGATCGAAACGGTCCTGGTATATTTTATGCAAAAACGCGTGGCAAGGATGACGAAGCGAGGGAGAGGAGGGGGCTAATACTGTTATGAAGATCCCTTTTATTATTGGGCGATTCAAACGCCCGGTTCGTGAATTAAATAAATCGTTATCTTTCTCGGCGAGAAGGCGAATTTCCTACGCGGTTTTCGCAGCAGCGACACACCGAGAATGGAATATTAATAAACTTGAAGCATTAGATCCCGTCGATTATCGTGTTATGGATGGAGCAACGTGTTTTCTCGAGAGATTCGTTTGTCATGCATCCCCACGTCTGAGTTATTACGAACTTCCCCACCGAGCGCATCGCGTCGTCTAATGGTTTGAAATTTTTTTGGCCGATGTGAGGTCAGAGGTCGCAGTTTTTAACGGTGGTTTGATATCGGTTGACGATTTTGTGGGCCTATCGATCGTAATTTTGATTAAACATCGAATTAATATTTCCACATCTTCGTCGCGAGTGATTTAGCCCGTTTACAATTGCTGAATTTCGTACGAAATTTTGCTATAGCAGTTATTCTGTCGTTTGATAGTGTTCTGTCGTGGAATTATCAGGAATGGGGCCAAACAAATTATTCCTCCTCTTTCGCCAAGCTTTCGATAAATTCATTATCTTCTTCAGGGCCTATAATATACAATACAACAGCTCAACCCTTAGAAAAACGGCGAACTCATAAAAGATAATAAATAAAGGTATAAACGCAAAAATACTCCAGCAAGAAACAAGAATACTATAGGTACAAGTATACTATAGAGGGGAACCACAGCGTGAAAACCACACTACTCAGCGACCAACTGATCATTAAATACATCACAGGTCCAAAGAGGCACTAAAATAGAACAGGTACACAAATCAACAACTTCATATCCAATAACGGAACAAACAACAACAATCAACCGACAACACTCACCAACTCAATGAAGTAACTAAAACCAGTCTATTGCAGATTTAAAAAGAAGAAGAAAATAGCATATCCGGCAGTCACAAAATTATACAAATAATTTGATTTCCTTGCACAGCATCAAAAGCAACAAGGCAACAACATTCATCAGAACAACACTGATAAGAATGATAAAAGACCCCCTCTTCCTCTTCATCAACAATCATAATGACAAGAACCATGGAACAGAATCACAAGGATAAATAATAATTTAGTCATCTAAAACTCGGCCCTTCGGGCCTCGCAAGGGGCTCCGCCCCTTGACCCCGCCAGGGGGGTTCGCCCCCCTGGACCCCCCCGGTTGTTATTACTTTGAGCCTGACTGCTAAAATGTAAAAAACATGGAATCATGTTTTAGCTCCTCGCTCTCACTTAATTATAGAAATGATCACGACGATTGAGCTCTTGTGAGATGATGATCTCCTAATAGAAACTCGCGAGTAAACATTCACTTTATAAAGGGGCTAAAGAGGCTACATACGAAATTGCAGCTTCCTATAGTGTAAAGTATAGAAATTACCTATTAAAATGATTTAACCACCGCTTCACAAATCAAACCGTTCTCGCAATATTCGGATCACCTGCTATGAATCACATAATCGAAACACCAGCTCAATGAAATCATCAGAAATTAACAAGCGGTTGCAATCATGTTCACAATATCAATAATTGAGAATGATCACCTGTGTGTAAACAATTATTCATATAACCATGCTCATAACTCAGCTTGTTGGCCACGCACTTCGCAGTAGTTAATATAGTATGGTTGGATAAATCGAGAGCTTTCGAACGAATGGTCAACGAATTTTTTGGGATGAAAAACGACGAAGTATCATATCCCTAGCAACGACTCGGTTGTAAGCGGAAATCATCACAATTATTGGCGCTACTTTCATCTCACTTTATAGTCTCACTATTCGGCGGGGGATCCATCGCTAAAACATGATTCCATGTTATGATCAACAACACAACAAACTATAAATATATATAAACATTCAATGCGTAGGCCGGAAATCAAGGCATCGATCGGATGAAAATGGTTTCTTATACCAGTCAGTGTTTATATTACCCTCAAGATCTCGTGCTGATTTCATCGTTTTAAAAATATTTGTTTTCGAAATCCACAATTAAAAAAAAAATAAATTGGTGTTTGGCGTTTCTTATTTCTAAAGGGAAAAGGACCACTGAAAATCCAGGGAAGTTGTTAAATTTCAACATTCTGTAAAACTGAGGGATTTTTTTTTTTCTTGGAAACAAAAGCCCATTGGAGGAAACACTCGGATACAGGTTCACTATATTTCAAAGTAGAATCGCCAGAAACAATTTGGCAGAGATTGGCGACCCCCACACTGTAAGGGTATGAGTACCAAAGCGACGAATTGGTATTGGTGGACGATTTTATGGATCTCATCGATTGGAATTTCGAATAATCAGTACAGGGGATCGGAAATTAACGACGGACAACGACAATGAACTTTTTATTATTACTGGTTTTAATTGGGCAGCTGGTAAAATATAATTACCACCTACCTGTAAAAACACAGCATGATCAGAGTGAAACCTGGTTCACAAAACAAAATGTGATGGAAAATCATCGTCGAGTAGTAAGATTCATAAAAATTATATTAATTATACGTTTATTAATAGGTCAATAGGAATGAGTGACGTCTTTTTTTAATTTTTTTATTTGAAAGATGAGATTGAGTTGAGATGATACCTATTTAGTTTTTTCGCGAGACACGTGTCATTGATTTTTAATTAAATTCCGAAGTTTTGATGACGTCACCAGTGCACTTGGCTGGATACACGAAGTGTAAGATCCATGAGTCTGTTGAGACAACCTAACAAGTGACCTTGATGACATTGGTGAAAAATGCTCCGCCGCAAGGTGCGCCACTGTCGCCGTGGTACAAAGAAACATTGTTCTATAAGCTACCATTTTAATCACAACAATACGATTGCAAGCAACCGAGTTCTATTATATTTTCTGCTCAATTCCGTTCATTTTCGTACTAGAATGAGTGGAGGTGAGTTTCTTTCAGTGCACGAGTGCAACTCAACTTCTACTCTATCAACAACTTCTATCAGCCATAGTGAATGCTACCTCAGCAGCGTCAAATCAAAGTTTTCTTCTCTGAGGATCACGAGGGAACACACAAAAAAATGTTTCTTCCCGTCTTTATTTCTAGCGTTATCACATTCCCGCATAAAGCACTGTTGTCTTCTCATAATTGACCACCGGTCACTTTCTGATCGAAAGTTCCTCGTAGAGATTTCTTTTTAAACGCTTAGTTTTCGAGTAAATTAATTTTGAAGATTGTTTTCCTGTTTTTGACCTCTTGTCACTAAAACGATGACAAATCCCTTAATTTTCTGTGTAAACTCAAATTTGAAGATACCGTTGAAAAGAGCATTAAATTTCCAATCAGATAAATGCCTGATATTTTTGAGAATTAAGTTTGGAACATGAAAAAGCCCTCTGAAAAGCAAATTTTACCTTTTTTGGGCGAACTCGAGTTTTTTCAATCGGGAATTGAACTAGGAGAACCAATGTGTTTTCAAGGTTCACCAACGGTAAAACTGCGCCAAGATCCTTTCCAACAATGTACTTAGTCAATTTTACTTTTACTTAGCTAATTAGTGGAGAAAACTATGTTTTAGAAAATTGTAATTAAATAAAAATTGTTATTATTTTAATTAAATTAGAAAATATAAATTTAAGTACCGCTTATTAACCGTTTTCGGCAATTTTTTCTGAGTTTTTAAAGACATTTTTTGAAGTTTGACCAATTTAATGTGCTCAAAAAAGTTTGGAATGCTTGATTGTTTGGCGAAAGGACTAACTGACCTATCTCAATCCTAAGGAGAGTTATCGTCAGGAATGACACACACACACACACACATCACGCATTTTTGGATGAATTGTATTTTGAAAACTCATGAACAGAAAATTACAATGTTGACAGTAATAAGCAGTTACTAGAAGCAGGTCACGTTGGGCGGTAACGTTTGGAAAGTGTTCGTTACTTGGTTGATGTATTATATAAACCGTATATAATTTAAATCGTAATCGTAAATAATAACATAACTCTTATTTTGAACCATGCATTGAACCATTTGAACCATTCATGAAGAAATTTTTCAAAAATGTTAATTTAAAATTATTTGAGTCATAGTGATAGCAATGAAAATTCCCTAACAATGCTGTTGCTACCTAAAGGTAGACTCGAAAGCAAACGATTGCTAAATAAATCACTAAAATGACTAAATACTGATAATAATCGTTAAATTTATATTTTTTAGCAGAATGTTTGTAAAAAAAATTACATAAAAAAGAGCATAAAAACATATATTTACAAAATTATGCTGAGAAATGATGTTAAATTAAATCAGTATTTCCTCTAAAATCTAGAAAAACTGCCAAAAAAGCTGCCAATTCCCCGTTACTTTTATTCACAGAATATGATTTTGAACGAGTTTTTTTAGTCATAACATTGGTAGTTAACAATTTATTTGTACTCGAAGTGCACAAATTTAAAAACAATGTAACATAATATGAACACGATGGTTTATACGAAAATTCACTCATAATATGATCATGCTGCATGACGAACATTTATGATGTGCTCAACACGTTCTCATAAATACCCATAAATATAGATTCACCGCATATAATTTTCGTATGAAAAATCACCAGACTGTCTGATCTTAATTATTTTTACGCGATCCGTTGGTTTCTTCGAAGTAAAGTAAATAGCCCTGTCATTATGCAAAACATGAAAAACACCATCCAAATTCACCTATACAGAAGATTATAAACCGTAAATCGCTGTTTAGAACATAATGGAAACTCGATCCGGGTCGAATGAATATTAAATGAAAAACGGAGGAAGATCGAGTAGGTTGAGTGGATCGTCGCTTGAGTGGGAAGTGAGTTGCACCTGACGGGATTTCTGAATAGCTTGTTTTGATTCCCAAAAAGGAAATTGAGGGTAATAAGTTCCTTGTCTTATGAAAATATTTATATTTTTAATGTTTTATACTGGGGGTATATGAAATTTCATGAAACATTTTAAACCGAATTAGTGACAAAAAACACTCTTGCAGTTTGCGTAAGCAGAACCAACTATTCGAATCAGTCAGCTGGAGCTCTGGGTGGAGCCTGTCATTTCATTCGCTCCTTTATGTCCTAGAGAGGCTTCCTATAAAAATTCGTTGTGACCAGACAGACGACATAACTTTTAGCCTGTAAGTTCATTCGTCTCTTGTTATCCCAGAAAAGTTCCCTATCAAGTTGCAACGTCCAAACGTGAACATGAGAGATTTTAGCTCACCCAGCTGATCAGGATGGAGCCTGTAAGGCCATTCGTCTCTTGTTATCCCTGAGAGGCTCCCTATCAAGTTGCAACGTTCTAAGTGAACTGGAGAGATTTTAGCTCACTTAGCTGATTGGGATGGCACCTGCAGGGTCATTCGTCTCTTGTTATCTCAGGGAGGCTTCCTATCAACTTGCTACGTTCTAAGTGACCTGGAGAGATTTTAGCTCACTCAGCTGATCATTATGGCGCCTGTAAGGTCATTTGTCTCTTGTTATCCCAGAGATGCTCCCTATCAAGTTACAACGTCCTAAGGTGAACAAGAGAGATTTTAGCTCACTCAGCTGAACTCTATTCTTGCGCCGAAAAACCAAGCGTTGCGAATGAAAGGTCGAGTTCGTTCGGTCGCACACTTTGATCAATTAAATTTGCTCATATGATCATCCTTTATGATCAGTTTTTAAAATTTAAGAATCGGGTTCCGGACCTTAGAATATCTATTACTGAAAATTTCCAGCTAAAAACTCGTTATGGTTTGCACAAGAAAGACCTCAACCTTTTTGATTCCCTTACACCATCCCTAGTTCTTACCATGGAGTGCCTTAGGTTCTTGCAGAACCTAAGTAAGTTAAAAAAAAAAAAAAAAAAAAAAAAAAAAAAAAAAAAACCTCTGCCAATTTGGGTCTGGCACATAGCTCCCTCGTTTACCTATCATGAAAGTATAGATCATTGAAAATTAAAATAGATCATTGATCATTAAATGATCTTGAAAAATTCCATAGCGGAAAAGAGTAAATCAAGAAGTAGCGTGTGTTATAATCCTAAGTATATTATGTAGTTATAAATTACACACTCGGGTGAAGTTAGATGAAGAATGAACTTTTTTATTGAATGTAAACAAACGTTACCATGATTATCTATTAAATCATGTGTAGTTATACTATAACATCTCCCCTTTTTACACCCCAGCGGCTACCCCCTCCGGAGTCCTCTTGAGGTATCTTCTGTTTCTCTCGTACAATCTTCCGCTTGGTGCCTTAATGATGTACTTTCGGTAAGATCCTTTTTCCATGACTTCTCCACACATGTCCCATCTTTTAGTGAGCGGATTTTGCATCCTTACAAACGTGCCTATTTGAAGAGGTTCCAATTCCCTGGCTGTTTTATTGTATCTAGTGGCGACCTTCAGCTTTTTATTAGCGATTTCCTTATCATACCCGTCTGCTGTTTTCTGCCACTCTTTGGAAAATGACGTATAATGCGCGGGCACTAGAGATCTGAGAGGGTGACCAAATAAAACTTGAGAGGGTGATTGGCCATTAGCTGTAGGAGTATTTCGAAATTCCAACAACCCAGCATTGTATGCTTCTTCGTCAAGCATAGCATTTCTCATGCATTTAACGAGTAATGCTTTCATGGCTTTGACACCAGCCTCTGCGTGGCCGTTACTTTGAGGAAAGTAAGGAGAAGAAGGTGACATAACTATATTCCATCTTTTGAGAAATTGTTTGAACTCAAAAGAAGAAAACTGGGGACCACCGTCGCATCTGACTCGGATAGGTACACCCGTGTCCGCGAAGATTCTTCTGAGGCTAGAAATAATGGTCTGGCAGCTAGGGCACCGCGAACCAAATTGACACACGATCGGCCATCCCGATAGCCTATCGATGTAGACCATAAAATTCTTCCCACCTGCTGCGAATAAGTCCATGGATATGTCTACAAAAGGTCTGTCTGGAACTGAGTCCTGAATCATGGTTTCCTTTGGAAGTGATGGTCTTGATTCCTGGCACGAATTGCATGCTTCTACAGTGTTCTTTATGTCACTGTTCATAGCTGGCCAATATACAGTTTGTCGAGCTCGTCTAATAGTCTTTTCAATTCCCTGGTGGGATGCGTGGAGTTTAGCCAGTATTTCTTTTCTCGCTACTTTTGGTATCAAAAGTTGACATCCTTTCAAAATAAGACTTCCGTCTAGAGTTAGGTCATTTTTAACTCTCCAGTATGGAGTTAGTTCCTTTGTTAGATTTTTTCTGCATGATGGAAATCCTTCTAATATTTGACGTTTCAATGCCTGATATTCCTTGTCACTTCTTGAGCATTCAACAATTGTTGTCAACAACGGGTCCTGGAATATGTTACGATCTTCGTTTTCTCTAGTTAAGAAAGCTATCTGCTGTGTAAGGGTCGAATTTACTGTTCCATTTTCATCCTCAGCTAGCATATCACTCTCTTCTGGGTGCTCATTGGGTGCTCTTGATAAACTGTCTGGAATGAGATGGGTTTTTCCTCTTTTCCATTCAGCTGTGAAATTAAAACCGGACAACTTTTCCTTGAGGCGCCGTAACCTCGGATTTTGGATGGCATCCAGGGTTTGTCCATTCAGAATTGGTAATAGCGGTTTATGGTCCGAAATGACAGCAAATGAACTTAGACCTTGCAAATACATCTTGCATTTCAGAATTGCCCATGTTATTCCCAACATTTCAATTTCGATCATCGCATACCTTCTTTCAGTGTCGGATATGAAGCGTGATCCACACTGAATGAGCTTCCACACTCCCTTATGTTCCTGGAGAAGGACATAACCCAATCCATTATTCCGTGACGCGTCAACGTGAAGAGCGGTTTTCCGATCTAACTCAAAGTGAGTTAGGACTGGGGGTTCGGTTAACATCCTTTTAACAGATGCAAAGGCTTCTGAATGGGTTGAACTCCATAGAAACTCATTCTTTGAGCTCAACAGGTCTCTAAGTGGCCCTGCTGCAGCACTAATGTTGGGAGAAAAACTTCCAAGCTGATTTACCATACCCAGGAAGGATCGTAATTCGGTCAAATTTTTGGGTTCACGAAATTTAGTGATTGCCTCAATTTTCTTCGGATCCACTTTTATCCCTGATCTTCCCACAATGTATCCAGCATATGGTAACTCAGACTTTGCAAAAATAAATTTATCCCTGTTCAGTGTGATGGAATGTGCTCGACATCTGTCCAATATCTCTTTGATTCTAATGCAATGAGTCTCGAAATCCTTGTCGTAAGCCAAAATGTCGTTCACAACTTTTTATATATTTTTGACTCCACTTAATGCCTCATCTCCACGTCGACAAAATTCATCTCCAGAGCTCACTAGTCCCATAGGAGTTCTTAGGAATTGATATCGCCCCCACGGAGTTAAGAATGTGGTTAGTTTTTTGACTTTCTTCATCAAGTTCCAACTGGAAGTATCCAGAAGCTGCATCCATACTTGAGAAAAATTTGTTTCCATTACTAATATCGGAGACTGCTTCCCACGGTGCTTTAAACGAATGAATTGGTCTTTTCACGTACTTATTAAGTTTCGCGAAGTCCACACAAACCCGAATTTTTCCACTAGGTTTGGGAACCACAACCAGAGGGCTAACAAAATCAGTAGCTTCTTCTGGCGATGACCTGATTATGTTGTTCGAAACCATATCATCGAGCTCAAGTTTAACCTGATTTCTCCAAGCGAAAGGCACTTTTCTTGGGCAAGTGATGGCAAATGGGACTGCGTTTTCCTTTAGCTCAATATGAACTTTTCGACCTTTCATAGGTTTCAGAGGCTTAGTATCGAAGACATCTTCATATTCACTTAACAACTTCTCTTTAAATTGCTCTATTTCTTCAATTGAAGGCTCTTGAGATGATGACGTGATTCTTCTAATATTACCAAAGCCAGAAATGGGGCGGGGAAAATCTTGGTGGATCACTTTTAGGGTACGTAAGGTCGCTCTGTCGACGAGCAAGTCTCGTACACCCACACAGATGTATATGTACAGATCTGCCTTATAGTCCTCGTATTTAATAACACAAGGCAATTTCCCAATCACTTTAATCCCTGATCCATTGGCTGTGGTGAGGGTTATACGCGTTCTGATCAGTCGCTTTGGGTCAATTTGAAGGTCCTTCAAGAGGTTCATTCCAGCCACGCATACTTCTGCCCCAGTATCAGGAATTGCCAAGCACTGTTTTTCGACTTCTCTATTCAAATTACTCACCACTGTGACCTTGAATTGGCACGGATTTGATTGATTCGCCACCCCATTGATTTTCATGTAGCTGATTTGTACGTCCTCCTCTTCCTCTTCGGGTTCCATTACCCTCATCAAAATCTTAGATCTGCAACATTTAGCAAAATGACCACGTTTTTTACAAGTATGGCATTCACTATTTTTCGCTGGGCATTCTTTGAGGGATTGATGCCAAATATTGTTACATCGAGGACATTTCTTTTGTTTTTGCGTTATCTTCGAAATCGTTCCTAATTCGCCCGTTTCTTCTTTTGATATCATCTCCTCCGCCTCACATATTTTAACTATTTCAGACAAACTGGAAGAGTCAGGTAGTGCCCTACACTTCCTTCTCACTTTTTCATCGCGGAGACTCTCTATAACATTGTCTGCTAGACACCGCTGGTAACAATTAGGGCATGGGTCGGAAATTTGAAATAACTTTGTTTTTTCACGATAAAAGGACATGAAGTTTTCACCCTCCTGTTGTCTACGGTTGATGAATTGACTCCTTCGGATTCTACCATTTTCTTTTTTCTGATAATACTCGTTCAATGTATTAAGTACACCTTCATAATTACTTCCGATAGGAATGTTTAACACTAGTCTCAACACGTCTGATATTTCTTGGCTAAGAAATGAGAAAAGGATAGCGTTTGATTGTTCTGTTGGCGCTATATGTGCACCTTGAGCTTTGAGATAATTCACATATCTTCGCTGCCAATCTTGAAACTGTGAAAAGGAGTAATGTTCTTCGAGCTGTTCTGGTTTTGGGATTCCAGACAACTTTATGTTTCCTTGTTCACTCGCTCTTGCTGAGATAGGAGCAGAAGATGTCTCAGGTTCTGGTGTTGATCGATGCGAAGAAGTATTAGGGGGTAGGCTTCTTGTAGAGGACACAACTGCTTCCGTCAACGTTTCAAGTTGGTTTCTTATCGCTTCAATTGCTGACTCAACCGGGCCCAAACGCTCCTCAAGCTTCTCATCCACCTTCGACTTCCTTGTAGTCTTCTTTGGCATGTGGAATCGTAGGAATTCAACTACTGCTGCGCCATGTTATAATCCTAAGTATATTATGTAGTTATAAATTACACACTCGGGTGAAGTTAGATGAAGAATGAACTTTTTTATTGAATGTAAACAAACGTTACCATGATTATCTATTAAATCATGTGTAGTTATACTATAACAGCGTGAATTATCATAATTAGTCAATTAAGAAACGAAAAAATGATAATGTAATTTACGTTTGTGCAAGCGCAGAATGAACTGATGAGTTGAAAACAATGAAATAGGTACGGGACCATCTACAACCTAAACCGCGCATTCTCTGACAATTTCATCGAAATCGGATGAAAACTGTGGAAATTAAGGTCATTACATGTATTTCACATTGCGCATGCGCAGTAGCTATTAATGATACAATCGTGTTGAAATTGATATGAGGTAATCAAGTCATCTTCTTCCAACTATCATCCAAATTTAAGCGAAATCGAACGACTTGAGTGTGAAAAAATGGAGCATAATGGAATTTACGTTTGCGCATGCGCAGAATGAAGTATTAATTTGGCAACAATGAAATTGATAGGGGACCACTTACATCCTAACCCGCATTCTCTGACAATTTCATCGAAATCCGATGAAAACAGTGGAAATTAAATTCGTTACAAGGATTTCACATAGGCGCATGCGCAGTAGCTATTAATGATACAATCATGTTGAAATCGTCATCCCCCAACTATCATCCAAATTCGAGCGAGATCGGACGACTAGGGCGTGAAAAAATGGAGCATAATGGAATTTACGTTTGCGCATGCGCAGAGTGAAGTATTGATTTGGCAACAATGAAACTCACAAGGGACCGTCCACCCCGTAGCCCACACATTCCCTGAAAATTTCACCCAGATGGGATGAAAACTGTGGAAAATAAGCATGTTACAAGGATTTGCGGACACACGACAGACACACACACACAGACAAACAGACAGACACGGAACCAAAGTTGTTCAGTGCCGATTGTATATAGTAGCATGTACATAGTTATTAGCCTATTTTACCTCTAGTCTTAGTTGTATTACTTTACTTTTGGGGTTTTTTTTTTATCCACGTTGGGGGCTATATAGTGGTCATCACTGTACCCTTCATTTTTTTCCCCTCCGAGATGCCAGTGGAGTCCATGATGGCGCTCCTTTAAGAAAAAAAAAATACGTAAGTATACATAACAGCTTGATTCAGAACAGGATAAGTAGCAATGCAAGATAGTTTGACGAATATTCAATGAACATCCAAAACTCATTATAACATTATGATCTCATCTTCCTTAAAGAAATCCTTGAAATCTCTATTTGTTAGAGAACTCTGTTCCTGGAAGTCGATCGGGTTACGTGTGTTCGAACGAATTTTTTGTCGAATCATAAATAAGCAATCTGCGTTCAAAAAGAGATGTTGTGAAGGAAGATCATTGGCATCCAACTGCGACCCAGTACCATCCCATCCTTGGGCGGACCGGTAAATAATCTTTCCGGACAGTTGACTGGTAAGATGGATGAGAAGCACTCACGCACGGATGTTGCTCTTTTCGTCTACAAATCAAAAAACTTCTTCCCCAGTTAGAACGAGCCGTTCCAGCTGAGGATCAGGTAGGTATACAATTATTCGTTTCAATAATGAAAATATAAAATGTTTCAAAACCCATTCATTACATGGGTCAGCGTAAACAAGCTGTTGATACTTCGTCTCATCGCAACACCTACATATTTTGTAAACACCAGGAGCCCATTTCATAAAACAACAAGTTACAAGTGTACAAGTTAACAAGTACAGGTACGGTAAACTAGAACAAGTGTTTCACCAAAACAAAGAGAACAAGTGTAGAAAAGTTGCACTTGTAGAAGCTAAGTTTACAAGTGTAGCAGAAAAGAAAAATGGCGTGTGGGAACTAACGAAATGAACAACGTCAAGCGAGATGCCGAAATTAAAGTTTTGTCAGCGAATCATAATGTAAAAACGGTTCTAAGTACACGATAGGATGTTTATCGTATATGACTAAGTGTAATGATTGGAAGACAGACAAATTATAAAATCGTTGGCATCTTCTACGCTGAAAACTTCTTTCTTGTCTGTATTCTTCAGCAGAAGATGATTCCCACATTTTAAACACCGAAAAATGATTAACTCACAATACTGGAAAATTACGAGTTTACAGGTGAATGGACTACAACCGTAAAACAATGACTTGTACAAAATTATGGGGAAACGCTTGTAACTTGTCCAAATTCGCTTGTACACTTGTTAATTTTCACAGCTCGAAAGTCTACACTTGTACCTTTATGAAACGCTTGCACTCTCATTTTTTACAACATGTACATAAAATCATCTTGTAACTTGTCACTTGTTGCTTTATGAAATAGGCCCCAAAACTAGGAGCACTACATGTCCCGCTGTGCGCGCCCCTGCCGACCTGAATTCGAACTAGCATCAACTGGCAATGGAAATAAGCTCCCTTATGGGTAGCTAAGTTCATTGGTAGCTTAATTCATTGGTTGTTAATGTCACCCGTGGTGTAGTGAATATCGTTTCGGACTTCTTCGGAGAGAGACCCTACTTTGATCCCAAGCTCGAGACATTTTTTTTGCAATCGAATTACCGAATCATATTTTTCAACGTCATTATTCTAAATGTTTTAAATCATACTTTAAAACGTCATTTTGATCTATTTGTCTAACTAGTCTGCATTTTACTAAAGGATTAACTACTTGATGTGATGTATTTTTGAGATGCGAGCTTGCGATGCGAGACCACGAAACTATACAAATCATTCTGATATATTTGTCCATCTAATCTGAATTTTTACTAAGGGATTGACTATTTATTTTGATGTTATAAACTTTTCAGATGCGAGCTCGCGAGCATCCAGGCCACCAAGCTACACAAATCTTTCTGATCTATTTGTCCAACTAGTCTATATTTTAGCATCGGACATAAATTATTAAAAATTGAGGCGCCAATTCATTCAACGGGTATTGTTTGTTACTGATGATGGCCTAACCGTCAAAATTGATTTAACATTGTAACTCTTTATTTTTCGTGAAAATAGACAACGTTTTTTCACTATTTTTCACAACAGGTTTCCACAACTTCGTCGCGAGTGATTTAGTTCGTATTCAACGGAACCTATTCGTGCGAAAAGACTATGGGGGAACGTAGTTACAATTCAGCTATGTAGGGGCGGGCACAGCGGGACATGTTATGTACTCAACGTCAAATTATGTAAACATCTCCAACATTTTTTAACCTCAAAACCACAAAATTGCCATCATTCTGATTAATATTTTGCCTTCTTGTCTGCGGATTAACTGGCTTACCCAAATGGACAAATAAAGACCCTTTATATACATATGAAAAAGTTTTTGTCTAGGATTCGTTTAAGAATGTATCAAAACGGATCTCAATAAAGGAAATTTTCAAAAATTTGATTTTAAAATTTTTGAAGCCATTACAATAGCTTCGTTTTCTACAAAAATTCGCTAATTACCATGTACTACCCTCATTGCTACTTTGATTGGTCACCGACACCTGCTTTGCTCCTAAAACTGTTCAACTCTGAAAACGCCGTTCTGTCAAGTTGTTTACGATAAAATAATGTGCAAATATTGTAGTCTGCCTACGTTGAATTACTCAGCATAATGAAAAAATTGTCATTCAATTAGGCAATTGCGAATGAACTTAAATAATCCAGCCAACTCCCGGGAGACAGGGTCCGCCCATTAAGGCGAAATTATCAAATGCCACTTAAGCGCCACTAACCCACAGATAAACTTAAGTGCCCACTTCATCTTTCGAAATATCCCTGACTTCCTCCCGAACCGGATTTTGTATCCTTATCGCAAAACCACGCGAAAAAAGTGTGTGCCCTGGGTCCGCAAACTCGCGACTCACGAGCTCCTCGTAAACAGCCCATAAAATTTTGTCATCGCCTCGTAGTGTCTCTCAATTCCAGAGGTAAAATATCTATTAGACTGATAAATGCGTTTTAATAAAAGTCATTGTTAGCTACTGGAATCTGATAGATCGAATACTATTATTGCTGTATGTCGGTATTAACTTAACTGATGGACTCATTGCAAAACTAACGTTTGCAAGTGCTAGCAGTTATCGGGGAGTGTCTGAATTTACCCTCTTCTTGGAGGTTGTTCAGCTCGCACGTAAAATAGGCTTGAGCCAGGCGGCAGCTTGGTACCAGAGAATAGGTGATATTCTCGAGACTTTGACACTAGCGCATCCTTACATCGAGGCAAGGCTAAAAACCAAATTTTCGAAGTTATTTAACCTTGTTGTCATGGTTACGAGTAAACTAAACGAAAAAGCGCCACTAGGAGTCACCACCACCTACATGCCTACTTATCTTACGGTTCAGTATTCACGTAGTTCCTAGTTCAGTATATTTTATTACGCCACGTAATACATTTTATGCGAATTATATCAATTTGTAATCTGGCAATGACCTGAAACGTTGTGAACGCAAGATTAGTTCGTGCAGACTTTCCCAGATTTCCCAATGAAATTTGTGTTGGGAAGTTGACAAACAAGTGTTAGAAGTTCCAGACACCAGCCGCGAAAATGTTGCCGATTATCCAGTTGTCTGAACTGTTCTTTGAATTAATTAAGAAACTAAAAATCTTTAGAGTCCTTTGAAAGTGGTCATGTGAAAGGTCGTGCCATGAGAGCTCTGCCAGAAGGGAATATTAGGTAGGAATCTAGGTCTACAACCAAAATCACATTGTCAGGCATGATTATTGCGACCATTTTGTTGGATTGAAACTTTATATTACTACAATATTACCTTCGCAAAACAAAACTGTTGAAAAATGTCATTATAACATCGTATTAGGTTGACATACGATTGCAAACTTCTAGAAAAAAATAGGTAGGTTGGGTTGTGGTCTAGTAATATCTACCACGTCATGGCGGAACTTGGAAGAACCTCAAAGCTACTCCAGGCGTGACGTCATAAGAATATGGCCTGTAAGCTAAAATCTGAAACAAACAAATTCGAAACCGTATCTTGAAAATCGTACTGACTATTATTGCCTGGTTGTTCAATTCGTCGAAAAATATCTGGCGTTGAAGGTAACAAAAAATGTTAACAAAAACTCAAATCGACGGACAGTTCATATTCCCGAATGCTGGAACAAAGGTGATATGTGGGCAAGACAGTGTACAGTCGAGGAACACGGTTGCAATGTTAGCACAGCACTGTATGTACAATCGCGGAACCACGTCAGTGACATATCGTCGAGAACTCGGCATAGAAATGTGCAATAGAAGCCCCTCTTCGTGAACAGAAGCCTCAGCATTAAAAATAAGCTCCTTATTTACAATGCCGTGGTCAAACCTATATGGCTGTATGGTGCTGGCCTTTGGTCATCTGGATTCGACTTCCAAATAAATAGAATACAGGTCCTACAAAACAGAGCGTCTCCGCCTTATCGCAGGAGCCGATTGGTTTATCGATTGGTTTATCCGTAACGAGGAAATACACAAAGACCTTGAAGTCCCGACGGTTAAGGATAGCCTAATCGCCGCATACAACTTTACGTACCAGAGGACTCCGTCCCATCCTAACCAACTAGTGAACATCATCCCTCAGGACCGTCCACCGCCCAGGCATCTAAGAAGGGTAAAAAGAAAGCACCACTCTGACTATGCTGACGGCTTCGACTGCCTTGTCGTAAATTTCTTCGTTCTAGTCCCCATTCAAATTATCTTCCTAAATAAGATCCTTGTGCTCTTAATCTTAATTAATCGTGATCTTCTTTGGTACGTTGTACAGTGCTTTTTGTACCAATTTAGTGTCAATTACTAGAAAGTTAATGAACTGCATCTAGTATTTACTCGTTCCTGATGTTATTATATTTCGTTTGTTATCTTACTATATAGTGCTACGGACAGAACCAAAAAACCAAAAAAAAACAAAAAAAAAAACTGTACAATCGAGTATGTTAGGTACGTAGATGGCTAACATACCTGCAAAACTAGAAACAAATGTTGAATAGCTATTCTTGATTGTTGTAAGCTAAAGGTCTAGTAAAGCTAAGCTGCGCTCATGCATTGCTTGACAAACGAGATGTTCCCGATGAGCCGCAGTGTCAGATGTCGAGCGAAAACTGGGGGACCCGTTAACTCCGAGGGAATCAACATGCAGATGAGGACGTTGACTGTGAAAAAAGGTTCAAGGAGACCCCGAAGGTAGCCGAGGTAGAAAACACGGCAGTACAAGAAGAAAGGTGGTGCAAGAACTTGAACTTGCCCCGTAAGGACGTTTGAGTCAGATCACCGCCTCTCCCCTCTCGTTCCATCTGAGTCTTTCTCGAGAAGCCTTGTTGACCCGGACCAAGCATATTCCAGGCTTGACAGGGTTCCTTATGGATGAGATAAGTCTCGCATCAACTTAACGTCTACATCAGTACCATCACTGCCATCTTGATAAGTCCGCGGATGGCCTTCTCGGAAAAAGGTCAACCCCGCTCCTTACATTTCACTGTCGTTTGTTATTCTTTTATTTTTGTTGTAGTCTCTCCTTCGGATTTTGTGGACACCTGCCAAGTGGGTCGCCTTTCTTCTTGGTGTTTTTCCTTTTATTCAGAATTCTGACCTCCTTTCTGGAAGTTACAAAATTTATTTTCTCGGCGCTATCTCATCAAGGGGAATCCCTCCAGTGTAACAAATGACTGTTCTTTACAGTCCATTTCGAGCCATCCATACACGACCGTTACCTTACCACTGAATTCCATCAGCAACCATCTTGAATTCATTAGGTAATGAATTTGTCCCCATAAATTATGATACAGTTAACTTTTAATGGAAATTGGGTGTCGTATTTAGAATAATAGTACCCACCTATCTATTTTAAATATAATATTTAAATTAGGCAAGAGGGGTAATCCAAAATAACTAGCGAAACAAATGTCCTCGAAATCGAATTATGGAGATATATGTACGTACATATGTGGTGAAAATTTGATGTACATTGATCCGGATGTAACAAAATTGATAGGTTCCTAAAACAAAACCTAACTAACCTCTTTCTATATATGCCCTAACTGGGTTCTGTGTAGTAGACTTAAAACCTAAACTCATTGTGAGTAAACGCTACGTGACTCATCGGAACACATGAAATATACATGTGATATTCTCGGGACTTCGACACTAGCTCATCCTCACATCGAGGCAAGGCTCAAAACCTAATTTTCGAAGATATTCCACTCAGTTATTTCAGTAAACTATGTGAAAAAGCGATCTTAGGAGTCACCACCTACATGCCTACTTTTCTTACGGTTCAGTATTTACCTAGTTCCTATTTCCGTATATTTATTATGAGAGGTTATAAATTTTATGAAAATTATATCAAGCTATCATCCGGCAATGACCTGAAACGCAAGATTAGTTGGTGCTGTCGAGATCCCAATGAAATTTGTGTTTGTTGTGTGGGAAGTTGACAAACAAGTGTTAGGAGTTCCAGACATCGGCCGCAAAAATGTTGTGGATTATCCAGTTTTCAGAACCGTTCTTGAATCAATTAAGAAACTAAAAATCTTTAGAGTCCTTTGAAAGTGGTCATGTGAAAGGACGTGCCATGAGAGGAATATTAGGTAGGTATCTAGGTCTGCAACCAAAATCACGCTGGCAGGCATGATTATTGCGACCATTTAGTTGAAATGAAACTTTATATTACTACAATATTACCTTCGCAAAACAAAACTGTTGAAAAATGTCATTATAACAACGTATTAGGTTGACATACGACGGCAAACTTCTAGTGAAAAATAGGTTGGTTGAGTTGCGATCTAGTAACATCTACCACGTCATGGCGGACCTTGGAAGAAACTCAAACCTACTACAGGCGTGTTGTTACGAGAAAATGAGCTATAGGTGAGGTCGCCACCGTGACAATTTAGACCATAACTGGTTTTTGAAGGCAAATATTGAACAGGATAGAAATTATTATGAAATGAAGGTTTCCAGAATTTTTGAATATTTGCATTACCTATTAAAACTATGGGAAAGTTGGGTTGGTATCTGTCTCATACGGTATACGAAGGTTGTAGTTTTCAAAACCATTAGGTACTCTCAACCTCACATCCTTAAAGTCCTTTCAGTTGTAGAGAATTTCTTTTGCTGGCAGAATAAAGAGCCGATTTTGAGAAAAATTTATTTACCTCACCTGCATGGCACTTGCCTTCCTGATTAAATTAACTTACTGGGTTTGGTTTGAAGAATCCTGTTTGCATATTTTGTGAAATAAAGCAAGAATGAACAACTGGAAACTTCATGAGTGATCAGACCAATGACCATAATACAGTGTGGATTGATGGAGAGGTATATCGATCGTTCTATTCGCCATTTATTCTCATCTTCTTATTAGAAGTTTCGCTTGATGTCAGGAAGGTCGTTAAGGCCAATCATGGAGGCTCCAGACTGATTTATTGCTGCGTCTTTGTATGATGATGGCTCTTGGATTCAAGCGGTGGGGACCCAGCAGGGTAATGGAGTTACCTGTCAGAGCTCGATGAATAAATGGGCTCTAATACACTAAAGTCATGCAGGTGAGTATAACTAAACCCCGTTTTTCGTATTTAGAAACGTCTTCGGAATCGTGAACTTCAACTTCAGGCTTGTCAATGTGAAAACCCGATGATCTCCTGAAGTATCTTCACTTTTATTTCCTAACCAAGCGCAAATTTGAAGTCTCAAGCTTATTCGTTGGCACGAATTCGAGGAGGAATTTCCAGTATGCCAAAGCCTTCCTCACAAAGTGACAAAGACCCATCCAGTTTCCTCATTTTGAGTATTCATTGGAACAGGTGTATCTAGTGTTGGAACCCCCAAGTGCTTTTTTTCGGTAAAACGAAAATATCCGGCAAATCGCCGAAATAAGTGCCCTGTGAACTCACGAGTCCCAAGGCCACAAATAAAGCACACATAAAATATATGTTGAACACAGTGCTTATAATTTAGGTCGAAGAGCTCGCACCTACATCTAAAGACAGTTTTCATCTGATTAAGGTTAAGAAATTCATTAATGTAGGCTACATCAAGAGGCAGTTCGAAATTCAAAAGAAAAGTCAAATTCCGTGACGCAGATCGCATTACCAAATCTAGGGGTTCTTGAGTGTGCTGAAACAAATCCAACGCCTTTTTTTTCCATCTCCAGGATTTTGATATATTGTCAAAATTAGTTCAATTTTTCCATTTGTTTTATTTGAAGAGTGCGAGGCGTCGTTTCCTGACATTTTTGACCTTCTAAATCGAATGAGACCAACCGCAGGTCGCAACAATTAATGTTTACGGAGCTGGAGCACTTTAAAGCCCAAAAAATGTGGTTTTTGCCCTAGGTTTTGGGTTTTTTTTCAGGTTTTGGAAAAGGTTGTGGTAGCGGAAAAAAATCTGATACGAGGATCGTTAAGAAGAGACATTTCTGCGTCGAATGCAACCAACCTGTGGCCCCAGTAGTAAAGGAGCTAGTTTTTTTTTTTTTTTTTTTAATTTTAAATTTTTAAATTTTAATTACTTTTTGTGTTATACATTTTCTTAGCAGAAAATATGCTGTAAACCTGTAGCGAGGGGGGGGGGGGGGGTAAGGAAAAAGTTATTACAAAAATCATAGCTCCGTAACTGCTGAGACCACAGAGCTGCAGTTGGTCGCATTCGACGCAGAAATGTCTCTTCTAAACGATCCATGTATCAGATTCTTTTCTGCTACCACAACCTTTTCCAAAATCTGAAGAAGAAAAAAAAAACGCCCAAAAACCAAGGAGAAAACGCGGAAAAACCACATTTTTGATCTTTAAAGTGCTCCACCTTTGTAACAATCAACTGTAGCGACCTGCCGTTGGTCTCATTCGATTCAGTAGGCCAGAAACTATAGAAAACAATGCCTCACTCTCATCAAATGCAACAATTGGAAAAATTCGGCCAAAATCGGACATATTTTGACAATATCTCGAAATCCTGATAAGATGGAAAAAATGGCCTTCGGACTCAGCACACTCTAGAACCCCTAGATTTGATGAAGAGATCTCCGTCACGGAACATAACTTTTCTTTTGTAAAGCTGTACAATCGAAAGAACGGCCAGGGTAACCAAATACCTAAGAAAATTAAGTTATCTACTGAATGATTCTCTTCATTCGTTTTACGCTCTAAAACTATGGGCTACGTGACTCGCAACTAGCAGTAAACCCCGTTGTTATAAAATCGGCAGTGGGCACTTGAAAATTGGTTTTCCGAATGACGATTCTTTTATAGTTTTGTATTGTTGGGAATGAGGTAAGCGCCATTCGAGAGTCCTTGTTACGCTATTCATCTTTCCGAATTAAAAGTAAAGACAAATGGGTGGCTTTAACCGAGAGTTAGTGGAAGTGAGATTGAAGAACATTTCCTTAACGTCGTCCGACTCCCACTATCACTATTTTCCTCGAAATATAATATGTACCGGTCGTAATGTAATTCTATCTCTTTAAAGCAAGTTATAATACCGAAACCTAATTAACAGAACAATAGACGTGAATGACGTCATTTCCATCAGAATCAGATACCTGACGTTGAATAATCAGTGGGATGACGTCTTATGGCGTGATTGGAAAAAACCAGTGTTTCCCCCGTGATAATTGTGATAAAGAAACCAGGGCGAAACGAATCGTTACGAGATGTACTCGTCATAATCCCTCAGCCATTTGAAATCTAACCCACCGCTCCCCCATCTAAGTCAATCGGATCATTGTAGATTGTCTTGATAGATGTATAAATTAAGGTTTATACCTACCTATACGTAGATTCTGCAAACCACGTCCAGTAAGATCCTTCTATAGAGAGTTTATAGGATCTTCAACTCAACATCACCCGTTACCATAGTCTTCAGGGAGCAAATGAAGATGCTAACCCAAATTGAACCGGGGGCACGGTTGCCTTAATTTTGATGTCACGCTAACGGTGGTTGGGCAACGCGGAATTTTCCCCCGCTACCTTGTTGTCGACTGGGTGTCTGATCAACTTCTTTATTTCGATATGAAATGCCGATTTTCAATCCTAAATTTGAATTTCATGTTAGTTTCAGTACAAATACGGAATAGGTTCGCAATTTTAGTTTTCGATTCGTAAACAGGGCATGGATTTAACGCAAAGCTAGTAAACCACAAGTGAGAAGCACTGCGGTTTAGTCGCTACTTATAGGTAATTATCGCTGTTACGCACGAACTATCGCTGTTGTTGTTTATGGGTTTCCCGTTGGGTAAATCATCAACAAGAAGTTTAAAAAGTATTTATCTCTATGACAATGAACCAGAAATTTGCCTGATAATCGTCATTGGAAGCAGCACTTCACGCAATGTGCTCGAGAAAACAGCTGAGAGATCGGGCAAACTAAGAACAATACTGCGAAGAAGTAGTGTTTTAAACCCCGGGTCTCTCATTTAAAATATGTGAAATAATAAAAACAAGGCTATAATCGACCAAATAGAGCGTGTGTAAAAGAACGGACTTTTTCGATCGAGATGAAGGCTAGCAAACCTAAACGGCAGAGGCGGACTTCAGATAGCAGGTTCGGTTTCTACACAACTTGAAACGTAAAATAACCAAGTTTGAGGGGTGTTCAAATAAGCCTAACCGCTTCATCAACATAATTAGTAGGTAATGGGGCATTTGAAAAAAAAACAAAAAAAAAAACAACATTGTTATTTACTTCACCAGTTTTCGAGTAATATTGAGATGAACAGTTGTGTCACATTTACAGGAAGGTTAGGCTGGTGTCGTATACCTTTAGATCCCCAAACGGGTGACGTTAAATGAGCCATTCTAACGTACAACGTTGCTAACGTCCCCTCAAGGCCACGTACTCTTGGGTACGTTAGGGTGACGTTAGTGGTTACCAAAAACTCTCTAGTATCACTATCTGGTGGCGTTTCTCATTTTCAGACAGGATCACTATCGATGCAGCACACATGGAGAGTTCAGACAACGCGGGTGCCATGTTCGTGCACATTTTTTGAAAACTTGGTCGACAATGTCACTAACTCTTGAGTACGTTAGGGTGTGGTCACCAAAAACTCTCTTATGTCAGAACCTCGGTCCGTTTAGTAGGTGTCAAGGCGATAAATATTTTGCATTTTAGAGTTTCTACATTGGAAGACGAGGTGGCAAGAAGGTTTTTAAGCCACCAAGGCCAGTGAAGATGCCTACCACCTCTGTTGCTCTTAGGAGCGATCTCAGCATGTCCGTTCTGCTGCTGAGCTGCCTTCTCTTATATGAGAAACACAAAGAGATGTACTCTGCCTGTGAAGCAACTCAACACGGGAAATATTTCCAGAGATCCCTTGGCAAGACTTTGATCTAATGGAGTTTTAATTTGGTGCCTTGTCTCTATAAACCATCAACATTCTCATTGCCCTCCACACCCCCATGTGTTGGCACCTACCAGAGGACAATTTCACTGGACCCCCACCACTGGAACGATTTCCAGCTTTCCAAGTATATTATTGGAACGGATGCTCGGTTTTGGAAATACCTTGAAGCTCACTGTAATGAAATATGAGCATACGTCTGAAGTTGAATGAATGAATGAATTAAATTGTTTATTTGTAAAGACGATCCGGCGTTACAAGATACGCCTGAATTTTTCCATGAGTTCTGATGCCCTTTGTTCTTCCAGGCGTAGCCTGATAGCAAGTAACTCGACTTCAACCTTTATGTCCTCTCAAACCATGATTCTGCAAGTATCTCCTACAAGGTAATAAATGGAAATCAAAGCAGGATCATCTTCAGGAAGTAACCAACCTGGTAAATAGAGTCTGCCCAAAAATCAGCTAGTTATATTTAGGTATCAACCGCAACCCAATTCGCTGGATGTGGTCCATTAGTTATGAGCTTTCTGATTTACCAGGACGATAGTTAGACATTCTAACATGTTTCAATACATATTCACCTATCGTAGCCATTTTCACCCACCAAAAGATCTGCTAGGGGTAGAGACAATATCATTTTACTTTCTTTTTTCACGGATATCCGTAATATATGTTCTCGCTAGTCCCCACCATTAAACATTGTGGTTTTCTGAAAGCAGTAATATATCCGTAAAAACAGCTCATATCAACAATTTCAGTTCTATATAGGAAAAAACCCTAAGCACCCCTGCATGATGAATATGTGTTGGAGATTCAATCAAACCCCTCGCATAGACTTTTTTTTAATGTGACGTCGTTTGACTAGACGTCGAACAAGCTATTAACTGGCAACAGGAACGGACAGGGGAACGAACGAGATGCTATCTCCACTTTTACAGTTTCCATAACCTGAATGGGTCCTTATGAATTTTGAAAAATGTTATCATAACATCCAGCCTGATTATTCAAAACGGAACTCTCCTTCCGAGGATGGGCAAAATGCCTAGATCTCCCGATTCAAAACTAGACTCCTATAGCGGTACCGGGCATAACGAATTTCTTCCAAGTCGGGATGATGGGCTCTCCTGATCGCCTGAGGCGAACGCCTGATTTTCGTGTGGGGTGAACGTTCTGTCACTCAAAACTAGTTGTCCAGTCACGCACATTAGTTGAAGGCAGACCTTCATCAGATTTAATATCATCGTCTTATTAGTCTCCTATTAGCTACTGACGAAACTATTAATTTATCCTAGCATTTAATTAATTTTCGAATGTCATGTTATAATTTATTATACACACAACCTACGATGTTCTATTAAAAGTGATTCGTTACTGGAGTTAAGAGGTGTCTACTACCGTGTAAAAAACTGCATTATGAAAGAAATTATCATTTGATGAAACTGCATTCCGTTTTAAAATACATAGGTGAAAAACGCTGAAATTTGTTATTTTTCTCGGATGATAAATCTTTTAACATGGTACATGTTTTTGCCATCATAACCCGGCCAAAAATGAGTCAAAATTACTGTGACATTTAGTGCGTTACGCTCCTTTTGACATTTTATGTCTTTACTTTCGCACATGGACTTGAAAAACAGTTGATTTCTAATGATTTTCACGTACAACCAAGCCGTTTCTGGGGAAATGAAACTTCCTGAGTTTTCAACGGACAGAAATCCTTCACCATTCGTTTCGCAACAGTTTCTACCTTTTCAACTTAAGCCGGCCACTGACGACCATCCATCAGTCCAAACGGTGTGGTGTCACTCCAGAATTTTAGCATGATGATGGGAGGGGTTTGCAACTCCAACTGATCCGAAATCCAGATGCAATCACTCCATCAGCAAATGGGCAATGGTCATCGTTAAAGTAGAATCTCGGTTGATTTTTTTTTTTTTTTTCCATCGAGTTTTTTAATTGTTTAATTGATCGATTTTTTTTTTTTTTTTTTTTTTTTTTTGTGTAGCTTCATCTATTCGTAGGTAAATTTGCGATTAGATGGTTCCAGGGATAACTCATTTAATAAACTGAGTAAAAGATGCACGCTATGGAACCCAATTCTTTACCCACTTTCCTTTTATGAATTTAGATTTGCACTTCACAGCAACTGCAATGCTTAAAAACATGAAAATTTCCTCGTTCTCATTTAACAAAAACTCGTGCTGGAAAAAGGACCCACGGCAAAATAGGGTTATAATTTTTTACGCATGCTGACAGGATACTATTGATCCAACCGCAACGAGAGTGATGGGTGACCGTCTAGGAGCTAACCCGATTTCATCAAAATCGGTCTAGAACTTGGAGCAGTTTTGGGTGTGTCAAGGATTTACCATAGACTCACAGGGAGACAGAGACACACAGGACCAAAATTGATTAGCAAGCTCTAAAACGCAAAAAACTAGTGGACATTTTGGTTATGGAAGACATAGTTTTTTTCGACTTCTCGCACGAACAAAGCTTTCCTACCTTCGGTAATGAGAAAGCAAAAAGTCCTAATGAAAAACACATAAGAACATGGGTATAATTTGGGGGTAACACAAACCTACCCAAATTTTAAACAGTCGGTTAGGTAATAATTTAAGCTGTGACCTCACCCAGTTGAACATGTTTAGTAGTTCCATGCAAAGTAGGTAATCCTTTTCTACTTCGTCCTCAAAGTAAAAAAAAAATCGCCTCAGAGCTCACAGATACAACCAGGGTGATTCCGCATGTTGTAATTATTGTAATTTACTGAGTCCAGACAATTTTAGAAGGAAATTATCTCGAACAGGTAGAATGTGCATACAACATGCGGACCTACCCAGGTTAGCTAAAGAATAGTTCCGCACTTTGTACTTATTTCAAACTGTGGTACAATTAGCTCTACTTATTCCAAGTTGTAGCATCCAAGATTATTAAGATAAATTCTCCAGAGCTTACTCAGCTGATCAGGGAAGTTCCGCATGAAGTGATTCTGTTTGATCAGTCCCGTATATGCTCCATCTCAAATTTCAGCAACATAGGTAGATTAGAAATGGAATTAACCTCTTAGCTGATTTCGCACGATAGCGTTGTTAGAAAACTCTTCCTTTTCCCGAGAGGCGACGTTGCAAATATTGTAAATTCCCGTTACAGCAATTTTTTACTGACCCAAAGACATATTTATGCACACACAAAAAATCGGAATAATAATGGTAGTAATAATTTACACAGGAAATTGGGATCTATGAAAGTGTGATGCTATGACTAAGAGACCGTGAAAAATTAGCTGTTCCCAAAGCACTTTAAACGTGTTCATACCTCAAGTAGGTGTTAGTAGGTAGGTTAAATTTGAATAATATCTCATTTAATTTCAGAGTCGGAGACAGAAATACGGGGAAGAAGGTCGTACGGAGGCGTACTCACGCTCGACCTCTACCTACTTCTCACAACTTTCTTTCGGAAGTCCCATCGCCGCGATTTAAATTTGATCCTGTTCCTCGTAACGGACGCCGAGCGACGGTTAACAATGGGGCCCGCGACCTGGGCTGGGAAGGTGTATTTGTGTGTTGAGAGGTGTACGAGTGTGTCACAAGTAGTGTGTTATTGGGTTGTCCACTCTCAGAACCCGATTAAATATTCAACGAGCGGGGTCGCGAAAAAAACAAACATCGCGAACCTTCCAGAGAAAGGACGGGGACGTGCTTCATTAATTGAAATGGGCGACTCGACCAGAATCCTACGCCCCGTTGAGCTAAGAAATGTTTCCCGTTCAGGATCTAAAATACTTCTCTCGGTTCCTCGCTTCCCTGTTCTAAGAAACGAACGTAAAGAGAACAGATATACGACTGTAGAGTTTCATGACATTTCTCACAACAGCAGCTCTCTAACAGTTTCTTGAAACTGCTAGTTATAACACTAAATAAAAGTCCCAATCGTGCAGTACCTTACGCAGTGCCTTATGAGTGAATTTCTGTATATACCCAATTTTAGCAGATTTGAGAAAAAGATGAAGCAATTGCAATGGCTAAGTTTAGAACGGCGCAGAAATTTAGATAGAGCGCTTCTGATGTAAAAATTGGATTGAAAATTCATGCAATTAATTAATACATCTACACTTTCCTCGACCTTCTGATCGAAGAATAATGACGTTTACACAGGTCCCACAAACTGAAAATGTATTAAATAAATTAAAACGCCTACCAACGCTTCACTAGTACATCTATAGGGACATAGTCACATTAAAATCAATTTCTCGAAGTCAGAACCGTCGGAATTTATAAGGCGAGTTTTACTATGTTTTTTATTTTACAACACCTTACCTTTCTAGCGGTCATTAACGCAATTTAGCGACTCATTCAGTAATTTAAAAGAAGGAGAGCGAAGTTCTTAAGGAAAGCGAACGAATTAACGTACAGCTTTCCAGGCGATGCCATTCGATTCGTGAGGATAATATCTATCATAACAACCAAAAACTGAAACCTGAACCTAATTGATACCTTGAAATTTTCCGAGATCTTGATTTTGCTTCCGAGTCTACCTATAGGTAGTGGAAGCATTGTTTTCACTTTCGGGAGAAAAAAAAATTTTGGTCTCCAAAATCAAAATTTCAATCAAGTTTTTGACCATTCTGAACAACTTTGGTTCCGTGTCTGTCTGTCTGTCTATCTTAGCTTATTTTCCACAGTTTTCATCCGATTTGGATGACATTTTCAGGGATTGTGCGGGCTAGGGTGTAGACGGTCCCCGATCAGTTTCATCATTCTTGACTAAATCAAAGCACGCACTTGACTTCAATCAAAGCACGCACAAATGTAAATTTCACCAAGCATCATTTTCTAATGCTCTACTCGTCTGATCTCGCACAAATTTGGATGATGGTTGAGGAATAACAATTTAATCATCCCATATCAATTTCAACATGATGGCATCATTAATAGCTACTGCGCATGCGCCAATGTGAAATCCTTGAAACAAGCTTATTTTCCACAGTTTTTATCCAATTTTGATGGAGTTGTCAGTGAATGCGCGGGTTAGGTTGTAAATGGTCCCTACCTATTTCATTGTTCTACTCACCAGTTCATTCTGCGCATGCTCGGACGTAAATTACATTGAGTATACCTAATTTTTTTTGTATATTGATTGACCAATTATGTAGTGTCACGCTACTTCGTGGTTTCTCTATTCCGCTGTGGAATTTTTCGAAATCATTTAAAACATTTCAATGATCTACACATTCATGAAAAGTAAACCAGGAAGGTACGTGCCACACCTAAATTGGCAGACGTTATTTAATATTTCAGCCCTTAACTTCTTCCTTTTATGGTTGATCGAAATTGATGCCGTGTCTAGGAACAACTGGACCCCATTTGTGATTTATAACCCAAGTTTCATAAACATTCATCCAATAGTTTTGTAGAAAAGTTCTGAAGTACGGTCGGACGGATTTTTTTAAATACAATTTTTTTAATTCTTCGCATTTTGAACGAGAACCTACAAATTTTTCCTAGGTCGATTACAAACGTTCATGATTGAAAATTATAGATAAACTAAAAACTAATGTGATAGTTATAAAATAGGATTACAGACAGGGTCGTTAGAAATTATAGCTGACGTCTATGAAGAAATCGCGCATCGATCGAGATTAACTTTATCCAACGGCATTCGTTCGCCCACATTACCTCAATGAGCCATCGCATGCAACTTATGATGACGATTTCACGATGCTAAACAGACAACAGAGCTCTCTCTGTATTTGTATGCCACAACAATCACAGCCTTATCGAAGGATTCCCACCCCTTCGTCGTGGAGAGTGCAGTTTAGAAAGATTGATAGCCCGTCTTCTCACGAAGAGTTATGAGTTTCTCGACCGCACAAGTCTTATCAAGCGAAAAAGTATTATTTTTTCATTTATTATTTGATTAAATGCGAAAGCGTGAGGTTCGCAATCTTATCGTTCGGAATTGAATCGCCGGAACTTGGTGAGCTTAGTAAGAGCAGAAAGGTGCTTGTTAAATATCCACATCGTCTGCTATCTGAAAAAGCTGTTGTTTGTACGAATGTTTTCATCAATTTATAGTGGGAATAAATTTCACATTTTTCGTTTGGGAAATGGCCATTTTTATGAGGATATTTTATGTATAGAAAAACCAACGACTAAGGTCGAAGGTCGAGTATGTGACTGGCGTTTGTTTTGGATGGGGTTGAGATTTTTATTTTTTTGATAGGAGGTGATGGATTGCAGGAGGGCGTTTGACTCGTTCTTTGAAGCTGGGGATGCGTTGACCTCTGGTCTGCTGCCAGCCCCGTTCTCATCAGTTCTGTTACTTCCCACTTTTGCATATATGAGCGATGAGTAATCTTCTGACCTACTGGCATGAAGTAGCTATCCACTTCAAAGAGATCTCTCCAATCAGCAGGTGTTTTGGCTCATAATCATGCCAAAACACCTGGCACTTCATTAGAAGGAAGCTTGTGCAGAAGGTTATTCAAACGTAATGTAAATTCAGTACGTATTCCTGGTCAAAACCTCTAAACTAAATAATTTGATTTAAAACACGCTCTACACTAGTTGATCAAATCGTGTTTTCCCATCTACTCACCAAATTCGAGCGAGATCGGACGTCTATGGCTTGATGGAATTTACATTACGCATGCGCGGAGTGAAGGGTTGATAGGTGAACAATGATATTGATAGGGGTCCATCTACAGCCAAACCCTCATGTTTCCTGTTATTTTCGTCAAAATTTGATGAAAACTGGAAATTAAGCTCGATACAAAGGAGCTCGTCTTTAACCAATTACCCTCTAATTTGTGCGAGATCGAACGACTAGGTCGTGAGGTGATGAAGCTTGGTGGAATTTACTGTTGCGCGCACACACACTCCTGAAAATTTTATGCACATTTCGGAGACAAGACAGAACTCTTGTTAGGATCAAGAGTTCCTAATAGGCTTGGGTGCTTCCACTCACCAGGTTCTTATATCTAATATATTGTTCTTGATAACATCATGTGTCCGTGTCACTCATTCGTTGATACTAAAATTCACGAATATCCCATGATTGAGACTGAAAATGTCTCACGAGTGGGGCAGAAAGAGCCCCGTCGACCTGTCAGTATGTTGGTGGTGGGTGAAGAGATGACATTCCCCCCATTTCAGCACAATAAGACGGACCGTCCGATCAAAGGGACAACTCGTCCAATAATGGGCTCAACTTGTCCAATAATAGGAGACAGTTAGTCACAAGAGTCAGTTAGTGCCGGTTCCCGCCTTTTCTATTCGGGCAGTCACGGCCGTCGCCTTATCAGTACGTGGGTGCATTTTTTAATCATTCGTCGAATGATCGTTTCTGAGTAATGACGCCCATCCTCCTTTTAATATTCCTCGATCGTGACTGGCACACTCGCATACGTGCAAGAAACGACGAGACGACACGGTGATTATGTTGGTATTGGTCGTTATTGTTATTGCATCATTACATGTAGATGTTCGATCAAAGCAATGAAAAACGTCTTCCAAGTTGGCTGTAGTACTTTTTTGTATCCGTAACTTGAATGTGTAGATCAGCGAAGTGTTTTAAATGATCATACGAATTTCCAATTCGAATAATACTAAATCTAGATGTAGTGCAAAACATTAAAGTCGGTCAATTAGGAAACAAGACAATGATACTTGAAGCAATTTACGTGTGCACATGTGCAGAATGAAGTAATGATTTGAGAACAGTTTGCATACCTCACCCGCACATGACTGGAAATTTTCATCACAATCGGATGCGAATTGTGGAAATAAAGCTCATGACAGATATTGTACATTTGCTCATGAGCAGCAGCTACTAATAATACAATCGTTTTGTAATTTACATAATTTTTTCGTTTCTTAATTGATCAATTATGACATTTCACGCTACTTCTTGATTTACTCTTTTCCGCTTTGGAATTTTTCATGATCATTTAGAACTATTCAATGATCAATGATACATTCATGATAGGTAAACGAGGAAGCTATGTACCCCACTCAACTTGGCTGACGTTTTATTTTAATTTTGAGGTCTTTTGGTTTATTATTTCCAATAATAAGCCTATGTGATCGTGTAGCGAAAAATTTTTATAACCCCCCCCCCCCCCCCCCCTCAAACTTTGTCACTTTACGTTTCAAGGTGCGTAGAATCCAAATTTGAAATGTCCGTCCGCCGTTCGCCGTCCGCCGTCCGGGCCATAAAAGGCCTAAGAATTTACTTTAAAAACCCGTTCTTTCGCACATAGACTCCATTTGGGGTCTAGTTGGTCCTAACGTTTAACCATCCCGATCGCTTTACTTGCATAGATGCTATGGGCCAAAAACGGGCGAAAAAGTGTCTTTTTCGAGATTTTGAGTGTTAGACGAGCACGCCTGGCACGCTTGGCAGGGGGTCACGGTGGGTGGTGAGGGGGGGGGGGGGGGGGGTGAGCGGGGTGGAGTGAGAGGAGGCGCCGCGGCACCTTGTGGTGGCTGGAGTGACCAGGGGCGTAGCAGAGGGGTGTAGGAGAATGGATATTCA
Organism: Adelphocoris suturalis; assembly: GCA_030762985.1. Classification (NCBI taxonomy): domain Eukaryota; kingdom Metazoa; phylum Arthropoda; class Insecta; order Hemiptera; family Miridae; genus Adelphocoris; species Adelphocoris suturalis. The sequence continues at coordinate 108,127,381 of CM061044.1, forward strand.
TTACTTTTACGTGTTATACCCATATAATACACCGCGGCACCATGAGGTGGGTACGGCGTTCCTTCGAGGCATGAATATATGTTTTTTTCTAGGTCATATTTGTGTGTTAATACCAATGCTTTTCCTACGCATATTTAATAACATATCCTCTCGACTTTTCGTACGTACTTAGATAACGATATTATTAAGGCAATAACTATTTGAATAGATAGGAGCTCAAATCGAGAAATATAAACATGCGTATATAATTATAGAAGTATAGGTTGTGGCAACTCGAAATAGGACACGCCGAGGAGTCTGGACGGGCCTTATGACGTACGCAAGCAAACTAAAATTACGATCATACTCAATTAAAAAAAAAAAATAAACCTTTATGAAATAATTTGCAGCATTTCTTATCAGCTTTAGGGGCTAAACATTAAACTACGTTCTAACGTGTTTTTACTCAGTTCCCTCAAATCAAGCGTTTCAAATAGGGTTCTGAAGACTTGCTATTATGGATGCTTCCATAGCCTTATCTCCTACGTTTTACTGATATGGGGACATTCTCCATCTATGAACATAATCTTCTCACTGCAGAGGAGAGTAATTAGGATTCTTGCGGGAGTAGGATACAGTGTGCATAAAGCTTGATAATTTTTTACCATTTGTAATTGAGGAACTGCCATTGAAAGCGTACAAAAAAGTACCAATGTTAGTTTAAAAAGAAAGGCGTGTTTTTTATTGAAGAGTTTTTTGGGATAAAATTTAACAATTTAAGCTCTAAAACCGTATAAATGTTATTAGGTATTATTAGTTTTAATTTATATATATTAGTATTTCTTAGATGTAAGTTTATTGACGATTCTATTTGTTACTACAGTAAAAACTCTTTCTTCTTCTTCTTTAAACAGTGGCCATCATTGTACCCTTCATTTTTGGTTTATTATTTCCAATAATAAGCCTATGTGATCGTGTAGTTGATCATGTAGTTGATAAAAAAGAAATTTACAATTTTATTTTATAATAACCAAAGTGAAATTGTCTACTTACCTTTATGCTGGTTACAATGTTTATCTCTATATTCTACCTAGTTCACTGGTGGCAGTAATTACAAATTTAGAGCACCACAATCAAATAAGAGTAAATTTTACTCAAACTACCACAATAAGTCAAGTGCATACGTTACTTCCTATACATATAAATTTTTTTTTCTCCTAAAGTATATAAAACTAACTACTTTTAGTCTGTTGCCTACAGAATCTTGGGTAAGTTGGAAGCATATCCCAATCAATATACTTAAATGTAATGTAAGTTCTTCGCGATTTAGATAGTTAATTATTATATGGTGTACTGAGAAAGAGTTATGATGAAATAAACTCTGAAACTGCTTACTTGCTTATATTATTTCTAGGAGAATCAACTCCTAATTGGAATTTTAATTGAAAATGCGGCGAGAGCTGAATGTAGATTGGAAAGTATATCATCGATCGGAACTGTCAGATTGAATTGATAAACAAACTAAATAGTTCACAAAACCAATACTATTTGTACATTGTTGGAACGAGTGGTCTGGAAATGGATGCAACTAATTAGCTAATGAAGGCTTTCGCTAGCTAAGCACATTCTTCCTCCGCAGTCTACTGGGAGTCTCATTAGCGCATTATCGGCGCGCTTCTCCATTAAGCCTGCATTGTATGGGACGAATTTTTGTTTCGTTTTTGTTTTGTTTCACTTATAAACTTTTTTTTGTGAATTCCTATCGAGGAACTTTCATTTTGGTTTACTATTTTCAATAATGGACCTTTGTAGTCGACCAAGAAAAAATTTTTTTTAACACCCCCCTTAAAATTTTTTGGTTTGCGTTTCAAGATGCGTAGAATCCAAAAATCAAATTTAAAAAAAATTCCGTCCGTCCACCCTACGCCGTCCTGAGTTTTTTTCCAAAACCACTGGACCAAACTTTATGAACTTTGGCTCAAAAATCATACACCGGCAGAGGATTCGCCAGTAACATCGGCATCTATTTTTTTCAGCCCTAAAGGGTAGTAATTAAGGGCTAGCATATTTACAAATCGAGATCTTTAACACTTTCTAGATAACAGTAATGATATTGTACTTGGCAAAATATAAGCCTATATTTTCAAAATTCACAAGTAAAAATTGTAAGTAAATATACATTTAACATAGATGGGAGGGTTGCTTCTCGCTTATCTGTAGGTAATTATCAGTACAACATTACTTATGTCCCGAATATGGGAATATATATAGACTTTCTAGGTGCTAGCCTGAATAATCCGAGTGTTTTGGTTTTTTTAAAATTTAATTTAATTCATATATATATTTTTTTCTTAACTTATTTCTTCAACCTTAGAGGCATTGAACAAGGTGTCCAAAGGAACACTACAAGTGACGCGGCTCTAGAGAGAGCCATGCTGCCTTCCGTCACTAAACGGAGTTCCATCATGGACTCCACTAGCGATTCGGAGGGGGAAAAAACGCTGCAAATTATTTCACAAAGGTTTATTATTTTTTCAATTGAGTATGATCGTAGTTTTAGTTGGCTTGCGTACGTCATAAGGCCCGTCCAGACTCCTCGGTGTGTCCTATTTCGAGTTGCCATAATACTTCTATAATTATATACGCATGTTTATATTTCTCGATTTGAGCTCCTATCTATTCAAATAATTATTGCCTTAATAATGTCATTATCTAAGTACGTACGAAAAGTCGAGAGGATATGTTATTAAATATGTATAGGCAAAGCATTGGTATTCACACAAATAAGACCTAGGAAAAAACATATTCATCCTCGAAAAAAACACTTTTTCACCTATTTTTGGCTCATAGCACCCATGCGTGTGGAGCGATCGAGCTGGCGAGAAGTTAGGACCAACTAGACCCCAAGTGGAGTCTATGTGCGAAAGAACGGATTTTTTAAGTCAATTCTAAGGCCTTTTATGGCCCGGACGGTGGACGGTGAACGGCGGACGGCGGACGGACATTGCAAATTTGGATTCTACACACTTTGAAACGTAAAATGACAAAGTTTGAGAGGGGGTTAGAAAATTTTTTTGCTATACGATCACATAGGCTTATTATTGAAAATACTTGTGATAAACCAAAAGGTGGGGTTCAGCTATGACCACTGTTTAATCCGTCAAGCAAAAATTTGCGACATGCAGTAGATGTTAAAAAATCGTTTCTATTGACTTCCATAAACAATCAATGCGTTCAACAACGTTCTCTTTCAACTTCTGTTTTTTTTTTTTTTTTTTTTTTAAATATTACAAACTTTGTCGCGAGTGATTTAGTTCGTACAAAATATAAAGGCTGTCCGAATGCGATGCTACCAGCGCTCTCGTGCATGAGCTGTATAAAATGCGAGCCTCTCCATCACCAAACCAAAATAACTCCCGCTATCTTGTTTTATCGTTTTGAACAGATGACTTATAGAGTAAAGCAGAGTAGCTGGTGTAGTTGTGTAGTCTCTTGCATAGATAGTCCAATTCCTTCTTAGCATGACATCAATATGATGCATAAGCACACACACACACATTTTTTTAAGCACACACACACACACACACACACGCATACACGGAACCAAAGTTGTTCAGATAGTCTAAAAGGTAAATTGCGAGTGGAAATTTTGATTTTGGAGACCAAATACCTATGGTTTTTGTTTTTTACGGATACGGTCTTAGATTGGTCTGAAACGGATTTCGTTTATTACTGTATTCGGTTATTTTTTATTTTTTAAATTTTATTTATTTTTTCCTTTTTTTATTTAATTTTTCTTTTCTATTTATTTTCATTTATTTATTTGTTATTTTTATTTTTCATGCATGGGTTGTTCTACACCCCCTGGATCAATTCCAATAGGCCGTCCTTCTATTGCCTTTCAGAGGGAAGTCCTAAAAAAGCAGGCAGTTTGCAAGCCTCTTGTGATAGTAAGACATCATTGTAAAGAGTGGTTACGTGTTGTACATCAAATAATCTGTTGAATGAATCACCTTGCGCTCACGAAATAATAGGCTGTCTTCGTATGCTGGCTGTGAAAACGCGGATTTAAATTTATGAGCTCTAACATGTAGTAGTTATAATGAGTTATAAAGATCAGCAGTATACGCCCAATTACTTATAGCCTTCAGCTGATTTGTATCTTAACCTCACGCGATCCCCTACGGCTATTTGAACAAGAGTTGGAGCAGTTGTAAATGTATCAGTAGACCAGTGCGAAACGATGCAGGAAGAGCCCTCTGGCGGCGGTGCCAAACGTTTTAATTTCAACTCTGAATTCGGCTCCCGTTTTCAAATCAGATAGGCACGCAAATAACACGCGAATTAGTTGTACGAAACGGGAAGGGAAGGGGATTTGGGTCTGTGCTTCTTCGCTCAATGAGATTTTCTAAGCACGTACGCACGTCCGTCATACCGTCTCGAAAACAGATAAGCTCGATCAGTATCAGGCCGCGAAATCACATACCGGTAGCCCCAGAGGGAGAGACTACCAATTTCAGGTCTATCGCTTGAGATCTGGATTGGCTTTAGAAACGAGAGCTAAAATAGAGCAAGTATCGGAGAAATTAATCTCTGAAGAGAACGAGCTATCAATTTAGTGCACGACTCTCGGTGCCGCTGGACCACAAAAAGGCAAGCCATCAATTTTACACCTTCGTTTGTAATTATTGAAGTCATCAGAATACTAATGAATGCAAGTTGCGGATGACTTAGTATCAACCAAATAATGCATTGCAAATAATACTGATTGGTTATAGGAATTAATCTATTTGTAACGAAATATTGGTATTGTCAACGAAATTTATCTCATTCCTGTAATGATCCAAAGTTCAGATTAACATAATATGCTAATGGTACATGAATATTGGGTAAAGTTTGAACAATAATGAATTGAAGGGCTTTGGATACAAAGGGCGTAAGTGCCATAAATCCCAAAAAAAGTTATCGCTGTTTCAATTTTAATTTGTTTGTCATTCTCACAATATTCGTTCTAAAGAGATGATTTTTTTTTTAAATTAAACATTGCTGAAATACGTTTTATTTGTGCATTGGATTTGTTCATAACAATCTTCCCAAGATTAAAAAAAAAAGATTTTGTTCACGATCCTATGACAACGGCTTAAGTGCCACCTCTGTTTACCACCTGAGGCCTAAGTGCCATACCCACCTAATCCTTCAAGTTTTCTCCCAGTGAACAGTTTTAAAAACATTGCTAATCTTTTTTCACATAGGAAGGTATCTAACGGAGTTCTTAGGGGAATTAGAAGAAAAAAGATGTTCTCACAAAAGTTTACAAGGTTACAAACGCACAGTGTTGCACCGTGGCACTTACGCCCTTCCTACTGAAAATGCCTCATGGACTTAGGTAGTACGGAAAAACGGTGAATTTTGGATGGAGGACGTTGGTAACACTGCGACGTGGCGGGTTATTTAAAAATGATTGGTGCATAAGCCCTTTCTAGAAAAATAGCTAGTGGTATATAGGTCCAGAAAAAAATATAATATGGAAAAAGTCGATATTGGCACTTACGCCCTTTGTACCCAAAGCCTTTCAATTTATTTATCAAAATGCGCGCACACTATATACATGCTACAGGTTTTTAATAAAGGTACAGTATCAACAATATTCCTCTAAAAATTATATAAATTGGGAACTATTTGGATTTGTCACTACGTATTCCCAAGGACTTCAGCGAGTCACATCAACAGTTTTAATTATTTCACTCATTCTATCTCTCTTTTTCATCCTGACACTCATTTATAGTTAACTGTAAAGAATGCATGGGAAAGTCATGAATCATCAACACAATAATCTTATCACATCGCGTTAATATTCGGAACTTTTTTCGCCCACTCAGCGCCATTAAGCCCTCCACTAATAGGTGAAAAACACCCTGTTCTCAGATTGTTTACCATTCACGGTCGGGCGCCCGTTACGCTCTACGAAATCTGTTTAGCCTGTGATTTAGATAAATATAGGTAGTTCTGGAGACCGGTTGTAGACTTGATATTCGGAATAGAAATATAAATCAAACAAATCTGGTGGATTTTTCTTCAGAAAGAGCAGGATGAGCTTTTTTTTCACCAAGAACGCTTATAGAGTTTGAGTGTTAATAATAAATTAAACTGTTAATTTAGTCGAAAGATTTCACGCAATTTGCCCGAATAATGCTTAACTTGGATCTCTGCTATATAAATGTTAGTACGTAGAATATTTCAGGTGTTGTGATGATCAGATTTTTTGAAGATGATCGCTTAGGCTAGCGGATGAGAGCCTTGCGGAGGGGGCCTTTCCGCACGGTAAATATGCCTAAATGTATGAACGCATAATTTATAAAACATATTTTAGCCCCATCACAATGACAGCTTTTTGTAAGCTTTCCGATAAATATCGTATTCCTGCCATTTCTCTAATGAAAGTTCAAGGCTAAAAGCCTAGAAAAGGAAAAAGGATAGTTCACTCTATCAAATTATGTTTTTATGAAAGCTGAACCGAAATGAATTTTGTTTTTATATAAGCCTTTACCTTGTATTTCTTCAGCGTGGTTTCTCTGAGGATCATGCATTTTGCTCAAATCATCCACAACTTGGCGCTTTGCTGTATACGGCTGTAAATAGTACAGAAAGGATCTAGAAGTGGCGCAGTGGCAATTTCTTCTGGCATTTAGAGTGTTCCGAGGATTTGCAAATATACAAACATCACTCAAGAGACCCAAGACCCAACATGTACGAATATGTGCCTACGAACATGTTCAGAAACCTATAATACGATCACCGCAAGACGAAATTTAGATTTTGAGAGACATTAGTCAGAATTTTTATTAGATTGTCATAATACTCCACTTGAAAGGTAATTATTGATCCTGACCGGTTCCACTCGCAACCACTTTCTTGAGCTGGATTAGGATAGACTCAAGCTAGCAGATGAACGCTTCGTGGAGATGGGGACCAGGGCTTCTCGTACTGTGTCTACGTCTAAATTTATAAACTAAAATAAAACTTTTAGCTCCATCAAAATTATAGCTTTTTGTAATTTCTGATGAATATATTATCGTATTCCTGTCGTTTCCCAATTGTAAGTTCGAGGTTGCAGCATGTCCCATGATAAAATAAAATGCATAGAATATTTCAATGCATGAAAAGCGAATTTCAATTTAATAAAATTAAAAGGCCTTGAACCTGTATTTCTTCAGTAGGGTTTCCCTGAGGATCCTAAAGATGAGGAAGTTTGAATGCCTTCGATCGGATACTTGAGGTAAGTGCGGCGACCCGCACTTGAGAGCGCAGGGGAGAGCGACCCTCACCTTCGCCTCGACTCAAATGTCATTCACCTGGAACTGCCAGAGACGACCGCCTATGTTTATCTCCGCCGATTAGAGTCGACCAGAGCAGTGACGAAGCTTCATCCATCCGAGATTCGATAGCTCAATTCAACCGATAAACAGGAATGTATGTAAGACAATTTTTGTCTCTTAGGCTCTCTCATACCCAGTCTCACCTCAGAGAATCCACGAGTTAGTCCTAAGTTAATACATTATAACTCTACTGGTTCGGAGAGATTACGCCGGAGCTCAGTGTTTCTATTCTATACTCGATAAAATTCTATACTATATCAGGGGATCACCCTCCTTCTATCTGATCACCCTGATACAACACATCATGCTAACAGATGCGCTTAAAGAATTCAGCCGTCTTCTCTTATATTCATCCCTAAATGATGATAAAATACCAAAACATTCAAAAAAAATTGCAAACTCAAATCTGAGCTTCCGTCCTAATAAGTTTCCCCTAATTCCCAGTGCCTACATTCGAACGCTGAGGGTTCTCAACTACTGCTTGAATTTCATTTAAATAATTAAACTAATTAATAAGAACGAGATTAATGCTAGAACGGTTGATATGACTGAACTTGTGGAGACAAAAGTATGTTGTGCGACTGCCAAATGCATCTCCTAACACAATCTCCTTGATTTCCACCTGATTTCACCTGAAGAAGTCGATCATTTCCCGGAATGCCCGAGAACTCTTCGAAAAGGTAAGATTTTGAATTTATTCATTAGGAAATATCATTCTGGTGTGCTAAAGGTGACGGATGATTTCATTTCATTTCATTTCGAGCCAAAAACTCAAGCAGTTACTCGTTACTCGTGCCAAATACTGTATGTACAGCCTGTGACACGGGTCTTCTTGAAAACTTATTTCATGTTCGATTTCCTGTGTATAACTGGATCAGAAAAATACATCTCGGACTTGGTAGGGGGTACCGGAAACTTGATAAATTTTGTATCAGTACCAAGTGAATTCGACATAAAAAGGCTATATTGCTTCTTAAGTGAAGTTTGCAAACTGAGAAATTTATGGTTGCTTGACTGAAGGATCAACTCGCTTATATATACTGGTACTGCCTTTGTTAACTGCTTGAATGTTTTTTGAAATGATTTATGAAGTTCATTGTGTGTTTTATTCTACTGTTGTTTCCAATATTTATAAGGTAAAGAGAATAAGATGAATTAATAATGAATGTTATATTAATTTGTAATTTATAAAATATTTGAAATTTCTACTAACGCTGTAATACTAGATTATGATTAATCGTGAGTAAATCATGTAACTGGACACCACGATCAATTTCCAAATTTTGTACTCTTATAGTTGATTCAACTGGGAAGTGAAAGCACTACGTTAATGATGACTACAACTGTTTCAATTATGTATTTTTTGTAAAGTATACTCGAATGTAAGGAACGTTCATGTTCAAATACATTAAATAAATAAATACTCGTTCCATGAAATTCGGTAGAGAAGCAGATCGTGTTTTCTGATGAAATTTTCAGGAAAGAGGAAATGCAAGTATTTTTGTTTTTCAACTTCGAAGATCCATTATCATAAATAAGTTTTTAATGAACAATATCAACAACTTTGCATTGAATCAGCGGAATCCAACGCAGCCGCTAGACTCAATTATTGACGTAATGCACAGATCCAACCCAGAGCAGCCGCGAAGAATCTCTTCGCTGGAAGCATAAAATTCAATTTATACCCCGTCGAAGCTCCTGGGCTCAACAATCGAGTGATTGACTTCTCAAGGCGCAACGAGAAGATTGATTCGGATATTCTCGACCGGAAAAAGCCGAGATATTACACACATTTTCCGGGAAGAACAAGTTGAAAAAAATAGCGCTGTGGAAGAGCCGGGTTTTCCGCATTATCGGTTCACCATCTTCGTCCGCGTGTGAAAAATTCACTATATTTTTAATCTTTTTCCATCTGAAAACCGTTGAATCATATAGGTATTGTTGGTATAGGTGTAATGCTATCGGCGTACAGTGTTCCCACGGTGGCTTTTGAGGCCTTAAAGCTGGTTTAGAGCTTTGTTTCTTTCGCAAGATCGGGTTCGCTGCACTTCGTCCTGAAGATCGCCGGGTCTTTACCCGTCAACTACGAATACCTAAGCTCCGTTTTTATATGATTTCTCTATAATGGACGGACTTATGCAAAAAGAGGGTAACCGACACCAGCTAAACTTGTGGGAATAGGGAAGTTGTTCAGAATAGTCTAAAACGTAAAATGCGAGTGGAAATTTTATCACAGTAAAAAAAACACGGGCAGCCGTTTGATTTTTGTGGAGACCACAACTATTAAATCTCTCGAAAATTAAAACAATGCTTCCTCTTCTTAAGGGTTGAGCAATTTATGAGATGAAATTTAGTGTTTAGGTAACAATACTTAACTAGTAGGTATAAATTCCATTGGAACTATATCACCTGATAATTCCAATATTGGCAATATATCAGCTGATATTTACAAGGCAATTTTTATGTATTCCAGTATCACTAAGTAGCTATTTTTGGTGGAATTTAAAGCTTGATCGTCTATTCAATAGATCCGCTACCAGCGCGTGATTTCTCAATCTTCTCGCGCTTAGAAATTCGAAGGTTTTTTTCTCGATGTTCAAGCCCTTAGGGAAAGTGAACTATTCAACGTACAGCGTTGCTGGTGGTTTTAATCGATTCTTTGGGATCAAATTTATCATTGACAAGCAAAAAATTAATACTGTTACTTAGAAAGTTTTCGGGATCTCGATTTTTTAATGTTTAGTCCTTTAATACAGCCCTTAAGGGTTGATAAAAATGAATGCCGAGCTTCTAGGACCATCTAGACCCCAAATGTGATATTCAACACTAGTTTCATATAGTTTGGTCTAGTGTTTTCGGTAAAAAGCCGCGAAAGGCGGACGTCCTTTTTTTTATTCGATTTTTGGACTCTACGTATCTTGAAACGTAAACAAAAAAATTTTCTGGTGGTATAAATTTTTTTTTGTCAATTACAAAGGTTCATTATTGAAAATAATAAATCAAAATTATTTTTAAAGAAATCGTAGGAGGAATGTGACTATACAGATATCAGAACTCTCGGCACAGCGCTGCTCCGTAGGAAGTTAGCAATCCATAGTTTTATAAACTTCTAATTCCTTGGGGAAAACTTATCAAGTCCTCCATGATAAAACCAACACACAGCAGGTAGGCATTATACGAGTACTTCCGAGACATTTCCACAAAAAATTTATGTTGTTGTATACTAAAAATAATCTATGCGAAAAAGCTTGTAATTTAGGGGCTCCAGTTTACATCAATAAAAATTTTCATTATGTGCTCAATGGAATTCAACCCACAGCTCAGCAATAGTAGAATATTTCCAAGTTTACTGCATTTTGATTATTTTAAAAAACCCTAATATTTCTGAATATATATTGGTTCAATTAATACATGCCTGATTCCGTTGTCTTTACGAATTGTTTTCACAAATAATAATGATAAGAACTGACAACATAACAATTGGACTCATAAGTAGCAGATAATGTTATATAATGAACGAAAATAATTGCATAATGAATGAAATAATGATAACAAGGTGATATAAAGTCTACCAATTACATTAGCTATCTCGCCAACACAATAAGGAGCAGAGGCAAACAAGATTTCTCTCATTTTCAAACAAAACAATGATTAGAGGCAAGAAGCCACATCTGTAGGTGCATCCTTCAAGATCCGAATCACTGGATTCTAAAGGCTATTGAATAATTAATTATTTATAAATGTTTAATGAGAAATTAGATCCTAGCAGATTTGAAAGTTTTCATGTAGGTACAGCACAGACGCATTAATGAAAAATAATGTGGTTCATGTTTGGAGGCTTGAACCCGAGCGGTACCACCCCATCGAGCCTTTAACGGTGATTTGGCAATTTGCATTCACTCACGTCGAGGATACAATTTAATTTTCTGCCAACAGGTTGCCGCCGGATTCTCAGCCGTGATCTTGGGTTATTCAGCTCACCAGGGAGATTAGATTATTAACCTTGAAGATGCCAGAAAAATTCGTTACTGCTACTAAATAAGATGGAAAGGTCAAGCTTTCTACCTACTCCACGAACTTCTTTGATGTTGGAGCTGATAACGTTAAAACTTATTATCTACATTATATCACTGCTTTAGGTGCGAATTTAAAATTTCGAAGTGTTTTTTTCAGGTTATCAACAGATTTTCAACAGTTTCATTTCATTTTTCCAAGGAAGAACCCCATGAAAATAACAATTTACGGAGTGTTATACAGAAAGCTCAAAAATAGTCTCAATGCGAGTTTAATTCATTTTGGGACAGTTGAGTTAAGCCCCGTACCTTAAATGTAGAGGTGAGTCCCAAACAATTGATATCGGACTTTGAAGATATTCAAAGCAAAGCCATTTGATTGCTTTATTACCCGAATGGTGATGTACTTTTGAGAATATGGGGTTTTTTATGTCCAAGATGTTCCAGGATTAGGTTCACAATCACAAACACATCAGAGTTGTGTAACGTCAAAGGAGAGTCAAAGTGATGGATTGACGCTTTCCTTATACGGCCTGATGAGGGTGTTGTTGGACCCTATGAGTATTGAGTATGGCAGTAGAGCATAACATATATCCACACAGTGCCCATACCACTTCGACGCCTAAATCACAATGACAGCTAACGTCAATCGCTTCTCTGCAAAGCAACACCCAGCGGGCGTAGATCATTCACAACCAGACCAGCGCTCATGTTCATAGCGTTTCCACACACCCAGAACCAACAAATCTACCTTTCCCAAACTCCTACTAGAGAGAGTTGAGACACTCAGAATCAGCTGATCTACCTTCCCTAAACACTAACTTGTGTGGGTTGGCGTTGTTTCATCTCTCATTTTCATGACTGAAAAATGACCTGTTACAGGTATGTAAGGCGTTACACCCTGAACTAACTAATCTGTGCACGTAAAGGGTAATTTTTTCTACATCGAGTGAATAACCAACAACCTACTCAGAATAACCTGCCAGAAGAACCAGGAAAATCCTCTAAGACCTTGTTCAAAAGAGTTTAGCTCAGTGATTATCTGTATGAAAGAGAACTTCGGATGTAGAAAAATAATTTGTATATTTACGAGAGAACAACACAGAATAATATTTTATACTGCTCATGAACAACACATGACCTAGTATGGTCAAAACACCTGTGTGAATTCTCATACCAAAGTAGCAACTACTCACAACACCCCCCACTTAGTGCTACTTGCATGATACTCCAATCGGACCTGAAGACGATTAAACTTTTCTCGTCCAAGTGGTTTTGTAAACATGTCCGCTAATTGGTCATCTGTTGGTACATATTCCAAATCGAACGCCTTTGCTTGGTAGTACTGCCAAATGAAATGGTATTTTACGTCCACGTGCTTGGTTCGTTTAGGAAAATCGGGATTCTTGGTCAATCGAATGGCACTTGGGTTGTCCACGAAAAATGTTGGTTGAGATGGTTCTTCTTCGTACTTCAGTTTTTTCCACAATGTTTTTTTCCACAAGTCGAAACAACCAGTTGAGTTGACTTACTGGATGACTGCGAGAGATACATTGGAAACACAGCCTTCTCAATACCCCAAGAACGCCAAATCAAAATCCTTCGTAGCTCTTCGCCAATAAGAAACCACCAAGCATAACCGATGCCTCAAGCATCTACAAACACTGAGCACTCCAACCTACGTATAGTAGAGGTACAACCAACTACCAAAGAAAGTTGGTAATCTGGAAATCGACGATTTTTTTAAAGCTATTTTTTACATCAAAGAACAATAAATTCTCGTTATACTGTTAAAGATCAAACCTACGCATATTGTGGCTTCAACGCCAACGACAATGTTATTAAAAATAAATATATGTACGTTTGAAGGCTCCGCTAAATATCACTGATATACCTAAAAAATCTTTTGGCTTAAACATTTAATGAAGACTCCCCCCTGGAATACAATTTTTACATCAAACGCACTTGTTCCCTGTACTGAACATATTAGTGATGACAGAATCATCGGAAAGTAATGTAAATTAAGATTTCTCAACAATTTAGATAAGATTCAGCATAAAAATCAGTTTTGAAGACGACAATACAATAATGTCGACCCATATCCTAATACCTAGTTCGAGCCCAAAGATGCTCGGTAGGCTTCGAAACCATCAGTGTCGTTCATAATTGTTATGGTTTGTGACTAAAAAACAATATCAGCACTCAAATTTATAGAATGCAAGAAAACGATAGCCTTGCAACAATGGTTTGGTTCCAGTGCTTCAGGTATTTACATCAGTCGTTGAAAATCAATTAATTAGGTTGGTTTATGCCGTTACATTTACTAGATACCGTCTAGGGACTCCCACATATCCCAGCAAGACGGTCTGAACTCCAAATGGCATTCGACAAGAGGAAAGTGCGATAAAGATCTTGTAAGACAAGGCGGGTAACGAGGGTCGCCAGCGGTTATCCGAGTCCCCCAAGACACAATTGGCAAGACGGTCGGCAATCTATTCGTGTTTTGCTGCTATCTACAGCTATAATACATTATGACCGTGTTTAGAGACTTTGCAAGGGCAAGGCTGCAACCGCGCTTACCTCCTGACAGTTACATTCCTTGAGGTCGGGAATCTCGTCCCACTCATCTGTATTAGCTTTGGGTGTCCATATTTTGACCATATGACAAAATTTTCACTTTAAGGAGGGAAGGAAGGAACCCCAAACTTTAGCATTTTTTAAATTAATCTATGCTTACCTATTATTTGAGTTAGACTCGACAGATGGTACCTAACGGAAGTTAGTGAAAAAAACGTTGTCTACTTCCACAAAAAATAAAGAGTTACAATGTTAAATCGATTTCGACGGTTAGGCCATCATCAGTAACAAACAATAACTGAACTTCACTTTGTTTGCACTCAATTGGTTTTACCTCCAGCCCCTTCCCTTTCACTTGACCAATGGGATTCAATCTCCCTTCATCTGTGACTATAAAAGCTGTGTCCTTTCAGTTATTGTTATTGTTTGTTACTGATGATGGCCTAACCGTCGAAATCGATTTAACATTGTAACTCTTTATTTTTCGTGGAAATAGACCACTTTTTTTCACTAATTTCCGTTTTGAAATGGGTTTCCACAACTTCGTCGCGAGTTATTTAGTTCGTAGATGGTACCTATCTGAACTTGGGGTCTCGGGGTCTTTTTGTGCGTAAAAATGCGTTCAACTTTTAAAAACGGCGTGGATTTCATACAAATCATATAATATTAATTTTTCGTTCGAGATTAGTCCTACTAAGATAACATTGGATCGTAATCGGTCCACCGTACGATTAGTCATGTTCTGACCAATTCGGCATCATCAAAATTTTGAGATCTACTCCTACTGTGGTAGAGTAAGAGGCTAAATTAATGAGCGTGATCTCACCCGCCTCTCCCAAACCACTAACTCCTGTTATATTTGAGAAACGTTTAAGTGAATTAGAACGTTTGAACAACTTCAATTTTATGAAGCACTGAAATCAGAGCACAAAGAAGTGAATCCTGCATGCTACAATTGAAACTCTTTCGGTTCATGGAGTATACATACATACGAGTACATCATACGTATGGATTATATGTAGTGGAACAGCGACTGGTCTTTTAATGGCAAAATCGTTTGTGCGTTTTAGGGATGGATGATTTGAGAAGGAGCTGCAGCTCATCACGAGTTTGAAATATGACCGGACAGCAGAAGTCTAAGCTGGATCATCTTGGAAGCAAGAGGCAGTGGTGGGTCGTTTTGAATAAAGTAGTCAGGAGTGGTAATGTCTTGTGAGGAGAAGGCTAGATGAGAATTGACCTCAGTTTCCTCATCTGAGCGACCTCTTGAAGGGAGGAACAGAATACTATAGGCCACAGGGAGAAAGGGATGTTTGGCTCAATGCGTAGGATAGACCTCGAAGATGACCACTTGATAAATGAAGGTTCGTGGCACCAGGCTTTAAGAGAAACCTCTGATAAAGAGGAAAACCTTGGAAAAAATAAGAGTATTATCGTCCGATTTATTTATTTACGAGTGTAGTTTTCTCGCTCGCTTCGCTCGCTCGGGTTTGGAGGCATAGGAACACGGGGCAAAAAGCGACCTCACCTTCAAGACCGCTTATCACGCGGGTCATTGCCTAACCTCAAAAACTAGACCCCCATCTCTCTTCCACCGTCCAGCCCATAGTTCGGGTGTCGTGGAAAATTTTGAAATTGCTTATGCACCCTTTCGGACAAACCCGAGAAGATCCTCCCCACTCGTAAACGGAATCGATTCAGCCGTTTGGCAGTGCATAGCGTGGACAGACGGAGTTGTATTCCTATAATGCCATAAGATAAGATTATATGGGCCCTCGCACACGTCCTCAATATGGACGGAGAAGGAGGTGACTATCGAACAGTACACCGAAGTTCTTAACTTCCATTCTTCCTATTTATCCCT
This sequence comes from Adelphocoris suturalis, assembly GCA_030762985.1. Classification (NCBI taxonomy): domain Eukaryota; kingdom Metazoa; phylum Arthropoda; class Insecta; order Hemiptera; family Miridae; genus Adelphocoris; species Adelphocoris suturalis. Next base: position 108,143,190 of record CM061044.1, read on the forward strand.
GGACTATATCTGCTTTCAATTTACCCTCTTCCTTACAACTCACTCAATCAAAGAAATGAAATAAAAGCTCAAGGAAAACGGACACCAACGTGAATGAAGACGTTCATTTAGGTATACCACTAATTTAAATACACTGCAGTGAAAAATGAATGGATCACTGTCGAAAAAATTCAGTAATCGATTCGTGCTGGTCGGATTCGTTTCAGAATGCCTCAAAACGAATTTCAATGACTGTGATCTCTTAATTTTGAAAACTACTTTTCAAAAATCGATTACTTTTTTCAGTGATTTGTATTCTGTAAACCCTAAAATAATGAACCATTTTTGAAGATTTATCTTCATCAATTATTCAGCATGAACTCAGCGTTTTAATGATCTGAACAGTTTTTGTGAACCCTTGAAAGCGACCAATTGGGCGACCATTTGTCTGATCTCGCGAAAATCGATTTTTTTTATTTTTTTTTTTTTTTTTTTTTGTTTTTTTTTTTTTACAAAATGTTTTCTTGATTTACTACAGACTGGACCATCATATTGAGCTGGGATTTGTCATAAACTCTTTTTACCGATAAGTGAGAATTTGTCTCAGTCGACTGGTATTTTGCGGTTCGGCCAGCACAATACCGAAATTGAACTTTTTCGACAGCGATCCCTTAATTTTTCACAGCAGGTAGATGAAACGTGAAAAAATGCAAATTTGCATAGTTCTAACTACTTTGCAGACTGAAATTCTTGCGTTTCGTTTGTACTGATCACTTTAGGGTTGATATGCCACAATGGTCGTTGAAGGCCGGCTATCAGAGAGAGTGGTGAACGATCGGCCCTGCCCTTGTACTCGCACTTGGCCCCCCAAGAGCGAAGAGAGTGGCCAAGCTTCCTCAGACCGAAGCCCGACCTGCCTCATTGTTTTGCCTGTCCCCTATTTGACCCGGTTCCAGATTCTTCATCCGAACTCGTTGGCCGTCGTCCAACCCGGCTCGAACGTAATGGCGGCACATCGAAGCTTCCCCATTCGCCCGCATTTATTTTCCAGGCGGCCCACGCTTCTTCCTTCTGCGGTCCTGAGTTCCCGTTACCGGGTTCATCTGGTTTTCTGAGAGTTCGGATGTCGGGACAAACGCGGCAGAGGACATAAGACATTCAAACCCTTTTAGTTCCTCTTATCAATCGCATTTGCTAGCCTGATTAAAGTATGACTACTTAGGAGGGCAGGGTTGCCAGGTGGTATGGGATGAAAAACCCTACACAATGAGAGAACACTATACAGCCATTGGTAGGTAGTTAATTTCTAAGCATTCAGACATAGATAGGAATTCATTTCCATTAAAAACTCTTGTTCATGTCAAAATTTTACCTGTGTGGATACTTTGTGGAGCAATTTTTGTAAACATTTTAAGATAAGTTTGAAATACGTTTTTGTGTGCCAATGAAGTACGAACTTAGGTAGGAACTTACGTACAAATCCCTATGACGATAATAGTAGTGTAGGTATATAATAATTTATTGCAATCGGTCGTTTGGGAATTCCCTAGGCGTAGGGCTGTGATTATTACAATTTAGGTAAAGAAAAGGCAAGAAGAACATGAAGTGAAAATGTATGCTCGTTTTATCCTTCAACATCAATTCACCTATATCCATGCAAATTACAAATCCGATTTAGCGATTATTCACCTTGGTCTATAAAACTGAAAGAGAGAATGTTCAACTAACGGCTTAAAGAAGAGATCGAGAGTTTCCTCTTATGAATGAATGTGACATTATTACAAATGTTCATGATTTTGGACATTAAGATCGCCTAAAGGTAACATAGCCCTGATGTAGTTGGCTTAGATGTCACGGCAACACATCGGTAGATTGAGTTCATGGCAGCTCCTTTTGTGTGCAAAAATATCGTAGATGCCTATACTATCAAATCGTATTCATTACAGTATATTATTTAGAATAAGTCATACACAAATTGAAGTGTTGAAGCAATATAGTTGGTATCTAATGAAGTCGGGCATCCAGTACAAATGAAGGGTAATTGACAAAATTTAAGAAAATAATGTCCCTCAAATATTGAAAGGTGCAATCAAAGGAACAATCTTATATTGAAAGAGAGCAGCTAGTTATTAACGGTAACAGTTGTCACATGACATTTCACGCTACTTCCTGATTTACTCTTTTCCGCTATGGAATTTCCAAGATTATTTAAAACTTTTCAATCATCTATACATTCATGATAGTTAAACGAGAAAGCTATGTGCCACACCTAACTTGGCAGACGTTTTTTCAATGTGGTTACGTTACAAAATTCGAATTAGAAAATGTCTCCCAAGTTGGAGGTGGTACTTAGTCTGGAAAATATTAAATCTAGATGTAAAAAATCAGAAACGTCAAAATCTATTAATTAGGAAACGAGAAAATTATGCTTAAAGTAATTTGTGTTGACGCATGCGCATAATGAAGTAATGGTTTGAGAACGATGAAATTAGTGAGGGACCATCTGCCTAACCCACACATTCCCTGAAAATTTCTTTAAAACCAGATGGAAACTGTGAAAATCACAAGGAATTCCATTCGCGCATGTGCAGCAGCAAGTAATGATTCAATCATGTTGACATTGAGATTATCGGAATGATTGGGAAATATGGGTTGATCAAATCGTCTTCTCCCAACTATCCTCCAAATTTGAACGAGATCGGACGACGAGGGCTTGAGGAAATGATGCTTGATGAAATTTACGTTTGTGCATGCTCAGAATGAAGCACTTATGTGGGGACAATGAAACTGATAAGGAACCATCTACTTCCTAATCCGCAGATTCTCTAAAAATTTCATCGAACTAGGATGAAAACTGTGGAAATTAATCTTGTTGAAAGGATTTACGAATCAACGAACACACAAACTGATTGACATCCAAATGGACATGAAACCAAATTTCTTCTAGACAAACTTTCGAAGACTTTCTTTCTAGTTTGGTATACTCGAAGAAATGCTGACAGAAACAGTAGATTTAGTTGTTGAGAAGCATATCAATGTAAACTGTAAACTTTGTGGATCGATGGTGGTCAATACAGAACGTTTATCTCTATAAAAATATTATTGGAATTCGAAGAATAAACTTACCACGTTTATTTATAGCAGTTTTTATGGACACTTAAACTGGCTTTGGCTTGTAAATGTCGTTAATGTTCCGAACAGTGCCTAAATGTTGATTGGTATTCAAGTTGAGATAATGAATGGGTTTGTAACCAACGTTGTCGGGACCGTTTATAACACCGTTTGTAGTAGAATGTGTAACTATACTACGATACCACGAGTCTGAAGCACATGCCTACTTACTAATGGATTGGCTATCGCAGTTGTAATTACATCCTTAAGACGAATACTGACTTGCTCCTATACAGTGAATAGAACTGCCGCACACTTTGCACGATGAATCAAACGATAAAAATGTTGAAATGTTTGTGACGGATTAATTCAATGAGCGTCGATTTGAATTCGCATTCTCTCCGGACTATCGTCCTGTCTGTTAAGTGCCTATCTCTGTTCGGTTGATCCGATTGGCAATTGAATGCCCGAATCTTCCTTTTTGCATAGCGGGGATCAGGGGATGGGGGGTAATGGACCAACGGTATATAGCCACACACGGATCAAAGCGAGTCCGAGGGGCCGTCCTATTTGTGAGAGTCCCAAGACTTATTCGAAACCTGCCTACCATTAATCAATGAGGCACCGAGGCAGTGACAAGTACACAATCCAAGCTTTGACGTAAAGAGTAAAACCCTATCATCAACCATCAACCCTGTCTTCGTTTAGGTCGTATCATCACTTCACCAATGAGTCCTATTTGAAAAACATGGAAAATGGTTTGTTTTTATGGTCGACAGACCACAATAAGCGAGGTCTAAAGTATGAAAATAAATAAAAATATTGTAAATCTGACACAAATTGTTATTTATCATCATATCAAAGCTCGTCAGACTACCTGAGCTCTGAAATGTGGTACGCAGAGTCATAGGGACCACTGAACGTGACTGGGAGGAAGCAAGATCAGCTGTGTGAGCGATAAAGCTAATATCTCTCCTGTACATCCTAGAGCCCTGAAATTCGGTGAACAACCTCATGAGGACCGCTGGAAGTCTACCAGAATAAGACTACCAGAGCTCTGAAATTGGATACACAGCCTCTTGGGGACCACTGAACGTGATTGGGAGAAAATCAGATCAGCTGGCTGAGCGAAAAGATAACTTCCCTCCTGTACTACCTAGAGCCCTGAAATTCAGTGAACAACCTCATGAGGACCGCTGGAAGTCTACTAGAATAAGACTACCAGGGCTCTGAAATTTGGTACACAGCCTCTTGGGGACCATTGAACATGATTGGGAGAAAGCCAGATCAGCTGGATGAGCGAAAAGATAACCGGTCTCCTGTACGTCCTATAGCCCTGAAATTGAGTAAACAACCTCATGAAGATCGCTGAAAATCTACCAGAAGAAATCTACCAGGACTCTGAAATTAACAGTTGATTATCTACCTAAGCAGTTGATTAAATGGCTAGATTTCTCTGCTAATGGTAGCGATTTGGCTATATGTCTAGTCGTTTTATCATCCGAAAATAGGTCATCGTTCAACTCAATCGGTACCTACTGATGTATTTACAGGTGATATTCTCGAGACTTCGACAATAGCGCATCCTTGCATCGAGGCAAAGCGAATTCGAAGTTGTTTCACCTTGTTGTCATGGTGATGAGTAAACTATACAAAAATGCGCCATTTGTAGACACGGCTGGACATACCTACTGCATTTTAACGTAGTCTTACCTAGTTCCTAGTCAATATTATCAATCTTTGTGATATGCAAGGTAGTACGTTTTATGCAAATTACATCCAGTTATTATCAGGTGATGACCTCAAACGCTTCGAACACAATAATAATCTGTGCGGTCGAGGTCCATATAAAATGTGTGTTGGAGAGTTGACATACAAGTGTCAGATGTTCCAGACATCAGCGGCAAAGATGTCGTGGATTACCTATCTAGTTTTCAGAACTGTTCTTTGAATAAATTAAGAATCTAAAATTCTTTAGAGTACTGTGAAAGTGGTCATGTGAAAGGAAGTGCCATGTGATTATATCAACCCATTTCGATTAGATAAAAAATTCGACGGTTTAGCTCTAAAATTACGTTCTGGAACACTGCATGTCGGTGGTATGACCTTAATATTAGAGAGTTTTTGTTCTTCCCGTAATTTTCTACTCGTGTACGTGAAAAGACTGAAATACCAACTGCGCATGCGCGAATCTTTACGTCAACGTGTAGAACTACGCGTGTACGGGAAAAAGGCCTATCTACACGTGCACGGGAAAATGCATTCGTTGGAATTTCGGCCTACGGGTAGTCATCATAGCCTGACGCAAAGGTAACAACAGCTGCCGGTAATCAGTGTGACCAAGGTAACCGCAGTTACGCAGTTATCAGCAAAGGTAACTACTGTGTGGTTGCCAACAACACGTTGGTTGGTCAACAAGTCGAGAGGTTATAGTGAAGTGCTCCGCTACAAAATTCAGCCATTTAAGGTACCTACCTAAGCAATAGGTAAATGTATTTATAATTATGAATTTATAAATAATTATAAAGCAATTAATTATTTAAATAAGAATAGGTTGTACGAAAAGATTACGAAACAGCTTCTGAAACACTTATAAGACGTTAACGTGACTTTAGCGTTTGGTTTTTCACGTATACGTGTAGAAATACGCGTAAAAATCACGTGAAGAGCTAGCATCTCCAGCTGCTTGCTCTAGACGCTGCTCTACACGTCAACGGGAGAAAATCTTACGGGAAGAACAAAAACTCTCTAATGTCATCCTGTATACGCCGATACCATAAAACAACTATACGCTAAGCCAACTATAAGCAAGATGAATAACGGAATTCGTCTTCTTTTTCGTCTGTTCGAAAGTGAATTGACCACCAGCTCTCCTCGTAACCCTCTTCTCCTTTTAATCTTCTTAACTAATCTAATACTACGCCTGAATCTTTATACTCATAGCCGAAGTGTTCTTTGTGAGGTCAGATTCGACCTTCACTGAAATGAAATTGCCCTCTGGGGGTGTGATGAACTACAAAGGACCATGACGAGACATCAAGTTTGAAGCTTTCATTATTATGCCCAACAAGCACAGCCTGCCGAACAGTCACAATAATGAAATTCTCTAATGTACATAATTTTTTTGAGAACCACCAACAACCCGTAGAGCAGTAAGTACCTAAACGATTTGACAATTTTATTGTTTTATGATTATGAATCACTTTCTTCAGTAATGAACTTTTCAGTAGGCCAAGAAAAATTGTTTGAGACTCTCAAATGTTGTTGGTATACGTTTCAGAATACGTAAGTGGATTCCAAAAGTAGGACAAATTTTGCCTCTAACTTTTTCTTTTTTTGTATCGGCCTTTATTTTTTTTCCGTCAAATATACATACATATATATAAAAATTTTACAAATATGTTACTACATTACCTATCTATTAAATCTGTTAAATTCAGTCTTTAGTTACTATGAATTAAAAGTAAAAAGTTTAGGCTCTAAAATTGATTTTTTTACAAAACAAAAAATATATTTCTTCATGTGTTTTAGTACTAGCAGCACATAGAATTGTCTTTAGGTTAAATGGTCGATGTAATTCCGGGAGAATGTTCTCAAATAAGGTGTGCCGCGCACTGCTTAACATTCCGCATTCCATGATGATAACAATCATTTATTCATTATCTTTTTCAATGGAAAAGAAACCATGCAAGCAGCATTCGCAAATACCTTTGCAAAATAGAATACTTGTTTAAAGACCTATGAGAAGTCACACGTATCAATAAGGCTCTAGATAATCTTCCTGGACAGACTTCATTTTCTCAAGTACTGTTTGTATCTACAGTCCCTCATTGACGTTTTTCATAAGAACCTGTTAACATTCTTTTGGTAATAGAGCTCTGATAATGAATTAGCATATTTTACTACAGAGCGTATGTATTTGGGATCGGAGAACATAACGTGCGTTGCGCGGTTGCTACAAAGGAAAAGGTTGAGTGAAGTGATACTTACGAAGTCGCCGAGCCTCCTTCACATACACGTGTAGATGAAGCGATACTAAGAAAGCGCCTATTGTCCGATTGCAAATGAATTGATCCATCATCGCTCACAATCTGTCATCGAAACCCATAACACACTCTGTCAAAACATTAAATCTTCAGTAGGGGAGAAGAAAAAAATCAGGCAGAATAATCTGCTCTATAGATTCTTCGTATCCTCACCGTGATTGCAGGGGAGATTAAAATATAAGAAACGGTCTAAGAACAATATTGTCATTGTTATCAAAAGATGATTTATATTGTAAGTATAAGAAAAAAATTAGGATATTACGTTTGCGCATGATCACAGGCTGTTATTGATTTGTTAGCACCTACCTATACGGTGAGGGGGGGGGGGGATTTAGAAACTTTTATTTTTTTTTTTTTTTTTTTTATTGGCCTTAGCTTTCGACATAGCAATTTAATCATTTATCATATTTTAATGTTACAATTTTTCGTAAATGTATGCAATATTTCATACACTTCAGGTCTGTTGGAATATTCAATGCATTTGAAGTTTGTTGGCATTCCTATTAATTTAGTTGAATCATTGAGCATAGAGTTCCGTTGAGTCGCACACTTGCTGCACAGCTTCACTAAGTGTTCTAGATCTTCGTCCGAATCACAGACTTCGTAAAGGGAAGATTCTTGGCTCATTCTTTTTTCGTATAGGTACTTCTTGCAAAGCCCATGGCCGCTTCGAAGACGGGTCATTGTCAGAACCATGTTCCGTGGGTAGACCCCTCCATGGTGGAACCATGGTCGTTGTCTGACGGACGGAAATCCATTCTTGTAAAAGCTTGTGCCTTGCCGGTATTCCTCTTACAATTGATCTCGATGTCGGTTGCGAATCCATGGGGTCAGGTCAGTTCGAGGGATTTTCATTCCATTATTGTTTTGGCCATTCAATGCCATTTCGGCGTATCTGTGCGCTGCTTCTTTATCTATAAAACCAATGTGGGCGGTAACCCATGCCACCGTAATTTTCCTATTCCTCCCGTTCCTTTCGTGCACCATTTGCAACAAACTGCGTTCCGACAAGTTGACAGTGAAAATACCTGTTTGTAATTGAAGTGCCAGTATTTGTAATTGTACTTGGATCATACAAGTATAAGTACTTGTACTCATAGCACGCAACTAAAAGTACTTGCCAAAGCACACTAGTACAAGTAAAGCTACATGTACTTTACTCGTACTTGGGATTGAAAGTACTTGTATTTGTTCTATTACTCACTATTAAAAAGTGGAGTTGCAGCTACAGGTCATTGTGGTGCTTGGTAAGTACTTTCGAAGTACTTGCATCTTATGCAGCTACAGCTTGTCATTCTTATTACTGATTTTCCTCGACTGCTGTAATATATTAGCAGATCTTTTCAAGTCCTTGATGTTGAAGGTGTACTATTTGATGTTCAGCTGAGCTTTTCAAATCATATCGATTTCATCTATACTATTAATAAGAATGAAACTCCGTCTGTCTGTTTGTCTGTCGTGCACGGCCAAACGGCTGAGTGGGCCGGATCTACGAGTGGGGGGATCTTCTTGGGATTTTCCGATAGGGTGTATAAGCGAATTTAAAATTTTCTAATCCCACCCGAAACATGGGCCGTAGGGCGGGAGGGGGGTCGAAGTAATAATTAATGTGCGCTTTTTGGACTTCCCCGCTTCGACGACGGCGCGATCGGATCGCGAAAAAAATATCGGGAAATGCGTCAAAAAAATGCGAAAGTACGGACCGTGTTTTCTCGAAAAGTCCGACAAAAACTACGTTTTTTCCGATTAAAATATACCCCATAAAGGTACATTTTTCGGAACGGTTTTCGCGGGCGAAATACAGCTTTGGGTCCGCCGAATCTGAATCCGAAATCGGATATCGAAAAAAGTGACGAGAACTCGGTCAAAATGCGAGGGGAAGGGGGCGAAACGTTTAAAATGAGAAATTAATCGACCCGGGCCGCCGTTGCACAATGGTTCGAGCCAGGCTTACGACGCACTAAGGTCTTGAAGGGACTGGATGACTCATTTCAACGGAATAAATACGGGTTTTCCCCTACACATATGCAGCAATATCTTGCGAGCGAAGCGAGCAACATTCCCTAATAAACTTTTCGTGGTTCCACGTAGTTTTATAAGATTTAATTTGTTTGTAAGAATTTCCAACAGAAAAAAACGTCTGCCAAGTTGGGTGGGCAGTATAACTTCCTCAATCGAGCAAAGCGAGCAGCATCCCCTACAGAAGTTAAACCTACCCTTAGGGATCTACCGTTTGCGAGCGAAGCGAGCATCATTCCCTACATGCCATACCTTGCGAGTGAAACGAGCAACATTTCCTACATGCCAGAGTTTGCGAGCGAAGCGAGCAACATTTCCAAATAAACTTTTTTGTGGTTCCACGTAGGTTTATAAGATTTATTTTGTTTGTAAGAATTTCCAACAGAAAAAAACGTCTGCCAAGTTGGGTGGGCAGTATAACTTCCTCAAGCGAGCGAAGCGAGCAGCATTCCTTACATAAGTTAAACCTACCCTTAGAGATCTACCGTTTGCGAGCAAAGCGAGCAACATCCCCTACATGTTTCATTTGTAATAGACCCCGCCACCCATTTCACAACGGAAGGGACTCGACTTCTACGCAATACCTTGCGAGCAGGCCAACGCACGCGCGCGTATAAGGGTGGAGTTTTCCCTTTCGAGCGCCATTTCAACAGAATAAATACGGGTTTGTCCTACACATATACAGCAATGCCTTGCGAGTGAAGCGAGCAACATTCCCTACATGCCACACTTTGCGAGCGAAGCGAGCAATATACCCTACATGTTTTTTCCGATTAAAATATACCCCATAAAGGTACGTTTTTCGGAACGGTTTTCGCGGGCGAAATACAGCTTTGGGTCCGCCGAATCTGAATCCGAAATCGGATATCGAAAAAAGTGACGAGAACTCGGTCAAATTGCGAGCAGAAGCAAGGAGAAGCGTTTAACATCAGAAATTAATCGACCACGGGCCGCCGTTACACAACGTTGCTTACCTGAAAGGGACGCGATGACTCACAGGGGACTCACTACGCACTTGACTCATTTCAACGGAATTTCATACGGGTATTTCCCAACACCTATGCAGCAATACCTTGTGAGCGAAGCGAGCAACATTCCCTAATAAACTTTTCGTGGTTCCACGTAGTTTTATAAGATTTAATTTGTTTGTAAGAATTTCCAACAGAAAAAAAGTCTGCCAAGTTGGGTGGGCAGTATAACTTCCTCAAGCGAGCGAAGCGAGCAGCCTCCCCTACAGAAGTTAAACCTACCCTTAGGGATCTACCGTTTGCGAGCGAAGCGAGCATCATTCCCTACATGTTGGGTGGGCAGTATAACTTCCTCAAGCGAGCGAAGCGAGCAGCATCCCCTACAGAAGTTAAACCTACCCTTAGAGATCTACCGTTTGCGAGCGAAGCAAGCAACATCCCCTACATGTTTCAATTGCGAGTGAAGCGAGCAACATTCCCTACATACCACACTTTGCGAGCGAAGCGAGCAATTTAATGGGGGGTCCGGGGGACTTGCCCCCCGGCTGGACGTGGAGGCGAGCGTAGCGAGCCGGAGCGGCTAGTAAGTAATAAGGCAATCAGGATTTTGGGCTTCTTGAAGAGAACGACATCAGATTTTACCTATACCATGGCCCTGACTATTCTATACACCGCACTTGTCCGATCCAGGATTGAATATTGCGCTATAGTTTGATCTCCAATTTTATAATATAGCTAGAGTTAGATTGTAGGCCATCCAGAATAAATTTCTAAGATTTTTAGCATTTAGAGTGGGATTGCCGATCAGTGATGACTCGTTACATGATACGATGATGGGCATAAGTAAGTGGTCTGACTCCGTTAGAGACAAGACGAAGGTGGATGGATGCAGCATTCATTGTCAAGCTGTTCAATGGTGGAATCGACTGTTCCTCACTCTTATCCTTATTTAATTTAAATGTCCCCAACTACAACATGCGCCACCATTTCATTTTTTCTATTCCTCACACCCACACTAATTATTTATTAAATAGCCCTATAACTAGAATTCAGAGACATATAAATTATTTAGCTTCACTGTCCGAAGATTTAGATCTGTTCACCTCCGGTCTTAGTTACTTCAGGAAGCAGGTTTTGTCCCTAATTTAATAATTAGTTCGGTTTTTCTTTCTCATGTCAAGTGACCTTCTTTATTGAAATTCGTGTTAATTGTTGATGTATTTTTCCTGTACCTTGTAATTTTGGTTAAGTTTAAGAAATTTCATGAACTCCAGCATCCATGTCATGAACTTTTCTGTTTTGTTATATACATCTATTTTTTGTCATGCATATTGTAATTGGGCTACGCCCGTATCTATTCAAATAAACAAGTACTTGAAGAAAGTACTTTAAGTACCTACCAATGTACTTGGGTATTCCAACTCTGTTTAATATCAGATCCCAGGACTCCCTAATAAATCAGGAACATAGTCTCGCAATAAAGTCCACTGCAGGATGTAGCAGAGGTCGTAGCAGATCAGCTTGACGATATTAATGAGCCCTCGTAGTCCTGTACCGTTCTCTCGCTTATTTCTGCACCCAGATCCGAGGCGATCAAATTCCGAGTCACTCGAGCCTCCTGAGCCTTCAAACCCGACGCTCCTCCCCTCAATATTAAATACCTAGCGGATCCCTCGCGAAGGCCTCGCGATTTGAACTGCGCGCCCTTGCAGTCTGAAACGATGAAAAATAACAGTTAGGTGGCTCACAAGCGGTGGCTAATTACGGCGGTCGTTGCCGTGGTGACGTCGCAATGGGATGAATGATCGTCGCACCTCAACGCGTCATTTCTCAAGTAGTCTCGTTGACATGCACGGGCACTTAGTGCACTGGAACTCATCTCACCTACCATCGTATTAATGACACCTGTGAGATTGCAGAGAGAGCATTGGAAGAATATAACGTCTGGTAACAGACTTTACACCACTTTTCCAGCAGGTATTCAACATTTAAAAGCCCTATAATTGTTGTGTAACCATCAAAATTATTACAAGACTTTACAAAGAAGGCCTTTCTGTCCGTGAACTGGTTATTCATTATTTCCAACGTTTCTCCACAGGAACTTAGGCTTCTTCAGGGAGAAAAAATTTAAGATATAAAAATTTTTTTAAACTTTTAAATAAAAACCTACTTATTGTTTTCTTTATTTAAGATAAAAATCAAATTCTGATTTGTCAGTGAGAAAAAAATCAAATTTAAAATTCTAATTAGAAGAGGTTTGAGGGCTTAACCTCCATTCTTTGCAGTTTCTTTATAAGGGCAGTTCAAGTTATAACAAAACTTTACAAAGAAGGCCTTTCTTTCCTTGAATTGGTTTTTTATTATTCTCCGACGTTTCTCCCCGGGACCTGGGGCTTCTTCAGAGAGACAAAATTTAAAATATAAAATTAAATTTTTTTTAAATTTAATTTAATATTTTAAATTTTAAATGTTGTCTCCCTGAAGAAGCCCCAGTTCCTTGGGAACACATTGGTAATAAGTTCAAGCACAGAAAGGCCTTTGTAAAGTCTTGTTATAATTTGAACTGTCTTAAAAAGAAACGTTGTATCAAAATTATTGTGCACATTTGCACGTACTACAGTGATTTGCTTCATCTATTGCCTATGAATCTTATATGCAATGTTATAAATAGTGCCTTCCGTGTGGGTAGCCAAACTCAAAACCGATTTTTGAGTGTCGTTTCTAAGGATCTAGAAACTGTTCACCATTACACCAACACATGTACAGACTGAAAAAAACATGAATTGTAATATAATTGTAATTAATTGTAATGAATTGTAATATAATTGACATCTGATTGTAATATAATTATTTCTTTGATAATATAAATCAAATCAATCATTATTGTTTGAGGTCTTTGACCCGTACAATTTAAATTTACAAGTTGTCACAATATTTACATTATTTTAATCTAAATCAACATCTGTCAGTAATTGGTGAATAAACTTTATTATTCTATACATGTACCTACCTATATGCTCTAACGTACGGGAAAACCATGAGTTCTTCTTTACTCCCTCCTTTTAGAACTACATTAAGCAAATACTTTTCTGATAGCCTTCTATTTCCCAGATATTTTATTCTATACACCGCTAATTGAGGACACTCATATACCACATGGCGTACAGTCTCCTGCATTCCCATGTTGCATAAAATACAGGGGACATTTTGTTCGACTTGTACATGACCCAAAACGGATTCTAATGAAGACATTTTTCAAAAATTTGGATTTTAAAGTTTCCGAGCCATTGCAATAGCTTCATTTTCTACGAAAATTCGCTAAAAGAAGATGTTGCGAAGATGTGTATGTAGGCGGAAACACATCAGTGGACATGTCGGAGGACGTGTGTTTGGACACGGTCCGGTTGAAATGAGGGAGGGAAGGAAGTGCCAAACCCAGTGTCACCGCTGGAAGCTGTGGAATGCGCCGCGAGAAGGAAAAAATACGCCTTGGAAAAAGATTAATTTAATCACACCGTAACGGAAACCAGATCCTCCTCTTCTGATGCAACTCCGCCGGTGGCCCACCAGAGCCGGAGATTTTCGTGCTATTGGCAATGAGAACTAATTCGTTTACATTCAGCTGCTTCGAAGAGAGAATTCCTTACTAGATTACAGAATCGTCCCTGTTCAACAAGTTAAATCATCTCATAATCTCAATGCAAATATGCGTTTAGCTTCCATCTACCTAATATGTATTTGTTTCAAGCAGGAACATTTATCGAATAACACGATGAACATATTAATCAACTAGATTGTGGGTAATCAAAAAGTTAAATTAATTAAGTAATCAGACTTGAGACCGGTGAATATAAATTATATGATCATTAATCGGCGTGTCGATTGTTTGTATTCCATGTATACTACGTAGCGTGAAATCCTTCGGATTCGCCAAGAGATTTGTGAACAAACAGTTGTGGTGTAACTCAGCTATTTCTCTTCAGCACAACCCTTCAGGACTCCTTGTATTGCACATTGATGAGTCCTCTCTTTATTCTGTGTATAGAAAGGGTGAACAATAAATACGGTTTTCCTACTACCTACTAGTTTAAGTACCTGCAATTCAGCATGGACTTTTAGGGTATCCGTGTGAACTTTTTCTCTTTCATTTTTAAAGTAGAGTTGGGGGGGAAGCAGAGTTGAATTTTTGATAAATTGGCATTTTAGCGCTTGAATTACAGAAAAAGCCTCATGCTAAGCGCATTTTCTTTAAAGTAGATTAGTGTTTCACAAGGAATGACTGAACGGAGAAATTAGAGTTAAGAGGTCACTCAGCTGATTGGGGTGGTTCGAAAAGCTAGAACCCTATTCTACGTGTCTCACAGGGGTTCCGTTCCGAATTTCAGCGTCGCAGGATGAATTGCATAGAAATTTGCATTGTGCTCACTCAGCTGATCGGGATGGTTCGGCCAGCTAAAATCCTAACCTCAATGTCTCTCAGAGGTTCCGTTTCAAGTTTCAGCTTCTTAGGTTAAATAGCATAGAAATTAGCGTTAAGAACTCACTCAGCTGATTGGGATGGTTCGGCAATTTATCCTGCTTGGCTCACATAGGCTCTGTTCCAAATTTCAGCTTCTTAGGTTAAATAGCATAGAACTTGGATTTTTCATAAATCACAAAATCAGCTCACGCTGCTGATTGTCAATGACGATTTTTGCAACCACTTAATTTTGATTGACTAGCTGATCATTTTGCGACCCATCACGTCAAATTCGGTCCAGTCGTTCTCGATTAAAACCGCTTTTCTAAGGAAAACCGTATTTATTATACCATTTCCATATACAGAATAAAGAGATGACTCATCAAGGTACTATACAAGGAGTCCTGAAGACTTGTACTGAAGAGAAACAGTTTTTTTTTTAAGCAGGCTTTTTACTAAACGGTCGTATCTTCGTAAATTAAGGAGAAGGACAACCCTTTTATAGCTCGGTACTTACCATCTAGGTTAAACTGTAGTGTCAAGGAATGCTGATTTATTATTACTCTAAGTTAAACCTAACGCTTGCATACGAGTCTGCAACGCATTGGGACATTTTCATGTGTTTACCTATGAATGGTCAACGTCATTTCTGATGGTCATAATCATCGTTGTGGCCACTTGGGACAATTTTTTTCGAGACGATTTTTTTGTTATGGGCCATATGAAAGACATGAAAATGTCAAAAGAAATATTCAACCACCTAGGGAATATAGATGAGTAAAGAAAGATGAATACCCTGTTAGTGGAGGTTTTTATTCAAGATTCCAGTTAATTTTTAAGCACTGCCGAGGCGCAAAGAAAGTATCCGCTCCTGCAAGCCTTGATTCGAATTAAACCATAAAATGCTTGCATACGAGTCTGCAACACATTGGGACATTTTCATGTGTGTTTTCTTATTGTATTTATTACTAAGCAGATCTCAACCGTGCATTGCACGGCGGGGGTACAGATCAATTAAATGGGCCATTAATTTATTGAATGGGCCAGTACTTCATTGAATTCTAGCCAGGCTACATCACCTACCCCAGTAGCGTTGTTGTTACACTTGTGTTGCCGGGATAATAGTAAATTAAGAAATCAAAAGTCGCAAAGTTAATTTTATAAGGCGTCTAGTCTAATTTGATTAACGTGTAGTGTTAATTTTCTTGTGCGTAAATTACACAATGGCACCTACGAAGAAATCCAAACGATCGGAAAATACAGAACAGGCACGTTCCAGCTCATCCCATTCAGTGGACCAACACGGCGAGGAGTGTGGAAAACAGGTAAAACTTCGACATGGCGAACCAACCGGTCTTGGTGTCAACCGGCTGAAAAGGCTTACCCAAATGGAATCTCAGGCAAATATGAACATCACTATGTTGGATTCTATTTTAAAGAAATACAGATCAATTAAATGGGCCAACGTCATTTCTGATGGTCATAATCATCGTTGTGGCCACTTGGGACAATTTTCGTGAGCAATTTTCGTGACGATTTTTTTGTTATGTGCCATATGAAAGACATGATTCGTTCCCTGTATTCACGTTTTCGAATTGTGTCTGGTTTTAACGTCCATCGGTCACCACGAACTTGTAGAAATCGTTCATATTTTTCAGTGTCGGTGGCCTGGGATGTAAACGGCGTACCACGCACAAATTCTAAGAACTCCTTGGAATTCATTACGATTAATGCACCGCGACAGACTAAGTGCCCTTCATAACTCACACAGAGGACCGACCCACGTAAATACACCACGTGTATTAGTAGTCAGATGTTACGCGAAGCGCCGATCTTAAACTGCGAAACGAATTGACTACCAATAAATTTCGTGTTGTACAAAGTTTGCTGTTATACTATCCTCGTTACCTACTACTGTTTACATTAGGGAAAAAACTGGATTCTAGATCCACTCAGCTGATCTGGGATCGGTCAGTTGTGTTCAGAAGTCCCTCAAGGGCCCACATACCAAATCTCAGAATCGTGGGATCATTAAAGAAAAAACTAGATTCTAGAGCCACTCAGCTGATCTGGGATCGGTCAGTTGTGTTCAGAAGTCCCTCAAGGGCCCACATACCAAATCTCAGAATCGTGGGATCATTAGGGAAAAAACTGGACTCTAGAGCCACTCAGCTGATCTGAGATCGGTCAGTTGTGTTCAGAAGTCCCTCAAGGGGCTACATACCAAATCTCAGAATCGTGGGATCATTAGGGAAAAAACTGGATTCTAGAGCCACTCAGCTGATCTGGGATCGGTCAGTTGTGTTCAGAAGTCCCTCAAGGGGCTACATACCAAATCTCAGAATCGTGGGATCATTAGGGAAAAAACTGGATTCTAGAGCCACTCAGCTGATCTGGGATCGGTCAGTTGTGTTCAGAAGTCCCTCAAGGGCCCACATACCAAATCTCAGAATCGTGGGATCATTAGGGAAAAAACTGGATTCTAGAGCCACTCAGCTGATCTGGGATCGGTCAGTTGTGTTCAGAAGTCCCTCAAGGGGCTACATACCAAATCTCAGAATCGTGGGATCATTAGGGAAAAAACTGGATTCTAGAGCCACTCAGCTGATCTGGGATCGGTCAGTTGTGTTCAGAAGTCCCTCAAGGGCCCACATACCAAATCTCAGAATCGTGGGATCATTAGGGAAAAAACTGGACTCTAGAGCCACTCAGCTGATCTGGGATCGATCGTTCAGTCAGTTGTGTTCAGAAGTCCCTCAAGGGGCTACATACCAAATCTCAGAATCGTGGGATCATTAGGGGAAAAACTGGATTCTAGAGCCACTCAGCTGATCTGGGATCGGTCAGTTGTGTTCAGAAGTCCCTCAAGGGGCTACATACCAAATCTCAGAATCGTGGGATCATTAGGGAAAAAACTGGATTCTAGAGCCACTCAGCTGATCTGGGATCGGTCAGTTGTGTTCAGAAGTCCCTCAAGGGGCTACATACCAAATCTCAGAATCGTGGGATCATTAGGGAAAAAACTGGATTCTAGAGCCACTCAGCTGATCTGGGATCGGTCAGTTGTGTTCAGAAGTCCCTCAAGGGCCCACATACCAAATCTCAGAATCGTGGGATCATTAGGGAAAAAACTGGACGAATGGTCAACGTCATTTCTGATGGTCATAATCATCGTTGTGGCCACTTGGGACAATTTTCGTGAGCAATTTTCGTGACGATTTTTTTGTTATGTGCTATATGAAAGACATGAAAATGTCAATAACTGATACACCACAACTGTCTGTTCACAAATCTCTTGGCAAATCCGAAGGATTTCACACTATGTAGTATACAGGGAAGACAAACAATTGACACACCGATTAATGATCATATAATTCATATTCACCGGTTTCGATTAATACCAAACTTCACGGCTTTATATAATACCAAACTTTTATCAATAAATCAATTCTGATTACTTAATTAGTTTAACTTTTTGATTACCTAGTTGATTAATATGTTCATTGTGTTATTCGAAAAATGTTCCTGCTTGAAAACGGTGGAACTCATATTTATATTTTCTCCGCGATTGCTCTATTTGTTACTGTGCAGCTGCATAGGACAAAATGAATGTACCTATAATTATTATGATTATTATAAAAGTGATATTTGCTAATCCTAGGTAGGTAGATAACAAGTGATAGCATGATAATACGGAGATCAAGAAAAGTGAACGACCGACCCACGATTCATCGTCATGGTTCTATACAGCGATGGTGGAAGATCTCATCACTACGTCACAGCATAATCTTTATAATAACACAATCATTTGAACTCGGAAGCTGACACTCGCATAAAAGCTCTGGTCGCTTCATCGTTAGAATGCGACCTGACCGCCCCAACCGGGTTCGCGTTGAACCTCGTTATCCCAGACCCACACACACATTCACACATGTGCAGTATCAACAATCACCTACGCACACCATCATCACTCACCGAGCCCGATTCGGAACCGGCAGTTTGTCAGATGACTGACGTATGCAAATACAGAAATTATCTCCGTCTCACCAACCGGTGACCCCCTCGGGCTCCTCTTAACGTCCTATCGAAACGCTGAAACGGGGAATCATCTTGGTATAAAACTAATTGGATAACACGTCGTTTCGCTTTATACTTCACTAACTGCCGTAACGTAATAACACGCTTTTGCCAAGATCTGTAATTCGCATCAAAATAGGAATCAATGGTCATTTGCGTAAAAGACATGAATGGACACCTCGTAATATCTACCTTCTTCAGACATGCAATGACCATATACTAGAATTAAAACTTCCATTAGCGAAAAAAGATGATTTTTACTGTTAATCACTCCTTTCTACTTGCTGCATCCAAGTTAATCATCGTAGGTAATGGCAATTTAGATCAAAATATGAGCCTTCGTGAAAGAAACTTTAGACGAACAAATTACAGGAATACCTCAGCCAATTTATCTCGTGATTAATAGGGGGTTTTCTTATTATTACAGTTGGTATAAAAGATATCATTATTATCATTATCATAAATGTCATTAATTATTTCTCTAGTTAATAACGCTTCTACACGGGCAATGGGAGACTAGGCCCTAATCCCCTAGGGCGGAGGAAGATTTGGCACACAAGTCCGAAAGGTCATAATCCCGCAGGTCGTAATCACAAGCACTCTTCCTTCAGACCCAAGAGATAAGTGAGATGGAACACTCAGCACAGGTCTACGGTGGAATTCATAGACAAAGCTAGAGTGTTGTGTTCACTCAGACTCACCAAAATGGAGTGTTACCCTCCACTCACCGGTTCGAATTCATTGTTGAGTGGGGTGGTTTACTCAGCAGTTAGGGGCACGCTCAGATTACACGAGTTCGACAGTGCACTTAGGGGATACTCGACGACTTTTCAAATTAGGTTGGCAGCTCTGAGAGTATGTTGTAGGGGAAGTTCCTTAGTTTGAGGAAAAAGGGAGGGGATAATTCCCTCACACATTCCCCGCTGATCAATAACATCTCACTTGATTGAGAAGTTAATCTTGGTTATAGTAATTGTAGACGCTCACCATAACAGAAAATTACCTTCCAAGGTACTTCCTTCTAGCATCTATTAGTAAAATATTTATGTCGTAGTTTTAAATTTATTTACAAGATATTAATCCAATGATGCGGTGTTATAAATGGTTAGTAAACAATATTATTGTGCCGCTTGTAAGCCTTGTTTTGTTGTCACGGTTGAGGTGGTAATCTTTATTATAGTTGTGCCGCTTAGTGGCAGGCTAATTAGTTTGGCAACATCATAACTATAAGAAAACAAAATAAAATATTCCTGCTCCTCCTGTTCTCACAACCCACAACGAACAATATAATCCT
The DNA here is from genome assembly GCA_030762985.1 of Adelphocoris suturalis. Taxonomy (NCBI): domain Eukaryota; kingdom Metazoa; phylum Arthropoda; class Insecta; order Hemiptera; family Miridae; genus Adelphocoris; species Adelphocoris suturalis. The sequence goes on from CM061044.1 coordinate 108,163,143, forward strand.
CCCTCACTGAAAACCCTCACCAAACTAAACTAGTGATGTCTGATAAGAAAATGGAGTTTCAGGGCTGCCAACTCATGATAACGAAAAAATACCTTACGCCTAAAGGATAATGAGTGATGAACATAGAATACGCTTTTTACCTCCATTTCAAGTTATAGCTTCATAGGCTGAAAAACAGGGAAAAATTAGCTTTGGAGATCTGGAGCCTATTTCATAAAGCAACAAGTGGCAATTTACAAGCCGATTTTATGTACAAGCTGTAAAAAATGAGTGTGCAAGCGTTTCATGAAGGTACCAGTGTAGACTTGTAATGCACTGTGAAAATTAACAAGTTTACAGGAGAATTTGGACAAGTTACAAGTGTTTCCCCGTCATTTTGAACAAGTCACTGTTTTACATTACTGCTTTACTTATATTCTTTTTATAATTCATAGGGCTTTGACAGAAAAGTTAAAACACCCTGTCAACTTACACTCCATGGTTATTAGAAAAAAGTCATTTCATGGTTCATAGGGTTGAGCGTAGAAAAAGCCAACTCAATTATAATAAGTAGTTACGTTTGTTAACACCGTTCTCAAAGATTATATTGTCATTTCTCAAAGGTCTTATGTTCTCAAAGGCCATATTGTTCTTTTTATTCGTATAGCTTTTTTGCATTTAAATAGTTTTTCTCTCTCTCTCTCTCTCACACACACACACACTCTCCCTCTCTCTCTCTCTCTCTCTCTCTCTCTCTCTCTCTCCCTCTCTGGCTGTGGATTTCCCACATGTGCGTTTGGAACTTGTTCAGTCACTGCTGTTTCCCATTTTAAATTATGCCACATTGTCGTACTGTGGCCTTAATGCTGATCAAGTAGCAGCAATAGAAAAATCGCAAAACGCTGAAATCAGATTTATTTTTGGAGCCCCTATCGATGCACATATTACACCATATTACATAAAATTAGGCATACTGAAATTTAGAGACAGTAAAAAACTAGCACTGGCCACAATGGTTTTCAAAAATCTCAAATTTAAAACCCCTACATATCTCTACGAAAAATTTAAAACTATGGACTCTATTCATTCGAAAAACACCCGTAATGCAAACAGAATGCTTCAGATACCAATGCATAAAACTGCTATTTTCAATAAATCGTTTTTAGTCCAAGGTACACAAATATATAATGAAAATTTTGAATTATTTGATTTTGATAAATCGGTGAAGAGTTTTAAAGAAGAATTTAAAACAAATTTACTTAAAAAATATACATCCTAATAGAAATTAATATAATTTAAAATGTTTATCAAATGTTAGAAAATAATATAGATTAATGAACAATTTAAAAAATTATACATGGATATAAAAATAAAATTAATTTAATAAATATATACATAACAATTGAAAAATATAATATTACGTATCTGAATATTGAAAATAATGTAAGAAACAAAATGTAAACAGAATGTATTATACATTTAATAATAATCAATGGAGAAATTATGTATGTTTTTATCTTATTATTTAAGTTGTTTAGTTGAAATTATAAAGTGAAGTGAATATTGTGACTTTTTTTTAAATTAAATACTATGTAATGTAATATATATATATATATTGATTACAGCGAGGAATTGTAAAATACTTGTAGCCAAAAGGCCCTATCCTGTCCCTGGTGGTTAAATAAAATGCTTAATAAATCTCTCTCTCTCTCTCTCTCTCTCTCTCTCTCTCTCTCTCTCTCTCTCTCTCTCTCTCTCTCTCTCTCTCTCTCTCTCTCTCTCTCTCTCTCTCTCTCTCTCTCTCTCTCTCTCTCTCTCTCTCTCTCTCTCTCTCTCTCTCTCTCTCTCTCTCTCTCTCTCTCTCTTCTCTCTCTCTCTCTCTCTCTCGCTCTCTCTCTCTCTCTCTCTCTCTCTCTCTCTCTCTCTCTCTCTCTCTCTCTCTCTCTCTCACTCTCTCTCTCTCTCTCTCTCCCCTCTCTCTCTCTCTCTCTCTCTCTCTCTCTCTCTCTCTCTCTCTCTCTCTCTCTCTCTCTCTCTCTCTCTCTCTCTCTCTCTCTCTCTCTCTCATCGATTTCTTTTGGATGCTCCAACCGACATTCCAAATTTGGTTGGTACAGTGACCTACATCGTCTGCTACCTACTGCTTGGACTTCGTCCCACATTCCTATTGGATTCGCTATCGTCCGAACGATCGTCCCACGTGGAGCGGAGGTCTCCCTCAAAACAAGGAAAAGTGCGGGGGATGGAGTGAATGTTGTTCAGCGTTTAAAAACTCCAAATGAAAGGTGTTGGCAAAAAAACGAATGCCTACGAGAAAGTGAGCAGTATCTTGATCATTCAAATCACTTGGCAGATAAGAAGTATACCACTCAAAATATCAAATATTTTTAGTTACTTTTCTCGATTATGATTCACGAAATTAGATACGCAAAATACTTATATAGTAATTTAGTTTTTAGTTTAGTTTAGTCAAATAGTTATTTAGTTATTTTTAGTTTAGTTTAGTTAAATAGTAATTTAGTTATTTTAGTTTTTTTTTTTTTTTTAGTAAATAAGTTTAACAGACTTGAGTCAGTATAACGAAAACTCGTTATATAATCAACAAAAGGAGTAAGTCTCAAAATCTATGAGTCTCTTAGATTAATATTCTGATAACTTGAATTTGCTTGTTTGCGCACAAGGGGATGTTTAAAATAAATACTCAAACCAAACTAAATACCCTAGACAAAGACTTTTTTTTTTTTTTTTTTTTTTTTTTTTTTTTTTTTTTTTTGAAGTTCCAATCGTCTAGCAAGTTATAGTTCGTTCAAACAATCCCCCGTGTTAGAAGATCTTAAAATAACATTATATTTGCTTGTAAACAGTTTTATTCAATCAAAAACTCATTATATCTCTATTATTTATAAGAATGAAACTCCGTCTGTCTGTTTGTCTGTTTGTCTGTCTGTCGTGTCTATGCACGGCCAAACGGCTGAGTGGGCCGGATCTACGAGTGGGGGGATCTTCTTGGGATTTTCCGATAGGGTGTATAAGCGAATTTAAAATTTTCTAATCCCACCCGAAACATGGGCCGTAGGGCGGGAGGGGGGTCGAAGTAATAATTAATGTGCGCTTTATGGACTTCCCCGCTTCCCCAACCCCTCTAAACGGCCGTCGAAAATTCCGGAAAAATACCGGTTTCGTAGGTTTTGAAACGAGAAAGACGACGGCGCGATCGGATCGCGAAAAAAATATCGGGAAATGCGTCAAAAAAATGCGAAAGTACGGACCGTGTTTTCTCGAAAAGTCCGACAAAAACTATGTTTTTTCCGATTAAAATATACCCCATAAAGGTACGTTTTTCGGAACGGTTTTCGCGGGCGAAATACAGCTTTGGGTCCGCCGAATCTGAATCCGAAATCGGATATCGAAAAAAGTGACGAGAACTCGGTCAAAATGCGAGGGGAAGGGGGCGAAACGTTTAAAATGAGAAATTAATCGACCCGGGCCGCCGTTGCACAATGGTTCGAGCCAGGCTTACGACGCAATAAGGTCTTGAAGGGACTGGATGACTCATTTCAACGGAATAAATACGGGTTTTCCCCTACACATATGCAGCAATATCTTGCGAGCGAAGCGAGCAACATTCCCTAATAAACTTTTCGTGGTTCCACGTAGTTTTATAAGATTTAATTTGTTTGTAAGAATTTCCAACAGAAAAAAAACGTCTGCCAAGTTGGGTGGGCAGTATAACTTCCTCAATCGAGCAAAGCGAGCAGCATCCCCTACAGAAGTTAAACCTACCCTTAGGGATCTACCGTTTGCGAGCGAAGCGAGCATCATTCCCTACATGCCATACCTTGCGAGTGAAGCGAGCAACATTTCCTACATGCCACTATTTGCGAGCGAAGCGAGCAACATTTCCTACATGCCAAAGTTTGCGAGCGAAGCGAGCAACATCCCCAAATAAACTTTTTTGTGGTTCCACGTAGTTTTATAAGATTTATTTTGTTTGTAAGAATTTCCAACAGAAAAAAACGTCTGCCAAGTTGGGTGGGCAGTATAACTTCCTTAAGCGAGCGAAGCGAGCAGCATCCCCTACAGAAGTAAAACCTACCCTTAGAGATCTACCGTTTGCGAGCGAAGCGAGCAACATCCCCTACGTGCTTCAATTGTAATCGACCCCGCCGCCCATTTCACAACGGAAGGGACTCGACTTCTACGCAATACCTTGCGAGCAGGCCAACGCACGCGCGCGTATAAGGATGGAATTTTCCCTTTCGAGTGCCATTTCAACAGAATAAATACGGGTTTGTCCTACACATATACAGCAATGCCTTGCGAGCGAAGCGAGCAATATTCCCTACATGCCCCACTTTGCGAGCGAAGCGAGCAATATTCCCTACATGCCATACTTTGCGAGCGAAGCGAGCAATATTCCCAACATGCCATACTTTGCGAGCGAAGCGAGCAATATTCCCTACATGCCAAACTTTGCGAGCGAAGCGAGCAACATTACCTACATGCCACAATTTTCGAGCGAAGCGACCAACATTCCCTACATGCCACAGTTTGCGAGCGAAGCGAGCAATATAACGGGGGGTCCGGGGGGCTTGCCCCCCGGCTGGACGTGGAGGCGAGCGTAGCGAGCCGGAGCGGCTAGTAAAATATATCATTAGAAAGAGTCGGGCTGGGTTTTCTTCACCACTGAGTTAAATGTAAAATGTTTCAGGTTTCTCGAGGGTTGGTCAATGAAAAGTCTATATTCTAGGCCGACGTTTCGAAATATTTATATTTCATCTTCAGGGCTTGGAAAACTGTATTTGGACGCTTATTTCATATCAATCCTCATCAGAGCTTTAGTAGGTATCTATCTACTTTTTAAACAACATCTTTGGGTATACTGAAAAACAGAAAAACTTTGGGGTGTACTGAGAAAACATTATTTAAGTTATACTGAACAGAGACGAAAGTTGAAGTTGTAAGAGGTGTATAACAGCAATGTGGACGAAAATACTATCTGCTTAGTATCCATCACGGTGAAGTCTATCCTTTGAATGTGCCAGGGTGCATTACCTTTGTCCCTGAGCACACCATTTTGAGAGGTCTGGAATCTGGATAAGCTTCCGATTGTTACTGTAAGCCTCGCATCCCCACTGTAGCGCTCCGTGAGTCCTTACTGGCTTTAGGACTTGGTTGTACAGGTTAGCTTGTTTTGAACAGATAATTTTGATCGTCTACCAATAAATCAGCACATTTTTTCTGAGTTTGAGAGTCAGTACTTTTTTTCTTCTTGTTCTTTTCGTGCGATTTCCATCGCAACTTTGCATCCAACGTCATCCAATATATTTTGCTTTATTGGCGTAAGGGATGACTTTTCCATAGAGGTTGGCGGGCAAGTAGCTGATTTGAAGGTTCGATTCATATAATGATTGAATCAAAGTTGAGTAGCACTAGAGTGGTGGTGCGCTGATTATTGAGCATAGCGTAATTAATTAACTTCTGAAGAACTGAGGACTTGAACATAATATTAAGTAAAAACTCTAAGAGAGAGAGGGAGGGTGGGAAGGGAAGGGAGAGAGAGAGTTTACTGACAAAAATTACATTCAGATAGAAACTTAGAATATTGCTTATTCAAAATCAAAATTATGATATATGATTAATATTAATTTCACATACAATCCAATACTCTATATTATAATTTTAATTTAATGTCAATAATGCTTGTAACATTAGATCGGAGTCCGTGGGATTGGAAGAGAGTATTGCTGTTATTTTATGTCGATGTCCTGTTTCCAACCCTTCTTGTTGCACTTTGAATGTTATTAACTATTTATGAGTGGCCTGAAGTAATGTGTTAAACAGTTCCAGGCTGAGTTCCAACGTGGGAAAAGGAAGGTGAGGTTTTAGTGTGTTTGAATCATACATAACCCGGAGTGCGGTCCCTTTTGGGTATCTTACGAGATCCGATTACCACCTTAGGATCTTAAAGATTTCCTCACCTGCCTACGTAAAAAAAAAAAAAAAAAAAAAAAAAAAAAAACCATTGGGTTGAGGTTCCCGTAGATTATTGTTAAGATGTACCTACTTAATATGGACTTCTCGTTGATAATTAAATTCGGGGTCCAGGATTCACTACATTCCCGTCTAGTTAATAGCGCGTATGGTATGTATGATGTAGTTTAGAAATGAGGATCGGATGTCGATGTTAGTAAACAGAAGATTTTTGAAAAACACTTGTTTGATTGTGAAATGTTTTAGTTCGAGCGTTAAGTTCGTTTGAAGGGAATCGACGAGAAAGGTGGAATCGCGCTTTAAGTATAGTTATCTTTCTGCACGACATCCAGTTTCGTTAGAAAGCTATCCTGTGCTGATCCCCAAACTAGTATGCAATAGTTGATCAGAGTTTGGACCACAGTGAATGGTTAGTATCATATAATCCTGGATGTAATCCTCATTTTTCCTTGGATCGGTGTCACGTGTAGGTACTGCCTCCTGGAACGAGATCAAAGCATGGGACCGATTAATGTAGGCCACCTTGCAATCAAAAGGCCCAGTTAATAGGGAATTCGAATATCTGTGAGGCATTCGACAAAGCCTTGTACCATAAACGAGATTGACCAAATTATTGGTAGATTAAGAGAGCAGGTATGTCATTCACTCAGAGGGAACACGAAATTCCCAATATCACTTAGAGTCACGCCTACTTATCAAAGGAACAACATTCAAATGAACCTTTATTAATTTCATGAAACTGCGTCGCACGTTTTGTGTGACAGGGAGGTAATTACGTCGTTTAAGTGATCTAAATAAGAATCCGTGGCGGTCCCCAAAACATTCGCGTTTTTATAGAATTTTCGTAGAAAATGAATCTATTGCAATGGCTCGGAAAATTTTGAAACCAAAATTTTGGCAAAATTCAAGTTTTAAAAATGTACTAAAAAAAATCACTAAAAATGACTATGTACGGCCAAAAATCGTTAAATTTAAAAATTTTAGTAGAGTTTTCGTCAAAACAAAATGAGCAACGGTTAACTAGGACATTAATAAATGTTCCCAAAAAGTATGTCGAAAAACGAACTAAAATTTCATCAATATTTGCTGAAAATCTGTAAAAACTGCAATAAAACCTAAAAATCCAAAATCTTTTTTGAATCACTGAATTTTATTTAGTACAAGTTTCTTTTGCCACAAAATTGGTTTTTAACAATAACTTTTTACTGAAATTGCTCAAATTTCATTACATTTTAACATATTATAATACGATAGATAATTAAGGAAATTTGCCCATACGCTCATGCTGCATGACTGGAATTTTTTCTAGATAGGTGATAGGTAGGTACATCTCATCATTCGGATTGAGGCCATTCTGATATTTTTCCTATGGATATTTACAGTCATGTTACTAGCTGGTTCAACCGTGCGTTGCACAGGTTCTTGAATATACGCTAGCCCCCCCCCCCCCCCTCACCCATAGATTTTAGGATACCTCTATGGATCTGATTCAAAAAGGTCTTTACTTAAAAGTACTTATTTAAAGTACTTACTTATTAAGTACCTATTAGGACCAACCTACTGAGATCAACCCTCATTCCCTCTCCACAAACACCCCCAATAGTTCAGATTAAAAATATTCTTGATAGGTAACCCAAAAGAACGTTCAGACTAATCCAATTTCATTCGTCCAACATCAGATCACCAGTTCGTTCGTTGATGACCAAATTATTCCGTTTAACCACCCCCTCCGTTTTTTCCTTACAACAAACACCTCCCTATGGTGGAAGCTAGAAAAAATATAAATAGCCTGTGATTGAGGTTGACGTAATCTAGTCATATTCGCCCAATCAGACTCCCAGTTTGTTCAGTGATGTCAAAGATACCCCTTTCCAAACCCCCTTCCCCAAAAACACGCCTATGGGTCGGAATTGAAAATTTCTAAGTATGCTGTGGTTTTTTAGTGTTATCCAAACATATTTTATCAATCAGATCCTCAGTTTATTCAGTGATGTTTAAGATACCCCCATTCCACCTTAAAATACCCGTTATGGTTCAGATTTGAACATTCCAAGTACGAGTAGTTTGTGATTCAAGTTAGAGTATTCCAAACATTTTTAATCAGGTCCTCAGTTTATTCAGTGATATCCAAGATACATCATCCCCCCCCAACCACCACCACGCTCTAAGAAAACACCCCCTTTGAGTCAGATTTGAAAATTGTTAAGTAGCCATGTGATTTGAGTTAGTGTAATTCAAACATATTTTTGCAATCAGGTCCCCAATTTATTCAGTGATGTCCATAGGTAATACCTCATCTCGCCACCCCTTATGGGTTAGATTGGTTGGATAACTTGAGGTAGTCTGCGATTCAAGTAAGTGTATTTCAAACATTTCTTACCAATCAGCTCCAGTTTAGATAACTCCATTACACCCCCACCCCCCTAAAAACCCCCTAATGGTCGTGTTTGAAAATTTCAAGTATTTACCTAGTCTGCGATTCAAGTCGGAGTAACACGAACATATTTCAACAATCACTTCTCCGGTTTATTTACTGATGTCCATGATACCCCATTTCACCCCCTCTCTTCTCCCAAAACACCCCCTATGGGTCAGATTTGGAATATTTTGAGTAGGTTGTGGTTCAAGTTAGAGTAATCGAAACATATCCCCCCCCCCCCCCTTAGATCCCTGGTTGTTTGTTCAGTGACTTCCAAAATACCAATTTTCACCCCTCCCCTATCCACCAAAATACTCTGTATGGGGCAGATTTGAAAAATTTCAAGTGGCCTGTGATTTAAGTTAGAATAATCCAAACATATTCGCCCAATCAGACATTTCCCCCCACTCATATCATTTGTCTAAAGACCCCTGTAACCGCGTAAAAAGTGGACAAACATACGGACAGACAGACAGACAAAAATTGAGAAAATGGTAGTTACCAATTGTCTAAAAATAGCATGCAACGGAGAAGAAATGCAAAATTTCATTATTCTAATCAATGTCAACCAGACAAACTTACGATTTTATTAATATAGATTTACCAATTGCTGAAAGGTAAAACCAACTGGAACCTCTTGAAACGTAAACCAACCAATGGGGGTGAGAGGAGATGAAATATTCAATATACATTGTCGATTTCGAAGGTTTGTTATTGAAAATAGCGAGTTCCTGGTTACCTCGGTGTTCTAATTCAGTGCAAGTGAATTTAGGAAAAACCAAGATTTCGCTAACACGCTGGCTGTTACTACGGTGCTCGCTCGATGTTTCTGGAAGGGCTAGTAGGTAGTCGCTCTCTCTTTTTACAAAAAGTTATCATCACACAAACCCATCCAGGGATAATAAGTACAGGTGTTTCTTGAAAAACTAATGGACTCACAGGATAGGAAGTGAAAAGTACTGAATTTATCTTTTTGCCTTCATAACAGATCGACGGTGGCTGACAGCTGATGAATGATGCGACGAGGCATTTTGTTTTACCAGGTGGCTGGAAGTCACTCAATGTGGGTTCATATCCATCCGGAATTGCGGAAATGCGACAATCCGGCAATGCGTTCGGCCTTTTGATTGGCTAGCGGCAGTTGGAAGAGTGGGGTGAATCTTGCCGGACAAGCACTCTCGAGACGGACTGTCCACATCTGAAAAATTAGATATTTTACCGGACTGCCGCAATTAAGTCATCCGTCGGAGCTGTTGTTGTGTTATCTTGTTTTATGGCTAAGGTAGAGTGCGAGTCCGTATTTTTGCAATCTTCGAATTTGGATTTCATTGATAGAAAATGTATTTCTGTAGCGCTTGTGTATGAGAATAACAATAATTAATTAATAAAACACTCAAATTGAACACGGGCTTATGCAGATGAGGCCGAGTTGGGTTAAAAACATCTAGGTGTAGGTACCGATTTTGCGATCTCACCAACAACCTATGGTTTGCTGATCATATTCCATTTGTGTTTTGAGACATTTTTTGATTATAGATTAGCGATTTTCTGCTTGTCAAATAAGTAGGTATTTAAGAAGAGGTAAGTATCACTTTTGCAAAACGAAGAGGAAATACGAGAAATACGCCTACTTGTCCTTACAAAATGGACAGATTACCTACGTTAAGTATGTAAGCACTTCTTATGGTGCATCAATGCATTTAAATGATTTGAATTTGGGTAGAAATACCTATAATGTTATTTTGGGATAAGTAGTTGATGAAAGGACCGAATAATTACCCAACAGTCTCATTTCAAAACGACGTCGCCTTTGCAGTTAATGTAGGTAGGTACATACATAAAAATCTCTTGTGTATGCCCTCATGATTTATGAGTTTATTATTCAACGTCGTTTATGGAGCTTTGATGTCCGTGAAATGACCGGTAGGAGAAAATTCGGGAGGAAACAGGTCTGTTTGGGGAATGCAATGGTAATAGAAGACACAAACAATGATAACGCAATGATAACACAACCGGATGGTTGTGAACGCCCAGCCGTAATCCCACACTCCCCTCCACTACTTCCGACCGCAGACGCATTCCGCATTTCCACAATTCCGGATGGATGTGAACCCCCCCTCATTCTTCACTAACTGTAGCGATTTGAAGCCGAAAATACAAAAATTCTAAAGATAGTTGGGTGGTTGAATCTGCCCCACTCTCTCCTAATCAAGTTTTGATAGACGAATTTTTCAGCGTCAAGGAGAGAGGATTCTTCAATCCTTGGCTAAAACAGATGAAACCACTCTGTGAATTATCGAGCGGATATTTTATACCTTCTGAAGAGACAGAGAAGTTTAATGCCCTGATAAATGCGAGTAGGAAGCTCTGGCAGGTGGGGTAGAGGAGGAGATCATAGAAACAAAAAGTAGATACCGTCACGTCAGATCGTCCCTTTAGTAAAAGGCCACCGGCTAACCGGTTCGTCCTGAAGAAGAAACGCATCTGATGCTCGTACTTCATACCAACTCTGTGCAGTTCACCGTTTAGGAAATCGCTGTCAGACTTCAGAAGCTGATATCATTGGGGCAGAGCCACAAGGAGCCAAAGTACGCTTAGCTATGTCTCGGAAGTTTTATGGTTTTGTCTATTCCAACATGATCACAGTTCCCCTGGCAACAATACTACCAGGTGTGGCAGAATACTACCTTACCTACTAAGAAAAGATGCCGTATCTGGCCTGCTCGTATCTGGACTTTTGGGAAAATGGGTGTCTAGGTTTTGAGTCGAAATTTCCTGATATTAGTTATAATTTACGTTGCCTCGAGCTCCAAAAGCACTCATTCCGAAGGAAATTTCTCGTTGAATCGCATGGTGTGGCTGGAAAAACATTATTTTGGTCAGAAAATTGCAAAAAAAGGTGTAGAACATATGTACTAGGCGATTTCCTCGTATCTGGTGCACATACGAGTTTTCGTTTTGCAATAAGACTGATACGTTTTTTCCAATAAAAAATTAGTACCGCTCTACGTGGCGAAAAAAAAATTATTTTCTCGTATATGCAGGATACTAGGAGAAATAATCGTGGTTGCCAACCTCCGAAAACCGTATCTGATCTGACCATAGAAAATACATTCGTATGATCAAAATACTGGGAAGAAAAATCGTATCTGCCACTGATTCCGAAATCGTATCAGACGCCACGAACGAGACGTTCCAAACCCGACGCGAGCACCTCCCACCCTACTGCCTTTTCCCCTACGTTTGTTGCCCGCTGACCCGTCTTATCAATTATCTTATTATTCAGGTTCTATTTAGTACTTTGACATGCGTGTTTAATTTATATGTACTTTTAATTATTTGTATATATGTAGTTTAAATTTATTTTATTATATGTTCCTCCGCATGTGTTCCTCCATTCCAACATGCTATTTTGTTACTGTTGCACGTACCAAACGAAGAGGAGATTCAATCTTCGCCGGCACATAGAATCTTGGCATAGTTCGGACAAAGTTAACTCGCCAAACAATGAATTTGTTATGTTCAGGAAAATTTCTTGAGTTTTATTACTCGTTTACTGTGATTTTACTTCACTCTTTTCTAAGTCACTCTCTCTTCTAAGTCAGTCTCTAAGTCACATGGAAAATGTGTGGGGGTAATTTATTATTCCTCCTACATAATAAAATAAAAGCTTTATTGTTCTATTAATTAGTCATTTTGCATCAATTTTATTTTCCCTACTCCATTTGAAATATGTGCTCAGATACAATGAATCAAAAGGTTGAAGATAGCAATAAATTTTATAGTTAGAAATGTTAACGTATAAATTTGCTCTAATTTCAAAATTTATGAACTCGAAAAATGGCAAAAAATTCGTTAAACAAATTTTCTTTTATAATTTAATGGGGAACTTTAATGTGTTGGAATTTCACACTTTTGACCCCAGATTCGGATTCAGCACACTCGAAAACCATCTACTACTAATTTGCAGGCTCAAAATACTGTTTAGTCTGGCCAATAAACGGGTGATAAGATCACGCAAGTACCTAGTAATGCAAGAAAGCTGAAGGTGAGGGCCGTGACGTCATCGTGCAAATGAATTACAAGAGCCGTATTACTGGTCTGATACCCACCGTACAGCTACTTTTTGGAAAGCTCTCGTTAAGATCTGTTAATTAAGCAAATAAAAATAACCATTCAAATTCCGCATTGTTTTATTATTCATTTTCATTTTATTTTAAGATTAAAATATTTATTAAAACGAGTTTGTCACCCTGGAAATTTGAACATTACCAGGCAGATTAGCTTCATGAAAGTATTTAAATTTGAACTTATAAGTTACATGCTGAAAAAGTCATGAGTTAAGGTATACCTTCATAAATGAATATGAATTATAATTAACTCGGAAGTTTATGCTGCTTGACTGACACTTTTAAAATCATGATCCTGATGAGTCTTACGTCAACCTGAAAGATATGAAAAATAGCTTTAAAATACTGGCGTTCAAGTTCGATTCACTATTTGTTTGTACATTTGAATTTGACAATAACTCCCTGCAATTACGGATATTTACGATGGTTGGCAACGCTGAGCGGTTGCTGTGGGGGGGGGGGGGGGACATGATAGAGTGGGAGGTGCTCGCGTTCGATTCAGTATTAGTTTGTTTGTACATTTGACAATAATTCCCTGCAGTTACGGATATTTACGAAGGTTGGCAACGCTAAACGGTTGCTTTGTAGGGAGGAATATTTTCTAGTGGGAGGTGCTCGCGTCGGGTTTGGAACGTCTCGTGACGCCACGAGTCCTAAAATACTAAGAAATAAATTCTTATCTGGACTTCCAAGAGTGTCGCAATTCCACACAATATATACCTGAATACTAACAAAATAATTGTATCTGACGCCCAGATGCGGGGTTTTGCTCTAGAAAATGGCAGTTACGGAATTTTCAAATGTAAATCGAACAAAAACGTAGTCAATGCGATAATCGTAGGCCCTTTTTGAGGCATTTCCCATTGAGATCCGACTTCGAGACTATGCAAAATCGAAAGAAATCACCCCCCAAAACGGTTGGGTACCAATTAACTCAATATGGCCAAAAATGCAGATACGGGATCTATTCTTAGTACGGCAGAATATTAATCAATCAAAACAGTCAGAAGGTTTAGTCAAATTTGTGCTTTAGAAAACTTATTACCTAGTTGCAATTCGATCTTGCAGTTCCAACACATTGGTCAGTAATGCATTGATAAGAGGGACGTTCTTATGAATGGATTGCATACATTTTTGGTGAAAATTGAAAAAGAGAGAAAAAAAACGAAAATATCAATTTCGAATTACCCCTCCCTCCATTAACCCCCTCCATCTTCCTTTTAATGCCGTTTCATGAAAATTCATTAGGTTATGGGTTTGGTATGCTAAACTGCTAAATTTCGCGGTGTAGAAGATAGTGATAAAAATATTTCTGTGAATATGGATACCTATCGTTTTCGATTTGAACTCCTAGAAGGAAAATCTAACTGGTCTACCTGGAAGTATAAAACCTGTGCGGTGCTAATAGGGATTGATTACTAAATGCCGTATCACACTACCATTTTTCCGCATTTTTAATGCCTAAACGTGAAGAAATCAAAGTGCTTTTTTCCAAGGTCAGCTGTGAATGTTGAGGAGGAATAAGTGCAAAAACAGCGCATTCTGGCGGAATGCATTTTTATTAAATCTGTCAGGTTAGGGCTCCTAGGGGTTTTTCATTGAATTGTTACCTCCCCAAGGGTTATGTTTAGCATTTTTCTTGCGTGGAGGTAAAAATTAGAACATGTTCTAATTTTCCCAAGTGAGTTTAAAAATGCTCCGCCAGGATGCGCAATGGTCGAAAAAGCTGACCTTGGAAAAAATCACTTCTTCTTCTTCACGTTTAGGCATTAAAATTGCCGAAAAAATGCGGAAAAAATGCTAGTGTGATACGGCGTTAATGGATTGGACTTAGTAGATGGCAGACTAAAAAAGGCAGTATTTTCTGGTGCTGGTGATGCTGAGCAGAGAACGAGATACAATGTTGACCTAGAAAAGTACACGAAAGTCAAAAGTGAAGTGTTGATAGCGTTAACCACCAACATTACTGAGGAAACTCTACAAAAAGTCATGAGGTTTACAACTGCACACAAAGTTTGGCTGGAACTACATAGGTTATATGATTGATCCTATTGAAATAGATTTGAAACAAATAGGCTTGGCTCCAATCGTTGAATTCGCTTTACCCTCTGAAACTAGGTAATATTAGCTAGGCTTCGCATATTATAGGAGGGACGCCCTATTGAAATTGATGACCGACGCCTTTTTTTGGGTTGTATAGTTGTATTCGTGTAATTGCCGACAGATGAATACTGTTACACGAATACGAATATAATAGCAGTTGACTCAGAATCAACGAATAATTATCGCAGTTACAATCGTACTCGTATTCGACGATAAGACTATGTCCAACACTGAACTGGATTTTTTTTTTTTTTTTTTTTTTTTTTTTTTTTTTGAAAAAAAACGCATTTATTTAGATAGGTATTGCAATACAAAAAAAAGTTACACAAATCAGGAAATGCTACTCCCCACTATAAGTCGTAGACTTGTGCTGTGGGGAGGAGTAATACATAATCAGCACACTCATTCAATACATTATTCAATAATCGTAAGTAAATATAGGTAAATTAGAATCAATAGGTTACATCGGGTAAATCAGAATTCATAGGAATTATTTAGTTACCATCTTAAAGTTTTAATATTATCTAATGGGTCTCAGATTGCCTCATTATTATATGTTTTTTTCAGTTCTTTTTTGAACTTTTCAATTTTAGAAATAGAGCGGAGCTCATGGGGTAGGGCATTGAACAGTTTTGCTCCCCGGTAATCATACGCCCGTCTTATCTGACCGACCGATACTTCCGAATCAAACAAGACGACGCTTTCTCGAAACCTTTGAAGATTCATGCTGGAGTGCCACAAGGCAGTGTACTAGGCCCACTACTGTACCTGCTTTACACTCGAGATCTACCAGAAACTGAGGAAAATATAACTGCGACGTTTGCAGATGACACCGCAATTTTGGCGACAGGAGAAATCAACATCGAATCAGTTACAAAATTAAACCACTCCATCCTCCGCATCCATGAATGGACAAAAAGATGGAGAATTAGATTGAATGAAGCGAAGTCTGTACATGTTGATTTCACAAATAAAATGATCAACTACGTGCCAGCCTTCCTTGACAACAAGGCGATTCCTTATGCCAATGAAGCTAAATATCTTGGGATGACACTCGATGCCAAACTGAGGTGGAAATCACATGTTAAAAAGAAAAAGTCTGAACTAGTTATTAAATTCAGGAAAATGTACTGGCTTATGGGAAGACACTCAAAACTGTCTATCCACAATAAGCTCATATTGTACAACCAAGTCCTCAAACCTGTCTGGACATATGGTGCGCAACTGTGGGGGTGCACTGCACAAAGTAACCGCAACATTATTCAGCGCTTTCAGAATAATGTTTTGCGTACCTGCGTTGATGCATACAGATACTTCAGAAACGACAGATTACACTATGAGTTGAAAGTTGAATCTGTCAATGAGGTTATCCGCAAACAAGCCGTCAATCATCTTTTGAGGCTTAGAGATCATGTTAACGAGGATGTTGTTCAGCTCCTTGACACCGAAGATCTACATAGAAGACTTAAAAGAACTAAACCGCATGAACTAAGTGAAATAAAATGAACGTCAAGACTAGTGAATCAATAATCAGAACAAAAAGTCTAAAGTGAAGTATATTAGATCTTAAGAAAATGTATATATAAAGTAACCACATGAATATTGCTTATAAGTTGTTATTACTTGGCGCAATAAAACTTGTCAAAAAAAAAAAAAAAAAAAAAAAATACGCCCGTTGGCCATGGTGGGTCCTACGAAAAGTCATTTTAGAAAGAAAGTGTCCACAAGTTCTTGTTTTTCCCTCATCTAAAAATGGTTGCTATGTAAATCCTTATATATTTTAATTATAGTTATCTTGTCAATTAGCTCTCCCAATTTGAGTACTACGAACTCTTTAAAGAGAGCTTCTGTCGAATATCTTGTCCTTTTGACATTTCATGTCTTTGCTATGGCACACAACCAAATTTTCGTTATGTCACGTTACGTTACGTAACGAAATATGCTCAATGATTTTCTGATGATTTCCGCTTACAACCGAGTCGTTGCTAGGGAAATGGTACTTCGTCGTTTTTCATCCCACAAAATTCGTTGACCATTCGTTCGAAAGCTCTCGATTTATCCAACCATATTATGTTAACTACTGCGAAGTGCGTGGCCAACAAGCTGAGTTATGAGCATGGTTATATATGAATAATTGTTTACACACAGGTGATCATTCTCAATTATTGATATTGTGAACATGATTACAACCGCTTGTTAATTTCTGATGATTTCATTGAGCTGGTGTTTCGATGATTTGATTCATAGCAGGTGATCCAAATATTGCGAGAACGGTTTGATTTGTGAAGCGGTGGTTAAATCATTTTAATAGGTAATTTCTATGCTTTACACTCTAGGAAGCTGTAATTTCTTATGTAGCCTCTTTAGGACATTGACTTGACGATGCCCAGGGTCCGGATCAGATGAGTGGCTTTTGAAGCTAATTTCTATGTTTTACACTCTAGGAAGCTGTAATTTCGTATGTAGTCTCTTTAGTACATTTACGTGACGATGCCCAGGGTCCGGATCAGCTGAGTGGCTCTTAGAGCTTGCATACGAGTCTGCAGGGGGGTAGGTGATGTAGCCTGGCTCGAATTCAATGAAGTACCCACGGGTGTCGGAACAATGAGTCAACACGATCGCGAATTCAATCAAGTACCCACGGGTGGGCGGTTTCTCTTATGGCCCATTTAATTGATTTGTACGCCCTGCCGTGCGATGCACGGGTGAGATCTGCCTAGTAATAAATACAATAAGAAACCACACACGAAAATGTCCCAATGTGTTGCAGACTCGTATGCAAGCATTTCAAGCTGCTTTGTCTTTCTTATGATTTTCACGTACAACCAAGCCGTTGCTGGGGAAATAAAACTTCTTTAGTGCTTATGGGACCAAAATCGTTCTCCATTTGTTGGAAAGCTCTCGATTTATCACGCATTTCTTTCGTACTTTTTTTTTTTTTTTTTTTTTTTTTTTTTTGAAGCTCGAAAGCTTTTGATGGGTACAGGTACTTAAGAAGATGGTACACCATTCTCTAATTTCTGAATCCATTTGGACTAGACTATGGACACTAAACTACGATTAGACCAACATATGACTAGACCAGCTCTACATGAATGGGCACCACTCTACGACTACATTAGCTCAAAAACATACCTAGGCTTTGCCATCAAGATATGGGAATTCACAAGTATCACTGGTTTTACCAGGAGCCGAAATATTAGCTGTTCGGTTACGCGGCAACATCCATTAAATGGGTTTTGAACAATTTTTTTAAAATATATTTTAGTTTGCAAGTACCCCTAATTTGAATAATAAGAATCTGAAATGTAGTTTTTACATTCTATATCGCCCAAACCAACCGAATGGCTTTTACAGAACGCAAATTGCACTCTCCGTTCACAAGACATTTTTAAGTAAGACTTTGATAGAGCTTCTGGGTCAGGAATAACGAATCAAGAAGGGACGCGCTACATCCTCCCCAACCAGATGCACCATAGATCATGAGCGACTGAATGAGCGCATAGTATACCATTCTACGTCTATCAATATCTAAAAAGTTCCTCAGCTCCCTACACACATGGATCATCTTTCTCATCGAGGATGTCACTTTTTTCAGGTGTTTGTCCCATCTTAGGTTCTGATCAACTTCCACGCCTAGGTATCGAACAGAAGCAACTTGTATTACTTCACAGCAGCACTGAAGGTTATCTGTACATTCCGGTACATGGCATTTTAGGTTCTTTATCTGCGGGATATCACTTTCTCTAAACGCGAAAGTTAAGAAATTAGTTTTAGAAAAATTTATCAAAACAAGTTGATCAATTTGATCAAATTGTACAATTGATCAACTCCGGATTAGTTCGTCGTCCTCCATTACGGAACGGACCCTAAATGGAACAAGTTTTGTTTTCTCATCCGCTGAATAAATGAAAATCCAAGTACGAAGTGAGCAAAATAAATCGGGTTCATTACGATTAAATCCCACGTATCACCCGAGTGGGCCAACTTGTGTGGTCGCCGACGGGAAGAAAGCAAAAGAATTTGACGGAACTGGGCCGCCGCGCACTCTGCGAATCCACACGGGAATCCGGAGCGCCGCCGAACCCAACTGGGGCGGAGGTCGTGGCCGCCCGTTGATGTCACTCCGGCGGCGGCGCGGGCGCTTGGGGAAAACGGCGCCGTCCCCATGGCAACCACCGGGGACGCGGTGGATCCCCCGGGTGATTCCCCTCCAGCTGCCCCCCTCGTCCCCGGCCCTTCCCCTACTCCGCGCCTTCATTTCGCGTATATACGACCCGCGGAGCCCCCGCCCGTAGGCCACTGCGCGAACTCACCCCGCCGAATCTCAATCTTCTCTTCCTTCCCGTAAGTACCTAAACACCCCCCCAAAAATATCAAATTTTCTTATTTCAAAAATATCAAAACCCACCAAAAATCAAATTTTGGTGTCGATCACACAACCCTGCACCAACGACGAATTATGGTTACATCGAAAACCTCACCCAAAAAAAGTGAAAAGTGATTGAATTTTGTGTGAAATCCCTTCCGGGGCAGTGCGACAGTCAACATCGTCTGAAGACATTTATCTCGTCGGGCTACGTTGATTCAACAGACATTTTGGAGTCAACTACCAAACGTGAGTTTACCAATTTTTTTGATTTTCAATGTCAAAACGTTTTGAGTTTACGATTTCGCTTTTTAGGAGCACTATAGTGAGCAATAGACAAAAGATATATAAATTGACAAAAGATATATAAATTGACAAAAGATATATAAAATACAATAGTTCAATAAATAGTAAAACTGTGGAAAGAACCAACGAAAATGAAAATCGATAACTAAATATGAACTTTTCGAATAATTGGTATGAACTTTGCGCCTCCACGAATAGAAAATTTGGGTAGGTATAGAGAAAATATTGGAAAACAAAGACAATTCCTAATTTCTACGTAATTATTTCAATCAACACTAACATGATTTTCATCACTAGAATTTCTCAATTTAAAGTTTTTACAAAATCGGTTGCGAAAGTGCATTAACAATGATTTGCATTGCTATATGACCATATATAGTCTCAAAATTTGATGACCCTAACTTAAAACGACATAAATTTTCGATGTCAGATAGAATTTATCTTCAGTCAATTTCTGGATAAAACATTTGTTTTTGCGTAGAGGTGGTGTTCATCAACAGTACTCATGGAAATAATATATATCGCAGTAATATTATAACGCTAATTTGCACAAAATTTGAAAATTTTATACATTTTGGGTTCAGTCAAGAAGTTTTCAATGGTTGCATACCTTCCTTATAAGAGAAATCATCAGAATTTCATGCAGACAACTTGTATACAAAAGCTTTAAAAACTACATTTTTATGGAGTTATAATCCCACCTTCTTTTGGTTAATAAAACAGCAGTAATAAAAATGTGTAAGTATTAAAAACTCCGGTTAAATGGATGATCGTAAAGTTACCAGTTCGTTCACACATATAAGGAACATAAAAATCAAATTGAGTAGATAAATTGAGGCAATTTATTATTTAAATTTGGAACGTTATGCTTTTTTAAAATGATTTTATTGAAATAGCTGTCTGGTTGACGACTAATTGGTGATAAATTGAAGGACGTTAAAATATGGTGGAAATCAACAGATAGAGTAAACAATCCAATTTGTTTTGACATGAAAATCCAAAAAATTGGTAACTTGCGCGTTGAAATTGTTTTAATCATAAATGAAACCATGAAAAAATTAGATCAAATTACGAACTTAGAGATTCTTATGGATGATTCTGAATTTAGGATGAAACTGAATAATTTCAATCGCATTTTAATGTTTTACTGTGAGAGTAAAAAGTAAAGTATTCAGACTGTATAATGTGAATATTTTACACTCTTCCATGGTTCTTCTAAGTTTTTTTCAATTAACTTGCCGTTGGTGCAGGTCGGTGTGTATTAGGGTGCCCGCTATTTTAAGAAAGGTAGAATTTTGATGAATTCCACCCGACATTTGGTTTACAATTTCAAAAAAAGACCCCTGAGTTTTTTCAGATTTTTTGCATACCTAACAAAAACCTACGCCAGTAGCTCGATTTTGGTTTTTGAAATACGCTTTTTTTTTTGCCAATATCAGACTTTTGAATGTAACTTTTACAAACTTCTTTTTAAAGTTGTAATACTTCATATACTTACGTTTTTGGGGTTTCTAAACTCGAATGTGCAGTCAAAACAAGTTGACAGCAACAACTTTTGATAGTTTGGAATCTCAAAATCGTCAAAATCATGTCTAAAAATGACAATTTTTCAAAATTTATTGTAAAATTATAAAAATTCGTATTTTTACGTATTTCTGTTAGAATTTTGATTTTTTGACAGCAAATTCGAGTTCAGCTACTCTAAAAACATAAGAATACAAATATTCATAATTTTACAATGAATTTCAGAAAATTGCCATTTTTTGACATGATTTTGACGATTTTGAGGTTCCAAACTGTCAAAAGTTGTTGCTGTCGAATTGTTTTGACTGCATAATCGAGTTCAGCGACCCTAAATCGTAAATATACGAAATTTCACAATTTTACGGAAAAGTTTGTAAAAGTTATATTCAAAAGTCTGATATTGGCATTTGGTATTTCAAAAACCAAAATCGAGGTCCCGGCGTAGGTTTTTGTTATGCAAAAAATCTGAAAAAATTCAGGGGTCATTTTTTTGACATTTTCAACCAAATTTTTGGTGAAGGTCATCGAAATGCCACCTTTCTCAAAATAGCGGGCACCCTAATACATATTTTACACTCTTCCATTGTTGTTACTAAGTTTTTTTCAATTACCTTGCCGTTGGTGCAGGTCGGTGTGTATTTTACGTAACCTATTATTACCTACTACTCGCTAATAATTGCAAACCTGACTCAAATACAATGAGCGAAGTCGATCGTCTATAAATTACATCATGGTCGACCCAATACCATTAATATAATGACGAAAGTATTTCAATAGAGACTAATGACGTCATGATCGGTTTCGGATGCATTTACGACATTATTTTGACGAACAGATCTAACTTGGAATGTCTAACAAACGAAATGTGTTCTATAATATTCAAAATACAAACGATTTTGAACTACTGCTTTTTAACAGTGTAATTTTGATTCAAAAGCACAGTGTCGCAAGGTTAGGGCGATTTTTTTAAAGCTTTGGTTAAACAATATAATGAAGTATTATTTTCAGAGTTAAGATTTTTGTTTTTCTTGAAATTAACCTCAAGTTAGCCCTTAACTGCACTGTTAAATAAAAAGTTCCAGCCAAGCAGCATGACCATATGAGCAAATTTTCGCAAATTTTTGTATATTGTAACTTGATTTTTTTTTTTTTTTTTTTTTTTTTTTTTTTTAATTTGAGCACTTTGAATGCAAATAAATTGTTAACTACCAATATTATGGCAAAAAGCTCGTTCCAAATAGTATTCTGCAATTCAAGAAATATTTGGGATTTAAAGCTATTACTTGGCAGTTTATAAATTTTTCAGGAAATACTAATGAAATTTCAGTAAATTTGTCAACATAATATCTAAATAATTTTTTTTACGTTCTATTTTAATGTAGATAAACTTTTATCACTAAAATTGTGCTAATGAACATAAACTTAATAATGTTTAGCCCTTTCTAGCCATTTTCAGTGATTTTTTAAGCATATTTTTGAAATTTGAGCAATTTATGGTGCAAAAAATTTCTGGCCAATGAACTCATTCTCTAGTTTTGAAAGCCCTATTTTTTGGTGCAAGAACGAAATTTGTATCTCAATGTTGTAAAAGGAGAGTTACTGTCTGGAATGACACACACACACATATATATATATATACATATATATATATATATATATATATATATATATATATATATATATATATGTATGAAAAAGCGTTACACTCTAGGATTCGTTTCAGAATGCCTCAAAACGGATTTCAATGAAGAAATTTTTCAAAATTTTTAATTTTTTTTTTTCAAATTTTTTGGACCCATTGCAACAGCTTAATTTTCTACGAAAATTCGCTAAAACGAAGTTGATGTCGATTGCGCACATTTGCGCAATTGAGTAATGCGCAATTTTTTAATTTTTAAAATCTACGAAAAAAATTGCGAAGAATAGCGTTTGTCCGAATTAGAAGGTTTGGGGGGGGGGGGGGGGGGGGGAGCCTATCTCGTGGACCACCCTCTATATGTTCAAATCTCTAGGAGGAAATTTTTGCTGCGAATCTGTTGAAGAATTTTCCCAGGAGTAAGTAAAACCTTAAGTGTGTCCGCCCTGTATATCCGTGTTATACCTATCGGCCAGCGTTCTCACTTTATCTTTTGAGGGCAAATGAATCGTCATCTCCCGCATTAGCAAAACATATTAGTAAAAACATTTCGCGACGTATCGGGCAACAACTAATAGTTTTACAACGATGGTCCCATTTTTCGACACCACAAGCTCTTGTTTCTCCTATAAGATACAGGTGTTCTTTGACCTCATTCCAAAAAGTAATTAAACGGAGACTCGATAGCGTTGGGGTTTTATCGGTTTCATTTCAGCAACCACAGTTCTTCAATGGAAAACCCCAAGGCCGGCGATGAGACGAGGTAGTTTTTATGCCAAAAATCACTTCAATTAAGATTTTTTCTGATTGTCTTAATGAAATTTTCGTACAAAAACTTGAATATTGTCCCAACTCTTGTTGTTATATGAATTTTATGCAAACGATGAGAATTATGTTCAGAAGTGATAAATTAGTGTTTAGAACTCAAACCATTTATATGATTGAATGAATAGGTTTTACTGTAATAACACTTAGTTTTTACAAGATAGAACAGAAGAAAACAATTTATATTCGGCTAGTTTTTCTGAGACGAATGATTTATACTTTTTGATAATTATTGATTTCACAGCTAGGGATTTTTTTAGACAAAATTTAGGTCAAAAATCACTTACGAGCACCTATCTTGGTATCACTTTTAACAAACTCAAGGGCTTAAAATAAAATTAAAAGTATCATTATTGCAAAAACTTTTGAAATAAAAGGGTATTTTTTATCATTTGATTTTGAAAATGTTCGCTTCATCGAATCGAATGAGGCTGTACGAGAGTGCTATACGGTTAGATTAGATCAATATTTAAAACGGATTCGACACAAGCGTGGTGTAGTTCATGGTGTTACACCCAATTGAACAAGACAAATGTTTATAAATTCAGTGTAACCTCCTTTAGTCTATTACTATTACAATGACACATAAAATTTTAAAAATACAATCTTTCAAAATTGTCTATGTGGAAATCTCTTTTGAGACATTCTGAAGCGAATCTTAGAGTTGAAAATTTGATATATATAGATATATCTCAGAATCGAGACCGAGAATCCGTCATTTCGTCAATTTATCAGACATTCCAAAAGAAAGGATAAGTTCATTGGCCAATACATTTGAATAAATTGGTCAAATTTCAACTCAAATTTGCACATAAAAGGTATCGCTATAAAAGATAATAATAAGTGCCTTCTCTTTCCGCGCAATCCCTGAAAATGACAACAAAAAGACTTGAACTTGGTGTAATTTCGGGCTAGACAAGGATTTACCAAGACCAAAATATTCATCAGCGAGCTCTGAAATGCAAAAACCAAGTGGAAATTTTGATTTTGGGAGAAAAATATTTTTTTGACTTCTCTCACGAACACAAAGCTTCCCTGCTTACGTTCGGTTGTGAGAAAACAGAAAAATTGGGTTTCTCGTCTCGCCTCAAACGTAACACGAAATTTCCTCGTGGATATACATGAAAACATCTAAGTTCATGAACTGATTCATTCGAATGTCAGTTGAAACGAACAAACATTTCATAACTACGTACGTAGTCGACTTTTAAAGCTGATCTTTATATTAGTTAACCATGAAGGGTGTTTGGTATGTCAGTGGAGCAAATTCCTATCCAATGAATTAGTTCGTAGTCATTTTTGGTTATAAAACTTGATTTTAACGCGCAGCAGCGTACATATCCGTCCATCGTGACTAAGCCTATCTCAACGGACAATCATGATGCGAAGAATGCTGGATTGCTGCCGACACAAAGGCCCAATGAAACACTTCAGAGTGACGAAACTCTGGAATAAGGAAACAGAGAGGAGGAGCGAGGGGCAGCTGAGGGCTCGAGTGGCCACCAGAACGTACATCACGTTCGCGGGATGAAGAGATGAACGCAGCGTCGACTGTCAAGTCATTTCCTATAAGAAGCGTCTGATTGTGGAAGGGCATCCTGGCATCTCCTGTGGAACAAAGTTTGATGAGTTGCCACTACCAGAAGCCATAAAATTACACCAAATTGACGGTAATATAATATGTGACAAGGGTCGAAACATTTGTCGTACTATTTTGCACCATGATTCTCTATAATATTACTCTAATATGAATGAGCAAGGAGAATCTTGGAAAAATATAATCCAAAAATATGAAAAAAATGACCCAGAGGGAATGATTTTTGAGGTTGATTTGCATTATCCAAAATCGCTTCACAATCACGCTCAAGTTCGTGCTCTTCAACTCCCTGCGTTTGCCCTCGCATTCAAAGAGTGGATTGTCAACGTTATTTGGGTGTTTTTGTTGATAAGCGTTTGAAATGGAAAAACCATATCCTACATGTGAGCAATTCAATCAGAAGATCTTCTTTCATTTTTTCTTTTCTTAATAAATTTCTTCCCTTATCTGCCCTAAAAATGACTTTTCATGCATATATTTATTCTATTCTAACTTATTGTATTCCTGTGTGGGGTGAGGCGTATCAAACTACTTTTAAGTCAGTTGAGGTGGCAATAAAATCGGTATTGAGACTTATATTTAGAACTGGATATCGGAGCCATAGTAAACCGTTGTTTATAAAAATTGGAATACTCCCCCCTAGACTCACTTACGTTTTTATTTTACTTCAATACTTTTTCAAATGTCAACTTCCGAAAATGCCCCGATTACATGGGATGACTCGGCGTAACACATCTATGATGGTACCGATCCCTTACCCCAAGAATGATTTTTATTTAAGGCCTTTTCTGTTTTTTAGGTCCCCGAATTTTTAAAGAATTACCTCTTAACATTAAACTTATTAACAAATTTAGTCAATTTAAAACAAGTGTTTATGAGTTTCTTTTGCAGCAGTACTTGACTGATTCCTATGTTAATTTTCCATTACTAAACTTTTTTCATTGATATGCATTCCTCCTGTTTAACTTAGTAAATTTTTTTGTTAGTTTTTTCGCTATTTCCTCTACGAAATTTTGATTTTGGAGGACAAAAATTGTTTCGACTTCAATCACGAACACAAAGCTTCCCTACCTTCGGTAGATAGTGGAGAAGCTACGTACAAAAAATCGACGTCATTACAATGTTACGGTTGCGCATGCGCACCCTACACGTTAACTTACCCGACGGCAATGACATTTATGATAGACCATCTCCTGAAGTCCCCCGTCTGACATTCTACCAGAAGTATTGTATATTTTTATTATATTTTTGGTTGAATAATATTATGTAATGTATTTTCAGTACTCAATAAAAGCGAATATTAAAATTAAAAAAATCTAGGAGCGAACTCACACAATTCCTGAAAATGTCATCCGAATCTGTCCATTAATCTCGGAGTTTCACGTGTGTCTACCAACTAATAGTCTTCGTCTTCCGCATTCGCGATAATTGTTACTCAATCTATTGCGATTAAATTTATGAACATCATTATTTCATCATAGTCACTTCCTATAAGAAACGTCTTATTGTAGAAGGGCGCCTCCTGGCATCCTCCTCTGGAACTTAGTTTGATGAGTTGCCACTAGGTACGAGAAGCCAAAATAATTACAGCCATCTCGACGTCATTATAATGTCGCTGTTGCGTATGCACATACGCTAATTGATCCTAATAAAATTTATAAAGCAATGAAATTTATAAATCAAATAAAAGATAACCCACACGATTCCAAAAAGTTTCATCAACATCGTTCCATTATTTCCGGACTTACACATACGTCAGCCAGCATTTGATTTGCGCAATATTTATAACCCCACCAATCACAATAAATTTGAAGACCACAGCTAGACTATTCGCCGGTTACCTGCCAACACGTTTCCTATAAGAATTGACTGATTGTGGAAAGAAATCCTGGCATCGCCCTCTGGAAGAATTTGATAAGTCGTCTCTACCAGTTGCCAAAACAATTTCAACAAAGTCTACGTTATCGATAGTTGTTATCGTTCGTTTCGTTGTGCGTCGACGTCACAATTGCGCATGGGCATACACTTCTTTACAAAAATATCAATATTTCATCAAATTAGCCGATATATTTGAGTAAAAATTGGACATTTTGATCTATTAGTAGCAAGAAAATGCGACGTTTTATGACTTTTGGAGTCAAAGTATCTTGAAATTCAGTCCAACTAATTATGAAGGGCGTCGACTTTGTTGTTTCCTTGTCTTCGTGATCGATTACAATATTTTATTATTTGAAATAATTATCGAAAAAATGTGGAACAAAACCCTCAAAAGTATAAATATGGGTTCACGTTTCTTGGTAACCTATAGAAACACGCGGGAACATTTACTGATGTAATAAAGCTGACCTTGGCCGTGGCCCTTGTTCCCGGCGCTTGTGTAGGCAAGACCCGCGCAACTACCGTGTCCTGCGGGTCGCTTCATCCTCAAGGTCGTTCACCTTCGGCCGGGTCACCTCGCGTTGTAAACACGGCGATCTGCTCTCAACTGGTCGGAGTCGAGTGACGTAATTGACCAGCGATTTCCTATTCATTCATAGATCCGCTTATAATTTTTCGTTCAATACCAAAAACCTAATATCTATACAACATTTACGGACAACCGAGGAAAAATATAACACCCCGCTAAAATTTGTTTGTTTACGTTTCGAGAGACGTAGCTGCTACTACTCAAATTCAACCGTCACATCCAAAGTCAAAAAGCCTTCGATGCTATTATTGGCCCAACATTCAATCAATCTCGATGGTGACCAAGGGATGAAACGTACCAAGTGAACTTTGAGTCCCGCTCGTATACTAAACCATGTATTGTATACTGTATAATATGTGTACTGTTTGTACTATACTAAACTATACATCCGATTTTGACGACATTTTCTGGGATCGTGTAGTTCGATACAAATATTATTAGGTTTCCAAAAAGTTTCTATGACGCCGTACTGATAATAACGTTTACATACGCACAACCAAATCCAAAGAGACGCTAGTTTCGCACTGCCAAGCTTTCAACAAACCATTGAAATCGCATTGCCAAGCTTTCAATAAACTATTGCAATCGCATTGCCAAGCTTTCAATAAACAATTTCAACGAGACGCACCGAGACAAGTAACAAAGTAAAACTTCGGTCCAACATTGACCTCCTCCCGACCTCACCCTGTCGGCTTAACTTTCTTAATTCTCTTCGATATCCTAGGAGGGGCATGCCAACTGAGTCGCCTGACACCAAATATGCAGCGGCAGATCGATTATATATAAATGCGATTGGACCAGCGATAGCCACTGCGCCTGCTAAACGTAAAATTGGCTCTGACACGTCCAATTGCCATGAGATTTTAAGGGTTGGGTGGTTTAGATTGTAAAAGTCTGGCTATAACTATTGAAAGTACCGTGAATGTTTATTTATTTATTCATTGCTTCCGAGTATGCAAGGCAGTGTAAGATTTTTGTCACTTTTGAAATGAAAAAAATGTTCGTGCTCCAAAATCAAAATTTGGACTCGCATTTTGCGTTTCATGGCCTCCTGAACAAATTTGGTTCCGTCCACAAATTTGGTCTGTCTGTCCACATTTCCATGCTACAGCCATAACTTCCACAATTTCGATTGGATTTTGATTAAATTTTCAGGAATATTTTGGGTTTAGCCCTAGATGGTGTCCTATCAGTTTCATCACGATTGAATTAGCGGTACGCTCTGGGCATGTGCAAACGTGATTTTCTCGTTACACTCATAAGTCCGCCAATGTTGAAGAGATGTTGGTCAGATTTTCAGGGATGGTGCGGGGAAAGTCCCTTGAGGTCCCTTACTACAATCATTATGATTGAATCAGCGGTACGCTGTACGCATGCGCGAGCGTTTGTCTGTTTATATTTCCTTGCCACAGCCATAACTACACAATTTAGTATTGGCATTTAATGAAATTTTTATGAATAGTGTGGGTTTAGCCCTAGATGGTCCCCTATTAGTTAGGGTTTAGGAGTAGTTTGGTGGATGGAGGGGGGGAGGGGGTTAGCGGCATACATGAGCGAGTTTCCAACTCCCGATTACATATACGTGGAGGTAATCGAGGTTCCTCTATTACACTATACACAAAATTTTGTTTATCAATATCCTTATTTGTAAATTATTTCATGAGATATGAATAAATCATAATAGCCTCTTCCCTTTATCATACATAATCATAATTTGTGAAGTGCATGCCTCGGATATCGTGCTTCATCACTGAAAACAATCATGTTTTCCATTTTTAATAAATGTGCTTTGAAAATATTAAATAGCGTATACATCGAATAGTTGTTTCCATTGGCAAATGGAGGGTGAAAAATACCGAGTTAGGAGGATATACTGACCATCCAGGTCGGCTGATTAATTTTATAACGAATGGATGCTGTTTAAGCTCTAGGTATCAATTTTACGATTCAATAAAATGAAATTTATGACTTTTGGTGAGGCAACGATTCTCCGTGTTTGCCCCTTTCTTTCATCAGTAATTTCGATTGTTTTTGAAGACCTCAATGACTGTTCTTCATTATTCGTATCAATGTCATTCATTGCTTTCGAAGCCACTATTGTTCTTGATTTAATCCGTTCAAAATTAAGGAATTTAATCCATTATGCTTTAAGTAAGTGGTTTATAAAGCATACAATTAATGTTGCAAACTGCAAGTTAATGTTATTACCGCTACATTAGTCATTTCAAGTAGTTGAAGGAAAAAACTTGAATTTCAATCCGCTTTAAAATTAAAAGTAAATTGAATTCAGTAATGTCACTGCTACCATCCCAACATTGCATTGGCACATTGGTGATGTAATTGTGCCATAGCCAACAATGTATTGTTAAGATTGTGAACCTTTTAGGGTGTGAGTTATATTGATGCTGACATGTGGAATTCGGATTCTGGTCTTTGGGATCAGGTAACAGAAAATGCGTATTAATCGTTCACAAAACTAGTTCGTAATTGAGTCAAACTTTCTAGTTACTACTGAAGTAACTGAAGTACTTTCTAGTTACAAGTGAATTTTTTACGTTTCCTTATTCAGCTGTCAAAATGTGTAGATTTTCCTCAATCCTGCAATTCAGCACAGCATCAGCGACGACTCGCCTCTTTGCCTGGGATCAGCTTGTCTGGTTGTTCGTCCGTATTTATCGTTCGTCTAGATTGACAATATTTATATCCACCTCCTTCCTTCACACTTTTACCAGTAAATCTGCATCCTCATCGGTGCAGAACTTTCATTTAGCTTTCATTCAGCTTGGCCCTGAACCCTGAAAAGTGCTCTGTGATGACCTTCCACCAATCCCAGATTCCACATCTACATAGTCATAGGAGGCACGGTGGAGTTGAAGCGTGTAGCATCACTACGTGACTTGGGTGTACTTCTTGATGATCTGTTGTCGCTTACTGACCACATCTCTGCAATCACAGGCCGCGCAATGCGAATTGGGCTTCATAAAACGGAACACTCGAGAATTCAACCATGTCCCAGCTCTGATCACTCTATAAAGGGCCCTCGTAGTTCCATCTTGGACTGTGCATCCATGGTCTGGTCCCGACACTAAAAGTACCAGATTGGACAGATCAACAGAGTTCAAAAAAGATTTTTGCGATATGTGGCATATAAGATCCATATTCCTCAGGACTCTGTTGATTTTGATACCTTGGAAAGGGGGCTGTTCGGTCGCCGTTCTGTGGCGGATATTTCCTTTTTCCGCAAGCTAGTGGTGGGACTGATGAACTCACCAACACTACTGTCTAAGGTAAATTTTCTGATTCCGCGCCCTGGACCGCGATCGGAGAATTTGTTTTGGATCCCGTTTTTCTCTACAAATTCTTGTACCTCCGCTCACTCTGCAGATTGCCCCGACTGATGAATCATATGTTCTGATCTGAACATCTTCTACAATTCTCCGCCTTCTGTTAAAAAGAAAGTGCTTATTGTTGATGTTGCTTGATTTGTTTATGCCTGGACGTTATTCTTTTACCTTTCTCTTTTATACTTCAGAATATATATCATTTCATGAACTTAATTTTCTTGTATGTACCAAATTATTAAAAATGAAATTAAAAAATTAAAATTTTCTCCGGCTCAGAGAGGGTAATCTGCTATCCCATAGACTCGTTTATATTAATGTCTTTGTGCAGGTGCCCTGTTGTGATGTATTACTGTTGTTGTTTCTCGTGGGGTTCTTCCTCACAATTCGTCTATATTTCCAATCAGTTTTCATTCATCAGAATCGTTCTCTGAATATTGATGAAGGAAGCGTAACACCATCGTTATAAGAACCAGTTATGCTCCACTGACAAGTCGTACTTACGACTATTTCGTTTTCTCCAATCTAAAAACAATGACTGGCTATAAATAATGCGACACTAAAAGTTACGGAATAGGTCATTTTACGGGCTCTAGTGCGAAGTTACCTACATCTGATATACTATGATAGGAGTGAATACGTGGGGAACAGAAGCGTACAAATGGTTTCTAATATTTTTAATTTCCGTTTTTAATGTACAGAGTCTTTGGAAGCTGTTATAGCGATAACAAAAGCTATTTTTATAGCTTTTGACGTTGAAACTAAAACCGAAAATATCCACCGTTCTGAGGGGTTTTGTGATGCACCGACACATAATTATGTTTAACATCTATTTAAAAATGAAAGTAAGATAGAACGTTTTCTTGATTAATATTTTTGTAAACCACAGGCTCCCGGATATTGTAACATAATGTCATTAAATCACTAGATTAAAACAAAAAGTTTGTATTTATAGTCATCCATTTTCTGCCTAAGAATTTTCCTTCTTAGGAAGAGGTCGAAGCCCAAGTCAACAGACGAGTTGATTTAAATTCACCCATACGGCTCAGGCTCACGGCCTCTTCACGAGTCACAATCCAATTATCCGCGTTCCTTCCAGCCGACAAACAAACACATGAAGAACCTCTCCTCATGGCAGGTCAACAACATTTGATGTTACTATCATTTGGTCAGCCTAATAATCTCAAAATAGAAATCAATAATTTTGTTCCCCTTTCCATGACCTTTCAATGAAAAATTCTGTATTTACGTTGGAAGAATGGACTTTAAACTATGCTTAACATGTTAATCGAAAACGTCGCAATCTGCAGGAATCTGAGGGTCCTATGTTAGCTCCGTTATGCTTAACTTCGTAAAATGGCATCAGAAGATTTTTGTGATAACAGGGGTGTAAAAGAAGAACGTGAATACCTGCGAGGCACGTAAAAAGAATACATACAATAACAACACGACATGCATCTACTTGCAGGTTATATTTTAAAATAGAGAGACTCAGTTTCATTTTGAAATAATCCAAATATATGTTTGTTTGCGAATTGACTAAGTGATTGCCCAAAAAGAGCCTAAAAATAAGAGCATTGATGCGATAGTTGAAAAAACTCTAGTAGAAATTAGTGCTGCAGAAGAATTAGAATAGGAGGAAGAGATATGGGAAGAATGTCTCCAGGATCTGAGTGCTGTAATTAAATGTAGGTATGGCATTGCTTTATCCACGGGAAGAAATCTCTCTGCCTAACCAATTTGAAAACAAAACGAACTACAAACACTTTGGTACCTACACGAAAAAAAAAACGTATGCGACCTAGCTTGTTTGTAGGCAAAACGTGAAAATCAGCTGTTGGCTTTCCGCCATTTCGCATTGATACGACATTTAATATGGTCTCCATTCGACGTTAAGCAAACCCTAGACTCCGCTGTCTGGATTTTTACGACAGTTGTTTTCGAAGCTAAGCACACTTAACACGTTACGACGTCGTAAACTCTCTGACAATGAATACCCCAACATATGTGGAGGCTGAGTGCGGATGGAAATTGAAACATGACTTTCTTCTTTCTTTCTTTCCTACTTGAATTTCACTTCTGTGAAGTAGACATCGTTGAGAGAGTGTTCCTCTGAACCAATAAAACCCTAAATGGACGCTTTACGTGGCCGGATCTCCACGTACTGTAGCAACTCTAAACTTGCTCAAATCGTCGCCCTACTAACTAACTAATAGCAAATACCACATGAGCATCGTAGCTCAAACTAATTCCGGACCTAGTAGGCACCTTAGGTATTTATAAAGAACGAAAAAATGGGGAACAAGCACTTACCAACTGAAGATGGAACTATCGGATATATATTATACCGTTGAAGAAAATAAAGAATAACGTTGCGAACAAGAGGAGTTGGATTTATTGAGAGAGAAAACTGTTTGTTGGTGAGTTTGAATCGTGGAAGATGGTCTTAGGAGCAGGTCTCGGCTATTTTATAACTATTTTCCCTGCAGGCAGGATGCCCTCACCTCTAGATCTCATCCCCACTCTAATGCTTGGCCCGCTTCTCAAAATCAATTTATTTTGAGAGAACTACATCTGATAAAGATCGGGTACAACAATATATAATGGAAAACTAAAATAAAGCTAATTTGTTAATACGTGTTACCAAGTCTACTTCTTGCGTCTACTTCCTAGCCCGCAAATCCCCTGAAAATTGCATCCAAATCGGATGAAAACTGTGGAAAATAAGCTTGTTAAAGTTTGTTGTTGATTTGCGGACACACAGACACGGAACCAAAGTTGTTTAGAATGGTCTAAAACGTAAAATGCGAGTGGAAATTTTGATTTTGGAGACCAAAAACTTTTTTTTCTCCCGAAAGTGATAAAATGCTTCCGCCACCTTTAGGTAAACTCGGAAGCAAAAATGGGACAGCACGTTTTACAGGTGGATTTCATGAAGAGAAGCAAAACTAATCGATGTTATTTCATTATGATTTTTTGCACTCGATGGACATTCACATCAACAGATCGTTAGTCCCTAGGCGTTAGTGATCCTGGGGATCAACGCCCAGTGGAACGAACGAGATAGTATTACGCCCTGAGAACCTGTCCATATAAGAGCACCTACCGGTATACTTCACCTAACGCCAATACCTCTCCAGCACGTCTCTCCCAACTTTTTTTCTGCCTGTGCACTTCTTCATCTCATCCTCTTTAAGGGATATCATCTCCCACTTGTTTACTTTCTTCACATCTTGCACTTTTTCTTTGGCTCTTTTGTCAATAAAATGCCAGGAAAGTGTAAAAAAATACTAGGGTTATTGCCCGGCCAAGATGGTGATGTACTCGCCACATGCCCGTTCATAGATTTTACATGGAATAAGAAGTTTTTGACAATACAAACCTTAATGACATATACTCATTTTTGCGAAATCATATGTCCACTCTGCGCATGCGCAAACTTAAATTCCATTATGCTTCATTTTTTCACGCCCTTGTCGTTCGATCTCGCTCAAATTTGGATGATAGTTGGGGGATGACGATTTGATCATCCCATATCAATTTCAACATGATTTCATCATTAATAGCTACCTATTGCGCATGCGCCTATGTGAAATCCTTGTAACGACCTAAATTTCCACTGTTTTCATCCGATTTCGATGAAATTGTCAGAGAATGCGTGGGTTTGGTTGTAGATGCTCCCCTTTCATTTTCATTGTTGCCAAATCTTCTTTTTCTGCATGAGCAAACGTAAATTTTACCATGTTCCATTTTTTTACTCTCTAGCCATTCGAGCTCGCTTGAATTTGGATGATAGTTGGAAGAATATGATACGTAAATGAGGAAGCTATGTGCCACACAACTTGGCAAACGTTTTTCCTAATATGATACAGAAAATACTTCCGTACTGCTATTCAATACCAAGATATGGTTATTGTCCATAAAACGTTTACAATTTTGACACTGTCTCTGTACATTTCCTTTAAATGTTGAAGATATTAGATAGATTTGTACTATATAGTATACCTATTAATCACCGTTTATCACATATTAACACATAACGTAACACTTATATCAGTTATTAATCAAATCAAACCCAAACGTTCATCCAAACTTGAAATACGGAGAAATCTAATGAGAAGATGAGAACCAACTAAACAACTCTTTGGAAAATATTATCTTATAGACTCTGATGACGTAATTTGGATTCGTATATGTTCTTTATGCATTTAATATTGTATTCAACTGGATTAAAGCATGGCCGTAGCATATATTCAAGAATTATGTTCGATATCGCGAAAGATGTGTTAAACTGTAAATTCTGGCTTCAAACTTTGCATTTACAAGGTTAATTTTGGATTTACTATTTTGATTGTTTCCCAACTAATTTTTCGGAATTATCAATGTCAACCGCTGAAAATATATATATTGCAAATTATATATATATATATATATATATATATATATATATATATATATATATTTTTTTTTTTTTTTTTTTTTTTTTTTCCCCGGATTGTTGATTCTTGAGAATTGGTCTATAGATAAGGTTGTTGTTGTATCCTGTTTTTAACCTTATCTCACCTTCTCATCTAAGTCAGCATCAAGCGTCAAACCTACAACTATTGTTATCTGCATTTTCCCGTTATCATTATATGTAGAGTTAAAGTAATAGTTTAATTAGAATTCAATAGGTTGTTAAAGTTAACCTGTGCTGAAGACCAGATGACATGTAGTCTCCATACAGCAATAATGCATTCTCTATCACTTAAGGTAAACAGTTTTTCCATAATACCTATATTTTCATAATAGACCAAATAAGATTATTATACTGCCTATTCATGTAAGAACAATGATTTAAATAATTCATTCCATTGAGTACCACTTGTATTTCACAAATCTATGTGATGTCAAATGTAGCCAACTAAGGTAGTTCTTTTCTCAATATTATAGCCCTGAAGAAGATTTATAAATAAATCGAAACGTCGGCCTAGTTGAGTTTTTCTATCTATAGACCAATCCTCAAGAACCAACAATCCGAAAGTTTAATTCTGAGTGGTCAAGAACCTTAGTCATTTATATGTACAAGAATTGGTGACCTCGTAAGAAAGAGGATGAGAAGAAGATTTTCAAATAGGCACCATTCTTCTAAATTCGAGCATGTTTTCGTTGTTTCTTGACATTGGAATCCTTGCTTCGAAACCCGTAGATTCAACAGTGCCATAATGCATTGACACCTGATTGAGGTACAAAATTACGTGTACGTCCTTTCGTAGTTTCATATAATGATTTTGTACTAATGACGCGAAGAGTAGGATCAAATAACTCCGCGTTGGCGGTGGAATAGGTTTTTTGCTCCAGGAAAAAGAAACGATAGGCCTGATAGTTGAGATGAATGTCATGTTCACATTGCAAGCTATGAGAACCTGTGAAGGTCAAGTTTATTCCAACTTCATAGCCTGCTCGTGCGGCATTACAGTGGCACCAACTTCATCTTTCATCCGTGAAAACGAAAAACAATGCCACATGATGTTATGATTCGGATTCGTGATTTGAAGCTTACTTACTGCAGCAGTAGAATTGTTTTTAAATACCAATTCCTCGACTTCCTATGCATCTTCAGATAACAAGAAGATACCTTCAGGATATTTTGAATGGTATTGATTAGCCTTCAAGTTTTTGTTATTGTCATATTTGCATTACTATAATACATAATAGATTACCAACATATATTAGTTTAAAAAACCAATGCGTTGAACATTTACTCAATGGTATCTTCATAAGTCAAATACCCTCACAGACCACAGCAGAAAGAGCATTGATTGAACTTTTTTAAATGTTTGATCATCAGAAATAAATTCTGTTCACCTGTACGAAAGGACGAAAGTATATCTTAAAGTACTTGCAAACCTACTAATGTGAAAATTCAAAATTAAACATAGATGAAGCGAAGAGTCATTGACAACATAGTCATTCTCGGCATGACCCATATTTACAATTTGTTCATAACAATAACATTGAATTAGATGCCCACCACATCTAAGGACCAGTTTAGTCTAAGCTAGTGTTCATTTCAAGGATTGAGAAATCGTAAAAATAAAAGTTTGACATCTCTGTAACTGATCCCCAGGTTTTTAGGAATAATAGATCTCGTGCACTCAGTATAAGAGGTAGAGCGTTTTTATTTCCAGTCATGCAGCATGATCGTATGAGCGAATTTTCGTAGATCATAGTATTATATTGTTACATTGTTTTGAAATTTGAGCACTTTGAGGGCAAAAAAGTGATAGCTACCAACTGTATGGCAAATAAACTCGCGAAAAAAAATATTCTACGATTCAAAACAGACATTTGATTTTTAGTATTTTTCTGATTTTCAATCGATTTATCAGCAAATATTAATGGAATTGAAGTACATTTTCTGCATTTTTTTAAAATGAATTTAATAGTGTTCTAATTCGTTTTGACAACTATTATTGATAAAATTTTGCTAAAAAATAAATTGAACGATTTTAAGCCGTTTAAATCAATTTTTAGTGATTTTTTTAGTACACTTTTCGAAACGACCAATTTGATGTGCTCAAAGATTGTTGGCCAACGAACTCATTCTTTTCTTTAGAAAGCTGGATTTTTTGGAGCAGGAACGGAATTTTTATCTCAATCCTAAGGAGAGTTATCGTCTGGAATGACACATACACACATACTTTTTTTTTTTTTTACTAAACTCCCCGCAAATTCGGAGGGGGCACACCATTAAATTGAAAAATAAACACATAAATAAAAAGTGGGAAGGACGCCCAGGTTTACCCGACGCCGTCTCTAGGGATAAGGGAAATTGCAGGACGAGAATGGGATGAAAAGAAGTGCCCCTATAGAATGACCACCAGTTCAAGTAAGAACCCCTCAGGACGCGGGTGGTGATACCACGGAGTACTCCTGCAGAGATGCCCAACTCGAGTAACTCCGTGGCGCTTTTCCCGCACCACACCCCGCGCCATGACAAGGTCGCAGCCATGACCTTGATGTTATTAGGTGCCACTCCTTTTAGCTCAGATATCGCCTGTCGCAGATCATTTCTATCATATTTACTTTTCTTAGCCCGCCAGGTCTGCTCCATGTCCACGCTGCCACTGACAACCTGGACATCCAGGATAATGGCAGACCCATCGGGCTTGACAGCACGATATCCGGCTTCTTGCCCCGGTCACTCGGCATGTGATATAGTCTCTCTCTCTCTCAACAGCCCAACCGCTGGATGACAGAGCGCCTGCTATCTGCTTGGCAACCGCATCATGACGGAGAATGCGGCCACCGTGAGTACGAGGACACTGCTGCACTACATGATACAGGTTCTCATTTTTACCCCGACAGGAAGGCAAAGGGTATCCACTGTCCCGCGACTACTCCTCGAACACCTCACCGAGGTGGCCAATGTGGCCACCCGGACGGCATGAAAATGGCGGTAGTCGCGGGCCCCAATGCCCTCTGAAGCCCATTCCACCCACTGGGAAGAAATGGGGGATTCAGAGCACTGTCGGAGTTCTTTACCATCTACTGACTCATGTAGTGCAGCAGCAAACTCAGCAGATGAGCTGGGTTTAGGAGCAGTTGGTGTTGCTCGGTCGCACCACAACAACTGCTGCTTGACAAAGTCAAGGTCAGCAGCAGTGCGAGCGACCTCCCAGCTCGAGCTCCTAAGGGCAAGCAGGCGCTGGCGGCGTAAAGATGGTATGCTAGCTGAGAGAGAGACAATACCGAGCCCACCGGCCTTGACCGGTGCATGGATATAGGCACTTGGGACACCAGGTGGAAAGCCTAGCCAAGAGCGCACAGCAGAGCGAACTTCACGATCTAACTCAAGCAGCCTCCCCGCAGTAAGCCTGCCAAAGACTAACCCATAGGTTAGGTCAGCTTTGGCAGTAAGTACGTGCGAAGGGGGCGCAGCTTCTGCTGTGGCTTCAATGGAGCCTTGGTGACACGAGCTAATGCTCCACCAAGGTCCACACGGCTTGCGGCAATGGTGGCCACACCCATGAAGTCAACTCCAAGGTACCGCCAAACATCCAGCACGGATCGGGTGGGGATGGGTGACTGTCCTATGACAAAACACTCCTCATCCACCACCTTCACCTGATGCTGGCGACCCGACGGGACCAAGGAGACTGACCCACACTTATCTGGGTTAACCAACAAACCACACCTGGCTAGCTGCTCAGCAAAGGCATTGAGGGCCACCTGCAAGCCCTCTCGGATTTCGGCGAGTAGGATTACATCATCGGCAAAAGCCAGTGCACCTACTCGCGCCCCAGGGGCGAGATCGAACCCTATTTCAGCTGGCAGCTTATCCAAGGCCGCGTCCACGACCAGGTTAAAGAGGAGTGGCGACAGAGGATCCCAATGACAACATCCCCTGACATCTCACCCCGTGCCTCGAGGACCGTCATGCCTTCGTGGTACAGGCGAGCAACGTACTCAATTAAACGAGTAGGTGCCCCGACACCATGAAGACAATCGGTCAGGGCAAAATGGCTAACGGTGTCAAAGGCCTTAGCAACGTCCAGAGCGGCAAGATGGAGTTGACGTTTCTTAATACGGGCGGTAGCCTCCAGGCCCACTCCCTCCTTTTTTTGGGATGAAAATTGTCTGGGCGCGGGTCAAAGCTTTCGGGGGTCTTCCAGATAGTAGCCACAGGTTGAGGATGAGCAGCCTAACATTCTTTGAAGACACACACACACACACACACACACACACACACACACACACACATTTTTTTTTTTTTTTTTTTTTTTTTTTTTTACAAAACTCCCCTCAAAGGCGGAGGGGGCACACCATTAAATTGAAAAATAAACAAATAAAATAAAAAAGTGGGGAGGACGCCCAGGTTTACCCGACGCCGGCTCTAGGGATAAGGGAAGTTGCAGGACGAGGAGGAAGAATGGGATGAAAGGAAGTGCCCCTATAGAATGACCACCAGTTCAAGTAAGAACCCCTCAGGACGCGGGTGGTGATACCACGGAGTACTCCTGCAGAGATGCCCAACTCGAGTAACTCCGTGGCGCTTTTCCCGCACCACACCCCGCGCCATGACAAGGTCGCAGCCATGACCTTGATGTTATTAGGTGCCACTCCTTTTAGCTCAGATATCGCCTGTCGCAGATCATTTCTATCATATTTACTTTTCTTAGCCCGCCAGGTCTGCTCCATGTCCACGCTGCCACTGACAACCTGGACATCCAGGATTATGGCAGACCCATCGGGCTTGATCGCAACGATATCTGGCTTCTTGCCCCGGTCACTCGGCATGTGATATAGTCTCTCTCTCTCAACAGCCCAACCGCTGGATGACAGAGCGCCTGCTATCTGCTTGGCAACCGCATCATGACGGAGAATGCGGCCACCGTGAGTACGAGGACACTGCTGCACTACATGATACAGGTTCTCATTTTTACCCCGACAGGCACGGCAAAGGGTATCCACTGTCCCGCGACTACTCCTCGAACACCTCACCGAGGTGGCCAATGTGGCCACCCGGACGGCATGAAAATGGCGGTAGTTCACCGGAGCACTGTCGGAGTTCTTTACCATCTACTGACTCATGCAGTGCAGCAGCGAACTCAGCAGATGAGCTGGGTTTGGGAGCAGTTGGTGTTGCTCGGTCGCACCACAACAACTGCTGCTTGACAAAGTCAAGGTCAGCAGCAGTGCGAGCGACCTCCCAGCTCGAGCCCCTAAGGGCGAGCAGGCGCTGGCGGCGTAAAGATGGTATGCTAGCTGAGAGAGAGACAATACCGAGCCCACCGGCCTTGACCGGTGCATGGACATAGGCACTTGGGACACCAGGTGGAAAGCCTAGCCAAGAGCGCACAGCAGAGCAAACTTCACGATCTAACTCTAGCAGCCTCCCCGCAGTAAGCCTACCAAAGACTAGCCCATAGGTCAGCTTTGGCAGTAAGTACGTGCGAAGGAGGCGCAGCTTCTGCTGTGGCTTCAATGGAGCCTTGGTGATACGAGCTAGTGCCCCACCAAGGTCCACACGGCTTGCGGCAATGGTGGCCACACCCATGAAGTCAACTCCAAGGTACCGCCAAACCTCCAGCACGGATCGAGTGGGGATGGGTGACTGTCCTATGACAAAACACTCCTCATCCACCACCTTCACCTGATGCTGGCGACCCGACGGGACCAAGGAGACTGACCCACACTTATCTGGGTTAACCACCAAACCACACCTGGCTAGCTGCTCAGCAAAGGCATTGAGGGCGACCTGCAAGCCCTCACGGGTTTCGGCGAGTAGGATTACATCATCGGCAAAAGCCAGTGCACCTACTCGCACCCCAGGGGCGAGATCAAACCCTATTTCAGCTGGCAGCTTACCCAAGGCCGTGTCCACGACCAGGTTAAAGAGGAGTGGCGACAGAGGATCCCCCTGGCGTACCCCGCGCCCAATGACAACATCCCCTGACATCTCACCTCGTGCCTCGAGGACCGTCACGCCTTCGTGGTACAGACGAGCTACATACTCAATTAAACGAGCAGGTGCCCCGACACCACAAAGACAATCGGTCAGGGCAAAATGGCTAACGGTGTCAAAGGCCTTAGCGACGTCTAGAGCGGCAAGATGGAGTTGCCGTTTCTTAATACGGGCCAGCGAAATGACAGTTTGGAGAACTGTAAGGTTCTCCGCTGTGCCATCCGCTGGCCGAAATGCTCTCTGGACGTCACCTATGACACCAGCAGCTTGGAGGCGAGATGCCAGAATCTTTTGGAAATGGCGGAAGACTACAGACGATATAGATATCGGGCGGTAGCCTCCAGGCCCACTTAATCCTTTTTTTGGGATGAAAATTGTCCGGGCGCGGGTCAACGCTTTCGGGGGTCTTCCCGATAGAAGCAGTAAGTTGAGGATGAGCAGCTTAACTGTTTTTGGTGTCTTGTTCCAGCGTCGGGCAGAAACACCATCAGGTCCAGCAGAAGTGGAGTTCTTGACACGGCACTTATGTGCCTCGTCATTAAGCACCGGCGTGCACATTATGCTGCGCAAGGAATCCCTGGTGGAAGCTGGGGGTACCACCGGCTCACCAGGGTTGTGGCTGGGAGCACTCAAGAGTGGCTCCCAAAAGTCCACAAACTCCTGGAGAGGGGGCAAAACTTGCTCATCCCCAGCTCCTTCCAGTACCTCCGCAGCCACACGAGCCGGATGCTTCCTCCACAACTTCTGGACCCGCTGATATTCCCGCCTTCTTGCTTGTTTTGCTGCTCTGCGACCTCCACAAGGCACCAAAGTAGGAGGAACTGCTCCCTGATGCCCCGTCACGGTCGCTTCCTCAACCCGTGGGAAGATCCTCTGTATGTAGGCTGCAACCTCGTCCTCCAAGCCTTCAGGCCTCTCAACAGCCCGCCTCACCAGATCCTGCAGGTAGGCACTCTCATAACCATCAATACGGCCTACCTGCTCCCCGAGCCTCAACACTTCAGTCTTCAAGTCTTCAAGAAGACCGGAGGTCCCGGGGGAGGATTGCTGAATGGCGGGCTGTTGCCCCACGCCTGTAGGAGATGCAGGAGAGGCCCCACGGCTATTTGCCAGGATCGCCTCCTGGACAAGCTGCTTATAGTGGGGCCTCAGGCGAAGAGATTGAATGGCAGAAAGCGTGCGCATGGGAAAACGTTGTTGCAAAAATACATTAATATGACGTACCCCATTGCGCACAGCCTCTGCCTCCTCTGCTGCCATTCGCCGCAAATCCTCAGAAGCATACCTGGGCCGCTCTCGCTCTAAACACACACACACACACACACAAACACACACACACACACACACACACACACACATATATATATATATATATATATATATATATATATATATATATATATATATATATATATATATATATATATATATATAGGATTCGTTTCAGAATGCCTCAAAAAGGATTTCAATTAAGAACATTTTCAAAAACTTTTGTTAAAATTTTTGGGGCTATTGTTAAAATTTTCTTCGAAAATTCGCTAATTAACATGCTAAAATTGACTATTTGGCTAATGCTGATTGAGAGTGTATCGAATGATGACATATATACCCCCATATAGTTTGGGATGGAGTAGTCTTGTATTTCCAATTGATAAATCGCTTCATTTTGAAGTTATATGCTTCTACATATATCATCGTTGGACATCCAATACAAACCTAATTTGTTGTGTTGACTTGCTAATGATTCTTAAATTTATACGT
Source organism: Adelphocoris suturalis (assembly GCA_030762985.1). NCBI lineage: Eukaryota > Metazoa > Arthropoda > Insecta > Hemiptera > Miridae > Adelphocoris > Adelphocoris suturalis. The sequence continues at coordinate 108,206,044 of CM061044.1, forward strand.
TCCGTGTAACGACCAATGAATAACCAATGATCGTGATGTTCGTGATTATTTGCTGCATCCGTTTCCGCAAGCCAAATAAGAATGAGAGAAACATCGGCGTTAGCTCTGGACCGCGTCGTATAATTGCTCCAACTGTGGCACCTCGAAAAAGAAAAACTTGCGAGTGACGCGAGAATATTAAAAGACGAAAATATCCATGACCTAAACGGCCCAAGTTCCAGTCTCGGCAGAAAGGAAAAACTGGACCCTAAGTGGTAGTCACGTCTTCGGGCACGAGATGGCGGGACCTTGAGGGCGAAGGATGAGATGCTCTGGGGAACATCTGAAGCCGTCAAGTTGTGATGATCGTGACCCCCAGGCCGGATGACCTCCTCTGTGAGTCAGGTGTCATAACGTACGTACCGCGGGTTTCGTTGTTCTCAAATGACGGACGTTGTTACCATCGATGGTAAGGCGGTGGAGGAAGAACGCGATCACTGCGGCCATTTGATGAGGCACGCACTGTCCTCAACAAAGGAGCTACGAACTGTAAAATTGATGGTGGAATGACAGCATTCATTAATAAAATTGACAGTCGCAATAAGTCCTAATGTACTGTTTTATTTCGAACTCTCGTAGCAATAGCTGGCCTCCTAATGATAGAATGAGAAAACATTTAATATTTCAAATTCTAGAAATACTAGGTTCAAGAAGTACTAGATACCCTATAAGTATGAATACTAGAGTAGTTCATTGGAAATGAGAAAGGCGTTTTAGCAAATTTTAAAGGAAAATAGTACTGTACTGATAGATCGAATTTAAAATTAAAGTTTTGACACTTCTGTGCATGGAAATGTGTTTATAGGCATTCCATTGATCATATTATATGTTAAATCGAGTATCGAGCAGTTGGAGTATAAAAAAGTAGTAAAAAACAATTTTATGGCAAAAACTCAAACTAAATAAAATTTGGCAGTTAAAAAAGATTTCGGATTTTAAGATTTTTTTTTTTTAAGATTTTATTGATTTTTCAGCAAATTCTATTGAAATTGAAGTATGTTATCCAGCATAATTTTCTGTAAACAATTTTTAAAGTCCTAGTTAATCGTTAATGACTTTGTTTTGACAAAAATCTGATAAAATATATAAATTTAACAATTTTTGGCGTTTTTTTTTTTCTTTTTAGCCATTTTTAGTGATTTTTATAGCGAATATTTTGAAATTTGACCAATGCAATGTGCTCAAAAAGTGCTGGTTAACTAACTCATTCTTTCATTTGGAAAGCTTGATTTTTTACGCAAGAACGGGATTTTCATCTCTATCCTAGGGAGAGTTATCGTCTGGACTGATACGTACGTAGATAAATACATATGTAAACATATGAAAAAAGTGTAAACGTTAGGAATCGTTGCAGAATGCCCAAAAACAGATTCCAATGAAGATATTTTTCAAAAATTTTTCATTTTAATTCTTCCGAGCCATCTCAATAGCTTTATGTATCTTCTATCTATATGTATAAAAATCAATTGCTGTTCGTTAGTCTCGCTAAAACTCGAGAACGGCTGGACCGATTTGGCTAATTTAGGTCTTAAATTATTTGTGGAAGTCAAGAGAAGGTTTAAAATGTGTAGTTGTTGATCTGCCTCATAGGTGGTGTTTTAGGGAAGGAGGGGGGAATGGGGTATCTTTGCCATCCCTGAACAAACTGGGGATTTGATTGTCGAGTATGTTTGGACTACTCCAATTCAAATCACAGACTACTTTATCAAAATTTTCAAATCTGACCCACAATGGAAGGGAGGGTCGGGAGATTTAAAGCGTTTTGAACGTCACTGAACCAACTGGGGATCTAAGTGGGCGAATCTATCAGAATTACTTTAACTTGGGTCGCAGGCTATTTGATAATGTTCAAATCAATCTGTGCAACGCACGGGTGAACCAGTTAGTTTTTCTATAAAAATTCGCTAAAATCGCTAAAAATAAATTGTTAATGTAATGAAAATGTGTCTTTAGTTTAAAAAATTAGCGAATCTTCATAAAAAATGATCTATTGCAATGGCTCAGAAATTTTTGAAATTGAAATTTTCGAAAATGTAAGATAAACATCCTATCGTGTACTTAACACCGTTTTTATATTATGTTTCGCTGACAAAACTTCAAATTCGGCATCCCACTTGACGTAGTTCATTTCGTTCATCCCCACTTTCCATTTTACTATTCTGCCACACTTCTACAAATGTAACTTTTCTACACTTGTAGTCTTTGTTTTGGTGAAACACTTGTTCTAGTTTACCGTGCATTACATGTACCTGTATTTGTTAACTTGTACACTTATAACTTGTTGTTTTATGAAATAAGCCCCAGGTCACCGTAATTATAGTGTGATTGAGATCGAATCCCTTCATTCTCTTAGGTTTAAAAATTCCCGAGTCCACCCCCAATATCCAGACGTCATATTTCAAATTCCGTGAAACAAATGGAAGACCGGAACATCCAAATAAAAAGTATGGAAGATCCGTCTTACTGTAACGATGAGATCCTTGACTAATCAATTTAAAATCGATTACCTGCAGGATGTTGATGCCATGAAATCACGCGTTAGCTTCAAAACAAATACGTCCAAGCAGCGTTACTGGTTATAACGTGAATGCCAAGGTAATATCAGGTAGTATGCCAAGGCGCACGGAGCTTCCTCCATCACGACAAAAAATCTTAATAGGATATTCGTCCTTAGCTATTCGTCTTGTAGGTAGCTAGTATCGCGCGTCCCGTTTTTCGTAGAATTTTTTTTTTTTTTCCCTCCCGAGTCTACCTAAAAGTAACGGAAACATTGTTTTCACTTTCGGGAGAAAAAAATTTTTGGTCTCCAAAATCAAAATTTCGACTTGCATTTTACGTTTAACACCATTCTTCCATGTCTGTCTGTCTGTGTGTCTGTCGTGTGTCCGCAAATCCTTGTAACAAGCTTATTTTTCACAGTTTTCATTCGATTTGGATGAAATTTTCAGGGAGTGTGTGGGGAAGCGGGTAGGCGGTCCTCTATCAGTTTCATCGTTCTTGGTTCAACACCTCACTCTTCGCATGCGCGAACGTAAATTCTACCAAGCATCATTTTTTCACGCCCTAGTCGTCCGATCTGGTGTTGGGTTTTGTCTCTTGGTGTTGGGGTAATTCCGTACATCTTCCACTTAGATTATTGAAGGCACTTATTTTTTATACGCCACAATGTTCATTCTTGTTTACTTTGTCTTACGCTGGAATAAACCTTTCATTCATTCATCATTCATCTCGCTCGAATTTGGATGATAGTTGGGGGATGATTATTCGATCATTTTACATCAATTTCAACATTATTGTATCAATAATAGCTACTGCGCATGCACCAATATGAAATCCTTGTAACAAGATTATTTTCCACAATTTTCATCCGATCGAAAAAATCAAATTTACGTGATTCTTATTTTGCTCTATCATGAATTTGATATAGTTTTCGAAAGTATGTCAGAATTTTCAAACTTCATCAAGAGAGGGCGTGAATGGAGGGGGTAATATTGATAAATCATGACCACAACCACCACCACTGTTTTAACTATTCTCGTCCGATTTTCGTGATTCTTTTTTGTTCAACTTTGAATTCGGTCTAATTTTGGATAATGTAACAGGAGTTTCAAATTGCATGATGGAAGGGGTTGAATGGAGGGGGTAATACATACCGACCAATCATGATGTTTTTGATAATTTTCGTCCGATTTTTGTGGTTCTTTATTTGTTCAACTTTGAATTTGGTCTAGATTTGGAATATGGAATAGGATTTTTAAATCGCTCGCTTAGGAAAAATCGCTCGATTCCCAGCTTTTCTATTAAAATAAAAAACAAAAAAGTTAATCATGAAGTATATTTAACGCTGAAGAAATACATCCCACATGTTTGGTCATAAATGAAGACGTTATATGTAACAACTAAAGACATATCTCATCCCTGGGGTTTTTCTAAAACTTGTATTACCCGCTCCGTTTCCTAAAATGTTACCACCTTTAAAGATGATTTTCACTTACAACCAACATTTACATTTACATTTCTTAAGAAATGTAACTGCTATAGTTTCCATCGCACAAGAATCGTTCTGTATTCGTTGGAAAGTTCTCGATTTATCGTAGTGCGCAGTGCGTGGCGAATCATCTGAGGTGAGCGTGGTTGTATGAATAAATGTTTATATATATGTCATCTTAATTAATTTTGTAAACATGATTGCAACCACCATGGGCTTGTTCTTGATCAGCCGAGTGAGCTGAATTCTCTCCTGTTCACCCAGAAATTCGGTAGGGAGACTCTCTGGGCCTCTGGGGAGATTGAAGTGATGGGATCATTCCTGATCAGCTGAGTGATTTAATTCAATTTTTGGAATCTATTTACCTTGAAATGTAAACCAACAAATTTTTAGGGGGGGGGGGGGGGGGGTTGATTACAAAGCTTCATTATCCATGGTTATGGGGGTTTGAGGGGATGAGTAGAATTAGGCTCTTATTCTCATCTTTTATTGGTGATTCCTAGCGCTTTCGCCTTATTAGGCCTCTTCAGGGAGCTAAAATATATAAATACAACTGGCATATGGTAATTCTGAGGTAAGTTCTATGGTAATTTGTATGGTAAGTTCTAGTGTAACATTTTGTACGTTATGGTATGGTTACTATATTAGATGGTTACTGTATGGTTACTAAATACTATATATTTTTAACTTCGCTTAATTCCATGCATCTATAGCTAGAAATTATAACAAATAGGTATATAGTGTTACACTAGAACTTACCATGTAACTTACCACAGAAATACCATATGCCTGTTGTATCTGTATATTTTAGCTCCCTGAAGAGGCCTAATAAGGCGAAAGTGCTAGGAAGCACCAATAAAAGATGAGAATAAGAGCCTGATTCTACTCATCCCCTCTAACCCCCGCGACCATGGACATGGAAAGGCAACCAACCCAACGGAAGGTTCATTATTGTAAACATTAAACAAAAATGCGCACGCAGTTGTGTTCTATCGTTCGAGGATTTCATAGGTTTCTCAGACTCTTTGTCACCCCTAACCACGAGCTTCCATGACCTGTACCTGTTGTTATTCCATTTTTATATGAGGATCACGATTCATTAATCACCCTATGCCGAGTTAATTGGCCCAACTCCGGTTTCTTCCGATTGAGGAAGGGGAGGAGGTTTCAGTGAGTCACGATTGGTTATAAATGATGAGCTTACGTTATGATTTATACTCGGGTTTCTGCCGTCTACCAAAATGTAATTTCACGTCGTGTCTGCTCAGCCTAACGTTTACATAGGCGCTAATGACGTCTTTGAACGAATCGCCAAAGATATCACTAAGAGGACCAGCTGAAGACCAATTCACGTGTTTCAAAAATTCAGAGAAATATGTCAATGACTATGACGCGAAGAACACGGTTAATCAGAAGCTAGGCACAGTACCTAGGCTCCCCGTTAACCGGTCATCGGATAAATCAACCTTTTTTCCCCTTTTATTGGTGTAGGCAAATAGTCATTCAACCGTAATTTTACAATTATTTGATTACAGCAAGTATTTACATAAGGATTAGCATAACGAAAACCCCCCTCAAAATGTTTTCTTCTATGTTTCAAGATGCGTAGAATCCAAAAATTTAATTACAAATACCTATTCAAAGAAACGCTTGCATACGAGTCTGCAACACATTGGGACATTTTATGTCTTTAGTTGCAGACTCGCATGTGTTGCAGACTCGTATGCAAGCTCTAAGAGCCACTCAGCTGATCCGGACCCTGGGCATCGTCAAGTAAATGTCCTAAAGAGGCTACATACGAAATTACAGCTTCCTAGAGTGTAAAGCATAGAAATTAGCTTTAAGAGCCACTCATCTGATCCGGACCCATTTCATCGAGAAATTATCTATTAAAATGATTTAACCACCGCTTCACAAATCAAACCGTTCTCGCAATATTCGGATCACCTGCTATGAATCAAATCATCGAAACACCAGCTCAATGAAATCATCAGAAATTAACAAGCGGTTGCAATCATGTTCACTATATCAATTATTGATAATGATCACCTGAGTGTACACAATTATTCAAATAACCTTGCTCATAACTCAGCTTGTTGGCCACGCACTTCGCAGTAGTTAACATAATATGGTTGGATAAATTGAGAGCTTTCGAACGAATGTCGATGTGTGAACGAATTTAGTGGGATGAAAAGTGACGAAGTACCATTTCCGTATAGCAACGAGTCGGTTGTAAGTGGAAATCATCAGAAAACAAACCGTAACGCATTTTTTTAACGCTTTTTGTTAACACTTTGTGCCAACATGTGCCAACGTAAATAAAATCCAATATTTACATTAATTTGTTTCAAATACTAAAATTGATTGTCACAAAAAAGTCATATAACGAATCGTATATGTTCTGATTGTTCAAACTCAAAACGTGGCACATGTTGAATGCTTCTCGTGATATGGCGTGGAACAATTCTTGTCGTGGAGTTTCGTAGTGGGGGCAGTTGAAAATGACGTGCTCTAGTGTTTCTATTCCTTCCAGGCATGCTCTGCATCTCGGGGACTGTGCTTTGCCGATCATATGGAGGTATTTGTTGGTGATACCGTGGCCAGTCCTCAGCCGAGAAATAGTTTTGAAATATTTATTTTTTATGTTTTTCCTCGCCGATACTAGAAAACCATGGTTGTTTTGCTACTTTGGGGAACATGTTAAAGTAGTTCCGTCCTTTCGGGTACGTACAGTGAAAAATTGGCCATTCTTTCATATGTCTTTCTCTTACGTTCCAGTACAAGTCTGTGTACGGGAAGATGTGCTGAGGTGATTCTGGTGGTTGGTTTGTAGTTCGTTTAGCAGCCGCATCAGCAATTTCATTTCCTGTTGTGCCTTTATGGGATTTGAGCCAGACAAAATACACCCGCTTTTCTATCGCTCTTAATTCCCCTAATTGTCGTAGGATGTGTCCTTCAATATTGTTTAAGTTAGACGTAGGGTTAATATTTTTAATTTTCATCAGTGTGCTTTGGGAGTCTGAGATTATGATCACCTCTTGCTTATCATATTTTAATGTGTTTGCATATAGTATGCTCTGCAAGACCTGTTTAGCAGAAAATATTGATGCATGATCCCAGAGTCTAAAGGTTTTCAGAATATTTGTTGTCGAGTCATAAAAAGCACATCCAACCCGGTCTTTTATTCTTGAGCCGTCAGTGTATATGAAGTGGCCATTCTGCCATTTCTCTCGTAATGTGGTAATGATGTTTGGGTATACCCATTCTGAATCATTACGAATGGTCACATGAGGTGGGTATAGAAGAGTGTTGTAGGGAAGGGAGTATATCTCTGGTCGGGCTACTGAAGAAATCAACCTCTTATTAGCGAGTGCACGAAGAAAATAAGCTCTTTAGGCCGATCAAAACGTTGAAATATGGTTCTATTCGAAAATGTTTTCTACTTCTCGTTTCAGTTTCTAATGAGCTCAATCCACATTTAAAATTTTTTTTGTTTTTTCGGTCTTATAAACTGTGTTTGTGTGTCGACTTTATCAAACGGCAGTTGTTAAGGTGCAACCGAGCAAAACCAACTGCTCTAAAATCCAGCTCATCTGCTGAGTTCGCTGCTGCTCTAAATGAGCAGCATATGGTTAGAAATTCCGACAGTTTACTGAACCCCCCGTTCCCTCCAAGCCTGCGGAATTATAGGGCATTTGGGCTCGTGACTACCGACATTGCCATGCCGGACGGGTGGACAAGTTCGGCATTTCGGTGAGGTGTTCTAGAGAAGTCGCAGGTCAGGAGGTACATTTTGTCGTGCCAATCGGGGTAAATATGAGATCATGAGGTGCGGCAGTTTCCACGGTCGTATGGTGGCCCCATCATGATACAGTTCCCATGCAGATAGCAGGAGTCCAGATATCTAGCAGCTTGGATGTGGAAAGGGAATTAACATGCCAGTGATCTAGGCAAGAAACCAGTAATCGTTGCCGTCAATCCCGATGGGTCTACCGTAATCCTGGAGTCTTGAATACTAAGATAAGTATGACACAAATGACCCACGGTAAGTGGTATCTGAGCTAAAAGGAGTAGCGACAAATAACATCAAGGTCATGCCGCAACTGTGTCATTGGATGGGGTGCTGTGCGGAAAAATTGATCGGAGTTACTCGAGATAGGCATCTCGGCAGGAGTGCTCCATGGTATCACCAGTCACGTCCTTAAGGGCTGTTACCTCAAGTACTGGTTAGCCTATTGTGGCATTTCCTTTCATTCCTATCTCCCTCCTTCTCCATCTTAACTTTCTTAGTGCCAAAGGCTGGCGTCGGATTAACTTGGGCGTCCTCCCACTGTTTTATTTAATTTTTCGCTTCATCTTAGTATGCCTCCTCCGCCTTTGAGGGGAATTTTTTAAATTCTAAGTGAATTATGTAGGAATATAAATTTGTATTGGTTGACATATACAGTTATCAATCAAGGCGTCTGAGCCTTTTGTCTTCTACTCGAATCACCATCCAGTTCGACACTACAAATGATCATCTTGAACCTGACACGGAATCACAAATAAAAAACCGTGGATCATCTTTCTCGAGGTGATACTGATTAACGTGCAATCCATCTGCAACCATTCTTTAATGCTTTCTTATTATGAGTAATTTATTACCGGTAATTTATTGTCATGGAATTTTGAACAAGCTGTAAACGATGGCACAGCGAGATTAAGCATCTCATTTTTCTTAGGTTATGAAATGGAGGGAATCGTGTTATTACCAAGGCGTTTTATATTACCTCCTAAAGTTATTGAAATTATTTGGAAACGCCAGGCAGTTCAAAGAGGTAAAATTCGGTTTATGATAATTTTTTTCACTGCTTTCTTGAAATAGCAACGTTTTAATAGTTTCACGCTTGTTGCATTCATGATAAACATTAATATTTAGGAGGTACATTATCCAATTTGCATCTTAACATAACGAAGTGTTACTAATGCCGCTACAGGTTTTGATAAGTGAGATCGTAGCTTGTTGATATCATTCGTACCCATATAGTAATCCATTTGAAGTTTATCAAATTACGTGGAATGCTTAAGGGAAAATCACTGATAAAAACTATGTTTCCCATTTATTCCTTATGTTATCTATTAGCCCGGAATTAAAACCTCAAGAAAATATTTTATTGCAACTCTTTATTCTTGGCTATGGGAACTCAACCTTAAAACAGAAAAAACTAGCAAATTGTAATTCTTTTGACCGATGCTTATTTAATTTGTATATTATCAACTTTTAATATAAAGCTTTTTGGTCATTTTTTGCTTGTTCACTTTAGTAGTTCACGTTTACCTGCAGTACAAAATCATCATAATTGATGTCCTTCAAAAACTCGTAATGTATTTATATTGAATCTATATCTTAAATAATACGAGTATATGGCCTCCATAAACACAAAATGCTTGACTATCTCATTATTTACAATATTGCGTTAAGTAACACATACTTATAGTCGTTTATTTAAAAAATAAAAGACTAGGTAAAAAGCCCCATTCTCACAACTGTAGCAATGTGTTGGTTGTGAATGGTGGGTATGTAACTACTTACGTGTCTGAATGGAGATGAAAATATGAAAGATATGAAATATTCATGAATTAATCCATTATAACTAGTTACTTATAATTATACCCACTCGATTATTTGATTTACATGGGAAGTGGAGTAAATATAACGTGCTGGACTGAACGCAAAATCCGGTTACTATGGGGAAAAACGCTAGCGGACTTAATTTATCAGAGGGGAATATCTACTTTGTGATCCTATTGTTCCTGATTTGCGAAGTATCGCTTATCCGTGCGTTTGATATGCATAGAGGAGTAATGAACCCGATGGGAGCAGTCAGGGAAGCCATCCGGTGTTTCCCAGGGGTAACCTGTGGGATCTTGAGCCGTTTCGGGCGTCCGCGCATCAATGTGCAAAGGCCCTGTCAGGGTTAAGCAGCCGTGAACGGAGTTGAATAGCCTTTTTTTTCGTTGTCCGAGAACGGACATCGGTGGACCGGTCATCTCCTTTACCGTGGCAACTCGAATCTAGTTAGGTACAGCAGCGCCTTCACTCGCACACTTCCTCAACACAACACGACTTCACTACATACACACCCATGAACCATTGTGATGTGCTGATTTCCTTACCGTTAAACGAAGGGTTGTGATGAAAACCACTCAATGCCAATGGTGCTTATTAGATCGAGCCTCGATTTCCGTTAGGAAAATTATTACTACACCTGGTACAACGGATGTTTAGACCTCTACAAAGGTAATTTTACATCTTGGTATATGTGAAATTTTAATCTACTTTTTCAAAATATATATGGCAAAAAATTTACTTAAATATGTATATATGATACCGGCAAAGTATGAAATCCAGGCATTGTATACAATGACTAGTCGTTCAATACAATGCCTGCACTTTATAGGCTAAGTATGAAATTCCTCCATTTTCAACTATCTTTAGTCACAATGGCTAGGCAATGTACACAATGCCTAGGCAGTCTATATAATGCCTACCATTGGTTTAGGCAAAGTATAAATACTCATCATTCTGACCTGTATGCCCAACAAATCTGAATTTTTACTAAGGGATTGACTACTTGATGTTATGTATTTTTGAGATGCGAGCTTGCGAGCATCCAGACCACTAAACTATACACATCATTCTGACCTATATCTCCAACAAAGGTGCCCAGACCAGGTAAGGATTGATCAGAAGGACACTTTGCCGAGTGCACGATCAAGCATTCTATACAATGCCTAGGTAAAGTGTAAAATGAGATTCATTTCACACATTGCCTGCTCCATTCAGGTATTGTATACAACGACTAGGCATTGTACACAATGCCTGATTTTAAACTTTGCCGGTAACATATACATCAAATTTTGTGTTCTATTTTATTCAAATATTTGTTCCACTTTGTATACTTCTAAGTTTTCGCTAACAACGATAGTACAATAATCAAACGGAGGTGGTATACGTTTAATAATCTCATCAAACAAAATAGTCCTCTGCCTGTCAAATTTTCTACAATTTAGTAGCACGTGTTCGAGGTCGTCCTTCTCTCCACACAAGACACAATTTTCCGAGGTCTGCCGATGTAGTTTATGTAGATATGCATTACATACTCCATGTCCAGTGCGTAATCGGGATATATTCGAGTAAAATCGTTTGTCTTGTCCAGCTGCTTGGGTATGCCATGGTCGTTTTCGAATTTCCGGTAACATGCGACGATATCTACTTCCTGCTGGATGTCCATCATGAAAACCCTTAATATACTTAAATCGTGCGATGGCGCGCTGATTTACTTTCCATTCTAACAAAGTAAGAATGGAATGGACTTTCATCTAAGTCTTTCTCCGATTGTGTTGACAATTGTTACACACAAAAATTCGTTTAAGCAATAGCGTTTGCGAGAAATCTTTACTTCATACATTATTTATCCATTCACACACAGAGACATACATACACACCAATGATAAGCACATACACATGAATCATCCTCAGATTTGTCCATGCATACCGCTCCTGAAAGTATGGTTACCAACGATACGTAAGACTGGGGCGTTGCCTGAACACATAGGACAGGACAGGATGGGCCTTCTTAGGCAATGACGAGAGTCAATGGTCCTCCCGATTTCGATTCCCACGATTGATTGATTTATTGATTACGGCAATAGTTAAATACGTAGATACATGGAGAGATGGATACCAAATATTCCAGAAGTACAATGATTCAAATATTAAGATCTCGAACCAGAACCTACTCTTCTATGGTGTGGTTAGCTTATTAAAAATTCCTAAGATGAGTGATAGTTCTCGCCAATTCATTGTACATCTATAAAACCATATATAAGATTCAAAATAGATTAATCTTCATAATAATACTTTGAATAGTTATGCCACACTATATGTTTGTGTTCTGATTCCTATATGGAATCGTGAACTTTTTTTTATTTCTTCACCGTTTCATTCATGTATGTATATATATACCTATATTTTGTTGCTGATAATTACCTATCCAACGAAATAGATCTAACATTTTTACTATTTATTTTGTGGAAATAGACACATATTTTCCGTTATTCCATCATTTACTTCCGTTATCTTCATTCACATGTTTCCACACTATAGTCGCGAGTGATCGTGAACATAAGATTCTGGGCTAAAATTACTTCAACTTTGCAGCTTGATTGAATGATTGTCGACTAACTTTAATATTAATATATAAGGAATTTTCCAAATTCGAGCCAGATAGTGGAGATGACAGGAACGAATGATCGTTTGCATTTGGTTATGGCTGACTTGAAATTCAAGGCATCACGATTCTTCAAATTTCAAACCAATTGGGGGGTTGCTTGTCTCTTTGGTGCAGCTATATACATTATCACACTACCTATGTGTCAGACTCTACAAAGGTCACCTTCGAACTCATGTGTCTTCTGTGACGCATGATTTAGGAAATTGTAAATAACCCCAACACTGATTTTCACGAACAGACTTTCCAAAAATTGCATTTTCTAGGAGCCATTGTAGTTGCATCATATTTTACGAAAAATTCGTCACTAATTGAGCCTCTATGTGAACTAGGTATAGCTCGGAACAACAGCTATTGTTAGTACATATTGGGTAAAGTAGTCTACAGTCATTTAAAGGAGCCATCCCCCTGAGAAGTCATCGCCCTAGTTCCAAAGCCGTAAAAGATATTACTGCAAACAAAACGTGGTTACTGGAGAAGACGAGACGCCCAGGACACTACCGCAGCTCCGAAAGGAAAAGTGATCAGGTCTGGGAGAGCTAAAAGCAAAAGCCGAAGGCCTCGTAGTTTTATTGACAGGTCCTACCCCATTGTCTGTGAGAAGGGAAACAAAGCGGGAAAGAAAAACGGCCAAACCATTACGACTGGAGCCCAACCAAGTCTGATGAGACGGTTTTTTTTAGTGGGTCCGGTGTGACGGACAACCCGCCTTCCAGAGCCCACAATAGCGAGTCTCGGTGCAGAAATCTTCTAAAACTTCTAAATGTAAAAAAATACAAAAGCAACATACCAGTTCTCTTGTCTTCGAGTCAGATGCTGCGGGTCTAATAACAGGGTGACGTAAGGCATTAGCGGCCGGTCTTCTTGGCCAGGGAAAATCCTCTACGCCTTCTCAAATTAGCGCATGCTCAAGCTCACCTACCCGAAATGCCCGTCCATTTACTCGCAATTACTATTCAGACATAATGTTAGTTTTGTTTCTGCGAGCTTTTTTCGATGTGTTGTAATTAAAACGCGGTTTATCTGCGAAGGAAACCTTACGGGGTTTTCCTTGGTGGAAATCGTGCCTTCTGGTACCTTCTACTGTGCTGTACTCCTAATGAGCCGCAGTCTTCCTATGGAAGATTTTTTTCTTCTGAGCTCATCATTTAGTAAGACCCATAATTTTCTCGAGTAGTTGCCTTGTCGAGGTCAGTAATAAGTTCCCGAATCCCTGTTGCAAGTTTCAACGAACCTCGCGCTTCGTCATTGAGTATTGAACACATTACAAGTAACTGTTATGATTGAACTTATCTTCATGAAAGAAGCTATTTGATCTGTGAAAGAACTGTATATTCTTGCGACGAAAGGTGATTTTTAGCGAATTTTCGTAGAAAATTAAGCTATTGCAATGGCTCGGAAAATTTTAAATTCAAAATTTTTGAAAAATTTCTTCATTTAAATCCGTTTTGAGGCATTCTGAAACGAATCCTACAGTTTAACGCTTTTTCATATATATACATGTGTCATTCCTGACGACAACTCTCTTTAGGATTGAGATACGATTCCGTTCTTGCTTCCGAAAATCGAGCTTTCCAAACGAAAGGATGAGTTCTTTAGCAAGCACTTTTTGAACACATTCAATTGACAACCAAAAAATGTGCTGAAAAAATCACTAAAAATGGCTGAAAACGGCTAAAAATCGTTGTTTATATTTTTTTGCTTGAATATTGTTCAAATAAAGTTTGTTAACTAAAATAGAACATTCAAAAATGTATGTACAAAATCATGCTGAAAAATATACTTAAAATTTATTATTATTTGCTTAAAAAATCGATAAAAACTGCAAAAAATCTAAAAATTTCAAAAACAATTTCCTTGCACTCAAAAAGCTCAAATTTAAAACAATTCAACATTATACATACGATAAGTTACGAAAATTCGCTCATACGATCATGTTGCATGACTGTAACTTTTACACCATTTTTACACAATGTGTAATCTTACGTAACGTGATACGAACTGAATCACTCTTGACGAAGTTTTGGTAGCCCATTTCAATGAAAAACGGGAGTTAAAGAAAAACTTTGTGTAATGCCACAAAAATAAAGAGTTAGATCGGTTTTGACGGTTAAACCATCATCAGTAACAAATGATAACGCAATAAGTAATAAATAAGTTATTGTTTGTTACTGATGAGGATCTAACCGTCGAAATCGATCAAACTCTTTATTTTCATGGAATTAGACAACGTTCTTCTTTAACTTCCGTTTTTCTATACTACATAATGATCCCAATCTTGAATATTTTCCATTACAAACTTGATTGGTTTTTAGGCTTTGATAATGAATACGCTTAACCCATCGCGGGTGTGGTTGTTCACAATTTCTGATTTGCAATTGAATTGCTACCGAGCATTAAAAACTTTTTCTTCATTTCTTAATGTTTTGTCTAATGACCGAAGATCAAAGTCGGAAATTGAGCGGTTGAAAAAAAACGTCGATCACCAAATAAAAATTCCAACGTACCTAACAACATAGTTTGAACTCAACACAGAGACATATTTTTTAACCTACACCAATTATTTCGCTATCAAATTCTATCAGTTTCATAAGAAACAACTAACCATTCTAACTGTTGTGAAAGGCACTAACAATGGCATGATTACAAAAATAATAGCGGAGGTGTGGCTGCATGCGAGATAAAATTCAGAAAATGGCTAAGTGAGTGTAGGGAACGGAAACTCCTGCTGAGTGAATCTAGCGCGCCGAAATTGAGAAAATAAACAAGAATTTACTCGGGTGCAGCCTGAACTGATAAAACCGAGATAGGACCTTCCAACAAGATGAATCATGGAAAGATGAAATCTAATTATCTCCCTGGAGCAACCAGGGCACCATCGTACTAACGTTTGGAAGGAAAACGGTATGATGGGCATCGTCGTACATGGATGGACAGGACAAGTCACAAGTCAAGGTCTAAGGTCACCCCCCCTCTAGTAAGGAGTGAAAAGTAGGAAAGTTTTCGGATATGAGTTAACCCCCTTCAAGTGAGTGATTTAAACCCTTCTTTAAATTTCATTTACCGAATTTATTTGGCTATGTTAATTTGACACAGGCACTTACCAGGTTGATGTTCATAATCTTTTTACTTTCCCCGAATGGCTGCAACTGAAATACTTGCGAAATGTACAGTAAATAATCTTGAGTTTGAAAACAATGGCATAGGGCACGAAACCCACAATCCAACCAAAACCAAAACGTCACACCTAAGAAGTAACATACTTCCCTGCCGACGTGAAAGCTGTAATGTAGACACTTGTGAAAATTTGCAACAATACTAAAGTGCTATTCCACAATACCAGGGAAATATTCGGCAGATACTGTGTCATTATAAGTAAAAAATCGTAATGTGCTGGGAAGTTTGACATTGCGGTCAGTGTCATGATAGAGATATCTGTCAGTTACCTAGATCATGGTGTAGGTATATCGTGTATGGTTTGTTACGTCAGGATTCTGGTGCACACCAAAGCAAAATAGTCGAGAAGCGCAATAGTGAGAGAAGACGCACCTTGAAGTCTGTCCGCACCGTCGACAAGCCGTTTCCTCTTGTCCAGAGCTGAGCTTGAGACTGAGATAGCTTGTCACTTCCAATGAGTCCATTCGCATTGCAAATCCGGTCCGATCGCAAGCGAATGACTTATAAACAACGAACTTGCTTGGCAAGAAGGTCGTGAGTTGCATTCAACGCTGTTTCATAATCCAAACAAGCTGCAAACTATACCTACTGTAGTTGGTACTATTTAGGCAATAATTAAGATATTGTAATTGTCACTTCTCTTAAAATCATATTACCCATATTCTGTGGGAAATTTTGAATCACACATATCACCATAATTTCATAAAGGAACACTTATCTCAAAGGCTCCTCTTACTGTATCCATTGTACCAACACTGTAACGGATTGGCAAATCTACTCAAATAACTTCCAAAATGATTCCAACTGAATCAAACTATTTCCCATTCAAATTCAGAGCGACGAAGAAACGATTATTATAGTTATAATGTGCATTGATGGCGCCTACGGCCTAGTTTACAATTTCTCTGGTAGTTTACAGTATACAGCCCAATGTCTCTGAGACCGGAAGAAAAGTTAATTATTTGTACCTATGGGCATCAAAATAGTAACTTTAAACGAATATAAAATATAATCTGAATAAAAAGTCCTGTAGTTTCCAATCTGGCAACTTCACGAAGGTGCAACATTCCGTTGGAATAATTTTGCAGGGTGGGAAGGATTGTAAATACCAACCTCAGCCCTAGACCGGTCCTGGGAGTTATTTATATGGAATTAGGAAGATCTCACACTGCTCTCTTCCTTAAATCAGATTATTCTACGGGCGTCAGAGTACACCTGATCGGATGTATGGCCGGATCCTCTTCTCATATATATTTTAAAATGTGTTTCTCCCTTATAATCTGTTAATGCCAGGATTTACGTGACGTCAGGTTCTAAAAGGCCTCCAAATCGTGACTCGGCCACCACCAATGTCACGATGAGACGCTAAAAAACGCGGTCCGCCGCACTGCACTTGGAGTCTGTTACTATTTTTACTCCGATTCATTACCATTGGGTCGATAATATTCACGAATATTCAATCTGATGCCGTTTTTCATCTGGCTGCGACATGGTGGAATGAAGAAAAACGTATTGTTTAGTAGCCCCATTTTAATGTATAAATCACTCTAAACATTTACATAAATATCAGAATTACTTTAATAGAGTACGGCATTTTCGACTTGCTTGACACGAAATCTCCCATCCGAATGTGCGCCGGTTGCATGTCAAGACTTATCTCTGCACCACCATGGCACATTTAAATGGAATTATTTGAGTATATGTAAAAAAAATGTATTCGTACTCAAAGCTGGGATGGGGTTATTCGTTATAGAGAAGCATCTAGAACCTGCGTCTTGCGCATTCTGCTGACCCTGAGGAGAGTCAGGCACAGCAACTAGCCGATCAGCTGCTGGATCCTTCACATCGCTGTTTCACAGTCAGTCTAAAGTCTGTCAAGTCTTTTTGGATTTATTTGACCGTTGGCAAAAGAAGATCAAGGATTTCAAGAAATGGTTAGGAATGGGTGTGTGGGGTTCAAGCAGTAGGCTCCCCCAACGTTCCTGATCATTTTTTCCCAATGTCTAAAAAATCCAAAAAATTGGTTCAATTAGGGAACGAGAGCCTAGGGTACTTGTTGTCATTTACGTTTGCGCATGCGCAAGTTAAGTATTGATTTAAGAACAAGGAAATTGAAAAGGGCCATCTACAGCCAGGAATTGATTTTAGAACAATGAAATTAATAGGAACAGCCAAACCCGCACATTCTCGGAAAATTTCATCAAATTCGGATTAAAACTGTAATAAATAAGTCAGTTACAAGGATTTCTACTAGTGTTACAGTCATGTTGAAACTGATGTGGAATGATAAAGTCGTTTTTCACGAAATCGGACGACTAAGGCGTGAGATAATTATGCTTGATGGAATCTATGTTTGCACGTGTGCAGGACTAAGAATAGATTTGGGAACAATGAAACTAATAAAGAACCATCTACAGCCTAACTCGTATATTCCCAGAAAGCCTCGGGTGAAAACTAAGGAAATTAAGCTTGTAACAAAGATTCGTGGACACACGAAAGACAGAAGAAATGACAGACACGGAACGAAAGTTGTTCAGAATGGTCTAAAAGGTAAAATGCGAGTGGAAATTTTGATTTCGGAGATAAAAAAATTTTCTCTCCCTAACGGGAAAGCAATGCTTCCGCTACCAACCAATAGGAAGACTCGGAAGCAAAAATACATTGACCACCCTCAAACCCGCAGCCTTACAAAAGGGAAGTTCGTGAAAAAACGTCTATTTCCAAGAAAAATAAAGAGTTACAATGTTAAATCGATTTCGACGGTTAGGCCGTTAGTAGCAAACAATTACTTTATTAGTCGCTAGTCGTAGTTCTATTTCACTCGCTATATACACTAGCGTATATAGTTATTATTATTAGCCTATAGTTATTATTATTATTAGCCTATTAGCGAATTTTTGAAGAAAATTAAGGTATTGCTCTCGCCTCAAAATTTGTAGAATGTGAATTTTTGAAAAAATTTTATGCAGAAATCCGTTTCAGGCTATTCTGAATCATATTCTGAAGCTTAACGCATTTTTTAATGTATGTATGTATGTATGTATATATGTATGTATGTATACATGTATGTGTCATTCCAGACGATAACTGTCCGTCGAATTGTGCTAGGAACTTCAAACAACTTTTAAAATGTAAAGGACACAAAACGAAAGTTCAAGTTCGTTGCCCAGCATGATTGGATTACATCTTCGGGTTGAAATTTTCAAAAATGTAGTCAAACATTTCAAAATAGCCTGTTTTTTGCGATTTGTTGTGCGAAATAATTTGTTCAGCATACTAACATGTGCTATATTCGGAATCAGCGTAAGATTTCCTATAAGAATATGTATCAAGTTTTCAAAAATTTCAAAGTTGAAAAATCAGTCAAAAATCGAAATAATGCCGTTTGCTAGTTGTAAAAATCGGTAATATTTGCATGAAACATCTTCAAAAATTCGCTCATGGGGTCATGCTGCATGACTGGACTTTTTTACATCTTTCTTAGGGTTTTTTGGGGTTTTTTAATCCTCTTTGGGGGCTAAACAGTGGTCGTCACTGTACCCCTCATTTTTTCCCCCTCCGAGTTGTCAGTGGAATCCATGATGGCGCTCCTTTTTAGTCAACGATGGCAACATGGCTCTCCTTAGAATCGTGCCACTTCCAGTGTCCCTTTCGACAACTTGTTCAACCTTAAATAATAACAGTAATAATAAATTTGAAGTGTGAAATTAAATATCACTAGACGACGAGGGGAGAGAGACCAAATGCATAATTTCTGTCGTCTTCAGGCGATAAATCACTTAAGAATTCTTGATCACCTAAAGATTCACATTCTGTAATTCTAATATTCCAAAACAGATCATAAAATAATACTCTCGTTAAAATACAGGTAACGACCTAGTGTAAAAGTATCGGTTCCTTACATTATAAACGTCATCCTATTTGGCGTCTGCGATTTCGTCATTGGCTAACAATATCACCGCTCATTACGAGCTAATTACACCAACAAAAAGTAGTAAATACATACTCATTAAAACAAGATATTCACTTCCACCGTACGATTCTTACAATTAGTAAAATATTATGTTGATTTTCTTCCCGGCGTCAATTATAAAACTGTCCAACTAAAAATTAAATTTAACCATGTATTCGTCGGTGCATACTTTATAAATGTGAATTAATGAAAATTATCAAAGGTATTTCAAGTAACAATTTTGGCCGTTTTCCTTTTTTTCTTGTTCAACGAAGCATCGTTCGGTATTTAGATTTAGGTATTTAGTGTTATCAGTTTTAATACTTAGATGAAGAATTTTTCTCAATGCCGAACGTATTGAGACTCTACGTTGACTTGATCTGCACTTGGTTGTATGTGACGCGATGCAGGCCTCATTTTTCGGCCTTTGTCTTGAAATTTTAAGGTAGGCTTTTTATATGCACAGAATTTGGTGTATAATTTTTGGACCGATTCGACTTGGCGCCGCGGCGCCAGAACGTAATCGAGCCGACAACCCCACACCATTTTTTCAACTTTTTTCCCCCTATAACTTCTAAAGAATAAGTTTTTAGAGGATTTCCCTTACCCCAAAACTAGGAGAAAATCAAATTTCCTCCACTTGTCGTCCACATAGGTTTTTTGTTAAACATACACACCCTTATATTTTAATTATTTTGTTACCATTATGTTGGTACGTAGCTACTGTCACTGAATCAGGGAGAAATTGCAATAGGCCTTTATCTTGTATTCAAGAAGTAGTCATTTATATACATTGCATAGTCACTTATGACTGACTTATGAGTCACTTACTTAGCGAGCTTGCGAGCATCCAGACCATCAAACTATACACATCATTCTGACCTACATGTCCAACTAATCTGAATTTTTACTAAAGGATTGACTACTTGATGTAATGTATTTTTTAGGAGCGAGCTTGTGAGCATCCAGACCACCTAACAATACATTGCATTCTGATCTATTTTACCACAGTGGACGTAAAAATGATTGGGGAACAGTTTTTGGAACAATAGAACATATATCAAGCGGCAGTGAATTAACGGAAACCAATAAAAGGGTTGGTAGTGAATTAACGGAAAAGAACCAGATTCATGACGTAAATTAAGTGCAACGCAAGCGAGGAACTAAAGAGATGTGAAAAACGATAGCGCAACAATCATCAAGCAGGCGAATGTCAAAGCAAGTATTTAGCGTGAGGGTTCGCGGGAAATGAGATTTTTGAAGGTTCAGAAAGGTTTCCTTCAGTTCGAGTTACCAACCCTATCCCAGAGCAGGTCTGAAAAGTCCATGAACTTACTGAACTCAGGTCATGAACCCGACGCGGTGGAACACCTTAACGAGTGTTGAGTTCCTGAACTCAAAACGCTTGGAAGACGATTCACATGCGCATAAGGTTCGGTGCCGAACCAGTTCTGAAAAGTTCATGAGCTCGCGGTGCTTGGAACAGAGCTATTAGCTGTTGGAATAGAACTTGGTCTGATTGGTCTGGGGTCTTTGACGTCTACAAGAAAAAACTGATCCCTTAATTCTTTTGAGTTGTGTATAGTTTCCGAGGTACAACGTTTCGAAGTCCTTGCCCTGAAAGGAGTGCAACACTTCTGGTCAGTGGACCCACTTAGCTTACACTATTCGTAAGCTGGTTGTTTTGATCCGTTCATCTCCTCGTAGGTATTTTAATTTGACGTTTCCCGGTTACCTTGTAAAACTTCGAAGAATCATTCGCCTTCCATCATTCGCGGTCGTGTTAGACCTCGTTTAGGTACGTAATCATTTCATTTCGGACTGCTTGGTGAGATGAGCTGGTCACGAAATATGCAAAAGTTCGGAGGATTCCAACTTCATTCGGTTCCTGAATTCCACTAGTATCCTTTGACTCGTCACCGAATCTCCCAATCTTTTTGAAGTAGTCCCGAAATATTATGGAGCATAACTTGGTAGTACAGTAGAATTGCAATAAAGCATTTGAACTTGTCTTTAACTACCCACTTACGTCACCGAAAATTGGTAGCCAACGATATCGTGTTTAAAATCCTAGTTTAGCTTTATGAACTTTTTTACTTAAGTAAGAAACACGTCGTCATTTTGGATTTCAATTGCGTCACGTTTTAATGAAGTGCATTTTTTGTTATCACTATTGTTACCATAACTACTATCGAAACGCATTAACTCGTGAATCATTGGTAATAGGCACCTACCTGATCGTTGTTTTGTGTCGTCCGATGAATTACGAGGAGAAAAACATTGCGAATTATTACACCAAGGTT
This sequence comes from Adelphocoris suturalis, assembly GCA_030762985.1. NCBI lineage: Eukaryota > Metazoa > Arthropoda > Insecta > Hemiptera > Miridae > Adelphocoris > Adelphocoris suturalis. The sequence goes on from CM061044.1 coordinate 108,227,776, forward strand.
TATTATTGACATTAATTACGCATTTATCGAGACCATCCGCATGAAACCAAGAGAAAATATCAAGACAAAATAAGAGGAAAGGAGCGCTACTATATTTTTGAAAACGCTATAGAAACGGAAACATAGGCTATAATCCTTTCCAAAACTTTCTCCTAGGCAGACGCCTCGCTATATTTGCACAGCATCTTGAAAATGATGTACAAATATAATGAAACGTTGGCCTAGAAAAAATTTTTGAATTATTGACCTACCCTCGCTAATCCTCAACTTCATTATTATACAAGTGGTCGAGAAAACTAACAAAATAAATTAATAATTCTTTCCCGTACAACTTAAGATGCAGAAATTTAAAATGAGCCATATTGGTTCGCCTATAAAACTTCATTCCTACCACATGAATGATTTTAGATTACACCGGTCTCAAACACAGTAGTTGCCGGTTATTACGGTCAAATCCGGATTAACAGGTGACCATAGTAACTGAAATTGAAGGTCACGAGAGTTCTGTGTAAATGCTTTTTCACTAGCATTGTATGTGTTATGCAATTTACATTGAAGTTGTATACAGTTTATGAGATTATAATGTTGAACACTTATGTAAAACTAAATATATCTTCTGTTTTGGGGTAGACAGTGTTCATGGCACGTTTAATATTGCCCAATTTCATGAACGCTTATGACCTCGAGTACATTGATATATTATAACCCTGAAACCACACCTCTACAAATGGATTATGTAGGTACTTGACTGATGAGTAAGTTCTTGAAGTTATTTTTATATAATCAGTTCCAATTCGTGCCTCTTCATCTAAAAGTTTACAAATCACAAGCAAGTTTCATAAGATATTAAATAAAACAATATCTTTATTACTCGAGGAGAAGTGTATAATGATGTTGTAAGAGAGTTACATTGGAGTCTGAAGCATTTTCAATTTTTTAAATACAGTATATACAAGATACGTATAAATTGAAAATCCTTTTGGTTAGATGGTCAAGTGGTGCATTCTTTCCCCTAATTAGGTGTAGTACCTATGTAACTTCATTCCACTGTGCGTAAAAGTTGTGAAGTTTACCATGATAAGAATGAGTATTGGTAGAATCGTAACGTATCGTTAGGGAATATGATAGGCAGTATGAAATCGAGCGAATTAGGATACGAAACATCCACCAGAACACAAGAGCACCATCTATAATAACTTATATCTAGAAAGATAAATCTACGTTCGCACAGTAATTTCAACCTTTTACGAAGTAAAAAAATTATATAATTTCTAACGATTTGTACTATATATATTTACTGATTTTCTGTAATCAAATTTTTTGTTTTACAGAGAGAACCCCTGGGGCTATTCGAAACGAGCGGTGGCTGAAGAAACACGACCCCATATATAAGAACGCAAAAAATCAAACTGAGGTAACTGTCCACCAGCACTAAGTATTTATTTATTTACGGGAAGGAAGATTCTCAACTCACCCCTTTCAGCCTTAAAATCACCATTTTATTGAAAAACCGCGTTTGCCTCATTTTAAATGCTTAATTTCAACAATAATTGATTCACTTCGACAATTTCGTTAGATATCATCATGGTGGGTTTTAGACGTAAAGGACTTTCGACAAAAAGGTAGGTAGCCTCTCTCGGACATCAAGAGAAAAATAAAATGATGAGCTCTTTCCTGATCAGCTGACTTGGCTAAATTCTCTCCTATCCACCCTAGGAATGTGAAATTTGACTGGGAGCCTTTCTAGGATATAAAGAGTTGAACGCAACGTGACGAGTTCCAACCAGATCAGCTGACTCAGCTAAATTCTCTTCTATTAACCCTAACAATTTGAAATTTGATAGGTAACCTTTCAAAGACATTAAGAAATGGATGCAATGGCGGGTCCCAACCTGATCAGCTGGCGTAGCTAAATTCTCTCCTGTTAATCCTAAGAATTTGAAATTTGACAGGGAGCCGCTCCAGGACATTATGGGACGAATGCAATGACCGGTCCCAACCAGATCAGCTGACTTGACTAAATTCTCTCCAATCCACCGTGAGGATTTGAAATTTGATAGGTAGCCTCTCTGGGACATCGAGAAACGAATAAAACGATGGGCTCTTTTCATATCCACTAAGTAAGCTAAATTCTCTCCTTTTCACCCTAGGAATGTGAAATTTGATAGACAGCCTTTATACGGCATTAAAAGTGGAATGCAATGACGAGTTCCTACCAAATCTGCTGACTCAACTAAATTCTCTCCTATTAATCCTAAGAATTTGAAATTTGTTGTCTCTAGGATATTAAGATACGGATACAATGACAGGTTCCAAAAAGATCAGCTGACTTAGCCAAATTCTCTCCTATTCACCCTAGGAATTTGACATTTGATAGGAAGCCTCTTTTGAACATCGAGAAACGAATAAAATGATTAGGTCTTTTCTTATCAGCTGAGTGAGCTAAATTCTCTCCTTTTCACCCTAGGAATGTGAAATTTGATAGGGAGCCTTTCTAGGACATTAAGAGTCGAATGCAATGACGAGTTCCAACCAAATCTGCTGACTCAGCCAAGTTGTCTCCTATTAATCCTAACAATTTGAAATTTGTTGTCTCGAGGACATTAAGAGACGAATGAGATTATGGGTCCCAACAAGATCAGCTGGTTAAGCTAAATTCTCTCCTTTTCATCCTAGGAATGTGAAATTTGACAGGGAGCCTTTCAAGGACATTAAGAGTCGAATGCAATGACGAGTTCCAACCAGATCAGCTGACAGCTAAATTCTCTCCTATTTCCTAAGAATTTGAAATTTGATAGGGAGCCTCTCTAGGACATTAAGAGACGGATGCAATGACGGGACCCGAGAAACGAGATCAGCTGACAGCTAAATTCTCTCCTTTTCACCCTAGGAATGTGAAATTTGATAGGGAGCCTTTTGAACATCGAGAAACGAATACAATTATGGTATCTTTCCATGAACCATCACTTACAGTGTCCGACGTATCTATTAATATCTCCGAAAGGTTGGACAATACATCAACCGAAACTAATTCATATACCCGTATTCAGCGTTATACGTACCTACTATTTTATTATTTATATTCTACGTTTTCTTCGCTTCAATTAAAGAATTAATTTTAATGAATAAAAATTATTGTTATTTGTAAACATGACTTTACGAATAATATGTTATGCGGAACTAAGTCCGCCGAGTCAGCTAGTAGCGTATAAAAATTGCTTGAAGTATAGAACAACTGAGGAGCAGATTTTTCACTGCCAGGCAGTCCAACCCAATAATTTTATAACTCATTAATTAGAATTCACCTCCAATTAACGGTGCAGCAAATTTAATCGGGACTCAGATTAGAGTATTCTTCCAATTATATCAACTCTTTTCCATTGTTTGGCTGTTGGTCATCAATAATTAACAAGTTCTACAACGATAAAATATTACTTAACGGTTTGAAAGTCTCACACTACATTGATGAACCGTAACAATGGTCAACATTACTATTTGTTTTGGTTTACACGAATCTATAAATTAAGAATCATTAAAAATTCAGAAGAAATACTAAAATGATCAGTTTTTGGAACGTGCAGTGGCGTAGTTTGAGGAGGGGCAGGGTGGGCAGAGTTCCTCCTAAAATGATAGAGGATGCAGAATTTTGTTGTATGGATACAATCAAATTAATAATTTAGGCTTCAAATTTCAGTACTTAACACCTTCAATAATTAAAGAATGTAATTAGTAAAACATAACGACTATTATTTTTATACAAATCCGGTTGCCTAGCGACTTAAGACGCTCTTAGAAATAAATTTTTTTAGGTTCGTTTGTGTAGGGACAAAATGGCGTGGATATTGTACAGCCCCACGATGAGTAGTAAAATCACCTAGTCAACGAAACGGAAATGTGGATACTGCAAATGCAAACTGAAATCAAGTCGTTCCCCACTACCTTTTGGGGCTAGCCTGTATGCGATTTTCCCCTAGAAAAATATCCATCGTTCAGTGTCCACCAAAATTCCACTATGAACTTCCCTTACATTTCACTGCCTACTTGATCAAGCTTGGTTGTTCGATTCAAAACAGTTTCCTGTTGTATTACACCACTAATTTACGAATAAAATCCCAGTTACAATAAAGCAAGAATACAATAAATAGAGGCCTGCAGTGGCGATTGAAATAGTTTAATAGAAAAAATTAAAATAATCTAGTGCAGCTGTATTTCTATTCTAACCTAGCATATTGCTGGTTTGAGTTTGTTTACATTCTGTTATGTTTCTTGATCTCGGTTTCCTGCCCTGTATTTTATTTCGCGCGGAAGTAACAATTGAGGATCAACCTGTAAGAGAGAAAGTCCATATAGGTACATGAATTTGCATGCAGTTAGTCTAGTATGATAGTATAATAAACCTAGTGCTCTTCAGTTCATCGGTAGGTAGGTACCTATTCGTATTTATCGTAGTTTTTAACGTGCTGATTAGTTATTTGGATAATATTTTTTCTAAGTAGTATTGTGCTTCAGTAATCCATAGATAGGTTTATGAATATGAAAGCGTCCGTGATTTCAGATCATTAGATAAAGCCATTGAGCACCTACCTACTAGTATGAACGATTGACAGTTTATTAACGTGATTACCTCAACGTGGAAATAATGAAATTTGGAAACTGTATGTAGGTCAAATCAGATCTGTGATCCCTAGACTAATAGTAAACTGCTATCAAAATGCAATCCTAGGTGTTTATTCAATTTACAACAACAAGCAGTTTGCCTTATGTTTTTGTAGGTCAAGGCTCTGGTTCTTATTTTTGCGAATTTCATTCACTCGTTCTCCTCATTGCTCCGTAAATAAACAGTACGAAAATCACATTCTCTCGACCTAATCTCAAACATTCTCTCAAATACTGGATCTGAATTACTACAAAATACTTCATATATTGTGTCATGTACGTCGATAAACTATATTGATAAACACCTAGGGTGAGGCATATAGCTTCCTTGAATCCATCACGTAATTTATCATAGAAATATTAATATACATGTTAATGAGAGGATTTTTGATTTACGGATATACATACCAACTAATAAAAAGTGACTTATTTGTAATTGCCTTGAATGTAGAAGCAGAGTCAATAGAGGATTGAATTTTAGCGCATGGGCAAAGGCTACCTCAATACCAGAATGATGTATTTCATAGGGAGCCATCTCAAACCCGACCCACATTATTCTTGAGAAAATCATCAATATCGAATTATGATTGTACAACCATTTTTTGTTCGATTATGCGTCAAGGCCACCATCGAGACGGCAACGATGACTCAAGCGCTAGAAATCAATGCAACTGTGAATTTTTGAGCCGAATCGGCGGAAAACATTGATCAATGCGGAAGGGTTATCTATGCAGAAAACTTATATACCTGTCTATAATAATCTGAATCTGGAAATTGAAGCTCGTCTTTTTGTCATCAGAATTTTTACGGAATGAATTTTCCTTGTCTAGTGAATGACTAGTTTCAAAGACATTTTACCCAGCTTGAGTTCATTGAGCCTGAATGAAATCATTTTTTCGAGGCCTAAGCATTGTTGAAACGAAGGTCAACCTGTCAGGTCGTCGCAAAAAATAAAAATCAGAATTGGCCACCGTGACTCATTGGTAATCATGCCAGAATGTGGATGCTACAATGGTTTACAGCATCCATACGTGGATTGAACGGTAGTCAATAGCGGTCACTTTCAATGTGACCCGAGGCAATTTGTTAATTATTCCTGCAGAAAGTGACAAAAGGAAGACGGGACGATGGGTCTTGAAGTGAGCACCAGTCCATTCACTGCGACCCATTGTGTCATCTAGCTTAAGGTTAATAGCGAAAATTGGGTGGATTTCGAAAAAAAAGGAATAAGTCGATTTTCGTTGTGGATGATTCACCGGTATTAAGGTCACCTCTTGAGCTCGGTGTCCAATAAGACGAAAAGAAGTAGCTGCCTCACTTCTCCGAACTGGGGGTGTAATCATGAATAGTTCCCATTCTCGCCCTCCTGTATTGTTGCCAAATGTCTTGTTTCTGAACCAAAGGTTCACCACTAACCTACATGTAAGCAGCTAATTCATCAATACAATTACCGAAATGGCAAATGCGTTGTATATACTTACTTGTTAAATAGAGTCCCTCCTAAATGACGCTCCGCGTACAAAAGATACCAAGCCTTTGTGGCCATTTTGTATGCATGATGTCATCGAATTTGGGCCAAGTCAATAATCGGATTCTCTCACTCTTTTTGACTCCGTTTGGGAGTGAGACGCTTCCTCAACGGCCTGGCTGATTTTCTCCAATGAAGGCTAATTGGCAAAATTTAAGAAAATAATTTCCTCAAATATTGAAGGGTGCAATCAAATATTGAAGGGTGCAATCAAAGGAACAATATTATATTGAAAGAGGGCAGCTAGTTACTTACGAAAACAGTTGTCGAAATTTCCCATTATTGAAGACGCGTTGTTTGAAAACAAAAAACCGGACATTTGCTACTGTTTGGTGTCCAAAGTGGCTTTCAATTTTGGCCCGGATAGCTTAGAGAAAAACCGGACTGTCCGGGCCAAAACCGGACACCTGGCAACCCTGTTCATACCTGGTGGATGTTGGTGGAATAGAAAGATGGAAGCATGTTGATCAAATGAAAAAAAGAGTTGAAGAGCTTCCCAAAGAGGGTGAACATGTAGCATCATCACGCCACGAGTAGGTAGGTAGTGACCCACCAACTGAAGTTATTATTTCTATTCTTTATCTGTAGACAATTGACTTGCAGTTAGTTGAGAATTTCTGAATACAATGAATGTTTCGAGTTCGATGAAATGTGTTAGACAAACGAAATTAACAAGTTCGAAGAGTTTGCAGTAGATACCACAGCCCATTCCACCATTGAGAGCTAAAAAGGAGCTAATCCATATCCGGGAGTTAACCCTCAAAAATAACAAGAGAAAATTAAATTCTCCTTCATTCAAGCTGAGAAAGAAATTAAGGTCTCTGATCAGCTGACGGAATCAGAATAAATGGGTAGGTACAAGGAGCAAGCACGTGGTCCAGAAATTCACCAGTTTCTTCTACGATTCACATTATCTGAACTTTGATCTGATACTTGGATGATAACTCGTAGCGTGCTGGCTTCGCAAGTATATAACAAGCCTAATAGTGTTAACTACCATTGAGATTATTCAATTTGGTTACAGTACCACCTCGAACCGTCAGTACTCGAATTTATGTTGTTCGCGATCTTCATTTACCTTCTGGAATCTGTAAAAACGTTTTTGGAGTTTATCTGGTAAAAGAAGTGGAAAATGAGGGCCTAACAAGACTGCACGATCGGAGATGAGTCAATCAACGCACAAGGCTGAAAGAGTTGTCGGTGCCCGTTCTTCCAAGTCCTTGTACGCTTGTAGCCTTTTTATCTATTCCGTTTTACTTGTTTACACTCAACAACGCACAGGTACATGCTGTCTGCCATCTAATTGTTATCTCCATCTGGTCGAGAACCCCCGTTTCCTTTTGGAGGCTGGAGGATGAAGATGCCTTCTTGACTGGACAACACAATGGGGTCGGGTCCAGGGCTCCGATCTCGTTGGGTATTCAGCCTACGGATAAGGAAGCCGTCGATACGACCCTTTTCATAGCTCTTTGAAACGGTTCTACATAGATACATCACATCTTAGCCTGATTGCAATCATGAATAAATTTATGGATGGTATCTTCATTCGCACCCCACGACTTCTTCTGTACTGACGTTCCACATAAGTAGTAAAGCCTATGGATAGATTTGGAAACAACGCAATATTTTTAATGTGAGGATCGTCAAATATATCTTTAGTTTTCCAAAAAATTGTTTTTGAAATATGGTCTTTCATAAGTCAAATCCAATCAACAAAACAAATCAATTTTGAATTGAGCGCCCTTGGTGAAACTCAGTTCCGCCTCCCGTTAGAATCCATCGATATTGCTTCTAAGTCTAGGCAGGGAAAAGAAGCATTATGAATACTTTAGAGAGGTGAAAAAACTCCCCAAAAAATTATAAAATGTATGTTTTAAGCATTCCTTAACAATTTTTATTTTATTCATACCTGCGTACACCTGATATACACTGATCCCCAAAGAGGGTAAAATTGTAAGAACATTCGATGACACTTCCAGAGATTGTGGGAGTGTGCTAGATTGGTGGTTGAGCTGAACATTAGCGAATTAAAAGTTTTTATACCAGGCACTTCTTCTACGAGTTTCACCAGCAAGGTCAGCTGGTGAAGCAAGGTTCTGCAGCCATTCTTCATACCTCATTTAATATTGAAGGTAACTTTCGTTAACATATTAGGTAACTTCGGGTCTGGCAAACCCAGAAATATTTTGGCCAACTCTTTTCCCAGATGGTTTCTGCTTCTTACATGGCTGTCGAGATACAGCAGAAAGTACTTGAAGTTTAATAAGGTACTGTCACATTTAAAGGGTGACGAAAATCCCCCAAAACACAATAAACTCCTTGAATAATTAAATAAACAATTTTAAAGATAGAGAGAATTTTTTAAAACCTTCAGAACGCATTGAAAGGAAAGAAAAACAAGTAGATCAGTGCTCACGAAGTCGTATGATAGCGCATTTTCTTGCAAGGAGATCCGCGTGAAATAGACGCTTCCTGCGTTGAATAGGAGACAAAATGGCTTTGGAGCTCAGTCAGCTAAGCGATGACCTCTCAGTCGTCTCAGCATTCTTCCTTCATCCTCCCTCTCAAATTTCAGCTTCCTGCGTCGAATAGATGACAAAATTGGCTTTGGAGTTCACTCCGCTGATCGATGACCATCTCATGCTTCAGCGGCCCCTGATAAATGTTTATCCTCGCCATGAGATTAGATCCATAATAAGTTTTATCAGAATCGGACGTCGGGAAGTGGCATTTAAAACGATTTTAAGAGGATATACATTCGTACATCCATACATATGTACATCAACGGACAAAGTGAACACAATAGCTCATTTTTCCTTTTTTTAAAGAAAATGCGCTAAAAATAGGGGTGTCAACTTCTTATTTGATGAAAAATTGATGAAGGATACCCAATCCTAATCCCAGGAGCTGTCAATGTACATATCCCCTTCCTTGTGGGTACTAATAAACCACGTTGTAAGTATACAATATAGGTAGACCTAAATGTATGTGACCCCCATTTAAAAGTGCCATAAACATTAATTAAAACTAAATTTCAAAGGCTGTGTTTTATTTATGCATCGCCATGCGAGTTTTGCACCGTGTCACTCACAATGAAGTAGCAATACGTATTTATCGCGCACCAGGTGGACTCGTATGTGACTTATGTTATCTGCAGGCGAACAATGCTCGATTTAATTTCGTTCGTCGCTCACTTTTCTCTATCTAAACTTGCTACAGTTCATCTCAGAACTCGTGATGAATACGCAACCATTTTGATTAGTCGGACATTATCTGCGTAGGACATTCTCATCTCGCATTATATATTCGCAACAAGTCTGACGAGTGGCTGAGTCCTCCGTAACCATACAGTGTCATACGTAGCTGCCGTTACGAGCCCCGTAGTTCCAATCACACTGTTACAAATAATACTCAACCAGAAACACATTTTCAGGGCTTCTCACATCTTTACTAACTTGCATTGAATTAATAAAAGGTTAGTAGTTAACATAGCTTTTAAGGTAAGTATTTTTAGCGAATTTTTGCAAAAAATGAAGCTATTGCAATGGCTCTAAAAATTTTAAAATCAAAATCCATTTTGAGGCATTCTGAATCGATTCCTGAAGTTTGCGCTTTTTAAAATATATATATTATGTAATAGATCCAAATGGTTCTTGATTATTGACCGTTCTTATGTACTTGAGAGAAATGTTGACGTTCGGTCATGGAAAGATTGATATCTCGACGTTCCAAAGGTTTATTCCTTCATTTTCATGGGAGAGTTAGTTGGTCAGCTTGTTCTTAAACGTGTAACATAGGGAACTAGATTGTGCACCACTGAATGTTCAAAGCTGCGTTTTCGACAGACATGTGGACTGGGCTTCGGTAAAGTATCAACTCGAGTTATACGAAATATTATATATATATATATATATATATATATATATATATATATATATATATATATATATATATATATATATATATACGTGCGCGTGTGTGTTCGTTCCAGACGATACCTCTCCTTAGGATAGTGATAATAAATCCGCACTTTCTCCAAAAATTAAGCATTCCAAATGAAGGGATGAATTCGTTGGCCAGCACTTTTGACATCATTAAATTTGTCAAATTTCAAAAAAATGCAAAAATATGAGAATTTACTAAAATTTGCCCATATTTCATGTTGAATGACTGGAACTTTTCAGTTTTGTTTCGGATTTTATCACATTTTTTGAAATTTATATACCGAAAAAGGTCTGTTCTTATAGGACATGGGCCATGTTAGACTAAGAATGGTGTCACTGGTCCCCTCGACCGGATCGGGTTTCCGTGAACAAAATAACTCTTTGATGATATACTTAATTTTTAGGCAAAAGAACGAATTTTATGTATCGATTATAAATATATCTCGATATTTCTGTTTACTTTATCAATTGTTGTTATTAGTGGTACTGGTACATAATCAAATAATCATAGCCCTCAACTGATATTTACTAGATAATTATTGTTCACGTGTTTGGCAATGAAAACTGAGAGAGAACTGAAATAAGTCTTTTAGTAGGGCCCTCAAATAGTCATTACTTCAGGTTGAGTTGAAACGTGACTGCGTGGAGATGGGTCACACCATTCAAGGATCTGTCATGACTACTACAGACTTCCACCTTGAACTCCCACTATCATTTCTTTATTACCAAGATATCGCTGCATACGAATACGAAATAAATTACACCCCCCATTGAGGTACTATAATATTCAACGGAACATGCGCCAAAATAACGTAAACGCCACAAATTCTTGTGGGATGATTTATTATTCCATGTACACTGAATACATACGAATCTTCATACGATTCTTTTGCTGATAATGAAGTCTTCTTGATAATAATAGTTGAAGTTGTCTACAACTAGAGCAACCGTTAATGACAATTCGATTGAAGCTTCGTTGTTCTTTCGCAATGGATTATCTTCCAGTGAACTGTTCTGCGCAAGCGCAGTTGAGTTACCTGTCTTTTGCAGTGCTCTGATACTCGCTGTTCTGACATTATGGAGTTGACGGGCACAAGGATAGAGGGATGTTATATTTTTATACTCAGATTTTGCATTAGTTAATACCGTCTGAAGGCATTTTGTTAGATGGAAAGGGTTAATACAAGCCGGGGGCTGAGAACAAATGAACAAACCCCACTATATTCAACTTATTTGCATCTTGTTCCTGACGGTATTCAGACATTACTGAAGGGCATGTCAGAGATGAGGCTTTCCTAAACACCAATTTGCTACGTCCGCGGCGAGTCGGCCTCTTTTGAAGACCGCCTGACCGCCGATGCACAACGGGCTGTCCGGGCGGAGCCCAATGACAACCTTCCGGGAGTTATGGCTGACCTCCAGGATGAAGCTGACCCCTCAAACTTGGATCTTTGCGATCTATAGGAGTTCGCAGGTTACAGAGCTGTGATGGAAATGAATCGTAGGCTGTCTTCAACGGATGCATTACTTTTCAAATCGCTCGAGAGGATACTGAAAGTTAGCAATCGATCTATTTTCTTTAAATCCCCTAAAACATGCATCTACACTTGTTAACAATATAGATTAGGGGGAGACCAAACTACTCACCAATACTACTCGTTAGTCCGCTAGCCAGGTCCCTCACGAAATTTGAAAAACTGATTGTCTAGGATAACGTGCTCAACTTCGTTTCTTATTCACGATTCTATGTGACTAAAACAATTGAAAACGATACCAGTTCCTGACGTTGTATCGCCACCAAAAACTATACAGCATATTCCGGATTTCTAAAGAGTCTACCTACCTACCAAGTACTAGACACACACACGCACTTTGACAAATGCTACCCGAGTCATGTTGAGACTCACTTCGTTCGTCAATTGCACTTCCAATTTCGTCCCCCAGTAGGTACCTTATCTCTTCTCTCATCTACTCAATGTGGAAATCTCCTAAACAAGACAATCAACAGCTGCCTATAAAGACAGATAAAAAGAATCCTAATACCTAAAAGAGGCAATTTCTCGATGTTTAATTAGAGAGCTTTGAGCACTGGAGCAGGATTTTTGTTAATTTATTTATGGGGATATTCCAGGGGGGATATGTTGACATGGATTTATGGCTGGAAGTCGGTAAAATGAATTTGTTGCAACACAAAAGGGGTTACAATACAGCTGATAAAAAGGAACGTTAGTTTAGGTTGGTTATGTTGGTACGGTTGGTCAGCAGGAGCAATTATATTTATGCGATTCCTATGTACGTAACCAGGTACAACGCGATCGATCTGATGAAAATCTGATTCTTGTGAAAACGAAGAGCAAAAGATATCATGTTGCAGTGTACTTCTGTGCAGCGGAAGTAAATACCTATACCTCAAAATATACCTAGGTCAATTTCAATATTTTATCATATTTGGCAACATTTGTTGGCAATCTGTCTTTGGCAACGGATGTTTGATTTTCTCGAGAACTTCAGGGTAGAAGAAAGAATTCAGTTTTTTTTCTTTTTTTCTCTTTTTCAAGTATTGTAATCTCTTTGATTTTGAGTTTACCTGAATTTAAAGACTTTTTTGTCCAGGTAGAGTATTTAAGTAGTTTCTTGAAAAGCAACAAAATTTTGACCCCCCATCCTTTCTTTTTTATGTTTCCGAAAAATGTAAGCGTAAAGTATAAGTACCTACAACTGTATGACAGTTGTCATGCATACCGGAGTGGGAGCTGATCACATCCGATTAACCTTCACCGTGACAGAGTGATGTTTGGTGTGTGTTGGGCCGCAGTGACCACCGAGTATAGACTGATTCTATTCTATTCTCTCAGGCGGTGACGTGTTCTGATTACAACAGCAGGCATGCACGTTCCATTTGCGCGTTTCTCATAATAGATGGTTATCTCAAAATGCCAAACTGAATTTTATTCCACCCACCCCTTATTCGTGAGTATTACGAGTATTAGGTAGTAAACGAGTTAGGATAGGTACCTACTTCCAAAATGTTCGTGACATAAAAGATGTTATTACGAATTCGATTCTTGTTTCAATAACGGTATTCTTCCTCACACACACACACACAGAACATCCTTCTCTTAACATCCACTAGGGTGTACTGGCATCATTTCATCACTCATTCCCACGCCAGAAACCTTAGTAGGTGTAATAGTTCCTAATATTACGTAGGGAGTTAACAATGCAGCTCAAGTCTAGTTTATTTCTAGAGTGTTTTAATGGTTCTACACCCAATGAATTGCTTTCGATTCATTATTTTCTATAATCAACTTTTTTAGAAGGCAATCAAAAAACCATTTATGAACAAATTTTAAAAAAGTCAAAAACCCACCTTAAAATGTGTTTATTTACCTTTCCAAGATATTTAGATTCTAAGGATCGAATTACAAAAATATTATATTGTACCCGTACGCTTGCCAAACTATCGCTTTCTTCCCTCTACTAAACTGAAATTGACCAAAATGGGCTCGAAAATTACGCCTTGTTCGAAAAATTGCCTAATCTCAACATTACCTTCAATCATCCACAAAGAGTGAATTTCAAAAGTCGTATTTTCCCAAAATCACTCCTCAAAACACAAGCACACCATAGCACTCAAAAGCTTTCAGTATAATTTTTAAAAATATATACATGGTAATGGATTGTTACGACGGTATTGAACAAAGAACACTGATGACATAAGCAGTCAGTTTCTCTAGCAAGAAAAATAGTTAACTTTTGTGTAATAATTTGTAGCGTTTTATATTATTTCACAACTACCACAATTTTATTGAAATCAACACCCATTTAGCGGACAGTAAATCAGTGAACGATATGTACATCCACGAATCATACATGTGTAAGTAACATTGGCTGAACTGAATGAAAGCCAGTTTCGTGGTTTGGCCCTGTGATACGTCGCATTATGAGGAAATGATTGAGGAGTCCACCAAAATCGAATTGCTATAATTTGTTAGTCAGGAATGCTCGACACATTGTAGTTCTCTTCACAAGATTGCATCTGTGGTCTTCCGCCGGTCCGTGTTTATTTCTCCCTAGTTTTCGGTCAATAATCACCCTATCGGTTTAGTTAAGAGGTGAAGAACCTTTTGAACAACATGATGGACTGAAAGAAGTTGAACGAACCTGCTTTGAAGCGAGATTCTAGACCCAGAAGTCCTAGGAAGAATTCTGGGGTACCTTAGATTACAGGACGTTGCCATCTAGTCGACTCTAAGCGGTGCAATTTAGCTTATTACGCCAGTCAAACGTCTTCGATTCAGAGAGGCCCCACACCCACCCGAATAATTCGAATTAGCTGTAAGGAGCTGTTTCCAACAATCAAAACCAACTAAAATACGATCATTACTGATGCTTTATAAGAATAATGAATGACTATTATCCATATTCGCGTTCCAAACGAAATTATGATATACAAAACAAATACTTCAAACAACTAAGCTGGGTCGTGCGTATTATTCGTTCATAAATAAAATGATAACCTAGAATGCATATAAATAGGTACCTACATCAACAATCATTACAACGGTGACCATTTATACACAGAGAAGACATACTTCTTATCAATCCGCATAAATATCTTCTCAAGTGAACCATCAGATTTCTAAACGCATTTATGACTTCGTCATGGATAACAGTCAAAAGGTTTCCTTCTCGGTTCATATTGTTTTGTTTTTTGTGTCGTTTTTCATGTTTTTACGAGTACAAAGTGGTTGTGTTTTTGTCGTTAAGCGATTCAACTTTTATAAAGGAAAATATTATATAGGTCGGTAGTTCTTGAATAGTTGTATTTCTTCAAGAGCACCTACATACATGAAGGCACGTCGGTTTTGTTCATTTCGACTGGTATTTTTGCGTTTTGTAGCTAACTGAACAAATTTGTCTCCTCTGTGGTGCGTGCGTGTATATGTCGGTCTGTGCATTCGCAATTTCTTACAAGACACATCTTTCTCAATTATCATCCGATTGTCATTAAATTCCCGTGTAATAGTACAGGCAGGTCGTACCATGGTCTCTCTTGTCTATCTTGTACTTTTTCGTTAAGTTGGTCACGTTGTTTCTGTGGTCACTATTGTTTGTGTATGTAGGTATTAAAGCAGGGAAACATGGAATATACCCCCATCAAGGAATAGATACCAACTTTTCTGAGCAGAAAGAATACTTCAAAATGGAACTGATTGGAGATAAATTGTGATGCATGCAGTAGCATGGTTATCTAAATAAAATATGAACTTTTATTAAGCAATACCTAATAAATGGCATTTTTCCATAGTGTAATACAAATTTCATATCTTCCCCTTGTAACCTCGCTATACATTGTTATCCTAATTTTCTCTGTATATTTCAGGTAGAACCTTTTGACTGGGAAGATGGGCCCTCCGTGGACCGCGTGGTGCCTGGTCGCTTTCTTCGCCGTGGGAGCGCAATCTCAATCGTGGGATGGATTCTTAGATTTCGGTAAAGAGAAAAAAAAAATTTTTTATTCAAATTTACTCTCTAATTTGATTTTCCAAGGTTATCAAGTTAATCGACAAACACAAAGAAGTCAACTGAGGCAATCCCTGTCTTTGTCTTTAAAAAAAAATCCCGTGTAACATTTTGCAACTCAGACCAATCAGCAGGCTGCACTTCTAGTTCCTGGGCTAAATATAACATTTCACTAACCTGATTTCCATTCAAGTTTGCAATATTTTGAATTTTCAGAGGTTTTTCCGATAGAGGTTAATGTTAGTAGGGAAGTAAGGTAGAGTAAGGTAGGTAGACTTTGCTTCCGCGCTAACTTTTTAAGGTTTCCCTTCTATGAGCACGAACATGGCGGCTTATATTTTCAACTTCAACGATTTTTGGCAAACTGAGGTTCAACATTTAGCTTGGGTTTCGTTTTGCGCAAAATGTCCAGGAACTTGACTTTAAAATCACGCTCGTAGTCATTCTTATCAAAATGAGAGCTACAAACTCCCATTAAAACAACCATTTTTTGATCTGCCCATTTATAAGCCGTAATCCAAGTTTTGCGTGTCCTTACGTTCTTTGGGGACGTATGAAGTATGAAAGAATGTTTCTTCATGTCTACGTTATCATTAGGGGCTGGAATTTGCATATTTTGCATATGTGTTTTTTATCTTGTATCCGAAGCACTTAGCGTGTGTTAAATTGAAATAGCACATTTTGCATATTTTGGTCGATTTTGGAGATTTTTGCATATTTTGGTAATTTCGTGAAAATTTCTGCATATTTGATCCAAATCGGCAAATTTTCCTATTTTTGATATTACAATCGCCAAATCCTCCACAGAAAAGGGGTCACTGACATTCCTAGGACATTCACCATTTCCGTGTAGCTGGTAGGGCTGACGGGGAGGTGATGTCAGGGACAACCTTAAGAGATTCACGGTTGGCAATTTGAAAAAATCAATTGTGGTCTAGTGCTCTAGTTGCGATATGTACAATATCACTCAGTATATATATGTATGCAATGTGAATATTTTGAAACATTAGTATCATGTAAATATCTGGTACTATTCATGCAATATACGCCATAGCAGTATATTACGTATACGTCCCCCGATACGTCCCACAGCATAATTTAGTTCATTTTAGAAATATTTTTAATTTTGTTAACGTATTTTGGCTTGGGGTGCATATTTTGTCCATTTCGAGTGCATATTTTGGCAAAATGTTGTGCATATGATTCCAGTCCCTAGTTATAATAATTGCAACCGAAAATTTTATAGTCAACCATCGTAAAAATTGAGTACCACAGAGAAGAGGTTCACTTTTACTTTGAGGCCGGGTCTTGAGTAGGCATGATGACGTCAAAGGCGCTTGGGAATCCCAAGTCAGATGTGACAGTGTCCCCTACCTTCTTTACTAGCTACCTTGGTTTTTACTATAAAATTGGCAGTTTATTTACACTGAAAGTGCTCAAGTTTAAGATAGATGTATGGAGAGACAGAAAGTTTTATTTGCCATCACACATAGGTGCATAACAATAGTCAAAAACAAACAAGCCAAATAACAAATACAAATTCACAACTTCCAAATGATCAAATTAAGCACAAATTTATATATGCAGCCATACAATTTTATGGAAGAGCTATATTTATAAAGTCATTAAAAAAATAAAATAAATAAGAAAACTAAAATGTTGGCTGCAGACCAAATAGGTAGTCAGTAACCACCCAAAAGGTGGCTTGGCCCGGTCAAACCCGGACCCAACCCACCACGGCGGCCTCCCGAAGGTGTACACACATTTCTGGAAATGCACCCATATCATAACAATCGCTCCACCGGAAAGCAACACACGAAGCGAGACCGCCCCCGGGCCCACTGAGGGCCCCAAGCCAAAACACAGAAAGCCAACAATCATACAGCCAAACATTCTAAAAATTACAAACATACTAAACATTCATTCATTCATAAAATCAATCATCAATAAAAACTGTCATTCATAAAATAAACAAACAATAATAATAAAATATATATGTCTATAAAAACTAAACTATTTGAAATTTGACAGCAATGCTTCTAATGTTATCACAGTTCATCTCAAAGCAAGCTCGAGTACTCTTTAAAATTCCTCGGCTGCTGACATAAAATTTACAATAGCAACAAGTCAACCCTAAATCTAACAATATACTAACAATATACAAACGAAGATACTAAGTACGGAGATAACACTTCGTCAGTCTTACATACAATTAAAAACAATGTAACGTAATACAGTAGGTACCATAATTTACGAAAATTCGCTCGTACGATCATGTTGTGTGATTGGATCTTTTTTTTCTTTCTTTTAAAATCGTGATCATTGAGAAATATTGGTGAGTTATGTGATGAACTCTCCAAATAACGGTTAACGCCTACCTAATAGTAGCTCCTTCCAGAAGATACTGATCCTAGACCGTTCCGAGAGGCTTGAAATTTATCATCGCGACCGTGAGACCGTTCGTTGCACCTAACACAAAAATGCGGAACTTCTTCCCCTTTAACAAACGACCACTCCTGACCCACTTAAAGGACCGTAAAAGGAAGAATAAAAAATCATCCGACAAATTTGAGACTGGATCCCCCAAGGCCGACCACGTGTCCTGAAGAAGAGCCGATTATATAAATGTAGGTAGATAGGTGACTGGTCGCACTAAGCGTCTGTTTTTCATTCTCCCCCGCCGGGGACCCGCCTTAATTTTTTAATTGGCCGATAAATCAAACGGGTCATCGCCTCGTCCCTAACCGGTCGGGATTTTGCGTGTGCCGTTATTACGACTTCCTTCTTCGTCTTGGCTCCTTGAGTTTTTTCCCCTTTCTCCCCGATGATTTGGTATCGAATTTCGTCTCCTCTCATCGTAGCCAACATCGTCTCTCCCCCATTAAACACACCGGTAATTTGCATATCGGTTGTACCCGCCGATTGGATCGCCTGTTGATGTCGATCGGCGACTCATAAAATCGGGATGCATTGGGAAATTATGCGGGAAGCTTGAATCGAATGCTAACTCAAATTAATCTACACTTGACGGAGTGGTTTGAAAAGAACATATTTATAATAGGTAAAAGGAAACATGAGTATTAGGGTGCCCGCTATTTTGAGAAAGGTGGAATTTTGGTGACCATCACCTAAAATTTGGTTTAAACTGTAAAAAAAATAATCCCTGAATTTTTTCAGATTTTTCGCTTAACAAAAACGCCGGTAGCTCGATTTTGGTTTTTGAAATACATTTTTCTCGCCAATATCAGACATTTAAATATAACTTTTACAAACTTCTTTGTAAAATTGTGAAACTTCGTATATTTACGTTTATGGGGTCGCTGAACTCGAATATGCAGTCAAAACAAGTCGACAGCAACAACTTTTGACAGTTTGGGATCGCAAAATCGTCAAAATCATGACAATTTTTCAAAATTCATTTTAAAATAATGTAAATTTGTATTTTTACGTATTTCTGTCAGAATTTTTTGACAGAAAATTCGTGTTCAGCGACTCAAAAAACATAAAAATACAAATTTTCATAATTTTACAACAAATTTTGGAAAATTGTCATTTTTTTACATGATTTTGACAATTTTGAGATTCCACACTGACAAAAGTTGTTACTGTCGACTTGTTTTGACTGCAAATTCGAGTTCAGCGATCCCAAAAACGTAAGTATACGAAGTTTCACAATTTTACCAAGAAGTTTGTAAAAGTTATATTCAAAACCCTGATATTGGCAAAAATAGTGGATTTCAAAAACCAAAACCGGCGTAGGCTTTTGTTATGCAAAAAATCTGAACAAATTCAGGGGTCATTTTTTTGACATTTAAAACCTAATTTTTTAAACCAAATGGAGGTCATCAAAATTCCACCTTTCTCAAAATAGCGGACACCCTAATTTGTATACTATGTGTCAGATGACAAAGATAAACTTCTAATGTAAACGGTTTTGAAAAAAAACTCAAAATGTAACAGCACAAGTGCACATACGCAAAACGTATTTAATAACAACTTGGTGTTAAAAACAACGAGATGTTACTGGGCTTTGCAATGTAGAAGAAGTTAATAGGAAAAAGGTCCAGCCATGCAGCATGATCGTGTGAGCGAATTTTCGTAAATTATCGCACTATGTTATGTTACATTGTTTTGAAAATGGAACACATTGAGTGAAAAGAAATTGTTAATTTCCAATTTTATGACACAAAACTCTTTCTAAATAATAATCTGCTATAAAGGATTATGGAGTTTTCACTTTTTTTTTGCAATTTTTACCGATTTTTAAGTACATTTTAATGAAATTTAAGTACCTACATATTTCAGCATAATTTTATACGTAAATTTTCGAGTGTTCTATTTTATAGTTTATAACCTTTATTTGAGCCATAGTCTGCTTAAAAAAAATCTGAATTTAACGATTTTTGGCCGTTTTTTTCTATTTTTAGTGATTTTTTCGGTCCTTTTTTTTTAAATTTGACCATTTTAATGCGCTCAAAAAATTCTGGCCAACGAACTCATCCTTTTGTTTAGAAAGCTTGATTTTTTGGCGCAAGAACGGAATTTTTATCTCAATCCTACGGAGAGTTATCGTCTGGAAGGACGCAAAATATATATATATATATATATATATATATATATATATATATATATATATATCAGTTTCAGAATGTCTCAAATCGGATTGCAATAAAGAAAATTTTCGAAAATTTTGATTTTAAAATTTTTGGAGCCATTGCAATAGCTTTACTTTTTACAAAATTTCGCTAAAAGTGCAATTCTGGTATTTTTTCCAAGTTGGTATTGCATATTTCAGTAAATTAACATCTCTGGATGATTCACTTTGGAAAAACATCCACATGCGGCATTTGAGCCGTACTTGAGCGGCCTCCATCAACTCGATACTCTGCATTTTCTCTCATTTTGTGTGTAATTACGCAAGTTTTTGCGCACTCCAAAATTCAATTGATAGGACATTATTCTTAAACATTTCAAAAAATTAAAGGTGGAAGTGACTAATGGTATTCTTTTAAATGATCTTTGAAGTCCAAAATTATGCCACACAAGTACCGAAAAGTTGTCTAGAACATACCTACATGTTATTCAGACTTCCTAACCTGATATACTTCTTTACATTCACCCACTTTTTTTTAAAAAGATTACATAGATTTAATACAAGAAAAAATATTGCTTCCACAAATAGTGGAATTAATTAATTAATTATATTGATTTATTATTATTATTATTAATTTTTTTCCAGGAGTTGTCTTTTTGTATTTGCCTTCCTCTCAGTAAATCTCATTTTCATATATCAAGGGGTTTCTGACTTTAATTTTGTCTAGCAATAACAAAAACCTATGACCGGTTATTTATATTTAGCACACCGAACATCAAAAAAATGTTTTTGTTCTTTAGGATCATTTTCGTAATTTTTCATTTAGGAAGTAATTTCCAACGATTTCTGTTCATTTTTCCATTTCCAATCGTACTGAAGGTGGAACGACACGATTTGTCCTTCATAAATTTAAAATTGCTGGAAATCAATGAAAGGTGGCATTTTATCTTAATAACATGGGACGTGATATGCTGTAGGTCATTGTGGGTGGTTGGATGAGAAATTCCTAACTAGTGTAATATAACTATATAACTTCAAATTACTATCAGCCTCAAGAATCGTACTTGATCCCTGTCGAATGCAGGTCAACAAACTCTCGAGTGCCGCAAAAAATTGTGAGAGTGAGAGGGGTGATATTAACATATGCATTCCTTCGAGGAAGACAATGATGACTACGTTCACCTTATGGTAATCAACGTTCCACGAATAATCTATTGTTTATTTTCTTCTTAACCCCCTTATGAGGGTACGCCCCGAACATTCACTCGGTCCAACGGCTTGGCGCGTTCTTTCTGCTGACTATTTGAACTTCATTTTTACAAAAATGCGTCTCTTAACTTTCACACAACGCTTAATTTTGAAAGTAGGTAAATTTAGTGAATTAAAACTTGCATAATATAGATACAAAAAATACGAAATAATAATATAAAAATTATGTTGATTTTCTGCAGGAAGAAGATTATTCAGAGATGATCAACCTGCACCACCAAGCGCTCCTTCACAAGGAAGTAGCGGCGGTAGTTTTAAATGTACGAGCATAGGATTCTATGCGGATCCATCGGACTGTCGAACATTCTACAGGTAAAATCACTCCGCATTTGTATGTGTAAGATGTGGTGAAACATTTTTACTTCCTATTCTAATATACTTGATATTAACAAGTAACCTTATGGTTCAACTTCATGTTGATAAAGAGTAGTACAAGGTACACACTGACAAATACTTACACTTAGTCTGAAATTTTCAGGTGCGTGGATTTTGGCGCTCTCACAGCCGTTAAGTTTCAGTGCGGGGAAGGGTCTGTTTTCGAAGAGGCAGCATCCGTTTGTGTTCATCCTTACGAATCTTCTAGACCTCAGTGCAGGACTTCTCAAGCCTTTGGTACATATTATTGATAGCATAAGATTGGAAATAAATCACGACAAATCCTCCCTATTAAAATGAAAATATCAATAAATTGTCTTTGTTTACAGGACCAGCTTTAGGAAGTGAATCGGGAGTACAAGAGACCGACAATGAAGTTCCACGTGTACCGCAACAACCTCAGCAGCCAGTCTATCAGCCTCCTCCTCAGCAAGCTCAACCTCCACAGCAGCCTGCCTATCAGCCCCCTCCTCAACAACCTCAGCCTCCACAGCAGCCTGCCTATCAGCCTCCTCCTCAACAACCTCAGCCTCCACAGCCTGCTGAACAGGAAAGGCCTCCTCCCGTCCAAGGTCAGGAATCATGGGGACAGCCTCAAGGACCAAATAATCAAGGAACACAAACTTCCCAGCCTCTTCAATCACAGAGTTCACAATGTACAAGCGAAGGATTCTTTGGTGTACAAAACAACTGCAGAGCCTTTTATCGATGTGTGGCAGATGGGCTTGGCAGTTACATAAAATATGAATTCCAGTGTGCTCCTGGGACTGTATGGGATGAACAAAGCCAGTCCTGTAATCATGCATGGGCTGTAAGTCGAAGTGATTGTAAACAAGATCAAGGATCGAATGGACAAGGAGGATTCGGTGGGCAAGGAGAAAATGGAGGTCAGGGTGGACAAGGAGGAGATGGTGGATTAGGTGGGCAGGGTGGTCAAGGAGGAGTCGGAGGACATGGTGGATCAGGTGGCCAGGGTGGTCAAGGAGGAGAAGGTGGATTGGGAGGACAAGGGAGCCCTGGAGGTGCCGGAAGCCCAGATGGTCAATGGTCTGGACAACAAGGATCGGGTGGACAGTGGCCTAGTCAACAAGGTGGAAACGGAGGACCCGGTGGCCCAGGGGGGCCTGGTGGTCCAGGAGGCTCAGGAGGTCAAGGAGGTAGTGGTGGACAACCCAGTCAATGGCCTGAACAACAAGGATCTGGAGGTCAGTGGCCTAGTCAACAAGGGCCAGGTGGAGTTGGAGGACCCGGGGGCCCAGGTGGGTCTGGAGGTCCAGGAGGACCTGGTGGTCAAGGAGGTAGTGGTGGACAAGCAGGTCAATGGCCTCAACAAGGATCAGTAGGTCAACAAGGACCAGGAGGAAATGGAGGACCTGGAGGCCCAGGCGGATCAGGGGGTCCAGGCGGACCTGGTGGTCCAGGAGGGCCAGATGGTCAAGGAGGTATTGGTGGACAAGCAGGTCAATGGCCACAACAAGGATCAGTAGGTCAACAAGGACCAGGAGGAAATGGAGGACCTGGGGGCCCAGGCGGACCTGGTGGTCCAGGAGGACCAGATGGTCAAGGAGGAAGTGGTGGGCAAGGAGGTCAATGGCCTCAACAAGGATCTGTAGGTCAACAAGGGCCAGGTGGAAATGGAGGACCTGGGGGCCCAGGGGGACCTGGTGGTCCAGGAGGCCCTGGTGGCCAAGGCGGATCTGGAGGGCAATTGCCTGACCAGCAAGGTTCTTCTACTAATTCAGAAAATCAACCAAGTAATCCCAGTATCCAACCAAATCCTCTTGGTAGTGGAGACTGTTCATCTGATGGATTCTTTGGTGTCCAGGGAGATTGCAGGAAGTTCTATAGATGTGTACAAGATGGCCAAGGAGGTTATTTGAAATTTGAATTTGAATGCGGATCTGGTACAGCTTGGGATCCCAATTCCGAATCTTGCAACCATCTTTGGGCAATTTCTAGATCTGATTGCAAGTCCAGTTCTGGCAATCAACAAAACCAGTTACCTGAAGGTTCTGATTCAGTAGGAACTAACCAGGAAGGACAACAGCCATCCCAACAGGGACCTAGTGGGCCTGGAGGGGCTGGTGGACAAGGAGGACAGTGGCCAAGTCAACAAGGTCCAGGTGGCCCAGGAGGTCCAGGTGGCCCAGGAGGACCAGGTGGTCCTGGAGGACCAGGTAGTCCAGCAGGACCAGGTAGTCTTGGAGGACCGGGAGGCCCTGGTACCCAAGAAGGTCAGTGGCCAAGTCAACAAGGTCCAAGTGGCCCAGGAGGGCCAGGTGGACCTGGAGGACCAGGTGGTCCTGGAGGACCAGGTAGTCCTGCAGGACCAGGAGGCCCTGGTGCCCAAGGAGGTCAGTGGCCAAGTCAACAAGGTCAAGCTGGTCCAGGAGGACTAGGGGGTCCAGGAGGTCCTGGTTCCCAAGGAGAACAGTGGCCAAGTCAACAAGGACCAGGGGGTCCAGGTGGTTCTAGTGGACAGTACCCTAACAAACAACCTCAAGAAGGACAATGGTCACAGGGGCCAGGTGGTCCAGGAGGTCCAGGTGGACCAGGAGGTCCTGGTGGACCAGGAGGCCCAGGGGGTTTGGGTGGATCAGGAGGCCCTGGTTCTCAAGGAGAGCAGTGGCCAAGTCAACAAGGACCAGGTGGACAAGGAGGATCAGGAAGCTCAGGAGGTCCAGAAGGTCAATGGCCAAACCAGGAAGGACCAGGAGTTCCACCCCCAAGTCAAGGTTCACAATACCCCAATCAACCTAGCAATGGAGGCCCTCCTGACCAAGCCAGTCAAGCCAGCAACACAATTGGAAATGGTGATTGTTCATCCGATGGTTTCTTTGGTGTGCAAGGATCATGCCGATCATTCTATCGATGTGTAAATAATGGTCAAGGTAGTTATACAAAATACGAGTTTGAGTGTAGTGCAGGAACTGTTTGGGATACTGCCTCCGAATCTTGTAATCATCCATGGGCAGTGTCACGCAGTGATTGTAAAACAGATTCATTGAATCAGCAAGGCTCAACCCAAACCTCACAACCTGGTTCAACTCAGCCTGAACAATCACAAACACCACAAAATCCACAAGTATCACCACAACCACAGGTGCCACAACAACCATCTCAACAGTGGCCAACAGAAGCACCCCAAGGGGCACAACCCCCACCACCAAGCCAGGGAGAAGTAAACCCTCCTAATAGCCAACCACCAAACCAGGGAGGAGTGAATCCTCCAAACAGTCAACCACCAAGCAGCCAACCTGCCAACCCCCAGCCCCCTAATAATTCTGAAGAGAGTGATGATGATAACAATGAAGAAGAAGAAGAAGAACCATCATCTGAAGCTGAATGTCCTTCTGATGGTTTCCATCCAGTGCCTGGGAACTGCAAGAAGTTTGTGAGATGTGTTAGCAATGGAGATGGAACCTACCAGAAATTTGAATTCTCGTGTGGAGAAGGAACAGCTTGGGATACCAAACTCGAATCATGCAATCACGAATATCTTGTCCAAAGAGATGATTGTGGAATGTCTACAACTCCATCTAGTGCGCCTCAATCTGATACTCCAATTGACTCAAGCCAAACTTCAGTGACTTCTTCATGGTCAAATAGTTCAAGCACATCATCAAGTCAAAGTTCAAGCTCATCATCTTCTTGGCAGACAACATCAACATCAGGAGGATCATCCACAACAAATGCTGGAGGTTCACAAAGTGGTTCTTCTTCTTCTAGTAGTGAACAGTCATCTGCAGCTGGTGGCTCCTCAACAACCTCACATCAATCCTCTTCAGCAGGAAATCAACAACAAGCCAGTTCCTCTGGCCAGCAAACTACTTCTAGTAGTGGTGGTCAAACTGCTAGTTCTTCAGGGCAACAGTCAACAGCAACAACTGCATCAAGTGGTCAGCAAACCACTTCATCAGGAAGCAGTCAACAAACCACAAGTGGTTCATCCCAACAAAGTGCTTCTTCTGGAAGTTCTCAACAATCTACTTCATCAGGAACTTCTCAACAGACAACTTCAGCTGGTAATCAGCAATCATCAGGATCTCAATCAACTAGTTCTGCAGCAAATCAGCAAACAACATCCTCATCTGGTGGTCAACAGTCATCCTCTACAGGGAGTTCACAACAACAAACCACATCTGCAGGTAATACACAACAGCAGACTACATCAGCAGGTAACACGCAGCAGCAAACCACTTCAGCTGGGAATACACAACAACAGACTACATCTGCAGGCAACACACAGCAGCAAACTACTTCATCTGGCAATACACAGCAGCAGGCTGGATCAGCTGGCAATACACAACAGCAGACTTCGTCAGCTGGTAATACACAACAGCAGACTACATCTGCTGGTAACACTCAACAACAATCTTCATCATCTGGAAGTTCCCAGCAAACAACTTCTGCAGGAAGTAGCCAACAGACATCTAGTCAACAGTCTGGTGGTTCACAAACCACACCACTACCTTCCCAGCCAGGTAAGCCAGGTCAAGGGTATCCTAATCAGCAACCTGGTGGTCAACAGCCTCCAAGTCAACAGCCTGGACAACAGCCACCTAGCCAACAGCCGGGACAACAACCAGGACAACAACCACCTAGCCAACAGCCGGGACAACAGCCTGGACAACAACCACCTAGCCAACAGCCAGGACAACAGCCTACTCAGCAACCTAGCCAACCTAGTCAGCAACCTGGACAACAGCCTAGTCAGCAACCTGGACAACAGCCTGGTCAGCAGCCTGGTCTGCAGCCTGCCCAACAGCCAAGTCAGCAACCCGCCCAACAGCCAAGTCAGCAACCTGGACAACAACCTGGTCAGCAACCTGCCCAACAGCCCAGCCAAGGTTATCCTAATCAAAAACCTGAGCAACCTTGGAATGGTAATCAACAGCCACCAAGCCAACAGCCTGGACAACAACCTGGTCAGCAACCTGCCCAACAGCCCAGCCAAGGTTATCCTAATCAAAAACCTGAGCAACCTTGGAATGGTAATCAACAGCCACCAAGCCAACAGCCTGGACAACAGCCATCAAACCAACAACCTGCTCAGCAACCTGGCCAACAGCCTAATCAGCAACCTGGACAACAGCCAGCTCAGCAACAACCAGATCAACAACAGCAAGGAGGGGATAGTTTGGGACCTCAGGATCCATGCACTAGTGATGGTTTCTTTGCTGTTAAGGGTCAGTGTAATAAATTTGTGAGATGTGTTGATGGAGGTAATGGCCAATTCACGAAGTACACATTTGATTGTGGGCCTGGCACAGTTTGGGATCCTGCTGCTTCAACGTGTAATCATGCATATGCAGTGTCTAGGAGTGACTGTGGTGGGTCAGGGGGGGCACAACAACAGCCATCCCCACCTCCCTCTAACCAATCTCCACCTCCTCCTAACCAATCTCCACCTCCCTCTAACCAATCTCCTCCTGCCTCTAACCAATCTCCACAACCTCCAGCATCACAGCCACCTTCTCAACAACCATCCTCTCCACAACAACCAGGAGAACAGCAACCATCACAAGGTCCTTCTGGTCAGTCCCCACCAGACCAGTCCAACCAGCAGGGTCAAAGTGGAGAAGGAATGAGTCCAAATGACCCCTGCACAAGTGAAGGCTTCTTTGCAGTTAAAGGTCAATGCAACAAATTTGTGCGATGTGTAGATTCTGGAAATGGTCAATTTACTAAATACAAATTCGATTGTGGCCCAGGAACTGTTTGGGACCCAGCTGCCCAGACCTGCAACCATGCCTATGCTGTTTCAAGAAGTGACTGTGGTGGATCTGGAGGGGAGCAAAGCCCCCAACCACCTCCTTCACAACAGCCATCTCAACAACCCTCTTCACAACAGCCATCTCAACAACCCCCTTCACAACAGCCATCTCAACAACCCTCTTCCCAACAGCCATCTCAACAACCTCCTCCACAACAGCCATCACAACAACCCCCTCCACAACAGCCATCTCAACAACCAACTGGAGAAACTCCAAAACCCGAATACCTCCCTCCTCCAGATCAACAGCCTCCACCAGCTCAACAACCTGATGGTCAAGAACCTCCTCCTCCCCCTCCAGAAGAACAGCAAAACAACCAAGGGAATCAATCGTCATCGTCCTGTGGTGGAGGCAGTAAATTTGTATGTAAAGAAGCTGGCTTTTTCCCCGATGAACAAGATTGTAAGAAATTCTATCGTTGCGTAGACTGGGATGGGGATCAAGGTAAACGCTTTTCGCTGTATGAATTCACCTGTGGGGAAGGTACTATTTTCGACCCCGCTCTGAGTGTCTGTAACCATGAGAATAGTGTTCAACCTCCAAGAAACTGTAGTGCTTGTCCTTCCGAAAGTAGCCCTAGTGGTGAACCATCTACCACTCCTATGACTGAGGCTCCAACTAATGCTGAAACTGAACCAATGACAAACCCAGAAACAACTCAACCAGAAACACAAACCACTGCTCAAGAAACTAATGTCCCAGTAACTGAATCATCAACAGCAGCCCAAACAACACAGACAGGTTCCCAAACTACGGCAACTGGAGAACAGACAACACAAACTGGGGCACAAACTACCCAAACTGGTGAACAAACAACTCAAACTGGCTCCCAGACCACTCAAACTGGGTCACAAACTACACAGACTGGGGGACAAACGACACAAACTGGATCCCAAACCACTCAGGGTGGTGAACAAACAACACAGACTGGCTCACAAACCACTCAAAGTGGGTCGCAGACAACACAAACTGGAGAACAAACTACACAAAGTGGATCTCAAACTACTCAAGGCGGCGATCAAACAACACAAACTGGTTCTCAAACCACTCAGGGCGGCGATCAAACAACACAAACTGGTGCTCAAACCACTCAAACTGGGTCACAAACAACACAGACTGGAGAGCAAACAACTCAAACCGGATCACAAACGACCTCATCAGGAGAGCAAACAACGCAGACGGGGTCACAAACTACTCAAAGTGGGGATTCTACAAATGCCCAAACTAGCTCGGAAACTACTCAAGCAGAGACTGGAACGACACAGGGCGGATCATCTCAGACAACTCAACCTGGCACTCAAACGACTCAACCAATGACACAAGGCACAGAAACCTCTACAGAGGCAGGTACCACCCAACCCATGGAAACTCCTGGAAAACCGTCTACAGCTTGCCAAGAGTTGGAAAGTGACCAATTCACTCTGGTTTGCCCAAGCGGGTTCAGAAGACATCCCAAATACTGTAACCAGTTCTACCAATGCACCACGTCCAACAACAATGCCAAAGTTCTAGTCCTTTCATGTCCCAATGGCACTGTTTATGATGACGAGAAAGTGCAGTGTCTACCTCCAAGTAAGTAAAATATCATTATTTCAAGATAACATTTTGATATAATCAACAACCATTTGATTACCAATAAAAATAATCTTAGACCAATAACTGAAGCAGTCTTATAACGAGTAGGTACCTAATACTGATCAAGCTTGACAAATTTCAGAACTAAATTCAATAATCTAAATAAAATTGGCCACTGCCCAGGCTTGGCTGCTAGCAGTCGCTGATCTTCTATGCTTTAGTATAGAATGTCAGATGCATTTAAAAGACCTCAATTTTCACAAAAAGTGATTTTTCGAAAATGTCCTTCAACGCCCAAATATATTGGTCAACGTCCCACACTTTACCATTTGCAAATTAATATTCTCACAATCACTCTGAAACATTTCTTTGTGTCAGTTACTTGGTTCCTTCCTAAGTAAATAATACATAGTTATCAAACTTATTCTGCAAAACTACAAAAATTTATACCTTCCTATTACTGAACATGCTGAAACCACCCAGTACCTGTCTAAAAATTATGTACCTATTTGGAATTGTTTAATTTCCACTCAAAGGTATATTCAATGAAATTGGAATTTTGAAATAAACATGAATATTTGGTTTTAAAACTTTTACTCGCCAAAACTGCCAGCATTTTCTTTTTGAATAGATAGGTTACCTATGTATTTCGTTGGCATAATTACCACCTACGTATCAATTTTTCTAGCTTTTTAAAGCAGGTAACATGACTTTTTTAAATTTGTTTGTATATATGGTACCGAATTTATAGTTGTTATTAACTTACTATAATTAAATTTTAACTTTTTATGCTCGCTAAATCCCATTTCCTGTAGGCTTTGTTACCAATGATTAACTTCTCGAACGATTAGAAGGGATTTCTTGCTAAATTTGTTATATGATTGAAAACCAATTAGAATCGCCGTATAGTTTTTCAGCCAGCTCCTATAAGTCTAGGTATCTGCATATGGCCTTATCACGACAGTGGATAATCATAAAATTTATTATTAGCTATATCATAAAATTTTATTAATTGTAAAATTAAGCACGTTCTATGAACAGTTTCGGGAGCAGCTATATTTTACTTTCTGACCTGAACAAACATTTTTAAAATATATGTCTGCTATTAAAAGTTTTAAGCCAATTTTTCCCGTACCTCCGTACAGGCCACTAGGCATGGAGGAAGGATGGAGGTTGAAGTGAAATAGATGATAAGTGTCATCATAAGAAGTAATAACGTATCACTTCATGGTGGGGTGACTTCATTGATAAAGGTCCGCATATAATGTGATTATTCCCACGGATTATGATGAAAAGACAATTTAAGTGTGTCAAATTAACGATGGAGGAGACGAGTGTCTGATGACAGGGATAAATATTGCAGCTCGATGTGGAGACATTCTTATCCTTATTCTGATGGTGAACAGTACAGATCCCACGATTTACTAGTGAAACGTAGTTGGTCTGTTCTGAATCTGTTTTCAATTCTTAAGTATTTGTCTGTGCTGTTGATAATCCCCGTCATCAGACACTCCCCTCTTCCATCCTTGATTTGATACATTTAAACTGTCCGCTCATCAGTGCATTGTGGTAATCATTGCACAACCTCTAACCAGTGTTGCCAAGGTGCATGCCTTGAGGCCTGCATGGAGGAAATACCCCTATCAAGTGTTTTTTGAAGAACATTTTAATGACATTTTCTTAGATACATTATTTGACGCAAACATTTCTAATTCCTAACGACCATCACTTTTTGGCATAGTACCTACAAGCTATTTCTGAACTTTCTATTGCTACAATGAATTACACTAAATGATACGAAACGCTTGATAATCGTTAAGTACAAAAAATTCTAAATTGGAATTAGATTTCAAAAGTTCCTACTCGTGAATAATTTTTTAAATGTTTTAGCTATTGCGCCCGCTTTATTAATTACATTTTTTCCCATTCGCTAATCTTTTTTTCTCTCCTTTACCCAGGCGAAGCAGCAGAATGCAAAGGTCAGATGGCAGAAACAAGACGTTTGGTACGAAGATCTGCCGATGGGTCTCCACCTCCTGTAAGTAATATTACCACCAATTATTTGCCGTTGATTTCTCACCTGGTTTGAGTAGTTTGTACCAAAAATAATTAGTATGGTTGAACCGACTTCAGAAGAATCCTCTTAGATTTAAATGTGTAAGTCCGAGGAGTTCTTACACCATAGACAGTGTTATGAACAGGCAACTAATTGTTCAAGGAATTGTTGTTCTCGATTTACGAAGCAAAGCCTCATAACCTATGCTACGAGTTAAGTCATGAATCATGATTGTATAGGCGAATTTTCGTACATTATCGTATTATATTTGAATTCATAGTCATATTCACATTATACTGCTTTGAAGTTTGAACACTTTAAATGCAAATAAATCCTACCACATTTTTTTAGCAAAAAATTGGTTCTGAATAATATTCGGCGATTATAAAACAAATTTGGATTTTCAGCTTTTTTCAGTTTTTATCGATTTGTTCAGCAAACATTACCAAAATTTAAGTACATATTTCAGCATAATTATAAGCCAAACATTTTTAATGAATGATATAGTTCACTGGTTATCAACTTCTTTAGGCTAAAATTCTGCTGAAAAATATAAATTTAACAATTTTAAGCTGTTTTTAGTCATTTCAGTGATTTATTAGCACTTTTTGAAATTTGAAACGTTCTTGAAGTGTATTTTGTTCGTGCTCAAAAAGTGCTGACCTACGAACTCATCTTATTATTTGGATAGCTTAATATTGATGTGGTACGTATACACAGGGTGTTCACACTTATAGTTACTACCTAGGGGTGTTTTTACAACTTATTTACAACAAAGCCTCGAAGAATTTTTTTAATGGCATTTTTGGAGAAGTTTTGTTTTCGAGTTTTCTACCTTACATCACAAAATCGGCTATAACTCCCTTCCATATTGAGACAAATCAAATTTGAGGACTAGTGTATTTGTTATGCTCAATTTGATGTTTTTAAGGGTAAAACTTGTTAATTAGAGTGTAC
This sequence comes from Adelphocoris suturalis, assembly GCA_030762985.1. Taxonomy (NCBI): domain Eukaryota; kingdom Metazoa; phylum Arthropoda; class Insecta; order Hemiptera; family Miridae; genus Adelphocoris; species Adelphocoris suturalis. The sequence goes on from CM061044.1 coordinate 108,260,033, forward strand.
CTCAAATTTGAATTTACTCAATATGGAAGGGAGTTATAGCCGATTTTGTGATGTAATGTTGAAAACACGAAAAAATCTTAAATCGTGAATAACTTGAAAACGATGCCTCTAAAAATAAAATTCTAGAAGGCCCTTTTTGTTGTAAATTAGTTGTAGAATCGACCCCTAAGAGGTTAGTTAGTAACCAAAAGTGTGAACACCCTGTACATATACAAAAACATATACCTAATAAATATAATATATATACTTATATGTATTTGTGTGTATTCATACTTGTGAAAAAGCTTTAAACTCTAGGACTCGTTTCAGAATCCCTCAAAACAGATTTCAATGAAAAAATTTTTAGAAAATTTTGATTTTAAACTTTTGGAGCCATTTCAACAGCTTCATTTTCTACGATAATTCACTAACTGATCAGTACAACCAAGGTGCTCCAACCCAATCTTGAGCCACTGTAATATACAATACACCACCCTCCCCCCAACCTTCGTCGTATATTAATTAAACCTTCGATGTTGCCCTTACACATTACAACATTTGATACATTTTCCTATGTTCTCACCCTTCTAACTTTGTGCTTAATTTAATTTCAGCTGGAAGTTAGAAGCAGAAGATCGCTTTGTCCTGCTCAGGGAAGCTTCCCTTACGACGGAGATTGTAACCACTTCTACAAATGTTCCTATGACTATCGGGGTCGAATGATAGGTGAGAGGTTTTCAATTTTAAACATTTTTTCTAAGCAAATTACAATGTATATTGACACCTATTTGCATGAAAGTCCATCCTAAGTGATTATAATTCCACTTCAGCTCGTGTATTAGGTGATTTCATCTTCTTCTTTCGAAGAACTTTAGGTAAATTTTCACCTTATCACGAGATAATATTTCATTGAAATCGTTCCTTCTTCTGTAGGTGAGTAGGTACAAACTGATACTATCAAGGTAAAATATTGTCATGGGGAACGGCTAGTTGATTAATAGCTCGTGCATCATGGAAAAAAATGCTGCCTGGAATTTTAATTTTGTAATTTTGAGTGCAATATTTATATTTATTTGGGAGACAAGGTTTGTTTAAAGGCAAATTGCCCGAAGTTCTGTTGGAACGCAATCAGGAGCAAGTGGAAGTCGGAATAGGTTACGAGTTCCCATTTAGACCTTGTCTAACGCCCGGAGAGCCTGGGAAATATAGAGTAGTAAAGATTTTATTTACATATAAATTATATGCATAATGGTTAAATACTGATGAGTCGATTATTATCTTACCGCAAGCTTGAGCCAGTCTCATGTTTCTACACTAAATTACAATTTGGTGGAGTATTAAAATACAATGAACGATCAGAGCTCCCTATAAAACCATAGATAAGTACCTAATGCAGTAAGAATGCTGCTTAACGGAAAATTAGAAATGTTTAGGTATTTTTCATTTTCTTCAATTAGCCAACTTGAAATGAGTTTTTTGCTTCGATCTTTTCTCAAATAATTCAGAGGTTTCTTCGTGGAAGCTTTGAAGGATCGGTGAATGATAAACTTGCTGTTGGTCAACAATATGGTCAGGTTTAAATGGCAAAGATGTCAGTGTGGGTCGCGTTGAAGTGTCCATCGAGAACATAAAGCTCGTGAACCTTGCAAACTATTGAAACAAAGAGTTCATGCTGATTTCTTGTTTAAAAAAAACTAAATATAAATATAAATGTTTATTGTAGTGCCCGACCTTTGTATCCTATAGTTTCACCATAAACACGATCAGAGCCTGAATAGAAAGCAGAGTGCAGAGTTAGGAAAATATCTACTGGAAAGGCTAGAGCGCTAGTGGGAGAGTATATACAAATGTATATATATATATATATATATATATATATATATATATATATATATATATATATATATATATACATAGGTGAAAATCCTGAAACGGTACAATTTGACTATATATATATACATACATATATATATATATATATATATTTTTTTTTTCGGAAACCAAAGTCGTGTTTTGGCTTTTTTTTCCTCGAAAATGTCTTAGTTACATGGTCCTTAACAACCTCTATAAGCATGCACACACTAATATTGATAGTTTTGGGGATACAGTTTTTCAAAAAACTAGTACACTCGTACTAGGGAGGGACATTATAGGGCTTAAAAGAGGGTTATCTATTGAAATGGATTATCTACACAGGATAATAATAAACTGATGTGCAAAGTTTGCTGTGTTTTTTTGAAGTAGTTCCAACAACAACTGCTCACTTGCTCCTCTCTGGCGAGGTCACTCCCTAGCTTTTGGGAGGGACAGGCTAGGGAGGGACGAATCGATCATATATTTCACAGTAGATACAAGATATCCTTGAGAAACGCAAAATGGCAGTGATAGCTTGTAGAGATTTTTAAGTACTGAAAGACTGCGCAATTCGCAAAAAATAACATCTTATTGGGGAGATTTTGATGAGGTCCAGGGAGTGATAAGTAATAAAAACACGCGACAGGAATCAACTCCCAATCACATTCCAGTAGCTACTAAAATGACATAAAGTCAGTGGAAAGTACCCCACGTGGTTCTAGCGTCCCACTTGTGTGGCCACATTATTTATTGGCGCCACAGTTCCCTTCCTTAGGTTCTCATTAGAAATTTCAAAAAAGATCAAGGGAGTGACCCAAAATCTGTGGACACTAGTTTTCTTCCTTTTTTTCTATTGTGTAATTAGCCATTTTGTGTAAAATTGTAATTGTGCTAAATTCCTGTACTACTTCCCTTCAATCTTCCCTTTAATTCTGGAAAGGTTGCTAAGAAGAACAGTACACAATTTTCCAAATTTAGGTAGTATGTAAGAAAATGGAGTTTTTAATTTTCGAATATTACCACTCTTGGTGTGTGGACAAGGCTAGGGAGGGACAAAAGGGGGTTTCGCCATTTTTTTTAATAGGCTTACACTGGGTTTAGAAGTTTTAAAATGACACTCACAAGTTGCCTACGACTAGGCCAATCAAATTTTAAAAAATTGTGTCCTTCGTACATACGGTTTTGGAGAAAACGTGCCTGGACAAGAAATTGTACCCGTTTAGAATATTGACCCTTATGACAATGCTTACCACCTCAGAATTCATTCTGATCGAGCTATCAACTGCTAACAACCTGCCCCCTCATCCCAAATTTATTCAAGCCTTATTCAAAATTTTGCTTTGTTATTCTTATGCTCTGGTATGTATCATTGATCCGACATTCTCCTTTTTTCGTTGATTACTTCTATTAATTCATTTATACCGGTCCATATAACTCCACGGTAATTCAAAATCCGGCACTTATGTATGTAGTTAGAGGTATGGGCTAATGGGTCCGGCTATTAGATTAGTGGTGAGGGCTAACGGTCCGGCAATTAGTGCTTTGGGCTTAATAAGCCCGGCAATTAGTTTAATTTCCAGCTATTAGGTAGGAGGCTTTGATCAAAAGATGATCCGAACATGTTGGGTTCACGACCATTTAGGGTTTTATTAGTTCATATGTCCAACTCCCACTCAAACGTATAGCTCCATGGAATCATTATTAAACTTCATCAAATTTATGGCACGCCAGCCACAACATTTATGATAAAGCAATACCCTATATGTATGATGACATTGTTTGATGTTTCAGGTAAAATGTACGAATGCCCCGATGGCTACGAATACTGGGATGTCTCCCGCAGATGTGAAAGACCCCACCGGATACCCAAGTGTTCGCGCGGTTTCAACGAAATCGATCTGAGATCTGGATTTTCAGCTTCTCCCAAGAAACCAGTCCTACTCAGTCTAGCTCCCCTGGAAAGCGTGGAAATCGGTAAATAAGCTCACGTTCCAGTACTACAAGCCTAGTACTGCAGAGCAAGTACAATGGTGATATCAGAATCTACTAAAGAATAATCAGCTTGATCCCAATAAGGCAAAAGGCCTTCCGGTTCGACCGATTTACTTCACGTCCCTACTGACTGATGCAACACAAAGTGCGTAATCATATAAGAAAATATCGTTTTTACAACGAACTTTTCGCGTTTATTTCTACAAGTGCCAAATGTGGTGTAGGTCGGGGTAATAATGGTCTCTTGGAAAACTGTTACTTTTCCAAGTCAAAGACCGTGTCGAGCTATTCTTTAAATTGTACAGTGAGGTGATGTCCTCAAAATTATAATCTGTGTCTCTTAGTCGTGTAAAGAGGCCAAAAACTCGCAATTTAGAGCGAGTCTAATGGACGTTTATTTATTTAAGTTAAAAACGAATTAATATTAAGTATAGCAGCCAAATGTTCGGGCTGCAGTTAATCGAAAATGAGAAACGTTATTAAGTTGAAAACATCGAAAAGTAATGAACGGAAAAATTTTTGTAATGAACGGATTTGTACTCAATACCTGATATCAATATAATGTCACACATATTTTTTACGTCAAAATTAGAGGTATCAAACACAATGTAACTGAATTGAATGTTTAATGAAAATAATGGTGTCATAAAATTTTGTTGAAGAGGTATTTTTATAGATCATTAAGTAGTTCGTAAAGCGTATTTGAGAATATTTTGGCAACAATTGGGATCGTCGAGTTACAGCTTCGATGATTTGCATGATCGCAACTTTGTATTAAGGCTCTGGTATCTACTTCAAGCCAATATGAACCTAATTAATTTTAATATTACCTTGGATTTTTATTCAAATACAACAAATGTAACTTGTAATATAACCAATGTCAACTATTAACTTCATCTAGCAATAGTGTTATAAGTGCCGCCCACACATATTGAACTTTGTATTCTATTTAAGCTCACAATATTTCCGATTTCTTGCTAAAGCGTTCTCTTCTCGGTGCATACGTACCTAACTTAAGGAACCTATGGAACTTATAATCCACTCTATTCCAGTCAAATTATTTCGTCATACGTCAGATGTTTCCACTAGGCATTTTGATGTTTTCTATTTAAATTAAATATTCATGTAAATTAAGGTAGATTGAAACAGGCAAAATCTGTTGTCAATTTCGCGCGGGGAGTTCGCGCTCAAATCTGCATCTGACTCAAACTCACAATTTTATTAAAGATAAAAATTGTATCGTTGAGTAGAGATGATATCGGATGGGCGTCGTAACGAAAAGGTGTTGGGAAAAAATAACTTGTGATCTAAATTATTAGTTAGTGACAGAACGACTAGTTGATAGGTAATTTTCTTGTAATTTATTATGTTATTGTAATTATCATTAGTAGACGACAAATAGATTGTTGCTGTTCATTTGAATGCAGTAAAAGTGATGTGCTTTTCTAATCCGTTTTATTGTATAGAACAAGAAATCCAGACAGAATATTGACATAATCTGAATGTACCTACTTATTTATATTCCTTTTGTGGGTGCCGATTGACGATAGGTATGTATACCCCATTTGTAAATGTCGAAATTTGTATTGCTCAAAATAAAAAGAGGCCCAACGTATGTTGATTTTTTTCCTAATACCCAATAATTATTGTCTGTTGTGTGTGTGTGTGTGTGTGTGTGTGTGTGTGTGTGTTTGTGTGTGTGTGTGTGTGTGTGTGTGTGTGTGTGTGTGTGTGTGTGTGTGTGTGTGTGTGTGTGTGTGTGTGTGTGTTTGTGTGTGGGAGAGAGAGAGATAGAGAGAGAGAGAGAACCCATTTATATTATAAGCAATAATTTTTACATGTATTCCATTACATACGCCGATTTTTTGCCGTTTATCTGCCGACAGCTCCTGACGCTATGGTACCGGACTTGCTGCCCCACAGAATTCCTCTTGGGAACTCATCCTTTTTCGAGTCAAAGATCGCTCAAGAACGACTAGTTTAGGTTTCTCGCTCGCTCTCTCTGGGACGTATAGATGTAATGGGATATATAGTCCATCCCGAGTTCGTGGGGAAAACCCCTAATATGGTAGGTTGAATAGAAAAATCAATATCCTTCAGATCCAACTCAACTATTGGAGCATTAGGATACCCTTCTATGTTATCCTGCAGTCCCTTTAAGACTACTTTTCAACATTGCAGTAAAGAATCTCCATCCGGTCAATCAAGCCGTCACAACAACTTCTTGTAACCCAGCAGTCCCTAGAGCCTCCATTCTTAATTCCAGCAACACGAGTTGAATAAAAAATAAATTAGCCTAACTAGCTGATCAGTAGACCTTGTCAGCTTACCCCAGCAGTCCATAGAAGCAAAATTTTCAACTTTCAGCTTACGAAGGTGTACCTACATGAAAATTAATTTATCATTTAGTGACGGTTTTGTGAAGCATGCACAATGTGCATGTGTGTTACTAAGGAACAGAACTGAAGAGTGAGAACTAGCTAAAATAGTTCGAAAGCCCACCCAGCTTTTCCTAACTCATTTGAGGGAAAAGGTTTGACCCACTAGAATCAAAGGCATCCACCCGCTGGACAAAAAACCCTTTTTTGACAACCAACTCAGAACTCCACCCCCCCCCCCCCCCCCCCCCACCTCCCCGTTCCTTAATTAAATTTTAAACAATCTAGACCAAATCCTAAATTGAACAAAAAAAAAAATGACAAAAATCGGTCGAGGATTGAAGCATGGACAGCGCTAGAAAGAACCGGTATCTACCTCACTCATCCCAGCAGCTAATCCAAAATTTTCAAAAGTGTTTTCATAGGTAATTAGACTGAAAATGGAATCGAACAATGAGAATCATGAAAATCGGTTAAAAATTGTAACCTGGGTAGCGTCGACAAAATTTGCGATGAAACAGGTCATTTCGGCTTTACCCCCTCCATTTAATTCCTTCACCATGAAATTCAAAACTTCCGAGGTTTTTTGCACAATTAAACTAAAATTGGAATCGAAAAAAGGAATAATCACGAAAATCTGTTGTGAGTTGGCCAGGGGAGCGTCGACAAAATTAGTCACACACACACACACACACAAATACACCAAACGTTTTTCCCCCACGGATTTGGTCTTAGAATGATCCGGTCTTACTGACTTGTAGTCAGTTAAATTGAAAGGATGAAATATTCGAAAATCAGAATCTCGAAAACTTTAGTAGGTACTGTGAAAAGTTTATATTAGGTAGGTATCTATTTAATTTCAATGAAAAACCCTTTTCAAGAAACCGAGTTTATCATCACTTTTGTTTCCTACCCATAGGCCGATTAGTAAAGCGTATGTAGGCGTATCAGCTTATTAGCATCGAAAATGTTTAAGCTAAGACCTAACTCCCCAAAAGCTTTACGTTTTGTATTGCAAAATTTCAACCCCAAAGTAGCAGTCATAAGCTTTTTAAGAGCAATATTGCTAAGGAATAATCGCTGTGGAATAGAAACTTCGTTAATTCTCCTCCTATGAAATTAATTTTCATAGTTCGTACCTACTATCAAGTAATAGGTACCTACTAGTAAATAGTAGCTACTATATACTGAGAAGGTGGCTCCTGCCATCCTTTTCGGCCAATGGAGTTGAAATTCGGTAGGGTGACTCTCTTGGACATTAGGAAAAGATTGAAATGGTAGGGTAGGCTATTTTCTGATCAGACGAGTGGGCTTAATTCTCTTCTGTTCATCAAAAGAAATTGGAAATTCGTTAAGGTGACTCTCTGAGACATTAAGAGACGATTGAAATTAAAGGCTCTTTTCTGGTGAGCTGAGTGACCTAAATTATCTCCTGTTCACCCTAGGCAGTTAAAATTTGATAGGGATACTCAGATACTCTCTAGGTCATTTAAGAGACGATTGAAGTTATAGTATCTTTCATGATACTAAATGAGCTAAGTTCTCTCTTCATAACCCAAGGAAGCTGAAATTTGATAGGGTGACTCTTTGGGGCACTAAGAGACTATTGAAATTTTAGACTATTTCCTCTTGAGCTAAGAAAGCTAAAATCTCTCCTGTTCATCCAAAGAAGATGACAATTCGATAGGGTGACTCTCAGGGACATTAAGAGACTATTGAAATGGTAGTCATTCCAGAAGATAACTCTCCTTAGAATTGAGATACAAATCCCATTCTTACGCCAAAAAAAAATCAAGCTTTCCAAATGAAAGGATGAGATCGTTGACCAGCTTTTTGAACACATTGAATAGGTCAACTTTCAAAACATTTTATATATTTGGTGAAAACTCGTAAAATGTTTTTCAATTTTAAACATGCTTTATTTGTGGATAAATACGAAAGAAAAAACTGTAGGAATAACATAAGTAAAACAGCAACATAATTATTTTACCACAAACCCACAAAAGAACACTTGTGCGTGGGCATTTCTATTGACTTAGGTAATTATAAGCTCGTTGTCTATATTTCGTATTTATATTATAAATTCAAACATAATAAATCTTTGAAACATATCAACAATTTTTATAGAGTATGCACGATAAATGAATGGAATTTGAATTTAAATCTCCTTCATTATCCATGTTTTTAACTCAAGTTTCTTTTTTGTTGTGAAAGGTAACTTAATTAAGTGGGATGGTATACTATTCATTAAAATTGGTCCACGATATGGTGCTTGTAGTAGACAAAGGGTATTACTTTTCTGCGGTATCATAAATAAATTAGGAGTTCTCGTAGGTACAATATGTAGAAGCGTTTTTCTCAAGTAAAGATTGTCTTTTAATGAAAAATTTTAGAGTTTGGAAACTAATTATCTGTGAAATCGTTAACATTTCAGATTCTCTGTACAATAAAGCTGATGAGTACATGCGGTTCTTTTTATAAATTATTTTCAGGATCAATTTTTGTGATATTTCAAGCGGTTTCAAGTGTGACTTATATGTGCCACCCCAAGCAAAGGCAGCATAAGTGATACTTGAGTGGATTATTGCAAAATACAACATTTTCAGGAATTTAAGAGATACAATATTTCTAGTTCTGTAAAATACATAAGATCATTGTTTTATTTTATTGGACAATTTATCAATATGCTGTGTGAATCGTAATTATTGATTTATTATTAAGCCTAAATATTTAGTAGGTATTTGAAACTTTTTCCATTTTTTTGCAAGTACAATTGGGAGTATTAGAACATTGATGGAATTTTATTGTCAGGTCATGGCTTGGAGCACTTTTCATGGAGTTGAAGAAACAAATATAGTTGGTTTTACTATAGTTGAGCGCCAGAAGATTGTACGAGATTGTACGTCGTAGTTAAAAAGTGTTTTATAACTTTTTTAATGCATTGTTCAGCCAATGGAATAGCTCCACCCATGTAATAGCGGATATAACTAAACACGTGTCATCGGCATAACATAATATAGCATAATATAGCATAAGATAATAGCAATACAAAAAATCCAAAATCTGTTTTGGTTCGCTGAATTTTATTTAGTAATAGTTGCTTCGCCATAAAATTGGATTTCAACAATTTCTTCGCACTCAAGTTGCTCAAATCAGTACAATTTAACAAATTATAATTCGAAAGGTAATTTGAGGAAATTCGCTCATACGATCATGCTGCATGACTGGAACTTTTGTTTTTATTTTAACAGTAGTTTCATTTTTCTTTATATAGGTGCCTACTTCTATGTACTTGTGAAGTGATGCACCATAATCACAATTTTTTAAAATATCCATAAATCAATATTATCCTCACAGAAGTGTAAACTAAAACAGGCAGGTACGGTGCCAGCATTCCCATATTAAGCGCCTGGACCCGTGCTACTCACATGTCTTGCTGGCTATTGCAAACCTACAAATATGAAGGCGTTAGCGGGCCGCATCATTGATAAAACTAGGCTACCTCTAAACAAGCTTGTAAATTTGAATGAATATCAATTTTCATAAATATAAATGAAAATATATTTGTCAAATTAATTTAAGCTTTGGGTTGTAATACTGAATGAGCGAGAATATTTCAGAATTAATTTTTAAGTAGGTAATAATGTAAAGAATGAGAAGACATGGACTTGGTTAGGTGGAACAGCACTGGTTGCTCCATGTTTACAGGTCTGTTTAGTGTGACTCATAGTTGCTACCTAGAAGTAAGGTTATTTTGAGTGTTGTTTACTAACAAGTTCATACCTAGTGCCGTTTTTATTTTTGCATTTACGGAATCGGTTATCAATTTTACTTGGATAGGTAATTCCATTAGTGTCTCGTCATTAAAGAACTATGTCGTTATTTGGCAAGGAAATCGTGACCCTTCAGTTCGGCACCTTCCCCAACTACGTGGGCGCCCACTATTTCAACCTTCAAACCGCCGGATTCAGCTTCAACCCGGATTTCCCATCGGATGTCAACCACGATATTCTCTTCAGAGAAGGTAAGTCCGATACCGGATCGTTCACTTACACCCCCAGACTCGTGTCAGTCGAATTCGAACAATCCTTGCACTCGTTGTCCAAATCCGGTCAAAACTTCGTCCGGCCTCCGCCAACGGCTGAGGTGGAGGAAGCGACACAAAGTGAAAACGTTGTCGTTCTCCAAGTCGACCCTCAGCCATCCAAAAACGAGTATTTTGAAGATGTTGAAAAACAGGCACAAGCCCAGGAAAATCCTGATTCCATGCAGGTTGATTTGGTTCTAAAAACCAAATACGACTTGACGCACTCGATAAAATCGTGGTCTGAGATACTTACAGTGAATTTACATCCGAGATCAATCGTCGCGATTCCCAAAACACTTTCGTTGGGTTTGGAAGTACCGAAATCCTCTATCAAAACCGGCGATGAAATTTGGAAGGCACAACCGTTTGCTGATGATTTCGAAGACAGTCTTAGATTTCAACTTGAGGCCTGTGATACTGTCCAGGGCTTCCATTTGCTTACAGAGTGTGACAATCTTTATTCTGGGATCAGCAATGGATGTTTAGATTATTTAAGAGATGAATGTGGAAAAAAATCAATTCTAACTGTGCCTATATTCAATTTGTACGAAGAGGAAGAGGATGGTTTGGAAAATAGGAAACGTTTGTGTTCAAATCTGATAAATACCGGATTCTGCTTGAGTCGAAGCAACGAGCTGAGTGATCTCGTAGCGCCCTTCAGTACACTGAGTGAATTGTGGGGGAATGGGTCGGAATTTCGTGACTTTAGGACTTTGAAATATGACGGGTCTTCTTGCTATCAGAGTTCAGCAGTGATGGGAGCTTGTTTAGAGTTGATAAGCACCCCTTACAGACTGAAGAGACTGCCTGAATCGAAAATGTCGAACGTAACGGAACTTCTGAGTCTTCCTGGACGAAAATTGGTTGGCGCTGGGGTCGTTTTTCCGTTTCCGGACAGAAAAATTGACTACGACATTCTGGAACTCCTAAAACGTCACAGTTACTGCAGTTTATGCCCGTTCGTTCCTCTGGCAAACACACTGGACACTCAATCGGTCACTTTGCGAGGTTTTCCACACACACAGTTCCCGTCTTCTCCGGCGTTATTCGTGTCGTCGCTCAACGTCAGGATACCCAGGACATTCCCTGACGTCATTCCCCACGAATATGACCTCAGCAATTCCGCCCTGTACTACGGCCGCTTGAGGGAAGTCTCCGCCCTCTCGGGCCTCTGCAATACTCGAGAAATGAGGGTTTTCACCGACAAATTAATCGAACAACTTCGCCCTATAAACGTTAACAAACTGCCCGTTTTTAGCTCTGGGAATATGGAAAAGCCCGAGTTTGTTGAAATGCTCGAATCCGTCCAAGAAATATCTGCGTCGTACGACATCAGTATGTTCCTTTGAGGTGCATCGAGAAATTCCCTAATAAAAACTAAGACTGAATGACCTACAAATCGATGTCTCACTTCGCAAGTCCATCGACGAATCAGTTACCCTTAGTTTGCCCGTGCCTTACGTACATATTACGCTTTCAACTTGTGTTCGTTGAAAATTTTATGTTTCAATCCGTTTTATACCAATTTTGCTTAATCAAAATCATTTTATTTTCCCTGGTGCTTGAATATTATACTCACATTTGTTGTAAAACAAAGTAAATAATTTTGTTGATGTTGAATTCGGATGTAGAGTTTAACTTTATTACGCTTTCAAATTGTGTTCGTTGAAAATTTTATGTTTCAATCCGTTTTATAACAATTTTGCTTAATCAAAATCATTTTATTTTCCCTGGTGCTTGAATATTATACTCACATTTGTTGTAAAACAAAGTATATAATTTTGTTGATGTTGAATTTGGATGTAGAGACTTTATTACTTATGTTTAATGAAGGCTTATATAATTTCTCATTTTTTATTTAGATAGTATTTAATTATGAACGATTATTGAAATAAAACCACAGCTGCTGATTATATTGAATTTAACATTACAGTTGCCTGTACCCAGTACTATTCTAGCATTATTTTACTTAAGCAATAACGGGGACGTTTTCCAGTCAAACTGGTGTTTAGATAGCTACATCACGCAGTAGGTAATCGATCATTGAGAATAAAAAATCATTGCTAATTAGTACGCAAGTGAGTTGTTATTATTGTTTTTTTACCATTACATCTGCTCATATCATTCTATAAATTCCAAGTAGTATGCCGCTAATCACCCTTCTGGTTGAGGTGCGTCTTAAACCATAAATAATTTTTTTTTAAATTCCAAGCTGTGTTAGCATTCTAGCAAACTAGTGTTGAATTCGAGCAATCTTTTTATTGTTATAAAATTACTAATTATTAATATTTTATATTTGATTATATATTATTTAATAATATGTTTACCTGCGCTCCGAAAATTCTTTTGAATGGTCATAAGAAGTAAAGAGTAAATTTCAACATTACGTATGAAGATAAGCAAGCACCCCCCTTGCTTGATGGGTAGCTATGTACTCATTCCAATACTTATATGCCATGTATAAAAACTCTCAGTGAAATGATTAATTCGGTTCTTTTTGGTTACGTTAGTGTTGGTTCTCATTTCTCAAACAGCTGTTTTGAATGACAAGCTACCAGTTACTCTGTTTATATAAACATATTTTTGAAACGAATTTTTGAATGATTTGAAACATAATTTTGAAACGAATCATAGTGTTTCACTTTTTCATGTGTATATTACACACACACAAAATCAAGCTTTCCAAATGGGACAAGTTCGTTGCCCAGCAGTTTTTGAATACATTAAATTGATCAAATTTTAAAAAATGTGCTTAAAAATCACTAACATCGGCTAAATACCGTTAAATATATATTTTTTAGTAGGATATTAGTCAACAGAAGTTTATCAAAAATGAACTAGAAAATAATCAAAGTTATCCTGAAAAAATGTACTTAGATTTCATTAGTATTTACTGAAAAATAGATAAAAACTTTTAAAAAGCTGAAAATCCAATATTTTTTTGAACCGCAGAATATTGTTTAGAACGAGTTGTTTCGCTTTGAAATTAATAGGTAATTAACAACTTCTTTACTCTCAAAGTCCTCAAATTTGTAAATATTGTTGCATCAAAACGGAAGTTAGTGAAAAAACGTTGTCTATTTCCACGAAAAATAAAGAGTTACAATGTTAAATCGATTTTGACGGTTAGGTCATCATCAGTAACAAACAATAACTGAAGACACATTAGAAAGGACTCAGCTTTTATTGTCACAGGTTAAGAGAGATTGAATCCCATTGGTCAAGAGAAAGGAAAGGGCAGGAGGTACTACCAATTAAGTGCAGACAAAGTGAAGGGAGAATGTAGCTAATCAGGGGAAGTGAAAGGAGAGGGTAAAATAACTCATTATGGTTTCAACAGTGTGAAGGGATAATTCCAAGCTTTATAGAAATTGACCTATCAGTGGTGAAATATATTGAGGTATATCCTCATTTAAACATTTACCAGATCTGTCACTTTAGATAATTTCGAATTTTTTAATTACAGAACTTTAGTTCTGCCCTCCATTTTCAAAATGAGATATCTACATTTCACACCATCGTTTTCTAAATTTAAAAATATGATTTGGAATCGTTGGAGTCCCTTCTTTCTCATCGTTGACATTTGAAACATCCTAAAACCGATTTACATTACTTAATTATAGTTTAAAAAAGTTGGGGAGCAGCACTAAAATTTTTGTCTAGTCAAAAATTGTGTCCCCCCTCCCCGTGGGATTTTCTAGGAATATGAACAAATAATTCAACCCAGACTGTCAAAAACGGGTTTTGCTTGACGCAATTATACTATATTCTGTTTCCATTATACCTATTCCCTTTCATTTGGATTATATAGCTTTTCTAATATTAGCAAGAGAGACAGGAATGGGTCGGATTTTGGGTCGGATTTTGTCAATTAGACGTGCCTCCTCAAAAGGCAGACGAACAAACTTTTCAAAATATAAAATCAAACTTCTCTCGCATTTTCATTAATATACTCGTAATTATTAAAATATATTAATAATGAGCTTACAATTATTAAAAGATTAATGCACCGTCTCTCTGGGGTCCCTCCCTTCTCTACTTTTATGAATTTCTGAGGGGTCTTCAAGTGGATCAAGCGCAGCCAAGTGGGTTGCGATCGTGGCGAATGTCATCAAGGACATTTTTCATCGTTGTTAGCTCTGGAACAGTCAAGGAGGTGGGCAGGCACTTGAGTCTTGGGAAGTGTATACGACTACTTCCTTCATAGCCTTCCTGATCATTCGATTGGGGTATCCCATGGGACGAGTAACCTTTTCGCCTCAACTGGATTGCCAGTCGTACTATCGAAAAATTTCTTGCCTTCAACATAATAATTTATCCTACAAAGATTGCTCACCCAACACGCCCGTTCGCATTCTGTCCTCCACCATTAAGATGGAAGGAAGCGCCAAATGGTACCTAATTTATTACCTCACTTTTAACAAGATAGGTATGTTTTTGGGCTGAGAGACCGTTTGAAATTTGCGTGATACAAAAAAATTGACGTTATTTGGCGCAATTCCCGTGGTGGTAGAGACTTTAAATTTGCATGCAGGAGTATGGTCGGGCAGCAGAATATTGTCGGGATCAGCTGAGTGGCTCCTACAGTTAATTTTATGCTACTCTACAAGAAATCATAGTAAAGGATTGAGAAGAACTGCTGAGCTCTATAAACAATATCGTGTTAGAAAGAAGTTGGAACGGTGGGCTCTTTCATGATCAGGTGAGTGAGTTCATTTCTCTCCTACTCACCCTAGAAAATTGATAGGGAGACTCTCTGGGTCATTAAGGGGTCGTTAAAATTAGTTTTGCGCATGCGCTGAGTGAAGTATTGATTGGGAACAACGAAACTGATAGGGGACCATCTACACCCTAACCCGCATATTCTATCGGTTGAATATTGTGGAAATTAACCTTGTTACAAGGATTTGTTGACACAAGACACGGAAAGAAAGTTGTTCAGAATGGTCTAAAACGTAAAATGCGAGTGAAAATTTTTTCCGCTGTAAAGAACAACAACCATTTGTTTTTTGGAGACTAAAACTGTTCCACCTCACAAAATTGAAAACAATGCTTCCGCTACCTATAGAAAGACTCGGGAGCAATGTAAGATATGAAATAAGTATCTACCAATGCTTCACTATTACATCCACACGGACAATAGTGAATTAACTAGATTTCGCAAACTTAGAGTAAATTCCATTGGAAATATATCACCTGATAATTCCATTGAAATTATATCAGCTGATATTTACAAGGTAATTTTTATGTCTTCTGGTCCCACTCTCCAGCAATCATTGATGAAATTGAGGGATTGATTGGCTAATCAATAGATTCGCCAACAGCGCATCATTTCTCTAAGGTCTCGCTCTTGGAAATCCGAAGGTGTTTCTTTGACGTTCTAGCCCTTAAGGAAAGCAAATGAAACAAAGCAGCGTTGTGAATGGTTTTAATCGGTTCTTTAGGATTATATTTGTATCAATGACAAGCAAAAAATCGTTACTGTTACCTTGAAAGTTTTCAAGATCTCGATTAGTGAATGTTTAGTCCTTAATAATGCTTCCCTTTAGGGTTGATAAAAATTGATGCCGAGCTTTTAGGATCATTTAGACCCCAAATGATATTTTTAATCCTCTCTCTATCATAAAGTTTGGACTAGTAGTTTCGGAGAAAAGCTCTGGACGGCGGACGGGCGGATTTATCTATTTTATTTTATTCTTTATTTATTAGCATGAATATGCTTTAGCTGGGACCTAACTGCCGAAAAACGTTACATGAGACTGGAACGAAAGTATTGCGATACCGATAAACATCCATTGCCAGTGATGTCGCTAGCGACCTGGTTTAATACACACTCATAATAATAAGACAAGAAAATTCAATAATGCAAATATTATGAACTTTAATAAATAATGCCGGACGAATGGGAAGTTAACGAAGAAAGTTACGAAATTATGAATTTATGTTACGTGACTTTATGAATTGATGTGACGGGGATGGGCCATCGTCCTCAGATGCTGGTTTCCTCAAAAGACGGTAGTGATATCCCCCGTGGAGGGGATGATGTAGTTATGCGTTCGTACAGCATAAATCTCACATTCGTGTCCATCGTGATACCACGTAGGTTTGAATCCGGTAAACTGGACAATGATGGCTGTGTACAAGTAAGTGCCTTTCAGGAGGTTTTTCCAGTTTCCATCCTGCACTTCATCTACCCCAACTGCTTTCAAATATCAATTTTTAAGGCATGACGCATGGAGGTGAATATTCCAACTCCTAATACACCTGGAATGGTGCGTCCATGACTTGTTAGTTTGGTATCACTAAATAGCATTTACTTGAACCATTTAATTGACTCTGATACATCATTGATGCTAAATCGACGAGCTGCAGCGGAAAATTTGATTGATGGAGTAGCTTCGTTGATGCGTATGATTACTTGCTCGATAAACTGTTGCATAAACACCTTCCTCATCGATGGTTCAACGTCACCGATCGATAAATAATTAACGATAATTAGCCAGAATCGATGGCTGGTCGATACTTGACGTTCTAGGCTAAAGCATATTCATGTTTTGAAATTTTGACCGAAGGCTCTAAGTAGAACTCACGCGACGCGCCGAGTTTTTATTCGATTTTTGGATTACATGCATCTTGAATCGTAAACCAACAAATTTTGAAGTGTTTAAACATTTTTTTTTTTTTTTTTTCATGGTGATTACTTACAATGGTTTACTAATGAAAATAATATATCAAAACTGTTGAATTGAATATTGGCGAATCAGAACACAAGATCTTGATAACGTAGCTATGTCAAGTCTCCAGGAAGATCATAAGAAAATTCCAAAGAAAAGGTCAGACAGCTCGGAAGAGTTTGGGAGGAAAAGCAATTCCGAAATACTCCTGAAATTTTTGACTAACATTTCGCATGTTATATGTTTTACATTTACGAATAAATTAAATTAAAAGATTGCAGGAAGCAAAGATGGGAAACATTCGTTTTGTTAAACTGATCCTCTTCTAGAGTTAGGAGTTAATAATGCTATGGAAATTTCAGGCTGCCAAGTATTTCACCATGCAAAAGGATAAAAAGGCATGTAACGGCGTGTATGAATGGGGAAGTTATCATCCATAAGGGGAAGTAAATTAGTATTCAAGTTCACAGATCCATTTCCTCCAAGAAAATACCTTTCAAACGTATACTTCAAGCTACTTATACGTGATTGATGCTACGTAATCCGGAAATGGGACTCGAGTCTCGGAAACGGGCGCTGATGGTGAGAATGGGAGTGGAAACGCCCGGAGGACGCGCGAAATCTTCTCCGCCAGAGTATGAATCACTACTGCGCCGGCTTTCTTGGGAAAGGTTAGTTCCGCAGCCAAGTCCAAGGGCTTCCTTCACTATGTGATTGCTTCCGAAGAGTCGGCTAAGATTTGGATGAATCGGGTCATTAAAAGCTGATAATTCTCTATCATATCGCTACCAACATACCAAAAACACCCATCTGCTTTTTCCTAGTAACGAGAAAACTGCATTCAAAGGTTCTGTGCTTCACCAGTAATCAGAAAATGTCTAAAGGCCCATTTACACTGCCCGAGCATTCGTCGCGATCAGGGGTGACGAACGAGCATTCGTTCGAGGCTCAGGCACTGTAAACAGTCGCCGCAAGCCGATAAAGGTCCAAGTGAATGCTCGTTCGTGCTCGGACCTGATCCACCCGATATCAGTTTTACGGCGAATCATCAAAAGGCCTGTTTTCCTAGCGACAGGTTTTTTGCGCCGTTGACAACGTGATACGCCGGGCGTTTAACGTTGGCCACTGATTCCCTTGAATTTAGTTAGGGTGTTTTCCTAGAGAATGCATCAAGTCAGCGCACAACGTTTTGCGTTGACGCGGCTGGCCCGACTGCTCGAGGAGGAGTCGACTGCGAGCGTACGCTGGCGCGATTGCCTCGGATTCCGGCGTTTGTGTTGCTCCAATTTTCGATCAAGATGTCCCAATGCGGGACATCTTCTTGGGACATCCCAAACCTTTTCAGGGCAGCCTAAAGTATCTTTGGAATGTCTCTTCATCGTCAAGAAGATTAAACTGCTGATTAAACTGCTGAACATTTCTGCAATTTGAGATACACTTGAATATACACTCACACGTTTCCTTACTTTGGCATATTTTGTTAATATGAACTCTTTTTCGTCGACACATCTATTATTTCTTTAATTATCAATGCATTAGGTATATTTCTCTTTCTCATCATGTTCTCCATTTCAGCAGTAGGTAAATATTTTCACACTCACACATACACGTGGTACCTTCAACACAATTCAAATCCAACTGAACAGATAAAACACGGCGCTAGGAAAACACTTACGCAGCGTAATATATTTCCTTAATTAATTAATATAGCTCCTGCCGACGTTTTTCAGGCTAATTCGGTTCCTGCTGCGCAAAAACCCTGTCGTAAGGAAAACAGGCCTAAAGGGACGCTTGCTGTGTGTTAGCACTCCGGGATTCGTCGAATGGTGTTCTATGAATCTAGTTTTCGCCTAGCTGTTGAAGGGTACACGTCTCCCATTTTGTGTGTGGTGTTCTGTTGCTTTCGAAGTTCTTCTAACTTCTCTCTTACTTAATCCAAGTATATATTTCCAAAAATACAATTTAACATTTCTTCCTACCTTTACATAGTCCTGTTATGCTTCTACTATGGCCCGAAGGCTTTGAAACCCTGACGAGAAACATGAGGCTGCCATACAAGTCACCAGTTGCCAAAAAGCGAAGGGTTTTCGTCAACCGGTCGGTTTTGGAAATGTTTTCTTCTATTCTTCGCAATATGAAGGTGAAATCTTCCGGCGGCAAGCGGCTAAAATTGCTGAATAGCCCACTGTTATCCTCCTTCAAATCCTTCAGCAATAAGGAGTAATTTCTTTTCTTTAAGAATGACGACTTCCACATGCGATGCCTTTTTCGCTTTTCCTCTGCTAGATGGTCTAAAGTGAGGATAGCCGCCGCGGAAACCTCAATTTTGGTTAGCGCGGGTGCCATCTGTTTGCTGCGAATCCTCACGAGCAACTGATCGTCACAAATGCTCAAGCAGTGTGAACAGAGGGCTCGTTTGTGTTCGTGCTCGTTGAAAACTGGCGAGCAACGATCACGAATGCTATATGCTCGATGCTCGGGGATGTTCAGGCAGAGTAAACGGGGCTCAACCGGAAGGGTCATTAACGGCAATCAAAAAGGGGTGTCAAAAGGACACTGGTTATTGTAAGTAATTGGCAGACGTTATTTCTTACCCTTAGAAAATATAGCTTGAGGAACCATCTCCCTCGTATTATGATAATAGGAAATGACGGCTCAAGAAACACTCGTAGAAACACACTTGCAATCTAGAAACGCTAATACTCGTCAACTTATGGGAAGGTCTAATCTTGTTTTAATTTTTATCAGCTCTCCATTCTTCAAGGGCAATGACCCAAAGTAGTCGCACCATTATAAATGTATCGCCACCCAATTTATGTTAACGTGGGGTAGGTAGGTTTCTGGTTTCACTTTAATATACGGAGACGGTACCTACCTACCTACTTCGAACTCCTCACATGCTACTCATTAGATTACCTTACATTAGGTTACGTTACCTTAACAACTTTTCCTGTTACTCGTAGGTCTTAGAACACCATCTTGTAGAAACTAACTATCGGGAAGACACCATCGGAGGCTATCGGGTCGACTGAAGGAAAATATATATAAACATATGAAAAAGCGATAAACTCTAGGATTCGTTTCAGAATGTCTCAAAACGAATTGCAATGAAGAACATTTTTGATCTTAAAATTTTTAGAGCCATTGTAATAGCTTTATTTTCTGCAAAAATTCGCTAAAAATCTAATAAAACTGCAAACAAGATGAAAATCCAAAATCTCTTTTTGAATAGAAGATTATTATTTAGAATACCTACGTTTTTTGCTATAAAATTAATAAGTAGGTAATTAACATTTCTTTGCACTCAAAAACCTCAAATTTCATAGTTCCACATTACACAATATGATAATTTACAAAAATTTGCTCATAAGGTCGTGCTGCATGACTGGAATTATTATTATTTTTTTTTTTTTTAGTAGTTAAAGACACGAATGAATCACGGCGCGCCCAGTTAAAGCCAGTGAACCTGCAAAGCTATGATAATTTAGGTTTTCTGCAACAAACCTGACATAGTTACATCCTTTTAATGCGTGTTCTACTAACCAATATGTTTACTAAGACATTCATGCACCTTCAATGACTCTGTCATTTCATCATGTGTTACGGCATGTCTGAACGATAAACTAGTTAAATAGAGCAGCTCTATTGTGCAGATATTTTGTCGGGCCTGGTCATTGACATTTCCTGGTACTAGTCAACAGGAGCTTATGCAAATCTTTCATTCGAGGATTTTTCTCCCTTCTATTTTCACAGACTAAAGTTTTGGACTCGTTTTTGTTCTCTACATAGAAGTAGATACGAAATTAAGGGTTCCTACCTACCTAATTTACTCGTAGAAAAATCTGCTGATTCTGAGGAAATCCCCTGTGGCTTCAGAAACTAAAACTACCTACTTCTTTTATATTTTATACACTTCACAAACATTAAATTGAAAATAAAAGTAAATGAGAGAATTTCAGATAAGTAAATACTAGGTTTCCTTTGTCTTCTGTTTTTTTAAGCATGATTATTCAATGTAGAACCTGTAGGCATTATATATTTTCGGATTCTCAGTTCTTGGTCTTGGAAGAGTATTTACTAGGAAACAGTGAAAAACGCAAAACTCGCTGTTCCTTATGGCTCTGGGCTTGAGCTCGACATCGCAAATGGCGCATTCGGTCGGCAAACAAACGTCATGCGGCTGAAACTAAATGATCCAGGAAGTTTGTACAAGTCGAAGATAATCGAACGAGTGTTCCGCGAAAAACGAGTTTATGGGCAAACAGATGTGTGCTCTCTTTATGACCTCGCAGTTGGAACACGATCATCAATAGGGTTCGTAATATTATTGGACAATGTAGATGGGAAACTAGCCTATTTGAAAGATTAAATTACATCAATAAGTTGATATTCGATGCTACTTAACTATAAAACACCCTCGAATAATTTCTCAAATACTTCAATCTGTCAGTTATGGAGGCTAAGCTTCGCATTTCGGATGATGATATTCAAATGACTGTTGCACAAAATGCAGATCTATGAAATGACAAAACCAATGAGTTATAGGTATATTCTCAGGTAACTACCTACTGCAAATATTAAAACGTATAAATCGGTTTATTTTGAAATCTAAAACTTTGAGTAGTTTAACATGTTTAGCTGCAACTAAAACTAACAACTAAGTAGTTGCCGGATTATCTGAAACTAAGTACCTACTAACAACTAAGTAGGTAGGTGAAGAAAACAGAAAGGGGCGATTTGAGGGAATGGGAGATAATTTTGTTTGTTTGTTGTTGTTGGTTTATTCCAAGTACTTTCGCCCTTGTTTTAGGCCTCATTTGGGAGGCCGCATTTGTTATGTGGTTGGTGTGCATTTGAACTGCTTCTAGTTGTGGCAGCCATCTGTGCCTGACCCACATGGTACCTTTGAGTTCACCATTTCTATATAAACTCAAAGATCGTATATTGAACAGCTAGAAGCAGTTCTCAAGCACTCCAAACATGGATAATCACTTAAAAACACGGCCCATCCCTTAGCTTTAGCAAGGGAACAATGTTAAACAACACTTCTTAAATTATAATGGAGGAGGCAAAAACAATTCTTTGGTTCTACATAAAAAATTCAATATTCCCCGATGAGACCTAATACAAGGGCGAAAGTACTTGGAATAACAATCAACTATGATGAGTACATGCCAGAATTACCTCTCACCCCCTCAAACCCTCCTTATCGTGGAAAACGTTGACTATTTCCACGAAATTTACAACCATAAAAGACAATAAGTTATTGTTAGTAACTGATGATGACCAAACCGTCAAAGACGATCTGAAACTGTAACTCAACATTTCGTGGAAATAGACATCGTTTTTCATTAATTTCCAATTTCTTCATTGAAGAGTGTTTTCACAACTTCGTCGCGAGTTATTTAGTTCATAACTAAGGAGGTGGTGGTGCAGCCTATGCGTAGTACGCAACCTGCAAACGCGGTTTTGTTACCTCTAAATGATCATAATGACAACTGGGATAACGACTTATTTAATCGAAGATTCTGTAATATTTCTAAGAATCTTCATATTAGGTAATACATTATATGAAGAACATTATTAGAATATTATATGAAGTATTATATTTCTAAGAATCTTCATATTAACCAACCATATTACCAACTTCAATCACGGATTATCCACCAAATTTGATACAAAAGTTCTGAGGTGTTTCTTTAACGGTATGTTTCCGAGTATTTCCAATATTATATATTTTATAAAATTTAAAAAAACAACATCACTTTTTTAAATTTTTTATGCTCGATTTTATTTGTTTTTAGGTGTGAAATTGGATTAGTTTTTGGAAGATCTGCAAGAAATAGTTCATTGTTTGAATAGATATACAGGGTGATTCCCTCGCAGATGCAAAAAAAATTTTGGGTGAAACTACATCAAAAATGGAGTAAGATGCCGCCAACTGCATATTTTTATCTCAATCCGTTCTCGAGATATGATTTTTTAAAGGATTTTTCAGGAATACCAGGAGAAATTTGAGTTTAAAAGGAAAAAAAACACGGTTTTCCTGAAAAAACCTTTAAAAAATCATATCTCGAGAACGGATTGAGATAAAAATATGCAGTTGGCGGCATTTTACTCCATTTTTGATGTAGTTTCACCCAAATGTTTTTTTGCATCTGCGAGGGAATCACCCTGTATATATATATATATATATGATTAAGTTTGCACCACGATTGCTATACGACCTCTAGAGCACAAAGCTAAACGAACGTCTCTGTTCCGCAGCCATTGAAGCGATCGGGAGCGAGGAGATTTCTGTTCAAACGCAAAACGAAACTGTTGATCTACCTTCCAAATGTGCATACATATCCATATCTCACTCACTGGATCCTTGAGGTAGCCAGTTCAAAAGATACAAGTGGCTTAATTCTGTGTACCAAATCATTATCCTTTATCCCATCGAAGTAAGTAATTAAATAGTGATATCAGGTCATTTTATATTAATTTCTCGACTAGGACAATTAGTACATTGTCACGGCAGAATCTCGTCCGCCAAGTCTCCGAATATTTACTGGGCCAAATATCATGCGCTTTCCTCTCAAACCATAAGGAGGGAGTTTTGGTTTGCTGCTGAGAGGGTCCAAGTCTCAGAAGCAGTACCGGTCTCTCAAGAGTTTTATACTAAGCGATCATAATGGTCTTGAAACTTTTCTGTTTCCAGTCCAAAGTAACACTCTTTTAGTTGTCCTCGTTCATATTCCTAGGCTGAGATCATTGTTCCATGTGACCACTTGGCCCAAATAAGTGACTCGAATGCACCCTCAAGAGCTATTATATACGAGTATGAAGTATGCGTGTGCATATTTTAGCAAACGAAACGTACAAAGTCTGAATGCCGAGAAATACTTTTCATGACATAAGTATCTTTATTTATATATTTTACATTATTTCATTATACAACATAGGTACTACAAAACAGCAATGGACAATTTTTAAGACAGCATCAGTCTTCTGGGATTGCTGGCGAATTGACCTCTTCTACAATGGTTGCCTCAAATCTCGGTGGAGGCTGAGTATACACAGACCATTCACCCTATCCCTCTCCCATTGTAGACCGTATCCATGTTTTTACGCGCCTCAAGGAGAGTTCTTTCCACCGAGCACGGTAACGTTACCGCAATCATCAGGGCATTTTTGATGGAAGGATAGAAGGGGTCCGCTTCCTTGATCAAGTCGATCATTCCCACATTCTGAAGTGTTGACAGTTTTTCAGTCTCATTCCAGTCTTCCCTTTGTCGTTCTTGTCCATTTTTGTCGCCCACTTATTGTGTTATTTTTGGGTTCCCGAAAGTCTAGGGGGGGGGGGGGGGGGGGGGCTCCTCCCTGCCACACCCTGTCTAGGCCCTTGACTATACTGCCCATCCAACTTGGACGAATTTTTTTCCTCACAGAAGCCCTTGTACTTAGGGTCATTGTTATGAGTGAAAATAATAAACCAAAACCACGTCTGGCAACCCTCAACCCTAAGGATGAGGAAGTAAAATCAGTCGCCTTTTCCACGAACACAATATTATCCTGAATAAACTTCGGCTGGAAGGGTGAGGTGTTAAATGAACGACGTTACAACCTGTTAACGTACACCTACCTACTCGTACAGCGATAAAAAAAAAAGAAAGAAAAAAGGAAGGTAGGGGTCGGGGCGGATATAAGGTGCGCGTGACCCTGACGCGTCGTAGGTTGAGAGTTGTCGCAACGGATTCCCGATCATACTGTAGCTGGCGAGTTGAGGTGACGCAAGGCGGTATGTTGTCGAGTTTCGCGTTTTACTTGGCGTCGGCGACGCTCGTCGGCTGGAGTCGGGCTCAAAGCAACGACGTCGAACTAAACGACGCCATTCAGGATTTGATCGAGAGCTTCGGCGACAGCCTTTTCCAACTACCCAGCCCTTTCTCCGGTAAGTCAAAATCTAGGGCTCATCAAAAACAATCTCGAATTTGAAAAAACTAACGTAAACTTCTCCCGTAAATATCATGGATATGTCTAGTACCTACTGCTTGCAAGTACCTACTACTCAATAGTATTCCTACCATTTAGTGCCTTCTTTTCACATTATTACTTCATTATGGTTACATAGCAATATTATTTTATAACTTGGCATTATAAATCAGCTTTCCTTGACACTACAATGGCTTAGGGATCATGAGATGTCGTGATAAAAAGAGAGCGTTCCGAAAAGTGGCGAAAGATTTTTCTGCTATGAAAACTAAGGGAGTCGCACTTCGCGAGCAACGCATTAGTTTGTTGTACGTTAAAATCAATAGGAAAACTCGGCCCTTCGGGCCTCGCAAGGGGCTCCGCCCCTTGACCCCGCCAGGGAGCTTCGCCCCCCTGGACCCCTCCGGGTGTTATTACTTTGAGCCATGGAATCATGTTTTAGCTCCTCGCTCTCACTTTATTATAGAAATGATCACGACGATTGAGCTCTTGTGAGATGATGATCTCCTATTAGAAGCTCGCGAGTAAACATTCACTTTATTATAGAAAGAGGCTAAAGAGGCTACATACGAAATTACAGCTTCCTATAGTGTAAAGTATAGAAATTACCTATTAAATTGATTTAACCACCGCTTCACAAATCAAACCGTTCTCGCAATATTCGGATCACCTGCTATGAATCACATAATCGAAACACCAGCTCAATGAAATCATCAGAAATTAACAAGCGGTTGCAATAATGTTCACAATATCAATTATTGAGAATGATCACCTGTGTGTAAACAATTATTCAAATAACCTTGCTCATAACTCAGCTTGTTGGCCACGCACTTCGCAGTAGTTAACATAATATGGTTGGATAAATCGAGAGCTTTCGAACGAATGGTCAACGATTTTTGTGGGATGAAAAACGACGAAGTACCATTTCCCTAGCAACGACTCGGTTGTAAGCGGAAATCATCAGAAAAACAATCGTAACGCTTTTTTTCAACGCTTTTTGTTAACGCTTTTTTCGTTTATGTACCAAAGTAAAGACATAAAAGGTCAATAAAGCTTCCTGTACACTTTTTCGGGCTAAAAAAAAAAGTTACACATTTTTTTTAAATACCCCAGCTAAAAGACATATCCATGTCTAACATAAATTATAATATTAAAGTACCTACGCATTGAGTGCAAAGAAATTGTTAACTACCAATTTTATGACGAAAAAACTCTAAGTTCTCTCATAAATAAAGTTGAAAATGAATAATAAACTCTAAAATTCTAAATAAAATTTTGTGATTCAAAACGATTTTTGGACTACTAGCTTTTTTGAGAGTTTTATTGATTTTTGAACAGATATTAATGAAATTTAAGTACATTTTTCAGCATAATTTCGTACAAAAATTTTGTTATGTTGTAATTTATTCATAAGGAACTTCTTTTGATTAAATTTCTGCTTAAAAAAGTGTAAATTGAACAATTTTTATCCATTTTAATTGATTTTTTTAACAAATTTATTCTAATTTGACCAATCTAATGTACTCAAAAAGTGCTGGGCAACAAACTCAACTTTTCGTTTGGAAAACTTGATTTTTCGGCGCAAGACCGAAATTGTTATTTATCTTCAAGAGAGTCATCGTCTGGAATGATAAATATGAAAAAGTGCAAACTTCGGGAGTAGTTTCAGAATGCCTTAAAATGTATTCCAATGAAGGAAATTTTCAAAAGATGCAATAGCGTCCTTTTCTGCGAAAATTTGGTAAACATGCTGCAAATTATTACACAAAGGCCTCTTTTTTCTCTGTCTTGGATAGCCCTGTTTTGCAGAACACCTGTCTATAATTACGAAGCCTATTATATATTAGGTATCTAAATGTACTGTACAGATGTAGACGCCTACCGGAGAGATTTATACAATTAAATAGCACATATATAGAAATATAGAAAATTAATTATATAAAATAAATCAACTACCTACGCTTTATAAGTCCATCAACAGGTGACATTAGTTATATAGCATTTACAGATTTAATTCAACCTTTTACAGATTCATTTAAACCTTTTACAAATTCAATTCAATCTTTTACAAATTCAATTCAACCTTTTACAAATTCAATTCAACCTTTTATAAATTCAATTCAACTTTTTACAAATTCAATTCAACTTTTTACAGATTCAATTCAACTTTTAACAAATTTAACTCATTCCAACCCTTCAATTGATCTCATGAGGAAAAACATCTTTCATATTACCCTACGGATGGTACGGAATTGTCCGAACCAGAATCACATTCTATCACAAGTCTCCTACGTCTTCCTCTAACAACAAAAGAGTCTGAATCTAAGCTAACACTCATAATTACTTCAGTCGGTTATGGAGAGAGAAAAAAAATCGTAAACAGGGATACAGAGCGACTCATGTAAAAGTTATCGCTTTCAAGGTCATGCAAACGTAGTATGTACGTAGCTACCTACTTACCCACCTCATGTAGCCTACTACTTATAACTTTCCTCCTAATCAATCAGCTACTTTCCATATCCACCCCTTCCGGTGGAGAGTTGAAATGAATTTGTAAAAGGTTGAATTGAATTTGTAAAAGGTTGAATTGAATTTGTAAAAGGTTTAAATGAATTTGTAAAAGGTTGAAATAAATCTGTAAAAGGTTGAATTAAATCTGTAAATGCTATAATAAACCCGATTTCGTGAAGTAAACATCCCATTGGGATCGTATCAACTGATACGATTGACATAGTTACAAGGCCCTTAGGGAGAGCAAACGTTTGAACCTACAACGACCTGGGTGGTTTCATCTTATCCTTGGATGATGTGAATAAATGAGACCCCCAAAAAAATAACTGTTACCTTGAAAAATTTCAAGATCTCGGTTTTCGAATATTTCAGCACTTAATTACAACCCTTAGGATTGATCAAAATCAATGTTGCTGGCACATCCCCGGCCGATGTATATGATTTTACGATGTATGGTCCTAATGCCTTATCGAAGGAACATAACGAATGCTCACTCAACTAGCTGATTAGGGAAAATCCCACCATTTCATTCGTCTCTCAATGTCCCAGAGAACTTCCCTATCAAATTTCAACTTCTTTGGGTGAACAGAAGAGAATTTACTCACTCAGCTGATCAAGAAAAAACCCATAATTTCATTAGTCTCTTAATTTTATTTTATTTTATTTATTATACACGGGCATGAGCCCAATTACAATGTAAATTACATACCGTGAAATATACAATTGAATATGAATTCAGATGGCAAACTTGAAGAAATAAAATCAATAAACTATGTTTATATCTTTAAACAAGAGACAGAAAAAAAAACAGAAAAATTGGCTGTACTGCAAAGAGAAAGAAAACTTCAATTTAGTGCCCGCTTAAGTGCAAATAATGAATCAAACAATAAATCAAAACTATCGCTCTTAATGCGATTAAATGATATTTGAGCCCGCGAATCGGACTGTTGAGGAGGTAATTTGTTGGAGACGTAGGATTATAAAATAAAACATTACTTCTAGTACTGTAGGGAGGTACCTGAAAATCAAGCTTTTGGAGTAAATGGGGATAATCAATTTTGTTGTGAAATAACTAAAAAACAAATAGGTACACAATCTGCAGTATGACGTCGACTTTCCACGGTGGAAAGATTGCATTGTTGAAGAATATCCCTATAATTGAAATCCGAAAATTCTACACCCAGCTTGAAAGCAACATACCGTGCAAATCGACGTTGTACCCTCTCAATACGCACAGCAGCATTAGTATAAAACGGAGCCCATACAAAAGCGCCATATTCCAGAATAGGCCTCACAAATGCGTTGTATTGGACCACTAAAGCACTTATGTCACTAAAGTCCCTCGTATTTCGCTTTAAAAAACCCATGATTTCATAGCTTTAGCACAAATATTGTTAATGTGAGGCAAGAATTCAAATGAGCATCAAAAAGCACACCTAAGTCCTTGACACTTAACCTCACACCACTTATGCAATAATCGAAATGCGATGGGGCAAGCGATCTGCTGAACGTGATTGTAGCGCAGTTGTCAATATTGAGAAACAAATTATTTCTGTTGCACCATCCATTCAATAAATCTAGGACTAATTGAATACTGTGAGAATCGGATTCGGTTTTTGACCATTGAATAAATCTTCAAGTCATCAGCAAAGAGTGAAAAATGAACATTTTCAGGAAAAGTCAAGGATATGTAGTTGATAAAAATAAGGGAACAAAAAGGACCAACATGGGAACCCTATGAGCTCCTTATCAATGTCCTAAGAGCTCCTTATCAAATGTCAACTTCTTCGGGTGAACAGGGGAGAATTTAGCTCACTCAGCTGATCAGGAAAGATACCATCATTTCACCCGTCTCTTTTGATGTCCCGAAAGTGGTTGCAATCATGTTTACAAAACTAATTGAGAAGGATCACCTGTATTTAAACAATTTATTCACGCAACCACGCTCATACCGCAGATTGCTGGCCACGCAGTGCGCAGTGGTTAACATAATACCATTAGATAAATCTAGAGCTTTCCAACGAATAGAAAACGATTCTTATGCGATTAAAACTGCGGGGTTACCTAGAAACGCGTTGGTTGTAATTAAAAATCATTATAAAACGAGGTAGGTCTTCCAATTCCAATCAAAATTTGGAATCCACAGATCTATTTGTTGTTCACATCCACAGATGTTAAGGTCTTTTCTTTATATTACGTGCATTTCAAAATCGCTACTCCATTTGTAGATTTTACTACTGAGATCACCAGTGAAATTTTCAAAACCAATAGGTATCTATAGCATATTAAAAAAAAAAAAAAAAACCATGTGTACTTCCGAGTAGATTATAATTTATTTTTGAAGATACGTAGGTACCAAAAACGCGGCAGGCCGTTCGTACTTTCTCTTTTATGAGAGAAGAGCTGTGAGCATTGAAAATGTCTCAGTAATTTCAATGCTAGTATACACAATCATAACAACACCTAACTTGTTTATTGGTTGCGTGACTTTTTTCTTTGCGTAACAAAATTTCTGGTTGACCCGTCGAGTATGACATTTTCAATGTCAAAATATCCTAGTGACATGTACAGGTGCATGACAGGTACAGAAAATTACCAAAACTAGGACTAAAGAGCTACTAGGTATAAGGATTCTGTGAATGGGTTCTCTACAAACAATCAAACCGTGGGTGGGTAATTTCTTTTAACCCATTAATTTTCTGTCGGCAGTTTAGATCTTGTTAACTACAGAAGGACTAGTTAAGTGTAGACGTTTTATTTAATTCAATTAATATCTCATCGGGAGGTTCGTATGCCTATGCATGTACATTTAGATAATGTTACATAGGTACATTTTGCTTAATGATAATGACACTTTTGGTTGAGTTGCGGCTCCAATCATTAAATTCAAAAAACATTAAAGGTAGCGGAAGCATTGTTTTCACTTTCCGGAGAGAAAAAAAATGTTTGGTCTCCAAAATCAAAATTTCCACTCGCATTTTCCGTTTTAGAAGATTTTGAACAACTTTGGTTCCGTGTCTGTCTGTCTGTGAGTGTGGTGTGTGTCTGTCGTGCGACCGCGAATCCTTGTAACTAACTTATTTTCCACAGTTTTCATCCGATTTGGATCAAAATTTTCAGAGAATGTACGGGCTGTGGGGCAGACGGTCCCCTATCAGTTTCATAGTTCTTGACTCAATACCTCACTCTGCGCATGCGCAAACGTAAATTCTACCAGACATCATTTTCTCACGCCCTAGTCGTTCGATCCCACTCAAATGTGGATGATAGTTGGGTGATGACAATCTGAACTTCTTACGTCAATTTCAACATGATTGTATCATTAATAACTACTGCGCATGCGCCTATGTGAAATCCTTGTAACGACCTTAATTTCCACTGTTTTCATCCGATTTCGATGAAATTCTCAGAGAATACGCGGGTTAGGTTGTAGATGGTCCCCTATCAGTTTCATTGTTGCCAAATCAACACTTAATTCTGCGCAGGCGCAAACGTAATTTCCATCATGTTTCATCTTTTCACTCTCTAGTCGTGCTTCAGTTGGATTCCCTATGGCTAGTCGGTAGTTACAGACAACTTCTCGTGATATCAAGGTACCAATTATTTGCTTCCCGAACATCCTCTAACAAACAGCTCATTTGGCGTGACAGCAGTTTGAAAATGTGTCCTTGTAAGAAGTCGTCTATTCACTGTTTCGTTCAAATAGTTGGATGTGAGAATAGGCCATCGTTACGAAAAATGTAACAATATCCGCAACGGTTGATTTTAAAGGGGTATTTATTTTAAATTTCAACACGGACTTCGGTTTCAAAGCAGACTGATTCCAATTCAAATCGTAGTGACACATATCATGAAAGGCAGAAGTGTTTGTTTCGTTTTAGCAAATTTCTGTAAAAAATGAAAGTATTGCAATGGCTCCAAAAATTTTAAAATCAAACTTTTCGAAAATTGCACTTATGAAATCCGTTTTGAGACATTCTGAAACGAATTTTAGAGCTTAACGCTTTTTCATATTGGTATATATAGATATACATATATATGTCTTTCCAGACGATAACTCTCCTTAGGATTTAGATTTAAAAAATTCCGTTCTTTCCTCAAAAATTCAAGCTATCCAAACGAAAGGACGAGTTCGTTGACCAATATTGTTTGAGTACTTACGTTAAATTGGTCAAATTTCAAAAAAGTCCTGTAAAAATCACTATAACAGAAAAAAAACTGTTAAAAATCGTTAAATTTATATGTTTGCATATTGCTCAAATAAACTTCATGAACTATAACATAAAACATTAAACACTTGATGTACAAAATCATGCTGAAAAGTGTGTTTTTCAGCATTAACATGTGCTTAAAAATCGATAAAATGTGGAAAAAGTCCAAAATCTCTTTTTGAATAGCAGATTGATTTGAGAAAAATTAAATTGGTAAGGAACAATTTACTGCCTGACCCCCACATTCCCAGAAGATGTCATCAAAATCTGATAAAAACTTGAATAATAACCTTGTGGATTACCCATTCGTGCATGCGCATGAGCTAATAATGATGCAGTCATGTTGAAATTAATATGGAATAATTAAACCGTAGTCCCCCAACTGTGCACCAAATTTGAGCAAGATTGGACGACTAGGGCGTGAAAAAATAAGGCTGGAAGTAATTTATGTTTGCGCATGCGCAGAATGAAGTACTTAATGATTTGAGAAGTATGAAATTAATAGGGGACCATTTACAGACTAACCCAAGCATTCCAGGGAAATTTCATCAAAATCGGATGAAAACTGTTAAAATTAGGCTCGTTAAAAGGAATAAACATTCGCGCATGCGTAGTAGCTACTAATAATGAGATTATGTTGACGTTGCCAAGGAATGCTCAAATTGGTCTCTTCCACCTCCTCAAAATTTGAGCGAGATCGGACGACGGGGGATAGAAAAAAAGGTTGCTTGATGTAATGTATAACGTTTGCGCATGCGCGGCGTGAAGTATTGATTTGGGAACAACGAAACTGATACACTCTAACCCACACATTCCATGAATACCTAGTTATTTCATAAAAATCAGTTCAAAATTATGGAAATTAAGCTTGTTACAAGAATTTGCGGTTACACACGTTTTTTATACATATATAAAACTCCCGTCTAATGCGGAGGAGGCACACCATTAACTTGAGAAAATAAATAAATGAAAGAAGTGGTGAAGTAAATAAATAAAATGTAAAGTTGTCGAAAGTTATTAGAGAGTTCCTAGAGATCCGTCCGTCTGATTACGGCGTGCGGTAACGAGAAACTTTACCACACCTTAAAGTCACGTCAAGACCTTAACGGATCTAGTTGTAAAGCTAAATCGGTAGAAGGAGGAAATTATCCCTAGGAGGTTATGTCCATGGAAGAAGGTTATTTTAGACAATTTCGTTTTTCCGGATTGCGATCCGTTGACGTATCTGTACGGAAGGATGCGTCACCGTAACTCATTGCGTCAGAGTTACGGCGCCGGATCGTCGACACCGCATGACGTATTGTATTTTCGGATCTACTAGGAACTCTCTATAATGCATCATTTATCTGAATAGAGATTTAATTTAAAATATAGATATCCGGGATACTGATGCCATTGTTAGAAGCTACAGAATGACAGGTGCCGGTTCGTCTAACTATCATCGATTAGTTCATCAATAAAAACTGACGGAGGCAGACCCTCTCCTATACGTTATAATCAATCGAAACGACGGCGACGTAGGAACAATCTCGTCATGAAATCGGAGGGAATTGAATTCACTACCGTAAACGGGACCAAGAAACAATCGCGTGCTGTCAGGATCAGCCTAATCGCGTTTATGAGGCCGAACGATTCTTCAAAGAATCGAATTCGAGATGAACGAAACTGGGTATTTCAAGGGCAAACATCCTTGCGGCCTCGATCCGAGAATGTCGTAATGACAAGCTCCGAAGCACCCCGCCTTTTACACTAAACACTGTCCTTTATCCGGTTTACCAGCTTTGAAAACTTCCTCTTATTTCCGACCGAGCAAAAAAATTTATTTCCGCACCCAATCTCTCGTCAAACCTTATTAATAGGTCAATTTGAGTAGGTAGGCGGGTATTATTTGGGATCGTACGTCGTAAGTACCCTACTAATGCACGGGTAGATTTCCATATCCTTGGCCCTGATGTTGAAACTAGCGCTTGGCGTACAACCAGAGAAGTCTGAAGGAGACACCACTTGGCTAACGTTCATGGCCAAATGACAGGGAAGGTGGGTTACTTCCAAAAAGTTTGTTACTGCATACCTTTCTAAGTGCAAATAGTTCCAATAAATCCCATCGCGTTAAAACCATTAAAATCGTAATCCGTTTGTTAATATTCATAACATAGATCAGTATCCAAATCGCGACAGTTTTCTGCATTCATGGGGAGTTGGCTAGATAGCTACCTACGTCGCTATACGTGAAATCTATTCATGAAGAAATTAAGTTATTTCTGGATCGTGTTACCATCGAAATTGTAAAGTACCTAGCTTCATTAACGTGGCTGGCAATCAATTCTTCATAACATAGATCATTTTTTACTGGAACAGTCAGACATATTATAAAGCAGTACCTAAGTATTTGTCACACACTCGAAGACTCGAAAAGTCGCAATGTCTTCAAAGGACTTAAATAACGTCGTGCCCCTTGCCCAACTTATGTAACTTATGGTTGAACTGAATAAACGGATAAGAAACTTACCAACCAGCACCTAGAAGCTTGGAAAGTAAAGAAGAGAGGGAAGGGCGACAACCCCGGCAGAGGGAGTGTCTGACCGTATAAAACTGGTTGCAGGCCGGAGCTACCACTCACATTTCAACTTTGTCTCTATATATTCATAGGTACTATATACTATAAACTAGAGGCCTGTTAGGGCTTGGAAAGCCCTAATCTAGTCCGTATAACAGTAGTAGGTACCTAACAGGAACGTAGCTCATTATAGTAACGATATAGGTAAGTCCTACCTATTTGCGGCGTCATGTGATCTGGTGCAAAGCTAAGGCGATGTTATTAATTGATTAAAAAAGGAGAAATGCCGATCAAAATGTAAGTAATGTACCATAAAATAAATATTACCAGTTGAGGTGGTCCTCGCCACTATGAGACGAAACAAAAAGTTAAATCGGGGAATTCAGAATTTGGGCATGGTAAGATGATGGTGTAATTCTACCTCGACTTTCTTCGTTTCTTTGTAAGAGTGTGAATCTGCGCGTCTGTGTATGTCGTTGATTGTATCTTGATCGGTAGTACTCGTAGGATGTCGAACCGGTGTTGAGTTGTGTGTAGAAGATGCTACAGTTGTCTTCGTCCTGATGTGTCTGGTACCACTCCAGCAAAGCTCGTGATTGTTCTGTGTCTGGATTAATTTCGAGTGTTGTGTCATGTCCAATTTGTGCTTCGAATATATTTTTGAATTTTTCGGTTGTAATGAGGTGTACTGCCACGATGTCATGTGAGTTGAAATTGAATTGTTACCCCCATTGGATAAGATGGGGGAAACAATTCTTCCTACAGTGAACAGGAAAGGATTTAGCTCACTCAGCTGATCAGAAAAGACCCCATCACTTCACTCGTCCCAGAGAGTCTCCCTATCAAATTTCAACTTCCTACAGTGAACAGGAAAGAATTTAGCTCACTCAGCTGATCAGAAAAGACCCAATCACTACGTTTCTTACTTACCGACACTTTAGCAACAAACTTGGGGCCGTGCTGATTCGAATGAGCAGTCTAACACTAAAATCGGACCACGAAGTTCTTCACAATTTCAAAGACCGTTCGGAATTATATATAAAGATACTAAGCTCAGAGCTTAATTAATGTCCAACATTCACCTCCTCCTCTGATTATTTGTCCAACGGTGTCCTGGCTACTTCGAGGAAAATAATCCACCTCCATACTATTTTTCCACATCGCTTGCCACTTCGAGGGAAAACTTTCCGACAATCTTTCCAATCACAATCACAAATCTTTGCTTAGTTGTGGTCAAATTAATTTTCACCCAAAATCATTGATGCAAAAATTCATTTGACAATACTGAAGGTAAAGATTACGAGGAACACTTTCCCGTAAACCGTTCGCTAAAACACTATTGGAGGGGCGATAAACCATTAGGTACTTACCATAAAAAATTGTCATTTCACAAATTTCAGATTTGTTCTGTTTTTGCACTGTTGTTGTCAGCTAATTGTGCTTTTTTTTAATTAATTTATTAGCATTATACAATGTATATACAGCCATACTTAACATAATATTTACAAGTTCTATTTACAGGTTTAAATGTCTTTGTGTATTTCAACTATAAATTCATAGAGTCTGTGGAATGCCGAGTTGGTTCTTAATATATCGTTGTAGCATAATGGGGTATCGAGTAGCGGAGTCAGGTCGTCAAACAGTATTTTACGAGGCGAGGAGAATGTTGAACACATCATAATCTAACACATCATAAGTTCTAATGTACCCTTTTCTTCTTGGCACTCTTCGCATATAGCTGAAGAATGGTCATTTAAAAATTTGTGATTATATGAGGTGCATAGGCCATGGTTACTGCGTACGCGACAAATCGTCTTTATTTCTCGGCGGTTCGACGACACGCCCACAAACCATTGCCTCCTCGGAGGCCATTTTTCATTTATGGTCTTCAATCAAACGATATTTTCTTTAGGGATCCTATCCAAACTTGGAGTTCGTTGTGTGGCTCCTCTTTTGGCTAGAGCGTAAACTTTTGCATTAAGAACAATCCCTATATGTGCCTTCACCCAGACGAATGTTACGTTTATATATTTTCGTTAGCAAGTTGTGCCAGGCAAGTCAGAATTTGGGCAAAAAGTGGGTGATGAGCTCTCTTCGTACCTCCTGCTTTTAAAAACTGTAGGGCGCTCAAGGAGTCGGAGAATAGCGATACATCATTGATATTCATCAACCCCTCCTTATGTAGCTTAGTGCATTCAGAATGCCTAATTGTGCTGATGTTAGAGCCATTTTCTTTGCCGTATAAGTCGAATAGAGAGGGGCTTCGATCACCGAAATCGACATCAAGTGCAATCACGCCTATGAAGTGCATAATGTGCAGCTCTATCAGGAATTCACTTCTTTGTTTTTTGAGATGCCTAACCCGATTACTTCAAATCAAAGTACAGAGAAGATCAGGTTCAACCCCCGGGTAGACGCAGTCACTCGGTAGGAGATCGTCACACATGTTGAACCCTCTACTTTGGAAACACGGATAAAATCTTAAATTTGAAAATACTCAAAATGCAAAACGTTGGAGAAAGTTTTTCGAGAGGAGCTGTATATTGTAAATTTTCTTTAGAATCCATCCTTGAAGTTTTATTGCTTCCGAGTCTACCTAAAGGTACTTGAAGCATTGTTTTCACTTTCGGGAGAAAAAAATTGTTGGTCTCCAAAATCAAAATTTCCACTCGCATTTTACGTTTTAGACCATTCTGAACAACTTCGGTTCCGTGTCTGTCTGTCTGTGTCTGTCGTGTGTCCGCAAATCATTGTAACACGCTTATAAAAAGCTTTGTAACAGTTTTCATCCGATTAGGATGAAATTATCAGGGGATGTGCGGGCTAGCGGGCGGACGGTCCCCTATCAGTTTCGTCGTTCTTGGTTCAATACTTCACTCTGCACATGCGCAATCGTAAATTCTACAAAGCATCATTTTCTCACTCCCTAGTCTTCTGATTTTGTTCAAATTTGGATGAGAGCTGGGGAATAACGATATGATCATCCCATATCAATTTCAAAATGATTGTATGATTAATAGCTACTGCAAATGTGCCAATATAAAATCCTTGTAACAAGCTTATTTTCCACAGTTTTCATCCGATCTGGATGCATTTTCCAGAGACTTTGCAGACTAGTGTTTAAAAGGTCCCCTATCAGTTTCATTGTTGCCAAGTCAATACTTCACTCTGCGCATGCGCCATTATGCTCCATTTTTTTAACCCTAGTCGTCCGATCTCGCTCAAATTTGGATGATAGGGGATGACGATTTGATCCCATACCAATTTCAACGGAAGAAGACGAAAAAGCCCGGCTGATCGCCTCCTCCCCGTTGAGCTTTTCTTAATATTTATGTTTTATTGTTGGCAGTGTTGTTAGCCGGAACTGTTATTTTCCATGTCCTAATTTACCTGGTTTCACTTGTTGTTAATTTCCTCATTATATTCTGAATTATTATTTTAGTATTGTGTTCTGTATTGTATTTCTTGTATGCTCTTTGGTTTTTTGTTTCTATGTGTATTGGGCTTGCCTGTAAATAAATAAATAAAAAGAAGATTTTATTTCCCCATATCTATTTCAACATTATTGTACCATTAATAGCTACTGCGCATGCGCCTATGTGAAATCCTTGTAACGATCTTCACAGTTTTATCCGATTTAAATTTAACTGTCAGCGAATGCACGGTTTAGGTTGTAGATTGTCCCTACCTATTTTCATTGTTTTCACCTCACCAGTTCATTATGCGCTTGTACAAACGTAAATTACATTGAGTATCATTTTTTCGTTTCTGAATTGACCAATTATGACATTTCACTATCTACTTCTTGATTTACTCTTTCCCACTATGGAATTTTTCAAGATCATTTAAAACTTTCCAATGATCTATACATTCATGATAGGTAAACTAGGAAGCTATGTGCCACACCCAACTTGGCAGAGGTTCTTAAACACGGGACCTGTCTACCACGTGCATATGTGCTTGTTCAGTGTATGTATTACATGCATATATATATATCTGTACATGTCTTCCTTGCCATGTGTGTTCCTGCTACTAAAAGGAATGTTTCTTTATCTGGACGGTTCAAATTATTCTAACAAGACTTTTTTACAAATTTTGAATTTTATATTTCGAATTCGGTATTCCTAAAGAAGCCCCATTTCCTGGAGAAAAACGTTGGAGATAATAAAAAACCAATTTAATGACAGATTTTCTTAAACTGAATTTCTGAATTTATCTCATACATAAAAGAAAACAAAAAGTATTTATTTTACAAATTTTGAATTTTATATTTAGAGTTTGGTCTCCCTGAAGAGGCCCCATTTTCTGGAGAGAAACGTTGGAGATAATAAAAAACCAATTTAATGACAGATCTTCTTAAACTGAATTATTGAATTCAATTTTTTATCACATACATGAAAGAAAACAATAAGTACCTATTTATTTTACAAATTTTTAATTTTATATTTCGATTTCGGTCTCCCTGAGAAGCCCCAGTTCCTTGGGATAAACGTTAGTGATAATAAATGACCAAATTTAAGGGCAGAAAGGCCTTTTTTGTGAAGTCTAATGAAAGGATATCTGCGCAGGTCAGAAATTGGAGAAGTGGGACGAGTACTCGGTCGTGAACCCGGAGGAGCTGGGAGACTATCCGGAAGGTGACATCTTGTTCCCCCGCACCCACGGCCCAATGTCAAGGAACAGCTTGCGATCCGCCAGGCGGTGGAGAAGGGGCTACGTCCCCTACGTCTTGGCTGGCTCTTTCAGTGAGTATCTCTGCCCTGTTTTCCATAGCCCACTAGTAGAAAATTGATTTTGGACAACTTTAAGATTTAAAGCCGCCAAATAAAGCTAAAGTTGGCTGCTATGCTTGCAGAACAGTGTGGATTGTATATAATATTTTTACTAAGTAACTTTTTATATTGAAAAACGAGGGAAAACAATCAAAAGATCTCGACAAACACACACAGGTACCTACCACATGAAAAAGTGTTGAACTAATACTGAACGATGGAGCCCGTTGGGTACCTAATTGAAAGGTAGGTGTGTGCGGGGAGGGGGGGGGGGTTACAAATCAAAGACATTGTAATACTATACAAGACCCACTCGTAGCGCTGGTGTAGCATTCCAAATTGAACGGTCTTTATTCGGCCATATTGGGGCCAACATCGTTTATTTATGTGCAATGAAGATTGTATTATTATAGTTCGTCAACTTATGAAATTTATTTAATAATGCACAATGGTTAAATTGTGTCTGGCGTTCAACTGCACAAATCGCAAAACTGAAAATCTGACGATATTATTTAAAACATCATGATAATATTACTATTACCCCCTCCATTCACCACTCTTCCTAACGAAATTTGAAATTCCTTATATACGATCCAAAACTAGTTCAAATTCATATTTGAACAAACAAACAAAAAAAATCACGAAAATCGGACGAGAATTGTTAAAACACCTTGATTTATCAGTATTACCTACCTCTGTAAGCAGGAAAGCTTATTGTAATATAATAATAATCATTATACATTTCCAAAACCATGTAAAACTCAACTCATTTGCAGGAATATGAGAGTAATTTATCGTTTTCTTCATCAGCAATATCAGATAGGTAACTGAAAATCTGATCGTACCTTTCATTCTGGAACCAATTAATTTTAATTAACATGAGGCCAAAATTTGATGTGCAAAAATCCTATAAATACGAGATTGTACAGAATCGTTGCTTATTTCCAATTGAGTTA
Organism: Adelphocoris suturalis; assembly: GCA_030762985.1. Lineage (NCBI taxonomy): Eukaryota > Metazoa > Arthropoda > Insecta > Hemiptera > Miridae > Adelphocoris > Adelphocoris suturalis. The sequence continues at coordinate 108,299,981 of CM061044.1, forward strand.
ATGAGCATTCTGACTAAATAAGTTTGTAAATCATCATAGTTGGTTAGATATTCCAAAGACAAGCAGCTGCCACAGTTTGTGTCTCTGTTGAAAATATTGACGTCATAATAATTGACGTTTTTAATGATTTTAGACTAGTTTTCATCAAGATAATACAAAATACGTTTTCTACGAAGACTTATTCACAACTCTCTACATAGTAGCATACACTAGCTGGTCTTAAAATCCAAAAGGGCGGGTGAAGTTGACCCCAATATGCCCGCCAATGCTCTGTTCAATTTGCATGGGGCGACGACTGAGATTCGTATACAGTTGTAAAGCCTTGTTACAAATAGACGGTACAGTTTTCTTTTTTCTGGGTTCAGAAATGTTTTTCCTTCCAATTCACCAGCGGAGTTCATGGTGACGATCCGTTTGGTGAAGAAGGCTCAAAATGGATCCCTTTAGAATCCATGTCGCAGTTAAATCCCACTAATCACTCATCCTAGTGAATAAGATGCCACTGGAATTCTTTAAAATAGATTAATTGACTAATTAAAATAATTGCTGCGAATGACCCTTTTGGTTGGGATGTGGCTTAAAACGGAAGATAGTGAAAAACGTTGTCTATTTCCACGGAAAATGAAGAGTTACAATGTTAAATCGATTTTGACGGTTAAGCCATCATCAGTAACAAACATTAACTGAACACACATTAGAAAGGACATAGCTTATATATGTTTGGTTATTAAGTAATCAACAAAACATATAAGGAATCACAAATGATTTAATTAAGTCTTTCACAACATCACAACGAAGAACGAGCTTAACGAATAACAACTACAACTGACTTTGCCCGAAGAGCCTCTCTCTAACCAGAAGAGGATCGGGACAACCAAACCTACTTGACAATGGTTCAATACGACATTATGCTCACATCCTTATTCTAATATCCTAACATCCTCCCCTCTTACTGAAAGAAAGAACAATAGAAACAAAACCAAAAATAAACTATATAAACCAAGAATACAGTCATAAGTTGAACAGGTTTCAGATTAAACAATTTCAATTTCAAAATTGATTTCAGATTCCAAACTAAACAAAAAATCAAACTTATAAAAGGAAACATCCACAATCAGTCTCTGAACCGCGCAGGAACATTAACAATCCGTCCAGATCTTGTCTGGCACGGATTTGTAACACCAGGCAGCACACTATGCTCATTCAACCCATCATCCCCTTCAGAAACGTTTGTCTCATCAGACTGACTTTCACCAACCAGATCATCGTCATCACCATCATGAAGTACACTATAATAATTGCTATCAGCAGAGTCGACAATAGGGCCACGATGTTTTCTGATGAGTAGAGAGTTCCTACGTAAAACTCTACCTTTCACTCCAACTAGGTATGGTCTAGGGTCTAATTTTGCTATAATCACTCCTTCTTCCCAAGTTCTAGAGTTTGGATTCTGTACAAGTACCCTCTCTTTTTCTATAAATTGGTCAGGAATACGACTGGACCTATCATATCGTTCCTTCTGTCCTAATTTCTCTTTGATAGCCGGATCGGATATTAAAGTAGGACGAAGATGGTCGAGGGGAACTGGCAGTTTAGTTCTCAAGTTTTTCCCCATTAGAAGTTGGGCAGGAGAGTAAGGCAGACCAGCCACTGGGGAATTTCTATAGTTCAAGAGGTACAAACTAAAATCGTGACCCTCAAAATGACATTTTTGAAGTAAGGATTTCCCTATTCCAACAGCTTTTTCAGCTAGACCATTACTACGGTGGTGGTGAGGGCTGGAAAAACGGACATCAAAATTCCACTCAGCAGCGAAATTCAAAAATTCAAAGGAATTAAAGGGATTATTGTCAGAAATAAACAATTTAGGAATTCCGAACCTGCTAAAAATTAATTTAAGCGGACCAATGACAGACTTAGCCGTTTTATCTTTTATTTCTACGACTTCCAACCATCTGGAATAGTAATCTATCACAAAAAGATAGATACCGTTATTAATTTCACCAATGTCAGCAGCTATTTTGTAGAATGGGACCTCAGGGATGTCATGGGGCAATAATAACTCTTTGATTTTTCCACGTTGAAAACGCTGACATACTGGACAGGACGTAACAATGTCGCGGACCTCTGACATGACACCAGGCCAGTAGAAAAATTGGTTAACCCGATTTTTTATTTTGTGGTAACCCAGATGTGTTTCATGAAGTAAGGTCAAAATCTGCCTTCTTTGTGAGGCAGGAACTAATAACCGCTGGTTGTAGTATACCAGTCCATCATTAACAGTTATGTCGTTCCTCAATTTAAAATAGTGATTTAATCGGAATTCTGATTACAAATGCTATTCGGCCACCCATTATTGTAATACTGCAAGACTAAACCCAAAGCAGAATCATTTTTAGTTTCACATACAAATTTTCGGAACTCCTTGTCATTAAAAGTGACATTAAGACCAATTGTGTGAACAACATCCTTCATGGTTACATCATCCTCACATTTTTTAAAAATGATATTGCGTGACAATAGATCCGCTATTACCATTTTCCGTCCAGGCAAGTATTTAAGATCGAAAGTGTAGGGGAGCAATTTTAGCCGGAGCCTACGAATACGAACATTTGGAATTTTACTAATTTCTTTTTTAATTATTGAGGTTAGAGGAGAATGATCAGTGTATGCAATAACATCTGGATGACCATATATGAAATGGTGAAACTTATTGAATGCAAATGTTAGGGCCAAAAGCTCCTTCTCGATTTGTGCATATTCACATTCTGTCTGCGTCATGGAACGGCTACTAAATAAAACAGGCTTACCGTTTTGGAGTAATGCACAACCAAGAGAGTGTTGGCTGGCATCAGCTTGAATTTCAATTCTTTCACTCGGACTGAAAAAGGCCAGCATTGTGATATCGCAAATTAACTGTTTGAGTTTTGCAAAATGGCTTTCATGGTGAGAGCTCCACATCCAATCACTACCTTTTTTGAGCAGGAGTCGAAAAACAGCTGTTGCTTCAGATAAATTCGGGATATAGTTTCGTAAATAATTAACCATTCCCAAAACTTTTTGGAGTTCTTTGACATTGGTGGGAGATTTCAGATTTTGTATTGAGTCAATTCTAGCAGGATCTGGTTTATGCCCATGTTTACTGAACACCATTCCAATAAACTTAACTTCGTCAACGTAATACTGAAGTTTTTCAGGATTAAACTTAATATTATTAGTTCTAGCTATGTCAACAACTTGTTGGACTATTTTGTCAAGTTCCTCCTTTGACTCTGCAAAGCACAACACGTCATCAAAATATACTTTAACACCATTTACGTATCCAAAATATTTGGACATTAATTTCTGAAACATTTCGGGTAAACATGAAAGTCCGAATGGTGCTCTCAGGAACCTATAAACCCCAAAAGGTGTAGAGAACGCGCATAAATTACGTGAGGCTTCATCTAAAATTATGTGATGGAATCCAAATTTTAAATCAAATAAACAAAAATGAGACTTGTTGGCCATTTCAATGGACAACTCTTCTTGAGTCGGTATCTCAAAAAAATCTCTCACCAAGTACTTATTTAGGTGTTGGGGGTCTATGCAAATTCTTAATGAGGCATCTGGTTTTTCCACCACTACCAGACTATTTATCCATTCATGCGGATCATCGACTTTCTCTATTATCCCTTTACTTTCTAAATCGTGTAGGGATGCTTTCAGCCTGTCCTTTATTTTGAAGGGGACTCGTCTGGAGGGACAAGCAATAGGAACGGCCCCTTCTTTCAATTTCAACGTACAAACATCCGGAAAGGATCCTATTCCTTGAAAAATATCTTTATTCCGTCTCACAAATTCAACGCATGACTCGGGAGTATCAATTATATCTACTCGTTTCACTAGTCCGAAAAGTATAGAGGTGCGCAAACTTAAAATGGGACAGCATTTTTCATGGTCTACTACCATGAACTGAACATCATGTTCAATGTTCTTGTAACCTAGTTTGAGTGTAATTGAACCCACAGGGTCTATTTTATAACCACCAAACGTCTCTAGTGTCACGCCTGTTTTCAAAATTAGTTTCAAAACATTCAACTGTTTGATGATTTTGATCGGTAGAACGTTAACACGGGCCCCACTGTCTAATTTGAACGGAACAGTCCTAGAATTATGTAGCATTAGCTCAACTACCCATTCAACTTCTTCGTCAATAATATTAATTTGAAAAGGAACATTACTGGTGGCAATAATACTGCCTATAGTAAAATCGATATCGCTATCAGTTTCACCCTCACAAACTACTTCCCTTACAGCCTTCAAATTTTTAAAACACATTTTCGAAAAATGGTCATAACCATTACAAGAATTACATTGTTGGCCATCTGCTGGACACTTACGATTTCCATGGAAATACCCACATCGTCGACACTGGTCAGTTGTTGTCTTCCGAACGGCAGCCTTCTCTGAAAGTTTCCTTTCAGCACGAACATCAGAGGACTGAAGATCAGACGGACGTCCTTTCCCTTGGGTGCGGTTGTACTGTGTGCCGTAGTTTTTGTTGAGAGCCAACACTTCTGTCTTGATGGAATCGGCAATTACTTTAGAATTTGACTCAGCTAACTCAGTCCCTTTGCAAAAATTTATCATTTTATCTAGCGATGGATTTTCTCTCAAGAGTTTTGCTCGCAGCTCGTCCGATGTAATACCCATTGTAATTTGAGCGCGAAGGAAAGACGTCCAGGATCCCATTGATCGATTCATCCCCCGATGGAATAGTTGTAATGCTGTTGTATAGTCGCAGGGCCTGTGTACCCATCAAATTTTTTATCCTGGCAACCTGAACAGCTCGGGGCTTTTTGTCGGTTTCGGACGCAACCATGTAGTTCCATGCATCCTCTCTGAACTCCTTAAAGTTCATAGATAAATTCCCATCCAAATTTAGCGGGGATGGTTTATTGAACTCCATTATCTTGACTGAGGCTTCCACATACACTCACACGGGCGGCACAATCCGGGTAATGCTTGCTTAAAGCTTGGTAGCTTATTCCCAATACAGCTCAACAACACAATCAAAACTGATTACTACCACTAACTCGACTGCGCCATGTTTGGTTATTAAGTAATCAACAAAACATATTAGGAATCACAAATGATTTAATTAAGTCTTTCACAACATCACAACGAAGAACGAGCTTAACGAATAACAACTACAACTGACTTTGCCCGAAGAGCCTCTCTCTAACCAGAAGAGGATCGGGACAACCAAACCTACTTGACAATGGTTCAATACGACATTATGCTCACATCCTTATTCTAATATCCTAACAATATAGTCACAGGTGAAGGGCGATTGAACCCCGTTGGTCGAGAGAATGGAAAGGGGGCTGGAGGTACAACCAATTAGGTGCAAGCAAAAAGAAGGGCGATTATAGCTAATCAGATGAAGTGAAAGGAGAGGGAGAATTACTGGTTTCAACAGTTTGAAGGGATAATTCTAAGCTTTATAGAAATGGAATTATCAGAGGTGAAATATATTGAGGTATATCCTCATTTAAACATTTACCAGATCAGTCACTTTTGATAATTTCAAATTTTTCAAGTACATTCAACATACCTCCCTTTGGACAAAAAAGAAGAAATTCTACAAACTATTTGTCAAATCAAAATAGACAACGTCTTTCACTAACTTCCGTTTTGAAATGGGTTCCCACAACTTCGTCGCGAGTGATTTAGTTCGTAAGCGGCTTAAATTACTATATAAAAATAAACCTTTGTGTAATAAGCTTAGCGAATAAGCGTTCCCTTTATTATCTGCACAGGTATCGACGAAAGGAGGTTGATAGAACAGGCGTTTGAGGACTACGCCAGACTGACCTGCGTGAGGTTCGTCCCACGGGGGACTGAATCCGATTACCTTTACATCACCAGCGACAGCACAGGATGCTGGAGCAGCGTTGGGAAGACCGGCGGGGCTCAGCAGCTGAACCTGCAGCGCCCCGGTTGTGTCACCAAGAAGGGAACCGTCATTCACGAGCTGATGCACGCCCTTGGCTTCCTTCATGAACAAAACCGGTGGGAGAGGGACAACTACGTCTCCATCAAATACCAGAATATCATCAGCGGTAGGTACTGGGGGTCGTAGATAGTACTTGCATAAGGGATGGGGGGGGGGGGGGGGGGGTAATACATTTCCCAACTGAACAAAGCCCCGCCTTGCTCTACGGAGCCCCAACTTCCAAGTCACTAGACGCCTACCACCAGTTGAATCTGTGTTCACAGCAGAGCTGTGGGCAGTGACACTGGCTGTTCGATGCTGCCAATTATTGGGAGTTGGGAATTATGTGATTTGTAGCGATTCACTAAGTACCATCGAGGCGATTAGGGACTCATATTCTGGTGATCCCCTAATATAAAGCCTACGTGGATCGCTACACCAAGCCACAACATTGGGCTCAACCATAACCTTTATGTGGGTGCCGAGCCATGTGGGTATTCGTGGTAATGAGTGTGCTAATGCCTTTCGAGGAGAGTAATTGGTGATAACTCCATCTATATACTGCCTATGGCCCATATTCTCGTGACTTCACGCCTGGAGTAGGTTCGCGTTTCAGCCAAAGTGAATGTTCAGCCAATGAATCGCTACTCAACCAACCTATTTCTCAAAAGAAGTTTGCCGTCTCACGTCAACATAATTCGTGGTTATAAGGCCATTTTTCAACAGTTTTGTTTTGAAAAAGTATAATATTGTAGCAATACAAAGTTTCAATTCGACTAAATGTTATAATAATCATGCCTGCCAGCGCAATACCTAATTGATGGTAGATTGCTGTCAACAATACCAATCTAACGTGAACGAGTTTTTATTTGGACTAGGAGCCTACTAACTGTAGTAGTTAATCAGTGTCAGAAAACTAAGGAACTTCATTCGTTTAGGCCTTGAGAATAATTAACCTGAAAAATAGTATAGAAAAGATGATTGAAAATTCCTCAGGTGTCTGTACTGCTGTGTTGGTACCTAGCCATTGCTCAGGTAGCTTTATCAGCGTTTTATTATAAGTTCGTAGTACTATGCTTAACTGAGGAAGCTTTACTTGTTATATTGAATGAATAAAAGGAGAGATTTGATAGTTTGTCAAAGTAAACAAGGCAGGTTGTAACCAAGCCAATGAAACGAAACTACTTAGGTAGTTACGTACGTCCTACCAGATTTGCTGTTGGTTTAAAGTGCCTGAACAAAGTAGGTGGGTCGTTGCTTTGCCGACGAATACAACCGCTGATTAGCAAGTTTGTCAAATATCGAATCAGGGACTATGCAACATGAATTAAAAACCAGCTGCAAGGAAAAAACCTTGAAATGCATTCCTCTGAAGGTAAGATTTCATAAAGACGGCATTGGCAGTGCAGTTATTGCGCGAGTTTTGCAGTTACACAAATTTTATGGACAAAAAAGTAATTAGGTACCTACTTTCGTTTTGATCAATGAAGTACCTACATGAACAAGTAATAATATACGGAAAGTATGTAGGTATACCTTACCTCTAGGTACTTACCTTTCCACATGTGATACAACTTACTATTCCCGCCTAACAGAGCTCTCATAACAAATCCTTTCACAAGACGCTGATGTCTGGATCATCTAGAACACTTGTATGTCAACTCCCCAACACACATTTCATATGGATCTCTACCCCACAGATTAAATCTTGCATTCGTAGCGTTTGAGGTAAACACGTGATAATAACTTGATGTAATTTGCGTACAATTTATCACCTTGCATATTACAAACAATGAAAATATTGACTCGGAACTAGGTGAAACTATGTTATGCTGTTGTCCAGCTGTGACTACAAATGGGGCATTTTCGCATATGTTTACTCGTCTCCATGACAACAAGGTGAAATAACTTCGATTTTGCTTGCCTCGATGTAAGGATGCGCTAGTTTCCAAGTCTCGAGAATATCACCCATACGCATTGAGGATCAAATCTCCTACATGCAACATGAAGCCAATTCCATCTGGCATGAGCAATGGCAGGGTGAGGTCACTGATCTCGGTGGTGTCCTTCAGTACTTGAGCACGGTGGGCCCTTTCGTAACCCTACTTCCAAGGAGGGATCGAATAGTGGTCAACCGGGTTGTCACTGGCCATACCAGTCACTAGCCTTTGTACCTGGTCCAGTTGGGAAAATCAGAAATTGAACAGTGTAGACTTTCAAATTGGACTCTTCGAAACAATTGTTTAATTGCCACCACCCAATTGTTCCCAACTTCTAAGGAAAGTAACAGATCCCATTTTTATCTACGAAAGTTTAAAGTAGGTAGGTTACCTACATATTCATACCTACGATTTTCATTCATTCCATACATGTAATTTTGTAGTTTACCTTCATAATTTATAATTAATTATATAATTTATGTTTATTTCAAGCAACGTTTCACAGATTTTTCTATTTGCAGGTACTGAATCGAACTTCGAGAAGGCGCAACCTAAGACCACAGACGGCTTGGGCATTGAGTACGACTATGGCAGTGTCATGCATTACTCGGAATTTGCCTTTTCTTCAAACGGTTTGCCGACCATCAAATCTAAAGTAAATAGAAAATGTCCACTTCCTCATGAAATTCTTAGCTAGATCAATGTATAATGGTAGTTGAATGATTCCACGATCTTCATCAATTTTCACTGGGCTTACTTCGTTCAGTGCTCTACCTAGTAAGTAAGTTTATGTAAGTAGATACAGACATTTGGAGTAGGTTTCGCACTATTTCTCCAACATACAACTTGGATAGGTATTACTTATCGGTATTTAAGCAAAATTTAGCAGAACATCGGGTCAAAACAATTTAGAGCACCTAGCTACGTTTTGAAATTTCCATGGAAATCCAGTTTGGTACACTCAGAACATCATACGTAGGTACCAAGATAATATTGTATGTGTCAGTCCTACTGATTTCTTATTTCTCGCAGAAACCCAATCACAATGGCCGATATGTTACTTCCCCTTTTGGAAGTTGGAAAAGTAAAACTGTACGAATGTACGAAATGGATATGCAGGGGGTTCCCGCCCCCTTACTCCCAATTTTTAAATTTTGAAGCCATCTAAATAGCTCAATTTTTCTTTGAAAATCCGTAAAAATGAAAAAGACAGTATTTGAATTTGATATTTTTCCTCAGGGGAATCTGAAGTTCGGTCAGGAAAATGTAAGGGAAATTTCAAATTTCCATTTGGGGGCCACCTGCCTCATCCCAAACGCAGTAAAAAAGAATGAGAGGATGAATGCGCTGTACTGGGAAACTACGATCTCACTATTAGGCTATAAGGAATTTAGGTACCCCCCCAGAGGTGCAATGGGGGCCTAAATCCTCATAAAAAGGTAGAGGAGGTAAAGAGGCATCCCGTCAGAGAGATACCACCCCTAGTCATAGCTTTTAATGAGCCATGTTCGGGGAAGGTTGATATTCCTGTCACCAGAAAATCATCCGACGCCAAACCAGCTGTCTAAAACGATCGAGGACAGCGCGTGGTTCCCATTGATTCCTCAACGGGACGCCGCCAACGCTATCTCTTGTGCTCTGACGGGAGCTTGATGGACCTCTCAGGAGGTAACTCTGTTACACTCCTCCCCTTAAAGACATACTTGATTGAAGATCAATTATGGTAGTTGGGTGGAATAGTGAATAGCTGAGAACTAATGCTCATTCAATCATAAATAGCTGCATTGGCGTTTTGGATGGGGGAATAGAAATTAAAACTGGATTGTCAATGAAGATACTTCATAAGAAGTATCTTCATTGAACAATCTGGAGAAAAAAAACGGATGCTCAACTATGGAGACGTATACCTTAGGAAATAAAAATATATATAGAAATTAATTTGCCCAACATTGGGGACTTTTAAATTAAATTGCCCAACTATGGGGACTTAAATGGCGCACTAACCTGGTAATTGACATATAGCAATACTCAGGTGGCGAAAAAATTGAAAGAAAATAATATAAAATGAATTTGCCCAACTTAGGGGACTTAAATGGCGCACTAACCTGGTAATTGACATATAGCAATACTCAGGTGGCGAAAAAATTGAAAGAAAATATTATAAAATGAATTTGCCCAACTTAGGGGACTTAAATTGTGCACTCAGGTGGCATAAAATTGAAAGAAAATATGGTATATAAAATATAAAAAGGGAATGAAAGAGAAATTATAATTCAAAGACCAATGAAATTATTTATATACCAAAGGGTGATAATGGGAATTCCTTCTGGAACCCCGGGCCATGTTTCTTCTGAAACATTAACGCCCCAAAAAATAGTGGATTGGACTACTAGGCGTCAGCCGTGCATAATCCAAACCACGCTCTGCTACCATATAAGGAATTTAGGTGCCCCCCCCCCCCCCCCCCCCCCCCCCCCCCGGGGTGCAATGGGGGCCTAAATCCTCATAAAAAGGTAGAGGAGGTAAAGAGGCATCCCGTCAGAGAGATACCACCCCTAGTCATAGCTTTTAATGAGCCATGTTCGGGGAAGGTTGATATTCCTGTCACCAGAAAACCATCCGACGCCAAACCAGCTGTCTAAAACGATCGAGGACAGCGCGTGGTTCCCATTGATTCCTCAACGGGACGCCGCCAACGCTATCTCTTGTGCTCTGACGGGAGCTTGATGGACCTCTCAGGAGGTAACTCTGTTACAAGGCTCAGCCCACATTGGATGATATGATGCATTTTGTAGCTTGGCGTCTTTTGTAGGCGGTGCGTCTTTTTGGGAGGATAATAGGAAATCTTGTCATGAAGTTAATGTCGTCCCATCACTACGAGGAGGGAGAAAAACGGAGGGGACAAACTAAATCACTCATCTCAACTCAATCTCAACCCATAGGGGTTACTATGGGTTCTCCGTTATCTCCTCTGCTTGCAGATATATACAAGGATTATCTTGAGCAACAAATATTTACAACTTGTAACACAAATAATCTTCTCTATTGGTATAGATATTTCGATCATATCATTCTATGGAAGGTCACAGAAACACAACTTAATTCTTTTCATGAAAAAATCGATAAATTAGATCCCTTTATAAAATTTACCCTCGAATTCGGCGGGAATAAACTAAATTTTCTTGATTTGTCCATCTCTCTGGTAAACGAAAAGCATGATTTTTCAATTTATAGAAAAGATACATATAGCGATATAACGATCCAAAGTACTTCAAATCACCCTTTAGTCCATAAGAATGCAGCTTTCCATAGTATGATCTACCGAGCACTATCTATTCCAATGAGTGAACGAAATTTATCAAAAGAAAAATCCATTATCAAAAGCATAGCGGCTAGTAATGGTTACGGAGGAGATCTCGTTGATACTATTTGGGATAAGGTTCAAAGGAAAAAGAGTAGCGATAAAGTTTCCAACCGGCAAAATTCTATCATCGAGGGGTAACAAAGTGGGTTTTAAAACTAGAAATAGTCTTAGAGCATTACTAGGTTCCGTTAAAGACAAAATCAATGTTCAGGATAAAAGTGGGGTTTATAAACTAAAATGTTCTTGTGGCTACGAATATTGCGGTCAAACTGGTAGGAAATTCAGGGAAAGAATAGAAGAGCATCAGGAGGATTTCAGGTAAAATAGGGGTAGGTCTACATTTGCAAAACATCTTCAGGAATCCAATCATACTTACAATTTTGGTCTGACATATAGACAGTTTGTAGAATTTCTTCATTTTTTTCCAAAAGGAGGTATGTTGAATGTACTTGAAAAATTCGAAATGATCAAAAGCGACAGATCTGGTAAATGTTTAAATGAGGATATCCCTCAATATATTTCATCTCTGATAAGTCCATTTCTATTAAGCTTGGAATTATCCCTTCAAACTGTTGAAACCAGTAATTCTTCCTCTCCTTTCACTTCATCTGATTAGCTATAATCCCCCTTCACTTTGCTTGCACTTAATTGGTTGTACCTCCAGGCCCCTTTCTTTTCTCTCTACCAATGGGATTCAATCTCCCTTCACCTGTGACTATATAAGCTATGTCCTTTATAATGTGTGTTCAGTTATTGTTTATTACTGATGATGGCCTAACCGTCGAAATCGATTTAACATTGTAAATCTTCATTTTTTCGTGGAAATAGACGTTTTTCACTAACTTCCGTTTTGGAACGGAGGGAACTCTATATTGCTTTATTATTCTAAAATAAACATGCCTAAATGGTTCAATCCTCATCTGTTTCAGAGCCCTGGTGTCGTGTTGGGGCAGCGCGAAGGCCTTTCAAGGAACGACGTGAAAAAGATTCGCAGGATGTATAAATGCAACAAAGGAAAATCGTACGTGTAACCCCTTTTAGGAACACGATTTCCTTTCAACTAGACCTTATTGAGAGCAAACCTAAGGCAGCTCCCGATTCCCCAATTTCACAATGAGTAATAGAGTCAAGTCTTTTTGGATTGTTTGGACATTGGAAAAAGATAAAAGGACATCGAGAGATGGTTAGGGATGGTTGAAGAACCCCAACCATCTCTAAATACCTCTAGACACCCCTAATAATCTTTTCCCAATGTCTAACAAATCCAAAAACACATTGACCACTCTCAAAACAAGAGGCCTAACTTTTCCCAATACAGGCGCGAGTAGATAAATGAGCGTTGAGCGTAAATATTTGTGTTGCTATGGGAACCGAAGACAATCGAACGTTGCCGGCCATTTTCGGGTCCTCTCGGTTTGCTCTCCACTTCCTTCCTTCACATTTCCTTTCTGAGTTAAGACTACTCAAGAGTACCAAGGACTACTCAAGAGTTAAGACCACTCAAGCCACCACCACATCGCCACTGACAACGGTATCTGAAGAAAATAATTCGTTAAAATATAATTTACTAGGTACTTAAGGTTACGCTAAACCAGATAGATACCACATTGGCTGTAAATGTACCTAGTAGGTAGGTAGGTACTTGAAAATTTTGAATTTTATCATATAAATATGGTCTATTCTTTGAGAAGAAGTCTATTCAATGACATCCTTACTGATAATGAATAAGCGAAACGTTCTTTTTCCAGCGTACGAAATAATTTATTCTAAAGGTATTTCAAAATTAGATGTGCAGAATGGACATAAAATATATATGTATAAATAAAATAAATTAATTTAAAAATATAGATACTTAATGATTATGACTGTGATAATAGAGTATTAATTAATTAGGTATATTGTACACAATCATGTATAGTAAAATACCAAAATTATAAAGCAAAATGGTATTTATTATTTAGTTATTTCCCCCACAATCAACTATCATAAAACGAATAACAGGTTTTTACGTTCAACTTTATAATACTGGAGCAAGTTTAAAATGCATCGAAGCATCATCTTATTGGAGTAAGTAAATAAATACGTAACACTTCTTTAAGTGAATTTTCGTAGAAAATCTGCTGCAATGGCTCCAAAAATTTTAAAATAGAAATTTTCTTCATAGAAATCCGTTTTGAGGCGTTCTAAAATGATTTATGTCCCACGAGTCCCCCCCCCCCCCCCTCATAATCCTTATTTTTGGGGTGTTTAAAAAAAATTTGTTTTAATTCTTCATGATTTTTTCCAAGGATCCCAAATGTGACAAACGTAGCACAGAGCACAATCAACACCATCTTTATAGGTACCTATTCGAGTTGGTAGCCATCATTTTTCTCACTGGAGTACTTGTATGAGGGTGGAAGTTAGGCGGCTTCTTCCTTTATATATTTTCATTTCTTCGCAATTAGTTTCGCCTGTAAGAGGCCTCCTCGGGTGCTACAAGATTAAACAATATGGTTTTTAATGGTAGATATACAGAGGGTTCTGTTGTTGATATCCATACAAACTGATTAATCATTTCCGCTGAATGAAGGAGAAAAATCCGATTATGCCAGCCATCAGAATAAGTTGAAATCAAATACACTTTTTTCCACTTTTCAGTTTATAATTTGTCTGTCTTCCAATCATTACACCTTGTCATGTACGATAAACATCATATCGTGTACTTAACACCGTTTTTATGTTATGATTTGCTGACAAAACTTCAATGTCGGCAACCCGCTGGACGTTCATTTCGTTTGTCCCCACACGCCATTTTTCTTTTCTGCCACACTTGTAAACTTAGCTTCTACAAGCGTAACTTTTCTACACTTGTACGCTTTGTTTTGGTGAAACACTTGTTCTAATTTACCGTGCATTACAAGCTTGTTGTTTTATGAAACAGGCTCCTGGTGTAGGGCAGTAGGCTGTGCCCGTTATGGCAACCCCTTAGGTTGGGGCAGCTCGCTTTGTTTTGTTGAATAAAGTTTTTTTTGCTCCAAATTTTGCACGAAAACCGAAGAAAATCAGTTTTTAAACAGAAATTTTAGACTTTGAATGAAGTTTGTTCAAAATCGAGCAAATTCGAACAAAATCTAATGGTTGCACCTAGAGAAGTACCCCAAAAGATGAGACAGGTGTATTTTGGTGCTGTTTTCAAAGCTTATTTTAAGAAAACGAAATACTAATTAACATTCCAACCCAAGAAAAGCATACAGAAACTGTCTAAAATTTTGAATAAAAATGTGCATTTACTTACAAGGTGAAGAACGAAGATACCTCACACGTTGCTAGCTATCAAAGTGCTCAAATTCCAAAACAATTTAACATAAAGTTTGTTCGGACACGTACCTAGTTCCGAACCAGTTCGGAATCGAACTGCAAAGGGAGGGGATATGAACCGTTCAGAACTCTTAGTTCTGACCTCCCAGTCCGAACGCCATCTCGACTAGTTCGGAATTGATAACCTCTGATAATTGATATCCTCTCTCCCCGTCTGTGTTCTAGGAACTCCACTTCGATTGTAACTTCTTCACAACTTCCTCAATTTCCTCACAATTTTCATTTTTCGGACTCATCCTCATTCCTGAAAGAAAGCGAACTTCATCATCACTGATGGGGTTTACCTTCACTTGAACGATTCATGATGATGAACAACAGTGGCGTAGTTTGAGGATAGAGGATGCAGAAGTTCGTTGTACGGGTACAATCAAAATTAATAATTGTATGCTTCTAACTTCAGTAGGTATCTATATAACACCTTCAATTGGAGGATGTAATTCGTATTATACAAATCCGGTTCCCTAGTAACTTTAGACGCTCTTAGGAATAAAGATACTCTTATTAAGGTTCGTTTGTGTGCGGGTAAAATGGCGTGGGCCATGATTGTACGACAAGAAAAGGAAATGTGGATAGATACCTACTGCAAACAGTGCAAACTGAAATCAACAAATGCCCATGTGCGATTTTTCCCTAGAAAAATATCCATTGTTCAGTATTCACCAAAATTCCCCTACGTTTCACTACCTAGGTAGGTACTTGATCAAGCTTGGTTGTTCGATCCACAACAGTTTCCCGCATTCTTTCATTAATTCATGATGGATGGTATATCGTTTGCATAAAACCCGTATAAAAATCCCAGTTAAAATAAAGCAAAAGTACAATATACGCCTACAGTCTTCGTATATTCAATAACAAGTACTAGAAATTAATACTAAAACTATAAAATAAAATGAAATTGACTGTTGCCCTCCATAAGAAACGACTTAGCTATGCCACTGATGAATGATCAACAAGGATCGAATAGGATTATAGGTAAGTAAGCTGATGGCAAAAATAAAGAGAGGAGATCAACAATAGGGGACTCACAACAATATTTGAAAGTACGCGGGAGGTGTGAGCACGCGAGGCGGGGCCAAGATCGTTTATTGCTCATGTCTAGAACTACTAGTTCTGGAAAAAAGACAGAACTATTCGAACTGGTTCGGAACGGTAACGAACTCCTACGTCCCAACAACCAACTGCTAGTTTGAGGTCTTCCAGAACTGCCGTTCTGAACTGGAACGTGGCAGTCTGAACAGCCAAAAGTGGGCGTGTCCAGTTAAGAACTACGTGTCCGAACAACAAACCCATATTTCGATGATTTACGAAAATTCGCTCATACGATCATACTGCATGACTCGAACTCTCGTAAGCTCCAGGGTTTCAATTAATCGACAAAACAGGCAATTTCGTAAAACCAATTTTTTTTCTTTTATTTGCCACTAACACCATTGCTTTGATATACAAGATAATATTAGGTAAATACATTTTACTTCTCCTACTGTCATGTGTTTAGGTACTTCAAAATTCATCATCTGAACAGGACTGTCTCAAAGTTGTAGTGCAATTTATATCGTTTCAACATTAATAACTTATTTTTCAATCTCTTTGATAATTCTAATACGTTTCGAGATACGAAGGCGCAGTTTCTATTGTGGTGAGTTATTTCATAAAGGCATGACTTTTACCATTGTGAAGGCACTCTACAGTTTCATTTATTACTTTCACATCTGTTCAACACGGAAGAGCGTAGTTTCACAAAAGTCCAATCAAATTACGAGTAGGGAGTACGTACGGAGAATAGTTACAAAGTTACATCGGGAACGAATATTATAGCCATTGACTCAAAAAATAATTATTAATAACTGTCAAACCGTTCAGACCGGATAGTTCACTTTAATAGGCAACACTTATCATACAAATCACACCAAAAATATTTTTTATGGCCCATCGTTAATATCATCGTCGTCTTCCAGAAGTGACATGATAAATACATTATAAATTATGACATTTCATATAAATTTATATCCAATCGTACGAATATCCCACCGCTACAATAGCGCCACCGCTCAAAAAGCGTTTGTTTTTGGGAAACACCAAATAATTTTTTCCAGTTTTTGTGAATTTGTCGGTTAGACCGCTATAATTCCAAAAATCACATCGGGGTCGTACCCTGACGAAAATGTACACGAAAATATGCACAATTTGAAATGTTCTTTGACTTCTACTGTAGCAGTGAGTTGAACACAAATATTTTGCTTAGTTCACAATAATTATTTCAATAGGGAAGTGATAAACGATGTTTTCCACATTCTGAAAGACAACAACTTGGTATCTAGTTATATACAAAAAATATATTTACAACTTCATATATTACTATTATTATATTAATGAACTAATCTGAAAAGAAAACACAAAAAGGAAACTAGAACTATAAAACACTATATACAATGCGAACTATTAACTAAAAACACTGCATTTACGACGACGTTCTGGGCATAATGGATTATTACCTAATTTTTACACAGCTATCAATGATATTTTGCTTAAATATTTATTGGGTAATTTAGAGGTTACGATACATTCAATTGTTCTATAAATTAAAGATGCGGGTCAAATTAACTGAGAACGGGACTAATTAAGTTCTATTTCACAATAAAAATCCGGAAAAATAAAACTCAAGGGCGTCCTAATTGTTTCCCTTTTTATTACAGTATCACAGATATGTTGTGAATTACGAAGGAAAGGTGGCGGGTTTTAATATTTTTTTTCCTAAAAGTTGTTGAGCGCTAATACCGACAATTAGATGGGATGGGTATTTAATTTCTTCCACTTGAATGTTGGTGGAGTCAATCAAATTTGACAAGGATCTCATTTCATCAATAATTAAGTGATTCGTTTAAGGGGAACAGTTCATTTTGTCAATCCAAGCTCCGACCTGCGTGTAAACTTGGTAATGCCAGGGCATAAAACTCGAAAATCAATTTAATCGGGGTGTAAAAACCCAATTTTGATGATCAGCGCAGCTAAAATGAGTTCGATGTTGTATTTTTGAGTACATCACTTGAGATAGTTCTGGCGTCCCTATTTTCTGTGATTGATCAACAGTCACATTCATTTTTGCACATATTTTGTGATATCCAACAACTGAAACAGGTCATGTAAAAGAACAAATATGCACATTTCGATCAACCTCTCTAATCAGATCATTAAAATGACATGAACGGCATTGAGTTGATCCTTCTGCAGGATGCAATTCCATCGTTTGATATTTGGAGGCAAATTCCTAATTTATGATCCGATAAGGGAGCTTTTTGGGATACCTCCGGCATCCAAATTTAGAATTCATATTGTCTTCTGATTCACGAGATTCCCTTTGAGTAGGACAAAGTTGCAGGCTGATGATAAGCCACAAAGCTCAAGACTCTGTTCTATGGTGACGTGCAAAATAGATATCACATTTATTTTCCAACACCAACAACGAGGCTACTACGCATCAAAACATGCATCTGCAGCGCTGGAAGCAAATCCTCCTCAGGAACGCAGAATTTCAAATTTGTGCGGTTTCTGTTGATCTAGAAACACCCCATGACTCAACAACCTGACCGAATTCCAAAAATTGAGCTAGTATGGACTCATGACCACCCAGCAATGAACCAACCACCTGACACAACCACAGGGACGCGAAAATTCCATAAGGCCTATTATTCTCATTTTCTGGTGTATAAGTAACATATTAATAGCGAACGTATCTGATGACTCGCCAAGCACGATGATATACTAACCTTCAAGGTTTATTCAATATATCCCTCTGAGGGCACGAACGGATAAAGGAGCAGTATGAAATGAAAGCTCCAAGACGACAAACATACAAATATATCTATCTACATATATATATTTCTTTATAGTATAGATGCGTGATAGATAGCACACATCAAACTATAGATATCAAGTACAACGCACGAAGACGAAATATTGAAAATAACGAGTATGCATGTGGAGGCAAATGGAACATGATCTGCATTCACAGAAGGCCACTCGGTGTTTACACAGGCGGAAATTGTTTCCGCTTCTATTTGGAAATTTGATTGTCCAATAATGGTAATCGCAATTCTTAGAATTATTGGGTTGAGAATTGTTTTAAACGTTCGTTTGAACGCGTGAAGAAAATGGTCAGCACCAGTCCGCCATGTAGGTGAAGTCTCGGAAGAGGTCTTGTTCGTCGGAGGAGAGGATTCGGGGGTCTTTGGGCGGCGTCAGAGCGGGCATCTCGGAAGTGAATTCTTCATCAAAGTTGCTCACGTCTTCGGTAGAGCTCTGAAAAAAAGAAGGGAAAATGTATGTCTCGGGCAGAGTGAGATAAAGAAAAATGAAAATATCAAATGAAACGAGATGGTTTTATTAAAAGACATATCTCACGCTCGGAGGGAGAACAGAATTAAACTGGGGGAAGAAGGCTAATGGAAAACAGGTGTACAATGGGATCTATAGAAAGCCGAAAATATGATCTGTTATTCTGTCTATGGACAGCAAAGGAAGCTAACCATTCCTAGTGTATGAAGGTGTAGAGTCATCCCGAGTTGGGAGTATAAACTGGAAACCTGGGAGTTCAGACAATAAATACCTGAGTAAGGGCCAGTTTCACCAATCTGAGCTAATGTCCCGTCAAGTTAACCAAATAGTAACGGGAGACTGGGGATTAAGAACGGCGTTAAGGAATTATCTTTCACCACGTGAATTCAGACGACAAAGTAATCACCTCGGTGGCTGGTTATGGTTTGGTTAGTTAACGACGAAAAGTTTCATTTTGTCCAAGAATCATGGAACATTTGTCCATAATGGACAGAAAACTGGCTGCCCGGAGCTTGGAATCATAACCTAAACAACTTCAACAGCTGTTTCATCGTGATTAGGAGTTGATTATTTTCTAAGTTGAAACACTGAAATTTGATTTACATTAATTTTTAATGAACATTTAAATGCGAGAGAGTAAAAACCACCTGCGCTCGAAAATCTTTTTAAATGAGGAACCTGTGGAGTGAAGTGAAATAAAACATATTTATCTTTCTAATCTTTTGGTGGCCTAAACAGTAGATCTTCCGGTACTGGAGGGTATCATACCTACATTCCGAGAAATTCATATATGTTGGAGGATTGGTACTACTGGGCGACAGTGTGACGATTGGCACACTGGTTGTGACAGAAAACTATAGAAATCTCGTCAGATAAGAAGTAAATACATACAAATCTCTACTTCTCAATAGGAAATGTATAAATTGTGTAAAGGGCACTCTAGAAAAAAAAAAGAGCCAAACTTCTCTCTTGACATTTGCTTCAGCTGAATAAACTGTTGCTTTCCTGCCATGTTGAGATATTAAAATGATCGATTTTCTTCCATGACTACCTTAGAGCATATATGACCTGGAGGGCCAGATCCAATCTCTTCAAAGAAGGGTCAGCGCAGGACCATACATGCCCCCACTGTCCCTCTAGCTACTCATGCCCCTAGCCAAGATCCCAAGATGGCATAGGATTTCGTTGTGCCGTTTGGTTCTTAGAGCATATATTACCTGGAGGGCCGAATGGTGAAGTGCAAGCACACGACCATACGTGCAGCCACTGTCACTCTGGCTACGCCTGACCCAAGGCTCACAGCCAATCGGCACACCAGAAGCAAAGACGGCAAAACCAAATAGTATGATGAAATCTTACGCAATTTCGGGATCTTGGCTGGAGTTAGCGTAGCCAAAGCGAAAGTGGAGGCACGTATGGTCTTGCGCCGACCCTTTGTTGAAGAGATTGGATCTGGCCCTCCAGGTAATTTATGTTCTAAGGTTTGGTTCTGCCGTTTTCAGTTCTGGTGTGCCGATTGGCTGTGAGCCTTGGGGCAGGTGTAGCCGGAGTGACAGTGGCAGCACCCCTTCAACATTTGGCCCTCCAGGTCACAATCTCATGCTCTTAGATGATAACACACTCCAGAGACTTATCCACCTTTTCACTATGGTAGTTTCAGAAGCTTAGCATGTTGTGATGCAAAAAAACTCCTTACCCATGAATGCTCCTTATATTTTACCATTTACATCAACTATTTGGCTCTTTGTTCACTGCATCGATTCACTCTTGAGCCCAGTCCACACATAAGCATTACCAATTCACCTTAGCGATTGCTCACAGGGGGGATGTTACCATGAATACGAATGCTCAGCTCGAAGCTGCGTAGGGTCTGATATGAAAACAATCTTGCCATTTTAAAGTAATACAGTGGTGGTGAGATCAAAAATATCGGTAGTCCTCAAAAATAACATTTCTCGCCCTCGAGCATCCTCAAGATTCTTAGCATTTTGTCAACGTGATAATATGTACACTACTCTTGTCATAATTAACTTCAATTACTCAGCAAAATAAATTGGTTTTCACCATGTGGCATAAAAAGTAGGTCTACAAAATAAGACAATCAATATCAAATAAATGATATGAAATGATAAAATTATCCAAGTTTCTAGATTCAGGTGGGCAACTTTTGAAGCAGCCTACATAAGACTAATTTGTTCCTTGGGAATCTTAAGCTGGATTCACATCGAGTGGAAAGAGCGCAGAAAGCGGAAGGACGGAAAAACCAGTGGAGGGGGAGGCGGAGTCGGAAGATTGTTCACATGAAGCGGTTTCCTTGGTGAATGTAATCATAACCTTCCTACTGAAAGCCTCTCTGATCTAAAACCTCTACTTGCGGTTATCAACATTCTTGTCCAATGAGCTTGTGTGGAGCTCGACAGAATGCGGAAACGGTATACAAATTTCTACCACTGCTTCCGACAATATGGCAGCCACCTTCCTCAACTATTGTCCCAACAGCCAATCAGATTGTGTTCCGTCCTTCCGTTCTTCCGCTTTCCGCACTCTTTCCGCTCCATGTGAAACCAGCTTCACAAAGGATCATTGAAGGAACGATCTATGGCGCTTGCGACGTTCATCTGGTTTTTTATTTCAAACGAAATTCCAAGATTCATAACTGTTTATGTAGATATTTGTATCATAAAATCAAATGAATTCCAATAGTTTCGCAGCGCTGTTCGACTCAAACAAACACAGAATATTGGCAACTGGAAGGAACTGTGAGAAATTAATGGGTAAAAAAGAAGTCATATAAGCAACTTTGACGTAATATGCCAAAACCAACTGTCGGCATAATCATATTTGAATTTAACTCGATCCTAAACACAAATATATATAACAATTGTTGATAGCAGTAATCTTTAGTAGGTGCCGGTTCAATGTGTGCTCTACACGGGCTTCCGCGTTGTACCGCCCGCTGGCTGGGATCGAGGTGCGCTCTAAAGATCTTGCTCTACATCGATAAGAAAGGCTGCCCTTCTAAATATGTGTCAAGATTTTTCCTGTCATCAAACTTGATAGCTTCCCTTCATAGTACTATTCAGTGTTTCAGTCAACTCGTGGTGATGAACGGGTCTTGTTCCATCTGTGATATTCTTTCCCGCTATGATAATGTAGCAGTGATCGTGTGTTTTTGTTTTGTGTTTCCGTGTTTTTTATGTTGACTGTTCCTGATGTTTTTTATGGAATTTTATATTACTGTAGTTGTTAGTGAAGATGCGCGTGTGAAATTTTTGAATGAACATGGTTTACTTGAAGAGTGTGGGATTAAAATTTTGAAAAAAAAATGCGAAAATTCCAATTTACCATTTTCAGTCCCACCTGGACGATTACTGATGGAGGCTGTACAGAAATGAGAAACCCGACCTGTTCATAGCTTTCTTCGAGGACATAAGGAGCACGTATTGTACTTAAAGTAAGGCAATTTTCATTTTTTAACATGTGAAGGTGGTAGAGCGCACACTGAACTAGATGGAGACTCGTAGAGCACATATTATACCGGCACCCTACAGTATTGGAACAAATACATAAGCGGCTAAAAAGGTTAGAAAAATAATCCATCAACTAAACCGCACCGAGTAAATAGCCATGGGCACTAATGATCAATAATCATGCGTTGAAAGCGCTTTCATTTCAGAACAGACAACATAACGAACCCTAGGAATAGTTTTCCAATAACGCATTGTTAGTAAGAAGTCGGAATTCCCAGTTTGGCATAGTATGATTGATATAGTGAGATGTCAAAGAACGAATTTGCACCAATTTCCATGGTTGTAAATGATTTCATAGGAATTTTAAGCGCGGTAAAAATATGGACAAGTAGTAACAAATTTGTATGATACTTGACAAAGCTGACACACTTTCATGCTCATGGATACTGCTAGCAGCACATAAAGTTGCAGATTTTTGTAAAAATCGTTTGCGTAAATGCATTCAAAACACGTTGACAAGAAAAACAACACGACAGAATGTCAACATGCAGCTCAATGGTGCGGCCAAAAATTTGTTTCTTGTTTTCGTTGAGTCGTACAAGCGGGGAAAAAGACGTTCCTTAGGTGAGCAACAAATTACACAGGTTGGAGCTACAGGCAATATTATGTACAACGGGCAGTATAAATACATGAATTTGTATAATATTGTAATACAATTTGAAACTAACTAGTAGAGAGGTAAGTACATGACATTTTAGATTTTTCATTTTACAATTTCAAAAAGCTTTGATTTGAAACAGAAAGTACCATTTTAGTACATTGGTAGTACCAATCGCCTTTTGAATAGTCCACGTAAACGAATTTTCTTTTAGTGAGCTTTTTGAGAGCTCTCCTTTTTGGGTTAATGGGACGGTGGCTTGATTAAAACATCTTTTTTCATCAATCAATACCTAAAAGAACCCCGTTAATCCAATTGCCGGTAATATATGGAATAGAGTGATAGGGAATTTCATGCAGTGAGGTAGAGGGGTGATCCATTCGAATTCGAATCAAGGGTGATTTTGGATGAGATAAGTAGATGGTTCGGACGGTTGCTTAAACAACCTATAGTAGGAGATTAAAGGGACCCCTACGAAACAGGGATACTGTACAGGGGTAATTATACCCACAGTTTGACAAGATGTCTACCACGTTGCAAAATATCTACAAAATGGAATGTGGTTGGTCATTTGGAGGACAGAAACACACTTCCTACCTCTAGGACCATGTGAACTATGGAGAAATGGGACAAGTCGTGACATGCATTAACCCCCATTCATAGTGCACACAGTAGTGCAAAGATCTTTCGAAGATACTAATAAGAGTATGGATTCTTTCTATGGATTTTCCAGGTACAAGTATCGAATGGAGAATCAAGGTAGGTCTTCTCTTTTCGAAACCTAAATTCCGAATCTCTTCCCGAAATGCCATGGAACAGAAGAAAATGGAAATATTCCGGAATTACCGTATAGAGGAACATCTTAGTAACTTATCACGGATGGGAAATGATGATTCATGCAAGGAAGGCAGAATTTCAAAACATACTGCCAATGCTTAAAACTGGACCTTCTAACCTCAAATCACGACAAAATACGGTATTAAACATTCGCATACAGTTTTTATTTTATCGAAGGCTTCTGAATAACATCCAAAAAAGCCTTTCTACAAGACATTATTTTCAATACAGTTGATGCTTCACGAAAAATCAATGTTCCGGGAAGAAATTTCAAAGACATACAAGCTATAGTTGGAAACTGAAGAAAAATTGTCTATAAACTTTACCCCGTTTCCATCAGTCCATTTGTTAGCCTGAAAAGAGGCCCATTTGAGACAGCGAAAAGGTTAAGGAACAATAAAAAGGATTAATTAGCAATGTGATTTAGAAAATTTTAAAGGAAAAAAAGTAGATACAAAATTATTGGGAGGGGTACAAAAAAGTAAAATTTCTGGAGACTTCTCTTTCTTTTCAATCACATTAGTATGATTGTATTAATTAGATTGATTGCATTGTATTGTATACTTTTCATATTTGTGAAATGTCATATTTCGCTGTCGTGTGCTAAATGTCATTATAAAAGTGGAACTCTGTTAGTGAAAGTTGAAACGCGATTTCAAGACTGAATAGTGAATCTAATCTTTCAACGATGCCTGGGCAAGAGAAACTTTAATAACCGTGCCAATATTCGAACACAGACAATCACCAAAGATCTAGCTATTAGATGAAAACTTCACAAAATAAGAGTGAAGACGAAAATGGAGAGTGTTTCGGGGAATTCCGTAATAATGATAGTATGTTAGGTAGAAACGGAAAGAAAAAAAACTTACGACAGTTGGTACGAAAGGTGGGCGAACTCTTCGCATCAGCAGCTCTTCCCAATTGATGCTTCGGAAGAACGCTTGTTTCTTGACATCTTCTGCGTCTCTTTCACTCGAGCCAAGCCGTCTTTCAGGATTTTTACGAAGTAACTGCAAGTAGACATACTAATGTTAGTGGAGTAGAACTTAAGTAATGTAAGATGTAACAACCCATGTGTCGCCAAAGCGATAAGGTTTTAGGTAATTAGCATTAAACAAAATGGCGGCATGAATGAAGAGTAGGGGTTTGGGGTTTCACATTTATCCCCTAGCTTGGCACAAGACCTAGTCAGTGCAAGTGAAGTACTTTCACGGTAAGGGCGCGTGTCTCCAGACTAAAGGGTGAGTTGTATTCTTATCGACATACTTACACATTATTCTGCATGTTCAAACTATTTATCAATATGTTTCAATCTCAGTCCTCCATAAGACAATTCATTCAAATTTCAGTATACAAAGTTATATCCACAAAAATAGAGACCATCTCACACCAGGAATACTTTCATCAGTAAATACAGTAGTCAAATATTAACCCTTTCGCGACGGCCGCCGTATTAATACGTCGGCACAGATGTCCTCCGTAACGCCTAATGACGTATTAATACATCGGCCATCAAGTGCTCCGTAACGCTTGCTTTCGCGTTTTCGAATTTCCCTCAAAGACGTTGTCGAGAGTTTTTATTCACATCAAAATAGCAGGAAAAACGTTGACTTGGACACTTGTTTTTTGCCCGCATTTGGTCTTTGTCATAATTTTACCCATACATGTTTCCATACTTGTACTTTCTTTTACGTTTTTATTCCTCACAGGTGGACGGATGAAGGAATTCCTTACGAAATAATTACTGGGAGTGACAGTGAGTTAGGTAGTGATGTGATTGACGATGAAATTGAATTTCGTTCAACAAACTTTTTGGATCAACTCAAAGACGGATTGTTTTGACGATTTTCTCGATGATGATGATCATGATACTCGGGGTATTTCAAATTTTGTGAGGTCTGCCATACAAGCTGCTACAAACAGGCCCTTTTCTACGTTTAAGCAGACAAAGTCAATGAGCTCAGCTAAGGCCGTCTCAATTGATCGCAGTTTCCGAAATCCAAAGGTGGTTCATTGAAAAACCTGATGGAGGGCCAGGTATGCTACAAGTCTAGGCATCGGGGGAACTTTAGAGGGCTCCGAGGCAGTCAGGCCAGGCACGTTGCAGTGGCTGAACGACGCCCGTCGCGAAGGAGTTAAACTGAGCTCAGCAAATCGATCTCACATAGATCGGAGCTCGAGGCTCAATCCATGATCTCACAAAGATCAGAGCCTAAACCCCTCCACCACACAGGGTCGGGCTTCTACATCATTCAGGTGGACATAACAGTCCCATCTCAGTTCAATCAAGTTTCATGCAGACACATGAGCTCAGCAGTACGATCTCATACAGATCGGAGCTCAGGGCTCAGTCCATGATCTCACATAGATCAGAGCCCAAGGCCCTCATCATCATAAAGGACCTCCTCATGAAGGAAATTGGACAGTTCATACAAACTCAGGGCAAAACAGCCTGCAACATTTTCAGGACATACAATTCAAAGCATTCATATTCTGTCTATTCCAGGTGTGAGATGGCTTTCAAACACCATCATTATTCCATTAAGAGAGGAAAGGGGCGGTTATGAGGGGTGGTTGGAGACCATCAGGGGAAATTCCCCTATATTCAGGAGGACTGAGATCATTATTCAAGTACTCTTGAAGTAGATATGTGTCACGAGAGTAGACCTATTCATATTATACATTCAATTCATAATTATTCACATTCATATTACATTCATTTGATTTGTGTGTAAATCATGATTCATGACACCATGGCTGGGTTTTAACTGATCAATCTTCATCAGCATAACGACAGTAACATCACCGGGTGCAATGTCAACCACCTAGTAATCATATTCTTCCACTAGACGTTCTTACAAAATTCTTCAATCGTTCTCGTCCATTGTCCTTAGGTCGATCAACCCCTATTGGTTACCTTACTCTCATATATAATTACACGTTAATCATGTTCCTTACTTATTCACACTAAATTGTGCAAAGCACTAACGTTTTAATACAGTATTTACAACAAAAATCTAGAAATGAGTTACCAGAAAGAAGTTGTATTTTGGTTTATCATTTTTAATAATAAGTAGTAAGCAGCAGGTACGTTTAAAAGTAAGTAAGCAGGTAAGTTAGAAAAAAAATCCAATAAAAAATGGTCCGTCTGCCGTGCAGAGCTTCTTCAATCTACTGACCCAAATTTTATGAAACTTGGTTCAAAAATCACATGTGGGCCCTCATTCGTCTTGGATCACTTTCAGTCAACTCTAAAGGGTAACTATAGATGGTTGAAATAATTAAAAATCGGGATTTCGAGAAGTAAATTCTAAGTAAAATAGTAGTTTTTTCGATTTAGATAGAACTCAGTTCAATGAATTGAATAAGACCACCCGGAGCATTGTGTGACCAAGTGTTCCAGAAGGGTACGAGTGTTGAAAGGGGATATAAACCGATGACAAGACTGTGTATCGCAAAGCTATTTTGGGTTGCAGGAGCACGACAAATTTCCGCTAATTCAGCTCGATCAAATAATTCACGTTGCAAGTATCAACCTAGGTATTTGCAAAGAACCGGAGTCTTGCCAAAAAATGCAGATTTTAGTACTCTTAAAACCACTTAGTTACCAAAATGATTAAGGAATGTTGAACTTAATTCGTTTAAATGTATATCAGATTAGTAAGGCTTACCCGTCGCATGATGGCGATAGCTTCAAGTGTAAGGAACCTCGGATAGCGAACTTCATCGTTGACAATTGAATCAAAAACTTCTTCTTCGTCATCCCCAGGGAAAGGAGACTGCAAAAAACACCAATGATGTGTAAGCTATGCGAAATTGTCCAGTTGCCTGTTCGTTTCAAGGTGATTGTCGAATGGTGTGACCTACATAACGCTTTTAATTTATGTTTATATATGTTTATTCTGAGAGAAAATATTAATGGAGCGACGGTAACTCTTCTGCTTCACAAAGAATAAAAATTGGTTCAAGTCTGGAGGTAGACTTAACTCTGGCAAACTCATTCAAACTGTATTAGGTTGTAAGCTTGTCATATCAACTGCACTGATACTGAGATCCTGCTAAAATTCTTTATGAACTCAACGCTTTAAAACTACACGTTCCAAATTCATTCAAAAACATGAGTAATGTGCGAAATTTTATTGTAGTACAAAAACAGCAGTTGATTTGAATAGGAAGAAGCAGTAGGTATATATGTAAAACTTATTGATATACCTCGCCGACTAGCATTTCGAATATCAGCACTCCCAGACCCCACCAGTCCACTGCTCGTGTGTAGGATGTTTCTGTGAGGACTTCTGGAGCCAGGAACTCTGGTGTGCCACAGAAAGTTCCAGTACGGTCACCAAATCCCATTCCTTCTTTGCACAGCCCGAAATCAGCAATCTTCACGTAGCCATCGGTGTCCAAAAGTAAATTGTCCAGCTTCAAATCTCTGGAAATGTGAATAGCAATATTGGGCACACTTGTTCGTCACAAAAACAGAAGAAAATATCGTTTATAATGTCGTTAGGTAGCGTTATATTTTCTAAGGCAAGGCGTTTCAGCATATTTTAGCGACAGTTTTCACTGGTTCTTACCTATAAATAATTTTGCTTTCGTGAAGATACTGCAAGCCTAACACGACACAGGCAGCATAAAATACAGCTCTAGGTTCAGAGAAAACGTCAGCATGTATATGCATCATAAGATCGCCACCGGCTGCGTACTCCATTACGAAACATACGTGAGCCTGCAACACAAGAAAATATGTTTCACACTACCATGATAACACTGGTTGGATATGTAGTAAGCTTTTCAAAACTCGGCAATAAATGGTCATCTAAAACTGGTAGAGTGAAGCTTCCAACGTTAGTAATCTCGTCAACAGAAAATATCAAATTTTAAAAGCAATTCCAAAGAGTGTCTAGTTCCAAGACTACTCTTTCAAATTGGGTAATTAATTAGAGGTACCTACCTCAGTCTGGAAACAAGCAAAGAGGTTGACGAGGAACGGATGTCTCATAGCGTTGGCAACTTCGAAAATCCTCTTTTCAGACAGCAAAGAATCTACTTCATCTCTTGCTATGATATCTCCTTTCTTTAAAGCTTTGATCGCGAAGTATTCTCCTGTATTCTTATACTGTGACAGTATAACCTGAAATGTGGAAATTGAATTGAATGTTCCTGTTGAAAAATAGATTCTTCACGAACCTTGAATAATAAGATTATAAAACGTGTAACATGTTTTATCTAGCTAATTCTAAGGATCACTCAGCTGACTCAGCGACTCTGTACCTTATGATTGTAACCCAGCAGACCCAGAGGATCACTTTAAAATTTCAGCTTCTTGGTTTGAATAGGAAAGAGAGTAGTTTTGATATAGAAGCAAGCACGTAATCAGAAGAAACCTACTTCCCAAAGGGATAAAGGGAGGGAAATTGGAAAAATAAGATGTTTAATTAATGCAGCGAGTGGCGAACGGTTTTTATGAAGTGGAAAACAAAGAAGTGGTATTTTCCTAGTAACGATTGGTTGTTCGTGAAAATGTATCCAACTCTGAATGCATTGCTCCTAAGCAATTCTATTGGAATAATTTAAACGCCTAAAGCTGGATTCACATGGAGCAGAACGAGCGCGGAAAGCGGAGGGACGAAACGCAATCTGATTGGCTGTTAGGACAACAGTTGAGGAGGGTGGCCGACATGTCAGAAGAGACAGACAGCCGGCGGTACAAATTTTCAAAACATTTCCATGTTCCGTTGAGCTCCGCGCAAGCACAGTTGACAGGAATGTTGATAACCACAACTAAAGGTTTCAGATCAGATAGGTTTTCAGTAGGAAGGTTATGATTCCATTCACCACGGAGACTGCTTAATGTGAACGCTCTTCCCAACTCCGCCACCCCCTCCACTGGTTTTCCCTTCCTTCCGTCCCTCCACTTTCCAGGCTCATTCCGCTCTATGTGAATCCAGCTTAATGCACAGTGAATTTACATCAACCAAAACCAAAAATACCTTTCCAAAGTGACCTCGCCCCAATACACTGAGTAATCTGAAGTTCTCCATTTTGATGCCAGCAAACTGCGATTGCCTTTTCGACTCATAAGCGCTATCTCGGTACTCCAAATTGCGGAGAAGAGGGCGTTCAGTAAATTCGGGCTAAAAAATAGTTGAACAAATAGTAATGATAAAATAATTCATGTTGACACATAGTTATGCATTAATATGGTTTGCAAAGATTTACATAATACAAATGAAATAGTTTCCTAAAACTATTTAAAAAAGTTAATCTAAGACTTTTTTAAATTTCTGGACGTGTAGAGGAAAATTTACAGACTATATTACTCAGAAATTATTTATGGAAATTTCATTGAAATTTATGAACGACACTCTAAACTTGAATTATCCAATTCTTGTGAATACAAAAAATCGAATGAGGTCTGATAATAGAACCAACCAGAGACTATTAAATTAAATCGGAATAAACCCCTTTTCCTTAAATGGCAATAATATATAAGCAAAGAATACACTTGAAGCACAGATAACTTGCAAGTAGGATTCAAATTGCCGACTTATGCCCTAATTTGTCCAAAAAGCATGCAAAATATCAAAAGCATAGCTAAATAAGAACCACTAGTATTAAAATGACACAGAAATCAATATACCTACTGCATTTCCAAGCAGCTGATCTTAACTGGATCCCAATATTGTCACTAACAATGCTAATAAATTTAGTCACAACAGAAGAAAAAGAAATGCTCAGGCAGAACAGATATTGTCGACAATAAAAATACATAAAATCCAATACATATGAAATACAAAAACCTTCATTTGTGAAAGATCGCAGTTCTTCTGTACTAGATTCCATCAATAAATTGCACTTAGTTTTTTTTTAGGTATGTCAACAGTGTATGATCAACATTGACCATCAAAATAGTGACGATTAAATGAGCCACGAATTGGGAATTATATCTTATTATGAATAATAGAAATTTAAGGAATATGACGGAATCTACATTAACAACAGCGTTCCATGTGTAGGTACGTGTAAGTGAAAAGAAATTTATGAATCAGTGCCGAAGTCAAGAGCACATACCAAACCCATGCTTGATCTTTCAGTAAAAGGCATACGTAAGAAAAGAAAGGTGGTGAATTTGATACACAATTTTTATTTTAAATTCTTTTAGTTAATAGAGTATATCATTGCTGCTCATCAGAACAGTCACTCGCCAATACCAAAGGGAGTGCGAGATGTTGAGAAGTTGGACTTACCCCTAGTCCCTTGCCATTGGGACTACATACAAATACATTATTAATTTTTTTAAAGAAATTCCCTTCTCTATCCGTCTCTTCCCGTCTCTATCCGAGGCTGTGCTCGCTTGGGTCATTTGTGGGCTCGGTACTTCAGCACTTCAGGGATCAGTAGCCAAACTTCCTTCACCTCTTCATTACTTCACCTCACTTCTGATGCGTTTTTCCTTTTCTCTCTCAATTTTTCCTTAATTCCTTCTCTCTTCCTAATTTTATTCTCTCCCCCTCTTATTTTTGAAAAAACTTTGTAATTTCGTACATTTAGAGCTATCTGTCCATTTTTAATGTAAATTATCTGTACAGATAACTAGAGGGGTCTTTACCCTACATCTGTATTAAGACCAATAAATAAATTGAAATTGAATTGAAAAATGTAACGGTTCCACAGGTCTATATGAAATATTTTGAAAGCCATTCTGCTATCGGCTTCATAGTTCTCTCGAACGTAACCTGATACTGTCCAGCCACAAAGAGAATGCTGAACAGGGCAGTCTCGACTATTCAGCACAGGTTCGTCTGAATTCATCGCTACTTGGACATCATTTTTTAGGGACAGGGTTTTATCAAGGTTTCTCCCTCCACTGACGGGACAGGAGGTCGCCGAATTCTTTTCTCTCAGCTAGGCTTCTTATTCTCTCAGCTAGGTTGGATCATACCACAATCCTAATAATCTATTGTTACGCTCCAGGAAAATAACTCTCACAGTCGAAGAGGTTTGATCACCCTGATCAAATTTCCCGTAGTTGTAACGACACGAGTTTGAACTCATGTCGAGGTATCAAATATTTTTGGGCCGTTAGTGGCGTAGTCAAAATAGGACCCAAAATCATAAGAAACAATAATGAATTAAATCCCTCTCAAGCCAAAAGACTCTAAAACATCACATTCCCTGACGTCGCAGTAAAAGCATCCTCACTCACTTGAGTCAAAACACACCGTGACGGCTGGTATTTGACTCTGGGGAAACGTTACGCTCCCGGAAAATAACTCAGTCGAAGAGGTTTGATCGACCCGGCCTCATAGCTCAGATTGTTAGAGTATTGCAACTAAGTAGAAATTTCCCGTAGTTGTAACGACACGAGTTTGAACTCATGTCGAGGTATCAAATATTTTTGGGCCGTTAGTGGCGTAGTCGAAATAGGACCCAAAATCATAGGGAACAATAGTTAATTAAATCCCTCTCGATCCAAAAGACTGCAAAAATCACATTTCCTGTGGTAGCACCTTCCATTTCCTCACTCACATGAGTCAAAACACACTGTGACAATGACCTCGCTCGACTGCTGACTTGTTCCAGCGAGCATCTGCTGAGCCAGCGGCCTGCAGTTTCACTTTGTCATTTGCCAGACCCCAAACCAGCCGAGACGGCTGGTATTTGACTCCAGGGAAATGTTACGCTCCAGGACAATAACTCTCTCAGTCGAAGATGTTTGATCACCCTGGCCTCATAGCTCAGATCGTAGGAGTGTTGCAACTACATGAAATTTCCAGTAGTTGTGAAGACTCGAGTTCGAACTCCTGTCGAGGTATCAAATATTTTTGGGCCGTTACAGCGGCGCAGTCGGAATAGGACCCAAAATTAGACGAAACAACAATTAATTAAATCCCTCTCTAGCCAAAAGACTGTAAACATCACATTTCCTGTCATTACCACCTTTCAATTCCTCACTCACTTGAGTCAAAACACACCGGGACAATGACCTTGCTTGACTGCTGACTTGTTCCAGCGAGCATCTTCTGAGCCAGTCAGTGGCCTGCAGTTTCACTTTGTCATTTCCAGTAGTTGTAACGACGCGAGTTCGAACTCCTGTCGAGGTATCAAATATTTTTGGGCCGTTGCACTATCAATAGGCGGGGACCATTTACCATTTCGAAAGTGTCAATACCTCTTTCAATACTTTGTCCATAAGTTACAACCATAAATCCCCCCCACAATCCACTGGTACTAAGAATAACCTTGATTTCAGAGTTTAAAGTGTTTAAAGTAAAAAATAAGTGAAGACACAAATCGAACACCATACTCAAGACCAGAAAACTTGCAAAGAAAATTGCATGGCTAAGAAGAAATTTTAGCGTGATAGATCAAAGAAAGTAATACAAATAGAATGGAAACCGTTACAGAAGAACCCCGAACTTTCCAAGGAATGGTGTCTTCCTTAGATCACGGCAGCGTGAATGACGTGGAAGCAATGAGATAGAGAAAAAGGCCACCGAAAAATCGGAAAAACAACTGTAGAAGGGTCGTGTTTTGTCTATCTTGTCAAATATTCATAATTGATTGACGGAAATATGTATTACTTTCTAGTTGGCCAAATAATGCTGGTCCAGTTGAAAGTTCAAGAAGTCATTTACGAAAATTCGTTCATACGATCATGCTGCATGACTGGAACTTTATAGCACATTTTAATGAAATTTAAATGCTCTTTTTATTTTAGCTTGCTTTTACACTGTGATAGTAATTGAAATAGAAGAGTATTCATGGGTGAGAGTGATTTATTGTCTTTTGAGTTATACTGATGTAGATTGCAACGAAAGAAGATCGAAGGGGTGATAATCTGCACATTCTATTATCTGTGAAAACAATTTGCAAGACCTGTTGCTAGTTAATAGCGACTTCCACCAAAGACGACAACCCTCTATCGTGCATACCTACTTCAGAAAACGAGACGTTACAGACCCGATGCAAGCACCTCCCAACCCACTGTCTTTTTCCCTCTGTTCGTTTTAGGAGTGTCTCAAGCCTGCCATCTGCGGCCGCAGGAAACTCGTTTTGGATACTGAGGAAATCACAGTCTGACCGGATATGATTAGAGAAGTTCTATGATTGTTCACTGGTTCTTGTTCTTGTAGTCCTCTGTAGACTAGTGGATAGCACAACAGACTACTGAGTCAAAGGAACAGATATTGTTGCATTTGAATTCACCTCCGAAACATATTTTTAAGCGTCATTATTTTAAGCCATATTTTAGAACGCCATTTGATCTATTCGTCTAACTAATCTGTATTTTGATAAGGGACTGACTTCTTGATGGTATGTATTTTTGAGATGCGAGCTTCCAGATTACCAAACTATACAAATCATTCTGATGTATTTGACCAACTAATCTGAATTTTTACTAAGGGATTGACTACTTAAATCAGAAAGAGATGAAATAGCTTTAAAATACAGGCGTTCAATTCGATTCAGTATATTTTGTTTGTGCATTTGACAGTAACTCCCTACAGTTACGGAGCTTTACGAAGGTTGGCAACGCTGAGGGGTTGCTTTGTGATGAGGAAAAGGATGGAGTGGGAGTTGCTCACGTCGGGTCTGGAACGTCTCGTCTTCAGAAATCAAGGTCCTACCAAATGCTCTGCCTCTATTCGATTCTTTATCTCAATGCTCCAACATGCCACTCACGACTCATGATCTCATGAAAGACCAGACCTTCACAAATAACATCAGCAGGTAATACCTCATCTGGTGGGAACTCAATTAAAGGTGAAGCTGTAACTGAAGAAGGAGTCGATATGAGAGTCCTGGGAGCTGGAACAGGCCGCTCCTCCTCCTGAAGGAAATCAAATTCCCTGAGTGCGCTAGCCAACTGTAAAGACCGTTTTTGCTTTTTTCAACTCACCCATAACATTGTGCCACCACGAACCCTTGTCTTTTCGCAGTCTTCAGGTACTCCAGGTAAACCTCGTTCCTTTGATTTCCATGACACCCACTTACTTTGTACAAGTAACGAAAAATTGAACTCAAGCACGCCATACTTGTGCAATACCCTGAATTACAGGGTGGGTGAAGTTAAGGAAAAAATGACAGAGTAACACACACCAAAGGATAGAGTTTTAAGAAACTAGAACCGCCCAATTTACACCACTTAAAATGGACATTAATTTACATAATTAAAAAGTAAATTACGGTTATACCACGATCTCTTCACCATCCCCTGAATTCACAGAAATGTTAACAACAGTTTTGTTAAACCAGGAGTCAAGTTGATAGTTAATGACTGATTACATTTTTACAAAAATTATTATTACAGTTAATATTTAAACGGTTGAGTGTTGTAAAAATTTGAATGAAATATTGGACCATGTCGAATCGCAAAACCTACAAAAAAATTCATATGTGCAACGTAGATAAAAGTACCTTTTGAACTTATTTCAGAATCAAATCTCACAGAATTTCGATTTTTTTTTTTTTTTTTCATTTGAACAGACAATATTATATTTTATACAACATAATACTCACGTTTACAACATGAGTAGAAATCAATTTTTGGGCTCATTTCAGGATCAGAATATCTAAGGAACTCAACTATTATCAAGGAATTTCAAGGATCAACTATTTATTTTGAGCTTTGCACATAAAACTTTCACGTTTATATAAACAAATTTTGTGGGAAGAGGAGGCCACAATTTTCCGTTAAGGTTTACTATTAGAAATAACGAGCATTTCCTTGCAAGTATAAATTACTCAGTTTTAGGAGGTTTCGATCCCTTAGATTCTTGCGCGCGATCCCTTAGAATGTTGGCGCTGTATTTTTGGGGAAGTTGTGACATTTCTAATAAGATCTAATTTGCGCGCCAATTCTAATATAAAACATTTTTCAACAAACAAACGGCCAAACTTTGTCTTTTGAATTTTATTCACGTTACTCCTTTTTGGAAATAACCTATTCTGAGAAGAAAAAATATGATTCGAATTCGAATGGACAGGCACGCCCATGGAAGGGTACAATGTACACAATAATCAGATTGTGTTTCACCTTCCCCGTAAATTCCATCTATTCCACCTCGTGTGAATTTATCTGAAGTTAGCCGACGACGTAAATCAGCTGTCCATAGCCAACCATTACATAGCACAATTACTGTTCTACTTAATAACCGAATTTCTACCATTTTAATAAATATAATACTATTATAAAAACCACCCACATATGACATACTTTTCCAACTTATTTACAATTTGTATGGCTGCTATTGGTGCTTTTCTGTCTAAAACCATCAACTTTCAGTTGTCATCACGTGAATATCATCAGAATGGATGGAGAAGTTTGAAGGGAGATCCAATAAACTCGTAATCATTAAAACTTTGATTAAAGAATCCTAATTATGAATCTGTGAATTAATTATTTACGGTAGCTATGTTATTTCCTATGATATTCTTTGCAAGCGGTCAGAAACCCTTCCAGAAAATTATTTGTCGCTCAACATTTTGAAATCATTTCAATCCACGAACAGATCAACGACAATCCTGGAAAATTAGCATAACGATCAATCACTTTCATGGGGTTACCCATCTCTTTCATTTAAAGAAAGAGTTACCAAAATTCGAAAACCTTCAATACATGTAGTTTTTTAATGTGATTCAAATTAATAGATTTCCGATCATTTAATAAGACTACTTGGAAGAATATACGATCAATTGGCAATGTGCCATGAGTTTTAAAGTTTTTCCTTGACATACATATAAAACTGAGCTCAAACACATTCGATCTCATTCAGAAACCAAAGAAGTACATAGGTATTTTACAATCATGTGTTGAAAGGTGTAAATTACATGGGTTTCATTACGTCACTTTTTGCATACAGTGGAGTGGGTGAGGAAACCACTCCATGGCTCAGCATGGCAATATCTGTTACTACTCAAGCTTTCACCACAGATAGGCCGGGTATCTATAAATACAGCTAACACTAGGGGCAGCAACCTGCAAGGTATACTCGTGTCAGGGGTTATCGAGGAAGCGTAACAGAATCACGAGTAGGGCTTAGCTGGCCCTGGGGTTAGCACCACTCCTTGGCTCAGCATGGCAGTATCTGTAACTACTCAAGCTTTTACCACAGATAGGCCGGGTATCTAGAAATAGAGCTAACCCTAGGGGCAGCAACCTGCAAGGTATACTTGGGACAGGAGTCATCGAGGAAGCCTCACAGAATCACGAGTAGGGATTAGCTGGCCCTGGGGTTAGCACCACTCCATGGCTCAGCATAGCAGTATCTGTTACTACTCGAGCTTTTACCACAGATAGGCCGGGTATCTAGAAATAGAGCTAACCCTAGGGGCAGCAACCTGCAAGGTATACTTGTGGCAGGGGTTATCGAGGAAGCGTAACAGAATCACGAGTAGGGCTTAGCTGGCCCTGGGGTTAGCACCACTCCATGGCTCAGCATAGCAGTATCTGTTACTACTCGAGCTTTTACCACAGATAGGCCGGGTATCTAGAAATAGAGCTAACCCTAGGGGCACCAACCTGCAAGATTTACTCGAGATAGCGTGATAGAATCACGAGTAGGAATTAGCTGGCCCTGGGGTTAGCACCAATGTTGACAAAAGGGTGCATTACAAAAGCAAAAACCCCTTGCCATGGAAATGAAACTTTACAACCTGTACAACCAAATACACATCCTAGGGGTAACTCATGAAGTATGGCATTTAATGCAGTAATGTATGATTTTGCGTCAACCATTAGTGAAAGCAATTCATCGTCTGACTTGCACTTGACCGGATTTTAATATTCGACTGTAGCACTATCTTGCCAAATTATAATCATAAACGAAATCTAGGCACAGATGCCTACCGAGGAGACAATGATTAAATTGAATAAAACACCTACACGTTACTAGTCCTCCTGTATTTAAAAAAAGCTGACCTGACCAACTTGAAGTTATTGAGGTAAAAGAAATCAAATAAGTACCTATGCTTCACAAGTCCATCTTTAGGTGACAGAAGTTATAATATATCTACTCGATTTCGTGAAGTGAGAATTCCATTGCAATTATATTGCTAACTAAAGAAACGAGCATAGTTCGCATACGCCACCATCTTACTTTTGCAGATTGTATCCCCACAATCGGCTGGCTAACCCTCTGTTCAGAGTCAGGTCAGGGATATCCCGCGTTCGGGGTCTAACTGCGTTCTATTTACGCCTTATTCTCAACAACGCAGGGATAACCCCGTACACCCGTTCTAGAAACCCCGCCTAAATGCTTGTAGTTAAAATCATGTGGAAAATTTGAGGTTACTGAATGTGGCCAGACTGTTTACTTTTTTCTCTGGTTCCATACAGTTCGTAAATACAGTTTATACATTTTTCATCAGTTTGTAGTAATTTTGACATAGATATGTCTTTTGGCTGGGGGTCATGACAAAATAGGCGTGATCGTGATCACAAAATGTAATGGGTAACTAGGTTGTTACCTACTTTCATTACGTTACTAATCACGCTACTCTATCCAGAAAATGAGGAAGTCACTATTTCTTAGCAATTCACGTAACAACAAAAAAATTCGAATTTTTAATTTAAGTGATATCATCTACTGTTTCTTATCTTACCTACAAGTTGAGTAGCATAATGGGTCCTATGAAAGACATATCTGTGCATAAGTTTTTTCCGTGCAAGCGGTAAAAATTTACAAGTTTTAGGGTTTAACTGGTTTGAATCTAATAGTGACTACAATGTAGAAATAGCTTTTTCTGAATTTCAAGTAGATAGTTTCAAAGTATTTTTCCGATCTTTCTTCTTTATTGACTTATTCTGCGATTAAGGTACATGCTGTTCACAATAATAGAGAGTTCCTATAGCGGTAGGGAGATAGAGATGAGGCGCCTTATTTTGAATGGAAAGGAAAACACCACTGCGCATGTGCAGGGAGATGAGGCGCCTCATCTCCAATAAGACAAATTTAGGTATTTCACCTAAACATAAGACGCTTTATCCCAAACCAACCTACCTCATCTCTTCCTACATATCGCAAAGTAACCTTACACACCGATAACAGTGATATTCATTTCTTGTTGGTATTAATGATTCATGAAAATTATATTAGTTTGCTTGTTCATATTTTCAAAATCTGCCATTGCGAAACCTTTTCGTGAATAAGAAAAGAACTAGGAAACTTAGAAATGCTGGAAACTGAACACACAACATAGGCGGGAAAATCCCCTTGGTGGTTCAGCGTTACTTGAAGATAAGTAGCGTCACTTTAAGATAAAACACTAATTCGACCCTCTTGACTTTATCAGGTTACCATCTGCTATGGCTCAGCCAGATGATAAAATTCCCAACCACCTTAACCCATTTGACTTATCGTTTAGGAAATTTCTATTACTGACTAATTTTTCCCAACTGGGCTCTAGTTTCTTGGTGTTATCTACGATTCTTCTTCACCATCATTATCGCAAATTATTAAGTTACGACAACTGATGGATGGAAACAAGAGAAAATGTCATGGGCGAACAAAAACACTGTAAAAGCTTGATATAACAGATACTGCCATGTGAAGCGCTGGCAACTGGGTGGGAGTCATGGAAAGGTTGGCTCATCCAGCCCATGCACTGCCCAAGAGTCCACGAACTGTATGACCAATATAACCACAACTTTCAACATATGATTTAAAAATAATTACTGCAATTCTGAATGAGAGCGAATAAGTTCTGAGCTTAGTTTTACAGGAACTTTGACGGGAAAACAGGAAAAAAAATAAAAAAATCATGGCATGAGGCCCATTGCAGCCTTTTTCCTAGTGCGCTGGTTCGCTAGAGAACAGAATACATTTTGACGTTTCAAACCATGTTTCACAACCTGGATTTTATCAGGTGAAATTGATCTAAATTTATTGGAGAAGTTGAAAAGAACACAATTTTTAATTTATTAAGGAACAATGACATCATTTCCCACTTGTATTTTCTTAACTGTTTGCCACGTAAGTTTCGTTTTTGAAATTTTCAATTTCAAAACCGTGAAAGGTCCAGTTTTTAAGGGGAGCAGCCAAACTGTTTAAAACATTGGAACTTTTGGTTCATCTTTACATCCCTTTTACATGCAGTAAAGGTGCGTATTACATTCATTTCATCCTTCCCTTCACCCACCTCACTTACAAAACAAAAATCACACACTATTTCTACCAAGTGCACATTAACGTCTACGTGCTTTTTGTCTGTTTGTAACCGAATTCACCCTATCTCATATCACAGTGGTGTTTTGCGTGCATCATGTGATAGGTAGATCGATCATAATGTGCATAGTAAAGGAATGAGGGTACCAGAAACCGAAAGATTGTGAAAGAAAACTATTGTTCGTGAAAAAAATTAAATACAACATGCCAAACAAACATTTTTCATTACAATAAAGGTACCTGCCAAGTATTATTGTGATTATTTTTCCAGATGCGGTTCAAATAATTAAGTACTAAAAAATCTGTATATCCGAATATTACCTATACACAGCATTTGCAAGAATTATTTTGGTAGAACCAAAGAGAACGTTAAATTGTCTGTTCTGTTAACGTAATTTAAATGTTTGGCCATTTTCTTAAAAAGGTATATTATTTTGTTTAGTAATTCAATTATAAGCGTTTGGTGAGTCTACAGGTAGTGTTTTTTTTTTTTTTTTTCATTGAAGTTAATAACACGCAGTTAGCTGTCCAAATTGTTTATCAACAAATTATAGGGTTGAATTGTGCCAGATAAATGTTACTCGACTAATTCACGACTTTTCACCTATATAATCTAATTAAAAACAATTGGCTGGCTTCATTTGCACCATCTTTGGTATTATACGATTAAGTTGATTATAAACAAAATGTTACAGACATAGAAACATGAATGGAACATAAACCCTTATGTTTTAGAGAGAACAAACATAAACCATTTACAAGGTAACAAAACAACCAACACACAGAAGGTAGGAAACGAAGATCATTGAGGTGTGTACCTATCTGGACAATAACAACAAAACACAAAATAAAGTCATGTAATTTATAAAACTTGAAATCTTCCTATAATTTCAACTAAAACCGCCAACATGGTACATTTTTGATTACGCTCAAGCTAACACAATTCAACCCAATCCTATAGTATAAGTTTGTTAACTGCTTTTCATAGAGTGATGTAGTAGTGGAAAAGCATTAGTTCAAAGGAATAAATTCAAATACTTGAGCTGGAAAACAACTACGAACTGGCTGTGGATGAGAATGAATGCGTCAACATCTAGGTCTTCATCACACTGATTCCCTTAATAATACGTTTATGATGACGCCTCAATTTGTCAAAATCTATGAGGAACCCGTCGCCATGAAAAATAATACTACATGTTGTGGGATATTTAGATTAGTGAAACTGATCCAAGAGAGCGAAAATTGTACGGATTTACTTCTACTGAATTAGGATTTGATTTTGTCCGAATTTTTTCGAGGATTCATTTATTATTTAAGGTAATTTGGCGGTCGGTGGATTGTAAATTGGAACTTTCAGGCTAAAATTAGGATTCACCGCCCTTGAAAAACAAAGATCACCAATTCGCCCATCTTAAAAGTTTAATAATTTTAATAAAGAAAGAGATTTCTCTGTTAAAAGGAACCAACCCCTCCCAATTTGTGGAGAAGACCTTCCAATCCAGTCCAGCTCCTTCAGCCTCTCATTAAATGATATTCTGCCCAATAAAGGCGATGGGAACACTACAACAGCCTGTATCATCGCGACTACATACATATTACAGTGAAATACCATATGAAAAGGACTTACAGTATCATAATCAATTTACTATTGATGTATTTTGGTGATCAGGCAAAGGTAGAACTTTAAAGTTACGTATCATTATGCTGCAATGTGACTGAGTGATAGTTCAAAACCGACAGATATCAAAATCTTATTGGAAGCTCACCTCGTAGCCCTCATTTTAAAAACATTTACCGCTATTTATATTTAGATAGTTGGGATTTGGTCCAGAAGAAAGAGCGTAATTACAATACCTTTGTAATCATTTTAATACTTGACGTTAAAGGTCCACACTGACACCATCATCTAAAGTCTACAGACAAAACAGTAACAACCTAATTACATCCCACGGTCGGCAAACATAAGTAGGTCTCGCTTAGCTAAAAACTTATTATTGTAAGAAAAGCAAACTTACTCAAAGCTATGCACAAAAGGAGCAACAGTCATCAAATTCACAAATTGGCCAAAGCCAAAACAACACAAAATGTAGTGGGGCAAACATTTAGCTTGGCAAGGCCTACTTATGTTTGCTGACCGTGGAATCCTACCAGGTTGTTACTGTTTTGTCTGTTGACTTTAGATGGTGGTCACAGTGTGGACCGAAAAGTCAAGTATTAAAATAATTACTAATATTAGATTTAATGATTACAATTTTCTTCTGGGCCGAATTCCAACCATATCTAAATACACATACTACGTCAATGTAACACTATTTGTTCAAACTCTTGGATCAGGTCTTCTAGTACGTTCTCAAATGTTTTCATGTTGACAAGTGATCTAATCTCATTTACTTGAATGTTACATCTACGGAAAACACAGACCCCATTTATATACCACCATTGTAAAGAGAAGACCCCAAATACGTAAGTTTTTCTATGAAACCCAAAAAGCAAAGAAAATGGGATTCAGAGAGCCGAAGACATCATGCTTAAGCACAGTTCAGATCAACATGGGAAGGAAGATCTTGTCGCATTTAGTTGCCTCAACTGAAACGGGCAGACAGAAAAGGGCTGAGATTTACCTCTACATCGAGTCTTGGTGGTGGTGGTGGAGGCGTGGAAGGTAGCGGTGGAGCTCGCTTTCTCGCAGCGACGTTAGAAGGTAGAGGACTGATGTCCGGTGGCAAAGGTGGTAAAACGGCGATACCCAGAGGACGAGCGCCTCCCAAACCACAAACTCCCGGATCCGGAGTCTCTCCGGGGGTCTCAGGTTTTTCCTCGATGGGCGTCGTTGGGGTGACGATCAGTGGGCGTTTTCGTTCGGGGATGGCACAATCTGAGACTTCTGAAATATTCAGGGGAAATGTTCAATTTTAATAGATGGGAAAACCTATTAGTACACTGTGATACCACTCGTGAGACCAGTATTGAAGAAATTGAAAAAACGCTGAAATTATCACACAAAGGTTTATTATTTATGTATTAGATACCCCTCCATTTATAGGTGATCCTTCCTGGATTTCATAGGAAGTTAAGTATGGGAACAACCCCGAACCAGAGACAGAGATCTTGGATTATGTACTCATACTGCTATTTAAAAGTTCTTGAGCATTTGAGACATTCTTAGTAGATTCCTAAAGGCTGAGTTAGCGCTATCAGAATTTAGCAGATATCAATTTGTTCAGTAAGCCTCTAATACAAATCTATATATATATATATATATAAATGTGAAAAGTGTGTGTGTATGTATGTTGTTTATACAAATCCACACTGTTTGACGGATTTCGACCAAATTTGGTACAGATGTTCTTTAGGTACTGGGAAGTAACCGCGTGAAAGTCTTAAGTCATGAGCACGATCAGCAGAGTGAGCCGTGAGGGTAATTTCTTTTCTATTTATCCCACGATGCTGAAATTTGAAACGGAGCCTCTTAAGGACTGTTGGGTAATAATTTCAGGGTACGGAGCCGCCCTGATCAGCAGAGTGAGCCCTGAGGCTAATTTCTTTCCTAAGCATGGGTTGCATTATTGATAGGTGATGGACGGAAAATCCATTTGTTCGGCTCCCAAATTTTTATTATGGTTGTCAACACACAGTTCGGGGCCTTTCTTCGCACATGTTCTTCGCCCTAGGAAGTTGCAATTTGATAGGGTGACTCTTTGGGACATTAGGATATGATTGAAATGATGGGAACTTTTCTGATCAACCGAGTGAGCTAAATTCTCTCCTGTCCATCCTACGGGAAGTTGAAATCTGATAGAGTGGCTTTTTGGGTCAGTAAGAAACGATTGAAATTATGGGCTCTTTCCTGATCGATCCAGATCTGATTTTACTACTTTACACCGAGTTATTTATGCACCTCGACCAGGGGCAATGCCCGGGTAATCGGCAAGTAGATACTACCAGTAGCAAACCTAATTCGTACCCACAGTAACGCCTCTACATGTCCTTGCACCCTGAACCATAATTCCGTCAACATTTCTAGACAAAGGGGCCATGGAGTAATCTAGTGAAGTGGACGAGGCATATAGCTGCTGTGTCACATGTTACTTGGTACTTCTACTGTATTGTCACCCCTAAATACTAAGGTATTATTTGTATTGCTTCTAAATGTAGAAACTTCACATCAACCATCATTCAGTAGAAATGTAAAACATGAAAAT
Organism: Adelphocoris suturalis; assembly: GCA_030762985.1. Classification (NCBI taxonomy): domain Eukaryota; kingdom Metazoa; phylum Arthropoda; class Insecta; order Hemiptera; family Miridae; genus Adelphocoris; species Adelphocoris suturalis. Next base: position 108,344,296 of record CM061044.1, read on the forward strand.
ACGATGTAAACATGAAATAAAGCAGTGAGGTAAATAGGTGAAACGTGATAAATATGTGTACTAGCGTGAGTGACAATGTGTTTCAAATGAACTACTAATATTATGTGAAGTGAATTGATAATCTATCGAGTGAAAAAATGCACATGTAGCACACACTAAAATTGCAATATGAAATCTACCTCACAAGATCATATTTCACGCATTGTTTAGTACTGGTATTGTGGCTGGTGTACGGGTAAAAGAATCGAGCCGCAAAATAAGGTTCCAATACCCACGCGACGTTTTAAAGGACATTATTTGTTCCAATCGTTGTTCAACAGGTCAAATGTCTAGATATTACCTACATTTAATCAGAAAAAAAAAATATTTTAAGCATTGCATACTAAATAAAATTGAGAGAAATCATCCGGAAGAAACAACAAATATTGCTTTAGATGTGATTTACTATACTATATAAGAGTAATATATAGTGTATCTATTTATACTTATTATGTATCAGAATGCACTGCATCACGGTAGGCTAAATCCTACGGAAACTAACTTACAAAATGTGAAAATATTCTAATATAAAAAACAAATAAAAATACAGACAACTCCAGTAGACAACAAACACTTAAAAAACACATTCATAAAGAGGAAAACGAGAAATTGAAACAATCAAAGAAGAATTAAACCGCAGAAGATCATTGTATAATAAATTAGAAAAGATTTAATTGATAACACGGACAATCAACTCAGAGGAAATATATGGAACCACACCGAGGGAAAAGATTTGAAAAGCGCCAACGGGTTAGATGAGAACGAAGAGTTAGATGAATTTTCAGAAACAGAGATTAAAACAGCATGTTGCGAGAGGACAACTTATAGAGTAGACACAAATAAAGGACAAAATATTCATGATGCGTAACTTCATTCCTTTGACATCTTAAGGAAAATTAAATGTAAGATTTTATTGGGAAAATAAGATCAATAGAAAGCATGGCGACTTGTAGAAAAACTAACGAATTTTGAATAGTTTGAATGTAAAAAGAGATATCCCAAAGTCCAATTCATTCGAATCAATAAACTACCAAGATAACAAAAGAGCTAAAAGGATTAGATACTAAGCCATATTACAATTAACCCAACTTTCTACTCCGTAAAAATGAGTTTACTGATATTTGAGGGCCAAAAACCTACTTTTCTTCAATGACGAGCAATATTTGAGTATACATATTGAGGACACACGGATACAGGACATACAGACTATCGTGCCAAATAGTGTTGAAGTGCTTGAAAGAAGTGCAACCATCGAAAAGTTAACCCAGTGGAAGAGAGTCTTACCATAATTGTTATTGTAGGAGTTTTTGAGGTTTATTCTGAAAATCTTACTGCGGTTTTGTATGAAATTGTCACAACAGAATGCCAATGCCATTCCTGTTAGAGCATAGGAGGAAACAAAACATAGGGTGAGAAAGAGAAAACATGTGAAGCGATAAGCGACGAGGCATTCAGAATTCAATGCGAATTGACAAAGATACCTACACTAGTGAGTGTAATTAAGTGTAATATTTGAAACGGGTTGAGTTTTAGTTCAGTTTTTTCTACATTAAAGAAAGTAGATCTAGCTTAGTAAACATGGAATCATGTACATCATAGCACAAGGGGTGTGAACTCCAACCCCATCGAATAAGTGTTTTCTCCGGTAACTAGGCTCAGAAAATTTTAATGACGTTACTTTGATACTTTTTATTCTTTTGAGCTCAGATAAAAAATCCAAGCACTCTGCTAATTACTTAAAAATTTTTAAAAAGTTGCTTTACTGGAAGGTACGACCGATTCATTGCCTTAAGTGTTTTTAATAGACCGGATCACTCAGTACATAAAAAGTGCCTAAAGTACATTTTGGCTCAACTCGATCAAAATTATGTTGAAAATACATATGATTTGGTCAACTCTACTGCTAATGATCAGTACACTCAAGCAAAAAATAGGTTGATTGGAATTGTCAAAGAGCGTGAAAAGTTTAAAATAAAGAAAATCACTAACGGTTTAGAACTGGGGGCATGAGACCAAGCCAACTTTTATGTAGGATGCGTCATTCATTGGCTGGTACATTTGATTTTTTAGAAAGAGTCACTACAACTCTGGCTGGAAAAGCTTCAAGAATACATCCGCAGTATGTAATGGTAGCCGAAGGTAACCTAGACAAGCTAGCTGAACTTGCCGACCGCATTTGTGATGTCCTAAACCTGGCTAGAAAATCACACATTGACCGGGGATGTATCAGTAGTTTCGGAATAATTTTGATTCAACTCCAAAGAGGCAAAATTTAATTATTGAAATTTAAATTTTAAAAAAATCTTAAAACCCCTCCCGAAAATGGGAATTTTTTAAATTCCATTTAGATTTTGAAAAACTCAGCACGAAAAATTTATGTTTAAATATCACGCTCAGTACAATCAGTCAGATCAAACAGGTATCAGTACAATAAATTGACGGGTTAAAATTAATAGTTTGTACTACATGGTAACAGAATGCTGATCCATTTGGACGTAAGAGAAATGATAAAAATTATTGTCAAAATTCGAGGAGCACCGCCCATAATATACGTTAATTAGGTTAAAACTCATGTTATATGTGTAATAACCTTTTTCAAACGGAATAGCCAAATCGCTCATCGCTAGTGGTTAGAACGTGTTAGTGACTCACGGCAATCAGGTTGACAAAACAAAACCATAGACATGTAGTAAATCACCTGAAGGTGGGCTTTCAGATTGCGTTCGCGTGTGCTGGATGGAGGGTGAGGATCTCTTGAGAAGACGACCCCAAGTGGCCACGTTGATGTTCATTTGGTTCGCACGAGGGAAGTTCTTCCCTTGCTGCTTGAAGATTTTCCTCTGGCGCTGGAGCTTCGGCTTTCGAGATATCATTGGGTTCAGGAACTTTATCTGCAGAACAAACGTTAGTCAAATGGAGGGAACTTGGGACAAGTGACAGGGGGATACTAGATCAAACAAATGAATCAGATTTGTGGCTCCGGGGTTGTATAATGTGAACTGGTTCACAATGATAAGTAATGTCAACAACAAGCCAATATCTTGGACAGGTCATAGATCTGCGAGACTGACCAAGATGCTAACTGATTGGACGGTAAAACAATTTCCGGTACAGAATTTCAGGAACAGTTTTCATTTTTTTCAATGCCATGGCTCAAGAAATTTCAAAATCAAATTTTTTGAAAATTTTCGTCATTGAAATCAGTTTTGAAGCATTCTGAAACGATTCCTGAAGTTTGCACTTTTTCATATACCTACTGTATATGTAAATGAAAAATTCATTTCATGTACTTATTTATCTGTGTCATTCCAGACGATAACTCTCCATAGGATTAAGATTTAGAAGAAAAAAAACGCTTTCTCGCGCCGAAAAATCAAGCTTTCCATATGATGAGTTCGTTGGCCACCACTTTTAGAGCACATTAAATTGGTAACATTTCAAAAAATGTGCTTAAAAAAATCACTCAAAATGGCAAAAAACGGCCAAAATTTTTAAATTTAATTTTTAGCAGAATTTCAGTCAAAACAAAAATCAACAATTAACTAGGACATTAAAAAAATTTTGCACAAAATTATGCTGAAAAACGTACTTAACTTTCATTAATATTTACTGAAAAATCTAAAGAAACTGCAAAAAAAGTAATAATCCAAAATCTTTTCTTTTTTTTTTAATGGCCGAATTTCATTTCGTTTGAGTTTTCCTGTCATTAAATTGGTTTAATTGTTTGTTGTCTAAAATGGTTAATCAATAAATCCCAAACCGAGCAACGACTGGCAAATAGATCCTCCCACATTTGACCCCAAAACTAGCTGAAAAGGCGAATTAAATTCATTCCCGTTCACCCTAGGGCGGAGTTGAGCCGTAATATAGGGAGCCTTTCTGGAACATGATGTGATGAATTAAATAGCAGGATTCATCCTAATCAACTGAGTGAGGTAAATTCTCTCCCGTTCATCCAGGAAAGCTAAAATTTGACAGGAAGCCTCTCTGAAGCATGAAGATACGATTGAAGTGACGGGCTTCTTTCTGATCAGCTGATGAGTTAAATTCTCTGCTGAGTTGAAATCTGACAGGAATCCTCTCTCTGAGACAGCAGCTTCATCCTGACTAACTGAGTGAGCTACATTCTTTCATGTTTACACTATAAAGTTGAAATTTGACAGGAAGCCTCTCTGTTACAACAGGAGATTAATTCAATTAAGGACTCCATCCTGATCAGCTGAGTGAGCTAAATTGTCTCCTATTCGCCATATGAAGATGAAATTTGGAATGGAATCTCTCTGAGACAAGATAAGAATAGAATTAAGAGCTCCACCCCCATCAGCAGAGTGAACTTTCGTCTTGAAATTTGAGTGGAAGCCGTTTTGAGACAATATGAAACTACGGGTTCTAACCTGATCAGATATCGAGAGCTAGCAGGTGGCTAAAGCATACCCCAAGTTTTTAAATTTCAGCTGTTAAACTCAGCTGCTGCCTTTAGCTTTCAAGTAGCACCAAGAGAGGTCCCGAAGTCCGTCCAAGGGTAGGTGCGAAGTACATGTTATATCATAAATAATTAAGCTAATCATGAGTAATTAAAGTCAGTAACAAACTGCAATTACATTGACCGATTCTTATTTGATGTTTCGATTACTAAAATACTTTGCCTTCCTATACAGCCTACATCTTTTACTGCAAAGGCAGGGGAGGGCCTTGAAAAATAAAACTGTCCACACATTGTCCAACCGTCAGATGCATGTGGAGAGGAGATCCGCATTGCTACGTAACATATCCTCAGAGTCAACCGCCAGCTCTGTTCAGTTGCTCAGGGACTAGCAAAGTGAAGGGGTGTGATTCCAAAGGGGAAGGCATACTAAAGCACCAGATAATGGTCTATGGTCAATGTAGAGAGTGATTGTATGACTGTGCCATTTCGAAAACTAGACGCAACTTTGTCATCAGCACTTTCATTTTGCAGCAAATTAATATCGCCAAATAACCATTACTAAACCTCTATTAATCAAACACTTCCAATATCAAGAGTTACTCAAGTACGTAGCCAATGAAATCAATAACTTTAAGGAGAGTTAATAAGAAAAGTTACCTCAGCAAATAACAGGCCTTGGGGTTCGAGCTCAAGTGCCATCCCATGCCGGATGTCATCTATGAACTCTTCCAATCTCAGAAATTTGATTGCGCACAGTGATCTCCAGTCTCGCCAGTAAACGCCAATTTCTAATTCCCTCGATTTGTCCAGCTCTATGGAAAACCTGCAAAATCATTCCATTGATAAATTTCTCAAAAAATGTGAATAACGTAAGTATAAACTGGATAAAAAGTACATAAGTTTCGAGATTTGGACGAAAGAATGCTACGTTTGATTTCCAAAATACTTCAAATTACAAACTAACCTTTGATCCCAGGCTTGCTGTGAGCAGGGCCTCCAACTTGTTTGCGCCACTGTTTGGTTATCCAATTTGATTACGGCCATAATTTCATCTGAAGGAAAAAAGAAAGAACAACAGTCAAAAAGCACACAGCACTAAAATTGTAGGTGGAATTTTAAGATTGACAGTAAAAGATCAAAACAAGTTATTAGTTATGACATCTCTCAAATGCCAAGTGTTTATTAGACCAAATATGAGCATGATGAAACTTCTCTGGTAAAATGAGTCAGTGATGAGTAATTCAAGTCCATTTCTGGACGTTGGTTGCATTATTGATAACATTTATGGTACTCACTACTTATTTCGTCTTTAACGCTATAGGATTTGCTGGAGCTGCGACTGGTAACACCTTTAACGAAGGACCTGAGATCACCGGGACTCGACGAAGAATCTTTCTCCCGTCTTGAACGGCCAGGAACCTCTTCCAAGAGATCCTGGCAACCCATCAACCTGAAACAAAGGGCATTTCATTAAGAACTCTCGATATCATACCACACGCGGCTGAAACATCCATTTTTCATTCAGTTCAACACCATCTAGCTTCAGACTGCTATAGATCATCATTCCGATTCTCCAAGCATTAAGACCAAAGTTCGGTGCCTGATCTATGAATACTAACCTTTTGATTTCTAGTCTAATTTAGCAATTTTTTGCTATATTATGGTTGTTTCTTTCATTATAAGTACCATTGTTTGGACTTCAAGTTTGTTATTGAGATGCCCAATCCTTTACCTGCCTGTCGCTGTTTGTACTCTTTCTCTCTTAACCCCTCACAATACAATCCAACTCCCCTGTCCTCAGTTGTGTGGGAGCTCGGAACCCCGAAAATACGCCCGTTTTCTATTTGAACTATTCAAGTAATTTCTTTGCTATAACGTTGTTTCCGGTGTACTTCGCGAACCGGAATGTTTTCCTCGTGGTTCATCGTGGTTTCCGATCCCGAATTCTGGATAAGCTGCGGATCATCAGCCGGCCGGCTCGAGCAAACAGGTAACCCACGGATCCTTTCTTTTCATAAACATCCATTTCCTTGTATTAGTCTTTCCTATTGGGTATAGTATTCATACAACGTCTCTTTCTTAGGTGAACACTTAATCTTTTATATATACATTAGGTACAGTTAAACTTACTCACAATCCCCTCATTCTTGAACGTAGAGTCGGTTCTTCCACGTATTAACATACATGAGGAAGGATGACTGGACAGAGGGCGATTGGTGTTGTCACGGAACGGCTGAAGGTTCGTGTAGCTGATGGGGGCGGGACTCGCGGACGAAACGCTTTCTAGTTCGTATTTGAGTTGAACGGCAGCTGAAGAGTCTGGCGGGAGTTCCTGGCGACGCATCTCAAGGGATTTCCTCAGAAGATCCAGCTTCCTGGAGGATTCACTTAAACTCAGCTGGGCCTACGAAAAGTAGTTGTATTAGTAGTAGTATTATCGTTAATTGACATCAAAATTGCATATATTGTTTAAGAAATGAAAATATTTATATTAATGAAGAAAGTAATTAGAAAGAAAATGAATAATAAAATTAATCAAGAATATGCACTCCGATGCCCCCCGGATAATAAGTTCCTGAGAATTTGTGCTATCCGGAGGAGCCGCATTACCAGGCACAGTCGAAACACAAAGCAGAAACATAATTAATGACTTAAAAAATTAAAGGTTATACACTGAAATATGTTATTCACATAACAAAAGAAATAGTGGAAACTTAAGCATTTGCATAAGGAACACTGAGGGACACTACAAAATCCCAAATTCCTAGATTTATAGAGAGAGGGGTGAATTCAAAAAATTTCTTCAATTCAAAAAATTCTTCAATTACCAAAACGTAGTTAGAATGAATTAAGTGGTCAAGTTCCCCCCTAGCCCAGAAGGGTTGCATAACAGATTTGACAAAAATTATCAATTTGAATGAATTTTTACTTTTCTCTTTAAAATGTAGGTAGAAACATTTCATGGAACTGTAGCAACTCAGGTAAGTCGGAAATTTAGTTTGTTTTTGGGAAATTGAAACAAACGTGGCCAAAAAATCAGCTCTAAATATCCACAATCAAATGGGGATCAAAAGGCCAAGCAATAGGTAACACTTCATGACTTTTCGTTCTGTCTTCTTGGAATCTTGCTGTGTGTTAAAAACGGAGTAGGTATTTCAAGATTGTTTGGCACTCTTCGATACGAACTCCTACGATTGTGATCAAATTTAATTATTTATTTCCAATGAGAAGCAAACGGTGCGCGAATAAGCATAGAGGGGCTCTGGATACACCAAATTACACATTAAAGAACAGCCATTTTCTTGGTTTTACCTTAAAAAATATATAAAGAAAGAAAATATTCGGATGGCACCCGATACAGAGAAATGATGGGAAGCCGACCATGTATGTACTCGATATTCATATTCATCCTAGAGTTGCCTAAATTCCCTCAAGCAGGCTTTCCAAGGAAAAATGCTAAGTAACTCTGCTAGGGAGAGAATAGAAGGTAACAAAGAAGCCTACCGTCTTGTGAAAAATGTTCCTATATCGGAATCTCTCCCATACGGTCCCGAACAACTGGGGATCACCAAGAGGGGACAACAATTTAACAAATGAGAAGATAGTAAAAGAGCTGATTGACGTAATGCCCTTGGAAAATTGTGCACGCTGATTGAAAAAGCTGATTATACGCCTTAATAAATTAAATAAAAGATACGGATGGCACCCAGGGAAGTTAAATGAATGGTGGGAAATGATGTGATTTTCGAACTTCTATTCACCTCATATTAACTATCTGGAGTTACCTACAGAAATCAATGTCAGAATATGCAATCAAGACTATTTTCCAACAGGTACGAAGTGAGGCGATATTCCTAATATAAATAACGAGCTAGACCCGATAGTTAATTTTTGTAAATTACTAGATCATCGCGAACAAACACAATCTAACAATACGAACTTAAGTTTCGTTCCTCGATACATTCATGCTCAAATTGGGTTTGATCATTGAAAACAAAACAACAGCAGACATCTTACCTCCTATACTCTCAGTCCTAAATCGAGAGGAACTTCGCCAAGTCTTCTGCAGTTGTCGCTTGTTTGCAAACAATTTATAATTGATCGCGGTTAAACAATTTCGCGGAATGTAGAACGGAATTAAGATTTAATAGAAATATTTCCGCTCACCTGAGCTATGTGTAAGATCTGATGCCAGAGGCGATATAACGCGGTGCGCTGTGTGATGAAGTGCATGGCATATTGCCAATAACAGAAGCGACAAAACAAGTAGAGAAGACTTCAAAACGGAAACGTAACTTTTGAATCAACTCATCGTACTGTACACATTCTCTCTGTAGGTTGAACGTAAACTTTCCGCACGAAACCGATCAAGTATCAATCAATCTTGCAAAATATATTATTCAATAACGCTGAACATTCTGCGGATGGCTCCAACGGACAAATTCACCAAAAATCGCCTATAAAATTCGAAATGACATACCTAGTCCAAGGATATATTTCCTCGTTCTTCTACAATTAACCACAGAAAGGACGCGAATATAAAAGGAATGAAGTATATTTACCTACTTAATGATGAAGAAATAGTAAAAAGTTTATAAGGCGTTTAAAGAAAATATTATCAATGAATCATTCATTCATTCCAACAAGCGCAGCTCAAGATAATGATTGTTTCATCATTACCAAATCATTAAAATTAATACAAACAACCGCGTTACCATAATGTAGAGATACCCCACCCCAGAAAATAGACCCATCCTTGGTGGCAATGCTCTTCTTCTATTTGTCGACTTTCGTTTCCTTTTGGCTTCTTAACACAGATTAAAATGAAACAGTCTTCAGTACTATAATTGTACTACATCAGTATATATACTATATAATTGTACTATATCTCAGTACTATATAATACAATGCATCAGTAAACAGAATGTACTATGATTTACGTTAGCGCATGCGCACAATGGAGTAATGATTTGAGAAAATCAAAAGAAAATGGGTCATTCAACAGCTATCTCTAGTGTCAGCGCCCTAACTAAACGAAACGCTTGCATATGAGTCTGCAACACATTAAGACATTTTATGTCTTTTAAGACATGATCATGTGTTGCAGACTCGTATGCAAGCTCTAAGAGCCACTCATCTGATCCGGACCCTGGGCATCGTCAAGTAAATGTCTTAAAGAGGCTACATACGAAATTACAGCTTCATAGAGTGTAAAGCATAGAAATTAGCTTCAAGAGCCACTCATCTGATCCGGACCCTGGGCATCGTCAAGTAAATGTCCTAAAGAGGCTACATACGAAATTGCAGCTTCCTAGAGTGTAAAGTATAGAAATTGCCTATTAAAATTATTTAACCACCGCTTCACAAATCAAATCGTTCTCGCAATATTCGGATCACCTGCTATGAATCAAATCATGGAAACACCAGCTCAATGAAATCATCAGAAATTGACAAGCGGTTGCAATCATATTCACAATATTGAGAATGATCACCTGAGTGTACACAATTATTCAAATAATCATGCTCATAACTCAGCTTGTTGGCCACGCACTTCACAGTAGTTAACATAATATGGTTGGATAAATCGGGAGCTTTCGAACGAATGGCCAACGAATTTTTTGGGATGACAAACGAGGAAGTACCATTTTCCTAGCAACGACTCGGTTGTAAGCGGAAATCATCAGAACCTTTGCGTGAGCAATTTTCGTGACGTTTTTTTACTTTATGTGCCATAGCAAAGACATAAAATGTCAATAGGTTGAATCTTTCCAAATGATTGCACAATTATTGCAAATCATTACACGCTTCATAATTAAATAACCAAACGCTTAGCCTAAATTATATTCTCAAGTAATTTCAAATAATTGGTAGGTAGTTAAAAGTAGTTTCTACTACACTCGGGATCGAACAAAGTGACAGATGGCGTCATATATTGTGCACTCGCTCTGTAAGCAACTCGACAAATGTAGACAAATAAAGCTCCAAAAACGATATCATTTACCATATTTTGTGAGGTAAAGAATCCAGGCAATATAAATGAAGATACAGAGAATAAATAATTTATTTGTGTTATCCATACAAAAACTCAAAATGACACAACTGCGCGTTTAGAAAATTCCAGAATTTAAAAACGGTGGGATGGGATGACAAATATTACTCGATCAAATAAAATCACAAATCCGTTGAACGCTTAAATAGAAATTCAATATAAAAATGTACAATTAATCTACAAATAAGACAATAAATTACATAGGTACGAGGTTTTAAGAGGTAAAAACATTACCTCTGCAGCTGAAACAATAATGACGCAATTAAAACTGTACCTATCAATGGAACAAAATGCATTTTCATATTTTAATTGTATCCAACAATGGAGAAAAATGCATTTATTAATATTTGTATTAATCTTTCAAGGAACTTGTGTCTTTGTGAACATATTTTTCTTCAAGCAGTCTTCAATAACTAAACAAAAAAAGAAAGCAAAATAAGCATAGAGGCCCCAACAGCTGCTTTAAATTAATGCACACACTTTATTCTTTCATTTTTAAAAAATACCACAAAACACCTACCATTAAAAATTAAACATAGTTCATAACGCCGAATAAACAATTTCGTTCGAAAAAGAGGAAACAAGTACAAAAGATCGGAGCTGAAGAAATCTGTAATAAAACTAAAAAATGAAATAAGATAGTGAGAAAAAACGAAGAAACAAATTTCTGAATCGATATAATGCACTTTATTACAATATCAGAAAGTAATGGAAATGTATGTTTCTAACCAAAATGAACTAATCCATGCTAAACATTCAATAATCGAAGAGATGAGGATGATAGAGTACTTTTGTTGATTGATGAATTGTGAGCTAAAAAAAATCACAGGTGTACGTATACAGAAATTGGTGAACTTTTATTCGGATTCCAACAATAAATAACCTACTTAGCATTTACGATCAGTATTATTATTATTAATGAGCATTTTGCATTACCTACGAGTAGTAATTACAGCTAAATATCAACCTCTTAAAAGTCCATATTTAAATCTACAAACATTATTTAATGTGAATATGCTAGTTATTCAATAATCGAAAATCGATTAATTACGAAACATATTTGATTCGAGTATTCCATGTAAGGTAGTTTCAATTTGGTAACTTCTTGTGACTCATTCGATCATTAGGAGCACATATATTTCAATAAATCACTGCTGGTTCTATAGGTACGTTTATCACTTGGTGGTTAAATTCGATTACAAAAGCTAATAAGGAGCTTTATCGCCTAACGATCTGGTTCTGTTCCTGTAGCAGATGTGCTCGAAAAAATACTTGCAAGTGTCGCAGGAACAGTCGGGATTTTTCGAGGGCCCAACATGGTGCCCAGGTTTCTTTAAAGAGCTTACCAACGGCCCAAATCGCTCCGCTTTTGCCCAATGTTGAAAAGGGTATGCAGGGGGAGGGCGCCCAGCAGCATTCCCATTTTTGAGCTTTTTCAAATTTGACGCCTCTGAATCGCTGAGGCTACCAGATTTGCGGAGGGACGACGGGACCTGTTTTCTGATGCTGGGTTTCTTGTGGCCCGAATCAGGTTTATCTGTGCAAGGCGCTTCGGAAGTTTGTGATTGATACCTGACGGTTTCCTCCCTCTTCAGATGCCGTTTTTGGATGTCCTCATACCTCCCAAAACTCCAAGCCAAACCTTCCTCGTCTTCATCCGTCGAGTCCGAGCTGTTGCTATTGGCCTGGGCAACTCTTTTGTAAAACCTCTTCGGTCTGTCTGCAGTTCCCCACATCTTTTCTTTCTCTTTTATACGTAGTTTGTCGAAAGAGTTTTCATAATCGAAACTATCGCTCTTCAACAAACTTGCTTGTGTTGACTCCAGATCTGTGTCCTTCCATGACGTAGTGACGCTGGAGTTGTTCATAGAGCTAAACCGAGAAGACAGTGTACTTTCAGAAGCTAAGCTGAATCCTCCAGTCGTATTAGACACTAACGAACTTCTTGGAGATGGGTAAGAAGTACTTATTGTCGAATCACTAACATCTTTAGGGAGTACATCTAATCGGCTGTTGCTCAAAACTCTTCGTTTTTGACGTTGCAACGCATGGGGCAAAGAGTCGCTATGAGCCCGTGAGTGCATTACTTTGACTTTATTTGATTCGAAAACGGTTTGAGGCGTTGAGTTTGTATCTTCTTCCTCTGAAGATGATGAACCATCAGACTCTGAACCGGTGCAGTACACGTCAATGTGAACCGTTCTTGGATTTTTCTGCCCATCACTCCCTCCACTGCTGCCGGTCGATTTATTTCGAATCGGACTACTCCTTGTACGAGCAGGTGACTGTCGGTAAGATCGAATCTGCAATCACAAAGCCAACAACGCACTATTTACTCGCTAGGTACGTACTTACACAGATCTAAAACAATAAATGCATTAAACAGGGCATTTCAATGTTCTTAATATCGCAAAACAACAGCAGTAATAATTTAAAATTGTAGAAAAAAAAGTGAAGCGAATCTTTCTCTGCAGTTGGAAGCTAACAATAATCCACATTTCTAAAGAATCATCAACTGAATAAATTAGAATTCCCACTGCACAGACTTTATCATTTAAACATTGAATACCTAATGAACCATACTGACTACATTTTACCCATGCTCTACCTTAGCGTGCAACGAGACATGCAACAGAAACTATTATTAAATCATTATAAAACGGTAAGAAAATAATATTTAAGCACATCAAGTTGACCAAAGACAATTGCACGGGAAAAAGCTATTTGAGCAAAAGCCAAAGATTATTAATTTGACACGGTTACAATGTCACCTTAAACAACTCCCGTAATTTAAAGAGTTTGGGTCGACAGTTAGTGCTGTTAGAGACAAGAATAAAATCACGTTCGCAATTCAGTTTCACCCAAGTAAAGGGATTCTCGCGGATTGTAAGTTGATCTAAGCTATTGTGATTCGACATGGGAGTTGTTTCAAAAGAATGAATTAGTGTTACTTGGTTTTGTGAAATATCCCGTCGGATGACGCAAAAGAGCACAGCTAAAATAATCCATCGCCTAGCAAGATTTTATATTTACATACAACTTATATAACAAGATAGACCCGACTTGAGAAACCGAATTTAATAATTTGTCTTAGTTTAAGTTGAGTTTTTGATCAGAAAAGGAAACGTAATATTGTTAGACGATTGGGCCCAAAGGTGCCAACTTCGATAATTTGAACCATTAATCATTTTCAGGGCGATATTTTAAACTCATGGTTATTTACTGATTTCCCTAACTCATTTGTATTGGTTATGGACTGTTGCCTTGTCCTTGGGTTTGTTGAGGGTAGAGAAATTTGTATAGGTTTCTCAGATGTGGTTTAATCACAGGCTCAGCGATTTCACCGACATATGGCCTCTTCAGAGCTGCAATTATTTTTACACACTTATACACATTTAGTCATGGCTAATCTAATAGGTACTTATTAATGATTCGGGTTTTATTGTACATATTTACCTTATTATTGATTGGTGAAATGTATTGTTTAACGAAGATGGAACCCCGAAATCGGTAGCTGATATCCGGATACATGGAGTATGGAACCAAGAGAGGACGGAGTATTTTGATACCCGCTAGTAAACGCAGACGCCTCCTCTTACGATTCTATGACCTGGTCTTCCATATCACAAAATGCAGCGAATGAAACACAACGAAAGTACGATGCGGCTGCAGAAGACCTAAGAGGTTCGTTCGTTCACACTCCTCGTTGTTGCATGCGATGAATCCCTACACAGGGAGTACAACTGCTTTCTAAAGAGGATGGGGGAAGTAATTTCAGAAAAATGGGCAAAGCCGATATCACAGGCCCCATTACCCATTGGGTATGAGTGAAGACTCAAATGTCTGTGGTGAGGGCGGTTTCGTTGAGGGTTCAAGGAACGAGGAGAAAAGTCAGATGCCTCGGGTTGGAGGACGCTGTGATGCCATTACGAGTGCCCCACACCAAGGATCCCTCCACATAGCTCTGCGTGCCAGATTTTTCCGACGTCAACGCTCCGATGCCTAGAATGATGCATAAATTCAGGAAAAGTTCAGCTAACTGCTTCCAAATTCCAACAATCATTAGCCCTGTATAAATAAAATTTTCAAAGGTAAAAAAAATTATGTTTAAATATAAATTTTCGGGGTCCTCCATGAACAACATCCCAGTCATAACCTGTTGATCATTAGTAGTAATATGACTGGGATGTTCAAGGAGGACCCCGAAAATTTATATAACATAATACATTTCACCAATAAATAATAAGGTAAATATGTACAATAAACCCCAAATCATTAACAAGTACCTATTACGATAGATTAGCCATGACTAAATGTGTATGTGTGTAAAAATAATTGCAGCTATGAAGAGGCTATATATCGACGAAAGCACTCAGCCTATGATTAAACCACATCATCTGAGAAGCCTATAAACATTTCTCTAACCTAGACAACCTACCTCAATTGTCAAATACACTTTTTTTAATCCTAAGCACGACAATGTTAGTTTGCAATAAGTTAGTAAGTTAATGGTTTTAGGTGGAGAATTTTTAAGGTCGCTGCACTCGAAAATCCAAACCTTTTTATCAAAGTGGCTTCCCTATATTTTTAATTTCTAGTTTTCGAGCCCTAAGGCAATAAAGCTTACAATTTACACTTTACATTTTTGGCCCATATTTCCACATTTAACCACCAAAAATCATGTATTGCGTGGTGCTACAAATCTTTAACCTAATTTGGATGGTTGAGACACAATTCCGATCACCCGTGAAAAATTACTTCATATTCTCTTCTGGATTTTCTCTGCAATTAAAAAAGTTGGCCAAACTCAAGTTTCAAATTAGAAATCAATATAAAGAACAAATATTAATTACATTCATTTCCAAACAATTGATCTAAAAGATAAAATATTCATTAATTGCGCGAGTAAAGAAGAACGAAAGAAATCTGTTTACCAAACGCTCGGGAAGTAAATTCTTCAATACTTACCTCAATCATAAAAACTGATTTTTTAAAATCTTTCAGTGTATATTTTCGAATTGAAACTGATTTTCAGCATATCTACGTATCTATTCTTGAAAATAATAAACTTTTATTTGATAAATAATACACTTTTTTTAGAAAAGCCATGTTTTTGCATTTTTATTTGCATCTTAACCATCCAAATCCTGTTTCAAATATTAGGGAAATTATAAATTAAATGTAAATTATGTAAAATATAGATATGAAAAAATTCGATTCATAAAAGGAGATGAATTTTATAATGATAAATACATAATATTTGGTCATTCAAATCAATTTTATCTAAGAAGACGGATGTGATAAAAGCGAGTTTATCACGGACAATTGAATTTCAATTTCGATTTTCGATTTCAATTTCGAATTTCGAATTTTTTTCGAATTTCAATCGGATCTTAGCATACGTTTTTAGAAGATAAAATTCAGAAAATGTAGAAACAACATTTTAAGAATAAATCTCAAGTCATATATGCGCCTGACATAAAGGCTTTAACTCAAAAATATGTGCTAATCTGAAGAAACCTCCAACATTTTCGAGTTCAGCGGCCTTTAAAAACTTCCAGTTCGCTCCATTTTTCTTAGTGAATCTTTATAGCATTATAATTAATATTAATCAGGTATTCAAAAAATAGACATCCAAAAATGAATTTATAGCATGCTAGTAAGTATTATTTACATATTAATTAAGGTAAAATTGAACTAACCTTCCGTTTCTTGATATGTTCCTGAACGACTTGAGGAATGTTGGTGGAAGATGTTTGAGAGGCAGCATCTTTGAGAACAGGGAGAGGAGGTAGAGCTTCTTGCTGTGGAGTTGGAGGTCCAGATGGCACCTGTTGAGGCGATTGTGAGGCGGGTTGTTGAGAAGCAGGCGTCGGAGGCCCAGGGTGAGGGTGAAAGTGCCTGTGAGGTTTGTCTGGGGGCGGATGGTGACAGAAATGAACCGTTTGCGGTACCAGAGTCGTTCCAGGAGCCGTTACTTGCTCGGGTATTTCAGAACAGGTCAAAGTCACAGTATGATGTCCGGCAACGGTGACGCTGCAGGTGGCGCGGGCTCCGACGACGCCCCTCGGGCTCACATGCTCACTGCTGTACCCCGAGTCCCTTGAAGGCCCTTCGTTGGCTGTCAACAAGACGTTTCCAGCCTGGGGAGTGAAGGAGACCTGAGCGTGGACTGACCATTCCTCCACATTTCCTCCTGGAGCCCAATCTTTCCCTGACATCCCAAACTTTGTAATCACATCACAACTTGACTGACGCAACCAAAAACGTGAATTTTGGGACCATTTCACAAGAGTAAACTCGTTTAAATAAGAAAAGACTGTTAAACCATGTTCGATTGGCAGATCGATTCAGCTTCCGCCCACACCTTTACCCCCACACGACTCCAAACCTGGACAACTGAATTCCCATCTTCTGAAAACCATGGTTTTTATTCTATTCACTTTCACTTCTCAAGCGCCGACCAAGCGTTTTATTAGCGAATATATTATCTTGTCCATACCACTCTTCAAACAGCAGCGATATAACGGCGAATTGAGGATTGGCATTTCAACTTACGATTCTTCCCTACTTCAGTACACATAGAAGACAATCAACTCGATGTTTCAACTTGTTGAAGCACTACGCGAAACAGACTCTCTGCGCCACAACCAACAACTGATTTTCAATGAAAACTTCACGACTGAAAAACATCAGACCACAGATATGAACATTGGGTGTAATACTCCTATGGGGGATTTCACTCGGGGTTTGCACCCTGGCAAAATTTGGGACGGATGCCAAAGACTCTGGCGGTCTATTTCGGTTCGGATCTCGACACAGCTAACATTCCTCATGCCTCCCACCCAACTGGTGGAAATATTGCGACGGTGGGAAGGTGGGAGCGGTGAGAAAGAAGTGGGGTACCGCCGAAGTTTGAAACTGGGTCGAGACACAATCCAACAGACAAAAGTTGACAACCAATAACAAAATCATAAATAAGACACAAAAGGTGATTTAAAAAAAAAAAAAAAATGTAGGAAGGAGTTTGAAAACTAATTCAGTAGAATTTTTTCTTGACTTCAGAGAACTTATCTCTTTAGCAGACCATCTTGAACCATGAAGTGAAAATGAAATTTAAATATTAATTGTGATATTACTAAAAACGTTCGATAATTGGTTGTCCTACACAAGCTTTTAGCGTGGAACATGCCTTCAATAACCATTTCATGTCTTGGAATAACTAGCAAAAAACGTTACGCGGATGTGTAACGAATTTTTTGACATTTCATGTCTGCTTTGGCACATTAAAATAAAAAAACTGTCACGAAAAAGTGTCCTCGAAAAGCGTAACCTACATTTTACGATAATTCTGATGATTTCCGCTTACAACCGAGTCGTTGCTAGGGAAATGGTACTTCGTCGTTTTTCATCCCACAAAATTCGTTGACCATTCGTTCGAAAGGTATCGGTTTGTCTAACCATATTGTGTTAACTACTGCGAAGTGCGTGGCCCGCCAACAAGCTGAGTTATGAGCATGGTTATATGAATAAATGTTTGCACACAGGTGATCATTCTCAATAATTGATGTTGTGAACATGATTGCAACCGCTTGTTAATTTCTGATGATTTCATTGAGCTGGTGTGAGCAGGTGATCCGAATATTGCGAGAACGGTTTGATTCGTGAAGATGTGGTTAAATCGTTTTAATAGGTAATTTCGATACTTTACACTCTTGGAAGCTGTAATTTCGTATGTAGCCTCTTTAGGACATATACTTGACGATGCCCAGGGTCCGGATCAGATGAGTGGCTCTTAAAGCTAATTTCTATGCTTTACACTCTAGGAGGCTTTAATTTCGTATGTAGTTGCATACGAGTCTGCAACTAAAGACAAAAATGTCCCAATGTGTTGCAGACTCGTATGCAAGCGTTTGTTTAAGATAAAAATCAAATTCCAGGAGTTTTTAATTGTTTCTTAATTAAATGTGGGTTACATTGAAACGTTTTTTCTTGTGATTTTCACGTACAACCAAGCCGTTGCTGGGGAAATGAAAGTTCTTTAGTTTTCAACGGACAAAAATCGATCTCCACTCGTTGGAAAGCTCTCGATTTATCACGCATTTTTTGCGTACTAGTTCTTCTATTCATGTCGTAGTTTTATATTTATTTATGTAATAAATGTATATAGTAAACAATGCCGCTTGTTTTGTTGTCACTTGGTTGAGAAGATAATCTTGGTTATAGAAATTGTAAACGCGCACCATAACAGAAAATTACCTACCTAGGTACTCTGTTCTAATTTCGATTAGTAAAACATTTACGTCGTATTTTTAAATTTATTTACATTTACGAATTAGCGGGAAGAAAGTATGTTCCATGTTGTAGCATTTTAGCCGAAGGCTCAAAGCGGAAAGCGACCAGGAGGTCCAGGGGGGGCGAAGCCCCCCATGCGAGGCCCGAAGAGTCGAGTTTTCCCCTTCTTTGGTTTTTAGGAATACCGGTTGATTGAGTTTCACCCAATTTACTATAGAAATAAGCAGCAAATTCATATCTCAACAAATCACAGTTCAATATGTGCACCTCTCCTCTATAGGTAGTGAGGACAGTTTCAAACATATTTAAAATATTCCAGTTTGTGATTATACTTGTATACTAGAGCAAAGCACAGAGACGAATGAGTTCTACAGCTGCACAGTTATGGAGTGGAAAAGGAATTCAGAATCGATGAACAAATATAGTGGTGTTAAGAAATAAAATGGTTGATTATACCTGGACTTTTTCCGTACGACTACAAGTATTTTAATTCACAGGTTTTATTGCGGGAACGGAAAATGATGACGTCGTATTATAACTCAAACGGCCCCATGAAAGTTCAAGAATCCTTAAGTCAGCAATTTTCATTGATTCAAATAGATAATAACAGCAGCACCCATGGAATTGGGTACATAAGCGAAATACTATGAAGCCAGTTATATAAGACGTACGTCCTATCTAAGAATTTACATCCGCCATTTTCCTGCAAATGGCATATACCTTGCAGGTTCATTGTTTAATCACTTGAATTTATTGTTTTGAATACTGCAATCCAAGTACATGAATGAGAATTGAGTGACTTAGTTCAACTCGAAATTTGTTCAAAGCTTATCTGAATCCACCCATTTAGTCGGCGAACGGTATTTACTGGAACATATTAAAAATAATATAGTTAAATAACAGGTCTCATTCGGCAGGAACACGGTTTCATCAAGAAAAGGAACACGGTTTCATCAAGAAAATCAATAACAACAATATTGTGAATGCATGGAAATTAAGACTGTATGATCTTTAAATGAGTAAGTATTTTTAGTCTATACTTTCCCCCATGTCCGGTTTTTTCCTCCATACCACCAGGGGCCTATTTCATAAAACAACAAGTTACAAGTGTACAAGTACAGGTACTTGTAATGCATGGTAAACTAGAACAAGTGTTTCACCAAAACAAAGAGTACAAGTGTAGAAAAGTTACACTTGTAGAAGCTAAGTTTAAAAGTGTAACAGAAAAGAAAAATGGCGTGTGGGGACAAACGAAATGAACAACGTCAAGCGGGATGCCGAAATTGAAGTTTTGTCAGCGAATCATAATATAAAAACGGTGTTAAGTACACGATAGGATGTTTATCGTACATGACAAGGTGTAATGATTGGAATACAGACAAATTATACAATGAAAAGTGGGGAAAGTGTGAATTTGATTTCAACTTATTCTGATGGCTGGCATAATCGGATTTTTCTCTTTCATTCAGCGGAAATGATAAATCAGTTCATCAAGTCCTAATGCTGCTAGGCTAGGAATGTCATCGGTAACTTCGAGATGATCTTCACACTTCACTTTGTTCTTCAATGATGGTGAGATCATCAATACCCGATCAGGAAAAATTGCACAGAGTCACGCACCATTTGAATCTTTCAAGGGTCTCGGAAGACATCCTAAATCTCTCGTTAAACTCAAAAATACCCACAAAATGAGCGTTTATTCGTGGCCGAAAAAATCTTTGGCGTCTTCTACGCTGAATGCTTCTTTCTTGTCTATATTCTTCAGCAGAAGATGATTCCCACATATTAAACACCGAAAAATTGTCAACTCACAATGCTGGAAAATAACAAGTTTACAGGTGAACGGACGTAGATTAAAAATCGGCCATTTTTTACAACTGTAAAACAGTGACTTGTTCAAAATGATGGGGAAACACTTGTAACTTGTCCAAATTCGTCTGTACAATTGTTAATTTTCACAGTGCAGTACAAGTCTACACTTGTACCTTTATGAAACGCTTGCACACTCATTATTTACAACTTGTACACAAAAGCGGCTTGTAACTTGTCACTTGTAGCTTTATGAAATAGGCACCTGGTCACTGTCTACTGTGGCGGATGTAGTATTCCTTTTGACTCTAGACTGACAGACTACAGCAAAATGGTCTTTCCTCTGACAGGATTGGCACAACGCATCACTTCACACCGTTTAGTGACCCGTAAGTAATAGGCAGATGTAACGCATGGAAATAAACAATCATTTTACGATGGAAAGTTTGTTGTAAACAGACTCACTTCTTGCAGAGCTTTTTTGTCAGCCACTTTGGAACTTTGAAGGAGACGAATAACATTTTTGGCGCCTTCGACTACAGCTGCTTCGATGCGCAGTCGATGACGAAGTTCCTCAACACGATCCTCCAGCGCTGGTGGTTCTAACGCTCTTCCTGAAAATATTAATATAAATTTTGAAACATTTGCTTCATGAAAATCATTTTCATTGGATTATCTGAGAACATATACCTACTGATGCAACAATACAACTGAAAATCAAATGAGGTGGGTGTAGAAACGTTTTGTTGAGCCCTAGTTTTCATATAACCCTGAATTTTAGCAAGTAGGTTGAAATAGAAGTAAGCAAATAACCCGTAAAGGACATTTACTGATGGAATTTCATCAGGAACCAACCATCATTACCATAGTTTAATCAAAGTATTCAGAATCAACCCGTTGTCTGAACACCTGGGATTCAATAAACAAGAATCAGATACAATTTTAATGAATTTTCACAATAATCTGAGCCGCATGACGATGATAATAATAGACCTTCAGCTATTGGTTAATTATACTCGTACATCAATGAACCGGAAATTACCCAACTTCGTCACTAAAATTTCACAAAAAGTGCATTTTTTCTTCATTATATTAGTTTTTAGCTGAACTACCGGGCATGTTTTGACGAAAATCAACGGCCGAGTGTTTTATAAGGACCAAAAATGGTAAGTTCAACAACACTTTCTCGTAACGGAAAGAGAGAAAATCTTCCGCTACTGGGGTACATTTGAGACGAAATTTCAACCACTTTTAAGACAATGATTTTCTACCACATCATATTATGTAAGCATTAATATCCCAAGAGAATTACGATACCGAAAACTGAACGTAATGTAAATACTCAGTGAAATTAAAAACCATTAAATGTATGATCATATAGCCTAGTGTGACCAACCTTCGAAAAATGCAGTGTACAGTCGGTCGAAGAATTTGGATAAATTCAAACACATTTCCTGAAGGTTGTTACCGAATGATCTGATTGGCTTGAAAGGAAACAGGAGACTGACAGGATTGTATTCAGAAAGTTACTCGAGAAGTCAATGAATCGATTCAGAAGCACTCGAGTGCGGCGGCTCGCTAAGAGTAGTGCAACACAGCTAATTACCAGCTAGGTGAAATTCCTCATTTTCAACAGGAGAAAAAAATGCTCCCCCAAGGCCACGAAAAAGTCAACCAAAGTTAAATCCAACCAAACATAATTAACCTGCTATGCCAACGCCCCCCATCCATTGATACGAATACGATTGTAACCGCGATAAATATTCATTGATTCTGAGTCAACTGCGATTATATTCGTATTCGTGTAATCGTATTCGTCTGTCGGCGGCGTCATGAATAGGTACAATCCATAAAAACGCTGCAAATTATTTCACAAAGGTTTATTTATTTATTTATTTTTTTTTTTTTCAATTGAGTATGATCGTAGTTTTAGTTGGCTTGCGTACGTCATAAGGCCCGTCCAGGCTCCTCGGCGTCTCCTATTTCGAGTTGCCACAACCTATACTTCTATTTATACGCATGTTTATATTTCTCGATTTGAGCTCTTATCTATTCAAATAGTTATTGCCTTAATAATATCATTATCTAAGTACGTACGAAAAGTCGAGAGGATATGTTATTAAATATGCGTAGGAAAAGCATTGGTATTAACACACAAATATGACCTTGAAAAAAACATATATTCATGCCTCGAAGGAACGCCGTACCCACCTCATGGTGCCACAGTGTATTATATGGATTTAGCACGTAAAAGTAATAGATATCCATTCTCCACACCCCTCTGCTACGCCCCTGGTCACCCCAGACACCACAAGGTGCCGCGGCGCCGGCGCCTCCTCTCACTCCACCCCCCGCTCACCCCCCTCACCGCCCACCGTGACCCCCTGCCAAGCGTGCCAGGCGTGCGTGCGTGCGTAAGTCTAACACTCAAAGCCTCGAAAAAGACACTTTTTCGCCCATTTTTGGCCCATAGCATCTATGCGAGTAAAGCGATCGGGATGGTTAAACGTTAGGACCAACTAGACCCCAAATGGAGTCTATGTGCGAAAGAACGGGTTTTTTAAGTCAATTCTTAGGCCTTTTATGGCCCGGACGGCGGACGGACATTTCAAATTTGGATTCTACGCACCTTGAAACGTAGTGACAAAGTTTGAGGGGGGGTTATAAAAATTTTTTGCTACACGATCACACAGGCTTATTATTGGAAATAATGAACCAAAAATGCGTCACGCTCATCAATTTCAATAGGGCGTCCCTCCCATAATATGCGAAGCCTTGCTAATATTACCTAGCTTCAGAGGGACTCCTATTGAAATAGATTTGAGACAAATAGGATGGGCTCCAATCGTTGAATTTGCTTTGTAGCAAGGCCTCACATATTATAGGAGGGAAGCCCTATTGTGATTGATGGCCGTGACGCATTTTTATGGATTGTATTCGTGAAATCGCCAACAGACAAATACGATTACACGAATACGAATAAAATCGCAGTTGATTAAGAATCAACGAATAATTATTGCGATTACAATTGTATTCATATTCGACGATAAGATTATGCCCAACACTGGTTTCAGGTGGGAAAAAATAAAAAGATTCCGAAAAAAACGTCTTTAATATCCAATGTGGTAGGTAAAGGTCTCAAATCGATTACTATATTTACTTGGAATAACCTTTGGGTATCTGTGTGCCCCCACTTGAAAGCACCAGATAGAAAACTACTGTGCGGAACCCCTAAGGACATTATTCCCCTGAAATCTAAAATTTAATTTTTCTCCTTCTTCTGATCATCTTGGTTTGGACTGAAATGATTCTTCCGAAGGTTGTAACGAATAACATTATCAGTTTTTGTCAATTTTTAATTTTCATCTCTTCTTATCAGAAGACCAGAAAACCAGCGGTATAAAGTTGTTAACGTAAGCAAAATATGAGTACCGGTTTGTCAAGTCTCGAAACTAGAAGCATTCTTTACAGAATTTAATGCAGAATCAAAATTTTTAACCCGTTCATTCCGCAAACCTCTGCAAATATTGATTTTCTTCAATTTTCACTATCAATTGCCTGATTTGAAACAGTGCGTTTATATTTGAAAATGGTCGTGAAAATAAAACCCGAGTGAAATAAGGTTATTTATATCTTCCTAGTTTCTAAATATAACATAAAATGGAATATTCCGTGGGTTTTAATAAAATTAATGCAAAATTACTATCTATGAGATCAAAATCATATTATTATTATTTTTAGTTAACTTCATCAATGAAACGATTAGGCCTCAAAATGATCGTTTTCTTTTCTTTATATCTTATTTCTATTAGTTTCCGCTGTTGGTTAGGGTAATAGAACCGCAATATTCATAACTATCGATTTTCGTGGTTCCACCGAAACCCCCACGACCGGAACACTGTGGGACTGGACTGGAGATGGGAGGACGGATGGAGGATTTTACTGATCCGGCGCTTTATGACCAGCAGATGATGTTATTACATTGCAAGCTCGGCAGCACAAAAGCTACTTTTATTTCGCAACTCCCAAACCCCTTACAACCCAGTTCGGCCAATTTTAAATCTAAATGAGAAATCATGAGTTTATATGTTGGAGTGCTGCAGGGACTTCTGCTTAACGAGACCACACGTTAACAATGGCCGAACTTTGTTTACGAGAAATCATAACTATATCAAACAATCAATAATAATGCACATGTACAAACTTTAAATTAGAAATTGCGGAAAATTGTTCCCATATGCCTGGGAGTCCGAAACAATAAAAAGTAACAAAAAAATTAACTACTATGCGATGATTCAGTCAATGTTGTCGTATGGGATGGTGGTAGTTACATGGGGGAATGCCGGTAAGACAACTTTAGAACCTTACTACAGTACTAAATTACTCAAAAAGTACAGTAGTACAGTATTACCGTACTAAAGTAGTACATTACTCAAAAATGTTAAATAAAAATACTTTTGAAGAGAAGTATCCGCTATTCCACGGGAGAGTTGTTTAAACATTTCTAGGTTCTCAGCCTAGACGCAATTGCCAGTAAAGGTGCGCTAATTTATGTGTATATAAACAATTTAAACTAAGCATGTTTCAGACCTTACAAAACCCTTGGGCTTGCCCCTTGTCTGGACGTGGAAGCAAGCGAAGCGAACAGGAGCGGCTAAATAAATAAATGCAATAATATATATATTTTTTAAAATAATAATATGAAAAGTAATTCGATTGATTACCGTACAGTACCTTTATTATTAACGTCTCCATTAGGAAGGTTATCGTTGCCTCTTGGAGAGCCCCTGTTCTGCCTCACTTTCATTATCCTCATTTTCAAATACTCGATTTTGGCTTTCGAATCCGCCAACATCTGCTGCGCCTCCCCAATGAGTTTCTTGTCCCGCGAATGGCCGCTGTTAGCGAGCGACTGCAACATGTTTTCGGCTCCTTGTTTAACCTAAAAAGAAAACAAACGAATCTTGTATAGACAATGCAATTATTCAGATACAGTCCAGAATACTCTCCAACCTTGAAATTTTAATCATTCTCAATAAAATATCCTAAAGGGCGAGAAACTTCATCTGAGTAAAGAAAACAAACAAATTTTAAATAAACAGTTTCTCGATTCCTAACCTAATTCGTTATTCCAGTTTTTTCCCGAGAGAACCTTTTCAATATAATGCAAACAACGATTCCGAAGTTCTCTGCCAGCAAATCTCATGCTTTAATAATGCATTTACTCAAGATAAATTCGAAAAAATATAAACATCGCTTTTACCATGATATCCAGAAGATCTTTTTCTTTTTTTTCCCCAGATAAAAAAAACCAAGTCAGCCCTAACGTTCAGTAGTAAGAACGTAAGCTTAATAACATCCACTACAGAATTGTTGCTTTATGTTTCACCGAACGTAAATGTAAAGGAAAAAAGTACTCATTCATGCAGCATGACTAATAGAGCGAAGTTTTAAAGAAAAGTTGTGGACAACATTAAATTAAGCACTTAAAATCTGATCATTGAGGCCAACCAAGTCCTGAATTAAACTGAAGGGTCAGCCGTGTGACGAGATCGCAAAGAAAATTTTAGAACACGCAGCCGAACTCGAAAATTTGGTCAATTATGGGCGCTTTTCACCAAAAAAATAGATTTTTCTTACTTATTTATGAATCTTAGAGACCTGGGAGTGGTTGCAATCGACTCAGCGCTAAAAAATAGCTGTGTTCCAAGCACCCGTCTGAGTTCATGAACTCAAACGGGTTCCACGAATTCACGATCAAGGATCAAGAGATTCTGTGGGAACAATATAGTTTACCTGACACTCAATGCACTAAACCAGCTCTAGCGTCGTCTATAGTAACGTGAAAACCTCATCATCGAAATCCTTTGATCCAATTTGAAGTTAAGACCAAAAAGGTGCAAAAAACAGCATATTTTTGAAGGTTATTTGCTAATTGCCACCCTCGAAGTATTTTCCCAGGTATAAAGGATATGAGATATCATTCCTACTCAGAAGAAGAGTAACTCTTGTACATTTCATCAATGCTCCCGATCTCACTCAGATGATCTGTGTGGTACCTCACTTTGTCTGTAGTACACATCAGGCCTATAGAGGCTCCACACCAAATTTCAGCCTCCTTGGTCTATTAAGGGCCGATTACACGAGCAACAAAAGTTGCGCAACTCCAAAAAAATTGCACTAGAAAAGTTGTACGCAACACAAAGCAATAAAATTGCCTCGTGTTGCGTCAAGATGTTGCAAGGAATTAATTGCACTGTGTTGCACCAATAAAGTTGAGCAATAGAAATTGCTCAATTGTTTCGTTTACACGGGCGACAACAGTTTGCGCCATGGACGGTGAAGAGGTGGTCGTCGCTGCTGCTGTGGTCGTCGTCGCTGCTGCTGCCAACCAAAGGAAAAAGAGGGGAATTTGGCAGCGCCAGTTTCTGAGCCAGAGAGAATGTGGGTTGGCTCTCACCTCTGAAATTCTTTCACGTCAATATTTGCTCATAAGGCCATGCTGCACAAATAAACTCCTATCTTCCCTACGTTAAAATCCTCTCACGAGGCAATGCTGAACCCCACCAGTACAGTTTCTCGACAATGCAACAGTTGCCGAGAGGGCTCGTGGGCCTGAAATGTTGTACAACTCCCGTCAATTAATTGCCTGCAATCTTCGGCAACTTTTTCGAGGAGAGAATAGTTGTCCAACTTTTTTGAAATAGTTGCGCAATACTTTTTTCTGCAATTATTGCCGGAAAAAATCGCTCGGGTAAACGGGCCTTTAGGAGAGAAATGAGCTCCCGAGCTCACTCAGCTGATCTGCGTGGTTTCTCACTTTGTCGATCGTACACAACTGACCTAACTATAGAGGCTCAACTTATTATCAGTCCATTACGAGAGAAATGAGCTCCCTAGCTCACTCAGCTCTTATCTGGGTGCTCACTTACTAATTCTATTCTATCTGTCTCATAGAGGCTCTGTTTCAAATTGTAGCTTCATAGATTAAAGGGCATATAAATTAGCTTACAAGCTCAATTGGCAAATTATGGTGGTTCCGAACGTTGAAATTCTATTCTACCTGTTTTATCCAGTCCCTGTTTAAAATCTCAGCTTCAGAGAGTAAATATCATAAGAAATCAGCTTTATGTGGCAATCAGCTGGTCAGAGGTCTGCATCGTCAAGTACCTACTGCTTAGACGTACCTACTACTCAATAGTGCCTTCTTTTCGCATTATTAGTTCATTATGGTTACTTAGCAATATTAGTTTATGACGTAGCGTAACAGATCAGCTTTCCTCCACACTACAGCGGATTAGGGTTCATGAGAAGTGAAAACAGCCGGTATTTACAAGGCAATTTTTATGTATTCCAGCCTCACTATCTAGCGATCTTCGATGGAATTTATAGCTTGACAGTTTAATCAATAGATCCGCTAGTAGCGCGTGATTTCCTTATCTTCTCGCGCATAGAAATTCGAAGGGTTCTTTTTTTTTTACGATGTTCAAGCCCTTAGGGAAAGCGAAATATTCAACGTACAGCGTAGCGGGTGGTTTTAATCGATTCTTTGGGATTAAATTTATCATTGACAAGCAAAAAATTATTACTGTTACCTAGAAAGATTTTGAGATCTCGATTTTTTTTTTTAAATGTTTAGCTCTTTAATACAACCCTTTAGGGTTGATAAAAATTTATGCCGAGCTTCTAGAACCATCTAGATCCCATATGTGATTTTTAACACAAGTTTCATTGGTTCACTATTTTCGGAGAAAAGCTGCGGACAGACGGATTTTTTTTTAATTCGATTTTTGGATTCCACACATCTTGAAACGTAAATCAAAAAATTTTCCGGGGGGGGGGGGGGGGGGGGGGGGGTTAAAAATTTTTTTTTTCGGTCAATTACAAAGGCTCATTATTGACAATGATAAACCAAAATGAGAGCATTCTAAAAATTGATGAACGATTTTTCTGATATGAAAACTAAGCGAGTTACACTTCCCTAGTAACGCTTGGTTGTACGTAAAAATCAATATAAAACGTGTCGGCTCGCGCTGAATTTTCAAGCGAAAAATCCAGAGGTAAAACATGATACATGTTAAAAATGATTTTAATTGTTTCCAAGTATTTGATATCGAAGGTAGTCGTTTACCTTGAGCTCAATGTTGAGCTGTTTTTCCAACGAAACGAGCCGGAGATCTGTGGAGAAATTGTTTCCCTGCGAATCCACATTGAGGCCGGACATTGAAGAGACGATACAGTCTGTGAACAGACAAAAAGTGGCACATCAGTAACAAATAGAAAACATAAGAACATAATATTACTTACAGCATTAGGTATTTATAAGAGAACATTAGAGTTTACTACAATCTAACTTTAGCACGAAATAGGCTCAGTATTAAAGAAAAATAAGTTTCGCAAAGTTCCAGTTATGCAGCATGGTCGAATGAGCGCATTTTTGTAAATTATCGTATTTATGTTTAATTATTTGAAATTTGAGAACTTTGAATTTGAAAAAAAAATTATTTTTTCTAAATAAAATTTTTTTTATATTGATACATTTTAAAAATGTTACCGTTTGTTTGCAGTTAGTTTCTATTTTTAGCTCATTATAATGAAATTTAAATAGGTTTCTCAGCACTAATTTGTTCAAATTCTGAAAGATCTAGTTCATATTTAATGGATATTACTCAATACTAAGGTATAGATATTACTTAATCTTAATATCCTGCTAAAAAATATGAATAATTTAACGTTTTTTCGCAACTGTTAGTGGTTGTTTCAAGCGAACTGACCATTTCTTGTGGAATTCTTGATGTTTTGTCGAAAGACGGATTATTTATATCAATCCTGAGAATTATCGTCTGGAATGACAATATATCATCATTTAAGAACGCAAAAAAAAAAAAAAGGATTTGCATGACGAAAATTTTGAAAATGTTCAGTTTTTAATTTATGGAGCCATTGCAAGAGCTTTACTGTCTACAAAAATTCACTAAGAGGCCATGTGCAAGGCTTCAAATCACTGTCCTATTTACAAGGATGATGTATTAAAAAATATAGTAAACAAAGAGCATTTCAGCGTTCAAACAAAAAAAAACTAACTTTCCGTTAAGTCTTTTGGGTCGTGAAGAAAGTGATGATGGATTTAAGTTAATTTAAGTCAAGTTAAGCAAAGTTAAGATATATATGAAGTTTTTAAGACATCAACATGATTTCCAGCTCAACATTTGATAATTTGCTTCGAGAATTTGAGAGTTTCCTTGGCTTTCCTTGATGCTCACCAGTAAACCGTTGGGAAGGTAGAAAGACATAATATTGCATCGCTGGAATTTGTTATTGAACCATTTCGCAAAAAGAAGATACCGATAATCCAGCTTTCTGGGATTTTTCTGCCACTTTAGTTTCATATTTATTGCTTGTAAGAAAGCTATATGTGAACGTGCAAGGAAAAAGGGAGCTTAACTTGTCAGAGGTCAAATCTGAGTTTAAATTTTTTCATTTTTCTTCACATGTGTTGAACAAAATCTTTTTTTTTTCTCTCTCTCTCATTTTCCAATCAAAATTTATGATTTTTCAAATTTTGAAAATAGCGGGCCCGAAAATTGCAAATTTTCAGCAAGTTTCGGCAGATTTTCAGCAGACTTGAAAAACTACAGTTTTCGCGATTATAAATAAAATGAAAAATGTAGGAATTTCAAGTTTTGATGAATTAGAGAAAGAGAGATAGTTTTGGAAACCCAAAAAAATATTACCTATAAAGTCTTTTTTTTTTTGTCTAATCTTCGTTTTTTTGTTTTCCTGAAAAAAAGCCTTGGCAAGTTGAGCTACCTTTTCCCTTGCACAGTCACATAAATACACATTTTCATGCCTACTAAGACAAATAACTATACCTAGCTGCAAGGAATTTCTGATTTTAGATTTCGAGTAGATCAACATACATCATTAACGGATATACATAGATGTATGCAGTATCAAATGCACAAAGTCAAACGGTTATTTGAAACCAACAGGTTGCATTCTATAGTCCCGTCCAGAATGTTAATATGCAGGTGAGAGAGCTGCGGCAGAGGCCGAAGCTGGCAAACGCAGATAAGGGGAGGATTCAATAGAGACCAACAAGGATCCCGAGGGACTAACGACAAAGCGGGCATTGAACAGGCGACAGCTCAATAGTCTCAATACCTACTGGAACTCAACTGGAGCGAGCAAAACACGACGTGGTTCCTGTTCATTCAGAAGGGATCCGGTGGCAATATAGACAAAAGATGTGTTCCTAACATACCCTAGTTGGTCATGTATGACCAACTTCGGAATATGAAGAAGGACAATGTGGAAAGCTATCACAGTGGAAACAGGACTTCCATGAGAATGGAAAGAGCAGAAGTCAAATAGTATGAGTTATAAATATTTTTGTTAACATAGGGTGAGACAGGGTACCTATACAGGGTGTCCACCCCCCACTCCACTCCACCCCCCCGGCTAACATAGTTAATAATGGGTCAAAAAGATTTTTTTTTTTTTTTTCAATCAATGTTTTTCTGTGAAAATCTCAAATTGAAAAAAATTGAGCGCTTGCGCAAATGTGCGCAATTGACATCAACTTCGTTATTTTAAATGGAAACCTCCATTTATTATTGCAGATTTGAATTCTACGTAAAATGTCATGAAGAAATGACCCATCACGCTGTAATACAGAATAGATAATCATTAGTTGTGAGTAAATTATGTAACTGGACACCACGATCAATTTCTAAATTTTGTACACTTGTAGTTGATTCAACTGGGTATTGAAAACACTACGTTAATGATGTATACGGTACAACTGTTTCAATTATGTATTTTTTGTAAAGCATACTCGAATGTACGGAACATACATGTTTAACTACATTAAATAAATAAATAAAACGTCTGCCAAGTTGGCTGTGGCATAGCTCCCTCGTTTACCCATCATCTTCTTCCAACTATCATCCAAATTTAAAGCGTACTCGAACGACGAGAGTTTAACGATGGAACATGTTGGGATTGACGTTTGCGCATGCGCAGAGTGAAGAATAGAGCCAGGAACTATGATAATGATAGGGTATCGTCTACCCCCTAGCCCGCACATTCCCTGAAAATTTCATCCAGATCGGATGAAAACTGTGGAAAATTAGCTTGTTACAAGGATTTTACATTGGCGCATGCGCAGTAGCTATTAATGACACAATCATGTTGAAATTGATATGGGATGATCAAATCGTCATCCCCCAACTATCATCCAAATTTGAGCGAGGTCGGACGGCTAGGGCGTGAGAAAATGATGCTTGGTATTATTTACGTTTGCGCATGCGCAGAGTGAGGTATTGAGTCAAGAACGATGCAACTGATAGGGGACCATATGCCCCCTAGCTCACCCATTCGCTGAAAATTTCATCCAAATCGGACATAACAAGAACATACATAACAATTTCTTCTATATGCCCTCATGATTTTTTTATGAGTTTATTATTCAACATTGTTTATGGAGCTATGATGTCCGTGAAATTCGTGATAGGTTGGAGAAATTTCTGGAGGAAGTAGGTCTGTTTGGGGAATGCAATGGTAATAGAAGACACAAACAATTATAACACATCCGGATGGTTATAAATGGCCTGCCGCAATTCCGCACTCCCCTCCCCACCACTAGTTCCAAGACCCAACGCATTGCCGCGTTTCCGCAATTCCGGATGGATGTGAACCCACGAGTCCATGTCTCGACCCTGTACGGTTCCACCCCCACCCTTTTCAGAACGTCGTTCTGGACTGGTCCTGGACTCTCTTGTCGGAACAAACCATCTGTTGCTTAGCGAGAGAGCTGCGGATCGGCCGGCAGTTGTGGCCGTGACAGATGCGATGCCGTCTCTGCGACAGGTGCCGTTCTCCGGTCCTCGCACAACCTGGTCCTCCGCCTTCCCGGACCCAACGGTACTTCTTCCCTTTCGTTTCCTAGTTCTTCTCCCAGGTCGGCGCTTCGAGGAAATCTATAAACTAAAAACGCCTCTCGAGTGGGTGGGCACTGTTGTTTTTTAAATGGATTTTGAGTAATAATTATCTATTTATTTATTGCTTCTGAGTCTACCTAAAGGTAGCGGAAGCATTGTTTTCACTTTCGGGGGAAAACATTTTTTGGTTTCCAAAATCAAAATTTCCACTCGCATTTTACATTTTAGACCGTTCTGAACAACTTTGGTTCCGTGTCCGTCTGTGAGTGTTCGTATGTCGTGTGTGCGCGTGTGCGTGTGGGAGCCTGTCTGGGACAACAAGAGACGAGCAAAGTGATGGTCACCATCCTGATCAGCTGAGTGAGCATAAATCTTTCCTGTTCACCGTAGGACGTCGAAATTTGATAGGGAGCCTGTTTGGGACAACAAGAGACGAGCAAAGTGAGGACTTGGGGTGGGGATGCATTTTCTTTGCGTTTCAGAGGGTGTACAACAAGATTACAATAGTCATTCATTTTCAGATTTCTTTATATATGTTTTTATATATATTTATTTATTTATGGACAAAATTTTGTGCTCACTACTCCTCCGAAACCGCTAGTCCGATTTGGACCAAATTTTGATATGATGTATTACCATGTCGGAACTTGTGCCTCGCTGACTTGGGTGATGATCAGCTGACCACGAGCCGTAATATCAATCATAACGAGGGCAAAATCGTTCTCAAATCTCTCCCATCAACCGCGGGACCTCAAAATTTCATAGGGAGCCTCTCTGGGACAAGATACGAGCAAAGTGAGAAGTGCCATCCTGATCAGCTGAGTGAGCTAAAATATCTTCTGTTCACCGTAGGACGTAGAAAATTGATAGGCCTTTCTTGGAGTAATTTTTCTAACACCTTTTCGTTTGATTTGATACTTTAATAAAAACTTAATTAAATGACCACTTCACCTCATACTGTGGATTGAGTGAAAAAAGTTAATAATGAAAAAAATCAGTAAAAATTTAGTAGTAGCCACACTGCGCACATATTTGCCGAGGAACGAGGTGCGCGCGGCGGAGTAAATTACCGATTTATTTGCCCGGACGTCGGTGACAGGTTTTTCCCAATTTAGGATGGATGTTACGACAGTTCTTAAAGATTTGAATATAGCCCATGTCCGTGCCTGTAACTTAATTATAATTTTGGGGAAATTATCCCCAAATTCGAGATCGGTCCAGCCGTTTTGAAGTCTATACTCGAAACCTATCCATACATTATTTTTTATACCTACAATAAATAGTGTTGGCCGGTATAAATAGCCGGTGGTTTTTAATGACGTTCAATCCGAATTTTAGTCCTCAACTTAGAAATTCGGATTGGCAGGAATGCCCCGTAGCTCATTAGAAGGACAATGGCCCACAATATTGCTTACTTTCCTTGGCTACCTCTTAATTCAGTCATCATTAACATATGAAACTTGGGCCGTAATTTTCGAAAGCTTTCGTTATTAGGGCTTATAGGATAAATTCTAGTAGATTCCATCGAGCGTCGATAGCGATTATGTGGAGGCTCGACAGATCAACTGGGGAGCAGGCGAGTGGTTCTGTCACCGTCAACGCAACTCACCTTTGGCTGCCTCATAACAGATGAATAGGTTTAACGAACTCTCCATCCAAGGTCAATAACAATCCGCCTTCCCGCCGCTGGTTCCACCAAGAAATTTCCGTTCTCGAGCCCAATCATAATGAGCTGGGGGTTCCTTTAGGACATCGCCGTCGCGACTCACCTAAGTATCTCCGGCACAACTGGGATATTAGAGTTTTTGTTCCTCCCGTACGATTTTTCCCCGTTAAGGCGTAGAGCAGAATCTAGAGCAAGCAACTGCAGATGCTAGCTCTTCGCGTATTTCTACACGTATTTTTACACGAATAACCAAACGTTATCGTCACGCTAAAGTCTCTTTAGTATTTCAATGTCAACGATTCTCTTGAATTCGAGATCGAGTAGAAGAAGATTGAATTCAGTTTAAATTTACACGCTGCTTTATCAGCAATCTTCACAGGTATTGAACAGCTAGGTTTGAGTACAAACCTACGACCTAAGAGAAAAAAGTAATCACCAAGTCCCTTATGTCATTGAATACTCGTTCTGATTCGTCTGATTCACCAAAGTTGAGCAACGTCGGGCTTGGTTAGTACTTGGATGGGTGACCGTCCGGGAGTGCTGCAATTTCGGCAACTTTTTTATTTTTAACTCATCATTCAATTTTCCATCTATCTACCTCAAGTTTACTTATTCAGGCCTCGTGGAATAGTTCGTTTAGAGTACCTTCCCTACTTTATCAAATCGTCGATTCCATGATCTGAGTGGGTACCTAGCGTGTATGGAACTGACAATAGCTTTTATATAAAATCGTATTTAAACACATACCTGCTTGTTGTCTGAATCATTATGTTGGCAGATTCAACTTCGTTGTACGAAATGCACATGCAGATGCCTCAAAGAACAGACCCTAGGTACCTACTTTGAAATCGGATAAGTATCGACAACTGCATTCACTCCCAAGTAGGTGAACAGGATATCTGGCTGTCGGACTAGGGTAGGTAGGGACTTCGTTCACGTGATCAACGAAATTTGATTTAATAGTACAATTATATTACCATAGGTTCAACTTTAAATGAGAAAATTTAGGTAAGAAGGCAGTCAGAGGGAGAACCAATGCCTTCCCTTAAATTTGTGTCAGGTTATGATGACTACGCGTAGGACAGGATTTCAACGAAAGCATTTTTCCCGCCAACGCATAGATATGCCTCTTTCCCGTACACGCGTAGTTCTACGCGTTGACGCAAAGATTCGCGCATGCGCAGTTGGTGTTTCAGTCTTTTCACGAACACGGGTAGAAAATTACGGGAAGAACAAAAACTCTCTATTTCCACGGTCAAAACTCGTCGAAAAACCTGATATAACCGTCGCAGTCACATCAGGCTCGGGGCAGATGAGTGGCGGTGGATGTTGCTGCAGGAGAATCTCAATTCGCGTTTTCGATTAACGGTAGTTGCGCCACCGTTGCATCGATAATGGTGGGATAGATCCTGACTCGACTCCACTCGCTCAAGGCAAATTACCATTCCTTCACTGAATATTTACTACATGAACACCATTTATGACGGGTCCATGTCCATACACTAGACAACAAAACTAAGCACTGGAAGTTGAATAAGAAGCTCAAAAGATTTATTTGTTTATCATTTACAAGTGGTAAGTAATACTGGGTACAGGTACCTAAAACCAGTAGTGGGTTACACGTTGTTATTAAAAGTATTCAAGTAGTATTTTATTCTGGATTTTCATAGAAATGAATAAACTAGATTTGATTGTACATAAATTATGCAAAATGCACAACCAATCCTCGTAATTTCACCGAATGAGAACGGCCTAAAATGCTCAGTATGTGCATAATATTGTGTGATTTCTTAGAAGCATTTATGCACTTGTTTCACAAATTTTATCAATTATGAACATCCTCACACTACGAATGCAACGATTTTGTAAGAATTCAAGAATTTATTCCACTTCAAATGCACCTGCAAGACTGGGAATAGCAGATCATGCAAGCATGTACCTAGTAGCAGTCTTGGTTTTCTGGTAGGTACCTATAGATATATTCTTATCAAGATTATATAATAAAAGTGCAGTGAATAGAAACGATAGGAATGTATTGCATTTGCAAATGTAGGATTTTGGTTTGGTACAATCCCTGTGTTTCGAAGAACGGATTTTTTACGTCAATACTAACATCCGGCATACATATATGTATATATCAAATTATGTATGTGTTTGTGTCCTTTATGCGCGTCCAAAATTATGAACCGATTTTGATGCTATTTTTTTACAGCATGCCTGCGAGGAAGATAGGCTATATAGAAATTTCGGAACTCACCGCTTTCAGCCCTAAAGTAACCATTTTATTGAAAAAACCGCATTTAATCAGATTTCATCAATTTTTCACAATAAATTCAAGTACTTTTTAGCATAAATTTGTGCATGCATTTTTCATACGTCTATTTTACCTCTCCATACCTATTTCATACTAATATAAAATGATTATATGTTTTAACAAATCTAGTTTACATTCATTTGATAATTAGAAGTTCCATTGAGTTTCAACTGTGTTTGAGAAAACCGTGATGGAGGAAGTGAGGCCATCGAAGGGTTGTCTTCACATCAAGATAAGGAACGTTTGCAGCAGGTTGTGATAAATGGGATGGGAGAACGTTTCAATTAAACTTAGTATTTCGTCATGAAAGGAGGTTCCCTACCAAGTGTGGGATGCGCAAGCATCCGCTCTCAGAACGTGGGGAGGTCATTCGAAAAAGATTCGTTGCGTAAAATGACCCACGTGAGAAAAACACTAAACAACAGGTGAAGTGACAATCAGGGTCGCCAAATTCGCCTTCAGAAGAAGCATGACTACGTGGGAATTTAGGATGCCGTCAGAAAGAAGTTTCAAGTACGTAAATACGTACAGCCCACGGCTTGATTGTTTGGGTAATTTTCAAAACGTATAATAAGAAGTCGTTGCCCTAACAACGTATAATATTGAATGGTAAAACACTTACAGCTGATTCAGAGTAGCTACTCATGATGATTCTAACTTGGTTATGACATGGATTGTAGACGAAATCAAACAAGAAGGATCAATACTAACGTCGTAACAACTCATAAAGACCTTAACAACATTATAGAGATAAGATATAAAACCAGATGGACCGAAGATTACTTGACTGGGGCCTGCTAGGCCATTGGACCAGAGACCGTAATATAGATCCCACTTGTGGTATGTCTAGAAACAAAATTGACAAATAAGAGTGAAAGACAATTGACGACTGTCAATACATTGATTCTAGGACGTGGACAAAAATAAAATATATATGTACGCTGTGAAACTATTGCAATTCGTGATTTACTGCATCACGGTGATATATCGGCGATAAAAGCATACAGAAAAGAGGGCATGAAAAAACCAGAGAAGCTTTATGACATGCAAAACACAAATAGAATGAGATTTAAAATTTGAAATATCCCACAAGATGAGAATTCGGTACAACCTCGATTTTCATAATAAATCAATCAGGAAAAAACAAAAATTAGCGAGAACTACATCCAAGAACAAGAAACATGTAAACTAATTCATGTGATAACAAATAACGGATATATGATGAATACCAACACGGCAAACAAGAAATACAAAGAAACCAAAGAAGATGCCAATGGCCGAACAACCTGAAGGTTAAATCCAGAAAGAAGAGGCAGCAACACCAACTGAATCGAAATTAAACTAGGACTGCTCCCATGCAAAACTTGGAATCATATTACCTACTAATCGGCGGCTCATTAAGGTAACGGTGGATTCAAGACAATTCAAGTTCCGATTTTGTTTAAAGTGAGGGTTGACCCGAATGGATAGAAAATACATATTTCAGGCACCTACGGGAGGGAAACTGCTAAATTGGTAGACATTGATACAGAGATAACTTTCACCAGCAAATCAGTTGGTAAACTGTATAAATGAATTGACGTATTTGACGAAGAGGCAACCAGTGGATTTTATGGAGGATTTCTAAGAGAATCTGAGTCAAACCTAAAAAATTTAGTTCGAGTATATCGAGCCATTAGTTCCTACGATTTCAGGGATACATATTATATCGGTTGCAAATGCGTAGAAGTTATC
The DNA here is from genome assembly GCA_030762985.1 of Adelphocoris suturalis. Lineage (NCBI taxonomy): Eukaryota > Metazoa > Arthropoda > Insecta > Hemiptera > Miridae > Adelphocoris > Adelphocoris suturalis. The sequence continues at coordinate 108,382,570 of CM061044.1, forward strand.
CATTTTTCACAAGAAATTCTTGCGAGATCACCGGATTCAACCAGATCAATCTTCGAGAAACATGTTAGGTGATTCGACATTATTGTTTGCGCAGGAAAAGTACGAGTGTACAAAGGCATATGGTCAAACAATTCAAGGAATCAATCTGCGAAAACTCTAGCAGTTTTAGTGAAATGAAATGATTCGTTCAAAAGACATTGGTCTTGGAAAAATTCTAGTTTGCGCAACGCCTGAAACTATAGAGGGTACGAGAGAAGAGCGATGTAAAGCATATCCGAAAATCAGAATCAGAAGAATTGTTTGAAATTTGGTTCATTTTAAGATTCGGCCCCAGAAAGACAATTAAAATTTGCTCCAGAAGGTCCGAAATTGAAAATGTGCCAGAAAGATTTGGAGTAGGTACCTCTTTTTTATACTTGCTTGATTACAGAATCTGAGTAAAGCTCTGAATAATATACTTATACTTCCTGTGGGAATTAAATAAATCTGCTAAAATTTACAAAAGCATGAAAGAACATGAGATGATGTAGTGCAGCATCCATGTTTGCAACCATATGACAGTGAATTGAGTGCCAACTGTTCTTCTTCATACACAACAGAATCAACGTGAAGTAGAGTTGAATAACTAAAGAAGGAGTCTAAAGACTTGGAAGCGGCAAACGGCTACAATCCAGGGAAAACCAAACAATCAGACTAATTGGGCTTACAGTTACCCAAGTTCTCGGGCTCAATTGTGACTCGGATGTTTCCTGCCACTCCTAAAAATACTTTGTTCGCCGTCCTATTCCTCGAATGAATGCGATTCCGGATAGTTGGTAAGTTGTACGCCTACTCTTCACACAACCCATCTACTTGGAATAAAGTGTGGACCACAAAGAGGAGATCTTATTTCAGGGAAAGCGTCATAAATGAATCATCAAATAATATGTTCGAAACGGAGGGTATAATATAATGATAGGTGTCGTAAGCCGGAAGATGACCGCAAGAAAGTAACAAGATCTGACCCGTGACGTTGTGCCATAATCCTGTCACTGTTACAACTTACAACTCTACCTGGTACCGATTTCTAGCGTTCTCTTTCAAGAAGCTCATAACAATATACGTAACCTATCCAGGTTCAACGAGCTGAGTATAATTAACGCGTTCATTAAAATGATAAATCTTAAGTAGAATGGGATCATGAAGTAACAGGATAACTTTAATAATATAATATGCTTAATAATAATATAATCTTCAATCCACGATTCAAAAATCAATCGTGGAATTCAGTTTTTTCGGAGCGAAGATATTAGAGAGTTCTTATGTTGTACTCGATCGTCAATTCGTTGCCCGAATGGGAGCCCGAGTCGTTAGCAAGAGCGGATAAATGGAAGTGCCGTACCCCCGGTTCCATTTGGGTTAGCATCTTCATTTGCTCCCTCAAGACTAAGGTAACGGATGACGTTGAGTTGAAGTCGCCAAAAACTCTATAGTGCCCTTTTGGAAACCCTCTTCTCAGTGCCTCTCTGCAGCTCAAAGACGCCTAGACTTTCCAGATCTTCAAGCCTCGAACGAAAACCAAGGTACAACGAGGAGAGTCTTTAGGGTGAATTAGGTTTTAAAAAGATTGTATCAATAAAGGGGGAAAATTTATCAATCTCTTTGTTTAATATCAACTCTTCCCTTAATTCCTAATCTAGTTCTAAATTGGGCCTTGACACAACCTACGTATCAGAAATTTGAAATGGAGCTCCTTTGGGACACACCATGGGGAATTTTCATGGTTATTTTTTATTTGCTCAATAGAAATATCTTGATGAGAGCTTTCCATAAAGGTCCTATATGATGGGTACCTGACCTGTAATACGGCTCTTGAAATTCATTTGCACAATGTAATCTCCCTACCCGTTTATTAGCCAAACTAAACGGTCTTTTGAGCTGAAAATTGGTACTAGGGGGTTGTCAAGTGCGCTGAATCCGAAGCTGAGTTCAAAAGTGTGAAATTCCAACACGTGAAAGTTCCCCATTACAAAGTATGGAGGCGCACTGATCAGCTGAGGAGCTCTGTAGCTAAGTTCTTTCGTTTTCGACCAGCTTCATTTTTTTTCATTTGTTTAAAAGCGTAAATTGTGGGGTCATGGAGCTGTAAAGATGTGAACACGTCTGAGAGGCGCGAATCACCTAGTTTTGGTGGTGCACTATAATATGGGGTTAACCCCTCACCACTCAAGGGGGCGGCCAATGAGTAGCTTCAAGCGAAATCATCAGAACAAATTCAGTTTAAACGATAGTTTAATAATATTGAGGGCCAACGACCTGCGTAGAAGGGCTTTCTAATACAGGAATAATAAACCCTTGTGTCTGTTTATCTAGTCTAAGTTATAGTTTAGAATCGTGTCAGTTTTAGTGTCTCACTTGACACCTCGTGCAATGCCGCTAATGACCCTTCAGGTTGAGATGCGGCTAGATTCTTAAATTTAAAAAAAAAAAAAATCAACCCTTTAATTTGCAGCGTTTTTGGATTCTGCGCATCTTGAACATGTTTCACTTTTCAAACGTTGAAATTCGTTAAACCACTGGCAACATGAAAAAGGACCGAAATTAACAAATTATCATCAACTATGGGAGGTTTAGAGGGCCCGTTTCCAAGAAAAACCACATATGGGTTCTTTTTGGGCTGCAGAACTTTGGATAGTAGTACAGAAAAAATAGGTTGACATTGGTGATGGGTTCACCGTAAGGTTACCTAGTTAGATTAAAAAAATTTCAGCTTTTTATTTGAGGTAATAAAATTTTAAGAAAACGACATTCACAATGGAATGGAAGCAGTTTCACGAGATGGGATCGGAAAGGTATGAAACAGTGTTACATACTTCGTACCTATATTGGTCTCGTGTTAAAAGTTGTAGTGCTCAGCAACAGAAGACAATGCAGAGGCTGTGGGTTTTGGTCCTCAAGTATGTACAAATGAAATAAAAATTGGGGAAGTCCGTTTGAAGAAGATATTTTAACTCCACATTTGGAGAACAGCATTGGTTTTTATTGTGTAATTGGCAAAAATCGGCCAAGCCGTTGAAGAAGCATCTCACTCCCAAAGGCAGTCAAAAAGTGTGAGAGAATCCTTGGCTTGGCCCAAATCGGACGATATCACCATATTGGGGGAGATATCACACATTTTCGGCAGTCTGGTAGTATACGGGCTGCTCAGGATTATTTCATTTGATTTTTTTTGTCCGAGAACTCCCTGTCAAATTTAAATTTCCTAGGATGAACAGGAGAGAATTTAGCTTACATAGCGAGCCATAGAAGCTAGAGCAGCTCCCTACCAAATGTCACATTCCTAAGAATAGTAGAAGATAATTTAGCTAACTCAGCTGATCAGAATAAAGCCCATCAATTCATTCGTCTCATAATGTCCCAGAGAGTCTCCCTACAAAATTTTCCACCGCGTCTGCAAATGCAATTTTGCTGATCGAAAATGCTACTGTTGCCATGTAGACGTCTGGAAGCAACTTTCTACCTAATAAAGCACATGAATTTATTAATGAGATGAAAGGGCTGAAATGCGGGCAAGAGAATAGAGTTTTAAGTGCTTTTCTGACGAACACAAGTTCAACTTGAAAGTGCAAATTATTGAGATGGAAGAGGAGACCTCATATCATGGCCTGATTGGAGGCAAGTAGTTCTAATTGGCGTAGGCGGAGGCTGTAAAGATGCCACTAAGGTGGTTCTCGTTCCTCTCAAAGGGTTTTTAACAATCACTTGACATAGTTTTGTATGAAGATGGCGGTATTTTGATTGGAATTGCGTGTGAAAATCATTTATTTATTTCAAATCACGGGCAAGTCCAATTACACAATATGGCACGAAAATAATTATGACACTTCAATAACTAAACTAATAATGACGATAATAATACAAAAAATAGAAGAAAAATTAAAAGTGATTTCAAAGAAACTAATTAAAGAAATAAGGTCAGGAGGCAATAAACAACTTAAGCTTGGTACGGGAATCGGTGAAAAAGTCAAAACTGGGATTAAGAAAAAGATTGGCTGTACGAGGGATAGGATGAAGAGGGCGATTTCCAGGGTTGCCAGGTTTTATGGAGAAAAAATCGGACATTGGGGAAAGTAGCTATGGACTAAAAATACTCAAGTACTCATAAAAGATCGTAGAGTCATAAGTTTGCATTCACAATAAATTATTGATATTAATTTTCTTGATGAAACCATGTACCTGACAAATGAGACCTGGTATTTGCCTATATTATCTATATGTTCCAATAAATACCATTTGCCGACTATAATGAGTGGATTCAGATAAGTTTCAGAGCTTGCTAATCGATTCGGGTTCCGTGTCTGTCTGCCTCATGTCTGTCTGTCTGTGGTAAGCCCTTGCCACCCCCAAAAGTATACCGCAAGTTTTAGTTCAATTTTGATTAAACTGTCAGGGATTTTGCGGGTTAGCTCCTAGATGGCCTCCTATTACTTTTACTGTCGTCGGATCAACAGGTCTGTGCGCATGCGCAAACGTGAATTTGGTATTGTCGATTCCTCATCATTTCTAGGGCCAATTCTGCTCAAACTCGGGGAATAGTTGGGTATATGTCCGAGGAAAATTCCTTAAATTTATATTGCAATTGGTGGAGTAATAATTATTGTTCATGCGAAAAACTAAAATTGATAAACATAGACAAAATCTCAAGACTAATGGACAGGTCTTCATGAAATTGTCAGAGGTTGTGTGGATTAGTTCCTAGACGGTCCAGTATAAATTTCATTGCCGTTGGGTTAATAGTAGTCTGAGCGTATGCACAAACGTGAATTTCTTATAGCGTCAATTTCTCATGATGTATCACTCCGATTTTGTTCTAACTCGGAAGGGGGTGTGTTGTCGGGTCCAGGATGATTCCCTTTCTATTGCATTGCATTTGGTTGAATAATTACAAGCAGTAGTAGAACCTAAGGGCTGAAATATTCAAAAATCCAGATCTCGAAATCTTTCCAAGTGATTATGATTTTTTGAGTTTCATTTATAGTTATCCGCCTAAAGAATCGAACGAAACCACCGCTGCCGCTATGCGTTTGTTGTTAGCTTTCCCTAAGCTAAAAAGCTAAAAAGAGTTAAGCTAAAAAAAGACATTAACACGAAATTGATTCGTAAACAGTAAAACATATCAAAAATCTCCTTGAATACTATGACAATATAGCTGATAATATATTTCCAATGGAATTCTGACTACCCGAAATCGAGTTTATTATTGCTTCTTTATCCTATTGGGCTTGTTAAGCATAGGTAGAAAATCAACCACTTCAATTATATTAATTTATTAAATTATTGATTAGTAAATACTTGAATTACTCATAATTAAATTATTCTTTAAACTATTATTCCAACAACAAGGTTAATTACTTCCGAGTCTACCAAGGTCGGAACGTTTTAGCAAATTTTCTAAGAAAATTAAGCTATCGCAATGAATCCTAAATTTCCTTCATGGAAATCCGTTTTGAAATGCATTGAGTTAAACGCTTTTTTATATGTGTAAGTAGAGTTCTGGTTCTTTTCAATTTGCGCGCAAACAGAAGGTCGTTGGAACTTCACGGTGGTCTCGGCGATACTCTTTCTGAGTCACCTGGTTATTTTATATTGCTGTAATATTCTCAGTTCTCATGTTATTCTAATCAGCTTCGGAACCTTTGAGGCTAATTTCTTTCCTTTTCAACCTGCCGTTTTACTAAGTTATTTGTTTTGTTGTTTTAACATTTTTAGAAAAATGTTCAACATTCACCTACTATAAACTGTAATATTTTGGGGTCCTGAGCTGTAAAGGTGTAAATCCTCTTGAGAGGTTAGTATGCGCCAAGTTATGAAAATTTACTTGATATATATGGGGCTTAATAATAATTATAGTACAATGATCTACGTAGAAGGGATACCTAATACAGAAATAATGAACCTTTGTGTAATAATTTGCAGCGTTTCAGGAATGCTTTCATTTCATCACAACATCTCACGATCCCTAAGCCTCTGCAGCGTCAAGGAAACCTGATTTATTACGCTAAGTTACAAACTAATATTCCTAAGCAACCTAAGTAATTTTAAGTAATTTAATAATGATTAACAGGACGTTTCCATTTTTTCCGACCATCACGTCACGGCGAAAATATTGATTTTTTATTGATTTTTCACGTACAAGCAATGCGTTACTAGGGAAGTGTAACTCCCTTACTTTTCAAAGCAGGAAAATTGTTCGCCACTTTTTGGAATGCTCTAACTTTATCACATCTCATTAGCCTCTGTAGTGTCAAGAAAAGCTTATTTATTACGCTAAGTTATAAACTAAATATTGCTAAGTAACCATATGACGCCGTCCTTGTTAATTAGGTAGTATCTTAATATATTTTCATTTTACCTATATTTGCCCTCATTTATTGTTATCTTGTAGCTTTTAATTGTATGTGAACTGATTGTTAGCATCGTGCCTATATTCTGTTAAAATTATTTATATATTATCATGTTGTGCAGTTTTTTAAATGATTTATTTATGCTTGTCGTATATTGGTTTTTTTTTTTTTTTTTTTTTTTTTTTCCTTGTAAATTGGGTATCGCCCATGAAAATGGATCAAATAAATATGATCTAATGATGTGTAAAATTAATCATTACTAAATTATCTGACTGTAGAACCGTAGGTCTACCGTCCGTTTTTGTTAAATTTAAGTCACCCAAATGATACTCTCCAGACATATTCAGCAAGAAAGAAATGATTGATTAATCAACGTGTCCAAAAGATGGGAAGGAGCTTAAGGGATGAGCACAAAATACCGTAGGTATCCGTGGGTGTTAACGCAGGTCATGCGATTCAACGCACGCAACGTCTCGCTGAGCCGAAGTTCGTCAACATCAAAATAACTTCCACTTCAGTAAACAATCTGCCTAAACACACAGAAGGGATGGGTTATGGTAAACTCCTCCGATTTACGGCTTCGCTACCCACTTCTCACTTCATGATTCTCTTAGAACCGCATGTAAGATGGGAGCTTCAGGTATACCACTGTTTATACAGTGATAGACGATGAATATATACTTTTTTAAATTGGCCTTAGCTTTCGCCATAGCCATTCATTTATTTAATCAATTATCATATTTTATTGTTACAATTTTTCATAAACGGATACAATATTTAATACACTTCAGGGCTGTTGGAATATACAATGCATGTGAAGTTTGTAGGCTATTAATTTAGTTAAATCATTGAGCATAGAGGTTCTTTGAGTCACAAACTTTCTACATAGCATCACTAAGTGTCCCAGATCTTCGTCCGAATCACAGACTTCGCAAAGGGAAGATTCTTGGCTCATTCTTTTTTCGTATAGGTACTTCTTGCAAAGTCCATGGCCGCTTCGAAGAACCGTAGGTTCGTCAGAACCATGTTCCGTGGGTAGACCCCACCATGGTGGAATCATGGTCGATGTCTGACGGACGGGAATCCATTCTTGTAAAAGGTTCCTTTTGTGTCTTGCTGGTACTCCTCTTGCCATTTATCTCGATGTCTGCTGCGAATTCATGGAGTCAAGTCAGTTCGGGAGATTTTCATCCCGTTATTGATTTGGCCATTCAATGCCATTTTGGCGTATCGGTCCGCTGCTTCATTACCTATAAAACCAATGTGGGCTTTAACCCATGCCACCGTACTTTTCCTATTCCTCCAGTTCCTTTCGTGCACCATTTGCAACATACTGCGTTCAATCACAGAGATTTTGCTAGCCGATGATAAGTTTTTGAATTTGATGGCTGAACTGAGACTGTCTGTAGAAATCACCAAGTCTTCGTCGTCTTCTGTCCACTGAATTGCCTCTCTAATCGCCATCATTTCTACCGTATACACAGAAATTTGGTCGGGACCCCGGATCGATCTGTGTTCACCATTCGACTTATCATAACAAGCGAAGTGAGTTCTGCCAATCTTGATCCATCTGTGAATAGTATACGTGACATAGGCCATCTCCTTCTTGCTTCCTCCGGTATTGCAATACTGCAATGTTGTTATTGCAATGTTATTATGCTGAAATATTGCAATGACCGGGCTCATAACTAAGCTTCGGGTGAAGAAGGTATGGCAACGTGAAGTTAGTTCTGTGGTTTGGCGAGTGAGTCGATCAATGGGAGTAATGGCATTACTCGCAGGATGCTTTTGCATACATGAATATTTGTTTTCAAAGTATTCAACTCGCTTAAAAAAAACTCAAATGCAAACTTAGGTATTAGTACTCGTAGTTGCTCTATAAGTAACAATATTATTTCAATTTAAAACCTGAACCTATTATGTCTCGTGAGAAGTCGAAATTTCCTATGAAACTTAAATAAATAATTGAATCATAATATTAGAGTAACTTGGAATAGATTTTAGAAAATCATTTGGTCAAAACTAGTAATTATTGCTACGTATGTGTACACCTGTAAATGATTTGGCCATGTATGGGAAATGATGACTTTGGAATTATTATACATTCGTACGTTATTTTCTCTAATTATACTCAATCAAGCAGGAACATCTCGACCGTGACTCGTTCAATAGATAAAAGAATAACAATAGTTTCGGCTTAGTACAACTCCCAAGGCGGGTAACCCATTATTACGCCCGAGTCCTATTTATATCCTTCACCTCTTACCCCATTGAGGTGATTAATTGTATGCGTGTCGACGTAGGCTGAGCCTGCGGTGTGTACGTGCGCTGCAAGTAATTGCCGTTATTTCAGTCATTAGGTTTCCAAACAGGACGAAAACGAACGAAGAAGATTCGAGGACAGGAAACCAGAAGTACTTCGACATTTTCCGAAGGACAATGGCGGAAATTTATGCCCTCCCCCAGTTCGTCTTCCCACATCTATGAAGATTAACCCCACTCAAGTAGGTATGAGGTTATTTAACCATCTTCCTGAGAAGATAAAAGAACTTTCAAAACTATATTTCAACAATAAAATAAAGAAGTACAGTCATGCAGCATGACTAATAGAGCGAATTTTGAAAGAAAAGTTGTGGATAAAATTATATTAGCCACTTAAATTCTGATCATTGAGGCCGGCAATTACCTGAATAAAACAGAGGGGACAGCCGTGTGTCGAGACCGCCAAGAAAATTTTAGAACACGCAGTCAAACTCGATTTTTCTCACTTATTATGAATTTTAGAGATCTGGGAGCGGTTGCAATCGACTCAGAGCTGAAAAATACTTCGACTGTGAAACCCCACATGCTTTTTTGTCAACAAGCCGATTTTTTTTTAGTATTTTTGGGCCATTAAATTTTTAATTTGAGCCTGGAATTTTGGAGCGATCGGGCTGGCCAACGAACTTGAACTGTATTTTGCCAAGACGGATTTTTCTGCGTTGGAACGAATTTTTTACGCCGTTTTTAAAGGGAGTTATCGTCTGGGTTCTTTTGTCTGGAACCTACATTTTAGTACGCTTTGTGCTTCGTGGAAATGTGTTGTAAAAGTGCAATTCTGGCAAGTTGTTGTTGTTGTTGTCAATAAATGGCAAATATCATTAAGAGGTTCAGCACGAAAAAATACTCCAAAATCATGTATCATACATGTGGCAATTGAGTATCTTCAAAAACTCAGATATTGCACTTTTAGAGTGGAATTGCGCACTTTTGAAGCGGAATTAGGGCTGTTTGCGCGCACCTAAAAAATCGAGTGATGGGGCATTTCTTCATGAAATTTGTCGCAGAAATTAAATCTGCAATAACAAATTGGTGTTCTCTTTAAAATACCAAAGTTGATATCCATTGCGCACGTTGGCGCACGAGCGCAATGCGCAATTTCGTCATTTTTGAATTCTACGCAGAAAAATCATGAAGAATAGCGTTGGTTCGATTTTTTTTTTTTCGTCCACAATTAGAGAAAATAGGAGGGGGGGGGGGGGCGTAGTTACTGGGACACCCTGTATATGATAAAACGTTAAAATCTAGGATTGTTTCCTTTGATTTATGAAACGGATCTATTGGTAGAGGGTCTCCCCCACCCTTCCCACCCATATTTAAAATTTCGAAGCCATCTAGCTCATTTTTCTTTGAAAATTCGCTAAAAGGTTCCCTTTTCTGCCGAACTGTACACGGTAGACGATTTTTTCAGAATTGATTTGTTTTAAATAACTATCATCGACGTTCCTCTATCTGTTGTAATCCATTACTGTACCTTTCTAGAAGTTATGTACCGTTCAAGCTATGAAAGAATTAGTTATGAGTTACGTTTTGAAGCTATTTCAAATTGAAACATCTTTTCTAACTGAGAAGATGTAACTGATGAATGATTTCTCATTCCGAGTCAATGAAAGACAGGATGAGGAGCAAGATAGGGCGTTTTTGAGTGATGTGAAACGGAGAAATAGTATGTAATTTTCAACTTTCTACACTAGTTCGTTTAAAACTAGGTCCACTATGGCCATTTACGTAAGTTTGTTATGAATGGTTTCACCCGAAATAGATCTTCAGAATACGGGAAGATAGTAAAAATCACAGTTTAGCTAATAATTGTCGTTTTAGAGATACAAATGAGTTCTAATAAGTAGGTATACATAAATATCAGATATCTACTGAAATTACGTCATAGACCAGTTCTTCAGTAGGTAGATGATGTACCGTGCATTCAATCATTTCAACTCGTACTTTGTTCTTCAACTAATTCTATCAGTCCTCGTTACAATTTATTTGAAGAGGCTATAATGCCAAAGCAACTTGGCATGGTTCTTTCTAATGCACAACTTCTGTTCGAATCGGAAAAAATAAAACTTTATCCCAAGATCCAAACGAGGTGGATTTTCGTAAACTTACGGGAAAAGTGACTCAGAGAGCAAAACACTCTATGGCCTCGGGGATAGCACTGGAGGGGGTGGGATAAAAGATAAATCGAAGGGCGTGAGAATCTTCACACCCACAGGATGATCGTATTGTGCTTTCCAGATATCTATGAATGGCAATGAAGGTTGGTTTAGGGAATGAACGAGCCTTGTGCCATTTCCGAAAGGAAGAAGCTTCGGCTGCATCAATATACAATTCAAAGAAACATTGAATTCCTGATTTATCGGAATTACCCCCCTAAATTTACCCCCACCGATAGTAAATTTGAATCATCCAAGGTTTTTTGCATGTCTGGAGTGAAATCTGGGTTTAACAAAAAGCACTCAACGGAAATCAAATAAGAATTGTGGAAACAGATTCCTTACTATTCCTTCATAGTTAAATTTGAATATCCAGACATAAGTTCCAAAACAAGATCGAATTCTTAGTTAAATAAAGAAAGAATCGGAAAAATCAGAAGAGAATAGTGTAAACATTAGGATTTATCAGCATTATCCCCTCCATTCGCCCCCTTTCATAATGAAATTTCAAACTCCTGGCGTATGATCCAAAACTAGATCGAAAAAAAAAAAAAAAAACGAAGACCGGAAGAAAATTGCAGATTTGACAGCTATTGATTGAATCGGTAACTATCTATACCCTCACGCCCTAATCCCAAATTCCCAAGGTGTGTTGCACAACCAGACTGAAATCGGGATCGAACAAAGGAAGTATTTTGAAAATCGGTTGAAAAATGTGGCCCGGGCAGCGTCGGAAAAAAAAAAAAAAAATGAAAACACACAGACATACACTATGAAATTGAGAGTTCATGAAAAATGGCCCTTCTGTGAAAATATGAATTTTGGGCAAGTTTCTACTCTTATTTTTTCACGGTGAATCGAATAGTAACATTTTCATACCTCCCCAACTCCAATATAACCGAGTTTTACACTTTAACTCATGAATTTCTCGATTATTTGTTATGCTTCATTTTACGTGTTTTTACGGGTAAAACTTAGTTAACTGTCACTATTGGCTCTCTTCTCTTATCTCTTCAAAACCCACAAAGGTCTTTCTGATCTCAAATTACCGTTTTTTTCATCAACCTGTTCCGCCCACGGACCCTAAAAATATCGGATTTACTAATTAAATGCTCAATGAACCAAACTTTCCACCATCCAATTTAACCGGTCGTCATAAAAAACTTGCACGTGGGTGATACCGCTACTTTCTCTCAAGTATCACTCTGCAGCTAATGACTGCACGATCGTAACTTCAGCAAAGAAAACCGCGCTAATATTTGTCTAATTATTTATTAATATTTTATAATTATCGATTTATTGTAACGGTAGAGAATTGAGAATCGATTGAAAATATGATTGACAGAAATCATTCCTAATGAATGAACCTTTGACGATCAAAAAATGCTACATATGATCAGTATTCAATATCTTCGTAACTAACATTTTTTGAATTGGGCATTAGCAAATTCATCAATTCACTCATGTTGACAATTTGGTTGTATGCAAAGAATTAAAAACTATCCAAAGTAGGCCACTCATATACTCCACTCTTAAATTAGGTGGAATTCCCTCACTGTGAACATTGGTTTTTGTGGGGTTGAAATTCTAAGGATTAGGTGAGGAATAACAGCATGGTCTGTCGTACTTCGTCAAATCGAGTTTATTACAACTTTTGTCACCTATAGATAAACTAGTGAAGCGTAGGTGGGCAGATTTATTTCACCCCATTAATTTTCAGTTGGTGGGTGCAATATACTTAAATTCTGATGTATATTGCATTTTGATATCAGCACATGTTAAATACAGAAGGACTGGTAAGGTGTAGAGCAGTTTGATTTAATTTAATTAATTGTACATCGGTTGGCGTCTATGCAAATGCAGTTATATTGAAATACTGTATTTAGATTATTTTTCGTGAAACATCTACAGTTTGCAGCAGGAGATCAATCAAGAGGTTTCCAATGAGAGGCTAACTATCGGTGTAGTACGGTAATGAGAATGTTACATATTTCTAAGCGAAAATTTGTTTTATGTGAGCAGCATTAGAAAACGATGCCGAAATTGTATATCAAAAGCTTATTTTTGAGTGGGAGTAGATGCGTAAAGCATGTTCTAAGTGATAAAAACGTATAGAGTGAAGGATGATTCGTCTAATTTTAAAGAAACGATAAGCTTTGGAGCACAAGAGTGCAGCTAAAGGAACGTTAGTTGCCATGATTTGTCTACGCAACATGAAAATGACAAAAATGTTACAACTCGTGACAGAGCTGGGGAAATCGAAAGTACTGGCGGTGGTAATAGTGATGACAACTACCTTCCAAAGGTGACAACGATCCGAAACTGCGTTATCGCGCTGGTAACCCCGCACTGTGATCGTAGTAATGACCAAAGTGATATCCCCGTGATGTGAACGGGAGCTCAATGAGAGGTATCCGCGAAAAAAACGCCGCTTTGACGTCGGTCCTTCATGACGGCGGCCACCCGGCCTATTTATAAGCCGTTTGCACTTGGAACTTTTTCAAAAGAAACAGCGGGTTGAGGAGGAAAAAAAACAAGAGAATGATGACGATGAAATTTGAGAGCGACGTTTTTTTGGAAGATTATTTAAATTCGACCGTTCGCAAGATACAAAGATATTTCACCAGCGAGGACGAATTTTTTATTTACATTTTCAAAATCTGAGTTTCATATTGGATGAACAAAAACATGCTAGGAATCAACTTAGGATGATAGTTAATTATACCGTACCAAAAAACGAAACCATATTAATTATGAAATATCTGAAGTATAACGATATGATTTCACGTTCGGCTGAATGGATGTATTGAAGAGTATGCACAGAAAATTAGTAGGTACATCAAAAATCATTAATGCAAGTAATTTGTTGATCAACATTGGTTTATCTCCCAATCTAATTCTGGCTGGGAGAGTCCGAGTCTAACAAAAACCAAGTATTCCCCTTCGTTCTAAAGATACATATCTGAATTAATACCACACAGAATTGAGATTCGGCGAAATCACTTAATAAAAGAAATTGCAGAAATGCCCGAAAGAAGATGAATGATGAATTGACCTGATTAATTTGATTTGGGTCAGGAGAGCAGTCACCCAATTATACACATTGCATATTTCGAAATTGCGGCAAAGCGATATGGTCCAAAAATAGGTAGAAACCATAATCAGATGATTTTCTCCCACGAGAACATAGAGTCCGATGACTTTTTCCGTAGATCTGAATTGTCGGTGGTTTGTGGAACCCATCGCAAGCAGAGCGAGTCACGTCAATGGTGACGAACGGAGGACAAGCGATCGTGATAGGAGAAACAAAATAATTTAGTTACTTCTGTTCCTCCAGCTTAATACACCTGCTGAGGCAGCACATGGTCTGATTCTCCCAGCATCCGCCAAGCAACGAACTGCCAGTTCGTTATAACATATAATTATAACAATGCAAATTATATTAATTTTATATGTTAGGCACTAATCCCCCCCCCCCCCCATCCCCCAAACCCTACTCCCCGCCTAAACTCTGCAAACCATCTCGCCCAATCACCAATTCTCGTATGCAAACTAACCCCTGCAATGCATGAAGAGCCAAATGTATATTCCCTCTAGAGACATTTACTATGAACACGATCAGTACTGATTTTGTTTGATCAGCGATGGAAATCAATTGAACGTTGATGAACTAAACGTTCCAACCTCCGGGTCGCAGAACAATAAATTAATACGACGTCTACACAAACATGTTATTCCAGTCCTTCCGACTGGAGAACGTGTAGTTCCAATACCCAAATGGGTGAACTAGTTCCTGCCCTTCAGGTGAGAGAATTCCGTTCCTACTAGGAAACCCAGGAGAGAACAAGTAGTTCATATCCTTCTGATTAACACAGTTCTTAATAGGAGACCCGGGAGAGAACAAACAGTTTCTATCCTTCAGGTTGGAGAACAGTTCCTACTAGGGCCCGCGGGAGAGAACAAGTAGTTCGTATCCTGTTAACACAGTTCACAGTTCCTACAAGGAGTTCCTACAAGTTCCTACAAGGAGACCCGAGAGAGAACAAACAGTTCCTATCCTCCAGGTTAGTTCCTACAAGGAGACCCGAGGGAGAACAAACAGTTCCTATCCTCCAGGTTAGAGTTCCTACAGGGAGATCCTACAAGTTCCTACAAAGAGACCCGAGAGAGAACAAACAGTTCCTATCCTCTTAGAGAACACTGTTCCTCTCCTTCAGGTTAGAAAACACAGTTCCTACTAGGAGCCCCAGAAGAGAACAAGTAATTCCTATCCTTCAGGTTACTAAGTCCCTACTAGAAGCCCGGGAAGAAAACCCAAAACATAGTAACAGGCACAAGTACTAGGGTTCAAAATAAGGGTAAGTATGTATACAACAGAGATGCTCTTCTAGGTTTACCTAAAACAGTCCCTAAATTCGATACTAATGATATCCCCCCCATCCCCCCAGACAATGTTATGTGAAACCATATTCAACCACGAAGCCTAACACTACAATAAGGACGTCTCGTAATACTGAAGGAATCCGTAAAAAGTGTTTCAACAATTATGATCAACTTTTTATACTGGTTTGTACATAGAACAAATAGGCTTACGGGTGGGTTGATAGGCGCTCTGTGATTCTGATACATACCTAAAACAGAAACAGAAGAAATGAATTAATTATAACAAGATCATAAGCATTGTAAGGTCATAGTAAGGTCATATTTTGTAAGGTCATAAGATATTGTTAGGTAAGACAGATATTGTAATGTCATAGACGGTTCCTAACTTGCCCTACGGAAATGAGAGAAACTTATAAGTTCGGGTTGGTAATTTGTACAGAAACAATGGAAGGCTAATATTAGCTAATATTACTATCACTAGGCAACATTACCTACAATTTAATTGACACGTTTTAATAAAACTACCCAAGTATTAATTACAATAAATAAAATTTACACTAAAACCAATCACAGTAAATAAAATGAATTTCACGAATAACCTATTCAATTTTTTCTCTATAATTTACAACATTTTTCAGCCTTCATTTTATAACTTAAGTTATAACATAAACTAAGTGCATATACGTATACATAACACGTATACATTATATTGCTTCGGAAATATCGTTCGTTACGACTTTTCAATAGTTTTGAACTATTGCAGTTTATGTTATTCAGGTAATAAAATATGGTTTTTATTTCTTGATTAGATTCGTTTTTATTGACATCGGTTGGTGCAGTTAGTAGAACGAGGATTTCAAAGAGCCATTTTTTGTCTTCAGCAAAAGCTGGGCACATATTTATTATACATATTCATAAATATGTACTATGGTCTCGAAACACAGAACTGAATCGTCAGTCAGATAGTAGTTCAGCGACGATACTGAACGTAAGTGCTACGTTACGGCATAATTTGGCCGTTTTTTGAGTTTTGTGTTGTTGGGTGTCAGAACCGACCGAATTGCATTCGTCAAAAAGCCTGGGCACCAACATTTCTACACATATGGATGAAGTATGTGTGACAATTTCAATAAGGTCTGCCTAATAGTTGTTGAGAAAAAGGAACATGAAAATTACTATTTTTTAAACATTGTTTGTCGATTCTTCTATGTTTTTCTATTTGACTAAGATGAGCAAGGTTTGTGCCACACATGCCAGAATATACGGAGAACATTACTGAGAAATTTCGAATCATTTAGTGCAGAATTGTAGAAGCTGTGAAGGTAAGTCAAGCATAAGGCGACCATGGGGCTCTAAAACCGGACTACACCCCTTAAGATCTCCTGGAACAATAATATTATATATACGCACCATGCAGGTTTGTCCCATCTACAATGTGAAGATTAAGCAATTTCGTCTTCGATCACACATTTCTATTGCTCAGCTCATTTGTAGACCAGATACTAAATATGTACCTACCTACCTACTATGGTCTCAGAACTGAATCGTCAGTCAGATAGTAGTACAGCAACGATACTGAACGTAAGTGCTACGTTACGGCATAATTTAGCCGTTTTTTGAGTTTTGTGTTTTTGGGTGTCAGAACCGACTGAATTGCATTCGTCAAAAAGCCTGGGCACCAACATTTCTACACATATAGGTAAAGTATGTGTGAGAATTTCAATAAGGTCTGCCTAATAGTTGTTGAGAAAAAGGAACATGAAAATTACTATTTTTTAAACATTGTTTGTCGATTCTTCTATGTTTTTCTATTTGACTAAGATGAGCAAGGTTTGTGCCACAAATGCTAGAAGACATTACTGGCAAATTTCGAATCATTTAGTAAAGATTGTAGAAGCTGTGTAGGTGAGTCGAACATAAGGCGGTCATGGGGCTCTAAAACCGGACTACACCCCTTAAGATCTCCTGGAACAATATTATATATACGCACCATGCAGGTTTGTCCCATCTACAATGTGAAGATTAAGCAATTTCGTCTTCGATCACACATTTCTATTGGCAAGGTTTGCGTCAGACATGCTAGTATACGGAGAACATTACTGAGAAATTTCGAATCATTTGGTACAGAATTGTAGAAGCTGTGAAGGTATGTCGCACATAAGGCGACCATGGGGCTCTAAAACCGGAATACACACCTTAAGATCTCCTGGAACAATATTACATATACGCACCATGCAGGTTTGTACTGTCTACAATGTGAAGATTAAGCAATTTCGTCTCCGATCACACATTTCTATTACTCAGCTCATTTGTGGAGATACTACGATACACGCATTCTTCGTTACCTACGCCGCAGTCCCATTTGCCTTCGACGTCCTACTACGGCCGATCCAGATTCCCTCCGTCCTTGCCAATACCTGCGTATCTACCTAGACCGCGGCACGAGGTCCATGCGACACCCAAATAAGGAAGTTACCACATTTAAAACCTGTCGTCCACTCTGGAGGAATTCCTTTAAAAAAAAGTATCCAAATTGAATCACCCTAGTAGATTTCACACTCAAGGCTCAGTTCCGTTGACAAGGTCGGCCTCAGCGGACGTTTCTGGAATCGACAACAATTAGAAGAACGAAAATGAGTTCACTCTCGAGATCCGGCGCGAGGGACTATGTAATGAATGACCATTGTTTTTAAAAGGAAGGTCGGGCTCTCGGTGTGGTCGTCCAACCATCATTTTTCCACCTCAGAAAATATAGCTGCACTTCTAACACGGTTTGTCTTTTAGCGCTCGTAATTAAAAGTTCGAATAAATCACTTGGGTTTGCTGTAACACTCCAGCGACCTGCATAATTTGTAAACCACAGTTGCCAGGGTAGAAGAGACACACGAAAATTAAATTACAGAATCAACGATTCACTCACATCTATTGTTGGGAAATACATATACATACACGCGCATCGTTTTTCCCAGGGAATTCTGTTCAATTTGTGTGTCACTTCACACTCTGAAGAAATCGAATGATAAATGCAAAACATGTTTCAGGAAGCACATCGACAAACCTACGAGTACGAAACGCCCGTCCCTGATGTTGTATCTGAGAGCAGCTGGGCTCTACTACAAACTGTGATAGCTGATCTGTGATATATTTATGTGAATCTAGTCACAGTTTTATTTCAGTTTGCTGATTTCATCTATAGTTACTTGTATTTAGTCTATTCATCATCTAGTCTTGAATGTATTACCATTTTATTTTTGGGGTTTTTATCCGGTAAAGGGGCTACACAGTGGTCATCACTGTACCCTTTGGTTTTTCACCTCCGATTAGGCAGTGGAGTCCCTGATGGCTACATTTAGTGACGGAGGACAACATGGCTCCCCTTAGAATCGTGACACTTGCAGTGTCGCTTTGGATTGTTCAATGCCGCTAATGACTCTTCTGATTGAAGTGAAGCTAAATTATGTTTAAAAAAAAATCTTTGCCATAATTATGTAACTCTTTCTACTATAATATACTGGGGGTCTCTCGAGTTATGCACCAGCGGCTTATCTCTGTCAATATACGAGTTAAAAAATCAAAAAGATTCTACTCCCCATAATTTTTTGCGAGGACATAGCCATGACACATGACATTTTAGCGCACCGCACGATTGCGAAAATATGCGCAATCAACACAACTTTGTTTTTTCAATTGGGAACCCCCATTCACTTGAATTCTTCATTCCCCCACTCATTTCCACACAGCGCAAAGCGTACTAACATTTAGTTATTCAGTGTTTTTCAAAGGTCGTGTTACGAATATCAATAAATAAACACAAAGAGGTGTTCTATGGTATTTTTTCACGCTGAATCACTTAATGCTACTCCCCTAATTTAAAATTATAACTCGTACATTGACGGAGATAAACCGCTGGTGGAATGAGATAATAGGTAAATTTATGTATTTTAGTAGCCTTTGTTTATTGGAAGAAGGACGTTTCTCTGAAGATCATTAATTCTACCTGGACGTGTAGCCGGAAATTATTTACGAAGTAATTTCTGTGATTTCTGTTTACATTTTTAGCATGGATCATTGATCATTTTCAGCATGCATCCGATGCATGCTTCACTGCTTCTCTCCCATCCCCAAAAACGTAGTAAGATAGTGTCACGAAATAACGACACCATAGCGGTGCTGTGGGATTGTAATTTCTTCACTTTCTGCAACATCACCACTCAATGTATCGTATACATGCATGTTCTATACAGCCGAAATCGTACATATTATATATACTTCATTGGACAGTGACATTCTTATTTTATATATATTTTTGTTTTCCTTAGACAATCAATAACCCCTCATTGTTGGTCCAGATTCGTTCAAAAACGTCATTACTGAATCATATACTTCGACGTTTCCTAATACTAGTACGGTTTCAAGATTAAAAGAAGTTTGAATGGTATCTTCAATTTCGTGGAAGAGAAACTGGCGGGTGTTCGTGTAACGTAGTCGTAGCTAACGTCAGATACTCTGCATATTCCACCTCCGAAAAGTGATGGCAAAGATCAGTTGCCTTTGGCCTGGAAATCGCCCTGCAAAAAATTTTTGTAAATGGAGGCATATTTTTGAACCATAATTTAGTGCGTGGATCCTGTTTAGCAGCTTCTATGTGACTGATGCCATTGATTCACCACGTCAATCTTATAGCATTTATTGCGGTCGGATGCTGGGAATTCGTTGAGCTGGCAAGGGACTTCAATGGCTTCCCTGGGTAATGCTGGATAATACTGCAGTTATATTTGATATATACACACATGAAACGACACCAACTCACTCTAGTACCAGTTTGGGGGTTAATCAGCTGTTTCTGTGTCCAGAATATATTTGAGTCCCGCTTGGACAGAATATGCTTCTGCACTATAAATGGAAGGTTTTTCCTATAACCGAAACTGCCGTTCTCATTTTCCTGGGAGTCAAAAATTGTACAGCCTACCTCAATTTCACAGACCGATCAGTAAAAATGCATGTAGCATTTTGGCACTTCCTGGCAAATATTTACACGCTGAATGTTGCATGAGGTAGGCATATCGAGGAAGAGATGATACTGGAATTATAGATTATGATAAAATCAATCCTGAACCTAGATCGCAGCGCAAGTTTATTGGCTTCTATACACGCAACGTTCAGAATGATTCATTGGGTAACTAACTAGAGTGCGACCAGTCATTCCATAACCTAATTTCCCGCATAGTAGTTACCTACTTCAAAAATAATAAACTGATTTATTGTGGAACAACGTATCTTATCTGATTAACAAGCTAACTCACGAAATTTAGATAAGAGCACTTCTGTGGCTTATGACTTTGTTATATGATCCCTCACGTTTCAAGCATGATATGGTATCATTGTTGTCGAATTAAGTCAAGTATAAATCAGTGGTAACTATATTAAGTCAATAAGAGAGAGCGACGGAAGGACAAACGAGAAATTAAAATCAGGGGTCGGACGAATCCACGGTGAAACCTTGAAAAACCAACGTTGGGAAGGTCACGTTTTCCAGCAGAGAAAACGTTGCGTCATCAACTCTGAAGTTTTATTGGATCACAGAGCAGAAGGCGTCCGGAGGCGCAAATAATCCGATTTATTGGAGGGCGCGAGCGGAAATCGGCAGAGAACGTGCCGAACGGTGGAAAAAAGGGATTGAACTCGACTTGTGCGGTGGAGAACATTTCTCCTACCTCCAGATTATAGGATAATGAAAACAGGAATAACTTTTTAGGGCCGCCTCTCAGAAGTGTGTCAAATTGTTGAAGGTTTCAGATATTCTAGAGATAGGCTAGACATCACTATTTTGCTAGCATATAGCCTATATATCATGGCACATAAAATACCAGACTTACAAGATGTCCGACTTTTCCCTGACCGAGATTTCCCTGACAAAAAATATCAAATTCAAATTTTTTTTCTCGTCATTTTATTGTAAGTACTTGTAATGCTTATAAAACAAAAATCGTACAATTTTAAGCAGAACAAACACTACTTATATGTAGTCTACTCAGATTTAACAATTTCATTGCCCTCGAAGTGCTCAAATATCATAACAATTTAACCTAAATGTAATACGATAATTTACCATAATTCACCCATACTATCATGCTGCATGACTTTTTATTTAATATTTTATGGTCTCTCAATTTGTGATCTGAAGCTATTTGTTGAAGTACATTTTTCCTTACATGGATTACATGGAATGTGGAGAACATTTCTCCTACCTCCAGATTATAGGATAATGAAAACAGAAGAATGACTTTTTAGGGCCGCCTCTCAGAAGTGTGTCAAATTGTTGAAGGTTTAAGATATCCTAGAGATGGGCTAGCCATCACTATTTTGCTAGCATATATCCTATATCGTGGCACATAAAATACCAGACGTATAAGTACTCTTTTACAAGAAGTCCGACGTCCTACGGTATATGAACGCCTTTAAAAGTAGAGGAAGAGGACTTTTATGCTATTGCATATTCTGCAATTGCTTAATCAGAGGCTTTCAAAAATTATATCATCGTTTAAATCAACTGCAACAGACGCTCTATTTCAAATTTTATATTCCATACACATTTCAACTATAGGGACAGCGCACCGTAGAGTAAAAACGTCCTCAAAAATCCAGAACTCATGGCTAAACTATATACCTACATAAAAATGAGTGTTTGTTTGCCCTATTACGTACGATACTACACCACCATTCATCCGATCGCCACGAAACCTTGATTTTGACGGTTAGGTCATCATCAGTAACAAACAATAACTGAAGACACATTAGAAAGGACACAGCTTTCATAGTCACAGGAGAAGGGAGATTGAATCCCATTGGTCAAGAGAAAGGAAAGCGGCAGGAGGTACAACCAATTAAGTGCAAACAAATTATAGCTAATCAGATGAAGTGAAAGGGGGGGAAATATTAAATATGGTTTCAACAGTGTGAAGGAACAATTCTAAGCTTTATAGAAACGGACCTATCAGTGGTGAAATATATTGAGGTCACTTGATGATCACTCGTCACTTCTGATAATTTCGAATTTTTCAAGTACATTCAACTTACCTCCCTTTGGACAAAAATGAAGAAATTCTACAAACTGACTATCAGTCAAATCAAAATTGTAACTATGATTGGATTCCTTAAGATGTTTAAAAATGTAGACTTACCCTTATTTTCCCTGAAATCATCCTGATATTCGTCCATTCTTTCCCTGAATTTCCTACCAGTTTAACCGCAATATTCATAGCCACAAGCATATTTTAGTTTATAAACCCCACTTTTATCCTGAACATTGATTTTGTCCTTAACGAATCCTACTAATGCTTCAAAACTATTTTTAGTTATAAAACCTACTTTGTAACTCTTGATGATCGATTTAACATTGTAACTCTTTATTTTTCGTGGAAATAGACAACGTTTTTTCACTAAATTCCGTTTTGAAATGGGTTTCCACAAACTTCGTCTCGAGTGATTTTGTTCGTATCTTTGAGCAGTTGCTATAGCGTGACACACATTGGAATTCGCAAAAAAAATCAACAAAAATCGGGTCAGAATAATCGAATTAGCGGTCGAGCGCGGGCAAGGGGGAAGAGGAGCCGCGGATGCGGTGTTGCGGGCGTCGTAGCCCAGTTCCTGAAGGCGAGTGCGCTCGTTGCACAAGAGTATTGTACAAGAGTAACCACCCGTGAAGCTCTTCACTCTATTTCTCAACTCTAGAGAAGCTTATGAGATCTCAATCAGTTCTTAAACACCGTGGCCTTAAAAAACATATTGGTAAGTGATGGTCGCGTTATAAGCACGACCCTATATCGAGGTTGCTAACGAAGTTTCTACTTAAACTCGGTTGGCACTTGTAGCGCTACATACCACAATTTTGAGGCAATCAACATGATATCTTAATACATCCGAAATTAGGAGTATAGTTTTTGGTGACGATCTGACGTCAGGAACTTATAGTCTGCGAAATCGAGTTTGGTATCGTTTTCGTTAGTATTCGAAACAGAATCGACTGAAACCACTATAAAAGCTTTGAAAGTTGTCCTTGATGACAATACAGCGTCGTCGTCACTCGTCATTCACTGTCAAATCACCAAAAAATAATAACCAAGAAGAATAATTTTAAGATACCTCAATTCAAAACCCGACAAAAACTTATTTTTCACATAAGGTAGGTTATTCTCTCCTACGAACTATCTGTTAAACCGCACCATAAACCGTTTTTAACCCGTGATGCAAATCTTTTTTCTTCAGCGAACCCGGAATCTGACATATTTTTCCCACCCCTCCGCCCATACCTGTCTATTATAAAAAATTGTGTATCATGAATTGATCATTATCTATCTACTATATATTCTATGTATTTCTATGTGTTTATTGTCTAACTGATTACCTATTTTCGTATGTTGTTTTTTGTCTTATATTATTATTGTATATTTCTTGTACCTTGTAATTGGGCTTGACCCGTGTTCTATTAAATTAATAAATAAATCAACCAAAAATCTAGTTCGATATCGTTCTGAATAGTTTTTGTCAAATTGAATCGCGAATAAGGAGCGAAGTCGAGAACTTAACAATCAGTTTTTCAAACCTCGTGAGGAACCTGGCCAGCGGACCAGGGTTTTATGATGTCCCCCCCAAGTTTATGATTTGGGGGGGAGTAGCAAAAATATTATAAGACTGGATGTACCCCCTCCATTATAACGGATGTGATGCTTAGAAACAAATAATCAATAAAGTAAATAATATATTAATTAATTTACGACCCCCCTCCCCCCACCTAAATTACAAATTTAATAGTAGTAATAGTAATAGAAAAATAACATACGCCCTTCTTCTAAACACCGAATCTAGTAGACAATAAAATGTTGTGTGAGAGGGAAGTATGGGCAAAGGAAACAATATCAGCATATTTTTGCGAAAAGAACAGGAGCCAACCGAATTTGATGCTAGTAATGAATGTTATTATAGTTTACTTCAAAGCAAGAGTCCATAAATAAATATAAATAAGGGTAAGTGGATACGTACACGGAGGGCTCAATGGTGAACGGCCACCAGCACAACTCGTATAGCAGCTCATCTTGTACTGATAAGAATCGACAAGTTCGAATAACTACCAACTTTACCAGTCGAAACATCGGATCGAATCATGATGTCCTGTTCATTCCTGTGCTAAGGTCATGTTGTTCTCAGTGAGTATAGAATGAAATTCTTTCTATACTCTCTAGTTGTTCTACGTGCTTGAGGCTGTAGCGGCTCAAAGGGTTTTTAGCTGTTTTTGCTAAAAATAGCTTTACGAACTTCTACATGTTTCTCTTTACATCTCCCTCTAGCCGATATCGAACGAAAAAGATAGGGAGGGGTAAGAGTTCCGGTTATGAAGCATAATCGTATGAGCGAATTTTCGTATTTGATTATGTTAAATTGTTTTGAAATATGAGAACTTTCAGTATTAGTGAAATTCAAGTACATATTTCAGCATATATCAGTAAGATTTAATAAAATTTGCAGCACAATTTTTTTTAATGTCCTAGTCCATTGTATATAAACTCTTTTTGACTAATATTCTGCCCAAAAATATAAATATAACAGTCTCTAACTACTTTTAGAGCCATTCTTGGTTTTTTTTTTTTTTTTTTTTTTCCAAATTCAACTATTCAATCAAAAATTTTGATTTTTCGGCGCAAGAACGAAATTCGCGGAGTTCAATAAAGAAAATTTTGATTATAACATTTGTGGAGACATTGCAATAGCTTCATTTTTTACGAAAATTTGCTAAAACGCTGCAAATCATTACACAAATGTCAAAAGATTCAGTAATAGGCATCCTTTCTAAGCAGATGACAGGGTTGTAGATAATAATAGGCCGTGGGATGATCCTTCTTAGACGAAGCCGTCCCAGGACCGACCAAATTTGCATTTCATTTGTTTAGCTAATCTTAATTTCAAGGGCTGTAGGCCTTCCTGGACATCAAGGAGCGTCAATAGTCTGAGATTAGGCATGGATGCTTAGACGAACTTTACAAAAATGTCCTTAGTCGATTACCAAGTTTCATTTTGAATATAATGAAGAAAGAAAACAAGGACGTACTGTCTATTATCGTCTCTGGTTAGAAACTGGTTCGGATTTCGTTCAAGCCATCAAAAATAATTTTATTAATTGAAGCTATCTCGAAAATATTCATCAAAAACACGAACAGGCTACTCAAGTCGCGGCCACACATGCGGTAGATCATTGTCGAGCACGGAGCAAATGCGATTTCCTACTCGGTGAAGCCGATCACGGATCCGAGAAGCGGCGAGCACTAAATATTCGCGTGCTCGGGTGTTCTCGCCTTGGAGGTGTTTTCTTGGCCGCTCAGAAGGAGAGGAATATTCGCCAAGTAACGAGAATCTGCGCTGGCCACACGTGCGAGTGAGTGCTCGCTTAGGAACGACGAAGTTTTGTTAGCTAGGTTAACAACCAGATTCAAGGGGGACTTATCCTGTGACTCACAATTTCGTCTTGAAGGGTTAGATGTAAAAATCAGTGGAACTATTGATAGTATTGGTTGATTTAAAAAAACAATTTTATGACAAGAAAAACTGTTACTAAATAAAATTTGGCGATTCAAGAAAGATTTTAGATTTATACTTTTTTGCATTTTTTAAAGATATTTTAGCAAATATTAATGACAGTAAAGAATGTATTCGTGAACTTGAAATTATAGGTACTATCCAAAATAGTAGACTTGATAAAACAGTGCTCAACAATGGCACGTATAGTGTTCCTTGCTCTGCGAACGCCGCACGTGTAGCCTCGGCAGCAGGAGACGAACATTTTGGTCTTTTTATCCTATTAGCGGAAGGTCATCTACCCAACACATAGGAAAGCATAAATAATTAAGAAAGTTTCACAATATCAAGTGATTAATACATCACTATTAGACATGAAATCTCTTATAGTTAGAACAAAGTAAAATAAAATTGTTTTGATTGATTATTGACATCAGAAGTGTAATGATCTACCGATGAAACGGGAATCTGCCTTTTTATGACAATTGAGAATCACAGATTAATTAAGATTGCCAACTCAATTAGGGCCGAAGGCTCGGATTCTCGTGTGTTGAGATCTTCAGGTAGGTATTGGTGATTATCATACCGCTCTCCCTATAAGGAATACATTGGTGCAGTGGACCAATCAGAAACAGCCTACCTCTCACGCCATCTCTAAGCCCGAGGTGCTCTATGCGGGCGCTGCACAGTTGTCCAGAAACCCAGGAAAGTTGGCCAAAAATCGTAGAATCGAGAGTCTCAGAAATTAATAAAATTTATTGTTGTGGGACAGTGAACTAGAATATCTGGAGAGTGTGGAATACCTGCCCTTACGTGATTCATAACATTCCGAAGGTCGAGGGAGATAGCAGTGGAGTCAACAATCCGTTAATTTCATATCGGAGTTCACAATGCTCATTTTCCATTCCACCTTGTTTGAAGGCATTGGAGGCATATCCATCTTTGAGAACAACATGGCAGGGAAGCGAATTTTTTGAAACTCTTCCTTGGTCAAAATATTTGTATTCTGATGTACCTACCTACGAGTATATTACTTTTTGTTTTTCCCCCCAACTACATGTAAGCTTTTGGCTTATTCAACCGTGGACTTCCGCCCTAAATTGCTGGCAAATCAAATCCTAATGTATGTAGAAATTATTCCTGGAAGTATTAGTAACTGCGAGTATGCCTAGTATGCGCGATGCTTCGCAATTAATCAGTGCTCGCGTGAAATTGAGAATCCGACATTTCTCCTCTAACCTTTGGACACTCCCCATTTTGAAACCTCTTAGGTTTTACGTAATCTTGAAAACGGTGCAATTGCAAACCCAAGTCATAAAACTCCCGAGGGTATAAGACCGAAAGTGACATTCTCACGTAAGATTTCCAGCCTCTATATTACATTTGCAGTTGTTTTCATCCTTATTTTATTAATCGTCGTCCGTTACGGTAAATTAGCTTGAAATCCCCTTGCAAATGATAACACAAAGGTTTATTATTCCTGTATTTCTCATCTGCGCAAATCACTGGTCTGCATATAATTCAGGTAACACACACAGTATATGCGTTCACACCCGACGCGCAACGAACACTGAATCCTTTGATGATTCGTCGAACAGGGTTCGCAAGCTATGTTCGGCGCGGGTGAGTACATCACCCAAGCATTTGCACGCGATCTTATGCAAACAGTGTTCACGATCAATGCTCGTTTGGTGTAAACCCGGCTTAACCTTTAAACGCCCGGACCTTCAACTATTGTCATATTATGCAGTTTGATCCAACACAACTTTTACGTAATCTTGAAAACGGTGCAATTGCAAACCTAAGTCATAAAATCCCCGAGAGTATAAGATCGAAAGTGACATTTTCACGTAATATTTCCAGCCTCTATATTACATTTGCAGTTGTTTTCATCCTTATTTTATTAATCGTCGTCCGTTACGGTAAATTACATTGAAATCCCCCTGCAAATGATTACACAAAGGTATATTATTCCTGTATTGCTCATCTGCGCATATCACTGGTCTACATATAATTCCGGTAACACGCAGTATATGAGTTCACAACCGACGCGCAACAAACACAATCCTTTGATGATTCGTCGGTTTACCGACAAGTGGTGGAACGCTCCCGAACGTTTGCGAACAGGGTTCGCAAGCTATGTTCGGCGGGGGTGAGCGTTTACACCACCCGAGCATTTGCTCGCGATCGTTTGCAGTGTTCACGATCAATGCTCGTTTGGTGTAAACCCGGCTTAACCTTCAAACGCCTGGACCTTTAACTATTGTCATATTATGCAATTTGACCCAACACAACTTTTATGCAATCTTGAAAACTGTGATATTCCGAACTGAATCATGAAAAATACCCGAGAGGGCATAAGAACGAAAGTGACATTTTCGTGTAATATTTCCGACCTCTCTGGAAAAATAAAAGCACAGCAACGACAAACCGTAGCAGGAGTGAAAATGATTGTGAATTGTGAGGATGATTGTGTTGTGAGAATGATTGTGAATTACACAAACGTTTATTATTCCTGCATTGCTCATCTGCGCAAATCACTGGTCTACATATAATTCAGGTAACACGCAGTATATGCGTTCACACAAGACGCGCAACGAACACTGAATCCTTTGATGATTCGTCGGTTTACCGACAAGTGGTGGAACGTTACCGAACGTTCGCAAACAGGGTTCGCAAACTCTGTTCGGAGCGGGTAAGTGTTTATTACATCACCCGAGCATTTGCTCGCGATTGTTTGCAAACAGTGTTGGTATAAACCCGGCTTAACCTTCAAACGCCCGGACCTTCAACTATTGTCATATTACGCAATCTTGAAAACTGTGATATTCCGAACTGAATTATAAAATACCCGAGGGTAAAGAACGAAAGTGACATTTTCGTGTAATAATTCCGACCTCTCTGGGAAAATAAAAGCACAGCAACGACAAACCGTAGCAGGAGTGAAAATGATAGGGAAGAGATGACGACAGGTAAGGTAAGTTCTAGTAATAGGTAATTATGATTTACCGGCAGAAACCGGGTGGGTGGGAAACGGGTTTTTTGATACCGACGACGAAGCGGATGAAGGAAGTAAAGGGACTTCACTTTCACTGGACGGAGGAGCGAAGCAGACGGGCAGGACTCGGGATCAGAGCCCGGGCTTCAAGTTTCACTCCCCTGCCGGCTTTCTACGGGGTATCGACCTGAAAGGTGTATCTCGAGGAGGAATACAACTTAATACTTTTCCAACACCACCAGTGAGTTGTGGGAAGTCGTATGTGCTCCAATCTAATAAATTTTATATTTGTACAGAGAAATAAGAGTATAGTTGTTATGGGCTATAATTATAGAGTATAGACATCATGGGCTCTTTCCTAATCAGCTGAGTGAGCTAAATTCTAGCCTGTTAACCCTAGGAAGTTGAAATTTGATAGGGAGACTCTCTGAATCATTAAAAGACGATTAAAATGATGGGCTCTGTCATGATCAGCTGAGTGAGCTATATTCTCTCCTGTCCTTAGGAAGTTGAAATTTTATAGATTCTCTGGGTCATTAAAAGACGATTGAAATGATGGGCTCTATCATGATCAGCTGATTGAGCTAACTTCTCTCCTGTTCACTCTAGGAAGTTACAATTTGATAGGGTGACTCTTTGGGACAATAAGAGCTGATTGAAATTATGGGCCCTATCCTAATCAGTCCGGGCCTAATTTTGCTACTTTTATGCTGTAATTTAGCATGCAGCCTCCGTAGGTACAAACACAGTTTGGATATGGTTATTTCAGCAGTCTATGCACCAACTAACCCGCACAGGTGGGTCCGTGCAACACACGGGCAACCGGCTAGTAGTTTCATAAAACCATATTTCTAGTATACTGATTGAGGGACCTATGTAGAACAAATTTGGTATTCTGTTTGCAGTGCAAGGATTCTTGGTTGAATGGGCTGTCACGGATTCATAGGTTGGCTTTGAAATATTGAATTTGGGGCGATCCCTTTTCGACATATAACCGGTACCATAGGCTAGGGTTGCTGAACTGATTCTGATATGAAGAATATTCGCCTAAAAATTATCATTTTTTAATTTAATGGTTTAAGCCGCAGCTCAACCAGAAGGATCATCATTAGCCGCCTAATAATATTATTATTATGTTATTTTATTCATTTATTTATTTTTATCGCATTTATTCATTAATTGGACGTGGTTACAAAAATAATTACATGCTTCTTCTTTCTTTTGTCTATATGGTGTTTACTAGGTGCAAGGAGTCAGGCAGGGAGATGTTGAAACCCCCCAAGCATTCCAAAAGAAAGGATGAGTTCGTTTTCCAGCACGTTTTAAGTATAATAAAGTGGTCAAATTAAAATAAAAAAAAATCCTTAAAAAATCGCTAAAAATGGCTGAAAACTGCTAAAATTTTCAAATTTGTTTGTTCTTAGCAGAATTATAGTCAAAAGAAGTTAAACATTAAAAAATTTATGCACAGAATTATGCTGTAAAAATCCAGTTCTGGGTACACTAGAAGACGAAATTACAGAAACTGAATGAGCAAACTTTCAATTGCCACCCTAGTTATTGGACTTGGCTATCGCTGCAGGCATCTCCCACTGATTCTGTTCGGTTCATTGTCTAGCTCTAGTTTTGCGAGCAACACCGTGAACTCACCTGTGGGAATTTTCTCAATGCATTTCTCTCTGAAAAGAGAAAATACTCATTATTCCACATCTTGTTGTCTTAGCCATAGTTCACTTGGAAGACCTGTACCTCAAGATTTTGAGATTATTGTCTCTCAGACCTCGGGCCATTCTTCCAAGACAATATTACCGTTAGGGTGCGACCGCAGAAGTACGATGCCGAGTTACGAAATGACGTAAGAAGCAGGGGTACCTAGTTACCGACTATTGAAAGTGTAGACATCCTCGAGTTGAACTTTTTCTTCTCAAAAATCTCTCTTTTTCAAAACAGTCTTTTATGAAGTTTAAAAAAGAAGAAAATCCTTTCAAAGTTTATTATACTGAATTCTATGTACAATAAACACATAAAAAATCATTCGAAAATCCGGTCATGAAGTAGATAAATGAATGAGTAACTGAATGTCGCATGTCCGTTCCAAAGCGTCCGCTTCACAGTCCAGGAGCCAGGTCCGAAAATACGAAGGCTTTTGCAGAGAAGGTTTAATATTAGATTTTGAAAATTTAGTCCGTTCTGAGTGAGAAAATCTTGGCCTGCCATCTCAAAATTGGTGGAAGACAACATGGCGGCCTCATAAAGATGGCTTAATTTACCCAATGGCGAACTGCAATGGCTCCAAGAATTTTAAGATCGAAATATTCGAGAAATATCTTAATTGAAATCCGTATGAGACATTCTTAAACGAATCCTAGAGTT
The DNA here is from genome assembly GCA_030762985.1 of Adelphocoris suturalis. Lineage (NCBI taxonomy): Eukaryota > Metazoa > Arthropoda > Insecta > Hemiptera > Miridae > Adelphocoris > Adelphocoris suturalis. Next base: position 108,413,748 of record CM061044.1, read on the forward strand.
TAACAGTGTGTGCGTGTGTGTGTGTGTGTGTCATGCCAGACGATAACTCTCCTAAGGATAGTGATAAAAATTCCGTTCTTGCGCCAAAAAATCAAGCTTTCCAAACGGAAGGATGAGTTCGTTGGACAGCACTTTTTGAGCACATTTCAAAAAATCACTAAAAACTGCCAAAAGTCGTTAAATTGATATTTTTATCAGAATTTTTGTCAGAAAAAGTTTATCAACGATGAATTAAAACATTAAAAAATTCATTCACAGAATTATGGTGAAAAATTTACTTGCATTTCATTAATATTTGCTGAAAAATCTATTAAAAAAACTGAAAAATAGCTTATTAACCAAACTTTATTCTGAATCGTAGATTATGATTTAGAACGAGTTCATTTGCCACAAAATTTGTTATTAACCATTTTTTTGCATTCAAAGTGCTCAAATTTCAAAACAAAATAACATAATACGATAATCTACGAAATTTCGCTGATGCGACCATGCTGCATGACTGGAACTTTTTGAAAGTTATTCTCTAATAATTCCTAAACCGTACATCCTACAGAAATGTTTATACGTAGCAAAGCTGTATAGCATTAAAAAAAAAGCCACAGTTCCTTTGAGCCCGACGGCTAAAATTAAAAAACATGAATATGCTTTAGCCGTAGGGGAGAGTCGGGTAAGAGTGCGCAGAGTGCGCAGTTTAGATTTTTTATAAGTCAGTGTATTTTGGTAGTAGAAAAACAAGAAATACATCATAAGACTCCTTAACTAATTGTTGACCACTAGAAAATATTTAAAACTCAAAAGTTGACTTAAGGTTACATATATTTTAATTTAAAAAAAAAGTTACACATGCGCAGTCTTAGCCGCCCTGGAGGGTAAGAGTGCGCATTAGGTCGGCCAAGAGTGCGCATTTAGTAGAACAGAGAGATCAGTACATCAGTACTGTACATCAGTACATCAGTACTCAACAATGGTCACAAATATAAGCTCCAGTTCTGAGCAAGCTTCGTGCCACCATTGAGCACACTGATTGCACTGAACCCAGGCATCCTCAAAAGATTCCCGCACCCTGCACAAAATTTTTCTTTGTCATCATTGTCCAACTGCATTTTTGGTAACCTGCTTTTAGTCGTCTGTGGGATGGCATTTCGTGGTCGTTTCTTTCCTGGCAGATCTTTTACTTTCTTCTTCTTATCTAGTCTTGCTTTCCGCCTAGCTTCTTTTTCCTTCTCCTCTTGTTCTTTTTTTGCTATTTTGTCTTCAAGCATCTTCTTAAATGGGGAACCAGTTACAAATTCTTACTTTTGTGATTTAATCTGTTTTTTCTCAACTTTACATTTGGGCAGCGGCAAAATAGCTTTTAACTGATTAGCGTATTGTGGTGTTGTTATTTTGTCCTCCAATAAAACCTGGTCAATTTCCTGCTGGTTAAGGGCAGTAGGCCCAGGTAGTTGACTCTGTTGTACAGCAGGAGCTTGAAATATATTTTTAGTGGCTGGATTTTTAAGACAGATAGACCTTAGATCAAATGTAAAAGATAGGCAGATGAAACCCTAATACAATAATTCAATGGTGCAAAGAAAACCAAGAGATCCTAATGAAGGCGGGTAAGACTGCGCACGAAAAATGTTGCGCACTCTTGGCCTCCCTCACTATGCGCAATCTTACCCTCCATAACTTACAAAAACATAACCTTAAATATTTTTACCCTAAATTGTCCATTCACAGCCTACGCCATGTCGGCGTGTTCGTAATAAAATACTCTTTTCAGTGATATAAAGTTCAACACTTTTGACTAACAACTATAAAAAGTATCAACTAAGTATTACAGTGAAAATATTATAGTAGAAGCAGACCAAACACATTCTTACCTGTAAAACAGCAATGAGTTGTCGGACTAAGGGCCGGTTTATCCATTATCTACATTAACTGCACGATAGCTATACCGAGTATAGCGCTATACTCCAGATAAAGAATGTGAGTCGTTTATCAATGCCGAAATACCTAGCGGATAAAATTATCCTTCAGATAAATTCTGTCTGGCAGATAGCGCCGTTAGCATCCTCATTGGTGTCCGCAGGCGACAAAATAAGGGCGATTTACACATGGAACTACCACAGAGTAGAGTAGGAGGTACATTTTCTTCATGGATCGACCATTAGAAGAACCGTCTGACGTCCACAAAACAACAGTGTCATCATCGACAGTATTAGCTCGGCAAATAATAAGACAAAAGACACCATATTTTTGCTGTTGCTTCATTTGTAGAGAGAGAAATACCAGTATGAGTTGCGATCTTGCAACCTGAATTATTGTGATCAGTAAGTTGTGGACTTAATTTCATCTTTGAAATGTGTTATAAAGTAAAGAACGGTATCTTTGTACAACCAAAACCTCAAAAATGTGCACTCGACCCATTTTAGTAGGTGATCTACATGGGGTCTTACTATATACGGTCTTCTTTTCCATTCAACGAATTATGCTACGATAAAATCTTCGCCGTTGCTGCTGTTTGAAGACAAATTCCCAAATATATCCAATGGAAGGTACAAAAATAAAGACAATCAAACTTGATTCAAATACGATTTTTGTAAATAAATAAACTTGTTTGAGGTTAGAAAGCTCTAGATATCTCATTAACCTCCAGTTATAATAGTTATCCAGCCATCCAGGGACCAGATAAATTTAAACGCCAGATAAGGTTTAACTAGGGATTGATAAACACCCCATATCGTGTTATCTGGAGGATAACGCTATACCTTAGATAAATCCCCCTTATCCATTGGATAAATGTGATTGATAAACCGGCCCTAAGACGAAAACTGGAGGGAAACGTGCACTCTCAAGGCCTAACTAAAACATCACTTCTGCCAGCGAATCATTGCTACCAACATCGAAAAAAAGCTGTGCGCAGTCTTAGTCGCCCGCGCACTCTTACCCGACTATCCCCTACACGACTCACTCCTCGTCGATTCTCTGAACCCGACCCCCCATCGGCCTCTGAACTCTGTTTATCATTCTGCCATCAATCCTAAAACATGGAATCATGTTTTAGCTCCTCGCTCTCACTTTATTATAGAAATGATCACGACCATTGAGCTCTTGTGAGATGATGATCTCCTAATAGAAACTCGCGAGTAAACATTCACTTTATTATAGAAATGATCACGACGATTGAGCTCTTGTGAGATGATGATCTCCTAATAGAAACTCGCGAGTAAACATTCACTTTATTATAGAAAGAGGCTAAAGAGGCTACATACGAAATTACAGCTTCCTATAGTGTAAAGTATAGAAATTACCTATTAAAATAATTTAACCACCGCTTCACAAATCTAACCGTTCTCGCAATATTCGGATCACCTGCTATGAATCACATAATCGAAACACCAGCTCAATGAAATCATCAGAAATTAACAAGCGGTTGCAATCATGTTCACAATATCAATAATTGAGAATGATAACCTGTGTGTAAACAATTATTCATATAACCATGCTCATAACTCAGCTTGTTGGCCACGCACTTCGCAGTAGTTAATATAGTATGGTTGGATAAATCGAGAGCTTTCGAACGAATGGTCAACGAATTTTGTGGGATGAAAAACGACGAAGTATCATATCCCTAGCAACGACTCGGTTGTAAGCGGAAATCATCACAATTATTGGAGCTACTTTCGTTGCACTCTCGTGGGACATTTTTCGGTAGTTAGGTCACGGCTAAAGCATATTCATGCTAAAAACCTAACGATTCGATCCTAAAACTCTGCATTATCTCTCAAAAAAGCGAAATACAAACAATTGAAAATCGGCCAACGTTTGGATCAGTTCTCCCCCCCCCCCCCCCCCCCCCCCCCGTCTATACTTTTACCCTTCAAAATCACCTATTGGTGTTAATATTGGTCTGATTTTAGTCTGCCAAAGCTAATTCTACTCAAGATCAAATACTTTTCAAAGTTTGTATAGAGCATATTTTAGCTGAGATCTTTCCCCATTGACTCACAGCCGAACTTTTCAATTTTATGTCATTTTACGCATAAAGTTGAAGTGCATGTGTTAAAAAAAAATTAGAATAAAAAACGTTGGCCAACAAACTTGTCCTTTTGTTTAGAAAGTTTGATTTTTTGGCACGAGAACGGAATTTTTATCTCAATCCTAAGGAGAGTTATCGTCTGGAAGAACACACACACAGTGTGTTTATATATATATATATATATATATATATATATATATATATATATATATATACGAAAAAGCGTTAAACTAGGATTTGTTTCAGAATGTCTCAAAACGGATTTCAATTAAGAAAATTTTCGAAAATTTTTATTTTAAAATTTTTGGACCTATTGCAATAGCTTCACTTTCAACGAAAATTCAGTAAAAGGTCTATCTGTCCTTAAATTGGTTTTTAATTAGGTAATTTCCTACTTTTCTTCCCAAGAACTGGGACTTCTTCAAGGAGTTTTTGTGACAAGAAATTCGATTTTTATCACAAAAAGAAAACGATAGAAAACGTTGGGGATTAATAAAAAAAAAAACCAATTTAAGGAGAGAAAGGCTTTTTTTGTAAAGTCTGGTAATAATTGGAACTAACTATCCAATTATGAAACGATGCAACATATACTTATAAAATGGTGAGGAAAGTATATCATTAATCAGTTTGAAAGAAGAAAAAATCGAAATCAGTCTAGTCGTACTAAAGTGACTGAATCACGAACAACAAACCAACACACACCTACCTACATGACAAATACAATAGGGATATAATAATAAAATGTAGCAATTTATTACATACTTATTTAAACATACAACAATGTGTGCATAGGTCTAGACCTTACAAAAGAAAACATTGTCAGGCGATATTTGGTCTGAAAGCCTAGATGAATAATATCATGATGACATCAAAGTACAAATTGGCTATTCGGCCCAATTTCAAAAACGCTATCTAGAGTTTTCCAAACAATAAGCCACGGTTCGCGTGTCAGAATTGGAAATTGTTTTGCGTAACGCTATCTCAACAGTTCATTTTCCACGGTGATAAAAGCTGATTGAAGTGCGTCGAACGTGCTGAGCCGGCTGTTCAATTTTGGGAGAGTCGAGGTTTGATAGGACGGCGATAGCGAGAGAGTGCAGGGAGAAACAGCTATTGTTTATTTTATTCCATCACCCGATAGTATCTCGAGCCAGAAGGGGGAGTGTAGATGGTAGGTTTCTTTATTGACAGTGCTGAGAGAAGTAAACTGATAAGAAAAAAGTACCTATTTTAACAATGCAACGGAAACATTAGTTAATATTTAGTCTTGGTACAGCGGAAAAGATAATGCGTACTTTGCTTTCCCGCTTTCTAGTCGAATATTAGAGAGTTCTTGGTTACTGCGGTTACAGATCACACGGTAAATGAATGAATGAATAGTGAATTTATTCCGGAGCAAAGCAAAAAGTAAATAGTACAATACAAATACAGTTCACATACAAATTATTAGAGGTTATATTAGAGATTAATGACTTCAATGGAATATACCCCTAAGCTATAAGGGAGGCCCTGTGCGGCTAAGGGGAGTTGCTTATGAATAATATTGTAGTTATATTCTTCTTTTACATGCGTAACATACATAGAACACACATCAGCAGGAACTATTAAATTTACCTACTTAGAAAAGCTGAAAAAAAGAAAAAATAAGCAAACTTTTAACGCTTAAAATATAGACAATACAGAATTAGTTTACGTAAATGCTTTCTTTTTATAATTGGAGCGGGAAAAATTTGATGGGATCTCATTTCGTCAGGTAATGAGCGGATCAAGAATGGCATGCTATAAAATATGTGTCTGGATGTGCTCCATAAACGGGTTTTTGGTGCCGGCACCATGGCTGAGGTGCGGGAATTTTGGTGAGGCGAAGTGGGTATGAAGTATTCTTGGGGTTGTTGAAAAATTCTGGATGTTTGTGGAAAAAAAGAGAGCGATGTTTTTATAAACAATTGATGAACAGAAAATACGCGAACATTGTTGTACAATTCGGTGGTGGGAAATCTTCGAGGTCTTTTTGCAATTATTTTTAAAATGCTCTTCTGTAAGATGCTTAGGGGGTTCAGAACAGTTGAAACAGCGCCACCCCATGCAATCATCCCAAAGCCAATGATGCTCTGTACTAGAGCCTTGTAAATAATAATTAAGCTTCCTTTATTAAGGTATCTTCTGAGTTTGAAAAATACGTGGGTAAATTTGCGAAGTTTCTGGGTCAGAGCTAACAATTATTGACGATCCCACCTGAGTTCCTCGTCAATTATTACTCCCAAGTACCTTGCGAACTGGACCCGTTCCAGCACAGGACAGGGGCATGAAGTGCTCATGTCATCTGAGCCGCACACATGCAGTTTAGTTGGAGTGATTACTAACTTTTTGAAAGGTGATTTGGAAAAGACTAAATAAGTATTTGGTTTTTTTTTTTTTTTTTTTTTTTTTTTTTCCCACGTTTAAACTTAGAGTATTGTAACAGAGCCACTTGAAAGTTTTATTTATGTCACTGCAAGGCACTTTCAAATACTTCTTCCCACGTCTCACCCTCGCACAAAATCGCCGTATCATCAGCAAATAAGTATGAAGTACCCTGGAGGTTCAAATTACCAAGCTGATTAATAAAAATCAGGAAGAAAATAGATGCCAGGGTTCCACCTTGAATTACCCCGTATTCGATTGAATTTTCATTGCTGTCAACGGTGTTGAGTATTAATAAGATGGAGGGCTAATAGTGATGTTTCAGGCCGTCAAACCATACGTGCCACTACTGTCGTTTGGCTTTTGAATTGACCAAGGGCAAAATGGCCGAACACTGATCAGCTGATGTAAGATGCGATGTTGAGTTTGGTGAATGAATGGGGATTGTATACCTATTACATATTTCTTATTTAAGATTTATATCCTACTTGTGCACCGTACATGTACACCGCTATTTAACACCATTAATATTTCATATTTTTTACACTGTGGGAATGAGTGTTGAAATGACGCCAGTACACCCTAGTGGATGTTTGATGAAGGTAAATCAGCTGTTCTGTGTCCCGAAAAAAAAAAAAAAAAAAAAAATGAAATGGGAAGCACCAAGATTCGGGCATGGGAACCAAAGTATGAACGTAATAACATCTAGACAGTTATGTCTACATACATAATTAATACTAAAATGTAACAATAATAAGTAATATCAAACGAAACTTGAATTACAATGAACTGCTTTGACATTTGAATTTGAAAAAAGCGTGGCGGGAACGGGTCAATTGCAAAGCCAACGCGACAGTAGTGGCACGTATGCCTTGACGAGGGAACAGCGTTGAATTCAGAGTAATGGCCCTCCATCTTATTAATACTCAAAGTCAACGGTGCACGTGAACCGTGATCAGCTGATCTGGTAACAATCGACAGCTGACAAATTACGTGAGTAGGGGACCGCTTGACTGGCAACGCAAGATCGAGTCAGTGTTGCCAATGGTACCCCAAAAGGGGGAATTTTCCCCTTTTCAGTCTGCCATCACCCCGATCCCTGAAGGCCTCTGGGGTACCTCAATATTTCCCCCTTTTTATTGAAAGGTCCCCCCTTTACCCCGAAAAATGAAAGCATGAAGTAAAATTTGGTAGATTAGTGTCACCAACCATTTCTAGTCACTCAGTATAGTTACCGGTCAACATCAACAGTTCCCCTTAATTATCAGTTATCAAGATATAACTGTCTGATCTGATAATTTTGTCCAATCCTTATGACTCAAGACAGCGAAAATAATTGAATCGTTTATTTCAGAAACCACCTAAGCGACAAAAATTTAAAAAATGTTGTTTTGGTGGTACTGTTCTTTTCAGAGGTGAATACATCGTTTAGTGCCGAAATAACCAATGTTCCATATCACCAATGCTATTTGACAGCCTTGAAAAGAATCCATTTATTTCAGAAAGAACCCAAACGCCGTCGCTGTAGCCCAAGCGCACTGAAGCGTGTAGTCTACTTGAACAAGTATTTTCCGTTTAATGCCTAGTCTCTTACTTACTTTTGATAACAAAACAGATAAAAATTAATCGTTTGACTTAATTTCAATAATAATTTTTTTTAAATCACTTAGGATTTATTCATGTATTGCAGAAACCATCTAAGTGCAAAATTTTCAAAAATTCATAACTCAAAAACTTGAAGAAAAAAAAATTAACATAATAGATAAATCCAATAGCATGTTCTTGATTTGGTAAAAAAAAAAAATTTAAGAATACTATAAGCCCCTACCTACCCTAAGCCCCCTACCTCCTACTACCTATACTTCAGCTTAAGCTGCAAAACAGTCTTTTTTACTTTTCCAAAAGTTGAAAAAAGCGCACTTACCTAGGTGGTTTCTGAAATAAACGATTCAATTATGAACTGAGTGGGTATATGTTTGTTGAGAATCTGCCACTATACGGAATATATATATGTATAAGGTTAAACCGTTTTTCTAGCAGTGAAAAGGACCCCAGAAAGTTCGCCGTTTTGTTTGAGAAAGTCCCCCGTTTTTCCCCCTTTTTCCCCTCTAAAGGTCCCCTGGGCTCCCTCCGGAACCTGGCAACACTGGATCGAGTTTTAATACGTCCTCGTTACCACGTCTTCAACACTACGCCCGTAAATGTACAAACCCGAGTAAGGTTTCTGTGATAACCGTGTTCAGTTCATATTTTTATACTCAACATATTAATTACATTATTTTGTTAATTTTGTATCCGAAGTACCTATCAGGTGAATTTCTCGATACATTAAACTTCAGGATGGAATACAGAGATTCCTTGCATGGCAGTCATGGTAAAAGCTAGTTTAGATGAGATGCTGATTAACAATCCCAAAAACTCAGGCTCCAGGTGCTTTCTTGAATGTATTTTCAAATCTTGAATCAACTGCACTGCCAACAATGCAACAACGCCCTCTTCTTTGCCGAACGACTTCTTGGGAATACATAAAACGACGAAGAGAGACGGTCCCTTTCACACAAGTCCAGCTCAAGATATTATCTTGTTTCACGTGTCCAATAATTTAATTCCGCAAGGGAACTGGCAGTGGGCGATGCCTACACTAACTGGAGCGATGAAACTCAGGCGTGTGGGCCGCCTGAGATCCGACGGCAGTTTTTACAGGATGCTCTCCGGAGCGACCTTCAGACAGGCCAACACCGCCTTCGTCCTATCTGATCCTTGCGATATAACTTTCGTTTGCAATACATTCGTTTAGAAAGAACTCGCACCTATCATAAAAACGTCGCAAAAAATATATATTATTAAGGGGAATTGATTAATACCTACTCACAAGTATGTAGTGAAAAACATCTGCTAAGTCAGATGTAGTATACAACTTCCATGTATCCTTAACCTGATTGTGAACCTTTGAAACGTATTGGTAGGAAAGAATAAATTGATTAATAATTATAATAAATTACAACAATAATTAATTAGTTATTACATTGAATGTTGGAGCTGACTGATTAGAGGATTTTTAAGTTTGCATTTGCGGAAAAGCAATGGGTCATTTCGAAATTTCGGGACGATTCATGCCACTGGGATCTCCAAGCACATTGTCTCCGGTATAGATTCAGTTTCAGATGTATTGCAATAATATGAGAAATTAAACGCATGTATCATAAATGTATCAGAATGTGCTTATCATAAATGATGTATTACTGATGGATGGGAAGTGATTAGTGTGTAGTGAAAAACGTCTGCCAAGTCAGATGTGGCATACAACTTCCATGTATCCTTAACCTGATTGTAAAGACCTTTGAAACGTATTGGTAGGAAAGAATAAATTGATACATAACTATAATAAATTAAAACAATAATTGATTAGTTATTATATTGAATGTTGGAGCTGAGTGATTTGAGGATTTTCAAGTTTGAGTATGCGCAAAAGCAACGTGTCATTTCAAAATTTCGGGACGATTCATGCCACTGGGATCTCCAAGCACATTGTCTCCGGTATAGATTCAGTTTCAGACGTATTGCAATAATTATGAGAAATTAAACGCATGTATCATAATAAATCAGAATGTAGTTATCATAAATAATGTATAACCTATGGATGGGAAGTGATTAGTGAGTAGTGAAAAACATCTGCCAAGTCAGATGTGGCATACAACTTCCATGTATCCTTAACCTGATTGTAAAGACATTTGAAACGTATTGGTAGGAAAGAATAAATTGATTCATAACTACAAGATATAAAAACAATAATTTATTAGTTATCATATTGAATGTTGGAGCTGAGAGATTTGAGGATTTTCAAGTTTGCCTGTGCGTAAAAGCAATGGGTCATTTTAAAATTTCGGTACTATTCATGCCACTGGGATCTCCAAGCAGAACTTTCACCTGTGCAGATTCAGTTATAGACGTATTGCAATAATTATGAGAAAATAAACAAATGAGGTATGTAATCAAACCATAATTTCCCAACTACTCTCCAAATTTTAGCGTGATCGGACGAATAGACTACGAAAGAATAACTTGCGCATGCGCCTCATTCCCGGAAAACAATCGAAAACGAAAGAAAACTGTAGAAATTAAGCTTGATGTCAGGATTTCACTTTCGCGCATGCGCAACAGCTACTACTGATACGGTTGTAATGAAATTTATTTATATGATATGGTTAAATTGGGTTTTCCTATGCACCCTCTGAATTTGAATGCGATCGGAAGACAAGAACGTGAGAAAATTATCTTAGATGAAGTTTACGTTTGCACATGCGCAAAGTGGAGTATTAATTTGTGAACAATGAAATTGATAGGGTACCATTTACAGCTTAATCCGCACATTCCCTGAAAATTGCATCAAAATGGGATGAAACGCGCGTTGCAAGGATTTGCGGACACACACATTTTTAACAAAAATCCTCTCAAAGACGGAGGGAGCACACCATTAAATTGAAAAATAAACAAATAAAAAAGTGGGGAGGACGCCCAGGTTTACCCGACGCCGGCTCTAGGGATAAGAGAAGTTGCAGGATGAGGAGGAAGAATGGGATGAAAGGAAGTGCCCCTATAAAATGACCGCCAGTTTAAGTAAGAACCCCTCAGGACGCGGGTGGTGATACGACGGAGCACTCCTGCTGAGATGCCCAACTCTCAGAGGGGAGGGTAGAGAGAGGGAGAGAGAGAAACCAAATTTGTTCAGAATAGTCATGCTTACATGCGAGAGGAAATGTTTTCATCCCCCAAAAATGAACAAAATGATCCCGTATAAACGAAACCAAATGATTACGAAAGAAGAAGACGTAGGTAAATAATTAATTAAACATATAGAAGTTTCTGAATGACATACTTTTCCGAAGGTGAGTACTACTAACTTGTACTAAATGCAAAAGTAGGTAATCAATGGGAGTGGTTACAAGGTTGTGACTCTGCGAATCTACAAAAAACGTTCGTGATTCACAATCGTTCAAGTTAACCTCGACCTCACGTAAAAATACAAGTTATTTGGTTATACCTTCAAGTAAATACAATGGCGTGATCATCCCATCTGCCGACCTCGAGAAACCTAGAAAACGTCGTTTCCTCCCTCTCCTTATTGCCATTCAGCCCGAGTACTTCTACCGTGCCCATCATCCTACCGTCCGATCACACAATCCGATCACACCCTTCCATTATCATTATCCTATATTTCTACTCGCTGTTGAATGCAAGACTCTGTTCGCAGTTCATTTTTCATTCTCGACAACCCGCTTGATGACCTGATGGGGGAGTTGATGGATCTAATGAATGAAAACTTTCGATTCATTGGAATAGAAGCGGATTTATGTTTGTTATTCATCGACGTTACAGTAATTGTATCTACTCAGCATTTTTTTCTACTGGCAAATCTTTCTAGAGTCAGTGAACTTGGTAAACAAATGTGTCCAGACCAGGATGTTTTCACTAATCGTTTCATTTGATAACACGAAAACAACTGGACGTCTATGGTTTGTATTTCTCGTATTGGTGGAGAGTTTAATCTGGATCGATTCCAATAGCCGTCCCTCTTGTTAACGAAGCCTTACCTATAAGACATAGCTTCAGAGGGACGCCCTAAAATCCTTAATTGAAGTACCGCAAGAAAATGCTTCTTGACTCACGAGTGGTGGGATGCATTAATTTTGGTTTATTATTTCCAATAATAAGCCTATGTGATCGTGTAGCAAAAAATTTTTATAACCCCCCCTCAAACTTTGTCACTTTACGTTTCAAGGTACGTAGAATCCAAATTTGAAATGTCCGTCCGCCGTTCGCCGTTCGCCGTCCGCCGTTCGCCGTCCGCCATTCGCCGTCCGGGCCATAAAAGGCCTAAGAATTGACTTAAAAAACCCGTTCTTTCGCACATAGACTCCATTTGGGGTCTAGTTGGTCCTAACGTTTAACCATCCCGATCGCTTTACTCGCATAGATGCTATGGGCCAAAAACGGGCAAAAACGTGTCTTTTTCGACGCGAGCACGCCTGGCACGCTTGGCAGGGGGTCACGGTGGGTGGAGGGGGGGTGGGTGAGCGGGGGGGGAGGAGGTGGAGTGAGAGGAGGCGCCGGCGCCGCGGCTTGTGGTGGGTACGGCGCCGGCGTTCGTTCGAGGCATGAGTATGTTTTTTTCAAGGTCATATTTGTGTGTTAATACCAAAGCTTTTCCTACGCATATTTAATAACATATCCTCTCGACTTTTCGTACGTACTTAGATAATGATATTATTAAGGCAATAACTATTTGAATAGATAGGAGCTCAAATCGAGAAATATAAACATGCGTATATAATTATAGAAGTATAGGTTGTGGCAACTCGAAGTAGGACACGCCGAGGAGTCTGGATGGGCCTTATGACGTACGCTAGCCAACTAAAACTACGATCATACTCAATTGAAAAAATAATAAACCTTTGTGAAATAATTTGCAGCGTTTTAACATAGCTACCAGAAATAGTTTTCTGAAGATTTCACGTAATAGCCCGAGAGATGGATACGCGGATCAAAAAAGGAAAATAATGAAATTTCTATTAGGCAAATCTTTTTTCAGCCACTGTTTTGTTCAGTTTTTTGGATCAATGAGTGATACACGTGTAGGTAACTACCTGCAGATTCCCTCCAGTTTCAATCAACGCCCTAGCTTCACCATCAGATTCGCCTGGACTCTATGGTGATTGATAAATTAAATTTCAATTCTGATAATTTCAATTTTGTATTTTCCGATACTGATTTATACAAGTTGTAAAACTAATTTACTAAATATAAATAGTCAAAGTCATCTGTTGTGAACCTTCTTAAGGCCGTATCACACTAGCATTTTTTCTCATTTTTTCGGCATTTTTTATGCCTAAACGTGAAGAAGAAGAAGTGCTTTTTTCCAAGGTCAGCATTTTTTACCATTGCGCATACTGGCGGAGTATTTTTAAACTCACTTGGGAAAATTAGAGCATGTTCTAATTTTTACATCAACGCGAAAAATGCTGAAACGTAACCCTTGGGAAGGTAACAATCCACTGGAAAACCCCTACGAGCCCTAACCTGACATTCTTAATAACACTGCATTCCGCCAGAATGCGCTGTTTTTGCACCTATTCCTCCTCAACATTCACAGCTGACCTTGGAAAGAAGCAATTTGACTTCTTCACGTTCGAGCATTAAAAATGCGAGAAAAAAACTGAAAAAATGCAAGTGTGATACGGCCATTTGTTAGTATTACTTGTCGTACAACTCAACACGACACACGTATGTTTGTTATATTTATTAACGGAAGCTGATGAAATTATAAAAATATAGACACTAGACCGCACTACAATACGATAAGTTGTTGTTTATCCAAGATTTTTTCAAAGTTTAGGCAAAACCCTACGTCATACCACCCTTCCCTACCCAGTAAAACATCACATTTTGCTGAAACTTCGAAAAACCTGACTGAAATCTACTTTCATTCAAAAATAGTAAACAGATCAGACTAACGGGTTCATTCCAGGGTCATGCAAATTCGAGCGCTTTGCAGGACGATTTATGCAGGCACAGAAATAATCTCCTCCCCCACCCCCCACCCCCCCCCACTCTTTTTTTTTTTTTTCCATTCAATTTCAATAAATATTTTTGGTAGTATTTGATCAGCTTTACAAAGTGGAAATTTGTGCAAATAATTTGTCCAACGCTATGAAGCAGTAAGAACTAAATTTTAGCCATTTTGTACACGTTTTACCTATTTTGATGCCTTCGTTCACATTTTTATTGTTCGAAAAACAGCAAATTACGTACCATTTTGTTGAATTAAAAAAAAAAAAAAAAAAAAAAAAATTTCCAAATTACATTCAACAGTCAAAGATATTTTAGTCAAAATTCGCCGTTTTTAGGGATATGTTTTGCTTCTTTATTAAATAAAAGTTCTTTATTGAGCAGGTCCTCACTTGAAATAAGGAAGTTGGTTTGGGTCGATTTGTTTGATCCTTCCTGGGATTATCAGAGGGTAACGTATTTCTACCTATTTGTACGGATCATACCAACAAGGCACTTTTAAAACACACAAGCTACAAACCCTTGCATACCAACCACAGCATCTATTATGACACGGAATAATCTGATCAGATGAAACGATTATATCCGAATTTCAATTTTCTCAGCCCCTTCCCGCATTATCTAGACAGAAGAGGAAATGTAAGAATCATATCTGTGGTAAACGCCTGTCCGACGTGTTATCTGATTTTGGGAGTGTAGAGTGTTGTTGAAACCCGTCTGATACATCTGCTTCTGTTTGGGGCCCCTTTGTACAGGTCAAACTAACTTTCAAACAACTCTACAATGTCCATACCCAGGTGGAAAGTATAATTCCTTTGTTTCGTCTTGTTCCTCATTACTGTCGCTCCAGAGCGCTCCCAGAGTTTTTAGTAGAACAGAAAAGTACTACGAGACTGGGATTCTCATCTCAATGAATGTGCTTATGTAACCACACAAAAACCGGAACACAGATGAAATCGTAAAATTAGTCTTTTATACCAGAATATTACAATTTAGAAAGCCCCCCTTCTATTTCTTAGCCGAGCACGTAAACCCAGGGCCACACTGTTGCAAGACTATGTGTTTCAGGTAGAAAAAAGTCATGGTAAATAATGCATGCATTACAGAGACATCCCTATGAATGCTCCACCGACAGCGAATTCCTATCATAAGTATGAAATTTGAAACTCCTGACATCATTTTCCAAAATGACACCAAATTGATAATTGAATTTTTAAAAAATGATCACGAAAATCTGACGAGACTAGTTAAGAATATCATGATTTATTACTATTACCCCCTCCATTCACTCTCTTCCATAATGAAATTTGAAACTCTTGATACCCTCCCAAAACTAAGCCGAATTCTTAGTTGGATGAAAGAGAATCATGGAAATCTGACAATACTAGTTAAAACAACATGATTTATCACTACTATCCCCTCCATTCACCCTCTTTCATAATTAAATTTTAAATTCCTGATATGCAATCCACAACTAGGCCGAATTCATAACTAGTTGAAGAAAACAATCACGCAAATCGGAGGATAATTGTTAAAACACCACGATTTATCAGTATTACCCCCTCCATTCGACCCCTCCCATAATAAAATTTAAAACACCTGAAAAACGAGACCCAAATGTTATTTACGTTATTTAAAATGTTTGCAAAGTGTTACGTTAAAAATGTTTGTATAAAAACTGGAATAGGTTTCATTTCAAGGACCCTCAGCTTATAGTGAATGATCACAGTGATATCGGTGATTTTCGAAAAAGGCAAAAGATCATAGAGAACCAATCAAATTATTTGGCCTTGAAACGGTAAGAGTCACCACAAATAAGATAGTGCGATAGAGGATAAATAAAAATGTAGTTTACCTAAATACCTGTTATCATTTTGGTCACTAAATATCAATCAGTAATTTATTCACTTCTAGTTCCCTCAGTAGTCTTCCAATCACTTCTCTAATTTTCAGATATTAGCTGTAGTAAATAACAAGTAATTTACATAAATTATTTCTCAACCGAGCATGTTGTTAGCGTGATAAGAGGAGTTCAGTATTTACGGTAGAACATCATAGAAAATAAGGCTATACTCTTCTTTTAAACTGAATTCTTAAAATTCTCAATTCGCTCTCAGCTTTGGGCTCCAATTTCACTAATATTATAACCATTACTTACCTCTATTCGATAGATAGAGTGTTAGGAGTTAGAAACTGTTTTTAGTTCTTACCTGAAACAGAAAAAAATGAGTTGGATCAATTTAAATTGTTACTATTGAAAATTTACAAATCAAGGAAAAGGGATGAACTTCAAATTATCCACAGGTCTACTGGGGGTTTAAGCCATAAGATCGGCTAAAATAAGGATTCACTGAGAACATCTTTGGTTTAGAGATAGTACACACTGCCGCAGATTACCATATACATATTTATTAATGTTTATTTTGTCTCAGCCATATTGAATACAAAAATATTTCTGATATCACGATATTTTCTTACCAAATAACGTTCAATGAAAACACTGGTATTGGTCCGTAAGTTGATTAGGCCGCAAAAAAAATTGTTTTTTAAATTAAGCAAAGGCTCCCAAAACTCCAAAATAATACTTTTCCAAAATTTTCTTCATGTAAATTCGTTTTGAGGTACTCCGAAAATTATCCTTGGGTTTTAAAGCTCATATCTGTATTGTATTTTATACTAATAATCCAAGCAATAACTCTCCAGAGGATCCAGATAAAAAAATTATCAGTTCTTTCGACAAAAAAAAATCAAGCATTCCAAAAGAAAGGATGGGTTCGTTAGACTGCACTTTTTAAGTAACTTGAGTAAGTAAAGTAACTGTTCAAAATTTCAAAAAATCACTAAAATGACCAACAATAGTTAAAATTATATCTTTTTCGCAGAAAAATACTCAAATAATGTTTATTAACTGTAAACTAGAACATTCAAAAATTTATGTACAAAATTATGCAGAAAAATGTATTTAAATTTCATTAAAATTTGCTTAATAAAAAAATCGACAAAAACTGAAAAAAAAGCAAAAAATTCAAAATCTGTTTGAATAGCAGATTATTATTTAGAATACGTTTTTTGCCATAAAATTAATAGTTAACAATTTCTTAGCACTCAAAAAAGCTCAAATTTCATAGAGTTTCACATGACTGCTTACCATTTTTCTGTACAGAACGGTTGAATTTTAATGAAAAATTGCTGACCGAGCAGTAGTGTTGCCCTACATGGAGAAGGCGGTAAGGCACGAGGTACAACCTAATTGGAAAAGGTGCAACCATTCATTTAAATGAACTCATTCATACTTCAGTGGCTGAAATAATTCGAGCTCTTGCCGAAGGAGAATATTCAGTATTCCTCGGAGCAACTATAATCACGGAGCGGCGCTGGCCCCGTTTAACGTCGTTTAACCCCATTAATCCCACCAGACGTCCGCGGCGCACCGGGTGAGTCACATAAGCGGATTGTTGCGCCCGTCTTGTTCGCACCACTTGGGAACTAGATGAGTCCTCGATTAGTCATGTAACGAACGGCTTATTGTCTCAGCTCAAAAAGCTGAAGTTTACTTACAGAAGGGAAGACTTTTTTTTCTTCGAACAGTTGTTTCTTTTTTTCTCCCGATGGTTATTCAACGAGGCTTCCTATAGAGTCGCCATGCGAACTCGGGAAGTCGCAGTTACCTAACCTGAGCACACAACAGTAGGACATTCTTCGCACCTGGTTCGCTTGATTTGTAGGTGGTTAACCACTTCCTCAATATTAAGTTGTGAATAGTAATTGTAGAATTGCATCACTTGACGGTGGATTTGATTAGGATAAGAAACAAGTAAAAGTTACATATTTGATCATAAAACCACATTTTGCTTTCTCACTACCGAAGGTAGAAGCTTTGTGTTCGTGATTGAAGTCGAAAAAAATGTTTTCCTCCAAAATCAAAATTTCTACTTGCATTTTGCGTTTCAGAGTTTGCTGATCAATTTTGGCTCCGTGTCTTGATGTCTGTCTGTCTTTCTGTTTGTGGTAAATCCTTTTCAAGGCCCAAAACTATACCAAGTTTTAACCCTATTGCAAAGAAATTTTATGGTATTGTGCGGGGAGGCATTGCAGCCACATATCATAGAAAAAACGCTCATTTATTATAACGTCAATATTGTATCATCTATTGGTCCGATTTCGTTTAAACACGAGGAATAGATGGGTAAATAGATGGGTTTTCCCGGAAAATTCCCTGAGAATTATATCGAGATTGGTGGAGTAATAACTATAGCGCATGCGCTAAACTAAAATTTATCGACAGGCAAAATGGTAAGAGCCAATGAGTTGATTTTCATCTTACTTCTTTCATGAAAGATTGAACTTTCATACCTCTCTGTCCGGTTCATGATAACGGATGCAGCCAGCAATATGTTTCAGAAAAGATACAATTTTACTAAACCCAAAAGGGTCGCAGCAGACTCTCGTTGCACACCCCATGGGGTTCCCCTTATATGACTATTGAAAATTAACGAACTATAACACTGAGGCATTCAATGACATTGCTTCTAGCAATAAGCCAGTCACGACAAATTTCCGAAACATGTCTTTTAGCATCACTTCCAATAGAAACGCGTCATAATAGGCTGTGATGAATTCAAGTTCACATGAAATATGAACATGTCCATCAGAAACCTGCAGTGTACAGTTTAATAATGCTCATAAAACTAACCGTGAGAATCCACGGTGAACTAACTAGAAAAGACTAACTTCGTTTTGCATTCGAGAAGAACATGGTCCCATATAGGCACAATAAAAGTTGAACATCACATTGTCATTGTAGTAAGCATCTGTTCTTTTTCCGAATAAGATGCGATTTTATGTACAAGAGTTATTGAGAGCATTAGAGAAATTAGATGGTATAATGAGATATAATAGGCTAGATCCGGCTCAATGGAAACTGAGGAGTTGGAAATGAATGACCAGCAAATAATGGATGATTTGAGCGTAATAAAGAACAGCAATTAGATCAGTATTCACGTAGTGAGCCGCATGTTGGCGCATTTTGTTTTAAGCAGATTAGTGATACACAAGGAACGTCTAAATAAGAATTCCTGTGTGGGAGGTATGGGGGTGATCTGTCCATCCGCCACTTTCTGGAAGACTGCCCAGCCCCTTGTGGACCTCCGAGTCCAGCACCAGACCCCTTAGTGGGTTGACGTTTAATCCGGACCAGACAAGGTCCGATCTCTGTTGTTGTACCTGAGAGCCGCTAAGCTCTACAACGAACTGTGATATTCTGATCTGTGATATACTTATATAAATCTAGTCTGTAGTTTTATTTCACTTTGCTGATTGGATAAAGTAGCATGTATATAGTTATTAGCATATTTTACATCTAGTCTTAGTTGTATTACTTTATTTTTGGGGTTTTTTCTATCCACTTTGGGGGATAATAAACAGTGGTCATCACTGTACCCCTAATTTTCCCCCCCTCCGAGTTGCCTGTAGAGTCCATTATGGCGCTTCTTTTTAGTTAAGGATGGCAACATGGCTCCCCATAGAATCGTGCCACTTCCAGTGTCCCTTTGGACACCTTGTTCAATGCTGCTAATGACCCTTCTGGTTGAGGTTCGGCAAGCGAAAATCATACTCTGCCTGTCTCACAGAGGCTCCGTTCCAAATTTCAGTATCGTACGATAAATAGCACGGAAAATAGCAGTAAGAGCTCACTCAGCTGATTGGGGTGGTTCGGCAAGTGAAAATCATATTCTACGTTTCTCTCAGAGGTCCCGTTCCAAATTTCGGCGTCGTAGGATAAGTTGCATAGAAGTTAGCGTTAACAGTTCACTCACCTGATTGGAGAGGTTCGGCAATGTTAACTTGGAAGGATAAATAGCACAGAATTAGCGTAAAGAGGTCAATCAGCTGATTGGGGTCGATCGGCAAGTGAAAATCATATTCTACCTATCTATCTCACAGAGCTCCGTTCCAAATTTCAGCTTCGTGGGATAAATAGCATAGAAATTAGCGTAAAGAGCTCAATTAGCTTATTGGGGTTATTCGGCATGAAAAAATCATATCCTACAAGTCCCACAGAGGTTTCGTTTCAAATTTCAGCTTCTTTTGGATAAATAGCATAGAAATAAGCTTCAAGTGCTCACTTAGCTGACTGAGTTGGTTCGGCAAGTTAAAATCCTATCCTACTTGGCTCACAGAGGCTCCGTTCCAAATTTCAGCTACCTACGATGATTAGCATGAAAATTGGGTTTTTTGAATCACGAAATCAGCTCACGCTACTGATTATAAATAACGATTTTTGCAACCAATTTTTTTGAATGACTAGCTCAATATTTTGCTACACATCCCGTCATGCTTGAAAAAAGACATATTTGATCAATTTGCGTTAGCTTGGAATGATCTAAGCTTCATGGAACCAGTCTGAAGCTTCCAATTTCACAGAAACTACGCTGCATTCAACGGCGAGCGTGGCCGCTAGGGCAACACTTCTTTAAAGTTATGATTTATGATTCAATAAATTCTAGAAATCGGTAAACTGGGGTTGAAATCTTGTCTTGAAGTTGTTCAACTTTCCAAGTAGATAAGACTCATTCAACAATAGTATATTTTTGTATTTTGTTTGAGCTAGTCATAGTCATACGACAGATATACTGATGTACTGTACATTATTTGTAGTAGGCGTATATCTATCGGCATTTTCGTTATCGGCTGTGAGTCATTCACTTCACATTCGCCTGCTCTCATACACTTGATACTACAGCTGACTATTGTTGTTCCAAGAGCCAAATAGTTGATGACCGAAACCCTAGGTGTCGTTTCTACTTATAGTGTAGAGAATACATACCTACTGGTAGTCGAGGGCGATTTCATGATGTAGTGCAACATCATGAAGTAGTGCAACTTTATCTACAGCTCTTTACGATAGCTCCTATTTTTAATCTTGTTAGAACTGGTTTTAGGACTGATATGGTGTTCACAATATCATTTGTCGAGAAGTTACGTAGGTTGGCGTATGGCTACCGGCATTTTCGATTTTCGGCTATGACTCAGCCATCTCTCAATTCACCTGCTCTCAGAACGCTATAATTGACCCGTCCCATGGGCTTTTCCTATTCATAATATAATTTGCCAGGAGTTACTAAATTACACCTGCTCTCAGCGTAAACGTGTGTATACATGCATTTCCAGTTAACGGTTGAGAATACTTGGTCCCACCTTCGCCATCTGCTATCGATCACTCTATGATGGGGCTCCGAACTAACAAGGTCTCCGGCGCCGCTAGGATCGGTAGTGGGCGAAGAACCTAAGGAAAATGGTGCATGAAATTACTTTCCCCTTGCTGATACCGTGCGTCACCCCTTTTCGCTCTGCAATTCGTTCCTCGCACCATCAACCTCATATATACTAGTCAAAAATTAAATTATATTATTAATAAATAACACAGATAAATAAATAAATAAAAGAAAATAAAAATAAAATAAATGATCTTGTGTCCGCACATCCGCAAGCTCCTTATGTCCGGAGCCCCATTGATGCTGTAGCACCAAGAGAAAAGTTGATACCAATAACTCGGTATCAGCAAGGTTACAGTGCTGATTTAGTGGTTTGAGGTTGATATTATCTTTAAAAAATCTAATAAGTATCTTAAACGTAGTGTAATTTTCTGTAGAGACTGCATATAGGTCTTTATCGCAACAACATATTTTCTATACTTCGTTGAGCCGGTCATAATATCCTTCGGTCACAAGTTACCAATCTACAGTAGTAGGCGTAAGTATGCTGGCATTTTCTGTTATCGTGACTCATTCACCTCACCTTCGCCTGCTGTTATCACGCTATAGTTGACACCTCGCTTAGACTTCCCTTCTTGTTATTCCTCGACCCACGCTATTGGTGACCGAAATCTAGGTGTCGATTATAGTTTAGGGGATGCATACGTATGGTATTCGAAGATATCTTGATGTAGTGCAACAATCTGTATAGGCTGCACAGAGGCTTTTATCGCAACAGCATATTTTCTACAATTCGTTGAGCTGGTCAATCTCATTCATCCAAATAGTATCTTCCTGCCCCAAGTTACTGATCTACAGTAGAAGGCATGTGTATACTACCGGCATTTTCAGTTAACAGTTATGATTATGACTCATGCACCTTAAATTCAACAGATTATAGTGAAGATTTTAAGGTCGAGGTTGATGTTAGTTATTTTAAAGTATTGCAACTTTCTGTACAGCTGCATGAGATAACGCTTTTATCGCAACAGCAAATTTTTTCAGATTTTGTTTGAGCTAGTCATAACATCAGATCAGAGAGATATACTGGTCATATCATTCAGCCACCAGTTGCTGATCTATAGTAGTATGTGTATATAAGTAGGTACACCTGCATGTTCTGTTATCGTTGTGACACATTCACCTCACCGCGTGCTGTTATCTTGAAGCATTGCAACTTTCTGCATAAGATTAGGCTATTTTCAGAACAACATATTTTTTAGATTTTGATTGAGCTGGTCATAATATCAGACGACCCACATAGTTGGTGACCGAAAACCTTGGTATCGATTCTACTTATGGCCTACGGGGTGCATACCAATAGTAGTCGAGGATGATAACTTGAAGAAGTGCAATATTGTATAAGGCTGCATAGAGGCTTTTATCGCAACAGCATATTTTCTAGAATTCGATGAGCTGGTTTCTTCTAGTAGAAGGCGTGTGTATATCGGCATTTTCAGTTATCGATTATGATTATAACTCATGGAGCTCAAATTCAACAGATTATAGTGCAGATTTTATGGTCAAGGTTCATGAAAGTTATTTTAAAATATTGCGACTTTCTGTATAGGCTGCATGAGATAACGCTTCTATCGCAACAGCATATTTTTTCAGGTTTTGTTTGAGCTGGTCATAACATCAGATCAGAGAGATATAGTGGTCATATCACTCAGCCACTAGTTGCTGATCTATAGGAGTAGGTGTATGTACACGGGCATTTTCTGTTATCGTGACTCATTCACCTCATCTTCGCCTGCTGTTATCTTAAAGCATTGCAACCTTCTGCATACGATAAGGCTTGTATCAGAACAACATATTTTTCAGATTTTGTTTGAGCTAGTCATAACATCAGATCAGAGAGATATACTGGTCATATCATTCAGCCACCAGTTGCTGATCTATAGGAATAGACGATGTATGTACACGGGCATTTTCTGTTATCGTGACTCATTCACCTCACCTTCGCCTGCTGATATCACGCTATAGTTGACAACTCGCTTAGGCCTTCCCTCCATTGTCGCTCCGCAAGCCGCATTGTCCGCCACCGAAAACCCGGTGGGAGGCAAAAGGCAGGCTTTTGTCACCATCGGGTCTGTCAGGCGTTTTGACGCTATCGGCCATCCAACTCTTGGCCTCAGAAGTGAACCTCGTCGGGGTATCGGGATCGACGCCGTTTTCTCTGGGCTGGTTCAAGGCCGTCAGACTGTTGGCAGCTGCTCTCCGTAGCCGCCCAGACAGAAGGCGACCCACCTTCCTGACCTTACTCGTCAGTAATTAATTCAACAGATCAGTTGTTGTTTTGAGTTCATTCGTATCAGTGCAACAATAACAATATCGTTACCTGCCATTTGGTTGACTTGAATCAACCAGATTTTAATCAACCTACTATAATAATCACAATTAAAAACGTCTGCCAAATTGGATGTGGCACCTTCCTCATTTACCTATCATGAATGTATAGATCATTGAAAAGTTTTAAATGATCTTGAAAAATTCCATTTTTGCGGACACACGACAGACACACACACAGACAGACACGGAACCAAAGTTGTTCAGAAAGGTCTAAAACGTGAAATGCAAGTGAAAATTTTGATTTTGGAGACCAAAAACCTTTTTTCTCCCGAAAGTGAAACCAATGCTTCTGTTACCTTTAGGTAGACTCGGAAGCAATAAATAGGAAAAAAAGCTAAAAATTATAGCACGGTTTTTCTTATACTAAATTAGGTACTTCAATCATACCACTGGCCTTCAATAATAATGTATGAACGAGGAAACCAACTGTGCCAAGTGCTAATTTATTTATTCATTTATTTACATTTGTACGGGCGAACCCAATTACATTATTTCATTAAAAAAACAAAGGAATCAAGTTGACAGAAACCAACGAAAAGAAATGAAACTTCTGAAGAAGAAAAATAAAGAAAAAAAAAACTGTTCGATTGGAGGTACTGAAAGTTCTGAGTGGTGTGACGACTGAGGGGGAAAATCTATTAGTAACTGATTAGTAACTGAAATTAAATTAAGTAAGGGTAGAACTGAAACGAATCGGATGTTGCTGAATTAATTGAATTTCACTTAATTGAATCGAGCCAATGCCATCAAATCAAACCAATGATGGACACGGTTTAACACCTTGATCGTGATTAGAAGAGCCATATTCGGTTAAGTATATATTTATCACGATCAAGTACTAATCGTCCGATTTTGGATTGGCGTTTTTAATCACAGTAGGACTGGCATTTTTGTTTCAAATTTGTAGTAAAGTTTGTTCCAGCAATGTCTAGTGCGTGTGTTCGGGCGTTTGATTATACATAGAAATTTGAAGATGAAAATGAATGGTAGTGAAAACTTGAACAACTCGGAATAACACTGATTCGGTGTGAACAGAAGGTCATATTTGTGTTAGGATCGTTTGAAAATGAACTGCAAACCAAATTTCAAAATATACCCATTAAAATGTTCGTTCAATTTATTATAAGATTTGTAGAGATTTGCACATTATTTCATTTCCCCCAATCTACATTTGACAGTTTGAAAACTGCTCGTAGGTTAAGGGAAATGAGCAAATTACATAGGTATTATGGTCCTGCGTAGGGTTGTTTACCATACAACTTTCATTTGAACTATGAGACTCGCAAATATGATTCAAATATTTCAATAAATTAACATCGAGTCGCAAAAGGCCGACCGGACACGCCCCTCAACTGATTTCCATCCTTCGATCTGCTGCTTGCAGCCTCACACAAAAGATCAAATACCGTTTTTAAAACTGAAGAGCTCATTACTGCGTCAAACTAGAGTTAAGGTCAGACCGCCATTATTCTTCCGCTGAAAATTATGCCAATCGGATTAAGCCATTTTTAAGACGAGGCCCGAGCTTGTAAATAATTTCCTTCCTGCAGGCAGTAATCATGTCAGTAACTACGGCTTGGCTTATGGAAATCAAGACTCCTACGCTTGAATTACCAATGGAAATTTTTCGAGTCGCGATGATTTATTTGAGTAGTACGCAGTAAAAGCATATTGCTGGTGAATGGAAGAGTTTAGAATGGGATCAGAATTAGTTCAGAGCATAGGTGAGGTCAATTACAATAAAACATGTTGTGATCATTGGGTGTGGGGAAGGGTGTATATTAGACTGACAACGAAAAAAACGAAAGTTCGAATTTTTGAGGTGCTCAAAGCTCAGATGATTGCATCAGATGCGAGGAACAACTCCTGAAAATTTCAGTCCGAACCGATAACCCCTTGAGGTCTCCTAAACCCGTTTTTTGATAATTTAATTATCGATTTTAGAACACTAGACGCTTAGGACAAAAAGACGGTTAGGACATGAAAGATCCAAGCGCCTGGACACTTTTTATAATCTATTCCTATGTTTTCGGTGTCGCGGAACACGATGCCGCCATTATTGCAAGCGCAGATGCTGTATTTCTTTTGATATTCAAGAAATCAGTCCAAATAAGTGATGGAAAAAAGGCATTTTTTGCCGTTTTTACCTAGTTTTGACTGGGAAAAAAATTGTTTGCGGGTCTTTTCTGCTTCGGTCCTTGTTTCCTGGCTTGTTCCGAATGTAACAAGCCCAGTTTCGTCCTATAATATATTATCCTTCTGAAAATATCTGCTCAAGAGCCGAGTTAGCTTATTTTATAGTAACCGTTCTATACTTACCAGTGGCTAAAAAATTAAAATTTCATGTGGCGGAACCCTTTGTCTTCTATTGTCTCGTGGTTTCGGGATTGCTGATCATATTGCTTCTAATATCCTAGCCGTATAACCCGTATTTGACTTGATATTCCCGCGATGAGTGTCTAAAATCGATAAATACAGTGGATTTTTCTGATTCTTTGCCTGATGTTTCTCGAGAATCACCCACTTAACACTTTTTACGGGGAGTAAAGATGGCGTCAGATTTCTCCAATGTCATTACATACCAAGAAGATCAGTACCAATTTTTGTTAAATGGAGTGAACGTCCATAGGAAGACTTTTCCATCGTTTAATAAGAAGGACACTATAGAAAGCTTGGACAAAAAAAAAATTGGACAAAAATTCTGAGTGAAAGTGTTGCTGTATAATAGTTTTATAATTTGATCTTCCAATCGTTGTCAAATAGACCCAACACTGCATATTACTTTGTTTCTATTAACACTGGTTTTCTGGAATTTATTTTGCACACCCGTATTTCACTTATTTAAAATATTCTCACTGAACTTTTGATCTATGACCGACGTCAGTGAAAGGCAGTAGTATTCTATACTTAAATTGGTTATGTTTCATTAGAGTGAATTAAGAAACTAATCTGCGCCGGGGGAAACAAATTTGAGAAATCAATTTCACCTTGGGCAAAAAATCCGACGAAAAATGAGAAAAATTCACTCTATTCACCGATTTTTGACACCTAGCTCTTGATTATTAACCAAAATACGAGCCCTACGCCTCCACTACTAGCACGTAATGTTCAACGAGCCCAAAAACATGAAATAATGGGATAAAAAGGGCTTCAGGGCGTTAAATTTTTATTTCGTAGCTACTGGTAGGTAAGTATAGAACGGTTACTATAAAATAAGCTAACTCGGCTCTTGAGCAGATATTTTCAGAAGGATAATATATTATAGGACGAAATTGGTCTTGTTACATTCGGAACAAGCCAGGAAACAAGGACCGAAGCAGAAAAGACCCGCAAACAATTTTTTTCCCAGTCAAAACTAGGTAAAAACGGCAAAAAATGCCTTTTTTCCATCACTTATTTGGACTGATTTCTTGAATATCAAAAGAAATACAGCTTCTGCGCTTGCAATAATGGCGGCATCGTGTTCCGCGACACCGAAAACATAGGAATAGAGTATAAAAAGTGTCCAGGCGCTTGGATCTTTCATGTCCTAACCGTCTTTTTGTCCTAAGCGTCTAGTGTTCTAAAATCGATAGTTCAATTATCAAAAAATAGGTTTAGGAGACCTCAAGGGGTTATCGGTTCGGACTGAAATTTTCAGGAGTTGTTCCTCGCATCTGATGCAATCATCTGAGCTTTGAGCACCTCAAAAATTCGAACTTTCGTTTTTTTCGTTGTCAGTCTAGTGTATATGTGACTCACGGTGTCATCATCAATGACACACATTTAGCGAATTTTCGTAGAAAATGAAGATATTGCAATAGCTCCAAAAAATTTAAAATCAAAATATTCGAAAATTTTCTTCATTGAAATCCGTTTTGAGACATTCTGAAACGAATCCTAGAGTTTAACATTTTTCATATGTATATATATATATATATATATATATATATATATATATAGATATATATATATATATATATATATACGCAAAGAGCTCGCATCTGCAGTTGCTTGCTCTGGACGCTGCTCACCGCGTTAACGGGAGGAAAATCGTATGGGAAGAACAAAAACCGAAAGACTCGATTGATCCCAGACCGAGTAAGTTTTGCTACCAGCCCGAGAATCGAAGCTGAGATCCCCTGCTAAACCGAATAGTTTCAGAACGCTACACTAGACCACAGAGGACTTATGAACTGTTCAGCTACAGTTACCTACCCTCCTTTCAACTGAAGTGTGAAGCTGTGTTGGCTGAATTCAATGTTTTCGTAACTATTGTACTTCATTTTCGCATGATTATATACCTAGGCTTTTTATGAATGAGAATTCAAGAATAGAAACATTAGACCTTTTTTCCCAATTTTGAGGAACATTTGTAGTAGAAATTAAAGAATTCTTATTTGCATGCACCTAGGTTCTATTCCTGTTTCAATAAAGCTATTCTTCGTTTTGTGCTGGTGCTGATACAGAACTGCTGCAGGAACAACAATTGGATTAGATCGGACTAAATGTGCTTACCATAATATTGGTCATGCAATTGACGCTGTGTGACTGAAAACAGGAGCAGACAAACACCAATGTGACAACCGAATGTGTTTGGGATTCGAGAGGCTCAATACAGAGCTATATCAACATACCAAAGATCAACCATCAAGCGGTATAAATTTATTTTGCTAGTAAACTCCATATACAAGTAACTTCTGCAAATTACGACGTAGCATCATTTCATTGCGTACTTCGTCATTACTATGACATCAGCAACTAATTGAATCGTAACAAGATGATTTATTAACCGGTTTTTATTGAGTTCAATTACTTTGATTACGCAATGCGTTAATAATGGAAGGGAAAGTGTCGAGAGACTCCTTCAATAACTTCCTGGACGGGGCGGAATAAAAAACTAGAATATTGGTTTTTGACGCAGAGTCGGCTTCGTTTGTTCTTTCGGTTCGTGAATTATTCATTAGTCTGGTGAGTACCATCGTAACAATACCAATGTGAACAGCAGGAACGCGCTAAAAGGCAATAAACTATTACAGGTAAATATTGAACTAGTTCCTATAAAAGCAGTATGGAGTAATATCAGTAATAGTGTAACTCATTTACACAGGTATTTGAGACTATGATATACATACAAAACTCCCATCATTACAGGAGAACACATTATAGCAAAACATTTCACCTGTTGGCGATTGAATAACAATATTTTCTTCATTATCAGCATAAGGACTGTGGGGCAATACCGAACAGTAGAACAACCCAATGAGCTAAAAAAGACTATAGCAAACTCGATGAACTTTCGATTGATTGGGTGGGCAGAATATAGCATCCTCACTTATTGTAGCATGGACGTATAGCATTATTTGAAAGAACCAATTACGACCAATTCGACGTTATCAGATGGTTGCGCATGCGCACACCCTACTACTGATCGAACGGCAATGAAATTTCTAGGTGACCATCGCCGGATCTAACCCAACAAATTCTTAAAAATTTCATCAAAATCTATCCGTTTTGGATACACGGAGTTTAGCTTGTAACAACCAACTTTAGTTTTGCGCCTGCGCAAATTACTCAACCAATCGCGATGATATTCGAGGGGAACCTTCTTCAAATTCATACCCAACTACCCTCAGAGTCTAAAGGAAATCAGACTGATAGATCGTAAGAAATCGACGGTATAACAAACTCACGTTAGCGCATGCGCAAACCCCATTATT
The DNA here is from genome assembly GCA_030762985.1 of Adelphocoris suturalis. Taxonomy (NCBI): domain Eukaryota; kingdom Metazoa; phylum Arthropoda; class Insecta; order Hemiptera; family Miridae; genus Adelphocoris; species Adelphocoris suturalis. The sequence continues at coordinate 108,443,045 of CM061044.1, forward strand.
GTTTGGACAACAACGAAACTTACAGGGGACCATCCCGGACTAAATCTTCTCAATCTCTGAAGTTCATTGACATGTTTCAGTTTCAATGACATGACAATGAATATGTACATGACAATGAATGTGTCATAAACTTTAGTTTAGCACATGCGCAAACAATTCTCAACCAATCACCAAAAATGTACAATTTATAATTTATTTGAAATTAAGTCGCAAGAAGACATGTAGATTCTTTTTCATTTCATTTTTCGGTCAATCCTAATCTTCAATTTGAGTTTAATTGTGACTCCTCCCCCAACCACGAAGGTTTCCTCAAATGGGGGAGTATGATTCGGTAGTTGTATTTTTCTATATCAGACCTGTGATTTCTTATACTCACCACAGATGATTGTTCTTTTTTTTCTTGTTTATTTTCAATAAACCAATGATTTATAATGTAAAAAAAAATCACGATAAAACTCATAGTATAGTTATGGGACAAGGAATTGGCACAGACACACTTACAGGGAACCACAATAATTGATCAGCAAGCTTTAAAACGCAATAAGCAAGTTTTTTCGAACTTCTAGCGCGAGCTCAAAGCTACGTTCGGAAGTAAAGTATAAAACCGAAGACGTTTGTTTCTCATTGAAGGGGTGAGAATACTATAGACAACTGTTACAGACACAAACGAAAGAGTGGTGTGGAAATAGGATTGCATAGCGTAAACAAAGCAGAAAAGATGTAGGATTCTCCGATACCAAGGGCACCGTCAACTGGTTATATCATTGTTATCGGTCTTCTATTCTTCCGAAATATTCTAATCCACAAGTTAATTGCAACATAAAAACCTCCTCGTCATTCTATATCAAAACAATAGCAAATGACTCACTGGATCATTCATTAGTAGGGCGACGGACATCGTAAAAGAGAATTTGTGAATTTTTTACGATTATGTTGCAACTCTCAATTTCATATCATTTTCCAATGCTTTAAGCGTTTTTTAACAGCGATTTTCTTATTGCGTTAGCGTCACACTAATGTGATTTTTTAATTACTTTTTTCTGTCGAAATTCCTATTGGAACGACATACAAGTATGATGAATGCAGGAATAATTGTTTTAAAAGTTCAGCATAGGATTCTAGAGCCCCAAAACGAAACTAAATCAATGTATTTAGATATATTTAAATGTAATATTTTAAATACAACTTCTCAGATCGGACTTATCTGGTGTGAAGAAGACGAGAAATTACCAGGGCATTTATACCGGTAATTTCGATCTACATTTCCGAGGAAAGTAGGAAATGAACTTGGCTGATTGGGTCAAAATTTTGTTCATCTACTATATAGTATGTTAGTTTGATAGTTGTATTTTAAATTTATTAATTGGATTTGTACATTATGTACATGTTCCAGAACCAAGTGGGGAATGTATGGGAATCGTGTATGGGTTTTCTTGTTGTCTTGTGTCCAGAAATGTACTAGGAATGTGTCTTCTGTTCTTGAAATTTTGATAATTTTTGGAGTATTTGTGAGCCAATGTGCCCCGACCGGCCCGGACCCGCCCACCATGACTGCTCCCGATGCCACCTGTTCTTTGAGTGAGAGGTGGCTCTTTGAATGAAGTAGAAAGTTTCTACTTTGAGGGAGAAACGTCGTCAAGGGGGCCACCAGCCCAATTCTTGAGAACCAAACTACTTGATGTTATCTTGAAATATAATTTTGAATTTTATTGAAATTTATGCTTCTGTCGTGAAAATGATGGCTTCTATTTAGGGGTCGTTGAAAATGTCTATGATGTGTCCTCAAATTCGTATTCTCGAATCGGAGAGAAGATATCTGCCAAGATTATGTGTCAGTCTTGTGTGACAAACGATTGTTTCGAAGTTGAATGGTCCGATGGTGTCCGCAAGTTCGTCAAAGAAATGCTGACGTCTTGCTTTATACTTGTTACATATCATCAGGACATGCTCCTTTCTACTTCATGTTTGATTTAGATTCTTAGGCGGTTTTGTTTCCAATTGAAGTCACATTATTCACACCCGCATCAACTTATGAAGGGCTCACATTTCGTTGAACACAATAAATAAATCCTTCAATCAACAAGTTTCAATGCTCAGCTGGACGCAGAGTCCATTAACCTTTGACCAGGGCGGTTTAAACAAAAGAAAACGACACCCACGGTCGCTCTTATTGCGATGAAGGAACAATAGGAAGTGGAGGAAAGGTCAGGGTAATATTCGAGTGGGTCGAGAAATCCGAGAGAACATCTCAGGTGACGGTAGCGAACCTGGAAATGTAAATGTCACTTGAAATAATGGAAGAGGATTCTGACAGGTGAAGAGAGAAAGACCTGAATGAAATCCGTAGTGACGGCAGGGGATTGGCTGACGCCTCTGTTGAATTTCCAACCGCAGTGGGTTGTTCCCGACACTCAATTGTAGAATTCCGAATATCCACCTCTCTCTCCGTTCCAGTGCAGCACACAAAGGAAGCTGAATAATAAACATTCAACCCAATATTTTTCTTTTTCTTTTAATCAATTCACGTAATACATACGTTTTACCTCAGAGTGATGCAGATGCCCAAAGATAAGTACTTTTAGAAATAATCCCACTCCTTATTTTTTCAGCTATAATCCGATAAAGGAATCAGATTTCGCCATAATGGTTTGTTTAGCCATCGTGTTCAGCATTAAAAACCGCCTCCCGTCACAGTAGTCTAAAAACTTTTGGATTTTTTCCATGTTTTTTATTTGCTTAAAGCTTAGCGACAGGCACCCTAAAACCGCTCTCCAAGTTTCACGTCGGTATATCAAAAATTGTGGGGAGGGGAACTTAGGTAGTGGAGGGGGAGGGGGTTTACTATTAGGGGTTACATATTTACATACACCCTGAATATAAATATGTACAGGAGACATTATAATATGATAATGATAATATTACTGATATTGTTTACTATTACTTTGTCACCTCCAATCGTTTTGATACTGACATATATTGTAGTGGAAAGGTATATAAATATAAAGAGATAGTATTTGAATGCCGGAAACATGTTTGAGCCCGTGAAAGATAAGCAGGCCTACATGTCCGACTAATCTGTATTTTTACTAAGGGATTGACTACTTGATGTTATGTAATTTTGAGATGCGAGCTTGCGAGCATCCAGACCACCAAGAATGCAGAATGCTGTGTATAGGTTGGTGGTCTGGATGCTCGCAAGCTCGCATCTCAAAATTACATAACATCAAGTAGTCAATCCCTTAGTAAAAATACAGATTAGTCGGACATGTAGGTCAGAATGAAGTGTATGATATCTCTGCTTATCTTTCACGGGCTCAAACATGTTTCCGGCATTCAAATACTATCTCTTCATATTTCTAAACCTTTCCACTACAATATATGTTAGTATCAAAACGATTGGAGGTGACAAAGTAATAGTAAACAATTACCTTATAATACATTGGAGACAAGATAATGATCTAAGGTAACACTCAAATTTCATTAGACACCAAGTTATGGACTCCCTACTCATAAGTCACCAAACTAATGTTCGATTGTTTCTTTGTACCTCTGTACCCTGAAGATGTTCAATAAATTGGACGAAACGTCGGCCTAGATAAACTGCTTATTCATTTGACCAACCCTTAAAAATCAAAACAAGAATTTCTATACTGAGTGGTCAAGAAAACAAAATGGCTCGTATGAAAAAGCGCAAACTTCAGGAATTGATTCATAATTCCTCAAAACGGATTTCAATTAAGGAATTTTTCAAAAATTTTGACATGGATATGTCATTGGGCTCGGGGTCATTCTAAAATTTGCGTAACGACACCAAAATTTGTAACGACCCGGCACTTTAGATTATTATTAACTGGAAAAGTGAAGGCTAGGTAGAATTTCTATTGATTTTTCACGTACAACCAATGAGTTCCTAGGGAAGAGTAACTGAATTTGTTTTTCCCATCAAGGGAGAAATTGAAATGCTTGAAAAATTTAATTAGTAATGGACCAATAGCCATTGATTTATACCAAAGAGCTATCTACTGTTTATTTTAAAATTTTCCGAGCCATTACAATAGCTTCATTTTTTACGAAAATTCGCTAAAATCTCAGAAATCTCGACCCAACTGATTATGGTGAATGTTCATGGTATACAGGTGAACATGTTCCGATTTTGGAGCATATCTCAGAGCTAACAGCTGAATCTGACGAGAACTTTATCGATAAGACAGATAGGTTGTGCGTATATCAAAGAATTCGTACGGGACCCCATAGGTTGAAACGTTGAGGGCCGGATGCGCATGCAGCGTCACGTAGACAGGACTTCAGACGGCACAACGGCTCCGCTACTTCCTACGCGCCCGCGAAGCCAACGGAATTCTATTCACCTACGTTACACAACTCTCCATTTTCATGTTCCATCTTAACCTACAGCTGATATGAAATATTCACCATGAAGATAACACACAATAGCAGACTGTATACAGAAAGTTTTTCGATATCGGTATGTAGAAGTTTTCAAATGCCACCATCTAGTACTTACTGACATGTTATGACGTTAAGCAACCTCACGACCGAGGCAATAACTATCACGTTCGTGCAGGAGGTTTATCTTACAAAGTAGAAATTTTCACTTGCTATTTGCATTTTACCGCTCGTTGAAGCGTTGTTGTTCATGTCAGTTTGTCGTTGTTCTGACAGATACCATACAGCGATTTCGATAAGTTTTCTGGGATTGTTAGGTTGTCCAAACAAGATCCTCCACAAGTTTAACTTCTGTATATATACTACGAGTATTGATAAGAATGAAACTCTGTTTCTGTTATAATAATAAGATGTTGGTAGCACTGACCGGAAAGCCAGTTGCACAAGTGACGGTGTGGAGGGGGCAATCATCTTCCTGTTGTATTAGAATGTTTGACCGCCCATTCGGCTCATGTGAATAAACGCTACTGTTGAATCGACGTTATGAGAAATTCACGTTTGCGCAAGCGCACCTGCTACTGTTGAATCTACGGCATTGAAGGTTATAGGGGACCGTCTAGGATCTGACCCACACAATCTATGAAATTTTTATTGGGATCGCACAGAAACTTGGTGAAGTTTTGGGAGTGACAAGGATTTACCACAGACTGTCTGTCACACAGATGGAACCAAAATTGATTAGCAAGCTCTGAAACGCAAAAAGCAAGTGGAAATTTTAATTTTGGAGGACGAAACGCTTTTTCGACTTCAGTCGTGAACACAGCTTCCATAATTTCGGTAGTGAGGAAGCAAAAATTATATCGGAGGGTACGGAAGTGTCGGATAAGTGTTACGAAGGCTCATTGCGGATTGGGAAAATGAGTCAATCGACACTAATGAATCGGTTGCGAATTGAGCCGTAGGGCGCAATAACGAGCTCGATCATGCGCCACTATCGCCAGACGGGGGACCCGCTTTTATCGTTTACGGCCATCGGCTATCAAATTAAAAGGCGAAGCGCGTCCAGCCATCCGTTCAATGAATCAGTTTCCTATAGGATGATTCACGATTATTATCGTTCGAAACTCTCGTAGTTATCGATCGAATGAGAACACGGCAAAAGTAATTCACAGACAACACTTACGAGGCAAAGAAAACTAAAACGTCTGTCAAGTTGGGTGTGGCACATAATAGCTTCCTCGTTCAAGTATCGTGAATGTATAGATCATTGAAAATTTTAAAATAATCTTGAAAAAATTGTTTTAAAATTGATAAAGGGCGTGAGAAAATGCGACTTGGTAAAATTTACGTTTGCGCATGCGCACAGTGAAGTATGGAGTCAGGAACGATGAAACTGAAAGGGGAAATGTCCCTGAAAATGTCACTCAAATCGGATGGAAACAGTGGAAAATAAGATTGTTACAAGGATTTGCGTACAGACACACGACAGACAGACAGACACACACACCCGAAAGTGAAAACAATGCTTCCACAACCAATAGGTAGACTAGGAAGCCATAATACGAGGATGTAGAATATTGCAAGGTTACTGTATTGTACAGGTACTGTTGCGAACTAGGTAGTACAAGTTGTACCTTATCGTTTGAATGACTGTACATGTGGTATACCGGTCGAATTACCTTCTAGGCGGCCGCATACAAATATTTCCCAGAGCAGATATTATTTTCTTTGTTTCTTTAATATAAATTATTTATCATTACATACTCGTTCGATGCAGATCTATTTATAGTAATAAATTATATGTGCCATTTTCTTTTTAACTTAGGTTCAAGGCCTTGTTCTTTTCTTGCGAAGAAATTACTCTACCACTTTGAAGCATGAAGGAGTTCAGGTTTGAGATCCAGAGTTCAGATGTGTTCATCCGATGAAGTTCAGTACTTTACAAATTATATTCAAAATACAGAGAAAAACAAAAATAACCAACAGGTATACTTGTAAAATTTTGGGCCGGTTTATCAATTACCTACATTAACTGCAGGATAGCTATACTGAGTAGGTAAGTATAGCGCTATATTCCAGATGAAGAATGTGAGTCGTTTATCAATGCCGAATTACCTAGCGGATAAAATTATCCCTCAAAAAAAATTCTGGCTGTCGGATAGCGCCGTTAGCATCCTCGTCGGTGTCTGTAGGCGACAAAATGAGGGCGATTTACGCATGGAGCAAATTCAAATGCTCAAAAAATGCTGGTCAACGAACTCATCCTTTCTTTTGGAAAGCTTAATTTATAGGCGTAAGAACGGGATTTCTATCTCCATACAAATAGCTTCATTTTCCACGAATACGCATTTTTTCATATTTGCAAAATAGTAGGAAAACCTACCCATTATCATCAAGAAAGTCAAAATCGCGTTCGTGGAAGGTTAATTTCTGCTTTGGTTGAGATTTAAATCAGTCTTTATAGTTAGGAATTCCATTTTTAAATTGTTTACGTTGTGTTCACAAAATTAAGCATTTCTGACATGTTTATTGAAAACTCGCCGTTATTTTCAAACGTGAAGTCTTCTTACAATGAACGACGATTTTTAAAATCTTTACAATAGCTAGAATGAATCATTGTGAGTTTTCGTTCAAAATTTCAGAATCAGTGAATGCTGTGTACGGTCCCTCTCCCAACTTCTAATAATCGCCGAAAATGGAATTTAAAACCGATCGGCCTGGTTTAAATCTCCTTCGGTGAAAACATATTGTTAAATAATGCATCCATTACAGGGACGTCCCTATGTCAGGATATCTACGATTTTGATAATTATAGCGTATAGATCATGATTATACTGGATGTAACCCCTCCCCCCTCTAACCATAATAAAGTATGAATTACTTTATCGTTTGTAAAAAACATGATTACAATATTTTGCAAAAGATTCATTGAAATGGGTTGAAAATATCGCGATTTATAGACTCGTAGAATCAACTCCGCAGTATACTTGATACTGAGACTCCTAATATACAAAAGATGAATTTGTTGCGAATTTGTGTGCGATTGTTCACCCAGCTAACCTATGAGAATTTTTGTCAGAACCGTTCACCATATAGGTACCTACCCACTATCTAACTGGCTGTAAACAATATTTAGTAAAGGTGGCGCTCTTTTGTGTAGGGTAACAAACCCCGTTGCTTCCATTCGCTCCATATAATGCCCTCCGTGAATGCATTTCTAAGCTATACCTATTGTTTGATAAAAAAGAAAATATCTTGCACTGATAGAATCGAAATTCGTTTCACTATCTGCACTTGAAACCAGCTTCACGATTGTGGCAACAATTGCTGGACCTTACAAAGGTTGAGCCGGCATGGTTATCCCACTGTCCACGAAACCGCCGAAGATAATCATAAACTTTCACTCGTGCGACTGTCCACCCCGAAAGGAAAATAATCACAGATCAAACGGTCAAGGCCCCGACCAAAAGTGATCGCGTTTTCCGTTCAATTTTCCAACCCGATGACGCGTTTCCTGACTACACGGTAACAGGAAAGTAACCTTCCCCGCTAAACTTTTCCTCCTTCTCTAATTACCGAGAAAGTTGTGAAGCATCCGAAGGCGAGAGGAGGAAGCGCAATGCGGTCGAAGGTTCTCAAGGTGCTGACTTCATTAGTGTGAAAAGGCCTACAACTAGAAGAGCAGTCACTCATTCAGAGTGGGCTGCAGAAGCCGATTCAGATTGGTCAGCTAATGGAGCAGTGGACAATCTTATTTCGTCAACAAAACGAGTATGAAAGTGGTCCTCATGAACCGAATATATATAGCATTTTCAAATTGAATTCGTCCTTTTACAAAAGAAGTTCGTCCTTTTACGAAATAAGTTCGACTTTTACAAAATGAACTCGTGCTTCAAAAAGAGGGACCAAATCCTGAAGGCAACCAGAAATTGACATGCAGATACCTTTCATCGAACAATAATAATTTATTGCATTGGTTTGCATAGTTAATAAAGATGTCATAGAAGACATTTTATAACGTTGACAAGGAATTGATACAAGAAATTTGCTAAAAGTTTGCAAGAAATTCATAAAAACCACGAATTTTAGAGTTTCGGTTCATCATTGTCAATAATGAACCTTGGTAATTGACCATGGGTGAAAAAAAAATCCGTCCGTCCAACGTATGCTGTCCAGAGCGTTTCTCCAAAACCCAAAACTACTGGACCGAAGTTTATGAAATTTGGCTGAAAGATCAAACATTGGCAGGGGATGTGCCAGTAACATCGGCATCAATTTCGATCAGCCATAGAGGGTAGTAATCAAGGGCTGAAATATTGAAAAATCGAAAACTTTTAAGGTAGGTTACCTAACAGTATTTTTTTTTTTTTTTTTTTTCTCTCTCTCCATTTACACAAATCTTCCCAACAAAGCGAATGAAATAATCCGGAAAGATGTACCGATATTCCGTTCTCAGACTACAAGCTACAATGGAGTAGCAAACATATAATTTTTCGGGAGAACCAAATTTCATCAAAGGCCGCTAGATAGTGTTAGGCTTGCAGCAAGCAAATCTTGCACCGCCACAGTGGTTTTGCCAATTCACGGCTCTGCATCACCCTTTGAGTATTAATAAGATGGAGGGCCATTGCTCTGAATTCAACGCTGTTTCCGCGTCAAGGCATAGGTGCCACTATAGTCGCGTTGGCTTTGCAATTGACTGACCCGCGCTCGCCACGCTCTTTTCAAATTCAAATGACAATGCAGTTTATTGTAATTTGTTTTGTTTGATATTACTTATTATTGCTACATTTTGATTTTAGTATTAATTATGTACCTATGTAGACATAACTGTCTAGATATTAGTGTGTACATACTTCGGTTCCCATGCCCAAATCTTGGTGCCTCCTTTTTTTTTTTTTTTGGGACACACATTACAGCTGATCTACCTTCATCAAACATCCACTAGAGTGTACTGGCGTCATTTCAACACTCATTCCCCAGGTGTAAAATATATGAAATATTAATGGTGTTTAATAGTGGTGTACATGTACGGTGCACAATTAGGATGTAAATCTTAAATAAGAAATATATCCTAGGTATACAATCCCTATTCATTCACCAAACTCAACATCACATCTTACATCAGCTGATCAGTGTTCGGCCATTTTGCCTCTGGTCAATTCAAAAGCCAAACGACAGTAGTGGCAGGTATGGTTTGACTGCCTGAAACATCACTAATAGCCCTCCATCTTATTAATACTCAAAGGCATCACCAGCTCGTGTAAGGAAAGATTAGTTGTGTTATTTAATTTTATTAATTTCTGTTCAGTAGGCATCTACACGTATGCAGACACATTAGATTATTCGCAATGATTCGTTTAATAATATAGACAGGTGTTCTACGTGGAAGAGCTATACAGTACAGAAATTTTAAACATCTGCGTAATAATTTGCAGCAGTTTTTCTTCCCCTCAACGTAGAGGCAGCCCTGAAGCTGCTCTAGGCATGAGAGAAAGCAGATGCATTATAAAGTTGGTAAGTTGGTGCCCACAGTAATTTGTCTGTTGTGCGTAGATGGTATGAGAGAAGATTTTATAAAAGGACGAATTCAATTTGAAAATGCTATGTCACTGCCCAAAAAAATCAAAGTCGTGCCTCTACGAATCTGGTACTTGTCCTGGGGGTTTTCGAGGGTACTGAATCCTAATCTCGTTTTCCATGTAAACGTCTAATTTTTGAGGTACAGCACCTGCAATTATGAAAAAAATCACTCAAATTCCAGGGGAATTTATGGTCAATTAAAAGGTGCTATTCTTGTTGGAAATTTAACGCTGAACACGCCTAGATATCACACATGATGAGTCTGAAATACCTCCCTAACGTGCCTCTTGCCTAAAAAGTGGTTTTTCACAGATTTTGGGACGATTTTTCTACAGTTGTTTTGAAACTTTTTGTACAAATTAAACCACTTGGCGACCTGAAAAAAATGTGCTGTTACTTGGACAATTTCTACGTCGAATGAGACCAATAGCAGCTCCGGAGGTTAGATAGTTGATTTTTTGCGGTTTTTTCAACTTTTAACCTAGAGGATCAAAAACACCACACTTTTTATTTTTCTTTTTTTCCCCATCAAATCGTACCATTCTTATAGGAAATTCAATTGCTGATCACTTCAACACCACAAATGATGGTCTAAAACACCTCATCCTCAAAATTTTTTTCGGCAAAAAACTACCGAAAAACGTGTTTTTTGTGAATATACCGAAAAAAGGTAAGTAGTCAAAAACTAACAAAAATTACTTTTTTAATCTGTCGTGTGGTTTTCCTCCACACAACTGGCAATCCTGACCCTGATTTGAACTCTTAAATTAAAACAAACTAAACTATTAATTAGTTAGCTAATTACCAAACGATTAATTATCGCTAGTCAGTGATGTTGGATGCAATACGAGTGTTTGTGTGATAATAGAAATTAGAGATAATTACCAATGAACGAGTTTCATTTGCACAATACCTGCGTCACTTTCCAATAAGCAATCTGATTTCCAATTGGAATTCTCATAATGCGATTCATCAGTTCCCTAGTCTGGACTCTTAGCGTGTGCCTATGTCCATTGCTTCAATTACAATGCGAAATAGATATTGTTGAGAATCTTTACATAGAACATGTCGTGTGGTACAAGCATGGGCTAAATGAATAGTAGTATTTTTTCTCATCATTATTTCTCAATTGTTATTATTGTTCCCATTCAAAAAATATAAGTATGTAGGTATCTGATTTAACAGCAAACTACTGATTAGCGCTTGTCAATGATATTGGGCGCGATAAAAGTTCATGTGGTTATAGAAACTAGACCTAATTAGCTTCATTCGTACAATACCTACGTCACTTTCCAATAAGCATCCTGATTTCCAATAGGAATTCTCATAATGCGATTTATCAGTTCCCTAGTCTGGACTCTTACCGATGAGTGCCTAAGTCCATTGCTTCAATTACAATGCGAAAAAGATATTGTTGAGAATCTTGACATAGAAGATGTCGTGTGGTACAAGCATGGGCTAAATGAAAAATCGGTATATCCTATTCTAAGAAAAACTCAACCTTTTCAACACTAATCGTAAAGAAATAAAAGTTATAATAGTAGTATTTTTTCTCATAATTATTTCTTAATTGCAATTATTGTTCCAATTCAAAAAATATAAGTAGGTAGGTTAATTTAACAGCAAACTACGCAATTAGCGCTAGTCATTGATATTGGACGCGATAAAAGTTCATGTGGTTATAGAAACTAGACCTAATTAGCTTCATTCGTACAATACCTACGTCACTTTCCAATAAGCATCCTGATTTCCAATAGGAATTCTCATAATGCGATTTATCAGTTCCCTAGTCTGGACTCTTACCGATGAGTGCCTAAGTCCATTGCTTCAATTACAATGCGAAAAAGATATTGTTGAGAATCTTGACATAGAAGATGTCGTGTGGTACAAGCATGGGCTAAATGAAAAATCGGTATATCCTATTCTAAGAAAAACTCAACCTTTTCAACACTAATCGTAAAGAAATAAAAGTTATAATAGTGGTATTTTTTCTCATCATTATTTCTTAATAGTAATTATTTTCCGATTCAAAAAATATAAGTAGGTAGGTTTATATCTGATCTAACAGCAAACCACTGATTAGCGCTAGTCATTGATATTGGACGCGATAAAAGTTCATGTGGTTATAGAAACTAAACCTAATAATCTTCATTCGTACAATACCTACGTCACTTTCCAATAAGCATTCTGATTTCCAATAGGAATTCTCATACTGCGATTTATCAGTTCCCTAGTCTGGACTCTTACTGATGAGTGCCTATGTCCATTGCTTCAATTACAATGCGAAGAAGATGTTGGGAATCGTGAAATAGAAAATGTCGTGTGTTACAAGCATGGGCTAAATGAAAAATCGGTATATCCTTTTCCAAGAAAAATTCAACCTTTTCAACACTAATCTAATAGAAATAAAAGTTATAATAGTAGTATTTTTTCTCATCATTATTTCTCAATTGTTATTATTGTTCCCATTCAAAAAATATAAGTATGTAGGTATCTGATTTAACAGCAAACTACTGATTAGCGCTTGTCAATGATATTGGGCGCGATAAAAGTTCATGTGGTTATAGAAACTAGACCTAATTAGCTTCATTCGTACAATACCTACGTCACTTTCCAATAAGCATCCTGATTTCCAATAGGAATTCTCATAATGCGATTTATCAGTTCCCTAGTCTGGACTCTTACCGATGAGTGCCTAAGTCCATTGCTTCAATTACAATGCGAAGAAGATGTTGGGAATCGTGAAATAGAAGATGTCGTGTGGTACAAGCATGGGCTAAATGAAAAATCGGTATATCCTTTTCCAAGAAAAAATCAACCTTTTCAACACTAATCGTATAGAAATAAAACGCTGCAAATTATTTCACAAAGGTTTATTATTTTTTCAATTGAGTTTGATCGTAGTTTTAGTTGGCTTGCGTACGTCATAAGGCCCGTCCAGACTCCTCGGCGTGTCCTATTTCGAGTTGCCACAACCTATACTTCTATAATTATATACGCATGTTTATATTTCTCGATTTGAGCTCCTATCTATTCAAATAGATAGTTATTGCCTTAATAATATCATTATCTAAGTACGTACGAAAAGTCGAGAGGATATGTTATTAAATATGCGTAGGAAAAGCATTGGTATTAACACACAAATATGACCTAGAAAAAAACATATATTCATGCCTCGAAGGAACGGCGTACCCACCTCATGGTGCCGCGGTGTATTATGGGTATAACACGTAAAAGTAATAAATATCCATTCTCCTACACCCCTCTGCTACGCCCCTGGTCACCCCAGACACCACAAGGGGCCGCGGCGCCTCCTCTCACTCCACCCCCCGCTCACCCCTCTCACCACCCACCGTGACCCCCTGCCAAGCGTGCGTCTAACACTTCTAACACTCAAAGCCTCGAAAAAAGACACTTTTTCGCCCGTTTTTGGCCCATAGCATCTATGCGAGTAAAGCGATCGGGATGGTTAAACGTTAGGACCAACTAGACCCCAAATGGAGTCTATGTGCGAAAGAACGGGTTTTTTAAGTAAATTCTTAGGCCGGACGGCGAACGGCGGACGGACATTTCAAATTTGGATTCTACGCACCTTGAAACGTAAAGTGACAAAGTTTGAGGGGGGGTTATAAACATTTTTTGCTACACGATCACATAGGCTTATTATTGGAAATAATGAACCAAAAGTTATAATAGTAGTATTTTTTCTCATAATTATTTCTTAATTGCAATTATTGTTCCAATTCAAAAAATATAAGTAGGTAGGTTTATATCTGATCTAACAGCAAACCACTGATTAGCGCTAGTCATTGATATTGGACGCGATAAAAGTTCATGTGGTTATAGAAACTAGACCTAATTGGATTCATTCGTACAATACCTACGTCACTTTCCAATAAGCATTCTGACAGCCTACGCGGTGATGTCCAACTAACAGGGAATGCCGGAATGGATAATTTATAGCTTCGCCGCACCGCTTAAATGGAAACCTCAGTCCAATAAATCATATTGCGACAAGGGCGGAAGGGTCCGCAGAGCCAACTTGTGCGAGTAGATCGGAGTTGTGAGTCGGAGTCAGTGGGGATCCTCCTTCTACGCACCGGATCTTGCTCAATATCCTCATCGCCAGGCCTTGTTGATCCAGCTTGATCCAATTGCGGTTTGTTTCTGTCTTTTTTCTCCCTGCCCGCGAGACATCTTCGCTTCCTGGTCTTACGAAAGAGGGGAACCGCCCTTCCCTTCCCTTCGGGGGTATGAGTTACTGTTGTTTTTCCACTTCACTTTTTTTTACTTTGCCTCTGCATTGAAGTCTACTTTATTACTCTAAATTAATTTATTAGTACTTGAGGATAGTTGGCATTTTCTCGCGTCATAACCTGACGCAAAGGTGACCGCAGTTTTAAGAATAGGTTAGGTATTCGTTCTCCCTCTGACTGTCGTCTAATAACGTTTCCCTTCCACAATTTATTACCCACCTAGTCGAAAAACGAAAGAACCTGTGATAATTTAATTGTATTATTAAATCAAATTCTGTGGATTATGTGAACAAAGTACCTACATCGTCCGACACCCAGATATCCTGTTCACCTATTTGGGAGTAAATGCTGTACTTTAAAGTGGATACCTATTCTTCGTAAGCATTCGCAAGTACGAGTACGTTTCATGCTACAAAGTTCTATTTACCAACATAAGGATTCAGACAACGAGCAGGTTTGTATTTAAATAATAAGTTTGTATACAAAAGCTGTTGTCAGTTGAATAACAAATTGAATAGGTTGGTAGTAAAATGGAAATTACCATTTCCAGATAAGGCAGGGAAGTCACTCAAAACGAACTACTCCACGAGGCCTGATTAAGTAAACTTGATGTAGCCAGATGAAAAATTGAATAATTAGACATAAAATAAAAAAGATGCCGTAATCGCGGCGCTCCCGGATGGTCACCCAACCAAGTACTAACCAAGCCCGCCAGATGTTGCTTTACTTCATTGATCTGACGTGAACCGATGTTTTCAACGAAATATGCGTTGGCGAATGCTATATTTTCTAGGGGCAAACCTAGCTACTCGATTCCAGCGAAGATAGCTGATAAAACAGAGTGTTAAATGATTTCCAACTTCTTCAACCCAATCTCGAATTCAAGAGAATCGTTGACTTTGAAATATTAAAGAGACTTTAGCGTGATGATAGTGTTTGGTTAGTCGTGTATATACGTCTAAAAAAACGAGTAGAAATAACGCGAAGAGCAGCAGTAGTTGCTTGCTCTAGATCTAGACGCTGCTCAACGCGTTAACGCGGGAAAATCGTACGGGAAGAACAAAAACTCTCAAAGACTCGATTGGACAAATGGAAGAAGACGACGTCTTTTGACGAACAATAAAGGCGTCAACAAGTTGGACATATAGGTAATAATGACGTGTATAGTTTGGTAATCTGGATGCTCGCAAGCTCGCATCTCAAAAATACATAACATCAAGTGGTCAACCCTTAGTAAAAATTCAGATTAGTTGGACACATAGGTCAGAATGATGTGTATAGTTTGGTGGTCTGGATGCTCGCAAGCTCGCATCTCAAAAATACAGTACATCAAGTAGTCAATCCCTTGGTAAAAGTTGTGGAGCAGACCCCGCCTACCTAAGATTTGGAAAGTGCCCAGTTCAGGTGGTTTAGTTGCAGCTGGTGCACAGTTCAGGTGAGCCCGACTCTCCGTCGGGGGTTCCCTAGTCTGTTGGTAGCTATAAGATGCATGTTTATTCAAGAGTCCACCCTTAACAATATAAACATCAACTTTGTTTAGTCAGAGATCAACAACAAAAGGGTTTTAGGGTTCATTGCTCAACTTACTGACTCACAAATAGAGTGGAGACACGCTTTTTGGTCAGGAAAATAGTTTCGTATGTATCTCAGCTCTTTTCTCGCCTAAGCGAAGGAGAAAGTTGATTTATCATGGATCCATTGAAAAGAGGAGATTTTGAGGTTTCCGGAACCGTCGTCAAATTCATTTGTTGATAGGCTAATGATAGATTTACATTGGATTGAAAGAAGGACCACATACGGAACTACACCCAAGTTTTCTATGGAAATCAGTTTTGGAGTAATCCGATACCTAAATCAGGGAATCATACCCTCAATTTCATTTTAATTGCGCATATCTATATAATTATTCTCTTTCCGGCCGCTTAAAAAAAAAATAAATAAAACAAAATAATTTTGATCTCAGTTTGAATTCATTTCGGTTTCACCAACTTGAACTGAATATTTTTAATCTGAAATATGGGGGGTGTTTGTGGAGAGGGAGTGGGGGTTGATCTCAGTAGTTTGGTCCTAATAGGTAATTTATAAGTAAGTACTTCAAGTAGTTCCTAGGAACGAGCTTTCGACTGAGCTCGGATCTTCGAAAACTCCATTTGAACCATCGTCGATCCAAGATCGCAGGTTGAATTTCCAGTGTTCCGGTGACATCGAGAAGAGATGCCTTATCTTGAGAGCGGGAAGGTTGATCTTTTTTTTCGTATTTTTTTCACTCATCATTCGCTTGGTGCTTGGTTCCGCGAATGCGTATTCGGTTTGTGCTTTTTGTGTTGATTGATGAGATTGTACGATTATTTATTCCCACTCGGAGAAGAGCACCTACTAGACCTCAAACATTACAATTTTGATATTTTTGAATCTTTAGAAAAAAGAAGAAAAAAATCGACGCTCATTCTGACAACATTAAAAACGAAAGATAGAAGAAATTGGCTTTAGGAATTCAATCCCAGTTCTTACTAATATCGAGAAAACGGGCTTACGAAACGGGCAAAGGAGCTCTTGCCGACGCGCACGATAAACTTCACGTCACAGGTGAGTAAACTTGAATATACCTCTATTTTTATCCCGTCTAATCCAATATTCAATATCATCGTCATTGGAAATTCAATGATGTAGTTAATATAGTCTTTCTGTTGAAGGAGGTGGCAAAAAAAAAAGACAAATTAATGGAAAAAAACCAGACCGAGAGCTCTTGCCATTGTCACTTGATAAATTATAAACATACGACAAAATAATAACTTGTTGAGACCGGACCTTAATCACCTTCGTTTTCAAACCCTCGAAATTGCAAGAAATTCATAGATATTTGTGGGTTGATCACACATAGTTGTGCATTAGTCCCTTACAAAGAAGATGAGCGTGTTTGTAAAATGAAATCTTAATATTCACAACTAATTTTAATTAATAGTGTTTCGACCCATTGCAATAGCTTCATAATTTCATAAAAGCGTGAACTTCATTATCTCGTAAATATTTTTTGTAACATACGGTTCGCATACGTGGGAATTCAGCAAGACAAAAGCAGAAACCTGAGGTAGTAAAAGGATCGTAGTAAGAAACGAAAGCCCACAATAATCCGATGACTCACTAAAGATTCATAAGAGCGAAAGAATAAACACGAAAAATCTCGAGAGATTAGGCGTGTTTAGAGGATCCTCGGACAGAAAAAAAAAGAACACGAGGCTAGCGGTGGAGGAAGGGCATGTAATGTTACGTTGCGTCTCCGTTAGAACATGGTTAGAAGCCCAAGGACATGGCGGTCATCCACCGACCCGGCGCCTGAGGCGTTTTTTCGAGACCAACCAGAACTGGGATAAGTTGAGTGATATTTGATCGGGTGTCTTATTTCAACTATACCAACTCATATGGGATCGGACGGGTAAACTCAAAGTCCCAGGGGTGTAGCATGGCTTTAGGATCGAATTTTTTATTATAAAAGGGTGGTCTTATCAGTTGCACTGGAGTGTGTGAGTGTATGTGTGTTTGTGAGGAGAGAGAAACAGGGAGGGAGTGTGTGTGTGAGACAGACAGATAGAGAAAGAGAGGGAGAGGGGGGGGGGGGGTAGCAAAAGAATGTCCATAGTTTCGGAATACTTCATACTCTTAATTGATATCATTATCTTGTAACCTTCAGTACTTGGACAAAAATACGATTGCACAACGTACAACGAAGTTTGGCGAAGTGAGTAGATAGGTATTTTTGTGAGACGTTATTCAACATTTATGACTCGGGGCACTATTATAGACCGTGGTAGCAGTTCGGGGAGTCAAACAGTCTCTTTAGAGGTAAGAGAAATCTTTCGGGGAGAAACAGTACTTTTCCAAGTACTATACTTTCCCTTTTCTCATGTAACTTTCCTAACAACAGCCTAAGTACTTTCTTTCTTATCCAAGACCTGATAATTTGTGAGTTTTCTATACTGGCATTGGTAAACAATATACTAATCGTAGGAGTTCTGACCCACAAGCCAACTCTACCAAAATATTGGCTACTTTTTTGCGTCCTCACTAATGAAGGTAGAGAAGATTTGTGTTCGTGAAAGAAGTGGCAAACAAATTTTGTCCTCCAAAATCAAAATTTCCACTAGTTTTTTGCGTTTCAAAGCTTATTGATCAATCTTTCTGTCTGCATATGGCAAATCTTTGTCACGCCCAAAAATATACCAAGTTTCAGTACTCTTTCGATGAACATGTATTAGATACTGTTACATTTTTTATTCAATCATTTCGACTAGTGCTTTGTTCTTCAACTAAGTCTATACGTCCTTGTTAAAATATGCGAGGAAACTATACTGCCCACTCAACTTGGCAGACGTTTTTCCCCATCTCAACCAGAAGGGTCATTGTGCGATGCAAGGTGTCCAATGAGACAATGAAATGGTCACGATTGGTTCTACGACACTAAACGAACTACTATCACGAACTTAACTGGCAGACTGGAGTGGGATAATATTAATAATAAAATTCACGGGTATCAAGATTGTAAAAACTTCTTTTTGTATATACAAAAATTAGTCGACCCAATTTTCGGAATTTCCTTTTCCCGACAGCTGAATGAAGAGTTCTGTCAAACTTTATGGAAAAAGAGGAAAAACGATTTCACGCGACGGATGAAAAATACTAGGGGAGAAGTGATTCACAGATAACCAGCACAAAGGTTGCGTGCCAAAATGAGGCCGTTGTTTTAGACGAATAAGGTTTCATGATTGTCTCACCTTTATCTCGGTACCAACCGATATTCATTCCACAGAAAATTATGAAAGGACTTTGAACCTTCGGCAAAGGTAAAGGCAATGTTTACAGTATTGTTTTGTTTATTTATGAACAAAATCCTTCCGCTCTTTTTTCCCATGAATGGACTGATGTGGGGAATGAAACTGTTCTTTCAAGTGATTATTTATTAATTTATATATTTATTTACGGCATACGTTAAATACATATTTGTTGTTCAACAGAATCAGATAACAATAAAAATAAAAAGTAATTCACAGCATTGGAATGAGAGAAACAATTTATTAAGATGTGTATAAAACGAGTATAGAATCAAATCAAATCAAATAAAATGAACACTTCTAGTTCCACTTGCAGGAAGGATCCGTGGCCATTGGTTGACTCAAAGTGCACGCAACTCCAACTATTCCTCCTTATGCAACTGACACATCCTGCCCAAAATTCGCGCTTTCTTGCGCTTTTGCAACTCTCTTTTGACCGTTTCCCAATGGATTAGCGCTTTCATACTCCTCAGACATGAAGTGTTTGAAATAATGACCAACCCATAAATTTACTATGATCAGAATGTTCTTCTTTCAAGCGTTTTTACTTTACTACATCTGTCATTCGGCAAACGCTGAGCATAGGCTACCAACCATTACCGATCGTAAACGAAAAGTTCCAATCTATAGCTCACATTTCTGTTCTACAGAGGAAACTACACAACTGTAACCCAAAAGACACATGAGGCACCATTATTCAATGCGATACCAAGACAAGATTCGAGATGATGGATCTTTCTCAAAAAGCCATTTCACCCCACAGTGTTTCCCCGCTTGTCATCTCACTTCCTTTGGCGTATAAATCGTAATAGCCCGAACCGCTACGAACGATGATTGCTACTTTTTTCGGCGGCGTTGGCGGATTCCACTTCAGCTTCAATGGCCACTCGTCAGTAGTAATTTAGACGGATTTCCGCTTGGGTATTTTGCCTAGATGGCCATAAATAGATCCGGGGCGCGTTTATTTTTCTATTGAACGTCAGACAGGTTCTGCAGCTTAAACCTTGTCGGACCTAACGAGTACAAATTAGTTCGTCTGGATTCGGAACTAACACCTTCCTAATGGATATTTGATTGGAAGCAAATATTAGTGACAGGTCCGAATAACTGACACCCAACACCCAAGCGATTAACGACAAGTGTCCGCTATCGATAAATGACCACGACCACAGGTGAGAATTGAAGTGATTTTGCAATGCAGTAAACATTTCGCTGTCCTGGCATTGTTCCATGACGGAACAAGCTGAGATTTTGGGCTCGAAATCGGTATTCGATCTTCAAGGGCGCTAAATCCGGATTTGAAGTCAACATATGAAAATCAAGACCTATTCTCATCGGTGGCAAATTCTCAACTCACCATGCCGTTGTCTGGTTCAGATATATCTGAAAACCAAAAATGCTAGCGCAGCGAGGCGAACACCCCCAAACGCTTTTCCGATCAAGGGAAAGCTAATAGAATACTCAAGCTGTCCCAGATGATCAGGTTAGGGGAAGCTGGCCCTTTAGTCGAGGATTAGCCGTCAATTCCCGATTCCACCCGATCTGTGTCGAGTACAAGACACCCCTCATGGATTTTTTACTATAATGTCCATCCTCCGGAGTTCCTTCTATTCGTATTATGCCTGGTTTTGATTGATTTCCGAAATGTGATATCCGATGAACCCAATCTGAAATCCATAATTGCCCGTAAAAATATCAGTATTTTCCACATTTACTAGAAACAAATAGAAAACTTTAACCTTTCAAAAACAAAGTTAGCCAAACTGCTGAATTTTTTGAACAAAATTATCCATCTGCCTGAAGACCTGTACAAATGGCTCAAAGGAATTAATCCAAAGTGGTATATTGTTATTCCATGAAAATATTATCAAGAAAACTGTGTAAACTAACTCCAACAACATTCTTCTGCGAACGGCCCAAGAAGAAGACACAGAATGGCGAGGTAAATACTAATTTCCGGGTCGATAATTACACCCCCTCCAGCTGGCATTCGGCTGTCCTATTAGAAGGGCCTCTGCTGCCCCCGCTCTTCCCCAACACCTACAGGAGAAAGGTGTCCAACGCCAAAGCAGCTCGGCCAATACAATGATGTCCACCCGAAGCTTCAGTGTTTATGCCCTTTCGCCCGATTCGTTGATTAGAACGTTTTCAGGGAGGGCGGAAATGAACCGGAAATTTCTCGCCCCATCGAGCGCCGGGTTCGTAGATTAGCCCTTTTGGCCCTTCACAAGGCAAAGGGCGGGTGATGGAGGCCCTCGAATGAATTCAGAATGAGATTAGCGCTATACGATTGCTCTACTGCGTCAATTTCCGAGCCGTCTTGAATTGGAATTAACTATTGCCGCAGAAGTCACGCTGAAAATTTAAATGTAAAAAAAAAACCCTGACAATCCAATGGGTGAAGAAGGCAGCAGCCAGCAATTTCATGAGAGCATGTTTGAATTGTTCAACTGTATTCAAAAAATTTTTTCTAAAAATTTCTGGGAGAATTTTGATATGGATCCCCCCCCCCCTTTCGCCTTGAGCTCCTGAACATAGCTGGGATAGAGTCCCCCACTTTCAATTACTACTTTTGCTAACCGAATTTTTCCAAAGTCAAATACAATTTTCTTTTCGACATGATTTCAAGTTTGTGAAGAATACATACACTAACCTCTAAACACATGTGCCTAACAAAATAAATTCTGGTCAAGTTTTGGTATAACATAAAGCAGAATAAATATCTTCCTAAAAAAAGTTATTCATTAAAAAACTTTGCTATTAATTATTAATAAATTATTGTTATATGTATTAACCTTAGATTTCAATTAGGCAAAAAAATCTATTTTACGTAAAAATAACGTCAGAAACTAATTTCATGCAACCAAGAAAAATAAATGCTCCTCTCATTTAGGTTTCACTGTTCTAATTATACCTACGTGCTGTTTGGAAGTCAATGCACCGAACTTTTTAAGCTAAAAGAAACATTATTGTGAGTTATATGTTTATTAGTGAATAGCCTGCTGAAAAAGGAGCGAAGGTATTCTGGCAGGGAAGGTTCTGTAGATCAGGTTTGCTTGGGATGTGGAAGGTCCATCTGCAAAATTCGGCCGTAGTAAGTATGAATAAGTTATAGAACCCCATATTTCTTTGTACATGCTTTTTTGACATGAATATGTCTTTTTAACACATTATACTTAGGGATCGCGAGCATAAAAATTTCAATAAAGGGTCCTTTTAGAAGAGAAGAGTGGAAGTGAGTTGGGAACCACTGGTCTAGAGCAAAATGAAAAACGTTTTCATATTTGATGATTACATTCTCTCATCTCATAAAAGTACGTCATAATATCTTAAATGTGCTTTGTACTCCCATTCATGGAACACTAAAATCCAAATGAAACAAGAATAGAGAGATATGATGATAATGTTCTGTGACTACATTATGTAAAATCACAACGTTTATAATACAAACTACTGCGAACGAGTTACGTACTTCCACAACTAGGTAGAAGTTTCCTTCCGAAAAAACAGCGAAGTTACATAATACTAAAAGTTATTTCTCTAGATGAGACCACCGTTTAATACAAGTGCGCCCAGTTTGGTGAGACCCAGAGCTCGGTCAGAAACAAAGAGCGCTACTGTTAATTTTACGGTCGTACAAATCACAGCTCATTTCCTTTGTCATTAGGGGTCATTAAGTTCTGTTACCACTTCTTTCATAACATGCTTAAAAAGAAAGTTTCCAGGGTATTTCCTGTGAGGAGGACGCAGTGCTCAACCGCCCTTTTCCTAATTATTGACCATTTTTTAGTTCCACAACTCCACGGAGGAGTTGAGGGAGGGACCTTTTCGACTCTACATAATAGAAAACGTCTTCCAAGTATGGTGGGCAGTATAAGCTTCATTAATCTAATTAAGAACTATAAAATAAGAGCCAGTTTTTACCGGTTTAATCAACGATTATAACTGAAACCGGAGATCTCGGGTGTTAATTATGACAATGGAGGTGATGGAAATGCAGTTACTTCCTCCTTCATAGGGGAGAGGCTATAAACCTGCTACACACAGAGGATATCCTGAAGGTTGAATAAACCTCAGGAATATGGAAAGGGGTAGCATTTTCCAGGACCGAGAAGGAGCTAACTACTCCTATCCATCACATAATATAAAATTACGGATTTCTAGCCTCGTAAAAAGTAAATCTATGATCAAGACAGTAAACGACCAAGACTAATTCAAATTAAGGAGCTTTTTCCACAATAAATTAAGAAACTGCCACCTATATTCCCATCTCTTGCCTTTTCCATATAGTCAGAAAAATATACGATACTACTCCATATATTTCCATTTCCAACATCCACAAAAAGAGCAAAGGGGGGTTGATAAATAATAGCAATTTGGGAATACAAGGACAAGAATTGTCAAGTCATAGGACAAGATTTCCATCAGCTGAAAGGTAGTAAGATCTGCTAATATTCTCGTAGCTTTTCCCATAGACGGATATCGTACAAAACGTAGTGCATAATATTATATATGTACAAAAGGGCTGCAGCTCTGAATTTTAAAAAATTCATTGTCAACTTGTAGATACAGGCAGAGCTTCCGAGCCCACCTAGATAAGTACCAACTTTTATTAGATGTTTTTCATTATATTATGACGTGGGGCAGTCTTCACACGGTTTCACTTATAACATTTATCATTCAAACTGCGCGATTAGGTGCAATTTCAAGAGTTCTTTTCCAGTATATATATATTTTTTTTTTAATTTAAGCACATTTATGTGCACGGTCATTACTGTCATTCGTATACACCCTTCCTTATATTATGCTTGATTTTAAGGGAAGGAGGGAGGCAATATTGTGCTTCAACTTTAATATTAACCTCAAGTTTAATATCGTCTAGAAGGACACATAGGGTTACAATTACAGGAAAGTGTTAAATACTAGGGATGTTTCATTCTGCATGTCACAAAACGGATTTCCAAAGGGAAAGAAAAGTTGCTACTCCCCAATGGCTTTATTTTTTACAGAAACCGATTCGTTGCAGTCATTCAATAGTTTTACGTAAAATGAAATGAACTGTTTTTATTTTGAAAAAAAGAGATAATAAAATCGAGAAAAAAACAATTAATGGCAGAGAGCCGGTGGAAAGATACCCACGACCCCTCCAATAAGCGATGCCAAGAGCAGCGAAGAAAGTATGATAGTATGCAATCAATAATGAGGTTTCTACCAATTAATTTACATGACAATGGAAACAGGGAGAGCAGCCAAGGTGTTTTTTGTTTTTTAACGTAAACGCACTTAGAAACAAGTTATGAATCGGGAAAGTGAAATATGGATATAAGTTGAACGCTGCTTTTTCGATGTAGGTAACTTCACTTTCGATAAGGTAGTGATCAAAGCTGAGATCGGCTTTTCTGTCCGGGTGATAAAGTGGGATGCCAGAGAACGTTGAGAAATAAGCAAAGGGAATAAAGCTTCATACCTTGATGGTAAATGACGAAACAACCACGATACTTACCTGGAATCAAAAAATCAATTATTAGAAATTTATAATAATGATGACAGTTGAATAACTGATTAATTACGTGACAACCATTTCACACTCTGGTTGGATGTATTATTAACATTAAAATCTGAAAACATCTATCAATTTAGGTGGGGATTAGCTTGATCGATGGGCTCGCGCGATGAACAACCGAATTCGCAAAAACCAAATTAATGGAGCAAAACAATGTGTGAAGATCCCACAGAATTTTACTAAAAGCGGTGTTTTGCCCTGACAACGCATTTCATAGGTATTCTTAAATTTTAACATTACTTATCCAATGTTCAGGAAATCAGCGTGACCCATAAGTGCGGAAAAGGTACTGCTACTATTTCTAAATGGAAGAAGATTCCATCCTAACAAGTTTGACATAAACCAGACTCGCCTATGATACAAAAAAGATATGGAGGATTCTCTTTATATAGAATTTTTCAAAATTTCCCGCACTGGTGAAGTCAAATCAACGTGACGCAAATTTTGAAAAATCATAAAAAGAAAATTACTAATCGTAGCAGAGTGCAAATGGTGTAAAATTTCTTAAAAGTACATCTATTTTCATTGAAAAATACATAATAAATTCATGGGTAACACTCATTATGCCGTGATTGGTTGAGTAATAACTGTACCCACTAAAACTATTAACCCTATTAGCTTAATTACAAAATGCAATACATTTTTCAAATTGTGAAAAGCTCACAACTTATACTTATACTTTACTAACTTATACTTATAATTTTCCATGACTAGAAGAAAAAAATATTTATTTCGGAAAAATGTGTAATAAGCATGATTTGTTCAAGTTATGGCGGTTTCCATCTGAAACAAGAGAGTGCGTCTACATCGTGAACTAGCTTCTCGAACCTTCAAGATGCAGTATTGGGCATATGCCCATCTTCAAATAACCGAAGAAGGGAACTCGTGGTAGCTGCACAATATGCACTGTTAAGATTTTACTCATGATATTAGGATTCGGTGAAGGTGGGCCCTGCTCTTTCTTTTTCAACCAAATTCTTAGTAAAGTGTCTATTTTCAGAAAGCATGGCATTTGATAAGAAGGTGAACATTTTTTCTGGCATGTTTATCATCCTCGAGTTATTTCCCCCCAACATGTTTATCTGAAAAATTGTAGTTTTGAGCCCATTAAAATAATCACAGGTTCTAATTCATTGTAATTGCAAATGTTAACACACCCACAACTTCTTCTTGCATATTCCCGCTTTGATTTAAGCGATCCATTCTCCTCTCACATACTTGGTATTTAGTCCAGCGTAATTTCGTCCATATTAAAAGGTAGTGAACGGTCGAAATTTCACGTGGGACGACCGAAGAATCCTCTTCTTTTCATTTCACACCCACGGACAACAAAAGGCCCACCAGAGGGGATGGTGGGGGGTGGTGCTTGCTGCGCCGCATTCCATCCCGTTCAGAACGGTCTCTTGAGCTTCTTCCAACCCTCGCAAAAAAATAATTATCATTCGTATACCAGTCCTCATTCTCGGATCTTCCTCGTCCGACTCAGGTTTTCGTGGGGATAGAGGATTTTTCAGACGCGTACAGAAATCACACAGTTGAGGTTGAAGGCGCTGGTGAAGCTGCTTCAAATTTTTTTGCCCCTGTCTAACTACAGGCAGCAAAAGAATTGAGGACATCTTCGGAAGATGAGAGACATTTCTTTCAAAATCATTCCAGGATTCCATGAATATCTGTTTGTCCATACAAATCTTTCTCACGATTTCATTGTGCAAACGAGAGACGTCATTACTAAACACAGCCTACCGTTGATAAAATCTCAGCTGATCTCGCGGAAATGTTGATGAAATTGTGGAACTGATTTTCATCATGATTTGCTCGCGAATGGACGGGAGTTGCTGACTTTTTATTATTTATGTCCTCTATGGACAGTCGTGGTACTCGAAGAAATCACCCAAACGACGTAACGCCTTCGAATGCTTCCTTTCTCAATTATCTGCTACAACTGTCCATCCTATACCATAAAGTCATCCCAAAATGTTTGACCCAATTTCGTAAGAGTCTCAAAATGCTGAGTATTTAACAAGCGAGTATTGAAAACCAGATATACGAAAACAGAGGGTTATATTACCTCGGGGTGTATGAACATGTGTAAGAAACGTCGACTTAGCTCTGATCTGGAGAAAGGTCCGTGACCCTCAAGCCTAACGTCCTTCCCAATGATTCAGCGCTGCATTCTGCAGTATTCCGGTCTTTCCAGAGGGATGATTCATTCGTGTCCGGTTTGCTTCACCTTTCAAAACGCTGATTTTGCTATTGGTGTGTATCGGGAGTTAATGTTTATACAAATCTTACAAATATATCATAAATTCGGAAGGAGAAATTAATTACGCTTTCCCAAGGATTCACTGTAGGTAGCGATGCCTTTCACCGGGCGTCGTGGAGCAACTTGCTATACGTGATTTCTCCAATTACCTACATCCCAGGTCAATCATTGTTAGTAAACTGGTCGGTTGGCTCTGGTGACCATACTTTTTGAGCTAGGCTGGGTTGGCTTGATTTAGCTTATAGTAACGTAGGCCCGTTGTTGCTCAAAGCTAAAAACCCAAGCTCCAAACAAGGCTTATGCTGATATGAGTTAATGGCAAATGTGACTAGGTAAGAGGTCCTTCCCTAGATATCAAGTGGTTGCTGCAGATAATGCTATATGGCGAAAACATCGCTCAAACAATATGGCAAAGAATGATGTAATCCGAAAAAACTCCAGAAATTTTTTTTCGAAATTGGACTGAAAAGTATTGTAGTTTAGTTGTCCAGACAAGACTTGACTACAGAACAGACGGATACGAACAACATGGTTTAAAACCAGTAAAACTCAGAAAAGCCAGCATATCAAAATACCAACAGGTTTCCAATTTACATGGTCGTTATTGGTAGTTTCCAGTCCAACGACAGCTATTCCTTTTCCTAAACACCTGTTCCAATGATAACAAAGATAGGAGAACCGCCAGAAGGCTTACGTAAGGTCCATTAGCGAGAACCAGATAACTTCTAATTCCGAGATGAATTGGGTTTGGGGGAATTGTCCGTTAGAAAGAAATACGACAGGGTTAAGTGACAATTAGAATGTTGATCTTGTCTCGTGTTGTTACAAATGTCGTGATAATATTGGAAATTTGTCAACGGATTTTCGACTTTTAATCCAGGTTACTTGAGTCAGGTACCTATCCATTTTTTCTCAGTTGGACACTCAAGAGGATGATTCAATTTTCCAAAAATAATTTGTTCTCCTGCCTGACTAGCCAATTTTAAGGCCCTCTTCCTCCTCCTGCCAATATCATCGCTTCTTTCTTCCGTTTTAAACCTGGGATGGCCCCTTCTTCAGGAACATTAGGGCTTTACTTGCACAACCCGTACGAACACTCAAAACCTATAAAGAAACTCGAGAATGATAAGTAAATGTTGTTTCAGTAAATTTATTAAATTTGAAGTAATAAACTTATTTCAATAATTGAGGAGCATTTGCAACTATCTGAGTTAGGATCTACCAAAAATTTAGGTTACATATCGGCCACCCATATTCTCGTTCACCCCTGGAGTTGGCTTGTTTCCGCCAAGGTTAGCCATGAAATCTCAACCTATTCTACTCAAGACGCTTGCTGACTTACATTTTTCAATAGTTTTATTTTTCTAGAGTAATATAAAGTTTCATTTCCACTAAATAGTCGCAATAATCATGCCTACCAGCGCGATTAAACGATACCGATCTAATGGCGGACGTTTTTTTATTTGGACTAGGTACAAATAAAGAGAATTAGTTGGTAAGTGTCCGAAAATTAAAGAACTTGTTTTGTTTAAGCTTTGAGAAGGAAGAAACTGAAGAAAAAAAATAATTGAAAATTCCTCAGCTGACTGAACATACTGCGCAGGCAGTTTCATCAGCAAGGTTATTTTATAGAATGGAATAGAATAATCTTTATTGTACTAGGACAATCAGTCCCTCATAGCGTACAGAGAACGACATGGGTCATAAACATGAAGCATTCATCAACATAAAGCAACTCTACACATATTATGTCAACATATTGTCATATTATGACAACAGTAAAACAAAGTATATAAACAGGCGATTTAAAAATAAAATCTCGCCAAACTAAAAGCCGGTAATAAAAATAAGTGTAAATTATTATTATTATTTTTAGTTTCATATTACGTTTTCATGTATTTGAGAACTGCGCTCCTGAATCGGCCGAGAAGAGGGATGGATCTAATCTTGACAGGGAGGCTATAAATGTATACGTTCGTGTTACTGTAATTATTGAGGAAGCTTTACTTGTTTTACTGAATACATAAAAGGATAGATTAATTTTTTCGGTAGTATGTCGAAGCAAACAAGGCAGGTGTTGCTACATCGAGAAACGAAGCTACTTAGGTAGGACTACATTCCAGATTCGCTGGTTAGTTAAAAGTTAACCAAGTAGATAGGTTGTTGCTCTGCCAACGAATACAATTACAGATTGTTAAGTTTGTCCTATCTCGAATCAGGAACAACAGCGAACAAAAACCTCGAAACAGCAGCAACAAAATGAAGTAAGCTGAATTAAAAAACCAGCTGTATCGGAAAAACATTGAAATTCATTCTTGTGAAGGCGTAAACTTCACAAAGACGGCATTGTCAATGCAGTTATTAAGAGAGTTTTGCAGTTGCACGGATTTGGGGGATAAAAAAGTTAATTAGGTACCTATCTACTTTGGTTTTTGTCTATGGAAGTCATGAACAACAAGTATATACTGAAAGTAGGTCGGTATACCTATCTACTTACCTTTCCAAAGACGACACCTAATATTCCCGTTCGGCAGAGCTCTGACAGGACGTCCTTTCACATGAACGCTTTATGGAATTATGGGACTCTTAAGGATTAGCAGTTTTTTATTGTTTTAACATAGTTCTGGAAACAGATATTCCACAACATCTTCGCGGCAGATGTCTGGAACTACTATAAACTTCAATCTACTTACATTTAATTTTGTGAACTCTCTGACAGACATTTCGTACACACAAACTAATTTTACCTTTATACCACCATACTGTATCAGGTCATCGCCGGGCAGAAACGTAATATAATTGGCTTAAGTTTTGACATTTTATGTCTTTACTTTGGCACATAAACGAAAAAAGCGTTAACAAAAAGCGTAAAAAAAAGCGTTACGGTTGGTTTTCTGATGATTTCTGCTAATTTCTATGCTTAACACTCTAGGAAGCTGTAATTTCGTATGTAGCCTCTTTAGGACATTTACTTGACGATGCCGAGGGTCCGGATCAGCTGAGTGGCTCTTGGAGCTTGCATATATGAGTCTGCAACACATACGAGTCTGCAACTAAAGACATAAAATGTCCCAATGTGTTGCAGACTCGTATGTAAGCGTTTCTGATAATTATCGTTACTCCTCTCCGAGGTTTCTTATTTGTTCTCAGTTCAAAATCATACAACTCTCACCCCCAGTGTGATAAATACTTGGCTCGCTCATTTATAAACCGTCTGATTTTTCCGAGCATAATAAAGAAATACTGAATTACGAACTAAAATTAGCTAAGCATGATTATGAAGGCTGTACACAGACCAAGACCAGAGACATAAAATGGCGCTGATTCACATAGTTAACTGGTCACCATGACAACAAGGTTATTACGCCTTGCCTCGATGTGTCTAATGAACAACTGCACAACTTCCTTGTTCTATACTTCATTTAAAAAAATGTCTCCCCAAGACGGGTTCACACTTTTAACCCGAGAAAAAAAGCCAGAAAAAAAGTAGAGGGAGGAAAAAGCGTCTGGACAGTCTCGAGCCTCCACCAAGGTCTCTATTTTTAGTTTTCTGGCTCATTTGTTAGCCGCGACGTCGGAAATAATCCTTTTCATACGATAACAGGTTGATCTGTACGTCATCGAACTTTGTCTCCCGTCCTCTCAATTACGTCTACATCAAGAAACTTGCAAAAATAGACACTTGCTTTCTTATTGCTAATTATCTAAACATACCACATCAAGTAGTCAATCCCTTAGTGAAAATTCAGATTATTCGGACGTATAGATTAGCATCAGGGTGGCAGAATGTTTATAGTGAAATACGACGCAAAAATTTTCGTACTAATGGCAATGAGATTCGAACCCATGATCTTACACCAAAGGCGGATATGCTACCAATTGGGCCACAGAGGACCTTCAATAATTGTATTCAATTACTGTACTTAGACGCTGAGTTAGAGATGAAATGTAAACGCTGCGCACAGACGCTCCTCAACCAAAAGAGCAAGAAAGTTGAGTGACTCGAATGTAGTGATACCTAGCGGTAGATGCGAGGACTCTGTCCGATCCAGAAAACGGCTCAAAGCTCCCTCCAAAATCAAAATACGACCAAACGGTTTATTCAACTTTTCTCAGCCAATAATTTAAATGATTCTCGTAAATTTTGTTCTATTTTCGAAACCTCTAGGTCCCACAAACCTCGAAATTTGAAAGTACAATTATTATCTACTGAAATGGTATCTAAATTTGAAAATTTCAGACAAACTATCCTATGGGGAATTTCAAAACCAGTAGATTGCCGCAATAATCATCAAAATCGGTTCACTATTGACCGAGAAAAGTTGAAAAAACCGTATATAAACCATCCGGCGCCTCCTCAACAATTTTGATATTCTCGGATCTAAAATAGATCGACGCTCATTCGGTCCACACTAAAAACGAAAGATGGAAGAAATTGGCTTGAGGTATTCAGTTTCAGTTCTTACCTATATATCAGGATTGGTCAAAATTAAAAACACTTATCCCTAACCATGGTTAAAGTAGATCATTGTTTTACAGAACCAGAGTTTTGAACGTTGATTTAAAACAAACGAGTTTTACTAACGTAATCAATGGTTTACACCGTTTCCGTTAAACGTCGATTTAAAGTTCAAACGTTGATTTAGGCGATATCAAGGAGGCATTTGCCCGCAAAATGAGGGTAGTAGCGAGATAATAGTGAGGGAGCAGCTGTTACCAAACTGAAATCTTCAATGCTTCTATATTTTTTAAGAACCCATTCTGATAGCATAGTTTTACAAACTCATAGGGGTAGTCCTTTACTGCCCTAACAGCGATGATAATATAATGAGTTTCTTCGAAGGATTCCAGATTTGTGTTTGAAGTAAAAACCCGAAATTTCGAACCTCTGGAATACTTCTAAACGCAATTTTGATTCGTCTCCATTGGGAATTTCGGGACTCGGTCTCCTAAAATAGCAATGGTCGATATTCGATGGATTTTATAACTATAGCCACTACAGAATCCGAGATTCCGAAGCTATTTCGACTCAAAAAGCGCAGGAAACAGGTTATAATTGTCTCCTAATATATTATGGTCAAGTTGCATAACTAGGTATTGCCTACGACACTATCTAGACACATTGTGTCATTTTAAATTGTGATGAGCCGTTGGCTATTTTATAACACTAGGAATTTTACAACTGTAATTGGGCATTCCATGTATGTGTACCTATATCCCTACCTGTGACTTGTGTATTCGTTGCTATCATTAATTTGTTCAAGGATAGACAAAACGAAAAAAAACCATATCTTCTTCTGTACCCACAGCTCCCACAATTCCGAACAACTTAACAGTTGAGAATGTAGGTTTCTGAATGCAGTTTCTAGAATTAGTAATCACGGAGTTGATGCGTTAAGTTTCGAAAGTCTGATGAGTCCGTACTTATTAGTTCGCTATTTATATGGCCACTAATTTATGAATGCTTCAAAACTACATTTAGCTCAGTCATCACCTTGTTACAAGCACGATGACTTCGTGAAGGAGGAGCAAAACAGGAATATTTCAATTTACAGGACACTCGTGGAGAAGGGTGCCCAGCTAAGCGTGGAAGGCCAGTACCGCTATCTACTAACCATCTAACCCAATTCCAGAGAGTGATTAAGGAAGTGAAGCATGCGCAGGTACATATGCTTGTCCACAGGAGGAGCGGAATGGAATGTAGCATCCACGAGTTGGTCATGGTCATACCTAAGATATATACGTAAACACGATTTCAGGAAGTCAGAGGAAAACAGTTAATTAAGTCCTCAAATTGCAACCACTGATTGCAACTTGAGTGAATAAATTCTGAGTGTTATATTCGCAAATTAAAGATTATTATTAGCAGCGTTTTCGAAACGTTTTTCAGCCCATTGCGCATGCGTAAAACTAATATCGATTGACACAAGCAAAACTCCGAGTCCAATGGAACGATTTTGTTGAAATTTTCAGGGATTGTGCGGGATAGCTTCTAGGCAGTCCCGTATAATTTACACTGCCGTCACATAAATAGTAGTATGTGCGCATGTGCAAACGATTTATTATAACGTCGATTTCTTACCATCTACAGGTCCAATTTCGTTCAAACTCGGGGAGTACATGGGTATATATTCCAGGAAATTCCCTATGAATTATATCACGATTAGTAGAGTAATAACTACAGCGCATGCGCAAAACTAAAATTGATCGACACGGACAAAACTCCGAGACTAATGATAGTACAAGAACAACACAAGATGATGATGAGTGATGTTAACACAAGATAATGATTAAAATACTCGTGTATAAATAATGTAATATTTATACCTATGTAATGGCACTTTATTTATTTCTTCAACATGATATAATTATTTTTGTATTAAGAATTTAAAAAATGTAATATTTAAGAACCTTCAGGCTCATTGCTAAAACTCGTTTTCCCTCTCGCGGGTATCACCCATTAGGGAGACTGTATTTCTTTCATTTATTGTAGGTGAATTATTGTTTTGTCATATTTTCAGAAATAAATACATTTTCATTTCATTTCATTTTAATGGGCCGATTCTTATGAAATTTTCAGGGGTTGTGTGGTTTAGCTCCTTGACGTTCTCCCTCTTAATTTCACTGCTATCTGTGCGCATGCGCAGACATTAATTTCTTAGAACGTCGACTTAACAATTACTTCGACTCGTATTTTGTTCTTCATCTAAATTCGTCCATGTTACAATATGTAAGGAAGCTGCACTGCCCACCCAACTTGGCAGACGTTGTTCGCCTACCCTGATAATTTCATTCCTCAACAACGACTAAGACCTGATTCGCTGGCATTGCTTCAATTCTGAATGATACGCAACACTAACCGAAACAGGAATTTTTTTATCATGTCGTTCTAGGAGGTTGAAATACTCATCACCAGTTACTACCCGCTGATACATTTACAGACACATACATACATCATACATTTCTCTGCTGTCAGAACTTACCTAATATAATTTTCCGTACCTACCTACTCTTTGCTGATGATTTTGTCACTACGAATACAGGGTGGCCCCCCGAATGGAAATTTTTAATTTCCCTGACATTTCCCTGACTTTTCCCTGACCAAACTTCAGATTTCTTGACAAAAAATATCAAATTCAATTTGTTTCCGTCATTTTATTGCATCTTTAATGCTTCTAAAACGAAAATCTTATAATTTAAAGAAAAAAAAATAGACTACTTATATGCAGTCTATATTTATTTAACCATTTCATTGCCCTCGAAGTGCTCAAATATCATAACAATTTAACCTAAATATAATACGATAATTTACGAAAATTCACCCGTACGATATTAGCTGCATGAGTTTTTATTTAATATTTTATCAATTCGTGATGTGAAGCTATTTGTTAAAGCACATTTTTCCTTGCATGGATTTATTAGCTCTGGGGATAATACAAAATTTTCGTCCAACAGCAAAAAGTGTCACTTTTTTTTCACCTAAAACGAATAGTTACCAGAGAGAGTATAACTTCATGATTTCCCATCCCACAAAAATCGCTCATTGGAAAGTTGCTCTGTGAATTTAAACATAATTATGACTCCACATTCCAATGGGCCAATTTCCCCTCCCTTAACCCTCCTGAGAAGTCCTAGCTTATCTATACTATTAATAAGAATGAAACTCCGTTTGTTTGTCTGTCTGTCGTGTCTATGCACGGCCAAACGGCTGAGAGGGGGGAGTCTACGAGTGGGGGGATCTTCTTGGGATTTTCCGAAAGGTGGAACGAGCGAATTTAAAATTGTCTAATCCCACCCGAACCATGGGCCGTAGGGCGGGAGGGGGGTCGAAGTAAGAATTAATGTGCGCTTTTTCCACTTCCCCGCTTCCCCTACCCCTCTAAACGGCCGTTGACAATTCCGGAAAAATACGGGTTTCGTAGGTTTTCCTACGAGGAAGACGACGGCGCGATCGGACCGCGAAAAAAGTATCGGGAAATGCGTTAAAAAAATGCGAGAGTACGGACCCGTTTTCTCGAAAAGTCCGCCGAAAAACTTGGTTTTTTCCCATTAAAATATACCCCATAAAGGTACGTTTTTCGGAACGGTTTTCGCGGGCGAAATACAGCTTTGGGTCCGCCGAATCTGAATCCGAAATCGGATATCGAAAAAAGTGACGAGAACTCGGTCAAATCACGAGCGGAAGCGAGAAGAAGCGTTTAACATCAGAAATTAGTTTTGCCGTGTTCGCGAGAAGGCTCTGGGAAGACGTGTTTGGGGCACTTAGCCTACGCAGTCAAGGGGTTTGCGAGGCGAGCAGGTATACATAGGTCGAATGCGAGCGAAGCGAGAACCATTTCAACAGAATAAATACGGACTTTGTCCTACACATATACAGGTATACTTTGCGAGCGAAGCGAGCAACATCCCCGAATAAACTTTTTGTGGTTCCACGTAGTTTCATAAGATTTAATTTGTTTGTAAGAATTTCCAACAGAAAAAAACGTCTGCCAAGTTGGGTGGGCAGTATAACTTCCTCAAGCGAGCGAAGCGAGCAGCATCCCTTACAGAAGTTAAACCTACCCTTAGGGACCTACCGTTTGCGAGCGAAGCGAGCAACATCCCCTACATGTTTCAATTGTAATACATCGCATCCGCACAGCCACACCTTGCGAGCGAAGGGACGCGATGACTCACAGGGGACTCACTACGCACTTGACTCATTTCAACGGAATTTCATACGGGTATTTAACAACACCTATGCAGCAATACCTTGCGAGCGAAGCGAGCAACATTCCCTAATAAACTTTTCGTGGTTCCACGTGGTTTTATAAGATTTAATTTGTTTGTAAGAATTTCCAACAGAAAAAAACGTCTGCCAAGTTGGGTGGGCAGTATAACTTCCTCAAGCGAGCGAAGCGAGCAGCATCCCCTACAGAAGTTAAACCTACCCTTAGGGATCTACCGTTTGCGAGCGAAGCGAGCATCATTCCCTACATGTTGGGTGGGCAGTATAACTTCCTCAAGCGAGCGAAGCGAGCAGCATCCCCTACAGAAGTTAAACCAACCCTTAGAGATCTACCGTTTGCGAGCGAAGCAAGCAACATCCCCTACATGTTTCAATTGCGAGCGAAGCGAGCAACATTCCCTACATACCACACTTTGCGAGCGAAGCGAGCAACATTCCCTACATGCCACACTTTGCGAGCGAAGCGAGCAACTTAATGGGGGGTCCGGGGGGCTTGCCCCCCGGCTGGACGTGGAGGCGAGCGTAGCGAGCCGGAGCGGCTAGTGTATAATAACTAGTTGTGGGACCCTTACTGGACCAATCCACTACTCTGCTGGGTTTTTTCTCCCTAGTTCAACTCTCAGATGATTTTTCTTACAAATGGTTTACTCTAGATCAGGGGTGCTCAAACGGTCGATTGCGAGTGCTTTTTGAGTAGATCTCGAGAAGAAAAAAATTTTTAATAAGTAGGTAGGTAACTAAACTACAAAAATTTATTACGTAATAACACTGCTTGCGTGTTGAGGACATTGAGGAATTAGCTACTGAA
Source organism: Adelphocoris suturalis (assembly GCA_030762985.1). Lineage (NCBI taxonomy): Eukaryota > Metazoa > Arthropoda > Insecta > Hemiptera > Miridae > Adelphocoris > Adelphocoris suturalis. The sequence continues at coordinate 108,479,476 of CM061044.1, forward strand.
GTAGCAAGTCAGTTTAATATGAACTCATGTTCTGTTGAAAATGAGTTGGTGCAGATTCTGATACAAATTTCCGGTGTTTTATATCTGAAGATAAATATCCGAATCTAAGGCAAATTGCCCTTCAACTGACGGCAATGTTTGGGTCAACTTACTTGTGCGAGTCTGCATTTTCTGAAATGAAGATAATTAAGTCAAAATATCGCAATCGACTAACTGACGATCATATGTCATCATGCTTGCGATTGGCACTCAGTGGTTACGCACCATCTTATGAAAAGTATGCTGAGGACATGCAGTGCCACGCTTCAACATCCAAAGTCACTCCTTAGTTGCGTTTAACACCATATGTAACTCTTTTGTTTTGTAACAACGAATAAACTCGCAATTTTGAATAACTAGGAGTTTTTTCATTGATATTGTAGAGAAGAACTTGAGTAAACCTAACCCAAACCTTGACTAAAATAATGTAAATTGTGCGGAAAGCTAATATCTATATATGCTACGGTACACCCTACCTAGGTAGGTAGGGTGTATCGTGTATGTACGACAACCCTGCATCACACATACTTGCAGCCTCTCAGAGTCGATCGTAAGTAGTCTAAAAATATTGAGGTAGATCGCCAGCAGTTCAAGTTTGAGCACTCCTGCTCTAGGTGATATACTCTAGGTGATATACCAGGGAAGCCAATGGCATATCCATTAACTTTTTATGTTAACAGTATATTAAGTAATATATATTAAGTTGAAGTTAGATTGTTTAGGAGTTAAATTCATTTAAAAACGCTTTAAATTATTACACCAACTTTTCATTTAGCAAATTCCCAGACGTTTAGTGGTTTTTGCAAAATGTTCTGACAATTCCCTTACTTTTCCCGACGCAAACGATTCCCTGACAATTCCAGGTTTTCCTCACTTTTCCAGTTGGGGGCCCCCCTGTAATAGCGTTAAAAGTAAATATTTCTGCACATGGACTTGATTGACATTTCAGGATCTCTAGTACGGCAGCAAATATACCGGCAAGAAGTTGAAACCTGGAATGCGTGTAGGAATCTCGATTTCATAAAGTTACAAGTGAGTTCGGTGCGCGGTAGCGGACGAAGAGGTACAACCAGGAACGAATAAAAGCGCGCTATGAAAGTACGCTCGATTTCATTCCAACCGCTCAGGCAAACTCCCACCATCACGCAACTGAGAGAACGACAGAACGCAAGATGCACAAGATGGCCATCCATTAATCTATCCTCTACAAGCCCCCTAATAACTACGAAAACACTATGTACTGTGTTGATACCTAAATATATGATTATAACTCAAATAAACTAAAAAGGGAAATAGTTAACTTTATTATTGAATATTGAATTGAGATTCAATTCTAAGACTAGTTTACATTAGCCGCATTCTCCTACAACTAACAAGTAGGACACAACTATAAGTAGTAGTTTTGGCTTCATAATTTTGACACTTATTTGCCATATTATGTCTTATGGAAAATTACAAGCATATATTTTGGTTTATTATTTTCAATAATGAATCTTTGCAATTGACCAATAATATTGACCGAATATTTGTCCACTCCGACCCTAATCTTGACACAGCGCCGTCCAGAGCATTTCTCCGAAACAACTGGACCAAAGTTTAAGAAGTCGGTCAAAAATCTCATACGAGGTACATGTAGTTGGTTCTTAAACCTAGGCATTGATTTCGATCAACCCTAAAGAGTGGAACACAAGGGCTGAAATATTTAAAAATCTACTTTCGCAATAAAAGAATAGTTTTTTTGGTTGTCAGGGATAGATATCATCCTAAAGAATCGAGTGAAACCACCTGGATCGCTCTACTTCATCCATTCGCATTCCCTAAGGGCTAGAAGTTTGACAGGAAAAAGATCGCCACGGAGCAAATCAAAACTGATGGAAAAAATGGCAAAAATCGCCTTAAAAACCAAGACGATCGTATCAGGTGATATAATTCCAATGGAACTCTCACGTCACGAAATCGAGTTTATTATAACTTTTGTCGCCTATAGACGGAATTTTGAAGCGTAGGTAGCTGATTTTTTTCAAATCAATAATTTTCAATAGATCTACTGATGTCAATGTTGATATACTTACGATTCTGGTGTACTACTGTTGTACAGCTCTTGATAAATAATGAAGACTAGTAAAGTTTAGGTGTTATATTTAATGTATTTGATTTCCCCTCGGTAGGCGTCTATGGTTATGCAGAGTTACATTTAGATAATATCAATGTAATAGACTTCTTTTAATGATTATATACCCACAATATAGTACTCTGCATACTAGGGCTAAACAATAATATACGGAAACAATAAACATTTGTAGAGTGGGTTGAGGGGAGGAAATATACAGGATATTCCTCTTATATTTTATTGGTATATCCTAGCGCTTCCGCCATCCTGCCTCGTCAGGAATCGATAATAATACACAGAAGGAGCGCAGTAATGATTTGAGATAATATGCTACTAGCTGAATGCATACACGTTATGGTCGAAGTTAGGTTTATTATATAGTTAATAGTATCAAGTAGCTTTATGAGGTAGTAAAAATGAATTTTTAGTTACATTGTTGTATGTCATATTTAGTTATATTTATATAAATAACGTCGTCACTATCATTGGTTCCGCGAGACGAAGGCGAAAGCGATAGTATATACTCATAAAATATAAGAGCCTAAATATTTCCTCTCCTCAACCCACCCTACCAGTATACCTGACAGGCACAATATGCATCTATTTATAAACCTTTGTGTAATAATTTGTAGCGTTTTTCTCTTCGGGAATCGAATTGGCAAATTACATACCTCCGGTCCAAATAAGCATTTATCACCCATCAAAATAGTTATTAAAACCCCTGCAATACGAGATAGGTTATTGACAAAAATGCAATAATTAAATATTTAAATTTAATTCGGACTGAAACGTTGATTGGTATATACTGCATGTACGATGCTGATTGGTATGTACTGTATGTGTCGATGCATACTGCTGATTCTATTGACAAAAATGCCAAGATTTTGGCACCTGCCTAGATGCATACCTACGACTAACAGTTTATGCCAGATATTGGAAAAACCACGATTTCCTCGTAAACGACCCTGTAGTGTATATACTCTGTAGATATATATACATGCCTCCCCTGCCGCGGGTCCACGGAACTCGAAGGTCCCGTCCCCGGTTCAAGTAATAGAGCAGTAAACAGAAAATAGAGAAGACATTAACGTATATTATAACTTGATAAAATGACGCAGAAAATAAAAAGTACTACTTAATGATGTAAGTAACAATTAAAAAGAAAAAGTGATGGAGTGCTCTTCAATTATTCATCTGGAACAGATAACTACATTATTGGAGGTTTATTATTCAATGGATGGATGTGGAAAGTAGTAACTTGCATTAATTTAGCAGAAGTGCTTGTCCCCCAAGCGCTTCTTCACATTTCCTTAATTTTCGCCTCTTTTTGATGGAACCCAGTGAATCTGTAAAAATGAGAAAAGGAGCAATTCATTAGTGGGTTAGTGACATGTTCATCATTGCTCCATAATGTCGGAAATGGAAGTGAATATGGTTGAAAGGAAGTCTGCAGTTAATTCCTTCTCATTGAATCACAGTTTATGCATAGATTTGTGCAACTGAGGGCTGCTTTTTGCAGCCACACGACGTGTGAGATGAAACGTCGTGGGTTCAAATCATGATGACTTGTCATATTATTTTTTGCTCGTACAACTCCCGAAATATTGATTGAGATTGTATATACATGTCCACTAATCTTCATTTTTACTGAGGATTGACTCGTACAAGATGACACGATGGGGATAAAAGTAAATAGTAGAGACAGAAGGAGTGATACCGATGTACGACTCAGCTGATCCGGACTGATGTCCTAATGAGGCTACATACGAAATTACAGTAAGTACCTATTAAAATGATTTAACCACCGCTTCACAAATCAAACCGTTCTCGCAATATTTGGATCACCTGCTATGAATCAAATCATCGAAACACCAGCTCAATGAAATCATGCAAGCGGATGCAATCATGTTCGCAATATCAATTATTGAAAATGATCACCAGAGTGTACACAATTATTCAAATAACCTTGCTCATAACTCAGCTTGTTGGCCACGCACTTCGCAGTAGTTAACATATTATGGTTGGATAAATCGAGAGCTTTCGAATGATGGTCAACGAATTTCGGGGATGAAAAACGACGAAGTACCATTTCCCTAGCAACGACTCGGTTGTAAGCGGAAATCATCAAAATATTTTCGTGAGCAATTTTCCGTGACGTTTTTTTTAGTTTACTAGAGGCCTGTTAGGGCTTGGAAAGCCCTAATCTAGTCCGTATAACAGAAGTACCTAACAGGAACTCAGCACCTATCAAATTTCAACTTCCTACAGTGAACAGGAAGAATTTAGCTCACTCAGCTGATCAGAAAAGACCCCATCACCACTCGTCTCTTAATGTCCCAGAGAATCTACCTATCAAATTTTAACTTCCTACAGTGAACAGGAAAGAATTTAGCTCACACAGCTGATCAGAAAATACCCCATCACTTCACTCGTCTCTTATGTCCCAGAGAATCTACCTATCAAATTTTAACTTCCTACAGTGAACAGGAAAGAATTTAGCTCACTCAGCTGATCAGAAAAGACCCCATCACAACGTTTCTTACTTACCGACACTTTAGCAGCATACTTGGGGCTTAATTATATATAAGGACCGTTCGGAATTATTTATAAAGTCCGCTAAGTAATCAGTTTCAATTTCTTCGAAACTCTCCTAGATGTTAGTAACTACACTACGTTTCATACTTACCGTGAATTGATGGCAACGACACAGCCTAATAAACAACTCTCGTTGATAAGGACCGCCTAGAACACGATCAAGGCGGGTATAGAGACGAACGGCGACACTTTTGCAACAAACTTGGGGCCGTGCTGATTCGAATGAGCAGTCTAACACTAAAATCACCGCGAAGTTCATCACAAATTCAAAGACCGTTCTAATTATATATAAGAATGTGCCTTAGCAAAGATATAAAATGTCAAAAGCGCTAGGAAACCAAATCGTCCGAGGTGAAACATCTAGGGAATTTTGTCTACTTTAATTTTGAACATAATAACATTTGCAACGAAACGCATGCTTTCCAAGATATGGGCAAAAAAACGGGAAAAAATGCCAAAATCTTGACTAAAATTGCAAAAAAACAAATGTTCCGGGAAAAAATTCTGTCAGCAAACCTCATATTCGTGTTCAGCGACCCAAAAAACATGAAGGGTGCAAAAATTACGACTGGATCAAAACTTACCCCTATTTCCCCTTTTCTGAGCCAGAATGACTGGCCTATTATTAATTAAGAAGGTTTACCTAAATCACCTATTTCAAATAACGAAACCGTACCGTCACCAGGCGAGAGTTGGTGACAGATATTAACAGGAATAAGGAATGGTAATGAGGTCTCTTTCAGCCATTCAACCTGAATCCTGATACGAAGTGTAGTAACAACGTTACAAGTTGTTTACAATTGCTAATTGACATGTTTTTCTCAGAAACATCGAACGAAAGCAATGAATTGGATATCAGACTTATCAGAAGATAATCCTTGATCGATTCAAGGCATATACCCATATACGCCGTTAACGTAATTATAAACAGAATGTCAACGTAAATGAAAGATGTAGTGACCGACCAGTTAGAAGAGAAAGAAAAACATGAGGAATCACATCTGTGGAGGGTTTCTAAATAGCTTGCACCTCCCATAATGGGCTCCAAGGTGGGAAACTGACAAGGTTGGTGCCGCTCGAAGAAAATAACAGATTTGCACAACAGATCAAATGAATGCCGCAGTGACGAGTTTATTGAAGAGAGATCTGAATCAACCGGATCGGTGGGTGGTTATGGGGTATGGTCCAAGATCAAAGTTACTACATCATTAAGATCATTATTTGCTAGTCGTTAGACAATAAAAAACCTTAATCATAAAGCACAAAACAGGGAGATTTGTCAGTAGCTTTGTCAACTATTGGTTTGGTAAATATATAACATCATTATCGTGTTTGTAAATGTTTAAAGACCAAACGATAGATTTATATCGACGACGCTTCAAGGCGCCACACAATCAGGTCAATCAAGCGATATGAGACGGGTGAGGTGCTTCCATTCCCTAAAATCAGAAAAGCAGGGTGGGATTGTGGGCAAAATTCATAGTCGTTGCAGAAAGTAGATTATGAGATCAGCAAGACGAGACCTGCCCTCAACTCCGAATTTGGGACTCACAGAACAAGTCAAGTTCACGCCTCTACAGTCAAGTTCGGACTCAGCTTGTCTGAGCAAAGGACACCCTCGGTGTTTATTTTTGACGAAATTGCCAGTTCTTTAAGCAAACAAGGAGTCACAAAATACCGAATTTAAGGAATGATGATGGAAACTTCTAGAGCTGCGTTTTCCCTCCGTGTAGAAACCTCTCCCATACCAGAGTGGGTGTTTGTACAACATATAACGAACCAATACTTGTCCAATGGGCAATTCACCGATGAATTTATGATAAATTAGTCCAAAATGTTTTGTACAAAGCTAAATACCTAGATATATGTGCAATCAGGCCGAATCACCTAATCTCAGATGATTATTTCAAAGTTTGAAAAAATCGCTTTGCAGTTCACATTCGTGTTGACAATATTTTCAACAGGTAATTGCATAGTTATAATTTATTAGGCAATAAAATCAGAAAACGACGGTGTCGTCAGGATCTGAATAAAACCTTCTGATATCCTTCTACAGTTGCAGCAAGCATGTATAATGTTCAACTACTTCGAAAACGATTTAAAGTTAAAAATACATTTCGACTGTGTTTACAGGATGGGGCCTCGAAATAGCGACACTTAAGTGAGGGTGCCTGCGCTTTCCTCATTGACGATAAGGAGGAAGAACCTGCAGCCATTTGAGAGGGGTTGAAGTGTGGAGGGATGCTCTAAGAATAATATTTAGATAAAATCGACGTATTTATATCGGGAGAACAAACAAACAGATTCCTGCGTCGGACCAAGGGCGGATGTAACGGACAATACGGTCGTTCAGCATTAGGAATTATAGTAAAACTATTCTAGCCTTTCCATTAAGGTTTTTTTCATCGGCATCCAAAGTACTGCTGCTGCTGCTTCCAACGTGAATCAGCCCAACAGAAAATATCAGTATTTAGCTTTCACATTTAGGACTACCTATATATTGCATTTGCACAGATTGCATTGTTGATGACACTTTCCAGGTGAGTGTACAGTTTAGTTACCTGATGCGGGTTTTAACCATTTTCATTGAAATATAAGGGGGTGACGGAATGTCTACTAAGTGAGTTAGGGAATCAACTTCTCATTTTTACTTCATGAATATGTTCAAATGATTGCAGGGTATAAATTAATAATATTTTTTTAAAGCTTTTATTGCACCGAGTAATCTCATTCAACAATATAAATCTGACTTATATTACTACAATACACTATTCAGGACCTAAGATGCATAACTTTGTCCCTTGTCTCTCGAATATATCACATCCACTTCCTACACAAGCAGCACATCCAGAGCACAGTTTCCTCATTCACATGATCTTTTAGTCTGGCAAGATGAGCCGTTGCTCGCTTTTTGATCACCTCATCCACACTGTCAACTTGAAGTTCAAGGTGGAGTGCCTCATTTCGGAAGTACCACGGCGCATCAGTGATACGTCGTAGTACAGAGTTCTGGAAACGTTGAATGATCTGTCTATTGATTGGAGCTGTACAGCCCCACAACTGCGCTCCATACATCCAAATTGGCTTGAGTAGTTGATTGTGAAGAAGCAGCTTGTTACCAATGGTCATGGTGGATCGTCGGCTGATTAGCCAATCCATCCTTCTAAGTTTCTATGCGAGCTCAGTTCTCGTCTTTTTGACATGTTCCTCCCACCTGAGCTTGGTGTCTAGCGTCATGCCCAGGTATTTGGATTCATTCGCGTAGGGAATTAATAGTAAATATATTCAGCATAAATATATTGAAAAAATAAGGGGTCATGTCATCTCTGGTTCCAACAACATAACACGCAGTTAATTTTCAAAGGAAACAAACTATAGGCTGCAATGGGTTCAAAATTGTTGATACAAAAATGTTGTCACGAACTAAAACTTAATACGAACTAAATCACTCGCGACAAAGTTGTGGAACACCATTTCAAAACGAAACATTGTCTATTTCCACGAAATAAATAAATTACAATTACAATAAGTTATAATTAGTTATTGTTTGTTGCTGATGTTGACCTAATCGTCGAAATCGATTAACATAGTAACTATTTATCTTACAACGTTCTTCAGTAATTTCAATTTTGAAATTGTTGTCCATGGAAATCTGTTTTGGAACACTCTTAATTAATTCTGAAGTTAAAATTTTTTTGTACATTCATACTTTACATAATACGAAAAAAATATAATACGTAAGTACGTAATATAATAATACATACTTAATATAATAATACATAATACGTACGTAACATAAATTATAGGTAAGTGTCAAACGGGACAACCCCTGAAATGGTGCCGAATTCGAGAAGTAGCAAAACAAATTGTAAATTCATTGGGCGCAAGTTTTGAAGGTTAAATTAAGAAAAATAACGGCCTAGAACTACGATTGCGTTGAGGCTTAAGCATGTTCCATGTTAAATCGTTTTTGCCAAGTTTTTGGTATATAGAATCTTGAGGGATCTGAGTGAGGTCGGAGCGCCAAATTATTAGTTTATGGTAAACCAATTTTCTAATATACATGTAAGCCCTATAGTATAGGATTTTTTCTGGTCCATGAACAAGATCTGTATACCACGAAGTTAAACAGTGAACAAAAACCAAACAACATAATCAAAGAGGATCTCAAGAGTTCTCAAACCAGTTGTGTTTATATTATTTGCTTCAGCGAAGCATTGGCGGTTAGAGTAAATAATATGTAACTTGGAAGGAGTTCAAAAATTAGCATTTCTCACCTTGAAGGACTTCTCTCATCCTGCCTGAGTGGTGTAAGATATTTATAACAAATGAAAAAACAACGCATTTTTAGTCCACCAGTCCAGAAAACGTAGGATATGCTTCAACGACCGTAACTAGAAAGTCCCACGATTGTAGATAAGGTAAGACCTTTATTGGTCTTACCCTACATTATACAAATACGTCACATGAGCCTTAGGCAAGTAAAAATAAGAAATAATAACTGGCCTAAAACAATAACAAAATATAAAAAGTTCCAGGCATGCAGCATGAAATTATGAGCGAATTTTCTTGAATTATCTATCGTAATATAATTTGTTAAATTGTATTCAAATTTGAGCAATTTCAGTAAAAAGAAATTGTTAAAACCAATTTTATGCCAAAAAAAACTCATACTAAATAAAATTCGGAATTATTATTATTTTTTTTTTTTTTTTTAAAGCAAATATTAATGAAATTTATATGATTTTCAGCATAATTTCGAGCAAAATTTATTAAATGTCCTAGTTAATTGTTGACGATTTAGCTTCGACGAAAATTTTGGCTTCCTTTTGCATTTTTAATCAATTTTTCAGCAAATATTAAGGAAATTTAGGTACATTTTTCAGCATAATTTTGTTCATAAATTTTTGTATGTTCTATTTCATTGTCAATAACATTCGTTTGATCAAATTTTACAACAACTATAAATTGTAACAGTTTTTAGTCGTTTCGACCATTTTAGTGATTTTTGGAGCACTTTTTTCAGAATTTTAGCAATTTAATGTGCTCAAAAAATTCTGGCTAACAAACTCATCCTTCCTCTCATTTGGAGGCCTTTTGCCTTGAAAAGAATTTTTATCTCAATCCTAAGGGAGGGTTTTTTTTTTTTTTTTTTTTTTTTTTTTTTTTTTTTTTTTTTTTTTTTTTTTTTTTTTTTTTTTTTTTTTAGAATTTAAGCCGCGTCTCAACCGGAAGGGTCATTAGCGGCAATCAAAAAGGGGTGTCAAAAGGACATGCAACGGGCACGATTCTAAGGGGAGTTATGCCATCCGTCACTAAACGGATCGTCAACACGGACTCCACTGGCAGATCAGAGAGTTATTGTTTGGAAAGACACATATTTATATACAATTGTAAATATATACATACATATGAAAGAACGCAAACTTCAGGAATCGTTTCAGAATGCCTCATAACCAATTTCCAAGAAAACATTTTGAAAAAAAAAAAAAGTTTTTTTTATTAATTTTTTTCCCCCTTAAACCATTACAATAGCTTAATTGTCTAAAAAATTGCGCTAATGGAAACGTGGATTTCACAATTTCTGTCCAATGACTAGATCAATCAAGAGCAAAAAATGGAGAATGCAAAAAGGAAGAGATCTGCTTTCACAAGCTTCCTAAATAAGGTTGCCGTAGATGTTATCGCACTGTAACATACGAGCTACGCCGTTTAGTGATTCATCTAGGTACAGAAGGCGCAACATCCAGATAACAACAGCGAGAGCAAGATATAAATCAGCGAGATCCATAAAATGCTACGTTTACCTATTACCTGTCATGTATAACGCAACAATAAATCCTTTGCTATACGGAAGAAATTCCTTTCCAACGCCAACTACCGATTCGAGAGAAGCGATTAGACAGTTTTTGTACTTCCCGTAATTTTCTACCCGCGTACGCAAAAAGATTTAAAGTACAAACTGCGCATGCGCGAATTTTTTAGTCAACGCGTAGGACTACGCGAGTACGGGAAAGAGGCCTAGGTACGTACGTACGCGGGAAAAATGCTTTCGTTGGCGTCCCGGCCTACGCGAAGCCATCATAACCAGATTATGTTAGTTTAGGCCGGTCGCACACTACATCGAACGCGACACGACAAGACAAGACAGTTTATCTTTTGTTTTGTTCTGTTCTGTTTCGTTCTGTCGGATGCGCCTCATACACCGTCCGACACGACAAAACACGACGGCTTCCGACAACCTCTTAGTGCCAGATCGATTGTCTTAAGTTCAGTGTAGTGTAGTTATTTCGTTTTGTATACTCAAATTTTTGAAATATTTAAATAAATAATAGGTAGTGAGAAATAATGGATCGTGGTGAAGAAGAAGAAGAAGAGACAGTTATACTGTTATGGAGTTTTTTACAGCTATTAGATTCCGGTGTCAAAAGGAATATTTGGGTGCACCCTATAAACCAAAAAAGAAATATTATTGGGTTTATTGGTGAACTGAGGGCTGATCAATCAAAGTTCTACAACTATTGCAGAATGAAAGTTTCGACCTTTGACTACATCTTGCAATTAATAAGTCCGAAGATACAGAAACAAAACACTAAATTTAGAAAATCCATAACTCCAGAGGAAAGACTCTTGGTTACGTTGAGGTAAGTCAGTGTATTTATTTATTTAAATTATTTTGTAATGCAGGCCACTTAATCCTGGTGTCCGGACAGTTCCCCAAACATTGAAAAAATACCGATTTTGCACAAGTATTTATGACAACTATGTACAGCTATAGAAAAATAATCAACATTTTTCATACTAAGCAAAAACAAAAAAGCGGCTGTTTTTAATATTAAAAACTCAACATCTCTAAAATCGCAAGTTTTACAAGAAATGTACATGATATAAAAAGCTGTAAAATTTTACCCTCCAAAAGATTGCACTAAGATTATTAAGATAAATTTTATAAATAACTGAGTACCGTAAATGCAAATTGTCTACTTAAAAACATGATTTATTTTGCAAAAATCATCAGAAAAATCAAGCTTTTATTCAGAAACATTTTATTTCCTTTGGTAATCATATTCCGATCTTAATAAACTTATTACTATCTTTTAGAGAATAAAATTATACAACTTTTCTGTATCTTGTAAATCTGTTGTAAAATTTACCGTTTTTGAGAACTAAGCTTTTAAAATTGAAAATAGCCGCTATGTTGTTTTTAATCTGAAAAATTGTGATAATGTGTTCATAGCTAAACATCATTGTCATAAAATAGCCTACTTATGCAAAATTTCAATTTCGTACAGGACATTCCGTATATTTATCATATGACATAAACCGGTAAATCACTATACAAGTTATATCTGCAAAAACATGAAAATACTCCCTCACTGAGGATGTTTTGGCTCTGCTGTGTATAGAATCAAATAAATAGTCCTATAGCCTTAATTTATAATAATTACATTGTTACACAAAAATGTACTAATGGAGTTATTTGTTATGAAACTTATTTATGAGAATGATTATATTACCTGGTACATTCAGTTCTTTTCCTATGTCAGTCCAAATTTTGGAGATAACATCGACGTTGTGATGTTCTTTTAATGTAGAGTTGAAAATTGCTGGGTTGTTTTGCACTAAAAATAACAGTTTATCAACATCTACGGCCGCAACTGCACTGTCATCTACACTCATTTTTCACTTGCTTAAAGTTGCTTAAAATGCTTAAATGTTAATGCACTAAAACAGTAGCCAAGCAACAAATTAGGCCGTAGATTACAGACGATGTAAAATGTTCCCACGTGCCCACGTGCTCTCTGAAGGATTGCAGCAGGATGTCACATGATCCAAAGCGCATGCGCACAACAGTTTTTCTGATATTGTTTGATCGCGTTTTGTCGTAAGACGAAATTTTCCGTACCTTCGCCAGACATGGATAAAACGTCTTAAGGCGTTTTATCGTCTTGTCGCGTTTTGTTCGATGTAGTATGCGCCAGCTCCATTTGAACTCATACTAATTGAGTAGTATAAGACGCCTTCCGTCAAAATGTCTTGTCGTGTCGTGTCGCGTTCGATGTAGTGTGCGGCCGGCCTTACTCGACCACTGGTATAATAATGAAGTTGAGGGTTAGCGAGGGTTGGTAAATAATTCAAAACTCTTCTACGCCGACGTTTCGCTATATTTATATAGCATCTTCAGGGCTACAATACAACAGAGGGTAGCAAGTGGTACAGTCTGGCATACAGACTATAAAGATTGCAAAATCTGATACATGAACTAATGTGAATTTTAGTAATTAGGTTAACATTAGCTTCGTTCTCAGTGTGCGTTCTGCGAGTTCGGAACGGTTCTGGGCAAGCGCAGTCGAATTTTGTCGTTCGCAGTGCCAGAATGCCCAGTTCTGGAACACCAAGAACGCCGAGTTCGGCGTTCGCAGTGTTTTGCGAACCCAGTTCCGAACGGTTCTGACAGTTCCATTTTATTTCGGAACTGGCAGAACTTGAACGCAAGGACGTGCGCATTTCATAATTTTTCGGATCTCATGGAGTAAACAACTCTCTTCTTCGTCATCGAAATCATACTTAATTCAACGATCGAAGTACCAATTCTACGATCGAAATGTCAACTAGCTCGTCAAGTTCGGAAAGCGATAGTTTCGACGATGGTGTTTGGTTTGTGAATGACAAGGACGAGATTGAAGTTATAGTTGGTTCTCGTCTACATCCACGAAACTCAAATTTTTTCGAGTATACTCCTCAGTCATCTTTTTTTTTTTTTTTTTTTTTTTTTTTTTTTTGCCGTGGGGTATCAGTTAAGTAATATTCACGGGCATAATAAGTAATATATTCATGGGAACTAAAAATATTCTGAAGAGGAGCACCAGAAGGTAACCCGAGTTGAGTGAGGTTACAAACAACACAGGTTATTCCACTTCCAAGTTCTGAAATCGTTCCAAGTTCCGGAACGGTCCGGGATTTCCCGTCCCAGTTGTGATGAGTTCGAGAACTGTCAGAACGCGCACTGATAACGATGCTATCATGTACCTATGTTATATCAGTTTTGCTTTATTTATAGTCTATATGCCAGACTGTACCACCCTGTTGTACTGTAGCCCTGAAGATGCTATATAAATATAGCGAAACGTCGGCATAGAAGAGTTTTTGAATTATTGAACAACCCTCGTTAACCCTCAACTTCATTATCATAACCAGACGCAGAGGTGATCACGGATTTAAAATTATTGGTTCTCCCTCTGACTGCCGTGTAATAACGTTTCCGATTTCCACAAATTGTCGAATAAAGGAAAAACCTATTATAAATGTTATATTAATTATAAATTATTATATTATAAATATTAATTGCACTATTATATTGCAATTCGTTGTATCTACCAACGAATTGCACTATTCCGTTGATAACGTGGAAAACGTACCTACTTCGTCCGACAGCCAGATATCCTGTTCACCTACTTGGACGTGAGTGCAGTTTGTCGATACTTTTACTATGGTGTTACTATTCTTCGTAGAAATTCGCATGTGCATTTAGTACAACACAGTTGTACCTACCAACATAAAGATTCCGACAACGAGCAGCTTTGTGTTTAAATAATAAGTTTGTCTGCTCAGTTAAATTGAGTAGGTTGGTTCCTTGAACCACTCAAAACGAACTATTTCACGAAGCCTGATTAAGTAAACTTGAGGTAGATAAATGAAAAATTGAATGATAAGAGAAACAAAAAAGATACCTGCGAGGTGTTCCCGGACGGTCATCCATCCAAGTACCAACCAAACCAAGGAGGGATCAGGCCAAGGCGTAAAAGAGGCAATATTTTTTAACAGATTTTTTACTGAAATCGGTTACGAGATCAAAAAGCCAATTCGCCTGGTTAATGACAGCCAGGGGGCGCAGGCTCATATTAGCAACGCAGCTTATCGATCTCGAATAAAACACATTGATATAAGAAGCCAGTTCTTGAAGCAACATGTGGACGAGGGACAAGTTCAGATTGTCTATCTGGAAACGGAAAATATGGTTGCAGATTTTCTCACAAAAGCTCAGACTAAAAGCAAGCACAACTTCTACATGCAAGAGGCTAGCTTGAAAAATGAAGTGTGTGCTTGAGGGGCCGTATTGGAACGAGCCAAGGTTTCCAGTTAATTATGTTGAACTCGTAAATATGTTAATTATTTTTGTTTGCGTGTTACTAAATAAGATGTTCTCACTTCTTGTATTGATCGCATTGACACGGCATTATTGTAGAATAATAATATTTAATATACATACAACATCTCGAGCTTCAGCACTAAGCTGGTATCTGTAAGACTGGTATGGCCAGTGGCAACCAGGTTGAACACTATTCGATCCCTCCTTGGAAGGGTGATCAGACGAGTACCATTCAACAAGATAGGGGCGTTGGCGAATGACATCTTTCCCTAGGCAGTAGGTCCGTTACGAAAATTTACTCGAACCAAGCTATCCCATGCCAATGTAGATAGCCGACAAAGCAGATAGTAAAATGAATTCAAACTTCCACTCTATCTCGAATTCAAGAAAATCGATGACATTGAAATACTTAGGGCGGGTTTCATTTCACCACCTCTAGTTAGTGTACGAGTTACCGATATCCTAGAGACGGCATCATGAAATGCGTTTCTCCACTCCGAGATATTCGTGACCCCTAGGTTTGCGACCATGTTAGCTCCCAGATTTTATTCCCTACTTTATCCAGGTATTAAGTGCTAACTCCAAAAGCTACCGCAGTTGTTGCAATAAAACGTACGCCATATTGTTTTATCACTACAAAATCGTCTTGGTTAGAGAGATTGCTGTGTTTGATTATAATTCTTGTGTTTATTCTTGATTGTCTATTTTGCGCGTTAATTAAAATGGCATGTTTAATTCAATTCAATATTGGTGATAACGACAATTGTTTGATTCGGAAGGTTCGATGTAAACTAGTGGGTTGTGTGACCAGAAGCCTCACGCAACTTTTTGTGGGAACATAAAAAACATTCATTTGCAGGAAGTATCCATTATTTCCCAACATAAAATACTTGGAAAGGTTCAAAAATGTAAGTTAGGAATAAAAAAACCAATGTTCCGCAATCGTATCACATTATTTTTCCTGTCATTCTGAATATCTAGCTGTATTGTAAACTCTCCAAAAGATGTTGGAAATCCATAAACGAAAGGCACGAGTAAGTATACGTTCAAATTCAGTAAGGGAAAGCGCAACTTGTTTTTGGGCTTCATTGACTCATTCCCGAATGATGCATGTAAGTGATGTAATAGTTTAGAGGCCTGGATGCTCACGAGCAAGTATCTAAAAAATTAAAAACATCCTAAATCAATACGCTAAGAGCTACTAGCACCTGCAGTTGCTCGCTGTAGAAGCTGCTCTACACATTAATGGGGGAAAATCGTAAGAGAAGTACAAAAACTTTTTATTGACAGACCAATAATATGAAATGTACGATACAGTCGCAATCGAAATCGGTGGAGCCACCAATGACTAAAACATCGCAATAGACCATCAATCTTGGAGTCCCCTCGGCTGGATATTTGTCCTTCTCAGAGCCCCGCTCAGTTCTTGATCCGTTTAAATTGGTACATAAAGGCCTCTAAACCTCGGGACCATATATGGGAGGCCACTTTGCTCTGACGTCAGTCGTCTGTTTACTGGGTGCTGTCACTGGACGTTGTTTCCCCTTAGATCCAAATGAGTATTCAAGGATGGAAGGACAAGAAATTAATATAGACCCGGGTCGGCAGGCAGAGGTATAAATTACGGTGCGAAGCTTCATTTACCATCCAAATTTGTCTCTAGTTCACTTACATTATGTATAGCAATGTTAGTTTGCTATACGAGAGCCAATTTCCTTGAAAATCAAGGGTTTTTTTTCCGAGAGTTCAAACTAAGGCATAAGACTAACACAAACCTAATTACGCAGATGAAATGAATAATTACGATTTAAAAAAAAAATCTGCGGCTGCATGTGGTAAGGGAAGAGAAACTTCAAAGGAGCGTCATTTTTATTAAAATCGTACCGGTTCGGTCCGATTGCATTTGAAATGGGGTTGTGCGCAACGGTAAATTTGAAACTTCTAAGGTCTATGCAACAAACCTTAGTTCAAATTTAGGCCATATGCGGAAGCTGTTTTTGGTGCAGAAAGCAATTTTAAAGGTTATGCTGGCTAAAGCTAGGAGATACCCGAGTGAGTTGCTCAACCAGGATGCGAAGGTCTTTACTGTCCGGCAGCTTTTCATTAAAACCTTGGCCCTTTTTTACTACCGTCACCCATCCATTGTAAATAGCCCTCACGTTCATTCTTACACCACCCGTTACCGATTTCTACAGAATGTTGTCAACTCCAGAATAGATCTGACCCTCACTTCTAGAAGCCCTCAATATTTGATTTATCTTATCATCAATTCCATGCCTGTCTATCTGAAAAACGCGGGAAATTGGCGTTCGCCAAAAGAGGCTCATGTTTACCTGGCTCATTGGTTTGGGGCCAGCGAATGCTGATGTTATTCTCAATAGCGTGTACGTCCACTAAACCTCATTTGTATGAGCATTGTTGATTATACTCGTAGTTTACGTCTTTTGAGTTATTACTACACCATCTTTCCCGAATATGTGATTGTTATACGTTTACGATACTGCCTGTTATACATTCTTAAAACGTTGTCTATCTAGGTGAGAATTGTGTTGTACATGATACTCTTCAAGTTCGAAAATGTTTTTTGGTCGAACCAAATTTGGATTGTAATGGGACTCTAGCTTGTCAACACAGGCTCTGCCTATCGACAAGCTAAAATATTCAAAAAGTATTTTCTTATTATGTTCCTGTATGTGTACACTCTTGAATACACTACATTCTCTCTCTCAATGTCAGTGGAAGGGGTAAACAGAAGGGAGAAAAAGAGGAGGGCTAATTCCGATAAATAATTATATTTTCGTTTTTCTTTTCCTTTTTTTTACTATTTTAGTTAATTTTATTTCGAGGACGGATTTTTTTTAAAGGTGCAATGGAAAGGAAAATCAACAGGCATCAGTTTGCCTCAATGTTATTTATAAATGTTATGCTATATACGTTATTTTATTTTTTGTTGTTGACGTCCATGCCTGATTTTGTGTGCTTGGATTACCCTGCACAATTCAGCTTAACATAGTAATTGTATTATTCATGTGTGAATGAATGCTATAAAAAACGGTGGGTATGATGTGTTGCATGTTGACGTTAAGTAAGGTAGGTGAAATGTAGAATGATGAATGGGTAGAAGTTCCCAGAAAATCCATTAACCAACACATATGCAGTATAATTTTCTGGTTACATAAAAACTAATTGTCGTGTACTCACCATGGCCATTTTTCGGTGGTTCCCCTTGTCCCTGGGTCAGGATGATTTGCGATTCGAGCTCCTGAAGTTCCGCGTGGAGCTCCGAAAGTTTCGAATTGCTTTTTTTAACTATGTGAGCCACGTCCGACAGGGACTTGCGGTCTTTGGACGCCTCGCGCAACTTCTCCGCGCCCTCTTTGATTTTGAGTTCTTTACGGATTTCGCGGCGGATGAGCTCTTTGAGCTCTTCGAGTTTATTAGGGAGAGCCGCTTCGGGCACGGACTCCGTTTGTAGACCGTATTTGTGGCTCAGCTCGTATAAGACCGGATGCCGGATGTACTCCCCCTGGAACACGAAAATAAGACAGTCAATCAATCTTCAGTCAAAGGGTATCAATGGATGCTGTTCAAACATAGGCTTAGTACAAAGAGTAAATATAGAGTTAATAGCACGAATACCTGAGTTCATTATTAATTTATAGCCAGGGGCGTCACTATGGGTGAGAGGGAGGGGAGGGGGGATTGGGAGATAGCGGTAAAACCCTAAATTCGAAGATCCCAATCAAATCCTGATTTTCCCAGCTGTACCTGGTATTTATAAAATAAGACACAGGCATTTTAACATGGAATCATGTTTTAGCGATGGATCCCCCGCCGAAAAGTGAGACTATAAAGTGAGATGAAAGTAGCGCCAATAATTGTGATGATTTCCGCTTACAACCGAGTCGTTGCTAGGGATATGATACTTCGTCGTTTTTCATCCCACAAAATTCGTTGACCATTCGTTCGAAAGCTCTCGATTTATCCAACCATACTATATTAACTACTGCGAAGTGAGTGGCCAACAAGCTGAGTTATGAGCATGGTTATATGAATAATTGTTTACACACAGGTGATCATTCTCAATTATTGATATTGTGAACATGATTGCAACCGCTTGTTAATTTCTGATGATTTCTATTCATTGAGCTGGTGATGATTTCTATTCATTTCTATTCTATTCATTGAGCTGGTGTTTCGATTATGTGATTCATAGCAGGTGATCCGAATATTGCGAGAACGGTTTGATTTGTGAAGCGGTGGTTAAATCATTTTAATAGGTAATTTCTATACTTTACACTATAGGAAGCTGTAATTTCGTATGTAGCCTCTTTAGCCTCTTTCTATAATAAAGTGAATGTTTACTCGCGAGTTTCTATTAGGAGATCATCATCTCACAAGAGCTCAATCGTCGTGATCATTTCTATAATAAAGTGAGAGCGAGGAGCTAAAACATGGTTCCATGTTTTTTACATTTTAGCAGTCAGGCTCAAAGTAAGCCCTTGCGAGGCCCGAAGTTTTGTTCAAATTTTCTCAATATTCCTCAGCGGTTCCTATTTATGTTTTAAATATCGTATTTAAATGAGTTTTTATTTACCTGACTTTCTTAGGTATTGCACTTTTTCCACCAGGTATCTTCTATATCAGTGGTTTCCAACCTGGGGGCGATCGCCCCCAAGTGGGCGATTTGGGTTGACAGGGGGGCGATAAATGATTGGGGGCGATGAGGGGGGGGGGGGGGGGGGGGATGAGCATTCAAAGGGAAAAAATAGTTGCTGTTTTGGCTGAGTTTGGCTGAATAGTTGGAGAGACTCGGAACCAATATGAACCTTATCAAGGCCAAAGGAATAATTTCATCATTCATCGCCAAGTTTGATATGCACAAGATAAATATTGGCCGTACAGAGCTGATTCAGTTTCCGACCCTTGAAAAGTGTTTGGTGCCAGAGAACGAGACTCGTGAACTCCCAGAAGAAAAAATTATAATATTTACTGAACACCTTGATCAGTTAAAAAACGACATGAGAACAAGATTTCAAGATCTGACCAATTTACAAATCCCGGATTGGATTCTAGATCCATTCTCGTAAGAAGCTGTGGATACGCTTGATAATTCTTTGCAAACGGAATTTTCAGATATTAAATATGACTGTGAGTCAAAAATTTTGTTCTAGCAGTCAGGTTACGAGTTAGCTAGGGTGAAGCTTATCCACAACTGTGGCGAAAAAATGAGCATCTTCTCATCTCGTTCCCATCAACGTATTTAGTTGAAAAAGGATTTAGTGTTGTTGTCCAGCTCCTCACAAAACAAAGAAACGAGTTGGAAATTTGCCACAAAGGAGACTTGCGCCTGAACTTGACGAACATAAAGCCGGACTTCTGAACTTTAATTGAACTCCACCAAGCACAAGGCAGCCACTAAAAACTATTGTTATTCTATTATACACTATAATTTTCTTAGGTAAATAAATGGTGGTAGTAAAATTGTTTAAAATACTAAAACTGCATTAGGTACTTGCATTTTCCATTTGCTATTTTTTACATTAAAAAAAAAAATAAAATAAAATAAAATAAAATATAAAAAAAGATAGGTAAAATAAAAAACAACAAAAAACGAGTCCGAAAGAGTTGAGTCAATCTCCAAAAAGGGGCGATGGGTCACGATAGGTTGGGAACCACTGTTCTACATATATTACAGGTTTGCTCCCTAGTTCAATACTCTTGCTGAATTTTCTCACACATGTTTACTCTAGGTGATGTTGTAACCAGGAGAGCCAAAGACATATCCATGTCACAATGTATCTGCGTGTAGCGTTTTCACTCTTTGAACAGTTCAACTACCACTCATGTTAATTATTTCCGTCATTCCCACCTATGAAATAATATGTAGCATAATAAAGTACGATGTTGAAGTTTGATTGTTTAGAAATTCGAATATACTTTTAAAAGCTGTAAATTATTACTGTTAAATAATTTGGTGGTTTTTGAAAAATTTCCTGACATTTCCGGCGCAAAGAATTTCCCAACAATTCCAGGTTTTCACTGACTTTTCCAGTTGGGGACTACCCTGTTTAATGATGTTTTTCATTTGAAACTTTCCAATTTTTACAGAAATTAACACTAAAAGGAACAATACACAGAGTGATGGGTTATGATAGTTAATAATGCACGTAACACTCGTGATTTTAATAATATAAAAGCACTAGTTATCCTTTATAATGCTATGGTTCGCCCCCTTCTGGAGTATGGAAGTACGATTTGGTCCCCATACTATCAAGAACATAAAAGGCGTATTGAGTCAGTACAACATAAATTTCTCCGCTATATTGCTTTTAAAAAACATATTCGGCAGGATGATGTTGTTTATGATTCCCTGATGACCGAGTGTGGTCTTTTATCACTCCAAGATAGACGAGTCGTGGGTGATCTTTTATTTTTGTTCAAACTACACAATTGCAAAATTGACAGCCCCCAGTTATTATCTCATTTTGATTTTCGTACGCCGATCCATCCCACAAGAAGTAATGATTTATTTTCCGTCCCTTTTGTCCCGTTTAATTATTTGTTAAATAACCCCCTTTATCGCATGGCTAGACATTATAATTTAATAGCAGCTGAGAATAATTGCCTTGATTTATTTTTCAATAGTTTTTCCGTTTTTAAAAACCACATCATTTCCTATTGTTATAAATTTCCAACCTAGTAAATGGTACTATTATTATCTTTTGTGTATTGATTCAATTTTTGTTACTATCACTTTTAACTCTGTATATATTTCTATTTTCATTCGTTGTCTGTATTTTCCATGTATAGTTTCCTTATTGAATACTGGCCTAACTAGCCCGTAAATAAATAAATAAATTACGGTAGGTGCTCACGAGCTCAGTGAATCTGTACATGACAACGCTGATGTGGGGCTAAAAGTTTGTCCTCTAGTTGTTGGCAAGTTTTCAGTGTCGTCCAGCGAAAGAACATCGTTAAACTACAAGGGTTAGATTCGTATGAGCGTGATAATTTTCTCTTTTTTACAAATAGACCAAAAATTTAATAAAATGCCGACAAGCACAATTCACTATCTCAATACGACTTCAAGATATGATTTTTTAAAGTTTTTCAAGAAAAGGCCGTTTTTACCCTTAAAACCCAAATTGCTCTACTCTCGATTGATCTGATTGAAAAAAATCAATGATTACTTATTCCATGCTCGATCATTCACACTCCATCTTAAATTTATCAACCGAATGGGAACGAAATCACAAAATTAACCATACCTACTATTTGAAAGCTTGTTACTTGAGAAAGTTTTTGTGAGATTTGATAACCTTCAGAATATTTTTGAAAAAGAGTAGTATAGTGTCTACAATTTTCCGAATTTTGTTGTTTTTGATAATATATTTCGCAAATCAATAGACACTACGAATCTTTAATTAAAATGAAAATCTGATTTCGAAAATGAGGTCAAAAGTTGAAATTGATTTAGTTAGAGAAGATAAATATAGGTTTTTGCGCGAAAATTATTGGGAACATGATACAACTTTTTCCCCTCCCTTCCTTAAATCGAGACGGTTTTTGACCATACCCTTTCAAAGTGAACTACTTTGAGGGAGTTTCAGTGAGATTTGACAGCCTCTAGGACGTTTTTTTACTGAGTTACCAGTATAATTTCAAATATTTATAGAAATTATCATTTTTCGAAATCGGTTTTGTATAGGCTGATGATATCTTTGACATCACTGAACAAACTGGGGATTTGAGTGGGCGAATATGTTTAGACTACGTCAACCTCAATCAGAAGCTATTGAATTTTTTCTAGCCTCAACCATAGGGAGGTGTTTGTGGTAAGGAAAAAAGAGTGGGAGAAGGGGAGGGGAATGGTTAAATGGAATAATTTGGTCATCACCGAACGACCTGGTGATCTGATATTCGGACGAATGAAATTGGATTAGTCTGAACGTCGTTTTGGGTTTCCTATCAAGAATATTTTCAAGCTGAAAAATAGGGGATGTTTGTGGAGAGGGAGTGGGGGTTGATCTCAGTAGTTTGGTCCTAATAGGTAATTTATAAGTAAGTACTTTATGTAAGTACATTTAAGTAAGGACTTTTTTATAACAGATCCATAGGGGTGTCTCAAAATGTGATGGGTGAGGGGGCTTGCGTATCTTCTAGTCAAACAGTGCAACGCACGGGTGAACCAGCTAGTTTGCCATAAAAAAGTTGGTCGTTAACAATTCTTTGCCCTCAAAGTGCTCAAATTTCAAAACAATGAAACAATATGATACTAAATCTACAAAAATTTGCTACAAAAATACTATCATGCTGCACGACTGGAACTTTTATTATCAGGCAGCCTATATCTGTAGTCGGTTTCATGATATAATTATTAATTTATTTCATTGAATGGGTGAATGAAAAACCATATATTTTGTTTGCAGTTGAATAGCATTACACAACGAGATTCCTGCTCTTTTGTTTGAAAAATAAGTAATTATAGAGTAATTATAGCTTTATGATGAATTTGGTTTATAGTTCTTCCTGAATATAGGACGAATACTTAGCTTCAATGTTGTACAGAAGCAACACTGACATCAGCAGGAAAGAACATAAATACTTTAGTACTAATAAAGAATTAAACTGTAAATAAAATAACTTCTGTGTGGTTCAAGGGTCTAGTTTCTAGTCTATGGTGTGGACCATTTCGCATGTCATGTTCACAAGATTCACCTCAACTAATTTGAACTGAAGTTGGTAAAGGCTGGAACTTCAAGATTAAAATATAATACAATCAACGGTATACTGCGTTTTCTTCATAAACCCACAATGGAGATCGAACAAACAAAGAAATTAAATCCATTACGACGTAGAGTACTGATAGTAGAACAGAAGATCCCCAAACCGAATCATCAAAGAGTAAACGTGAAGAAGATAATGATGATGAAGCTGTTACAATTCAACAAATAATTCATCTTATTGTTCAAATTAATACAATTAGTCACTACTTAAATTTTTATTTCGACGTAAGTTATTATTAGAACAAAAATTCTCAAGCCATAGGTACTTTCATCAAAAAGGAAAAGTGAAGAAGATAATGATGATGATGCACTTGTTACTATTCAACCGATAATTCATGTTACTGTTTAAAATTATCTCAAAATTCTCTAAAATATCTAAAAACTCAAATTTCATAACGACGTTAAGTGCTAATATTAGAACAAAAGATTCCCAGGCCGTACTTCCATCAAAAAGGAAAAGTGGAGAAGACTATTATGAACTCGTTACAATCCAACAGATAATTCATTTTATTGTTTAAAAAATAAACAAATTAGTCAAAACTCAAATTTCAAAGTAGGTAGTTTTTACATGCAATTTCAAAATCAAACTACCGAATGAGAATGAACATTCAAGAGATGCATGTCAAATTGAAGTTGAAACAATGCAAGATGCAAGCTCATGTTGCTAACCAAATCAAGGCGGAACACAACATCATGATAATATCATTATCAATGATATGATAATAATCATTAGCAAACGTAGCGCTATAGTCCAAGAGCCAAGACCGAAAATCTATATGAATAAAATCGTAAGTATGTCTGTCTGTACATTGATTAGAATCATGAAATTTTGGGTTTCTTTTCCGTTTCATGCTATTTGTAGACGATCGGTACCATTTTCTCAATTTTTCTCTATCTGTCCGTATGTTTGTCCACTTTTCACCGTTACAGGAGTCATAGGACAACTGATATGATGGGGGGAGGGATGTCTGCATATCAGTCCAACTTAAATTATAGGCTATTTAATTTTTTTTAATTTTGGCCCAGACTGGGTTTTAATGGGGTATCTTGGACACCATAGAACGAACTGGGGATATGATTGGTCGAATATGTTTGGATTATTCTAACTTAAATCACAGGCAACTTGAAATTATTCAAATCTGCCCATAGAAGGTGTTGGGGGGGGGGGGGGTGAAATGGACATCACTAAATAAACTGGAGTTGATTGGTAAGAAATGTTTGAAATACTCTGACTTGAATCGCAGACTACTTCAAGTTTTCCAATTTAACTCATAGGGGGTGTTTTGTGGCAGGGGGGAGGGGGTATCATGGACATCATTGAATAAACTGGGAACCTGATTGCTAAAATATGTATGGAATACTGTAACTTGAATCACAAACTACTTGAAATTTTCAAATCTGAACCATAACGGGTATTTTAAGGGAGGGGTGGGGGTGGAATGGGGGCATGTTGAACATCATTGAGAAATTTTCATTTCCGACCCATAGGGGTGTTTTTGGGGAAAGGAGTTTGGAAAGGGGTATCTTTGACATCACTGTACAAACTGGGGATCTGATTAGGCGAATATGTTTAGATTATGTCAATCTCAATCACAGGCTATTAAACTTTTTTCTAGCCTAAACTACAGGGAGGTGTTTGTGGTAAGGAAAAAAAGTAGGGGGGGGGGGGGGGTAAATGGAATAGTTTAATGGAACCTGAAAATGCAGGCAAACGAACTCGTCCTTTCGTTTAGAATGTTTGATTTTTTGCCGCAAGAGGGAGATTTTTATCTTATGCCTAAGGAAAGTTATATTCTGGAAAGACGAATATATATATGAAAAGGTGTAAAAAACTCGATTAATTTCAAAATGTCTCAATCAATTCAATAAAGAAAAATTTCGACAATTTCAATTTCAACATTTTCGGAGCCATTGCAATAGCTTTATTTTTACGAAAATTCCCTATTAATTAAATACGCCAGCGCACGCCAAGATTCAGTTTTGTGTGGAATGTTGGTACCCAACAACATACACAACTTCCAGAACTACATGACCTTCTAAAAAATTTCGACGTCTCCAACCAGGCCACTAGACCATGAGCTCTGGGCATATCTTTTGTTGGTTAGAACGATAACGTTAATATACTCGTACATTTGCTTTCGAGACGCAGAAGTTAATTTGAACCTTAGAAGAAGTAAAATCATTTGATCGTCTTTGCCCTTAAACAAAGAATCAACACAATTTCAAATAAGTAAGAGGGTTTTAAGTCGAAGGGTTTCCTCCATACGCCTCAACCTAATTGAGTTCGGAGGTGTGAGCTTCGTATCGAATGTGCTCAGACATAAGAGTTTCATTGAGTTACGACAACTCACTGTTTATCTTATCACGAGAACAATGGAGCAGTAAATTAAACAAACACAAACCCAGTTTCCTTCCATGGTAACCGCGGCTCAAGCGTCTATTTACAGTTTCGCAGAAATCATGAATTTATTCCATTTTTAGGACGTCCCTCTGAAGCTATGTCTTAGGCCCAGCGCACACGGTGTGACTGTTTTGAAACTGCCGTTGCAAACTAGTTGTGTCTGAAACCAGTTTGCAACGGAAACAAAACTTCTGTCCGCACACGGATGTACTGGCAAAGGGCTTGTTGTAAATCAGTTGCGTCTATTGCAATCAGTGGTTATAATTTAGTGCAGTAGGCCTACGTGTTGTTTTTAAGGCCTTGGATTAGCCGTATTGCGCTTACTATGTCAGACTCAGACGAAGAAGACGTTGTTAACTATTATCAATACCGAAGACGGCGAAGGGTACAAAGAGAGCATTGGGTTCACCCTTATTTGAGCAAGAATGTGAATTCTAGGCTATTTGTAGCAGCTAGAGAGCTGTCACAGTCGGATAGGAAATTTAAATGTTTTTACAGAATGACATCCATTTCATTTTGAGATCCACACTATTATGGCTGTCAAAATACCACCAAAACACCACGAGGTCTCGTGCAACTGAAGTCTGCAACGCAACTGCAACTGTGGGTCCACGGTTGTATGCGACCGGTTTCAGACTGATTTGAGATCGTCAAAAATCAGTTGCGTCGTGTGCGCCTCCCCACTCCAATACATTGTCAAGGTCACAAAACAGTTGCGCGCGCAACTGGTTTGCAACCGCAGTTTCAAAACAGTCACACCGTGTGCGCTCGGCCTTATAGGCAAGGCTTCGTCAATAAGAGGGACAACCCAAACATGAGAAATAAAATAACCGCATACAAATCCGTTTCAGACTATTCTAATACCAAATCCATGAAAAAAACCATAGGTGTTTATCTGCGAGTATGTGACAAATTATGTCGACACTGCCCTTCAAGCTATATGTCTCAACCGATTTTCATGATTCTTATTTGAATTTATTCCAATTTTAGTCTAGTAGTGCAAAAAACTTGGGAATTTTGGATTCGCTGTCATGGTGGGGGGAGATAATTACCAATTCTTTGAAGCGCTGCCCAAGCTGCAAGTCTCGACCAATTTTCGTGATTCTTATTTTGTTCCATTACGGATTCGAAGTAGGTTCGGAACGTATGTCAGGAGTTCCAAATTTCGTCATGGGAGGGGGTGAATGAAGGGGTAATACTGATAAATCATGATGAGTTAACAATTCTCATCCGATTTTCGAGATTCTTGTTTTGTTCAACTATGAATTCGGTGTAGTTTTCGATCGTATACCAGGAGTTTCCAATTTCATTATGGTAGGGGGTGAATGGAGGGGGTAATAGTCATAAATCATGATGTTTTAACTATTCTCGTCAGATTTTCGTGATTTTTTTAGCCCTCGTCAAGGATTTCCAAGAAATAAATAGAGTACAATTTTCCATCCTATCGAATTCTATGATAGTTGCACTTGTATATTTTTTTGGTAAAAAAAGGCTTCAAAATAAATAAACCCAGTTAATTATTACACAAAGGTTTATTATTTCTGTATTAGACAGCCCTTCTATGCAGATCACTGGATCTATATGTTACATATCATGCATCACACGCGTATGTGTCTAGACAGTTTGAACATACCAGAAAACCAAATAAGATCGAGCCGAATTAACGTAAGTTTAGCACGCCGGTCGCTTTGCGAATTACATTCGTGTTGATGATTTTGTCCCTTCCAACTCTTACTATTCTACAGCCCGAACAGTTGGTTATTCAACGCTCCGAGTGATCTCATCCAAGTCATTAAACCGAGTTTCATCCAAATCAAACGATAACACTTCTCTTTTGTTTAGAAATTTAACAAGATCTTCATTTGATATTTTAAACCCTTGAATTTCACATAGCTTGCGGTTAATCGAAGGTAATGTCACGATTACAGGCACGTCTGATGTATGAATTTTGAGTCGAATATAGTAAACTGTAGGTTTTTTGTTGTTTCGGAGAAAAACTTCAAGAACGGCGTGAGGCAGGATTTTTTAAATTTTTGTAACACCCAATTTTTCGAATCTACTCGTACATATCTTGAAAGATAAACCTTTTCCGTCAACCGTTTAACTATAACGGGAGTGGGGGGGGGGTGTTACAATTAATTAAATTGATGTGGTTAAGGTGAGTTTTCACCTTATGGCTGCATAGTTAAATGAAGTAGTGTAGGTGTTTTCCTTTTAGCGAATTTTTGAAGAAAATTAAGCTATTGCTCTCGCCTCAAAATTTGTAAAATGTGAATTTTTGAAAAAATGTTATGCAGAAATCCGTTTCAGGCTATTCTGAATCATATTCTGAAGTTTAACGCATTTTTTTATGTATGTATGTATGTATGTATGTGTCATTCCAGACGATAACTGTCCGTAGAATTGTGCTAGTAACTTCAAACAAATTTTAAAATGTTAAGGACACAAAACGAAAGTTCAAGTTCGTTGGCCAGCATGATCGGATTACATCTTCGGGTTGAAATTTTCAAAAATGTAGTCAAACATTTCAAAATAGCCTGTTTTTTGCGATTTGTTGTGCGAAATAATTTTTTCAGCATACTAACATGTGGTATATTCGGAATCAGCGTAAAATTTCCTATAAGAATATGTATCAAGTTTTCAAAAATTCCAAAGTTGAAAAATCAGTCAAAAATCGAAATAATGCCGTTCGCTAGTTGTAAAAATCGGTAATATTTGCATGAGATACTGGCTGTCTACCGTCATTCCTAAAAGGAAAACACCTATACAACTTCATTTAACTATGCAGCCACATCACTTTAATCACATCAATTTAATCCTGGGGTAGACCTACGACATGTCCCTGTTCCAAGAGCTACAGTACTATGGGTCACCAACCAAAAGTTTGGTCAACGATTGGATCACAATCGAGATCAGGATGGAAGACATCAAACTAGATAATCAACTCCTGACAAAATGTAAATCTAATAGTATAATCCCCGCTCATATCTTCAATTCTACCAAAAATGTAAACCACTTAGCTTTGTTCAATATCAAAATTAGCAACCTATGTGATAGGACCAACGTCGATATTTTAAACCTAGAAATTAAGATGAACTGGTGGAAGACACACCAACTCTCTAGTCTATGTAATAAGGCTTATGATGATTTGACTAGTGCAATCCAAGATCCCAATTTAATAAATAAAATTAAAATATTTTGTAAAAACAAGTGTAAGAAGCATAGTAGACGTAAGATTCTATGATTGGACAAGAAATGCAACAACTTATCTCTCATTTATAGCCATAGTCAAACACCTACTGATAACAATGTCAGCAGAACAAACTTTAAAAAACTGGCTGTCTACCGTCATTCCTAAAAGGAAAGCACCTACACTACTATAATTAATTAACATTTTCTTAGTCGATTACAAAGATTCATTATTGAAAATAATAAACCAATAAAATATTCGAATATTTTAACCATAGTACATAAGTTATGGAACATTCTGAAACTATTCTGGATGTCAACATATTCCGCATAATAAATAGTGTGGAAAAAAACCGCTCATATGGTCGAAATATATGGTCGATTGGCACCGTTTTTCAATCATTTTAGCGAATTTTTGAAGAAAATTAAGCTATTGCTCTCGCCTCAAAATTTGTAGAATGTGAATTTTTGAAAAAAAATTATGCAGCAATCCGTTTCAGGCTATTCTGAATCATATTCTGAAGTTTAACGCATTTTTTTATGTATGTATATATGTATGTATGTATGTATATATGTATGTATAAATGTATGTATGTATGTATGTGTCATTCCAGACGATAACTGTCCGTAGAATTGTGCTAGAAACTTCAAACAAATTTTAAAATGTTAAGGGCACAAAACGAAAGTTCAAGTTCGTTGGCCAGCTTGATCGGATTACATCTTCGGGTTGAAATTTTCAAAAATGTAGTCAAAAATTTCAAAATAGCCTGTTTTTTGCGATTTGTCGTGCGAAATAATTTTTTCAGCATACTAACATGTGGTATATTCGGAATCAGCGTAAAATTTCCTATAAGAATATGTATCAAGTTTTCAAAAATGTCAAAGTTGAAAAATCAGTCAAAAATCGAAATAATGCCGTTCGCTGGTTGTAAAAATCGGTAATATTCTTCAAAAATTCGCTCATGGGGTCATGCTGCATGACTGGACTTTGAAATTTAAGATTGTTCTTTACTACTGTCCCTCATTTTCAACGCGAGATTCCCATTCAGAACATCACCTTTTCATTTTAAAAACACTACTTCGACTCTTCAAAACTCCCTCATTTTTAATGTTCTCGTTTGGAACATCCCAAAAATGGTTAAAATTCATTAATTATGATTTTAAAAATTGTGGGGGGGGGGGCAGTAGTAAAGTTTTTCACTAGACAAAAACTTTACTACCTACTGCCCCCAGGGGCTCAAAATTAAACAATATATTGAAAAACCAGTCAAGCAAATAGTCGGGTAATGGCTGGTGGACTCAGCCCTGTCTCAGGAGAGTCTGAAGGATTTCCTATCCTCGATTCCAACCACAGATTTGGATCTATTTGTCCAACTAATATATTTTTACAAAAATGATTGGTATAGGATATTTTTTAGTTCTTGAGATGCAAATTTGCGAGCATCCAAACCACCAAACTACATACATCAATCTGCTCTAATTTCCAATGAATCCATATTTTACTAACAGTCATGCAGCATGACCCCATGAGCGAATTTTTGAAGAAATCTTCGACATTTCAGCCGCTATTGATCGTGTAGAGAAATTTTAGTTTATGATTTTGATAGACAAACATGGAATCAAATTATTAATTCAAGTCCTAAAACAGCTGAGCGTAAAACATTAAAGAGAGCGACCGAGAGAATCGGAGGACGGAATATTTCACAGAGTAAACTCATCAATTGTGATTACATTTATTATTATTATTATTTTTTTTTTTTTTTAACAAGCACCTACTACCTACGTTTTAAACAGCATGGCTATAGGGTTGGTTATACAGGGATACTTCCATAAGAGTAGTTCAATCTGAATTTGGACAATGTTTCATGCAAATATTACCGATTTTTACAACTAGCGAACGGCATTATTTCGATTTTGACTGATTTTTCAACTTTGAAATTTTTTAAACCTTAATACATATTCTTATAGGAAATTTTACGCTGATTCCGAATATACCACATGTTAGTATGCTGAAAAAATTATTTCGCACAACAAATTGCAAAAAACAGGCTATTTTGAAATTTTTTACTACATTTTTGAAAATTTCAACCCGAAGATGTAATCCGGTCATGCTGGCCAACGAACTTGAACTTTCGTTTTGTGTCCTCAACATTTTAAAATTTGTTTGAAGTTTCTAGCACAATTCTACGGACAGTTATCGTCTGGAATGACACATACATACATACATACATATATACATACATACATATATACATACATACATACATAAAAAAATGCGTTAAACTTCAGAATATGATTCAGAATAGCCTGAAACGGATTTCTGCATAAAAATTTTTCAAAAATTCACATTCTAAAAATTTTGAGGCGAGAGCAATAGCTTAATTTTCTTCAAAAATTCGCTAAAAGGAGATTGATTTAGGATATTTTTTAATGTTTGAGATGCGAGCTTGCGAGCATCCAGACCACCAAATTATTCACACCACTCATATTATATATATACATCCAATTAAACACATAAAATAATATTTGTGTATATTCAGTGGTCTGGATTCTCGCAACTCATGTTTGTTTGTTTGCTTTGCTCTTCTGATCGTAGCTGGTTCGCTGTGGTTCACTGTTGTGGTTTATTTCTTGCTGCTTTCTCGTTTCTCTGTTCCAGTAGAATGGGTACTCGAGTTGTGTGCTGTTGTTCCGAACTCCTCAGCCTTGTTATTGCCCCTCTATATGTCTTTGCCTGTCTATTGTCATACCTTCCTTGCCTATGTGAGCTGTTTTATCATCCTTTGCTCTAGAGAGGTGCACCGTCTAATATTTCTATCAGTTTAAGAAGGATGTCCGGTTCCTTAAGGCCATGATGTATCTGTCATGCATGAGTTGTTGGATATTAGAGTGATATTTAGTGCTTGCTTGTAGCATGTGTTGCACCATATGAGATTGCTGCAGGTTGCACAATGTGCATATTGGGGTGGGGGTATTGGCTCTGTCCACCAAGAATCTGAATTGCAGTATATTGACACGCCCAAGGATGATTCTGTTAGTGCGTGTTATGTGTATGATGGGAGCATCACTCACAGTGCTAAACCGTGGTGTTTTTGCTGGTTCACCCATCACCCTTCTACACCAGTCCCCTATGTACCCTCGTCCTCCATGTAATGTTCTCTCCAGCCCTGTTGTTGTCCCCGCAACTCATGTTAGTTAGACCAATAGATCACATTGGGAAATTGGGGGGGGGGGGGGATCTCTAAACCCTCATGATATCGAACGGGGAGTCCAGCCATACCTACTTACCTACGTTATCGCATCTCTGGCCCTTAACTTTCGACCAAAGTGTACCTATATCTGCTTCATCAGACAGACCTGTATTGTAATATCCTGCTTCTTGGAAATGGGGGGCAACAGTTAAGTTTTTCACTAGGCAAAAACTTTAAAACCACAATTAATTCATGTTAATCATACTAGGGATGTTCCAAAAGAGGGAGTTTGGAAAAATCCAAACATCATTTTCAAACGGGAAAGTAATGTTTTGAATGGGAGAAATCTCATGTTGAAAATGGGCGGCAGTAGACAAGAACACCCAAAATTTAATTATTTAATTAAATTAATAATTTATTTAACCAGGAACTAGCAGTTTACATTAGGTCAAGAGTCAAGACCAGTACCCAGATATTATCGGAGATCCTGAATACTAAAATTTCACAGGATTTGCGTACCTTTCATTCGACTCTCCGAATCAAAACAGTTTTAAATACCGGAAGAAATCAAATTATGCTGAATGCTGATTAAATGAGTTTGAAAACAAAATACGTACAATTTAATTTTAGCATGACATTGGTTAGGAAGGCAGAAGCTAGAATGGCATGTAAATACCGATCAGTTCTGATGGCACAATTACGAGTATATTTCAATTGCAAATAACTATTAGTATTTTATTTTATTCATTTTTTCGATTCCTCTTTCCAATTATGCTAATAACTATGTACTTCGTACTATTGAAATCGAGTTATACTCGTATTAAAGCATGAGTACCTGAAAATAATAATGCCTACCAAATAAATTACTGCATTTGCCTTGAAATGTAAACCGACAAATTTGGAGGGGCAGTTGAAGAATTTTTCTTTGTTGATTAATCATCAACGAAAGATTTTTACAGTCTGACATTTGATATATTGTAACTTGGAA
Organism: Adelphocoris suturalis; assembly: GCA_030762985.1. Classification (NCBI taxonomy): domain Eukaryota; kingdom Metazoa; phylum Arthropoda; class Insecta; order Hemiptera; family Miridae; genus Adelphocoris; species Adelphocoris suturalis. Next base: position 108,512,928 of record CM061044.1, read on the forward strand.
TCTGTAGAACACGTGAAGATTATGGAGAAGTAGTTTAGTGGAAAAACAAACGCGAAATCAATGAAATACCAAAAGTATTATGAGTGATACTTTGCCCAGATAGGGGTGATTTCGTACATGAAGTTTTTCTACTACAAAATATCATTTCAGCCTAGCTCGTTTTCTATAATTTCATTTATTTGTGTTATTTTTTATAAATTTATTGCTTCTAATTCGAGTTTAATTTTGTTCTAGTACTGTTTTGGTTCAAGGGGAGCATATATCCTGTCTTTAGTTCCTCGAATCAGACGAGATTCATTGAGTGAAGATGAGGCAGAAGACGGACCTGGTGAAAATAACTCCACCACCGAACCCGTGAATTGAAAATTCACCTGTGAAGCGTGAATTTTGATATTTCTTGCCACAGCACCGATGGGTTTTCATGTGCCTTACCTATTATTTTTTTAGTGCTTTACTATTGTACCTTTTTTACTCTACTCAAATAAAATGTATGATCTCAACATGAAAATTTAATTTTGTTCCACATTTAGCAATTTTTGGTGGTTTATGGTTGTGATGGTCATAAAACTTATTTGCATACGACTAAAATGGTAATTTTACGTTTTTTGCAGTACATTTTTACGTCAATTCGTTAAAATTATTAATTTATAATTACCTAAATGTCAAGTCTATTTTGAAATTCTTAATGATTCTTTTTGTGACCCTATCCGGGCAACTTATCGTATGTGATACCTTTTGTGTACAAATCGTACTATAATTATGAAAAATTTTAAAACCTCATTTCACGTTTGTTGAAAGCTCTAAGAACAAGAAACAACAAGAACATTTTTGAAAAAGCGCAAATTTAATGTCTAGCCCTAATAAGGGTTAAAAATAATGGAGAATAATTCGAACTGGTTTTTAAATCTGAAATCTACAACGCATTTTCATTTACTAGGCCTTAAAATTAGGTTATTTAATTTAATAAAGTTGGACAGAAAACAGCAATCATAAATTGGAAATATAAATACGAGCACTTTAGCGATATCACTACAGAAAAAGTGTCTGCAAATGTTTAACAAAGCATACATAAATAGGTATGTACTTGAGCAAGAACAGAACCACACCACATCAAAGCAAAGGATCAAAGCAATAAAAAATAACCAAAACCAAAGCGCATTAAACAAAATTATGTTGCAGATAATTTATGATATAATAACAAGATGTATGCACTGATGAAAGTAGCAGCACTAATGAAATTTACCGACGAACATCTTCCAAACAAGAAATAATATGCGGGGTAGTGGGCTTTGAGGAATACATCCTAGAGTTGTTGAGGGCTAGAAAAAGATGTTGATTAATAATTAATCAACATCTTTTTCTAGCCCTTATTTATTGTTGATTAATTATCATTACATCAAAGCAAAGGATCAAAGCAATAAAAAATAACCAAAACCAAAGCGCATTAAACAAAATTATGTTGCAGATAATTTATGATATAATAACAAGATGTATGCACTGATGAAAGTAGCAGCACTAATGAAATTTACCGACGAACATCTTCCAAACTAAAATGCGGGGTAGTGGGCTTTGAGGAATATATCCTAGAGTTGTTGAGGGTGAGAATGATAAGTGCTTGCTCCAAGATCTTGCGTATTTTATTAATTTTAAAACTAAAATTAAACCCCTTCTACCTTCAACAACATGTTAGCAGCAGCAACAAGTTTACAACAAAGATAAGAGGATGGGTCCCCCTAACCACTGATATCAATAAAAAGACTTATATAGAGACAATTAAATGACATACAATCTACCTAATGGAAATTGTAACACCAAGCAACCCGTACATATAAATCTAAGTTCTAACGAGGCCAATAAAGGCGAAAGCGCTTAGCTAATAAATTATTCATTTTTATTTTATGTTTATTATTTATTGGCAAAAAATATAAAACTTTGGTTAAGTACATGTACAAAATGAAAAAAGAAAATGTGCATTTTAGAAAATAAGAATTAAATAAAGAACTAAATTTGAAAATTCAAGATTGTTTGCCCACCTACAGGTTTAAGTTCAGATGAACTTGAGTTCACAGTTGGAGTCCTGACGTTGCTTACACCTCAATTATTATTATCATTCACAAAAAGGTATTAACAAAAAAAGGTCCAGTCGTGCAGCATGACCCCATGAGCGAATTTTTGAAGAAATCCGACATTTCAGTCGCTATTGATCGTGTAGAGAAATTTTAGTTTATGATTTTGATAGACAAACATGGAATCAAATTATTAAGAATAATTAGGAGGTACTCATACTTTATTATTATTAAACTAATCTTGTAGATTTAAAGACAATCTGAATTTGGACAATGTTTCATGCAAATATTACCGATTTTTACAACTAACGAACGGCATTATTTCGATTTTTGACTGATTTTTCAACTTTGAAATTTTTGAAAACTTGATACATATTCTTATAGGAAATTTTACGCTGATTCCGAATATACCACATGTTAGTATGCTGAAAAAATTATTTCGCACAACAAATCGCAAAAAACAGGCTATTTTGACATTTTTGACTACATTTTTGAAAATTTCAACCCGAAGATGTAATCCGATCATGCTGGCCAACGAACTTGAACTTTCGTTTTGTGTCCTTAACATTTTAAAATTTGTTTGAAGTTTCTAGCACAATTCTACGGACAGTTATCGTCTGGAATGACACATACATACATACATACATATATACATACATATATACATACATACATATATACACACATACATTAAAAAATGCGTTAAACTTCAGAATATGATTCAGAATAGCCTGAAACGGATTTCTGCATAAAAAATTTTTCAAAAATTCACATTCTACAAATTTTGAGGCGAGAGCAATAGCTTAATTTTCTTCAAAAATTCGCTAAAATCAAGCTTTTCGCCAAAATAAATCACGAATGAAGATCATAAAACTACAATTATACCCACTTCATAAAATTACATATACATAAAAATTATACGTCATTTCGCAAAATATGAAATACCTAAATGTTTTTTAAGAGAATCAGCGGAGCGAAAGTCAAAGGGATTAATTTTGTGGTCATAGAAAAATTTCAATGCTCGAACATATGAATTTCGCCGATAAAATTCAGTATGGCATCGTGGCAGCGAAATATTAGACATAGTTGTTGTTCTAGAGCTCGATAACCGGGATATGTGATCATGATCACTATTGATACCAGACCTAAAAACTTACACACATGATTCAATTAGAAAAATATCATTTACTTTACAAACATTACGGTCCGAATACAATTTTGTAGTACGGTATCTGAAGGGTTTGTTATATAATATTTTTATATTAACTGTTTTGAATACAAAAAAGAACTTACGTAGCCTGTTCATTAGTGTCTGAATATGTTTTAAATTTTAAATTGTCATAAAAAATAATGCTCAAGTATTTATAATTTTGTTTATAAGGCAAAGACTCACAATTACAGTTTAGGGAGGAGCTAGTACAGCAATAATCATGGTACTTGACCAAAATATTACTGTTAGTGCAATTTTTTGATAATGAAAAACGAATCACTGATATCTTGGAAATGTTTAGTCTTAGGTATCTCTTAAATTAATACGAGAAGCTGATCTCTCTTACTCCAGTCATGCAGCAGGACCCTATGAGCGAATTTTTGAAGAAATCTTCGACATTTCAGTCGCTATTGACCGTATAGAGAAATTTTAGTTTATGATTTTGATAGACAAACATGGAATCAAATTATTAAAAATAATTAGGAGGTACTCATTTTTTATTATTATTAGGAGGTACTTATACATACTTTATTATTAGGAGGTACTTATACATTAAAGAGAGCGACCGAGAGAATCGGAGGACGGAATATTTCAAAGAGTAAACTCATCAGTTGTGATTACATTTTTTTTTTTTTTTTTTTTTTTTTTTTTTTTTTTTAACAAGCACCTACTACCTACGTTTTAAACAGCATTATTCTAGGATTTCCATAAGAGTAGTTCAATCTGAATTTGGACAATGTTTCATGGAAACATTACCGATTTTTACAACTAGCGAACGGCATTATTTCGATTTTTGACTGATTTTTCAACTTTGAAATTTTTTGAAAACTTGATACATATTCTTATAGGAAACTTTACGCTGATTCTGAATATAATGTTAGTATGCTGAAAAAATTATTTCGCACAACAAATCACAAAAAACTGGCTATTTTGAAATTTTTGACTACATTTTTGAAAATTTCAACCCGAAATTGAAATCCGATCATGCTGGCCAACGAACTTGAACTTTGGTTTTGTGTCCTTAACATTTTAAAATTTGTTTGAAGTTTCTAGCACAATTCTACGGACAGTTATCGTCTGGAATGACACATACATACATACATATATACATACATACATACATATATACATACATACATACATACATAAAAAAATGCGTTAAACTTCAGAATATGATTCAGAATAGCCTGAAACGGATTTCTGCATAAAAATGTTTCAAAAATTCACATTCTACAAATTTTGAGGCGAGAGCAATAGCTTAATTTTCTTCAAAATTTCGCTAAAAGTAATATGCTGTAGAAATGGTAAAAATGAAAATGTACCAGGAATAGCAGCGATTTCATTTTGACGTGTTTATCCAATTTGTGGAGAACCATCGCGAACGAAACGAACGGGCCTTCCTGCGAAAGGCAGCGGACTACACTGAAGAGAAGGATCAAAGAAATTTCTCCTTAGGAGTCAGCCGCCTCCCACCACGTTATCAGCTATCTTCCCAACCTCTCAACAATCGACGGGCTTCCTTTACCTCCCATATGATTACGTACGCTTTAGGTAAAATTCCCACGGTGAAAAAAACACCTTATTTTTATTCAAAAACCATTCACTTTGTGCGTTTTTATTATATTAATTATTGACCCGATGCTTAAAGTGAAAACGCATGAGAGCAACGATGTACGGAGCAGAAATCAAAACGAAACTCGTCAAACGGGTCCTGAAGAAGGCAATCTCGATAGCAGTCAAACTTGCATTGTATTTCAAAGCATTAGATGCCTAAAAATGACTAATTCAATCACTTAAATACTGACTACCATTCATAAGAAACTGTATCAAAAATATACTCTCAAAATCAGCCAAACAAACGCCATAACAACACAATAAAACGTCAAAATCCAAAATTTCATAAATAAATTATGGGATCATACATGCCGTTTGAGACTAGACTGAGGAGTCGTATTCCAGCGGCCCTGGATGAAAAAACACAGTTACATTACAAGAAGCAGTTGTGTGAAAACCGCAATGACGTTGAGATATTGAGCTTTTTGTGTTTGTGTTTTACTAGCTTAGATTATAACCTACCCAGGAGTATTGAAATATGACTATAACGCGTAACTAACGTATGGCTATACCAATAATCCGGTGTACTATACAACCTTAACATCTACTGTATCTGTAGACTATAGGGTTAGTACTTGAATTTTAAATAGTAATCGTCGGGTCGCTAGTATATTATCAAAACAAAAGCAGCGAATTTATACCTGAAAGGTGGGTTCACCATCGTATTGTAGGTATAGGTATAATCGTATTAGGTATATAGGTGTAAGTTCAACAGGTGGGTCATCCGAACTAGAATTGCGCCGATTTGTAAATTTCGTTAGAGAAACATCAAATTTCCTAGGAACCAAACAAATTAATTATGCTAAACGGGGGAAACGCAGGTCGGATGATTGATAGTGAAGATACGGTACGTCGTAACAGCACTTTACTCAAGATGATTCCTTGAAGAAACGGTAGGCTCCACCTACCAAGATATCCCATTGTCGAGTGCCGATGCCGACATTAGAATCTATAAGTAACAGATTTCCAAGCCGTGTATATACAGATCTACTACATCAAAAACGGCAAGTAGATGTCTCCTGGTGGACAGCAGCCTATTTTGGTAATTAGGACGATTTCAAGTAGACAAGAAGCTTACTCTCCAAGTACTTACTTGGGAAATTGGAGGTGAAACAAACGATAAACAAATGAATGTTAAACAGAACAACGTTCCACAACTTTATTCTTTTGATATCTTACTACGGTATAGGATTGTAGTTTAAATGATGTTTCATTGGGGGTAACAAGAAGTCCAGAACAGAGGAAATAAGTATAATAATACTAACCTGGTAATAACTTGAATCCGCCATCTTAGCTCCGGGTCTGATGGTTACATAGACATTTATAACCCGGGTAGCAAACGATAAAGTACTTCGCGACTTTGACCACGAGCTTCAGAACGCGCAGAAGAAAACGGTTTGGTTACAAAATTACATCATAAGAAAATATGTTTCATGTAACAATAAAAATAAAGGTTAAAAATGACACATCACATAAGCACATCCTACGCTCAACAACTCTGCCGATTCTGACTGTCCCTGCTAGCAGCCAATCAGCTTGCCGGATGCTGCATTCCTCACTGTAGAGTGCGCGTGAGTCTTGATTCCGTTTTTTGCATGGATCTATCAAATCCATGATATTCATAAAGAAGTTTTAACTAGCCAGCAACAAGAAGGAACAACCGCCAACATGGATGTTGCTATTACATCCATACCTAGGTGGACTTTTGTAGAAGCGTCTGTGGGTGTGGGTAGGAAAAATAAGAAGTCTCTCAACATGAGTGTTGACATAGGAGGAGAAAATAACACTTGCAGATCTCCCCAACTCCATTCTAACAGAGTTTTACACTTTAACTCACGAATTTTTAGTTCATTTGTTATGCCCAATTTTAAAACCTGTCTTTATGGGTAAAACTAGTTAGTTATTGTAAAACTCTGTTGCAACGGAATTGGGGAGATCTGCAAATGTTACCATTCGACTCAGAGTGAAAAAAGGCGTAGAAACCGGCCCCAAGGTAGAATTTTTTTAGATGGTCATTTTTCACAAAAACCCTCGATTTCATAGAAAAAAACCATGTTTAAAACAAACAAACATACATTCATCCTCTAATTAGTAAAGTAAAATGAAAATTGATTATACCACTAGAATACTGATATCTTGGGCCAGTTTATACTGATCAGGTACACAAAAACAGTAAATTAATGGGACACTCATAGCTGGTTTAAAAAAATTGGAATTTCCCATACTCGTGGAAATTTCATGTTCAGGCAGTCTTTTTCACCAAATTAGGGCCCGTTTATCAATCACAGCGGTAACTTCCAGACAAACCTCAGGTAGTTACCAAGAGGTTACCGCAACCTATCGAACAAATTTCGTAGGGCGTTTATCAATCAACTTTATCCCCTCAGGTAGCTACCTACAGATAGCTAACTGCTCAGATCCTATTAAAAAAATTTAGATTTGGCATTAGGTAAGAAAGAAATTTAGCGCTCTTTCCAACGGTACCCTCAAATTTTAACTTACTGTTTTAATCATTGTACCTACTTCTTGCTGTTTTAGTGACTTGAGGTTGAAAACTCGAAAAAAATCTCAAAAATTGAATTACTCAAAAACTAAGAGTATATAAAAAAATTTCTATGAGGAACTTTCAATCAGAAATTAGCTCTAGAATCACGCCCTGAAGTACCACACACCTATGCGGGTCACCCTGTATATCCAAAAAAAACTAACATCAACCCAATAGAATGTAAAATTAAAGCTCGAATACATGAATAACAGATATTCATCATACAACAGCAGAATCTACACAAATGGATCTAAATTACAGAACGATTATACTGCATCAGTTTTCTACTGTGAACTGCATAACATCACCAGAGGGGTTGGATTAAACAAAACCTGCAGCTAATTTAATGCAGAATTATTTGCCATATATATGGGACTCCAGCCTGCTTATTCTAACTTACCCACAGCTGGCACATCAATATCTGATTCGAAGTCCGCCATTCTACTTCTTAAAACTTTTAAATCTGGTGATAACCACCCTTTATTGTATAAGAAGTCAACCGCCTTATTTCCCACATCGAATACATATTTAATACAAATTAAAAAAGTGGTACTTTAATGTATCCCTATCTCAAAGACTTATCTCAAACTCTCGAGTGGACTCAGCTGCCAAATGCTATACCACCACAGGAATAATAGGAAAAAAGGACAAAACTCAAATGATAAAGGTTCAACGTGATGAAGACCCCAACAAAGAGAGATTCATAGACTAGATATCTTATAAAATGCCTACCCCCAAACCACCCCATGGTAGGTATACAAGAATACCAGGTGTAACGGCCCAAAAATATTTGATACCTCGACAGGAGTTCGCACTTGCGTCTTTACAACTATGGGAAATTTCCCGAAGTTGCAACACTCCAACGATCTGAGCTATGGGGCCGGGGTAATCAAACCTTTTCAACTGTGAGAGTTATATTCCTTGAGCGTAACATTTCCTCGGGGTCACATACCAGCGGTCTCAGCTGGTTTGGGGTCGGACGAATGACGAAATTAAACCACAGGCTGCTGGCTCAGCAGATCCTTGCTGGAACAAGTCAGCAGTCGAGCAAGGTCATTGTCAAGATGTGTTTTGACTCAAGTGAGTGAGGAAGTGAAAGGTACTAATGACAGGAAATGTGATGTATACAATAATTTGGCTTGAGAGGGATTTAATTAACTATTGTTTCGTATGATGTCGGGTCCAACTGACTGCGCCACTGTATTGCCCCAACGGGAAATTTCCCGATGTTGCAACACTCCAACGATCAGAGCTATGATATGAGGCCAGGGTGATCAAACCTCTTTGGCTGTGAGAGTTATTTTCCTGGAGCATAACACAGGCAAAATGAAAATTTTCATTAACGTTAACAACATTTTATTAGGCCATGGGAATAATTCCCATTTTAAATTCTGAATGAAAGATATAAATCATCCAACCCCCTTTTGACCCAACTACCCGGGAACTTGGGAAATCGAGGATGTAGATCATCAACTAAATACCAGTATAAAACATACTAATTTGAAATATTCACTAATCAAATAACATCAAATTTGAAAGCAATATCAATACTTTTACAGTTCAAGAGTATTTAAAACTAAATCTAGAAATATCCTTTCTAAAACAAATTGAATGAACTTATAGAATCTACAAATATAGCAATAAACGAGGTCCGTCCGGAAAGTTCGTATAAAAGTGAAATAAAAATTTTCATACATTTAATAATGTACTTAAATCAATATTCTCTCCTTCAATACTCTCCACCAGCCACAATGCATTCACGCCATCGCCGTTTCCACTGCTTGAAGGGTCATTGGGAGTCTTCTGTTTCCAGGTTCTTCAGCAACCTCGTCGTTCAGGGCCGGATTCATAAACGTTCCTCGAGTTGGGAACTGACTTGTGCCCACAGGAGTGGAGGAACGGCTCGAGTAAGTGAAAGACTCCAGATTGGTATTCATAGATGGAGATGTCTTCATATCACCCAAATGCCACCCCCAAAGCTCCAGTTCGTTTAAGGAACTGAAGGAAGTCTCAGGGTGCCAAATCTAGTGAATGAGGGGGGGGGGGGGGATTCAGTCACTAATGCAGCTACTGGCCGAAGTTTGGCGACTTCAGCTTCCTACCAGTCCTTACAGCATGCCACCCTCCTTCCGACAGTAGGTGAAAAGAACGTTAGGTTCAAAAATTCGAGCAACACTCTAACGTTCTCCGAGAGCTGCTGGGCTCAGACTATACATTTTGTAGGTTGTATAGAGAGGAAAAACCGGTCGGCTGCCCCATCCCCTACCCTTCAGGCTCCAACAATATTTATACGAACTTTCCGGACAGACCTCGTAGTATACAATCTCGACCAATCCCATCCCTCTCCTATCTCTTACAATCCCAATAAATATAACTGAAACCCACATACTGCCCATCAACCAGAATAATTATCATCAACCAATCTAGGAAGAATACTGTGTCCGACATCGAAAAACGACTAGCAGAGAAAGACCACAACCACCACCACAAGGATGAGAGAAGGAGACTGCTCTAGAAGGTTCGAGACAACTTGCCTGAAGGCAGGACAACAAACAAATTGAAAATACGTGAAGAAGGCTCAAGTCAAACTGCCACATTCAAGAGATAAGGGAAAGTCAAGTCTAATGTGAATTCGTGTAAACGAAAACTACCTAAGATTTTGTGTGGTGTTTGTAAATTACATCTACCTAATCATTTTCAGTCAGCATAGTTTTCGTAATCTTCAAGAATCATGGATCCAGCTCTGCTCCGTGAGCGAGAACTATTCAAAAAGAAAGCTCTGACTACTCCAACGTAAGCCAAAATACATACCTACTCATTTTATTTACAATATTTTGTGCACAATATTATATTGTGTTCCTACCTAGTATATCTTGATCATCGTTGTACGGTATTTCCGACAACTGGGAGATGTGATTAAGAATAACTAGACCATGGTGTTAAATCAAAACATGTACGCAGGAGGCGAAAAATTGAAATTACATGCCTACTCCGTTATATTATGACCTCGTTACCTTCTTTCGAACATATCATGTTCCCGTAGCTCTATTATACCTATAGGTAAATTTAGAAAATATTATTTTTGTCTCAGTTAATCCGAAACCTGTTTCTCACAGCCTTTGTGTATTTATAAGATTGTGGGCCAGTAACCTAGATGCCTTACCTGCCAAAACAATCTTTCGTTAACAAAAGTGGTTGGTCCAAAGTTGCTAGGTCTACAGAAATATTCGTTGGTTCCAAGTAAAAATACCTCCCTTCTGCGTTTCTTGGGATTTCTAATTTTTATCTGAACTGTATTCTTAATTGTGAAGTTACTGGGGAAGTACACACATACCATTTAAACAGAAGAACGCAAATTATTACACAAAGGTTGACCTATTATTTCCGTATTTTTTCTTCATTGTAGAAAATTTCAATGAAAATTACACTGAAAAAAAAAAAAAAACGTCGGGAGTTGTAAGGGGTTCCTCCCCTTGACCCCGGCGAAGCCCCCCTGGACCCCCCGGTAACTTTCCGCCTTGAGCCTTCGGCTAAAATGCCAAAACATGGAACATGCTTTCTTCCCGCTAATTCGTAAATGTAAATAAATGTAAAACTACGACATAAATGTTTTACTTAAATCGAAATTAGAACAGAGTACCTAGGTAGGTAATTTTCTGTTATGGTGCGCGTCTACAATTACTAACCAAGAATAAATGCCGCTAATGACCCTTCGGTTGAGGTGCAGCTTAAACCTTGAAAAAAAAAAAAAAAAAATACAAAATTAACTTCTCAACCAAGTGACAAGAAAACAAGCGGCATTGTTTACGATATCAATTTATAACATGAATAAATATAAAACAACGACATAAAGTAGAAGAACAGGTACGAAAGAAATGCGTGATAAATCGAGAGCTTTCCAACGAATGGAGAACGATTTTTGTCCGATGAAAACTAAAGAACTTTCATTTCCCCATCAACGGCTTGGTTGTACGTGAAAATCAAAGAAAATATATTAAATCATGAGGAACGCTTGCATACGAGTCTGCAACACATTGGGACATTTTATGTCTTTAGTTGCAGACTCGTATGCAAGCTCTAAGAGCCACGCAGCTGATCCGGACCCTGGGCATCGTCAAGTAAATGCCCTAAAGAGGCTAAATACGAAAGTACAGCTTCCTAGAGTGTAAAGCATAGAAATTAGCTTTAAGAGCCACGCAGCTGATCCGGACCCTGGGCATCGTCAAGTAAATGTCCTAAAGAGGCTACACGCTTCACAAATTAAACCGTTCTCGCAATATTCGGATCACCTGCTATGAATCAAATCATCGAAACACTAGCTTAATGAAATCATCAGAAATTAACAAGCGGTTGCAATTATGTTCACAATATCAATTATTGAGAATGATCACCTGAGTGTACACAATTATTCAAATAACCATGCTCATAACTCAGCTTGTTGGCCACGCACTTTGTTAACATAATATGGTTGGACAAATTGAGAGCTTTCGAACGCATGGTCAACGAATTTTGTGGGATGAAAAACGACGAAGTACCATTTCCCTAGCAATGACTCGGTTGTAAGCAGAAATCATCAGAAAACCAACCGTAACGCTTTTTTCGTTAATGTACCAAAGTAAAGATATAAAACGTCACAAATTTCGTGACACATCCGCGTAACGTTTTTCGCTAGTTAGAGTCTCCAAGGCTAAAGCATGTTCCATGCCAAAATCAAAGTTGTGCCCTCAAACTGGTACTGATCCTGGGGGTTTTCGAAGGGTGCTGTAATCCAAATCCCGTTTTTCACGTAGACGTCTAGTTTTTGAGCTGTACGACCTGCATTTTAGAAAAAAATCACTTATATTCCAAGATAATTCATGTTCAATTAAAAGGTAATATGCTTGTTGGAAATTTAACGCTGAACATGCCTATACCACATATAATGGGTCTGAAATGCCTCCTTAACGTGTTGTTTGCCTAAAAATGGCTAAAAAATGCTAATTTAATGTGAAGAGGCCCTCTATGTGGCAACATTTTTTGTTGCTATGAGCCCAATAAAATATTTTCTTTCTTTCTTAAAAAACGGGGTTTTCGCCGATTTTTTTTTTTTTTTTTTTTTTTTTTTTTTAGAGTTTTTAATAGTTTTTGTACAAATTACACCACTTGGCGACCTAAAAAAACTGTGCCATTACTTGGAATATAGCTGGACTTCTAAAACGGTAGGTGATTTATTTTATATAATTAATTTTTCAGTTTGTGGGTTAGCTCGTGTTAAATACTAGGAAAGTGTAGGCTGTGTGTTATTTAATGTGGTTAATTTCTCTTCAGTAGGCAGTAGGCCAACACCTATGCAGTTATATTTTGATACCTAATGTTTATTAGGCTTTGTTTAATAATTATATACAGGTGGTCTGCATTCAATACAGATATAATAAACCTTTGTGTAAAAATTTGCAACGTTTTTATCTATGTGGTTTTGTATATTCTATATTATCTTACCTCTCCATCAGTTCTGTTTCATTTCATCATTTCTGTATTTAGACTTAACGGTCTCTGTTTTATGTATTTACCAGAGTCGAAAAGAAGAAGAAGGAAAAAGATGAGAGCCCTTACAGTTCAAAGGACGATAAGAAAAAGGCGAAACCTCCATCCAGTTCGTCCAGCTCAAGTTTGGGGTTAGTATTGAATTGAGTTATTTAGACGTATCCTCGTGTATGATATTACTATATTACTATACCTTCTCATAGTTCGTGATATATAATGTGTAACCGATAGGTAGACTCGGAAGCAATAAATACATCTAGTTATTGCAAAAAGTGGTCTTGAGAATTTAGGTAAATGCTTCTGTTACAGATTCAAGTCTATGTCTGGTGGTTCACAGTACAAATTCAGTGTGTTGGCCAAAATCGTCAAGTATATGAAAACTCGGCATCAAGATGGAGACGACCACCCTCTCACATTAGATGAAATTTTGGATGAGACGAACCAGCTTGATGTGGGTGCTAAAATCAAACAGGTAGGCGTTATTTTACCAGCAAATTATCTGGTCGTTACCCGATCAGGGTCTATACATTACTGGGCACAGTAAATTACCCGTGCATGGCATGATCCCATTGCTTAGTTTAGCTAGGTTCATTTATAAATTGGGCTTCCCAGTTTTCTCATGTGCAGTGTGAAGCAACTTTGTAAATAACAGTTGTGGAGCAGTGAAACAACTGAGAGATGGTAAACAACTTGCATAATCTCAGTATTGTTTACTAAGATGACGTTGTTAGGCTTTTCCTGATTCTAGATGGTCCTGGAGGTTTAGAGGATTTTAATACGACTAAAAACCATCTCAAGAACTTGCTGTTAATTTTGCGAAAAACCTCATTCAAATCGGTCTTGCCATTTAAGCTTTTACGCCTCATCTACACACATATTCACTTACAAATACTGATCAATATTAACATGATTGTTAGTATTATTGATTCACATAATGCTTGTTAAAGTATCTTCAATGCTCAAGGATTTATAGCTCAATTTTAAATGTCTAATATAACTATGTCTTCCTGTCATGGTTTAGATATCGGTTGATTGGTATTGTTGTTAGCCTCTCAGATTCAAAATGGGGGCTCCATTCTCCACTCGTAGTCCTCTCAGTCTGTTGTTAAATGTTATTTTTCCCAATATTTAATTCTAATTCAATTTCATCATTCTTTTAATATATTCTCCCGTTTCAGTGGCTTCAAACCGAAGCGCTCAATAACAATCCGAAAATTGAAATGAATGCTGAAGGAAAGTTCCTATTCAAAGCTCCTTACAAGATAAAGGACAAAAAGGCATTACTTAAGGTCTTGCGCCATAACGATCTCAAAGGTCTGGGAGGCATCATGCTTGAAGATGTCCAGGAATCTCTCCCACATTGTGAAAAAGCTTTGAAGGTAATTAGAAATTCTTTGACCCTTTGGTGTGTTGAAAAATTAATTTGTCCTTTTGGTGTGCTGGAGAAGAAATGCCTCCAACTTCAGATATAGCATGATGATTAAAACTTATACATAACTATGAAACATAAATTACTATGAATAATTATTTTATTACTTCAGAGTCTCCACAATGAAATCATCTACATAACTCGTCCAATTGACAAGAAGAAAATCATGTTCTACAATGACCGAGGAGCCAATTTGGGTCTTGATGAAGAATTCACGAAACTGTGGAGATCCGTGGCTGTTGAAAGTATGGATGACCAGAAAATCGAAGAGTATCTTGAGAAACAGGTATGGCCTGATGCTTTCTTCTAATGTGTTTTTATTTTGATTGTTTGTTACTTCTCTGAATCGAATTGGGAACTTGCATAATAGTTTATAATTAATAATACCTTCGTAATGGGGCTACAAACATGAGAAGCTCCAGGTAGAGCACAGCTCATAAACAAGGACCTTCCCGATTTGCATCTTCTTTTGCAGCCTATAAGGGCAGTCGTGACGGATACAAGTTTTTTCTAATTTTTTGTACGTTTGTGTCTTTCTTTAGTATAATTATTCATTTATTAGTAATATGATTCTCCAGTATTGGTGAGATTGATGGTACGGGGAACGAATTCTCGAGCAAAAAGGGGTGAAGCAAGCTATCAACAAGGGGAAAAAGTCGGGTCGACCTCCATGTTCCTTAGGTCCTTCGACCCCTAGCCCTCCTGGTGGCGGACCTTGTTAGTTCGGAGCCCCATTAAAGGCAACATGAAATGCATTTATACGGTTCTTTAACAAATCCTACAACTATTATGTGAGAGGAAGCGTTGCTCTGATGTATTGAGATTTGCGTATCAATCATCGAGGTTAGTTGACTCTGCTTAAGCCACTCGGTGTGGGTTAATATTACCACAGCTGAGGTTTCGTGCCGTGCGGGTGTGGTAATATTACCACGCCACTCCCTCCAGGACCCTAGCCCTATTCATCGGTCCGTAGATGGGGCTGCCGCATTCTCCTGTCCTGTACGGTGGTTTTACCTTCAGTATGAATCAGATACCAGTTCTGAGCACTCCCTAGGCGGATTGCATGTTTTTGAGCCAGGAAAATGGAGTCCAATCCAAGCCCGTTTTCCTCATTTTTGGCACGTTTTTCTTGATTTTTATTGATTTTATCCTTCTTCTAATCCTGGTACTGCATGAATATTATACTATTGTTGAACAACCTTTTCAAGGCAAATGAAAAGTACAGGTTGTGTAGTGCTGTGATTTTTTTTCTAACAATTTTTAAAAAGTAACAATGTGACATGAAAATTTAACAATCTTTCCTAGCAGTGGGGTTTCCTGACAGTTGTGGAAACAGACAGGTTCCCTACATCCACGTGTCTATTAGCAAATATTCGTAGAAAATTAAGCAATTTCGTCTTGCTCTATATCATAGTAGTAGAGTGTAGGTAAATTTGGTATAAAATACGTATTACATGCTGTACTATTTATTGTTTATCGTACATATATGTATGCATTCAGTCGAAAATGTTTCCAAAAATTGCATGTTAAATAATGAAACAATTTTTCATTGTGGTTTCCATGGTTCGCTTGCTTCTTTTGTTGGGTAGTTACTCTCCTAATTTAAGTTAAGGGGAAATAGCAGCCAATCTAATTTTTTCTAATTTCTATGGTCCCCTAGTATCTTCAGGGTGATTACGAAACTAATATTGTTCCTTAAGTTTAATTAATTCCACGAAAACCTTAGCGTCTGGGATAATCATGATAACCTAAATATAACATGAAAAATATCAACGTCATTATAATGTTTTTATTTGTGACTTCCAGGGCATTCGGTCCATGCAAGATCACGGTATCAAAAAACCCATTCAACCTCACAAACGAAAGAAGCCTAGCCAAAGGAAGAAGACTTTCAAAAGACCTCGCGATAACGAACATTTGGCCGACGTTTTGGAAACATACGATGATAAATAATTATAAATGTCTATAAATGTTATACGCCAAGTTTATTGGGGTTGTAAATATAAGTAATGTACGTATTAGTGATTCGGATTATATCATGTTTTATATTGAACGGAATAGTTATTTAGTAACCCAATCTACACATGACGAAAGCTTAAACTTCTACAGACACAACCTAGACATGAGTGTTGTCAACTAAATTCAGTAAAGTACTTGTTAGCAGTCTATCAGAACCACAGAAATCACTTTTCTGAGTTCTGTGATCAGAAAAATGTTTCCATTTCATTTGAAGCTTAAGAACAATAAGTCATTAGTGATTGAAACTCGTTTCATTGAATTTGATGTCTTTATAAATTTAAACTGAAAAAGTTCGAGTCATACAGCATTATCATATGAACAAAATTTTGTAAATTATCGTGTTATATTGAGTTACATTGTTTTGAAATGTGAGAACTTCATGCAGTTTTTTGGCATTTGCAGTGATTTTTTTTAGCACATTTTTTAAAATGCGACCATTTTATTGTGCTCAAAAAGTGCTAGCCAACTGAATTGGCTATTTTATTCCACAATCCATAGAGAATGTGGTGGTTGTGATATGCGTTGATTCCATTAAGACCGGGTGGCAAAAGTTCTTTTGAACTTATTTTCCAGTGGAATCATGAAGTGTTTTCTAGTTGTTTTAAATCATGATTTTTTATTTTCCTTTTCTTTTTTGTTTTGAAAGTTACAGAGTATTTTTCAAATGATTCATTGTAATTTTGATGCTAATAAATCAAATTGAATTGAATAAATACTTCTGCATTAAGATTCGTAACATCCATTGTTATTAATCATGAGAACAATACCAAAACCAGGGTGAAGCAAACAGAACACAGAGTGGAAGAACTGTGTGAACGAGGTGTTTTACCGCGCATGTGCATGGGCCATCCCCACTTACAGCTGTGATATCAATAGGCTTAACCGCCTCTATTTTCCCTCTTCCATTTTGAAATTCGAAATTTCCTTGGTTTCTTGCACAATTAGACTAAAATTGGAATGGAATTAGGAAAGAATCTGCAATATCCGTTGAAAATTGTGGTCTGGGCAGCGCCTACAACACTTGTTACACTCATAATTATACAATATACATTTGAAAAAGCGTTACCTAAATTTAAAAGGATTCGTTTCAGAATGCCTCAAAATGGATTTCACTTGAGAAC
This sequence comes from Adelphocoris suturalis, assembly GCA_030762985.1. Lineage (NCBI taxonomy): Eukaryota > Metazoa > Arthropoda > Insecta > Hemiptera > Miridae > Adelphocoris > Adelphocoris suturalis. The sequence continues at coordinate 108,530,455 of CM061044.1, forward strand.
ATTTTCGAAAGTTTAAGATTCATCTCTCAGATTGTGTGGTCTCATGTTATGGGTGTTATTTTTGTAGTATCACAATCTACAAAAACGGATACTATCCTTTTCCATGAAGAACAAAGAACTCCCATTTTTGTGGGTGAGTACATTTTTTGAGGCCTTTTCCCCACGTTTTATCTTCTAAATATCCACAAGCTCCCGTGTTCTGAATTGACCGTGTGTTCCTGAGGGTTAACTATCGCTTTCTTAATTAAAACATAAATATTTCTAAAATTTCTTTGCGAGTGATATCACTACGCAGCTGGTTACAAAAAAGTCCAGTCATGCAGCATGACTCCAAGAACGAATTTTTGAAGAAATCGACATTTCAGTCGCTATTGATCGTGTAGAGAAATTTTAGTTTATGATTTTGATAGACAAACATGGAATCAAATAATTAAAAATAATTAGGAGGTACTCATACTTTATTATTATTAAACTAATCTTGTAGATTTAAAGACAAATGTAGGTAAATATTCATAGATTTCGATGTCCAATGTGGTCAGTATTGAAGGCAGTTGAAATCTTAACAGTGTCCTATCATAACATCATCAAATCCTGACATAAAATAAAATAGCATACCGATGTCATATGGTTCTAGGATTGGTTATACAGGGATACTTCCATAAGAGTAGTTCAATCTGAATTTGGACAATGTTTCATGCAAATATTACCGATTTTTACAACTAGCGAACGGCATTATTTCAATTTTTGACTGATTTTTCAACTTTGAAATTTTTGAAAACTTGATACATATTCTTATAGGAAATTTTACGCTGATTCCGAATATACCACATGTTAGTATGCTGAAAAAATTATTTCGCACAACAAATCGCAAATTTTTGACTACATTTTTGAAAATTTCAACCCGAAGATGTAATCCGATCATGCTGGCCAACGAACTTGAACTTTCGTTTTGTGTCCTTAACATTTTAAAATTTGTTTGAAGTTTCTAGCACAATTCTACGGACAGTTATCGTCTGGAATGACACATACATATATACATACATACATAAAAAAGTTCCAGTCATGCAGCATGATCGTATGAGCGAATTTTCATAAATGGTCGTATTACATTTATGTTAAATTCTGTTGAAATTTGAGCACTTTGGGGACAAATAAAAATTTTATTATACATTTTATAGCAAACTAACTTTTTAACACAGAATGTGTTTTAGCCATGGACTAACTAGCCGAAAATGGAACGCGGGATGGGAACGAAATGTGTGACGGATGATTTTCCGCCGCCATTTTAATCGCACAGAAATCGTTCACCATTCGTTGGAAAGCTCTTGATTTATCACGAATTTATTTCGTATTTTTTTTCGTAGTTTCATACTATAACTATATAAATTGATGTTATAAATGAATAGTAAACAATGACGCTTGTTTGGTTGTCACTTGGTTGCGCGACAACGCAATTTTCGTAGTTTCATACTATAACTATATAAATTGATGTTATAAATGAATAGTAAACAATGACGCTTGTTTGGTTGTCACTTGGTTGCGCGACAACGCAAACACATTCTGTGTTTCAATAATTTCGTCCGAAGTATGTAAATAGAGGTAACCGGGGGTCCAGGGGGCTTGCCCCCTGGCGAGGCGCGGAGCGCCGAGTTGTCAGTAATATTCCAATGAACAAACAATTTTGTGGAATTTTACAATTTTTCCAAGTGTTCCTATCGATTTTTAGCTTATTTTAATGAAATTTAAGTACATTTTTCTGTACAATTTTGTGCTTAAATTTTTAAATGTCCTAGTTCATGTTTGATTAATTTTTTTCGAGTAGCATTCTGATAAAAAATAGAAATTTGTTTTAAGTACATTTTTTGAAATTTGACCAATTTAATGTGCTAAAAAGTGTTGTCCAACGAACTCATCCTTTCTTTTGAAATGCTTGACTTTTTGGCGAAATAACGAAGTTTTTATCTCAATTCTATCGAGAGTTATCGTCTGGAATGACACATACATATATATACTTATATATATATTCAATCAATTTTTAAGGAAAAACAACAATTGACAACATGAAACTAATTTTTTATATTTCGGCTTATGCCTTTTTCAAACTACGAGAAAAGAATTTTGATTTTTGTTAATTGGTGAGAAAATCTTGCCATGGAGAAGCGTGGTTGCCCAGTTAACGTCTGATATTCAACCCTGGAGGATCATACGCGCCCAAAACATTCGAGTGAGCTCTCTCTGAATGAACCAGCATTAATTTATTATCGGTGGGCCCCATTTTTTTCAATACCTTCATACCATAGCAATCATCAAATGTAGCATCATGCGACGAGGCATGGCGGCTTACTGGCAAATCTTCTTTTTTCATTACTACCGATGCTCTATGGTTATTAACCCTCAAATTAAGTGCTGTCTCCGCTTTTCCTACGTAGAAGGCAGGGCATTGTTTGCACAACAACTGATACACACACATAGGCGTCTGGCAATCTGCTGACCCTTTGCATGTGTATGAGTTGGGGTTATTAGCAGACGTGAAGTGATCCTCTTCTATAACCAGTGGGCAAACTTTACATCTGCGCTTGCCACAAGGATGCAAACCTTTCGGTGGTGGCGCCGTCCTATCTGATCTTCTATGGGTCAGGATATCTCCGATAGATGATCCTTGTCGATAAGACATTGACGGTACTTCTGAGAAGACTCTTTTAGTCACTGGGTTTGCTGAGAGGAATGGGTAAAGATCTTTAAGATCATCTATCGGAGATATCCTGACCCATAGAAGATCAGATAGGACGGCGCCACCACCGAAAGGTTTGCATCCTTGTGGCAAGCGCAGATGTAAAGTTTGCCCACTGGTTATAGAAGAGGATCACTTCACGTCTGCTAATAACCCCAACTCATACACATGCAAAGGGTCAGCAGATTGCCAGACGCCTATGTGTGTGTATCAGTTGTTGTGCAAACAATGCCCTGCCTTCTACGTAGGAAAAGCGGAGACAGCACTTAATTTGAGGGTTAATAACCATAGAGCATCGGTAGTAATGAAAAAAGAAGATTTGCCAGTAAGCCGCCATGCCTCGTCGCATGATGCTACATTTGATGATTGCTATGGTATGAAGGTATTGAAAAAAATGGGGCCCACCGATAATAAATTAATGCTGGTTCATTCAGAGAGAGCTCACTCGAATGTTTTGGGCGCGTATGATCCTCCAGGGTTGAATATCAGACGTTAACTGGGCAACCACGCTTCTCCATGGCAAGATTTTCTCACCAATTAACAAAAATCAAAATTCTTTTCTCGTAGTTTGAAAAAGGCATAAGCCGAAATATAAAAAATTAGTTTCATGTTGTCAATTGTTGTTTTTCCTTAAAAATTGATTGAATATGTATATGCTCTTGTAGAGCCATTTCATGCGGTTATATTATATATATATATATATATATATATATATATATTGTAACGCGGATACAATTTAGGAGTTAGCGGTCTCGCTGTGAGCCATCTCCATAATTATTAGTCCAAAGAAGATCAGCCAATTATTACCGACCAATAAGACACCGGCACGCACGGGATTGATATGGACTCTCGTCTTGGTGAAGATTATTATCATTCGACTTTTGTCTCTTGATGACTGTGGGTTTTCGCTTTGATAATTTGTATAACTGTGTTTAGTTAAATTTAAATAAACTATTCGTTCAAGTTTAACTACACTAGTGTTTGTGATTTCCCTAACTACTAGAGAACTTTGAAGTAAAGAAGTTATAAATTGGCGCCCAACGTAAAAGCCGAGGATTTTCATCGCTGTATCGCCGAAGTATCGTCAGTTACTACGTCTGGATGTTCAGTAAATATATCGTCGTGCTCACGTAAATATCGTACCGATAAGTATCTAAAGTAAATATTATATATTGAGTATCCAACTCAATATCGTATTGAATATAATTTCGCAGTTATAAGTATACAGTATCTATCATCTTACCGAATTCAGTACCTACCTTGCTATATTTACCTATTATTTGTGAAAAATGGATGCAGAAACATTAGCAGAGTATTCAAGATTACATGATGAGCTCGTTTCAGAGCGAGAGTTATTGTTTGCTTCCGTACAACAAATATACGATAAGAGTCAAGATTTGGATGCTTCAAATATAAGTTCGTTTAGGAGTAGGCATGACCGTCTCGAAAGAATTGAATCTCAGTTAGAAGAATTGAATAAGAGAATGAATTCGTATAATGCAGTTGTATGTACCTTTCAAAAAAATTGAAAAGTATCGATACAACGACTCCTTATATCCAAATGATTGATCTTATGGATTCAGTTCGAAGTAGGTATTTTGATATATTGAAATCCGTAACAGCTCCCGTAAACATCGGATGCGATCAAGCAGCGTCAGAACCGAATTCCTCTTCATCTCAATTACCACGTATTCCACTACCAACATTTTCTGGAAAGATTGAAGAGTGGATGAGTTATTTTTCATTGTTCGAGTCACTGGTTCATTCTGATGATAAGCTTTCGTGTGTCAAAAAATTTCAGTACCTTAAATCAAGTCTGAAGGGCGAAGCCCTAGCAGTTATTTCGTGTTTTCCGTTAGATACAGCCAGTTATGCTCTAGCGATAGCTGCATTAAAGGCACGCTATGATAATAAGCGCATTCTAGCTTCCCATTTTATGACTCGAATATTGGAGTTTAAACCTATACGTGAACATTCGCTCTCTGAATTGCAGAGATTTCTCACCATCCACCAGAACAACTGGAATGCTCTCACTTCTCTAGCTCTCGTAGACCCTCTCGATTTCGTCAAGCTGCAGCTGGCAGTAAGTCATTTGGATTCGTCGACTCGTAGAGCCTTTGAGGACAAGTTCTCAGCCAACACTATTCCGACTTACGAACAACTCATTGGTTTCGTCACAGATCGCGCCCGCAGGGAAGAACTTATAGCAGTTGAAGGTAATGCTTCTTCAAAAAATATTCGAGCTAAGGAACCATCCAAGGATTCTCGTTCTAAATCAGTTAATAATAACCACCATTCTGTAAAAAGGACGGATGATCCTTTTCCCGTGTATGCTGTTGATACTAATTATTCTCGTAAATCTAATATAGAAGGGCAGCATAAAAATGTTGCTAATACTGATAATAAGGCTCAAAATTTGCCTTCTCCATCACGTAGTACGTTGCCAACACAACAAGTAGAAAACTTAGTGTGCTGGAACTGTAGAGGTTCACATGTTTTCTCTAAATGTACTGAGCCTAGGAAAATGTTTTGTTATCGATGTGGTCATCCCGAGGTGAATGTGAACACATGTCCGATCTGTTCTCCAAAAAACGGATCTGGGAACCAGTAAATGGGGTTGAACTAGTTCCTATGACGTCTAACCCCTCTGTATCTTACAAAGAATATGTTACCTCCTATTCCGTACCTTCACCTTCCGTTTGTCAACCTACCGTTCCTATAGTTTCAGAATTTTGTCCGTCAAAAGCTCAACTATCATTTTCAGAAAAACAGCAAAATTCTTCCGTTGCTCCATCTGTCGTCATACCTACCGTTTTGCCATTATGTCTCGTACCTGATTTCTCATCTTCATCAGAACTTCTTATGCTAGAATTAATTTTCCACGTCATGCACAAACAAGATTCAAGCCCTGAAGGTAAACAACCTACAAGAAAATCAATTTCCTCATTATACGACACTGGCTCAGCCTTGTCTTTCATTGGTCGAAAGGGTTTAACTGTACTTGGTTTAGATGAGAACATTTCTAACAATCAATTTGGAATGAAAACAAATTTGGTACGTCCTTTTCTCGTTCAAATGGCAAATGGCGTACACAATACCATTTCTACGTGCTATAATCTGACATTTTTGACAGGAGGAAAAGAGATCTCGTTTCGGTTTTATTATTTGAGCAATTTATCGTTCAACATAATTCTGGGTTTAGATTTTATCAAGAATTATGGTGTTATTGCAGATGCGCAGAACGAAATGTGGTGGTTCTCAAACGAACCTCAACTCAAGTTTCCGCTGGTGACGTCCTGTGAATCAAGACTAAGTATTGATCCTCTGGCTGTCGTCTGCTGTGGAATCAACAAGTTGTCATCTAGTGATCGCAAGGAGTTGGAAGGTATTGTCTCTACAGGTATGAAATCTCTAGATAGTTCTCCTGGTCTCACTTCAAAAATATCGCATAATATTGATGTCGGCTCGGCAGTCCCCATTAAGCAACGTGCCTATAATTATTCTCCTAAGGTTTTAGAGATAATGCACGCTGAACTGGATAAAATGTTGAAATCTGGTGTTGTTGAACCCAGTCATTCAGCATGGGCTTCTCCCGTTGTTATGGTTGGGAAAGGTGATTCGTCCTATAGATTTTGTATTGACTTTCGGAAGGTAAACGCCGTAACGAAAAAAGATTCCTACCCTATGCCTAACATCAATATGCTTTTGGATTCTCTTAGGCAAGCTGCTTACCTAAGCAAGTTGGATTTACGCCAAGCTTTTCTTCAAGTCCCGTTAGCGAATGAACTAAGTCGCGATATCACGTCATTCATTGTTCCTGGCCGTGGCTTGTTCCGCTTCCGCACCATGCCATTTGGACTTACCAACGCGCCAGCCACATTTCAACGCTTGGCAGATTCAGTTTTTCTCGATTTGTATCCCCAGGTTTTGGTTTTTCTCGACGACATCATTGTAGCCACTCCTGACATCAAGTCTCATTGTACTCTTTTAGAGGAAGTTTTCCGACGATTGTATGATTCTGGATTACGAGTGAATGCCGAAAAATGTGAATTTGGTTGTAAGGAAGTCAGGTATCTTGGTTACAGGGTCAATCAAGATGGAATTAGCGTCGATCCTGAGAAAACTAGTGCAGTTACGAATTATCCACCACCAGCAGATGTGACTGAATTAAGACGTTTCTTAGGAATGTCCGGTTGGTACCGGCGGTTCATTCCAAACTTTTCCGATATCGTCTCGCCACTTACTTCATTATTAAAGAAGAATAAACAATGGGATTGGTCCGATCGGCAAGTATCTGCGTTTAACACACTCAAGCACGCGCTTACATCGTCTCCCATTTTGGCTCGTCCTGACTTTAGTCAACCTTTTTGTTTGCAATGTGACGCATCAAATTTTGCAATAGGATGTTCGCTAACTCAAGTACAAGATGGCATGGAAAGAGTAATCGCCTATTCCTCACGCTCTTTATCGTCAGCTGAAAGGAATTATTCCGTTACGGAGAAAGAATGCCTTTCAGTAATTTATGGAATTGAAAAGAACAGACAGTACCTAGAAGGATATGAGTTTAAGGTCATAACCGACCATTCTTGTCTCCGTTGGTTATTGAATTTGTCAAATCCGTCCGGCAGATTAGCCCGATGGGTTCTCCGTTTACAACCATATCGTTTCCAAGTAGAATACCGAAAAGGCAAACTCAACTGTGTTGCCGATGCACTTTCCCGAATTGCGACTCACAAAGAAGCTCTTACTGCCGTTTCTATACAACCTAACGAACCAAAATCTTCCAAAACATCAACTAAAGATAGTTGGTATGACAGAAAATTCTATAGAGTTCAAACTTGTCCTGATGTCCATCCTGAATGGAAAATAGAAAATAATCACCTGTTCCATTTCCGGAAGTCTTTCCTCAAGGGTGAGATGGAAGACCCTTGCGAAGAATGGAAATTGGTTGTACCTTCGTCATTGCGGTCACAAATTTTACGCGAATGTCATGATGACCCTCAGGCCGGACATTTGGGTGCAGCTAAAACGCATTGGCGAATCGGTCGACTTTATTTTTGGCCAGGAATGTACCAGGATATTGTCAAGTATGTTCGTCATTGCGACGTATGCCAACGTGTTAAGCCTCTGAATACCACTCCGAAGGGGCATATGTTTCCGAGATATTTAACAGCACCATGGGAAACGGTCTCCGCCGATCTTATGGGGCCATTTCCTGTTAGTTCAACTGGAAATAAATACTTGTTAGTATTTGAGGATGTGTTTACCAAGTGGATCGAACTTGTGCCAATACGATCAGCTACATCTAACGTAATTTTAAGCAAATTCAAGTCCGTAATTTTAAACCGATTTGGAGTACCATCAACCCTTATTACCGATAATGCTAGCAACTTCATCAGTTCCTCTGTTCGTTCATTAGCCCAGTCATGTGGGATTAGGCACCAAACTACACCATTATACCATTGCCAGGCAAACCCGACAGAACGAGCCAATAGGAATATCAGACAACTTATCGTGACGTACTTAGACAAGCAGAAGCACACCAAATGGGATAACTATCTTGGTGAATTGCAGTTCGCTCTAAATAGTGCCGTACATAGCTCCACCAAATATTCGCCAGCGTTCTTAAATTTTGGTCGGGAGCTTAAGCCACTAAAATCTCATTCCAGAGAGGTTACTTCTCGTGAAGGCGATCCTTTGTGTATTGCTGCAGACACCAGTGAATGGGCGAGTAGGATGAATAAACTTGCAGACATCCACTCCCTCGTCGAGCAGAATCTCCTAAAAGCTGGGTCAGAGCAAAGCCATAAATATAATCTTAGGCGACGGAATGAGACATTCAAAGTTGGAGATCAAGTTTTACGTAAATCTTTCACCTTATCGTCATCAGATAATCGTGTAGCAGCCAAATTGAACCCAAACTTTGAAGGTCCTTACAAGGTAATCACAGTAAGCTCTGGAGGAACCTGTCAGCTCTCAGATATCCAAGGCCAAGACGCTGGATTCTGGCATCCATCCAAACTGAAGCTCTATCGACCACCTCAACCGCTCGAGGGGGGTATGTAACGCGGATACAATTTAGGAGTTAGCGGTCTCGCTGTGAGCCATCTCCATAATTATTAGTCCAAAGAAGATCAGCCAATTATTACCGACCAATAAGACACCGGCACGCACGGGATTGATATGGACTCTCGTCTTGGTGAAGATTATTATCATTCTACGTTTGTCTCTTGATGACTGTGGGTTTTCGCTTTGATAATTTGTATAACTGTGTTTAGTTAAATTTAAATAAACTATTCGTTCAAGTTTAACTACACTAGTGTTTGTGATTTCCCTAACTACTAGAGAACTTTGAAGTAAGGAAGTTATAATATATATATATATATATATATATATATATATATATAGGCAATTAGAGGGGGTCTTTCTGGTCCCTGAATCAACATGAGGGGTATTTCTGGTCCCGAGTGGGTCCCGAAAGCGGGCTCCGTTTTCCTGCGCTTTGGTGGTATAAATCGGGGGGTTTTCGGGACCCGCCCTTGTATTCCTAGTTAGATATATATTGCGGGTCCCGAAAACCCCCTGATTTATACCACCGATGCCATTAATTACTTTCTCTCAATGTGCTCTCTCACTCGCACACATCCACACAGTCACAAACACCATCTGGCAGTGGAAGGGAAATGAACTCCTTAGTTTTTAAATGTCCGCTCATATCCTCAAAGAAGTTAACATTTATCAATCATTGTTCTAACCTGTTTGAAAATGTTACACAACAATAAAAACACATACTTATGTACATCTTAGGTTGAAAAGGTTACATTATGGAAAAAATGAAGGAAAAAGTAAAATATTTATGGAAGTTTTAATTTTCAGACATGATATGCAAGTTTAAGAACATTGGGAACATCTCGTATTGTTTTTTCGAACAAATGTTATTGAACTTGATATTACAGTAGCTTTTATTCCTAAATGTCCCAAAATCTCTGGAAATTTTAGCTATGCTTGATCAATACTTACGAAATTGCTCCATATGCAAATTATTACACAATGGCTTAACCCGGAAACCCCACTACAAATTATTACATAATGGTTTAATGAGAAATCTCACTACAGACTATTACATAACGGCTTAATGAGAACTTCAAAGTGCAAATTATTACAAAATGTCATGATGAGAAACCTCCGCTGCAAACCATTAAACAATGACATGTACCTAATGAAAAACCTCCCACTACAAATTATTACACAGCGGCTTAATGAGGCATCCTTCTGCAAATTATTACACAATGGCTTAATGAGAAAACCTCACTGCAAATTATTACACAATTCCTTAACACGGAAACACTCACTGTAAATTATTACACAATGGCAAATCATGAAAATCCTCCCACTGTAAATTATTACCCAACGGTTCAATTTGGAAGCTTAATTTGGAGGCTTAATTTGGAAGGCCACGGTAATAGAAAATTCTTTAAATATCTCATAGGAAAGATTGACAGCCAGAGTGTGATTTTCGCCATGAAGATGCTTCCCAACAAAATATTTACCATATATTTCAAGAATGTTCTGCAACAAGATCCGAATTGAATTAGTTTCTGAGAAGTCAACACATCGACGAAGCAAACTCAATACAGTCATTTTTGAAAATAAATATCCATGAAATAGAAAAAATGAATGAAATGTACGAATGGATTCAACACCGAAAACGCTGCAAATTATTACACAAAGGTTTATTATTTCTTTATTAGATAACCCTTCTACGTAAATCACTTAGGTATCTATGTTTATTAGACGTATTCTGTGGTACTTTGGTGCCAACTTTGCAGAAAGGTGTGTGGAAATTTTTTCTGCAACGAACTCATACAAATTTGGTATCATTCGACTCGTTACGATGTCTACTACTCGTTACTGGGAAGGGCGAGAAAGTTTGATCTTTTTTTGGGAATGGTACACTGCTTTTTAGGTTAAAGAAATGGTGCCGGCTCTACTTTCATAAATCCATTAAAAAAAGTAAATCGGTTTGAACACCAACTGTGGTGTCAATGCGTTTCTGTATCATGATCCGCGTCGGACAGAATTCGTTTCCCCGTGTTTACCTCACAATATGAATTGATAGGCCAAAAAATATTGCAAATTTTGTGGTTTTCATAATTTGGATGGATTTATTCTTCTTCTCAGTCTTTTCCAGGGGCTAGTGGTTGTGAAAAATTTATACTTTTCAAAACCTCGTGACGTATTCTTCGAGTTACAACAGTAAGCTTCTCGAAAAATGAACTCTTTTATTTATAAAAAGGCCGAGTATTCTCGTTAGGGACGGTAATGGGTTGGGTAGATCATCTCATAGGGGCCTATGATGAATCTGGGCAGTTTAATACAGGTCCAAGAGAAAAATCTATTTAAAAAAATCATCGGTCAGAATCTCAGCAGTTGACTCGGAAAATATGAACTCAGTAGGTAATTTTCAGTTTCGAAAATCATAATTTATTGATCACAGGGTAGTATTTTGGTATATTATTTTCAATAATGAATGTTGTAGTCGAACCAGAAAAAAATTTACCCCCCTTAAAAATTTTTTGTTTTAGGTACGTTTCTAGATGTTTAAAACCCGAAAATGAAATGCTAGTAAATAAAATTCGACCGTCCACCGTACGTAGCTTTTCACCGAAACTAAATACTGGACCAAACTAAATGAAACTAGTGTCAAAAGTCGAATTTTTTATAGTCTAGTTGGGACTGAATTCTCGGCATCACTTTCTTTCAATCCTAAAGGGTAGAATCAAAGGGCCGAAATATCAAAAATCAGAATATCGAAAACTTTCCACTGTTTTTATGTTCGTTATTGATAGTCATCCCTTCAATGAATCGAATGAGTCCACTCGGATCGCTTAACATTCAACCATTCGCTTTCCCTAAGGGCTAGAACATGAAAGAAAAAAAAAAGAAAAACAACTTCAACACGAATATGAATGCAAAAATCTCTGAACATAGTAAAAATTGCCTATAATAGTAAGCATAGTAAGTAAGCCTGAACATAATAAACTGTGACGGCCGAATCAACTGATGTAATTTACAATGCCATTATCTTTACAAGAGTTCCTTTTGAAACGAGGTTTTCAAAATATCTTATGTCTTATATTTGCGGACAAGTGAAACTTAGGTGTGTGTTTTACTGTATCTGATTAAATTTCAGTTGTTCAATCGGTGGATTTCCTCGTCGTGTATATATACAGTATGTTGCACCATTGAAGGTATTTTGACATCAGCTTTTCTTTCGTACAGAGGGACTAAGAAAGATTGATGTTCACGAAGTCATCACATACTACAAGGTATAGCGACACATTGATCAGCTGAAGGATCCTCATGGGTAATTCCTTTCTAATCGATACACTGTGCTAAAATATAAGTAGTATAGCTCTTTTTATGGCATCTAGAATACAATTACAAGGTAACAAGGCGCCGAGTTTAGATAATGTATCAGAGACAACATCTTATGAACATAGATGAATGAATTACGTGGGAGGGTTATCTAGTTCAGAAATAATAATGTCCAGTCTTCATTCAACTTCATGTTCAGTCTTTTTCAACTTCAAGGTAAATAACATTTTTTGAAATGGCAAACTTAAGTAAAAATCAGCTACCTACCAGTTTTATAAAATAACCGGTAACTGAAATCGTGAACTAACTCGTAAGTGAGTCAGATTCTCAACAGTGCGTCAGGTTTTGAGGATACCATATCAATAAAGTATGTACCATTTTATCAAGGTAAATTTTCTCTTGATCATCTTCTCCCGAGTAAAATGCGCAGGAGGGCTGTTGGGTTGCACTTTGTGTTCAATAACCACTAGTCTACTCGTACACGTGCCCTTTAAAAATTAGAGGTTTCCTCCCAAAAAGGAGGCCGTATCCGTTTTATAAGCTGATTTTTTTTTTTTTTTCTTCTTTTTTTTTCTTCTTCTTCTAGATTGAATCACTGCCAAGTTTTTCTTCAAGGCTTCTTGCATCAATTTTAGTTTGACTAGAAAGCTGATGTGGGAGGCTCTTTTATGATTGCGCACAGTCTAATTAACGAAAAAATTATTAATACCAAGCTTGTAATTCTAGTGTTCACCTTATTTTGGGTTCAATTTCAGTTGTAATAGCTATTGGGTACCTGCGTGACTGCTTCATAATGTCTAAATGAACTTCTATTATAAGATTGCAAGTAGGGCTGGTAAGAGTAATTTGGAAGTATTACTTCAGTAATATGGTATCGTCAGAACCTGACGCACTGTTGAGGTCATCACTCACTCACGGGGGCAAACGCTCAACAGCCCAAGGTCGGAAGCGACTATAAGTACATGAACCAGAGCGCTCTTGGTGAGGATGAGTTCAACGACAAAGAGTCAAGCGAAGGTCATGAGAAAAATCGAGTTACACAATTTCGAAATTTCCCCTCAACTCCCTGCGGCCAATAAAATTGAGAAACTGAGGTTTATAGAAACTTGAATAGATGGAGAGCATGAGAAAAAAATGGACCTAAAAAATACATTACTTTTTTTTTTTTTTTTTTTAATGCATTTTTATTAGAAAGTTAGGGCTGAGTTACAGGGACAGTCAAGAGGTGTTGGAACTTACAGTGTTTGAAAATAGTAATAACCGCATAGTGAGTGAAGAAATTGTTATAGGTGCTGATCCAGTCGACATTCATTAGTAACTGTCGGGGCTGAAAAATCGACATTAAAAGATGAATTACATTGACTTGGCACCTTTTCGTATAAATGCCCATCTAAACTCGGCTCCACGCGCCTCTATACCTTGTAATTGTATTCTAGATGCCATAAAAAGAGCTCCATTTATAATTCAGCACGGTAGATCGATTAGGAAAGAAATTAGCCACAAGAGTCCTTCTGCTGACCAATGTGCCTCCATACCTTGTAATTCACTTCTAGAGTGACTTCATCTTGAATATAACTCCGTGAACACCAAACTTTACTAGTACCTTTGTATGAATCAAAAGCTGATAAAGCAATAAAAGCTGAAACGACGTAGAAATCCACTGATAGATCAACTGAAGTTAAACGGGATAAAATAGAACACCTACCTACGCTTCACTTGTCTGCAAACATTTAACGTAAGTCATGAACCATTGCTATTATATCAGCTGATTCTTTCGTCACTTGACGCTTGGACGCTTGGACACTTGAGGGAATTCAGGGTGTTATTTTTTTATTTATTACTGTTATTTCCAAAGTTTTCGATATTCTGATTTTTCAATATATCAGCCCTTTGATTCCACCTTTAAGATAAACAGACAGCGATGCCTCGAACTCTGTCTTAATTAGACCCCAAATGTGATTTATGACCCATGTTTCATCAAGTGTGATCCAGTAGTTTCGGAGAAAAGCTCTGGACGGAATTTTTTTTCTTTCGAATTATGGATTCTAATCATCTTGAAACACAAATCATAAAATCGCGAGGGGGGGATGAAAATTATTTTTTGCCTTGTTCGATTAGAAAGGTTCATTATTGAAAATAATAAACCATATACAACTGTAAGATCTACTTCAACACCAACCACAAAACGCCCTGTGACCGACGTAAGTCTCTAAAGACCTACGACATTTAAAAGATAATAGAAGAAGAAGGAGAAGTGCCTACACCTTGTTTCACCTAGTTCACCAAGTCACACTTAGTTTCTTCTACTAACATACAGGTTAAGGGGAGACCGGATAGGATGTAAAAAATTGGTAAGTATTTTTCTCAGCCATTTTTAGGACAATTTTGATGGAGTTAGTGGCATTTTCCTATGGAAACAGTACCATACTGCAAATCACAATTTAAAATCCAATTTTTGAAAATTTTGCTAAAAAAAAAAAAAAAAATCTTTTTTTGCATGAATTTGTAATTTGAATTAAATAAATAATGCCCATGGCTAAAAACATTGTGGTTTTCAGTAGGTAATATTAAAAATAAACTAATACCATCTATCGCATCAACATAGAGAATAAATTAGCTGAGGAAAATTTTTATCAGGTAACGGGGAATTCTGAGGTATGCATAGGCCGCGGGGGGGGGGGGGGGGGGGGGGGGTGGATTGTCAAAGTCACGCATGCTCCCGCCCAAGACGGCTGGCTGATCCGTTCCTTCGCTACCTCCCTATCGACTCATCCTAGGTGCCGGGATTTTATGACGAGCTTGGTTCACTTCACTTTTCCTCAGAATAGATATGTGTTCATAATATCGGTACCTACCTTTCGCTTGGTCACTACAGAAGTCCCACAAAAATTATCTTGTCTCCAAAATTACCAGTGCATTGTTCCCGCCAAAACGGCAGACCAACAGCAGACTTCACAGCACCACTCAACAGGGGGTCTTCTAAGATCATTAACCCCCCTAGCTCGCGCCAAACTCTCCACGCCCTCCCCCATCTACCCTTGAGTTCAGTTTTCAAGCTTTGTACTCGTAATCAAAACAGGGAACCTTCATATCTGCAGTCTGCAAGAGGGGGAGGGGGAGGGATGATCTTAGAGGACCCCCTGTTGAGTGTTGCCGTGACGTCTGCTGTTGGTCTGCCATTTTGGCGGGAACAATGCACTGGTAATTTTGGAGACAAGATTATTTTTGTGTGAGTTCTGTAGTGAGGTAGTAAAATGGTAGGTAGGTACCGATATTATGTATACATGTCTATTCTGAAGAAAAGTGAAGTGAACCGAGCTTGTCAATAAATCCAGGCACCGAAGATGAGTAGATAGAGAGGTAGCGAGGGGACGGATCAGGCACCCGTCATGGGCGGGCAGGTGATACAATCCCCTGGGAGGGGGAAGGTAGTGGACACGGGGTGAACAGTGAGCGCAATAATACCATCTACCAGTAGCCGGCTGAACTTGCGTGACTTTGACAATCCACTCCCACCCCCGTATGGCCTATGAATATCTCGGAATTCCCCGTTACCTGATCACAAAAATTTCTCAGCTAATTTATTCCATATGATGATGCGATAGATGACATTCGTTTCTTTATAATATTAACTACTGAACACCACAACTTTTTTAGCCATGTGTATTTTTTATTTAATTAAAATTTCAAATTCATGCAAAAAAAAAAAAAATGTTTAGCGAAATTTCCAAAATTGGATTTTAAATGGTGAGTTGCAGTATGGAACTGTTTCCATAGGAAAATGCCGCAAACTCCATCAAAATTGTCCTAAAAATGGCTGAGAAAAATACTTACAAATTTTTTACATCCTATCCGGTCCCTCCTTAACCTATTTGTTAGTAGAAGAAACTAGGTGAACTAGTTGAAACTTGGTGTAGGCACTTCTCTTTCTTCTTCTATTATCTTTTAAATGTCGGGCACAGGGCGTTTCGTGGTTGGTGTTGAAGTAGATCTTACAGTTGTATATTGGTTATTATTTTCAATAATGAACCTTTGTAATCGAACAAGACAAAAAATAATTTTAATCCCCCTCAAGATTTTATGTTTTGGGTTTCAAGATGATTTGTGACAGTTCCCGCAATATCCAAGAGAATGCGCTGCACGTCTGTCGCTTTGGAGCCAGGCGGCCCATTCTCACGTTGTCGAATTGCTATGGTTGGCGATAGATGAGGATCCGAGAAACAGAAAATGATCTTCTCCGAACATAGCACAGATGCTATTAGTACGAGTTGTATCTCTTATGGTACTGTTGACCCACCTCTCTCTCTATGTGTGTGGATTTAGGCCCCCATTGCACCTTTAGGGACTCCAAGTTCGTTATAGATTAGAATCCCAAAATTAAAAAAAAAAAAAAAAAATCCGTCCAGAGCTTTTCTCCGAAACTACTGGATCACACTTGATGAAACATGGGTCAAAAATCACATTAGGGGTCTAATTAAGACAGAGTTCGAGGCATCGCTGTCTGTTTGTCTTAAAAGGTGGAATCAAAGGGCTGATATATTGAAAAATCAGAATATCGAAAACTTTGGAAATAACAGTAATAAATAAAAAAAAATAACACCCTGAGGGAATAGCGTCAAGTGGACGAAAGACGTCCAAGTGTCCAAGCGTCAAAAGACGAAAGAATCAGCTGATATAATAGCAATGGTTCATGACTTACGTTAAATGTTTGCAGACAAGTGAAGCGTAGGTAGGTGTTCTATTTTATCCCGTTTAACTTCAGTTGATCTAACAGTGGATTTCTACGTCGTTTCAGCTTTTATTGCTTTATCAGCTTTTGATTCATACAAAGGGACTAGTAAAGTTTGGTGTTCACGGAGTTATATTCAAGACGAAGTCACTCTAGAAGTGAATTACAAGGTATGGAGGCACATTGGTCAGCAGAAGGACTCTTGTGGCTAATTTCTTTCCTAATCGATCTACCGTGCTGAATTATAAATGGAGCTCTTTTTATGCCATCTGGAATACAATTACAAGGTATAGAGGCGGGTGGAGCCGAGTTTAGATGGGCATTTATACGAAAAGGTGCCAAGTCAATGTAATTCATCTTTTAATGTTGATTTTTCAGCCCCGACAGTTACTAATGACTGTCGAATGGATCAGCACCTATAACAATTTCTTCTCTCACTATGCGATTATTACTATTTTCAAACACTGTAAGTTCCAACACCTTTTGACTGTCTCTGTAACTCAGCCCTAACTTTCTAATAAAAATGAAAATTTCATGGGGTAATGTATTTTTCAGGTCCAACTGAAAACTTTTCATGCTCTCCATCTATTCTAGTTCTCAATTCTCAATTTTATTGGCCGCAGGGAATGGAGGGGAAATTTCGAAATTGTATAACTTGATTTTTCTCATGACCGTCGCTTGACTCTTTTTCGTTGAACTCAGCCTCACCAATAGCGCTCTGGTTCATGTACTTATAGTCGTTTCCGACCTTGGGCTGTTGAGCGTTCTCGTGAATGAGTGATTACCTCAACAGTGCGTCAGGTTCTGACGATACCATATTACTGAAGTAATACTTCCAAATTACTCTTACCAGCCCTACTTGCAATCTTATAATAGAAGTTCATTTAGACATTATGAAGCAGTCACGCAGGTACCCAATAGCTATTACAACTGAAATTGAACCCAAAATAAGCTGAACACTAAAATTACAAGTTTGATATCAATTATTTTAACACAGAATGTGTTTTAGCCATGGACTAACTAGCCGAAAATGGAACGCGGGATGGTAACGAAATGTGTGACGGATGATTTTCACGTACAACCGAGTCGTTGCTAGGGATATGGTACTTCGTCGTTTTCCATCCCACAAAATTCGTTGACCATTCGTTCGAAAGCTCTCGATTTATCCAACAATATTATGTTAACTACTGCGAAGTGCGTGTCCAACAAACTGAGTTATGAGCATGGTTATATAAATAATTGTTTACACACAGGTGCTCATTCTCAATAATTGATATTGTGAACATGATTGCAACCGCTTGTTAATTTCTGATGATTTCATTGAGCTTGTGTTTCGATGATTTGATTCATAGCAGGTGATCTGAGTATTACGAAAACGGGTTCAATTTGTGAAGCGGAGGTTAAATAATTTGAATAGGTAATTTCTATACTTTACACTCTAGGAAGCTGTAATTTCGTTTGTAGCCTCTTTAGGACATTTACTTGACGATGCTCAGGGTCCGGATCAGATGTGTGGCTCTTAAAGCTAATTTCTATGCTTTACACTCTAGGAAGCTGTAATTTCGTATGTAGCCTCTTTAGTACATTTACTTGACGATGCTCAGGGTCCGGATCAGATGTGTGGCTCTTAAAGCTGATTTCTATGCTTTACACTCTAGGAAGCTGTAATTTCGTATGTAGCCTCTTTAGGACATTTACTTGACGATGTCCAGGGTCCGGATCAGATGAGTGGCTTTTAAAGCTAATTTCTATACTTTACACTCTAGGAAGCTGTAATTTCGTATGTAGCCTCTTTAGGACATTTACTTGATAAATCGCTCTTGATTTATCACGAATTTATTTCGTTTTTTTTCGTAGTTTCATACTATAACTATATAAATTGATGTTATTAATGAATAGTAAACAATGACGCTTGTTTGGTTGTCACTTGGTTGCGCGACAACGCAAACACATTCTGTGTTTCAATAATTTCGTCCGAAGTATGTAAATAGAGGTAACCGGGGGTCCAGGGGGCTTGCCCCCTGGCGAGGCGCGGAGCTCCGAGTTTTCGTTAATTAGACTTTGCGCAATCAGAAAAGAGCCTCCCACATCAGCTTTCTAATCAAATCTTATAATAGAAGTTCATTTAGACATTATGAAGCAGTTCCGCAGGTACCCAATAGCTATTACAACTGAAATTGAACCCAAAATAAGCTGAACACTAAAATTACAAATTTGATATCTATTATTTTTTCGTTAATTAGACTGTGCGCAATCATAAAAGAGCCTCCCACATCAGCTTTCTAATCAAACTAAAATTGATGCAAGAAGCCTTGAAGAAAAACTAGGCAGTGATTCAATCTGAAAAAGTTGAGAAAAAGAAGAAAGGGACATGAAGAAGAAATTTTTTAAAAAATCAGCTTATAAAACGGATACGTCTTCCTCCTTCTTGGGAGGACACTTCCAATTTTTGAAGGGCACGTGTACGAGTAGATTAGTGGTTATTGAACACAAAGTGCAACTCAACTTGGTACATACTTTAGTGATATGATATCCTCAAAACCTGACGCACTGTTGAGAATCTGACTCACTTACGAGTTAGTTCACGATTTCAGTTTCCGGTTATTTTATAAAACTGGTAGTTAAGTTTTACTTAAGTTTGCCATTTCAAAAAATGTTATTTACCTTGAAGTTGAAGAAGACTGAACATGAAGTTGGACGAAGACTGAACATTATTTTAAAAACGCTACAAATTATAACACAAGGTTTATTATTTCTGAACTAGATAACCCTTCTACGTAAATCACTCATCTATGTCCATAAGATGTTGTCTCTGGTACATTATCCTATTTCGGCGCTTTGTTAACTTGTAATTGTATTCTAAATGCCATAAAAAGAGCTAGGTATACTACTTATATTTCAGCACGGTATATCGATTAGAAAGGAATTACCCACAAGGATCCTTCAGCTGATCAGTGTGTCTCCATACCTTGTAGTATGTGATGACTTCGTGAACATCAATCCCTCTGTACGAAACAAAAGCTGATGTCAAAATACCTACAATGGTGCAATGTACTGTATATCGACACGACGTGGAAATCCACCGATAGAACAACTGAAATTTAATGAGATACCATAAACACCTACCTACGCTTCACTTGTCCGCAAATATATAACATAAGATTTGAAGGGTCACGGGAAAGAACGATCAGAGTCAATTTTTGGTCCGAAATGAGATAGTGGTGCCATCTTGCAGGTCTTAAAGAAACGCATGTATCGCTTCGGGAAAGAATGATAAAGGTTAGCGTCAAAATACAGAGAGAAAGATTTTAGGTGGCGAAAAAAAAAAAAAAAGATCAGAGATCGTGCGCTGACGGCTAAAAAGGATCACAGTCCTATTAACCTCACTTGTTGATGATCGGTCGGATTTTATTTACTAGCATTTGATTTTCGGGTTTTAAATATCTAGAAACGTAAAACAACAAAATTTTAAGGGGGGTTAATAATAATTGAAAATAATAAACCAAAATACTACCCTGTGATCAATAAATTATAATTTAACGAAACTGAAAATTACCTACTGAGTTCATATTTTCCGAGTCAACTGCTGAGATTCTGACCGATGATTTTTTTTTTTTTTTAGGTTTTTCTCTTGAACCTATATTAAACGGCCCAGCTTCATCATAGGCCCCTGTGAGATGATCTAACCAACCCATGACCGTCCCTAACGAGAATACTTAAAACTCGGCCTTTTTATAAATAAAAGAGTTCATTTTTTGAGAAGCTTACTGTTGTAACTCAAAGAATACGTCATGAGGTGATGAAAAGTAGACATTTTTCACAACCACTAGCACCTGGAAAAGACTGGGAAGAAGAATAAATCCATCCAAATTATAAAAACCACAAAATTTGCAACATTTTTTGGCCTATAAATTCATATTGTGAGGTAAACACCGGGAAACTAATTCTATCCGACGCGGATCATGATACAGAAACGCTTTGACTTCCACAGTTGGTGTTCAAACCGATTTACTTAATTTTAATGGATTTATGAAAGTAGAGCCGGCACCATTCTTTTCATCAACGTTTCTTTAACCTAAAAAGCAGTGTACCATTCCCAAAAAAGGTCAAACTTTCTTGCCCTTTCCAGTAACGAGTAGTAAACATCGTAACGAGTCGAATGATACCAAATTTGTATGATTTCCTTGCAGGAAAAATTTCCACACACCTTTCTGCAAATGTTGGCACCTTTTTGTAGAATGGCCCAGATAATGTACCACAGAATACGTCTAATAAACATAAATAAGTGATTTACGTAGAAGGGCTATCTAATACAGAAATAATAAACCTTTGTGTAATAATTTGCAGCGTTTTCGGTATTGAATCCATTCGTTCATTTCATTCAATTTTTTAATTTCAAGGATATTCATTTTCGAAAATTACTGTATTGAGTTCGCTTCGTCGATGTGTTGACTTCTCAGAAACTAATTCAATTCGGATCTTGTTGCAGAACTTTCTTGAAATATATGGTAAATATTTTGATGGGAAGCATCTTCATGGCGAAAATCACACTCCGGGCTGACAATCTTTCCTATGAGATATTTAAAGAATTTTCTATTACCGTGGCCTTCCAAATTAAGCCTCCAAATTAAGCTTCCAAATTGAACCGTTGGGTAATAATTTACAGTGGGAGGATTTTCATGATTTGCCATTGTGTAATAATTTACAGTGAGTGTTTCCGTGTTAAGGAATTGTGTAATAATTTGCAGTGAGGTTTTCTCATTAAGCCATTGTGTAATAATTTGCAGAAGGATGCCTCATTAAGCCGCTGTGTAATAATTTGTAGTGGGAGGTTTTTCATTAGGTACATGTCATTGTTTAATGGTTTGCAGCGGAGGTTTCTCATTTAGCCATTGTGTAATAATTTGCACTATGAGGTTCTCATTAAACCATTGTGTAATAATTTGCAATCAGGGGATTTATGTTAAGCCATAGTGTAATAATTTGCACTGGGGTTTCTGTGTTAAGCCATTGTGTAATAATTTGCAGTGAGGAGTTGTCATTATGCCATTGTGTAATAATTTGCAAAACGATGCCTCGTTAAGCCGTTGTGTAATAACTTACAGTGGGAGGTTTTTCATTATGTCAATGTGTAATGATTTGAGGCGTGGTATAAAAAAAAAAAAAAAAAAAAAAAAAAAAAAAAACTCCATTGTGTAATAATTTGCGTATTGTAGTGAGAGTCTTTTTCCATGACGAAAAGCAAAGATGCTCGAAATTATATTTCCCATGGGGCAGGTGAAACTAAGAACGTAGAATGTCAAAGTTCAGTGCTCAAGTCGGGTGTCATCTATTAATCCGGCCCTGCGAGAGAGAGGAATATTGGTGGTTGAAACCAGGGGTTTTTCGGAGCCCGGAAGATAAGAATATTGGTGGTAGAAATTAGGGGTGTTTCTGGGCCCGGGGAGTGGGTTCCAAAAGCTGCTTGAACGAGAGGGCCCAGAAAGACCCCTCGTAAGACTATATATATATATATATATATATATATATATATATATATATATATATATATATATATATATATATATATATATATATAAAAGCGTTAAAATCCAGGAATCATTTCAGAATGCCTCAAAACAGATTTCGATTAAGAAAATGTTTGAAAATTTTTATTTTAAAATTTTTGGAGCCATTGCAATAGCTTTATTTTCTAAGAAAATTCGCTAAAAATGCGTTAAACTTCAGAATATGATTCAGAATAGCCTGAAACGGATTTCTGCATAAAATTTTTTCAAAAATTCACATTCTACAAATTTTTAGGCGAGAGCAATAGCTTAATTTTCTTCAAAAATTCGCTAACAGGATTTTTCACCGGAGTTAAATTAGCAATAGATTCCAGCAATAGAAAATATTGCCAAGGGACGTTAGCATTACTTTTTAGCAATACCTACTTTTTTTCGATTTTCTTCAAAGTTAAGTGTTATGATAGCTGTACGAAGAGGCGCAGAGGTTCAGAAAGTGGAAAAAATGATTAAATCTTTAAAAATTGAAATTGTTGAAAATCGGCCTAAAAATGAGTTGCTAAGTGAATTTCCAAGTTATTTCTGCATTTTTATCCGTTTCATAGATATTTGAACGCTCCAACGAATTTTTGAGGAAATTTTGTTTTTCTCCAATTTTTTTCAAAATTTTTACAAGTCCCACCGGGCGAACCGTTTACTAGGGGAAATTACAAATGGCTATATTCCCGAAACCAAGTGCGGTGCCACCTTGAATTTTGGACCGATTGTGCACAGATGCAATACAAAGAGATTCAGAGGTCCAAAAACACCCGGGCGCCCGTAGGGGCACGTTGGTGGAGGGGACCAATTTTTCTATTGCTAGAGCTTATTTTTGATGAATATGATAGAACGAGGCGCGGTGCCACCTTCAAATTCAGGTCGTGGTTCACATTAAATCTCCAAAAATTGAAATTGTTGAAAATTCGCCTTAAAATGAGTTGCTAAGTGAATTTCCAAGTTATTTCTGCATTTTCATCCGTTTCATAGATATTCGAACGCTCCAACGAATTTATAAAAATGCAGAAATAACTTGGAAATTCACTTAGCAACTCATTTTTAGGCCAGTTTTCAACAATATCAATTTTTGGAGATTTAATCATTTTCTCCCCCTCTCCTACGGGCGCCCGGGAAAATGTGAAAAGCTTCATTGCGAAAAATGTTTTAACTAAATTATCAACTGATAGGTACCTACATAAATTCTCCGTCGTGCAGCAAGACCCTATGAGTGAATTTTCATAATTTTCGCATTATATTTTACTTTTTTTAAATTTGAGTAGGAGGTATGTATTTGAACTCACGAGTCAAACGGCACCCTCACCACCTCTCTCGTAGACGGAGGGGGAGAGTACTACCCATCTCAAAAACGTCCGTCATATTCATGTTCATGAATTCCGAAAGGAGTTTTAGCGAATTTTTGAAGAAAATTAAGCTATTGCTCTCGCCTCGAAATTTGTAGAATGTGAATTTTTGAAAAAAAATTATGCAGAAATCCGTTTCAGGCTATTCTGAATCATATTCTGAAGTTTAACGCATTTTTTAATGTATGTATGTATATATGTATATATGTACACTGGGGTAGGGTAACTGTTGGTGATTTTATCTCTTAGGAGCTCCTTCATATCCCTACCCAAGTCATGGTCATGCGTCCCCGTCGCGCAACCCGGGCACCCTCTGGGTGAACAGAGGGTGGCGAAATGACCCGCTGGCGATGAGGGGGGAGGCTCATGCCAATGGGCCTCCTGTCTCTTAAGAACGCTTCCCCCGTTATGGATATTAATCAACAAGAGCCTCATAA
Organism: Adelphocoris suturalis; assembly: GCA_030762985.1. Classification (NCBI taxonomy): domain Eukaryota; kingdom Metazoa; phylum Arthropoda; class Insecta; order Hemiptera; family Miridae; genus Adelphocoris; species Adelphocoris suturalis. Next base: position 108,554,631 of record CM061044.1, read on the forward strand.
CCCCCGCGCGCCCATTGGCTCGCGGGGTTCTAGGGGAGGCGCTCGGGGGCGCCCCAGGCAGGGGCGTCGGCCATCCTCTCCCTCTTCTTCATCCTCATCTTCCTATCCCTCATCCTCTTCCACGACCCCTGTAAATACCCACCAGTGTGCCCATTGTGAGAGAGTCTTCAGTTCCAAACGTGGCCTGAGTGCCCACAACTGGCAGAAGCATCCTATACAGGCCAACACTGCGATTGATATATAGCGACAGCCACCCAGGTATGCTTCTGAGGATTTGCGGCGAATGGCAGCAGAGGAGGCGGAAGCAGTGCGTAATGGGGTACGCAATATTAATGTTTTCTTGCAAGCCCGTTTTCCCATGCGCACGCTTTCTGCAATTCAATCTCTTCGCCTGAGGCCCCACTACAAGCAGCTTGTCCAGGATGCAATCCTGGCAAATACCAGTGGGGCCTCTCCCGCATCTCCGGCAGATGTGGGACCACAGCCCGCCATTCAGCAATCCTCCCCCATGACCTCCGGTCTTCTTTCAGACTTGAAGACTGAAGTATTGAGGCTCGGGGAGCAGGTAGGCAATATTGTTGGTTATGAGAGTGCCTACCTGCAGGATCTGGCGAGGCGGGCTGTTGAGGGGCCAAATAGTTTGGAGGACGAGGTCGCGGCCTATGTGCAGAGGATCTTCCCGCAGGTTGAGGAAGCGACCATGGCGAGGCACCAGGGAGAAGTTCCCCCTAATGTGGTGCCTCGTGGAGGTCGCAGAGCAGCTAAGCAAGCGAGGAGGCGGGAATACCAGCGTGTCCAGAGATTGTGGAGGAAGCATCCGGCTCGTGCAGCTGCGGAGGTACTGGAGGGAGCTGGGGAAGAACAAGTAATGCCCCCCCTCCGGGAGTTTTTGGATTACTGGGAGCCACTTATGAGTGCTCCCAGCCACAACTCTCGTGAGCCAGTGGTACCCCCAGCTTCCACCAGGGACTCCTTACGCAGCATCATGTGCACACCGGTGCTTCATGACGAGGCACATAAGTGCCGTGTCAAAAACTCCACTTCTGCTGGACCCGATGGTATTTCCGCCCGACGCTGGAATAAAGCTCCAAAGAATGTTAAGCTGCTCATCCTCAACCTGTTGCTACTATCTGGAAGACCCCCAAAAGCGTTGACCCGTGCCCGGACAATTTTCATCCCAAAGAAAGGGGGAAGTGGGCCTGGAGGCTACCGTCCAATTTCTATTTCGTCGGTGGTCTTCCGCCACTTCCAAAAGGTTCTGGCATCTCGCCTCCAAGTGGCTGGTGTCATAGGTGACGTCCAGAGAGCATTTCGGCCAGCAGATGGCACAGCGGAGAATCTAACAGTTCTCCAAACTGTCATTTCGCTGGCCCGTATCAAGAAACGGCAGCTCCATCTTGCCGCTCTGGACGTCGCTAAGGCCTTTGACACAGTTAGCCACTTTGCCCTGACCGATTGTCTTCGTGGTGTCGGGGCACCTGCTCGTTTAATTGAGTATGTTGCCTGTCTGTACCACGAAGGCGTGACGGTCCTCGAGGCACATGGTGAGATGTCAGGGGATGTTGTCATTGGGCGCGGGGTACGCCAGGGGGATCCTCTGTCGCCACTCCTCTTCAACCTGGTCGTGGATACAGCCTTGGGTAAGCTGCCAGCTGAAATAGGGTTTGATCTCGCCCCTGGGGTGCGAGTAGGTGCATTGGCTTTTGCTGATGATGTCATCCTACTCGCAGAAACCCGTGAGGGCTTGCAGATCTCCCTCAACGCATTTGCTGAGCAGCTAGCCAGGTGTGGTTTGGTGGTCAACCCAGCTAAGTGTGGGTCGGTCTCCTTGGTCCCGTCTGGTCGCCAGCATCAGGTGAAGGTAGTGGATGAGGAGTGTTTTGTCTTAGGACAAACTTCCATCCCTGCCCGATCCGTGTTGGAGGTCTGGCGGTACCTTGGGGTCGACTTCATGGGTGTGGCCACTATAGCCGCAAGCCGTGTGGACCTTGGTGGAGCATTAGCTCGTGTCACCAAGGCTCCATTGAAGCCACAGCAGAAGCTGCGCCTCCTTCGCACGTACTTACTGCCAAAGCTTACCTATGGGTTAGTCTTTGGCAGGCTTACTGTGGGGAGGCTGCTTGAGTTAGATCGTGAAGTTCGCTCTGCTGTGCGCTCTTGGCTAGGCTTTCCACCTGGTGTCCCAAGTGCTTACATCCACGCACCGGTCAAGGCCGGTGGGCTCGGTATTGTCTCTCTTTCTGCCAGCATCCCATCTTTACGCCGCCAGCGCCTGCTTGCCCTTAGGGGCTCGAGCTGGGAGGTCGCTCGCACTGCTGCTGACCTGGACTTTGTCCGGCAGCAGTTGGTGTGGTGCGATCGAGCAACACCAACTGCTCCAAAACCCAGTTCATCTGCTGAGTTCGCCGCTGCGCTGCATGAGTCAGTAGATGGTAAAGAACTCCGACAGTGCTCTGAATCCCCCATTTCTACCCAGTGGGTGGAATGGGCTTCAGAGGGCATTGGGGCCCGCGACTATCGCCATTTTCACGCCGTCCGGGTGGCTACACTAGCCACCTCGGTGAGGTGTTCGAGGAGTAGTCGCGGGACAGTTGACACCCTTTGCCGTGCCTGTCGGGGTAAAAATGAGAATCTATATCATGTAGTGCAGCAGTGTCCTCGTACTCACGGTGGCCGCATTTTACGTCACGATGCGGTTGCCAAGCAGATAGCAGGTGTTTTATCATCTAGCGGATGGGATGTTGAAAGGGAGAGACTATACCACATACCGAGTGACCGGGGCAAGAAGCCAGATATCGTTGCGATCAAGCCCAATGGGTCTGCCATAATCCTGGATGTCCAGGTTGTCAGTGGCAGCGTGGACATGGAGCAGACCTGGCGGGCTAAGAAAAGTAAATATGATAGAAATGATCTGCGCCAAGCGATATCTGAGCTAAAAGGAGTGGCACCTAATAACATCAAGGTCATTGCCGCGACCGTGTCATGGCGCGGGGTGTGGTGCGGGAAAAGCGCCACGGAGTTACTCGAGTTGGGCATCTCAGCAGGAGTACTCCGTGGTATCACCACCCGCGTCCTGAGGGGTTCTTACTTGAACTGGTGGTCTTTTTATAGGGGCACTTCCTTTCATCCCATTCTTCCTCCTCGTCCTACAACTTCCCTTATCCCTAGAGCCGGCGTCGGGTAAACCTGGGCTTCCTCCCCACTTTTTTATTTTATTTGTTTATTTTTCAATTTAATGGCGTGCCCCCTCCGTCTTTGAGGGGAGGGACGATAACTGTCCGTAGAATTGAGCTAGAAACTTCAAACAAATTTTAAAATGTTAAGGCCACAAAACGAAAGTTCAAGTTCGTTGGCCAGCTTGATCGGATTACATCTTCGAGTTGAAATTTTCAAAAATGTAGTCAAAAATTTCAAAATAGCCTGTTTTTTGCGATTTGTCGTGCGAAATAATTTTTTCAGCATACTAACATGTGGTATATTCGGAATCAGCGTAAAATTTCCTATAAGAATATGTATCAAGTTTTCAAAAATTTCTAAGTTGAAAAATCAGTCAAAAATCGAAATAATGCCGTTCGCTGGTTGTAAAAATCGGTAATATTCTTCAAAAATTCGCTCATGTGGTCATGCTGCATGACTGGACTTTTAATGATAAAGCTTACCTAGGTAGGTACGTTCAAATTCGGAGGAGTTGTTAATGATAGAGCTTACCTACTTGCAAGATAACAAGGATACAAACTAACTGAGCCATGGATTCATGTGCTATCAATAACGTCATACTCACAGAAAAGGAATGGCAGACAACTGCGCTTTCAAGATGGCGATTTCACCGATTTTGCTCTTGCTCCTTTATGCGTCTTCTGCTTCTGCTTTGCACATATTTGACCCGTAATTTTTGACATTCAGTTTTTTATTTGACGACTTGTTAATTATGGAAAAGCTGTGATTCGTTGGTGATTGTTTATTCAAACTAGTTTTGGTGCACTCGCGATGTGAAATGTTACGACGAAATGGAAAGAAGCCGTCGAGAGATTGGTACCCTTGGTTTGTGAGCGTGACCTAAAGCCATTTTTCGCCTTGACCACCAAACTCGCACTTCAAATAACATAACCTATGGTTTCCCGCTATCGGAATATTTATGTATTTCTACCTTCTAGGTACATATTTGGATATAATTTTATGAATTGTATTTACCTAGGTATACTAGTTTTTGTTTGTAGTACTAGGTCTATTCCGTTTGCGGCGAAAAGTGAAAACGTCTTAATGAAGTCGTATTTATAATATACCTACCTACGTACCTTTTTTTTCTACCTAGGTACCTAATTGGGCATTTTCCCTACTTTTCGCTGATAGCGGTCCTATTACTTCACTAATGTGTGGATTGGTGATGTAGCGCAGGTATCAACGCCTTTTCCGTGGCTCCAACATTCATCTTATTGGGATTCCTAATTAGGGTAGGTAATAAAACTTGCACCATTGTTGTAGGCAGATATCCAGTCGTGTTTTACTGTCACGAAATAGCTCTCTGTAACTTCGCCATCGCCTTTCTACCGTTCACTCGATCATAGGTGGGTAGATACAGGTATCTGGTAGGGATTTGATCACTATTTGATGTTATTTTATCACACTACCTACCTATAAAAACAAGTTGGTCAGATGTAATTACCTACCACTTGTAATTACCTAGGAGGGGGACCTACAAAGAATCTACATGCGCTAAATTCTCGCTTTATGTGGAATTAAACGTCCCTCACCCCCTTCAAGATAGTGAAACCTCCCTTTCAGGTGCGACATCATAGGATCCTCGACTAGCTATGAAGTCCCCCAAAGACTGGTCCGAAACGACCACGGTAAGGTATCGAGTTGCATTTCATGTGGTAACTGTGAGCCGAAATCAGTTTCTTTAGAACAGCTACCAACCATCTAAATCTTTTTGGCACTATTAGTATTTCGTTCGGGAGAAAACAATATGAAACATCAATGAGTGCGGACATTTTGAATCTCGCCTACAGGCAGAAAAACCACAGACTTGAATAAATAATACATGTATAACTGGAAAAAAACTAGGTACCTACCTACAGATTTGGCAACAAAAATTACCGATTTGAAGCGTTCTTTATGGTTCTTAGGACGAGTGCATAGTCATCCAAAAGCAAACACCAGCAAATCTACTGCGCCCATCATTCCTCTTCAAATAACTCGTATGAAAGGTTCGTAACATGAACAGCGATATTTTACATAGCTGTAAGGGAGTCCAAGTGCTGACCGGACAAATAGAGTACCAAAAATTGGTTGTCTCGTGGTGCGTTTTGATGGATTTTGTTGATAGAAAGTGGGCGAAAATCGGATGCATAAAAACCTACGTGATCGTTATCTCCTTGTGTGGTGGTAAAAGAAGATGATGTAGGAAGGAGGGGGGAGAGGTTTCACTAAACAACATAGTAAAATAGGTCGAGATTCTGAGCTGAAAACTGGTTTTTATGGCCACTGATCGTAATTCATCATAATTCTTGATCCACAGAGTTGTGAGTAAGTCGCAGTAGTCAAGGCATTATGTGAGTTATTCGAGAAGGCGGGGGAAGTGCTATTTTGTACAGGAAACTCAAGCGGAGTAGAAGGGTTGACTTGGGGCTTCCTTTATTGGAGTTGATAGAACCGAACAGCTAAAAACCTGTTATAGTCAGGGTAAGATTTAAAATACTCATGTGGCAACACTTGTGTGGTTTGATGTTTACTTCATTCACCTTTTCACATAAATGTTGAAGGTCCCGAGGTCATTTATTGGATAGTCGTAAATAAATTAAAATGCAAGGGTGAAGTATACAATAGAAATTGACAAGTAAGGAAAAAAGCACAATGGAGTTGTAGTGACTGATGCCGTTAGGTCACTACGTACCTACCTATTGTGTTGATATTTAATCTTTATCCCATAATTATTAATATTGATAGGTGTTCGTGATTGTGTATGTGCGTAGGTAGATGACGCACACACATTCAACACGCTGGTCTGATTAGAATACGGTCCTACCTTTTCTATGATGAGCGGCTACCTAATTCAGTGGAGGAGAGTTGGCGTGGATTCTAAAACTTCACTCGCCTATAGGTAGGTTGACCAGAGATGGTCTGCGTTAGGGATGGGGAATATTTAACGTGACCACTTCAAATAACCTAATACTGTCCTGAAACCTATTACCAGAAAAACCCAATTACTGGAATAACTGTTTTGAGAACGCCGGAACAGGAGCGGTGCTTCTTCTTCCAATTTTCCGTTCACGCCACATGGATATTACACTAGTATAATATCCATGGATTCCGTAATAACCACTTAGGCACTAGGTCGGCACAGAGACCTAATACTGGGTATTACATTACAGAAAATGAATGCTTGAAAGGTATGCAATCATAACTGTCCACAAGTTATTTGTGTGAATATTGAGGTATCCAACTCTCATGGTGAAGGGAAGCGCCAGAATGACAAAGCGCAGTAAGTAAAGCTCTCTCAGGTTTTAGAAGTGCAAGAGGAGCGGGACGGGGCTGTAGCAGGCCGATGCGAGACTGGGCCGGTCGCAGCCCCCTCCACTCCTCGTCCCCCTTACCATTGGTGAATTCGCGGATCGTGATTGGTGGGAGCCAGTGGTTAAGAGGGAATCACGATCCGTGAATTCACCTATAAGCGAGAGAAGTGAATGGGAGGGGGCCGATGATCGCATACCTTTCAAGCATTCATTTTCTGTAATGTAATACCTAGTATTAGGTCTCTGTGCCGATCTAGTGCCTAAGTGGTTATCACAGAATCCATGGATATTTTACTAGTGAAATATCCATGTGGCGTGAACGGAAAATTGGACATTAAAAAAATCCACATATTTTTAACCCACATCCGCAACGGGTCTGTGTAAAGCTAAACCAAAATAGTTTTCCCAGCTTGGGTTTGGTGCAGAGAGGTGGAACTCCCTGTGTTTACTCTCTCACCGACACTTGGCCGTGTGTCAGTATGGAAATATGAAACCAGGCCTTTACTGACATCCAGGGAAGGGATTCTCTGAATGCTGCTTGTAATATACTATTAAGGAGCTGTCACGCTCCTTGAGTGTAATTGATGGCGATTGGAGCCCATCCCATTTGTTATATGGTAATCTGAGTGTGGTTAAATTATGTATCGGAATTTACTCTCCTGTAATCAAGTCCACACAAATTTTGAGGGCTGTTTTAAAAGGAACAAAGCCCCCAAGGGTCTCCAGAAGGAACTCTTGCAACCACTAATATATAAATTACACTTACATTGGTCAATCAGGACTTCTTTATTTTCTGTTTTGCCCCTCTCCACATTCAATCATATTTATGGATGATCTGCCTCATTAGTTCTTTTTATGTGTTGTAATCCCGAAGATATAAAGAGGATAACTTATTACTTAAAGTCCCCAATAACCAAATCTGTCAAGTCTAAAAGTCGAACAAATTATCCTTCCCGGTTGTTCCAATAGTTGATTGACCCAATTAGGTCCTGAAGTCATTAACAATCCAACCTATTTTTGATTTCCACATCATTATTCCCCATTACAAACGCATCTTTTTTCCAAGGTGCATCAAGTTCTCTGCTAGTTAGGATATTTCAGTAGTACTTTTACAAAGGAAGCTACTCAGCTTGGAATCCATACTACTTCGCTTCCACATGTAAAATTGGTACTTATTCTTCAAATAAGTATGTTTTTATGGGGAGGATGCTCCCATCTCAAACGACAGAGCGTATCTATCCTACAAACTATCGTGTTGTTGAATGTGCTGTTCTCAATTATTTCAAGTGGCGAATGGGGAAACACCTAACTCACACATCCGAGAAAGGGAATTCCTGATAGCTGTATATAATTTAGGTATGTGGAGCTATCACACTCCTCTACTGTAATTGATGTCGAATTGGACCTGTAGGAGCCCATTCGTCTTAAATTTGCTCTAGTCAAGACTAGTGTGGTTAAGTAAAGATAAGATTACCTTTTGAATAGGAGAGTTTCCATTTTATAAGATTAGTATGAATTGATCAACATGATTCAATTTGCCCTTAATACATGTTTGGTTCATTATTACAGGTAGTACCGTAGTGGAGGCATGTTATTTAATAGTTTAATATAAAAACCATGCCCCTGCCAATATGCTGAGTGGAATGAGGAAAACCTCCCTCAAGGAGGACCGGAGTAGCAAACTGGATAATGTCAAGAAGAAAGAATATCCATGCTTCCTCTGTAACGCAAAAAGCACTGAGAAGGGGATACCACTCCTCGTTAGCCAAACTACGTTCTCCAGGATCTGTTTGGGTGAAAAACTCCAGGAAATCCTTGGTTAGTCTGTAGAAACGATTATTCTTGTGAAGTTTGAGTTTTGACTATCTGAAGATACTTTCTTGATCACCTAACATTATACCCAACAACGATGATTCACTATTTTTTGCGGAATTAAATAAACAATCTATGTTGCTATTGTCTGATAAGCCCAGACAATACATCATCAGCTTATCGCTAACCCTTGTGTCCCTCATGCATGCCGTTTATATAACTTCGTACTTATCATTATGTGACCGGGGCCCTAGGTACTTTTTTTGAGCTTTCGATACTGTTCCAGGCGAGAAATTCATTGTACTCATCACGTCAAAGGATGCCATTTGTTGGAAATGTGCCAAGTACATCAATTGGGTGGACAAGTGCGAGAGGAAACTAGATGTTGCCAGAGGCAACATCTTGAATATGGTGGTGACAAAATATAAGAATGTCGAAATGGACATTCAGAGCATAGCTCCCAAAGAGACGTCTCATTATCAAAGCGGTAACTAAATCATACTCTATACTTTTGATTTATGAAACTATGTTCTATATGCATTACGTACCTACTAACTTGTTACTCTATTCCAGGTTCTATAAGTAATATGAGTAGGATTCAAGAAACGAAAAACAAATCTGGGACTATAAGTGATGTAAGTGCGTATTTGTTATTTGGTTCTGAGTTGTATTTTTTAATTGTGGTATTTGTCAGCTCATATTTTCTGACTTTCAGTTTGTTGGTGGCTACGAGAAGGCTAGAGATGACAAGAAAAAAACGTATGAATGTCACATCTGTCAGAAAGTGTTTGCCTCTCCTGCGGCCTTAGGAGTTCATAAAGCTAGACAACATCCAATCAACCATGTATGTGACTACTGTGGCATGACTTTGTCCACCGAGGCTAAGTATAAGGCTCATTTGGCTAAACATGCTCCTAAAACTACTCCAATTGCCAGCAAAATGCTTAATTGTGTTTCATGTGGTTTTCAAACAAGGAATATGGAGACTTATTGCAGACATGCATGTGATTCCAAGATTGTATCATTGGTGTGTACTTCATGTCGCAAAAGATACATTCACAATAAGACAACAAGTAGTGTCCCAGGGAAGAATCTGTGTCCTAATTGTGTTGATGGCAATCAACCTTTGGCACAACCCCCGAATCAAGGAAGTCAACAAGTATTAAGTTCAAACAATCAGTATACAGCGCAGCATCTGTATCAGCATTCAACTCAGCAGCTGCCTCAGCTAACATCACACAATCCACCTCAGCAATTGACACACAATCCTTCTCACCTTTTGCCTCAGACGTCACCACCTATAAGTCAAATGCCAATTAAAGAAGAAGTGCTCACATCAGAGGTTGAGGGCATGGCTGATCCTTTGGCGATAGATGAAAGCACTGTTGAGGGCCAAACCGAAACTGCCATGACTGCTGAAGGAATGATGGCTTTGGCTGAAATAAATGCTGATGACATTGCTGCGGATTTTGTAGCGGTTGTGGGTTCTGAAAACTTGCATCACACTGATGATGATTCTAATCATTTTGAAGACCCCACCCACACCGTTGAAGATGAAAACCAAACAGAAACCATAATCTCCACTGATCTTCATAATGAAATGCCTGAATTTTTCAGACCACCTCAGGAGAAACGCCTGTCAGATCAAAGTACAGGGGAGAACACTGAAGAAGTACCTGAAAATGCTGAGCAGGTCGAGACTGGAGGTGAACTCATACTTCCTGTAGAAAGTGGTTCACTGTTCAAATGCGCTAGTTGCAGTGAAGAATTCGACATAGATCAAGTGGCTACTCATCCTTGTTTCATCAATGCAGATGCAGACTACGTGGAAGGTGATGCCGAGTCAGATTATATACAAATCCCTGTCTACGATGGCCAGCATGACTTGACCACTGACGGTGGTGAAGTCATTCGTCGGGACAGACGTGTAAATAGAAGGCGTATTCCTAAAATTCCTGCTCAAGAGAATGCTCATTACACTCAGATAGAACCCGAGACAAAAATGCACTGTAAAACTTGTTATGCAGAATTCAGAACTATTGGTCTGATGAGACAACATTGGGATCTCACAGGACATTCCAGAGAAGTTTCCACCACTACAATTGAACTCAACAAAATCAAAGACAAAAATAATAAAACTGAACAAACCTTCAAAGTTGTTAAACAGAATTTCAATATTAGGGCTAATGTAGTTGGTCAAAATGATGAAGACATCAGACGTACTGATGAGCAGTTGAATAATTGTATTATCAAGGTGAAAGAAACACCAACTATTGAAGAGTTCATGTTACGAAGGGAAGGGAAAATGTGTAATGCCTGTGGAGTTATATTTGGCGATGAGGAACTTCTTGCAGAACATCAATGCAACAATTGTCTGACATGTGTAGCCTGTCATATCACTTTTATGGACAGTAAATTGTTGAAAAAACATTATCAGTATACAGGACATGCTTCCAAATTGTATAAGAAAGCATCTGGAGCTCCAAGTTCTCCACAGCAAGCAACGGTTGATGAACATCCAGTGGTGGATCCATACTATTGCCCCAAGTGTAACAAAACATTCCCTGCTCGCCTTGCATTGAGTAAACATCTTCGTACTCATTACAAAGGTACGAATGGGGGGGCATGTCATTACTGTTTATTGGAATTCGAAGACAAGTCTCTAATTCAGCAACATGTTCTTGAAGCTCATGGGGCTTATTTATACAAATGTGATCATTGTGAGAGAGCATTCCTCACTAAAAATGTCCGTAACAAGCACCAATTGAAACACATCATTCATAGGTGTCAAGTTTGTAATGTTAAATTTGCCAATCAAAGGCTCTTGATTGTTCATATGGATAAAGTTCACAGGTCAAAAGCTTGTAGAATATGTGGCAAAATGATAACAGATCTATATGCTTTGAGACGGCATGAGAGACGTCATTTCTATGATACAGGTCTCAAATGTGATTTCTGTGAAAAAACTTTCCGAAATAAGTCATCACTGAGAGCTCATAACCGTCTCCATGACGAAGAAGCTCTGTACCGTTGTAAAACATGTGAAATGGGCTTCAAATCCCCAAGAAGCCTTGAGGACCACGAAATTGTGCACATAAAGAAGCAATACACTTGCTCCAAATGCTCTACTGTTTGCCCATCAAAGAATTTCTACTGGATGCACATGAAGATGCATGATTTGGCCTACAAGTGCAGCGTATGCGGAAGAATGTTCCGAGACACATCTTTGCTGGCCATTCATAAGAGGAAACACTTTCGGGCACGTCCGTACCAATGTCCTAGATGCCCCAGAGTATTCTCGGTACCTGCAACACTGCGGCGTCATCTCACTATTCATACGAGAACTTTCCCATTCAAGTAAGTTTTTGACTTAATTGTACCTATTATTCTGTGGTGTCAAAGTTCTATCTAATTCGAAGCAGACCCTAAGAACTGTCAGTGATGGTAATAAGCTCGGATGTAGCTTAGTTGTGGGTCTTTTTAAAGAGAATCCATGTTAACGTTGTCTCTAACTACATCCTCACTCGTTTCGCATTGACTTGGTGAACAGAACTGTGGGTGTTGGATCCCTTACCCCACTTCACCACCGCAATTTCATTGGAATCAGTAGTACAAATAGGTTATATAAGCAATTTACAATTTTTTTTTAAATTGGAAGCTTGAGTCACAAAAAGATGCCATACCTAATTACTCGAAAAAGTCCCGTTTTATTTGTCAGGAGTTGTAACTTTCAAGTGCTTTGCGCTAGTGGTCAAGTGACCGTATTTTTGGAATTTTAAGAGATGCTCCTATTGAGAACCCCATTTGAGGGATGAGAGGAACAAGTATTCCCTATTTAAAATTCCAATTATCCGCACTGGTTGCGAGGGGCAACCTTGTCCACGGATTTCTAAAAGACTAGGCTATCGTGTTGAACATTCTATGTAGTAAAGTCTACCATGCCAAAAACAAGCAGGTTTCAGTATTTTACTAACTTATCCTCTATGGTCAACTAATCATCAGGGGGATTTAATAATAATTTGGAAATTAGGTAATTTATTGTAAGCATCTCTACTTTGTAAGTAATATAAAAACGCTAGTTCGATAATGACTGTTTTCTAATAAGAGTTTGTGTGAACTGTTGGCTGTCCATGTGCAATATAAGCCTATTGCAATTCATAGTATATCACCGATATTTACACAATTTTAATCAGTATATTTATTGTAACAGCCTTGCCAAATGGATATTTTGTCATCTATTAAATGCTGGATTTTCTAAAAACGTGAGGTTCCTTGTCCTTACAGACCGGGAGATGGGTCAAGCTCATGATGAAGCAGGTTGTCATAGAGGGTTCCAAACACTGCGAGTTCATGCACTTTTCGGAACTGGTTCGGCGCTGAACCCAGTGTGCACATGAATCGTGTTCCAAGCATTTTGAGTTCAGGAACTCAACACTGGCTAAGGTGTTCCCACTGCGTCGGGTTCATGAACTGAGTTCAGTGAGTTCATGAACTTTTCAGACCTGCTCAGGGATAGCGTTGAGAACTCGAACAGAAGGAAACCTTTCGCTAAGTACTTGCCTTGTCATTCGCCTGCTTGATGCTTGTTGCATTTTCGTTTTTCACATATCTTTTTTCCCTCACTTGAGTTGCACTTTATCTACGTCATGAATCTTGATAGAAAAGTGGGACTCATCCTGGAAGATTCTAATTTGGAAGTGTATGCTACCTTACAATCAACTTTCGATGACGCGGGATGGATGCACACTTTTATTTTGACTCTTCTTATCTTGAAAGTAATAATCAATAAACGTAAAAATGAGCAAATGAGGGAATATCGCTCACATAAATAACCGTGACGAGGTTTTCACATTACTGAATACGAAGCTAGCGCTGACTGGTGCATTGAGTGTCAGGTGAACTAGTGTTCCCACCGACGGGTTCGTGAACCTGAAAGTTTCTTGAACTCGTGGAACCCGTCTGAGTTCATGAACTCAGATGGGTGCTTGGAACACAGCTAATGGTTTCCATAGTTTAAGTTATAAATGTACAACGTTGCTCTTAATCTGTCGTCCATGAACATTCAGTCCTATCAGAAATGTTATTTTTTCCAGGTGTGGGCTATGTAAAAGAGGCTTCCTCACGAAGTACGCTTATCACAAGCATTTGGATGTTGTGCATGCTGTTCGAAATGTGCAACCGCGCCGGGTCCTCAACCGCATTCCGTCCCTGCCTCTCAATGCGACGGATGAAGATCTGCTCCATGCTGCAGACTCTTTCATCGCAGATGACGCCATCATGTTCAACGAGTATCAGAAAGATGTCACGATTGAGCAGGTCCCCTCCAGTGACATGATAACTGAGGAAGTTATAGTCGAGACCACTGAACTGTTTGACGAAATACTTCATTAACGGCTGCCGATCATTGTTCTATGTAAATAATCATTTGACTTGTTGATATTGTGTAAATAATATTATTACAGGGAATTATTTTTAATAGATGACATAGGTTATAATAATTGATTTTTATGTAGGTAACCATCTTGTATAAAACACAGGACTAAAAGTGAAATTGATTTTTTGTTTTGTGCACCTTGTTTTTAATTGTCCATTAGTGTTGTGAAAACATTACATATATTGGTTAATACATAATCATTTACGCAACAATATTTCATTAATTTATATTCTTCTGAAATGTTTCAAAATATAATTCATTTGTCTTACCAAGTCAACTTATTTCTCTTTAATGTGTTTTCACTTTCTTCTAGATTCTATTGCAAACAGTAAATTCAGTGAAGGTCATTCACTTATTCAAAATGTAGGTAGGTACCCCGGTACTTCGTAAATTTCTGAGATTATATTTTTTTAAAAAGTCCAGTCATGCAGCATGACCCCATGAGCGAATTTTTGAAGAAATCTTCGACATTTCAGTCGCTATTGATCGTGTAGAGAAATTTATGATTTTGATAGACAAACATGGAATCAAATTATTAAAAATAATTAGGAGGTACTCATACTTTATTATTATTAAACTAATCTTGTAGATTTAAAGACAAATGTAGGTAAATATTCATAGATTTCGATGTCCAATGTGGTCAGTATTGAAGGCAGTTGGTTATACAGGGATACTTCCATAAGAGTAGTTCAATCTGAATTTGGACAATGTTTCATGCAAATAGGTATTACCGATTTTTGCAACTAGCGAACGGCATTATTTCGATTTTTGACTGATTTTTCAACTTTGAAAATTTTGAAAGCTTGATACATATTCTTATTGGAAATTTTACGCTGATTCCGAATATACCACATGTTAGTATGCTGAAAAAATTATTTCGCACAACAAATCGCAAAAAACAGGCTATTTTGAAATTTTTGACTACATTTTTGAAAATTTCAACCCGAAGATGTAATCCGATCATGCTGGCCAACGAACTTAAACTTTCATTTTGTGTACTTAACATTTTAAAATTTGTTTGAAGTACGAACTAAATCACTCGCGACGAAATTGTCATTTCAAAACGGAAGTTAGTGAAAAACGTTGTCTATTTCCACGAAAATAAAGAGTTACAATGTAACATTGTTTTCGTGGAAATAAACAACGTTTTTCACTAACTTCCGTTTTGTTTGAAGTTTCTAGCACAATTCTACGGACAGTTATCGTCTGGAATGACACATACCTACATATATACATACATACATAAAAAAATGCGTTAAACTTCAGAATATAATTCAGAATAGCCTGAAACGGATTTCTGCATAAAATTTTTTCAAAAATTCACATTCTACAAATTTTGAGGCGAGAGCAATAGCTTAATTTTCTTCAAAAATTCGCTGTAAGAAAAATTATCGGAAACACCCCTTCCCCCCTCCAATATCACCTTTTCACAGACAGTAAATTCAACACTTCCAAGGATGCATAACTGGACTGAAATCTGAACCGAACAAAAAATAAATTCTGTCACGGAAATCAGATGAATATATTAAAAATATCATGATTTATCACTACTACCCCTTCCATTCATCCCCATACATCATGAAATTTGAAAATCCTGACACATTTTCCAAAACTAGACCAAATTCCTATTGAAAAAAAAAAAGAGAATCACGAAAATCGGACAATCGTTTAAACACCATGATTTATCAGTATTACCCCCTCCATTCGCCCCCTCCTATGACGAAATTTAAAACTCTTGACATAGGTTCCTAAATTGTATCAAACTCGTAATGAAACAACATAAGAATGGAAAAAACGCTGCAAATTATTTCACAAAGGTTTATTATTTTTTCAATAGAGTTTGATCGTAGTTTTAGTTGGCTTGCATACGTCATAAGGCCCGTCCAGACTCCTTTGCATGTCCTATTTCGAGTTGCCACTATATGCCATTATATACGCATGTTTATATTTCTCGATTTGAGCTCCTATCTATTCAAATAGTTATTGCCTTAATAATATCATTATCTAAGTACGTACGAAAAGTCGAGAGGATATGTTATTAAATATGCGTAGGAAAAGCATTTATTTATTTATTTACATTTGTACGGGCGAACCCAATTACATTATTACATAAAAAAACAAAGGAATCAAGTTGACGGAAACCAACGAAAAGAAATGAAACTTCTGGAGAAAAAAAATATAGAAAAAAAAGAAAACAAAAATGTTCGATTTGAGGCACTGAAAGTTCTGAGTGGTGCGAAGACTGAGGGGGAAAATCTATTAGTAAATGACATGAAATTAAATAAAGTAAGGGTAGAACTGATACGAATTGAGTGTTGCTGAATCGAATTTCACTTGATTGAATTTAATTATGGTTGAGACGCGCATATTGCCGATTTGAATCTAGAGAACGGGCTCGAGAAGAAGTCCAAGTCAGGGTTTAGATTCGTCAGGCAGTTTGCCGTGCGAGGAAGCCTGCACAGTGGCCGGTTCAGCAGGTAGTTCGTCGTCGAGAAGGGTGTCAGAAAGGGCAGAGTGGAGCGAGTCGACTGGGGAATTCTGAAGGCGATCCTGGACAGAAGATACGGCGAATCAAGTCTGTTATTAACGAGTTTGTACATAACGGATATGTCGGATATCAGCCTCCTGGTCTCCAACGTCTGCAGACCACATGTTTGGAGCAGGGACTCGTAATTTATCTCAGATGAAGGAATGCCGAGTTTAAATCCGATGTACCGGAGAAATCTCCTCTGAACCCTCTCCAATACGTACTTGTGCACTGTGTAGAAGGGCGACCAAACCGTGGATCCATATTCCAACCTAGGCAGAACCAGCGTCTTGTACAGGATGATGATGGGTTGAATCTGATTGAACTCCCTAGTGTTTCGCTTGATGAAGCCCAGGGCTCTGAATGCGGTGGCAGCGATTGACGAAATATGCTTGTTAAAGGTCAATTGAGCATCACACAATATCCCCAGATCCTTAACGACACCAGTTCGTGAGAGCGGAGCTCCACACAAACTGTAGTCGAACAACAGACCATCGACGGATCGGCAGAAGGTCGTGACTGAACATTTACTCGGGTTCAAGAACAAGTTGTTCTCTGCGCACCACAATTCCAGCTTGGCAACTGAGGCTTGCAAAGCTTCGCAGTCCGATACAGAGCCCACCCGACAAAATAACTTCAGATCGTCCGCAAAGAGCAAACAGCTGACACCCAAGCTACTCACAGCACCCACAATACCGTTGATCACCAAAAGGAAACATAATGGGCCGATATGGCTCCCCTGTGGTATTCCCGATGTAGCCACGATGGAAGAAGAGAGAGCTCCACGAACTCGGACCCGCAGCCGACGATCAACCAAGTAACTGGACATCCACTCAAGAAACGACCCAAAGACTCCCAATGATTCAAGGAGCGACAGCAGATGACGATGGGAAAGCTTGTCGAACGCTTTGGCAAAGTCTGTTGATATCGAGTCCACCTGCAAGCCGGCCTGGAAACTCTCCATCACAAAATCCTGAAACTCCAACAGGTTTGTCACTGTCGACCTCCTTCTCACAAAACCATGCTGCTCATTGACAATGAAGGACGAAAAACTGAGGGACAGCTGAATAACCACCAGCTTCTCCAGGACCTTGGGCATAGTAGAGAGGGAACACACTGGCCGATAATTCTTAATATTGCTTCTGTCTCCGCCCTTGAAGATTGGGGTAATGAATGATTCCTTCCACCTGCTTGGAAAACGCCCTTCCGCGAGAGACTTGTTGAAGATACTGGTCAATGGAGAGGCCAATTGGAGCGCACACTGCTTCAGTAGCAGGGGGGGAACCCCGTCAGGACCCATTCCCTTCCCCACATCTAGGGCACAAAGCACCCGAAGTACATCATCCTCCGACACAGACATTGAGCCGAACGAGACCACATCCCGAGATGGGTATGATGGAGAGCTGGTTACTGGTGGGTCGAACACTGACGAAAAGTGTCTGGCAAAAAGGGCTGTGTTCTCCTGAGGGCAGGAACCCGATGCATCTTCGAGGAACATGTTTGTCGGGAATGAGTTTGCCCCTTCTTTGTAATTCAAATAATTCCAGAAGGCCTTTATATCAAGGGGGATGGAATCCTGAACACCTCTCACGTAGTTAGCGTATAAGGAATCAGATCTCAATTTGCAACGCGCTCTCAGCTCCGAAAATAAACCGTAATCCAGGTCGTCGCCGGTCTGTTTGAAACGGGAATGGGCTCCTATCTTTTGCTTGACAAGAGAGATCAGGTCGGCGTCAAACCACTTAGGGAAATTTGAGGGAATATCTTTAATTTTGGGGACAAAACGGTCGATTGCCTGATAGAGAATCTCATAAAAACGCTCCACTGCCGGCTCAACCGACAAGACCCCCAGCTGGCTCCAGTCCTGCGACGAGAGAAAAGCATTCATGGAAATATAGTCGCCTTTCTTGAAATTAAATGAGAATCTTGGTGTCGGAAATACAGGAGAGTCCCCCGAGGTGCACATAACCGTGAATTCGAAGGGTGGATGAGCGGGGTCGGGTGGGAGAATGGGGTCGGATGGTCGAGTCTCAACTTTGGTATCGGCAAGCAAGAGATCCAGGGTGTTTCCATATGCGTTTCGTAGCAAGTTATATTGGAGAAGATTGTGGAGGAGCATTGAATCGCACAGCAAACGCTCTCTTGCACCCAGATCAGCAAGAAAAAGTCCCTCGACCCCCGCCTCCCAGTCAAGCCCCGGCAGGTTGTAGTCACCAAGAAGAAGTACTTTGTAATCCGGATGCGCCAGTGAAACTGAGTCCAGCTCATTGAGATGCGACTCCAGAATTTCCGAAGACTGGTAGCTCGGCAAGTACACACAACCAAGGATCAATTTATGGTCCGGCATGATCACAAATACGTGCTCGCAGCAATCACTGGCTTCCCAGCGCAACGACCTCAGCCCCCGTAGCACCCCAATCAGAACACCACCAGACCTCGTCTTGACTGCATTGTTTGATGGCGAGCGATCTGCACGGAAGATTTCATATTGCTGAAGGCGCAACTCGTTCGTGTTTACATCTGAAGACAACCATGTTTCGGTGAAAAATAATAAATCGTATGTTAGGTGGGGAGCTTGATGATGGATTTTAGAAAATTTAGTATTAATGCCTCTAATATTCTGGAAATAAGCTGATAATGTAATGGGCTCGCTGATCAGTTTTTTGAAGGTCTAGGGAGACGGGCCTGAGTTAAGGGGACGATCTGAGGAACACCGAACGAGTACTTGATCGTTAAATCCGAGCATTGGTATTAACACACAAATATGACCTGGAAAAAACATATATTCATGCCTCGAAGGAACGCCGTACCCACCTCATGGTGCCGCGGTGTATTATATGGGTATAGCACGTAAAAGTAATAAATATCCATTCTCCTACACCCCTCTGCTACGCCCCTGGTCACTCCAGCCACCACAAGGTGCCGCGGCGCCTCCTCTCACTCCACCACCCGCTCACCACCCACTGTGACCCCTTGCCAGGCGTGCGTCAAACACGTCTAACACTCAAAGCCTCGAAAAAGACACTTTTTGGCCCATAGCATCTATGCGAGTAAAGCGATCGGGATGGTTAAATGTTAGGACCAACTAGACCCCAAATGGAGTCTATGTGCGAAAGAACGGGTTTTTAAAGTAAATTCTTAGGCCTTTTATGGCCCGAACGGCGGACGGACATTTCAAATTTGGATTCTACGCACCTTGAAACGTAAAGTGACAAAGTTTGAGGAGGGGGGGGGGTATAAAATTTTTATGCTACACGATCACATAGGCTTATTATTGGAAATAATAAACCAAAAATCGGTCGAGATTTGTAGCTTGGGCAGCGTGTGAAGTAATCGGTAATTACCCCCTCCAACCCCAACACGTCTGCAACTCGGAAGTTCCTAAGGTCTAGATTGTTGCATAACTAGACTAAAATTCGAATGAAACCATATGAGAATCTCGAGAATTGGTTGAGTAGCCTGGATGGTGTCAACAAAATTTGTCTAAAAAAAACCACCAGTTTTCTGCCTTACCCCCTACATTTCCCCTCTTCCATCATGGAATCCGAAATTTCTGCGGTTTTTCGCTCAACTAGACTGAAATTGGGATCGAACATGGAAAGAATCTCAAAAATAGATAGAGAATTCTGGCCTAGGGAGCGTCGACAAAATTTGTTCACTCGCATACATACATCTTCAGTTTTTTTTTTTTTACAGATTTGGTCTTAAAATGGTCCGAAATGGATTTGCATGCGGTTATTTATTTTTTCTCATGCTTTTATTGACCCTCAAACCCCTCTCCCCCCCTAGATCAATTCCAATAAGCTTATCTCTTGCAAAGCCTTGCCTATATATAAGACAGCTTCAGAGGGACGACCTAAAACTATTATCCAAATTCTACTGTTTCAGTGATATACACACTGTGGACAGGTGATAAAAAGTTCCAGTCATGCAGCATGATAGTATGAGCAAATTTTTTCAAGTTATCGTGATGTATTTTTGTTATATTGTTCAGAAATTTGAGCACTTCGAACGTAAAAACATTTTATGGCTAGAACGTGTTCTCAATAATCTGCTATTCAAACAGACATTTTGGACTTCAAGCTTTTTTGCAGTAATTATAGATCTATTTTGCATATATTAATGAAATCTGAGCACATTTTCAACATTTTGGTTTATTATTTCCAATAATAAGCCTATGTGATCGTGTAGCAAAAATTTTTTATAACCCCCCCTCAAACTTAAAAAACCCGTTCTTTTGCACATATACTCAATTTTGGGTCTAGTTGTTCCTAACGTTTAACCATCCCGATCGCTTTACTCGCATAGATGCTATGGGCCAAAAACGGGCGAAAAAGTGTCTTTTTCAAGGTTTTGAGTGTCAGATTTACGCACGCTTGGCAGGGGGGGTCACGGTGGGTGGTGAGGGGGGTGGAGTGATAGGAGGCGCCGGGGCCCCTTGTGGTGTCTGGGGTGACCAGGGGCGCAGCAGAGGGGTGTAGGAGAATGGATGTTATGCCCATATAACACCCCCGCGGCACCATGAGGTGGGTACGGCGTTCCTTCGAGGCATGAATATATGTTTTTTCTAGGTCATATTTTTGTGTTAATACCAATGCTTTTCCTACGCATATTTAATAACATATCCTCTCAACTTTTTGTACGTACTTAGATAATGATATTATTAAGGCAATAACTATTTGAATAGATAGGAGCTCAAATCGAGAAATATAAACATGCGTATATAATTATAGAAGTATAGGTTGTGGCAACTCGAAATAGGACACGCCGAGGAGTCTGGACAGGCCTTATGACGTACGCAAGCCAACTAAAACTACGATCATACTCAATTGAAAAAATAATAAACCTTTGTAAAATAATTTGCAGCGTTTTTTTTTTTTTTTTTTTTTTTTTTTTTTTTTTTTTTTTTTTTTTTTTTTTTTTTGTGCGCTCATTTTGGTATTGTTCTAGTTTTTTCGAGTAACTAATATTCTGCTAAAATATAGTAATTTAATGTTTATTAGGCATTTAACGAATTTTGTTTTAAAAAATTTCCAATCATGCAGCATGATCGTATGAGCGAATTTTCGTAAATTATCGTACTATATTGTGTTACATTGTTTTGAAAATTAAGGACTTTGAGGGAAAATAAAATTTTAACTACCTATTTTATGGCAAAAAAACTCGTTCTGCGATCCAAAAAAAGATTTTTGACTGTTTTGCAGTTTTTATCGATTTTCTAGCACATTTTAATGAAATTTAACTACATTTTACAGCTTAATTTAGTTAATAATAAGTTTTATAATGTTCTATTTTATAGGTAGTTAATAAACTTTATTTGAGCAATATTCTGCTCAAAAATTTACATTTAAGATTTTTAGCCTTTGCTATTTTTAGTACTTTTTTCAGCACTTTTTTGAAATGTGACCAATTTTATATGCTGAAAAAAGGCTGGCCAATGAACTCGTCCTTTCGTTTGGAAAGTTTGATTTTTTGGCGCAAGAACGGAATTTTTATTTCGATCCAAGGAGAGTTAGTTTTAAACTCTAGGATTCGTTTCAGAATTTCTCAAAACGGATGTCAATGAAGAAAGTTTTCAAAAATTTTGATTTTAAAATTTTTGGAGCCATTGCAATAGCTTCATTTTTTACAAAATATTCGCTAAAAGCTAAAATTTTGGAATAATGTTTGAATAACAAGCTGTTATTTAGAATAAGTAGGTATTTTTCCATTAAATATATTTAACAATTTCGTTGCGCTCAATGTGCTAAAATTTCAAAACAATTATTTAGCATAAATATAATACGATAATTCAAAACAATTTAGCATAAATATAATACGATAATTCAAAACAATTTAGCATAAATATAATACGATAATTCAAAACAATTTAGCATAAATATAATACGATAATTTAGGAATATTCGCTCATACGATGATGCTGCATGACTGGAACTTTTAAATGATTTTTTTCATTATATTTGATAATACCTATGTGATAAAGCGCAAACTTCAGGAATCTTTTCAGAATGCCTCAAAGAGGATTTCCACACTTTGTTTCTTGCATTTTACTTGTTTTTAATTTTCTAGCTTTAAACTTCACTCCTTTGATTATAATCAAACTGGGCTAAGTGGGTTAACATAACGATTTTCCTGTTAAAATCATAGGACAAAAAATCAAATCAATTTGATTGGACCAAGTCATTTACACATAAACGGCAGCTTTCATGCAGTCACTTTCATGACTTGTAAATAATTTCAACTTTGCTTCGAATGAAATTTGCCTTGCTAGCAATTTTTAGGAAGGTATTCTGCAGTATTCCGTCATTATGAACATATTTCACGTTATTACGCTGGTCGTTCATTTCAGTTTTGGGTAGGTATCTGCAGCTTTATTGTGTTAGAGGGGTACCTACTTTTCGCAATCATGGTACTCACCTGTAGTGTTTACCTATGTATATTTTCTTCATAAGAGAATGTGGTTGGTGTGAGAGTTCTCTGTATTTGCAGAGTTGAAACTCTGTAAGTTCGGAGTTTACAATCACAAAACTGGAGGGACGAAATGAGGTTTTTTAACAGTGTTGAAGGTTACGTTGTTGGCTCCGCCCCTTCGAGAAAACTGGCTTCATGAGCTCCCACAGTTTACTATTTTAAGCTCTTTGTATAAAGGTGACGCATGGACTTGAGTCCATGTCTATACAGTCCATGAAAATATGTCTAACCAGCACTGTAAACTAGCTTACGTACATCCATTTATATGTGATACAAGATACATCTTTTCATTTTCAACGTCTATTCTATACTCATTTTTTGATAGGACAAATAAGCCTGAATCGTTAAAAATGAAGCTTTAAAAAAAAAAAAAGGTTTTGCACCATACCTATTTTATGAAAATTGTAGATGAATCCATTAGAAGTGGGTGTTCAGTAACTTTACATGCTTGAATAGAATATTGTAGGTTATCGACAGTTTTTTGACGAGAAAGGTTGTTGAGAGTTGAATGGCGGAGGTTTGTGTATGGAGCTGCTGGATGAAGATGTGTACCGTGATGTTCCTCAGAATTGTGCGATTTTTATGAGGTCGATGCCTATAAAATCGTTGTTCGGTAATTTTGATAATTTATGAGATTGTATCAGTGATAGAGCAGCGTTTACCTTAGTTTGAAAACTACTACCCTAAGAAAAATGGCTTTGAAGAAAGTGAAAGGAAATCTGGAAAGGATGTTTGACAAGAATCTGACAGATTTAGTGCGTGGAATCCGTAATAATAAGGACAATGAGGTAAATACCACCACGATACGCTTTAGACTTGCACGAACGTGATGAAACTATTTATTTAGGGTTTCATTATTAATATTTATCATGCAATAAAGTATACATGCGGGTACCTAAATATGAAAGTTGGGATTTTAGGTTGGTCGTGGGCCCGTATCTATCGTTATCTCCAATAAGAATCT
Source organism: Adelphocoris suturalis (assembly GCA_030762985.1). Classification (NCBI taxonomy): domain Eukaryota; kingdom Metazoa; phylum Arthropoda; class Insecta; order Hemiptera; family Miridae; genus Adelphocoris; species Adelphocoris suturalis. The sequence continues at coordinate 108,578,351 of CM061044.1, forward strand.
TGTTTCCTTATCTTGTCGATTAGATATACTTTATACCTACAAATGAATTCTATTTCCATCTTGCAATAATTCATAATTTCGTCACATTTGAAAATCAAAGTTGTGTAAATTTCAGTTCATACCCATTTTGACTGTGGGGTTGATGTACTTTCAGAGGGTATTGGAGAAATTCATCTGTGTACTTTCTTACGTAGTTGAGTCAAAAAAGGTTTTCCAGTAATTACCTTAGAAAAATAGAAAACCATTTCTAGAGCATTTCATGAACTGTTTATAAGAGAATTATTACCCGAATTTATTTTCCTCAAAACTGTGTTGGTAGGTATATACTACTCAATAGGTAAGAAGATACCCTTCTTAAAGATACCTATGACCATTAATTATTATGATCCGAACTTCTTTCGCAATTTTATCAAACCGGAATTGATTTAGGTTTGTAGATTAGGTAACCATGAGTCGTTGGGACGATATTCCTAAACTAAACATCTATGAGCATTACGTAATACTTGAATTCTTGTCCGTGACCCATAAACATGTCTTTTCCGTAGGTACTTGCGTACAAATCGCTCGTACCTGTTATCTAGTCTACTTAATTGCATTAACTGGGCCAACATCCTCAATCGATTTCGCACTGAAAATTCGATAGGTGGATGCAAACTCTTGAAAACCAACTAATTTATCTACGGTCCTCATTCATCATAGTTACTGTAAAAGTTTGAAATTAATGTAATGAACTACTTGGTGCCATTTGATTCTTAACCGAAGTGCGCGAACTGACAGTTCAGAGCGTGAACTCAATCGGGGTCAACGGTACATCCTTGAGTCCGGTTTCGATTTTAGCGGTATAGCCGGTCTCGTACGAATCGCGGCGGTAGGAGAGAGTCGGGATCCTTGGGACATTTTTCACATTTTTATTTTTCAGTTTGTGACTTATCATAATTTTAGCGAATCCTGCTTGAAACTACTTATTTCACCATCTCTTTAATTATGTACAGGGTGGTCCCCAACTGGAAAAGTCAGGGAAAACCTGGAATTGTCAGGGAATTCTTAGCGTCGAGAAAAGTTAGTTATTTTGCAAAAACCACCAAACGTCAGGGAATTTTTTAAATGAAAGCTTTGTGTAATAATTCGCAGCGTTCTTAGGAATATTCTAACTCCTAAATAATCGAACTTCAACAGTCTACTTTATCATACTATACATACTATTTCATAGGTGGGTTATCCGAATGTCAAAAATAATTATCAAGAGTGGTGGTTAAACTGCTCAAAGAGTGACACGCAGATACGTTGTGACATCGATGTGTCTTTGGCTCTCGGTGACTACAACACTTAGTAGTAAACCTTGTGTGGGAAAAATCAACTGAGTATTGAACTTGGGAGCATACCAAGCAGAATAGTGGATTGATCCATTGAAAGTCCCAACAACTAGCTTGTATACTTAACCATGGAGTTAGTGAATCTTTGAGATAGCTGGAAGTGGTCGTAAGAGTTAGTGAATCTTAGAGATCTGGGAGTGGTCGTGATAGAATCAGCGCTGAAAAATACTTCGACTGAGACACCCCACATGCCCTATTGTCAAAAAACTGATTTTTTTAGAATTTTTTGAGACACTGTAAATTGCAGATTTGAATTTGGCGATCTCGGCCAATCAACTCGACCTGTCTTTTGTCAAGAAGGAACGAATTTTTTAAGCTGTATTTTAAGAGAGTTTCTGGGAATACACCCTATATACTATATATCGTTAAAATACGTTAAAACTAGGATTGTATTCTTTGTTGTACGAAATGGATATGAAGGGTGTCACCGCCCTCTTCCTCCCAATTTCTAAATTTTGAAGCCATCTAAATAGCTCAATTTTTCTTTGAAAATTCGTAAAAATTACAAAAAACAGTATTTGATTTTGATATTTTTTGTCAGGGGAATCTGAAGTTCGGTCAGGGAAATTTCAAATTTCTATTAGCTGTTATTTCAAGAAAACAAGACCTTTTTTGTCCCAAACATCCCGAACTTGGGAATGTTTGAGACCCGTGGGTGGGAGGTTTGGGACAATGTTGATAAAAGTACAAAAATCGAGAAAATAACACAAAAAATTGTATTTTACGTAATGAACTTTGAAAATACGAAGCGGAGAGACTCACAGGGGACCGTACGATGATCCCATCGACTTGTTTCAATTTAAGGTGACCATTCTATTCTGTTTGATGTTCTTTTCTGTTATTTTTCATTTTTTTTTACATTTTCATGTCTTTGCCCTGGCACATTGCACAAAAAACTGTCACGAAAAAGTGTCCTCGAAAAGCGTAACCTACATTTTACGATAATTCTGATGATTTCCGCTTACAACCGAGTCGTTGCTAGGGAAATGGTACTTCGTCGTTTTTCATCCCACAAAATTCGTTGACCATTCGTTCGAAAGCTCTCGATTTATCCAACCATATTATGTTTACTACTGCGAAGTGCGTGGCCAACAAGCTGAGTTATGAGCAAGGTTATTTGAATAATTGTGTACACTCAGGTGATCATTCTCAATAATTGATATTGTGAACATGATTGCCACCGCTTGTTAATTTCTGATGATTTCATTGAGCTGGTGTTTCGATGATTTGATTCATAGCAGGTGATCCAAATATTGCGAGAACGGTTTGATTTGTGAAGCGGTGGTTAAATCATTTTAATAGGTAATTTCTATGCTTTACACTCTAGGAAGCTGTAATTTCTTATGTAGCCTCTTTAGGACATTGACTTGACGATGCCCAGGGTCCGGATCAGATGAGTGGCTTTTGAAGCTAATTTCTATGTTTTACACTCTAGGAAGCTGTAATTTCGTATGTAGTCTCTTTAGCACATTTACGTGACGATACCCAGGGTCCGGATCAGCTGAGTGGCTCTTAGAGCTTGCATACGAGTCTGCAGGGGGGTAGGTGATGTAGCCTGGCTCGAATTCAATGAAGTACCCACGGGTGTCGGAACAATGAGTCAACACGATCGCGAATTCAATTAAGTACCCACGGGTGGGCGGTTTCTCTTATGGCCCATTTCATTGATTTGTACGCCCCGCCGTGCGATGCACGGGTGAGATCTGCCTAGTAATAAATACAATAAGAAAACACACATGAAAATGTCCCAATGTGTTGCAGACTCGTATGCAAGCATTTCAAGCTGCTTTGTCTTTCTTATGATTTTCACGTACAACCAAGCCGTTGCTGGGGAAATAAAACTTCTTTAGTGTTTATGGGACCAAAATCGTTCTCCATTTGTTGGAAAGCTCTCGATTTATCACGCATTTCTTTCGTACTTTTAACTTAGAGTAATAAATCAGCATTCCTAGACACTACAATGGCTTAGAGGTCATGAAATGTCGTGGTAAAATGAGAGCATTCCAAAAAGTGGCGTTTTCATTGTAATCTTATTATATTTAATTTCGGTTTTTGGATTCGACGCATTTTGAAACGTAAATTAACAAGTTTAAAGTTGGTTAAATTTTTGACATTTAATGTCTTGGCTATGGCACATAAACTAAAAAAACGTCACGGAAAATTGCTCACGAAAATTTGTTATTGTTGTTTGTTTGGTGTTTTTGAAAATGGGTGTGAAATGTCAAACTCCTATGAATATGGCTTATGTAAGTCGGAGTTTTTTATTTTAATGTGCCAAAGTAAAGACATAAAATGTCAAAATGAGGCCGTATGAAATGATCGACATAACGTAGCCGTGGTATGCTGTTAAAAGCACCCTTTTCGATACGCAGGTAACCAATTTTCGAAGTAGGAACAAGTTACTAGAAAGCTCGCTATGCACATGGTCAAGATGCGTAGCCCACCTTAAGCGGGTATCTAAATGAGATCTATTTATTAGCTTTGCTATTATTGCTATTACGTAGTACACGCATAAAAAACATCAATCCATCAATAAGTTATTTATATTATGTTTTTATCATCTTAGCATTGAGATTTATCTTGCAGCAGAGGAATTTTTTATGATAGTACCTACTCTATGCTGGCTTGTAGTTATTCTTTACTGTTATATGTCTGTGATATTAGGTTTTAGGGTATGTCTATTGTAGTGAATTTAATTTATTTGTGCGACTGTGGGATGAGTGTGTTGTTGCTGGTGTGTGGCCTGGGTGTTCCGGCCGGCCTGGGGGCGGCCCCCTTGGCGTTTTTTCCGGGTCAGAGTGACCTTTGTAACTTGTTAGGGCTGCCTGTTCAGAAATGAGCAAGGCGGCCCCGGGCCCCGCCATGGTGGGTGGGTCCGGGCGCTTTGGCTCCGGCCGGCTACACTCGGGAGCTTTGTGCCTCCCCCCTTTTCTTCCTCCCTCCTCACCTGTAGTCCTACTCCCCACAGAAATTTATTTATTTATTTTTGAAATGAAGTTTGCTCTATCATTTGTTATTAATGATGTTTTATGGCAATAAAGAATTATTATTATTTCAGAAAAAAATATCCTGGGGGGTCCACCATTCAAAATATTGACCCCTTGTATCATCTTTCATCAAGGGGGGAGGGACGGGGGGGTTCTGTATCTTTTCGAGATATAACCAACATAGGAATACATTTTCACCAACAGGCAAAACAACGGTAGGTAGTAAACTAACCAAGAAATACAGTTTCAGGCATTACAGCTAGAACCCCCAGGGGTCAACTCTTGGCAGCAAAATGAATACAAATTTCATCTTTTTTCACAAAAAAATCAATGAATTACAGAGTGCTATAGGACGAGGAAACATCAAAATCTCAGTGTTAATACTCTTAACCTCATCTTGAAAAAATTGACCACCTGTGGTAGTTGGTTATGGAATGTTGCCTTGTCCTTCGTAGGTTGAGTTTGTTGAGGGTAGAGAAATTTTACGGGCTTCTTTGATAATGTGGTTTAATGCATATGCTGAGCGCTTTCGTCGATATATGGTTTCTTCAGAACTTATTATTGATTGATGAAATGTATTATGTTAGAGAATAAATTTTTGGGTTCCCCCTTGAACATCCCAGTCATGACCAGTTATATTTGGTGATGTTACTAGTGTCAATTATGTTAAAAACGAGGGAAATGTGAAATTTGTGTGGAGAGACACACATAGTCTGATAGTTGAACCTCTCGGTCTTGACCTTTTATGTTTGGTGTTGTTTACTGGGTTCAATTTGTACTTAAATTGAGAAATATTCAAAATTTGTGGGGATATGCTCATCAAAATTAAAGTTTTATCAGTTCAGACAATGTGCATATCCCCACAAATTTTGAATATTTCTCAATTCAAGTACAAATTGAACCCAGTGAACAACACCAAACATAAAAGGTCGAGACCGAGAGGTTCAACTATCAGACTATGTGTGTCTCCACACAAATTTCACATTTCCCTCGTTTTTAACATAATTGACTCTAATAAAATCACCAAATCACTGGGATGTTCAAGGAGGAACCCAAAAATTTATACTTAAACATAATACATTTCATCAATCAATAATACGCTCTGAAGAGGCCATATATCGGTGAAAGCGCTCAGCGTATGCATTAAACCACATTTTCAGAGAAGCCTGTAAAATTTCAATGCCCCCAACAAACCCAACCTCCTATGGTAGTTATGAAAAGTTTACAAGAGTGGAGAAGATACACTAGAACACCTGAACCTCAACACAACAACACAACATCTGACACCTCCTGATTCCACATCTGACAACACCTGATTCCTCGGCTAAACATGGCGGTATTTTTCGAGTTGGAGGCTTACAGAACAGAACACCTGGAAAAGTTCTCCTAGGCAAAGATGGCGGCGTTCCTCCACTGTGAAAGTTTTCACATCGAAATAAAGGGACCTTTCTTGTTATCCGACTGTCAGCACCTCAAGCGCAGCCACCAGATAGAGTAAGACCGCTGATGATCAGTTTGCGAAAATGAGTGTAAAGCATGAATGCAACCAGCACTGTATATTAAAGCATTAAAACCTAACCAAAAACGAGATACAATAGCCAACATTAAAAGAGTAAGTACCATTAAATAACGAAAATAAATAAATAAAAATTAATTAAAACTTGCGAGGTGGCCAAAAAGCAACCTGCCCTGCAGTTCTGTCGAATGGTTCCTGTTGCTGGGTCCTTGTGACCTGCCTGAAAGTTATTTGAGAGAGTTTATGTAAACTCACTGAAATAACTGCCTGGTAGAGCTCGATCGGTCCCTCACTGGGCCTTGTTTCTCATTTTGGCTTTGCCTCACTCACAAAACATAGTGCCCTGCATACATCATGTTTTCTTGTTTCATTGGCAATAATAGTTCAAAGAGCAACCAGATTCAGTCTTCCAGTTGCTCACTCACTCACTCACTGCTTGGGGTTACCGTTGGAAAAGAGTTTCAGGCACCATGAACGGCTTATACTCTCCCTCAAAAAGAGGCCCCTTTAATTTAAAAGAGGATTCCGCAGGTTACCCCGAGTTGGAGTCGTCGCAAGCAAACCTTTTGCTTAGATCAGCAAACTTTTTGATTCTTTTCCACTCAATATCTCTGAGGGAAGCCCGTTCAATGATATGATGCCCAAATGCCTCCGTTCTGGAGAACTTCCAGTTGCATTGGTTATAGTTCAAACAACAGTGAGATAACAGAGATAACGATGCTTAGGATTACGTTGGCGGTCGTATACTATCTGGAGGCTACGCTGGAGGTTCTGCCAGTCGGATAACAGGAAAGTTCCAAATAAAGTTACTGGACACCCCCCCCCCCCCCCCCAGAATGGACCCTCTGGACCTTTGATCATTGATAATATGCAATTAATTTCTCGACATTTCCCACGTTCTTTGTGGTTTACCGAATGAGACTTAGCTTCTCTCGTCTATAACGAAAAAATACTCCCAATCCCCTGAAAAACGCGACTTAACCCTTTGGTGACGGGATCCGCTTATATGCGGGCCTACCGGAGTGCACCTCCATGCCGGGTGCCGCCTATATATACAGACCTGCCCAAGAGCACCTCTCTGTTGGGGTCCGCATTTATGCGGTTTGTCATTTTTAGTTACTACGTCATTCCATTCATCTTTCCTCGGTTCATTCATGGTTTCTTTGACTCAGAGCGGTAGATACGAGGGTGTTTGACCTTTAGCAATGTTTTTATTGGACACCTCCACCTATCGGTTGGTGTTTCACACTTCCTAGGCGCTCTCACCCCTTTGTCTTTTCGATTTTTATTTTGGGCACTAGTTGAATTCAGCCTTTGATTAAGTTGAATTGTGTTTTTTCTGCTTTTCTTGTCACCAAATATGCCTAGTAGAGTAGTGAGTTGTAGGCGTTCATTTACTGATGAAGTAAGTAATAGAAATCGTGACTAATCCTAATAGTGATGTTGAGTATAGCAATTTTGATGATGAGGATGACTGCTTGCAAGTTACGGAAGATTTTTCACAAGATCTTGAAACTGATTACGATATATCTGTGAGAAACACTAACCAACCTTCTACATATCAGCACAACCTTCGTTTTCCTCGGCACTACCTATTTTGTCAGATTACCTAGAAACATTTGATGATTTTATTCCCACATTTTACAACAGTGAGACCATTACGCCAGGCGAGCCCACCCCTCCCTTCTCAAAAAGTACTTCATAAGTTCCTAGACCTCTCCTACTAGTTTTTGAAAACCTCGAATGGAAAAATAAAAACCTAAAACTGAGATGACGCAAAGTTTTAACCTCATTTTTGTTATATAACTATCCAAAGAAAGGTAGAGAATAATGATATACCTAGATATTCTAACATAATCAGATACTATAGCATGACGAACAATTTCTCAAAATTTAGTGAAATTTGGGGGAATTTTGAGCATGTTATGCTTTTTAGAAGATAGACAAGTCAAAAATTTGGAATATAAGTCAGGTCTGGGGGGGGGGGGGGGGGTCGATCGGCCTTTTATACTCAGGACTGGGGAGGCGCTCGGGCATTTAAATCGCAGATGCAAAAAGATTAAGGCCGTATCACACTTGCATTTTTTCATCTTATTTTCGCATTTTTAACGCTCGAACGTGAAGAAGGCAAAGTGCTTTTTTCCAAGGTCAGCTGTGAATGTTGAAGAGGAATAAGTGCAAAAAGAGCGCATTTTCGTGGAAAGCAGTTTTATTAAGTCTGTCAGGTCAGGGCTTCTAGGGGTTTTAAATTGAATTGTTTCCTTCCCAAGGGTTACGTTTTAGCATTCCACTTGAAAGTTGTTCCGCTTGCTATTTGTGCCTACTTATCGCATTTCCATACCAAATTAAACTTTATCCAAACCATAGTAAACCTTTTCCAAACCGAATTAAACCCTTTTTTTCAATCACTAAAAACTCTCAAAATGACCAGCATGAATATAAGCTGACTTGTTGAAAAAATGTTGTTATGGAAAATTTCGTGTTATGGTCGTATGTATGTAGTTTAAAAAGAAGAAAAAAAACCCTTGAATGACAAGCTTGCATGATAAGTTAAGGTTTTTATAACAGTGGATTAAGGGTACCTGGAAAGTGTACCGTTTTCGGGATGGTTTAAAGTTGATTTCCCTATTGAACCGAGATAATTCGACCAACGTTCCAGGTCCCCCTGGAACTGTTGAAAAAAAAGTTACATTATTATGCAAACATGTAATTCGAGGGTTTTTTTTCCTTCATTTTTTCAAGTCTACGCACGTCCATAAAACAACATTTTAAGTCAGTTCATAATCATGCTGGTCATTTTGAGAGTTTTTAGTTATTGAAAAAAGGTTTAATTTGTTTGGATAAGGTTTAATTTGGTCTGGAAAAGGTTGTATTTGGGCTGGAAATGCCATATACCTGGCTAAGCGTAATTAGGAACACAGTACCGCAGGTCTGAGGAGTCATTCGCAACGTGTAACAAAGCGCAGTGAAGTTGTATTTAGAATTGATTGAAATAGGTGTGCAAGGCTAGTAGCTAATGGGTTTTAACGAGTGTTAGGAGTCATTTGTCATATTTTTCGATTCTCTGAGTAGAATGGAATGAATTCTAGAATGATTCGGCATAATACAAATCGTCGCTCCTCCGCCAAAAACACGAATTTTCAGAACCTACCTCCGCCAAAACTGTGAATCGAGAAAATCTTCATTTTGAGTTAGAAGTTGTTGAATGTTCGCTAAGGATCTTTATTTGAGCTAGAAGCTGATTAATTTTCTCCAAGGAGAAAATTGATTGTTGATTGATTGTTTATGTTGCATTATTGAAGTCACCATTGTGGTGATCTAGTGCGCTTCTTTCCATCGTCAGGAAGTGCATCACAATGGTGAACAGTTCAGTAAGGCACCATAATATTCCTTGGAGAAAATGAAACAGCTTCTAACTCAAAACGAAGATTTTCTCGATTCGTGACATACATGCGCCTATGCTCCTATCAGTAGCTACCCCTGTATGCACCCCTGAAGAGTTTTTATCTCCCGCTCTCCTCCACAACAAAAACTTCTATTCACATTTTTCTGAAATTCGAAAATATGCCGACATTACAACTCGCAAAATTGATTCAAGGATAAGACTTCCCCTTAGCAATTTTTCGATCAGATCAAAAACAAAGGATATAATCGAACAAAACGTAATAGTCTAGGTACAACTCGAATTTTTTTTAGTATAGTAGAATATTATTTAGATCCAGTTTTTGCCTTAAAATACGACAGTTGACAATTTCTACGCACATAAAGTGCTCGAATTTCACGAAACTTCGCTTTGCATGACTGGAACTTTTGTATTATATCGATGCACATGCAGGATAGTTTCTAACTGGTTTTTATGTAGTAGGTAGGTTCTTATCTGCGATCTTTTCACTCTTCCAACACAATCAACCACAGAAGTTTCGCTCTCATGTTACAGTTGTTTTCTGGTTTTCCAGCTGTAACATAATATGTTCAAAATTTTTGGGAACTCCAGTACACCTTGTTTTACATCAATTTTCAATTCTCAGTGCATTCAACCAAACCATGCTACCATGCAAGATAATATGGTTTCCTCATTAGGAGAAAAAGTGCTTAAATGAAAATGTATTTATATGATAATACCTCATGCGCTGTTAAAATTTCTCTGAGATGTTCAGGAAATCCTCCAAATGTCGTTAATAATATTTGGTTGATGATTTTGATAAGATTACATCTATAGCACCCATGTAAGTTAAATACACATACATTTAATTACGATGCATGCATTAATAAAATGTAAATCGTGATTTCCAGGCCAAGTACATCGCGCAATGTATCGAGGAAATCAAGCAGGAGCTGCGGCAAGACAACATTGCCGTCAAGGCGACTGCTGTTGCCAAGCTGACTTATGTTAGTATATTTGTTTATTAATTCAATTCATTGTATAGGTATTTATCATTGTGCCATGTCTATTTTAACTTTTTAACATATCAGATAAAAAACTATTAAATAAGTTTAGCTACATGACTGGGTACTCGTAAGATATAACTGTAAAATATCAATGATCAAATCTCGCTAAAGGAACCACATGAACTACATGTTTGTAGTTTGCGAGAGGATTTATTTATCCATCCAATAATGATTGATCCAATTTTTGGTGTAACAGGAAGTTATGCGTTTTAAGCTATTGTCGTAATAGATTTTGGCATTTGTCTGACAATTCCAGCTTCAAATGCTTGGATACGATATGAGTTGGGCCGGATTCAACGTGATAGAAGTCATGTCCTCCTCAAAATTCACTTACAAACGAATCGGATATCTCGCTTCAAGCCAAAGCTTCCATGCGGATACAGAGGTAAAGTTTATGGTTTCATCTGCTAGATATTCTTTGAATAATACGTACAACTAAATTATGGTTCGGTTGATAGCTGCTGATGTTGTGCACGAACATGGTTCGTAAGGATCTCAACAGCCAGAACCAGTATGATGCAGGACTTGCTCTGTCGGCGCTTTCTTGCTTCATCAGCACGGACCTAGCCAGGGATCTTGCTAATGATATCATGACACTGGTGAGCAACGTTCACTTTGATTATAGTGTAGCAACATTGTTAATTTAAAAGTCACTAATCAGTCTGAAGCTCTCCAAATAAAAACTGGGCTAAATGTGTAATATTTTCTAGGTTTGATGAGTAAAGCAACAAAAAAATTTAAGACAGAGAAAAAATGTTAAATGTTTGTTCTGTGGGTTCAATTATTATTCATGTAGCTTAGTCCAAAGTTCATCAAACAACGCATTTTTCATGGTTTCAGTTAACTTCCACTAAGCCCTACTTACGGAAGAAGGCCGTTTTGATGATGTACAAAGTTTTCTTAAGATATCCTGAAGCACTGCGTCCTGCTTTCCCTCGATTGAAAGAAAAACTCGAGGATCCAGATTCTGGTAAGGATTGGCGTAGTACTGTACCTACTGTTTGTTCAAACGAGATTCACAATGTTACCCATAGATTGTACATAGAAATTCAGGCTAAAAATATCGTTCACATAAATTTCTTGTTTAGTACTCCCTTTCAACCCTAAATCACTGTAACTCTTGTAGCACTATTAACACGTTGACTGCGTCTCCAAAAACCAAACTTCTCAAGGGCCTGAAAGGAATTTTGAGAACCCTAATGATAAATCGAAATATCAACTTCAATGATCGATTCTAATTTTTTAATCAATCTGAGGGCACAACGAGAGATACCACTACCTTCATACACTATCGAAGAGTAATATTCAACTCGGAATCGATTTTTAAGTCCTTAATTAACTCCCCCAGCGACCGGACGTTGGTCGCTCCGTGATAAGGACGTCGTTTGGTTACCTGTCCATCGAGACGCAGTGAACGTGTTAACAACAGATTGAATGTTTTGTACTTCAATGGTGCTGTTCTTAAAGGGGCTTCGCACCCAGAGCTACCAGGAGCTTGAAAACCGACCAATTCATTCAGGGATTACACGTTTACGATTACACGATTCAGGAAAATTGGTTCGCCACTTTTTGGAATGCTCTCATTTTATCACAACATCTCATGATCCCTAAGCCATTGTAGGGACAAGGAACTCTGATTTATTACTAAGTTATAAACTAATATTTCTAAGTAACCATGATGAACTAATAATGCGAAAAGATGGAGTAGGTACTACATGGTAGGTACTATTGAGTAGTTCTTGTAAGCAGTAGGTACTAGACGATGCATAGACCTCTGTTCAGATGATTGGCTCTGAAAGCAGATTTCTATAGTATTAAATCTCTGAAGCCAAAATTTGAAACAGGGTCTGTATTGGATAGAATAGAATTTCAACTTACGGAACCACCATAATATGCTGAGGTTTCTGATTTCTACGCTATTCGTCGTATGTTGGTAAAACTTGAATTGTTTAATAATTTGTCATTTTTTCTACCTCCTCCAACAGAAAGACAATATTAACAACTTCATTTGATTTCCACTGACGATAATAATGAATTTACTTTCCGTTTTTTATTGAAATGGGTTTCTACACTTTCGTCGCGAGTGATTTAGTTCGTAAAATAAGTCAAAAAAGCAAGATTCAGTGAAATTGAACTGAAGAAAACGAGATGAATGTGAGAAAAAAGTCATTTTTCAGGATATGCTTTTCCAAAGTTTACTCAAATTATAGTTTATCTAGAGCAACGTCGTATTCAATGCAATCACTTTCTTGTTTGATTTTCGTTAAGTAGGTAGGTTAGGCCAAACAAACGTGTTTCTTCCATACTATAAAAGGCCTTTGAACTGAAGAATGTTATTTCAAACCTTTCAACAATTATTGTTTGTAAACATTCGTTTTCGTTTACAAGCTGAGCTGTGTTCCTGGTAGGTATCTACTAATTCAGAATTGATATCTCAGCAATTAATTGTTAAAAGGATCACAGTTGGTCTTGAAGTGTTCCTTAATATGTAGTTACTTGAATTAATTTTTGTAAAAGTGAAAAAAAAGAAGAAGAAAAAAAAAAAAATATATATATATATATATATATATATATATATATATATATATATATATATATATATATATATATATATATATATATACAGGGTGTCCACCGAAAGCCCCCCCCCCCTCATTACCCTGAATTCAGCGTAAAAAATTGGGACCGCCGTTCTTCATAATTCTTTACGTCGATCTCAGAAAAATACTTTTGCGCACACAATATGGCACAAATGACATCACCTTGGTTTTTTTTTTTTTTTTTAACTTTAACCCACATTTTTATCGCAGATTCGAATTTCACGTGAAATTTCATGACCCATCACTGGAATTGTTTATTGCGCGCAAACTGGCGCGATTCCGCTCCAAAAGTGAGCAATTTCGTTTTAAAAGTGCAAAAAATTGTGAAATACTGCGTTTTTATTATATTCAATTGTCACATGTAATACATGATTTTGGGGTATTTTTTCGAGCTGAACCTCGTAATGATGCACTTTTCTTACACATTACCACATAGCACGAAGATTACTAAAATTTAGTTTTATCGGTGTTTTCCCAAGTTGCAAATATCAATAAATGAACATATTACGAAGGTCAGCACGCAAAAATATGAAATGAAATGAAATTGTTTATTTGTAAAAGCCTTCAGGCGATACAAAAGTCAACGCAAAAATATATTACATGTGGCAATTGAATATCTTCAAAAACGCAGTATTTCACAATTTGTGAACTTTTAGAGGGAAATTGCGCCAGTTTGCGAGCTCTAAAAAGGGAGTGATGGGTAATTTTTTCATGAAATTTCACGTAGTATTCGAATCTGCAATAAAAAATGCGTTTTACCATAAAAGAGGTCATTTGCGCCAAAGTATTTTTCCTGATATCTTCGTAAAGAATTATGAAGAATGGCATTGTTCCTAATTTTTTACGCTGAATTCAGGGGAAATGAAGGAGGTGTAACCTTTCAGTGGGACACCTTGTATGTATATAAGTATAAAATCTGATTGCCGCCAACCTTGATGAAAAGTAATGTTTGGTGTTAAATCTCCTCTGAAGCAGCCTCTTGCCAACAATTTCTTGGGTAAGAATGCTTGGTTGTGGTTTTCGTTCTGAATTTTTGGCGCACAATCAATCAAACACTGACTTAAAATAAATGAGTTACGTACCTATTGTTGGATGAATTCGATGGCATTAAATCGAAAAGTGAATGGGTGAACTCTTGTTCTGTTTTCTACATTTATTCTTTCTTGACATGGTTATCACCATCCATGAGTGGTTCTCTCATCTCGTCCACATTGTCCTTTGTCAGATTACCAGGAAAATAAATTATTTGGAATATTAATCACTGTGCCATTTTGTTTCCCGTCTGGCAGGTGTACAGAGTGCAGCAGTCAATGTCGTGTGTGAGCTTGCACGAAAGAATCCGAAAAATTATCTTAGCCTAGCTCCTGTCTTCTTCAAACTGATGACAACGTCAACCAATAATTGGATGCTAATCAAGATCATCAAATTAGTGAGTTCACATTTGTAATTGGTTTGCTTTGCTTCCTACATGTTTGACGTGTTCAAGATTTAACTTTCCTTTTGTGTTGATACGTTTTCATGTGGGAGTGTATGAGGGTATGATTTTCAGAATAGCTGTTTCACCAAAGTACACCGACTTCACTCACATGCTATTCTATATGTTTTGAGATTCTTTTCTTTTCGCAGTTGGAGGATTTGGAGTTTGTTATCAATTCATTGATAATAAATACTTTTTCGATAATGAAACACAAATAAAGTAAACACAAAATTTTCTTCCAAATGAGCTATACTTAAGTTCATCTAAGTTTTGATGGTTATTGTAATGCGTTTGTAATTATTTTATGAACTAGTTTTTGATAAAACATTCGATTAGCGGAGTACCTATTATTATTTAAGGGAAATAAGCCTCTAGTATTCAGAGGCTTTCACACTGGTTAAACACGAGACATCAGACCAGTAGACACGCGACTTGAAACATAAGACAAGTCCTTTCACACACAAGAGACATGTGCTTTTTGCATTTATTCAAGTTAGCCATCGTCGATAGTGTTATCACTCAAAATGAGTTCATCATCAGATGACAAGTTATTAATAGCTGTAGTTATATATAAGGAGGAGAAGAATGCTTCGCAGGACTCGACTGTGGCTCCTCCATCTTTGAATATTCTGCTGCTGTCACATCATACAATGCCCGATATTCTTCCATCACCTTGACAAATATGATATTGAATTGTTCTGTGACCGGTAACATCGTCAAAACGCGAAAAAAAAGAGACCACGAAGGAAACAAACTGAAAAATGTGATTCTCACAAACTGATAAGAGATGCGTGAATAGAGAGCCTGGAACCCAGGGACGCCTGCCATTGCACATAATACTAACCCACAATGCCATGAGACCTGCCCCGAATTCCAACCTGCCGGATCTCTTCAGACACTTGTTTCATGTTTCAAGAAGACATGAAGCACGTGTCTCTTTAGTGTAAAAGCTCTCATACATTTCAATGGGTTGGATTTGGAAGAAGCGTGTCTTCTGGTCTGATGTTTCGTGTCTAACCAGTGTGAAAGCGGCCTTAAAAATTGTCTATTGTCACGTTTTAGTTTATTACAACTGGCTAAAAATCGTTTAGATATAAATTAATGAAAATTTATATAATTTCAGTCTTCCAGGTTGTTTAAAGCGGAATCATTCATATATTTGGGGTGTTAATGTTCCCCCAAAAGCCTTTTTAAATCATTTTTCGTAATTATTAATTAGTGCGTTGTCAGTACAACTAGTATTTTCAGTGACACTTATGGTGATGGTATGAAAAAGGAGTTGTACCCTAGAGGTGGTAGGTACACGTATCAACGCCTATGATTACAGCCTCGTGGCTATTGGGATTATTCGAAAGAATTATGTGTTCTTTTCGATGCGGTTTGTGGGGGGGGGGGGGGGGGGATAAGTAAGTATAGTTTCTTAGTTAGACTCTAGGTAACTACCCGTTATAAAGAAACATGATGTTATTTTAGCTTCATCTTTTCATTTATTTGGTTCGTAGAGTAATATCCTTGTATTAAATTTCTTAAGACGATTTTGGTTGTATTAAAAAGATTCTTTAATTTTTTAACTTTTTCCTTTGGCTTTTGGCTCTCTAACTGTCGCTTATCCAGGAAGAGATTTGTGGTAGCCATTTGGAAGAAAACAAATGCTAGGAGTTACTGTGGTGTTGCACATGTTGGTGGGGACCCGCTGGGGTTGTTTGATTGTTTCAGTTTGGTTCTCTGACGCTGATTGAGCCCAAGATAGGGCGCCGCCTCACCCAACCCCTCATTGAGCTTATATCAAGGTAAACTGACCCAGGTCGACTCTCCCAATAGTATTGAAGCCCTCCCTCTTCTCTCGCTGGTTTGAATTTTGACAAGAGTCTTTTATATGGATTGCATTAAATAGAATGTTCTAATCCTTTCTTTTATATGTAAAAGGAAAGCCGCCTTTTTTTGTTAATCCCGATAGCTTCATTGAAAATGGAGTGTGCACAAACTGCTTTCTTTTCGATTCGTGATCTGGACGCTATATTGTACAGACACAGTGGCGTTTCTTCTGAGGCACGTTTCACCGGGAATTTCCGAAATCGGCCCCCAAAACTCACAAGGCTGGCCAAAATGAGGCCCTGGTTTTTAAATCAATTCTCTGTGGCGACATAAATGGGCCCCGGACTGTTCGAAGTGAAGGTGTGGTTGTGAATGAAATAGTCTGTTTTGAAAGTTTCATAAAACGTTTAAAAGCTACTCTTATTCTACCAGTGGTTTAGTGTGCATAGTTACATTAACGATAACGAATTCCTTTAGCTTTTTGCTCTTTTGCGTTGAGTTGTCTTACAGGAACTTAACGGAGAGTACTACTCAGCACACCCTTATGTTTTTATGCTCATCCACACATTGCTGGAATATCAGATGGGTTAAGTACATGTACTCCACATCACAACACGTAAAAAATGGAGGGCTTAATCTTCCGATCAAACAATACAAATTCGGCAAAATCGACTGACTCTGCCTCTTTACTGCTGTCAGCCACATATACTGTAGTACTTGAGAATGTTACATTCAAGGACAACTTTCACTGTTGAAGCAATTGGCGGTATTTTCCTTTGCTACTCTCAGGGAAAGGCATGAGTTCAAGTTGTATCGTGTATCTATTAATACACTACAATGGTTGGCCTTATAACCGGCTTTGCACTCCTACGATTCCACCTACATCGCATAGGATCGCAGAATTGAACTCCTTGGGGCCCAAACCCCTATGAACTCTATTAAGGGTGAACAATTAATCAAGGGCCTCCCACCCCTCATCAGGGGGTGAGTCTCTTCGATTAAACAAAAAACTCTCTGGAAAGTACAATAAGCCAACAGGCTTCCCTGCTGGGGGCTCAAAACCCCCGCCCTGAGAGTTTTTCTATCTACATCTACTCTCAGGGAAAGGCATGAGTTCAAGTTGTATCGTGTATCTATCAATTTTTGATCTATAACTTTGGTGCAGGAAAGTAGGACCCGAACTTAAACACATAAACTCTCTTGAGTCAGATTGTAAACATCTCATTCTCCGATGTAACATCTTCACTTCCTCACATATTGAGACAAAACCCACTGTGACAATGGTCTCTCTCGACTGACTTCTTCCAGCGAGCAACTGCTGAGCCTGCAGTTCCACCTCATCATTCGACCGATACCAATTGAGCCGAGAATATTTGACTCTAGAAAAATGTTGCATTCAGGTTAAACTCCCGTTAGAAGTGGTTTGATCAATTGGCCTCAGTAGCCAAGTGGATATAGGGTGCGGCGGTCTTTCTCTGGGACATTCTCAGGGAAAGGCATGATTTCGATTCTGTCGCAGTATCCATTAATATTTAGGCCAGCACAGCTGGTAAAAAGTAGTGCAGACGTGTGCTACAAGTAGTACTGACCTGAATGTACATTTCTTTGATGAATCACACTCAAAATGGCACCACAAGTAGTACACAAGTGTAGTACTGACCTGATTTTACGTTTCAGGCATGATTTTGAGTTCTGCCGAGGTATTCAGCTGGTAACAACACAAGGTACTACAGTATGTACTACAAGTAGTACTGACCTGAATGTCATTTATTTGATCGATGGCGCTCAAAGGGGCACTACATTTTAACCTCACTTACCTGTTGTTGCTGTAGGTAGTCATGAGTCTGCAAAAAACATGCAAGCCAAGGAAAATGTTGATACTGCTGGAGCTCATTTAGATTTCTAAAAGCTGGGACTCATTCTGCCCACCCTCGTGGCCCTGGTCGCCCGACTAATGAACTTTTGGGGCCTATTTCGGTTATAGCTGTTCCACCTTTGCCTCTCCTTTGGATGTAATGTGATTGAGAGTTTTCCTGTCAAGTATTTACATTTCTTCCAATTGTTAATACATAGTCTTATTTGTCGTGTTTCTATCATTGGATAACGCAGTCCTTGTGACAATAACATGTTGCGTCAAGTTTATATCCCTATGCTGCATGATTAAACTCAATATTTTGTTACATAACTACGTACTTCCCACATGTTTCTACCATTCTTTTTGGATGTACCTAACATCATAAACAAGTGTGTGAATGATTTATGTACAAATAAGGGAAACATCACAAATATCATGTTGTTTTCATTGTCACTACAAATTGCTGGATATACTAACACGTTTTCCTTGGTAATTAAAAAAAGTAAGTATAATAATAATAAAATAACACATTTAATTGGTGTATTCAATTCAATGGAAACGTGTTCACTTTCTACATTGTAATATACATATATTTAACAAATTTAAAATTTACAAAAAGAAGTTTGACATATCATACCATCCTAAACAAAGACGATAGATTGAAGTTTGCAGTCAGTGACTGGTTTAGTCTTCTTTGCCCTTTGAACTTGGATGTTTTTGAGGTGCAGTGGTCCTTCATATCACGTAGAATTCCTTGTTACTGAAGAGTATCCATAGCTATTGTGAAAAACCACTAATTTGGTCAGTATGTGCACCATGTCAGTCTTGTGTTCTACTTGTAAAAGTTTATTATTCAACTACCTTATGTGGTATTTCGCTAACTAAATTTGGATTGACCGTTCACCGTCCCTACGAATAAGTATTTTCCCATGTGTGCACACTCCATTTACTAGGTGATAATTAGGTAGTCAATTAGGTCTAGGTGCCATATTACAATGATGGCAAGGCTGCGTTATATTTGGAGCATGGAAAAAGGAACAGGATTAGGTTAGTATTAGGTTTGCAAGCGCTGCTCTTATTTGGTTTTGGGGCTTACAATTAGTTAATGTCCTCGAAATATCCTCAGTTTCAAGGTGAGTTTTGAGGATAATTGTAAATGACATTGAATATCAGGTGTTTTACACATTATCATGCTGGAGATGAGGGTGGGGATGTTGATTCCTTTTGAATGAAATATGTCCATGGTAAGACGTTTATTCAGCTTTTGGAATGTAAACATTTGGAACCTTCCAGGCGCACAGCTTTAATCTCCATGTCGTTCGGTCCTGGCTTTTTTTGTGACCTCCTGTAGGTGTATATTAGAGTGTGTGATGTATGAAGTTGTATAAAGTTTTTGGGTATTTTTTGTTACCATCGGTTTATTTGGAATCCCCTATAAATAGCACAGGCACTCGGATATTTTTACAACACCGCTTTATTCAACCCTCTTGTAAAATTTTGAGAATGTTCGGCAGGGATTTATTTTATTACATCTTGAAACAAAAACAATTTTTAAAATATTTTAAACTGAAATATTAAAACCTTCAACATTATAAATTTTTTGAGAGGCATATAGTATAAATTTATAAAATAACTAATAACTATACAGACAAAAATAATCGTGTACATTTTTTATTGTTATTATTGTTAGATCAGAAGGCTGCAAAATGTATTCCTCGCTCAACTATAACAAATGCTTTCAAAAATTGGATAAATCGTTTTAAATGCCCAGTAAATTCATTTAAGTTTGTTTAATGGGACTCATGTCATTAGTATTTTGACATCAAACAAATGATAAGATTTAATATTTGATTTGTCAAAGTTAAGAGTGTGTCTCCTATGAATTCGTAAACCAATTCAGAAATCTAGAATTCACCTAAAATTTTCTTTTCGGGTTCCTAAGTAAGTATTAAGCCATCCATAATGAGTTAAATTTTTAACTTCATACAACTTATAGTAGTCGAAATTTTTCAAAAACATTCCCCTTCGTGAGTACAGAGTGAGTTGAAATCGAACCGCATAGAACTTGAAATCTAGGGAACATCGTCCACTTGGATTCCTTCTGAAATCATCGGATGACTTGGTTTTTGGTTGTCGGGTAATTTACAAACATTACTTTTCTTTTTCAGTTCATGTCCTTGAAACCAAAAATTTGGAATGGCTTTTGAGCGCAGTATTATTTTTCTTCCCCGTTTCTCTTTTGTTTTCAGTTTGGTGCGTTGACCCCATTAGAGCCAAGGCTTGGTAAGAAACTAATAGAGCCTCTGACCAACCTTATTCACAGGTAAAATAGACTCCTAACTCATAGAACATTTTACAGTGAATAAGAATTACGATACTACCTACTATTGAATAATTTAAATTAACTACTCACTTCATTATAATCCGAAACAAAACACATCAAAACGCGTTTAAAAATCAAACACATTGTTGGATTTATCCAAATCATCAAATAATGCTCATTAATTTTCCTACCTACCATGATAATAAATTACATAGGCACTAATTTTTAAAAAGTGGGTTGATCTTGTTACAGATTGACGTACCTATGTTTTCGTAACGTTGATTTGTGCCTCAGCGTAATATTAATTTGAGTAGATTAGATAAAAGTTGGCTATGTATGTTTTATGTAGGCAGTATGAAATTGCGATTTTTGTTGATTAAAGTGTGTTTTTATGATTATTATTCTGTTTGTAAACCTGGGACAGATATTCATTGATATTAATATATAGTTCCTTTTTTATGATTTATGAAAAGTCATAAACCTTTTGTATCGGTCTTGACATCAATTTTTCGTTTCTGTACGGTAAACATTTCTTAACAGAGACACACACCATATGACACTAAGGGCAATTATTTAGTTACTATCATTATTTTTTGTTTGTTTGTTTTGGAGTTGATAGGTAAAAGATTATTGTCAAAAAATTTAAGGGAAACGATGGGGATGAGGAACTACCTTATATTTAAAAATTATCAACAGTAGATTTAGTTAGCGAACACCAAAATTGAAATTCTAACAGGGTTCTGGTCATCAAACGCAGCTGAATTTTTTGTGATACAGTGGGCAGTGGATAATTCAAGATCGTAAAACATCGGCAACTAAATGTATGACGGCAACGGGTGACCTGATCAATAGAATTTTCTGGTAACTTATTCAACAACTAGGAGAGATTTCTCGAATGAATTGGGCAATGCATATGGAATGTTGTTTTGGGGTGATAATCAGAATCAGTTCTAAAGCTGGATTCACATGGAGCGGAACGAGCTCGGAAAGTGGAAGGACGGAAGGAAGGGAAAACCAGTGGAGGGGGTGGCGGAGTCAAAAAGATTGTTCACATGAAGCCGTCTCCTTGGTGAACGGAATCATAACCTTCCTACTGATCTGAAACCTCTACTTGCGGTTATCACTTATGATTCACTAAATTGAAAAATTACAGATAAGGCATGGGATGATCAAAAGAATTCATAACTTCTGCAGTACGAATGATCTGCTTTTATGAATATTGACGAAATTATATCCATAGCTGTCTGCATTGCCCATTCTAAAACAAAAACACGATGGAAATTTTACGCAAAATACACACAAATACCAACATTAATTCTCTCTCACAATACTTTGAAACCTGGATAATTATTGCAGGACTTATGTGACTTTCCATAATGTCTTAATTACCTTTCCTGTAGTTGAATACTTCTATACCTACTTTGTTAATTGAAGCTTGGATATACGTGAACTATCTACGTATTATCTTCTAATGTATTCTCTAAATGATTGTGAGGATAAAAGTCAAAGATATGAAGTTTGAACTGATCCTGTTTCTTTGTGATGGCTAATGTAAATTTTCGCTCAATTCGCTGCAGTGATTTTTCAGGTTTCATTGTATACAACTCTGTAACATGTCTCACACATTACAAGACGTAAACTCAAGTATTTCATTAGGCACTTTCCCCAATTGAGCTTTTTTCGATCTTTTAATTGAGATAGTACGCCAAAACTACAGGCCCTGTATTATTTTCTCGCTTTTTGGGCAAATATAAATTGCGCTGTTTATTTTGATAGGTTATGATTATCTAAATTAGCTACCTACCCAAAGTATAATACTTTTCCTATGTTCTCAGGTGAGCTGAATTTTTTTGTGTAGACGAAAAAGTAAATGTTCGGTAATACTGTAAAATTGGACGATTCATTCTCCTCCCTCCCATTAAATATTTGTGAATCATGCATTTTTGTACTCACATCAGTTCGTATTCATAATTTTTGGTCTGTGCTATTCGTTTAGAAACCTCAGTGACATTCTTTCAAACCTATTACTTGAACGTTTTATTGGATAATAGATACATTATTAAGTCACGTGAACACTAAAGAAAAAATAAAAACATTAGATCAGTGTTATAGTATCCATTGGATGTTTAATGTTCCATCACTAATGTCACCTCTCTCCATGAGTAACACACACCACCAAACACCAAATCAGTGTTATTTTCTCCCTAACTGCATCAATTGCACCAAAATGAGCTTCTTGGCAAAATTTTTGTTGCTCTGAATCTTTTTGAAAATGTGACGTCAATAGAGAACCAAATGTAGCTCATTGTTGAACACAAGTGCCATTTAGAGATGAAGAAATTTTGAGATAACGTACCAGTTGATGTAGATCACAAGCAAGAATGTTGTCAAAGGTCCCTCAAAACACGTAATATTGTGTTATTTTTTTAACGTTCCTAATATTTATTAAATACTCTCTCATGAGTATTTAAGACTTCTGGTTTCTGCAAAAATATATTTCACAGTACTTAATCAAAACCTAATAATAATCTTTATTTCAGACTTAAAATTCAAAATTTGTTAAAAAAAACTAATACGGGACTACAGATAATTGCGGAGAACTGTGTTCAATGGGTTTCTTCATGTTCTTTCAGCTTCACGATTCGGACAATGGGGTTGATGCGATCATCATCTCTTGTTTTGTGGTCTTGGTTTTCTTGCTCTACAAAGACTTTAAAGCACCGTATTCGAGTCCTTAGGTATCCCACCGTCCTTCTAAATCACCTAAGGCGCTGAATGAAAAAAATCTGCTTTTCCACTCTCACCCATTTGGCGAACTTCTCGGTCAGCCACCTGAGGAAAGCATCCTCCTACTTGTGTAGGGTTCCATCGTACCCAAGTACTAGGGGGGTAAACGATCCATTCAGATCTTCTGCTGCTGCGTTGTATTTTTTGTGCTTCATATCTGCAGCCTTTTGTACAGTAGTTGGCAAATCGAGGGGGCTGCAAGAGGAGGTGTCTGAGTTTCTCACCCTGGTATCAAAATACGGCATCCCCCCTTTTTTCTACACTCCATGTACCTTAAATTTGCCCTTAGTCTTGGGCTTCCATTGTTTCCATCTTGCATTACTGGTTCAATACCCCCTAAATTCCAGGCCAGGCGCACTCTGGCGCATCATATTCATCATCATGACCTCTCATTAAGTTATGACCATGCTTTACCATCCTGTCTTGCCGTTCAGCCCATGGTTCGGGTCCATCTGCTCACCACATCCAACACAATAGCGTGGAATTCCTACAAGTTAACTCCCATATCATACTACAAGACCTTCCCGGAATTCAGTTGGTGAGAGGTCCAAGTCATCCCTTAGCTGCACTATGACTATAAGGCTGATCTGCGTGGCTACGCCCTCAAGCGTCATGCCACCCAGGAAAAAAACGTTGGTATGTTGGAGCCTCATGCAGCGTGGAAGAGAATAAGGTTATCCTACGTGGAAAAGGATAAACCCTTCATAGACCAATAAACTACACCTGCTTATTAAGCGTATTCAACTCCGTGTTTCATTTTAATTTGATTTCATGATGTCATTCAACAAATTTGAGTGGCTGACCAGTAAAACTGCTCTCTTGTATTTATTTAGAGCACAAAATAATAAAAAACGGATTCCAGAGGAGAAAATTATTGTTAAATGTGGAAGTAAGTTTTGTGAATATCATCTCTTGCAATTGTAGTTGAGTGAAAGTGAAGAACGTGTCAAGTCATATTCTCAAATGAATGTGGACACCGTCGACTACATTATGAAAAGTGGTCATTTGTTCAGTGGCCACCACCAGTTACTTATATGTGTTCGTTCTTACTTCACCGCCTCGTCACAACTTGTCTCGTCCGATGTTCGATTTGTACCCTTTGTTGCATCTTGAGTCCACAGAACTCGACTTTTATGTGCTACCCTTCTCCTTTCAATTATTCCATGATAAAAATGAACATGAAACAATAAAATAGCCGAAAAACTATAAAAAAACAAATGTGGAACAAATGTGGAAATGTGGAACAATTTTGAGCTCTGAGCTCCTCTAGGGTAACCTTCTTCCTTTGTTGGAACAAAGCTACTATCTGCGTAACCTTCTCTAAACTGTTTCCAACTTCTCTACTACGTTACTTATCACCGTTAACGCGTTTTGAACTCTTGGGTGAGCTCCGAAGTGTTCCAACAAACACGAAAGCGGGCGACCTTGGAGCTAACCCCACGGCAACTCTAGAGGAGCCCCGGGGTTCGCTCTCGAAGTGTTGTTGGAACGAAGCTAACGTCTGAACACGCAAACGCGTGTGGCAAATCCACATAGGACACGTATAAGCCGTTGTGATGAATGTCTGCTTTGCACGATTCTTTCAAGGGCCTCTTCTGTTTTGGGGTGAATTGCTGTTGCTAGGGAGTCTCCCTTTTTGCGGTGGCCAAAAATGGTTTTATGTTGATTCTTTCCAAAGTCCCTTACTATTTTGACCACAACATGCTCACACGAGTTCTGTCTTAAATAAACTTCTATTCTCATCATCAATCGCATTATTACTTGATCACTTAAAGCATTTTGACATTCCCATTATTTTGACCTTACCAAACTTGTAAGGTGCATTAAATTCAGACTGACATTTGATCTTCTTTCAGTTGTGATAGGTAAATCTAATGTAATTTCACAATACACAAATTTTAATTTTACAGTAGAAAAATATCATGCGTTTGAAATGTTCCTTCATTAACTGAATTTTAAATCATTTCCCAATAAGCTTGATGGAAAGTTAAGAATCATGATGTAATTAGAATATAATAATAATTATACTATTTTATGTCGCCAATCAATTATTTTTATTAGGAGCTATAAATTCCTGGCGATTGGCTGGGGGCTTCACTGGTCGCTTTGGCTTGTTAGTTTGCAGTTGGGGGTGAGGGATTAGGTGGTGGTGGTGGAGTGATTTGATGGATAGGAATCTCTTCCTCCTGTCTTGGCGTGTTCTGTTAATATGTATTTCTCTCTTTAGATTATTTATGATTTAGTATCGAATTCGCAAAGATCTAGTTCCGTTTTGAACACATCAAGATACATTTTTCCTCTTGTTCATCATTGTACGATTATTAACCTTCACTCCTCAAATGGTACTTGTGGTCAAATTATCAGGACGTCATCATTTTCGAACTTCAGAAGTTCAGTTATTAGTATCTGCTGATTTGTAGCTTTTTCCCGCTGAGAGCCCATACTGCTTTTTTTTCCAAATTCATTCTATACGATAGCTACGAATGCGCCCTTAGACCTAGCGATCCCTATGCACGTTTACGTTATACAAAATGTTTTTATAACCGCGATCCTAATGACCTTTTTAACTGTTTTTATTCAATGATGATACAATAGTTTATTTTTTTACGAAGCTTTAGTGGGTACGAGGCTTTTCATGATAAATTCGGCGGTAGTACGCTTTCAAATTTTCTTTCATTTTAGCATACTCTGAAGTACCTATTTATTTTTATTGTTTAACACATTTTTGACATGAATTCCGATTTCGTGTTTAGCACGTCAGCCATGTCCTTGCTGTACGAGTGCATCAACACTGTGATAGCAGGTATGTGAGACTTTAGTGTTATTGCTTTACGAATTTTTCACTTTTTATTATTAAATCGTTCCTCTCAGGTTGATCTCAGTATGAACATCTTGGTTCACGTCCATTTGAACCAGTACCACTAATGTGGTTTATCTTGATTTCTAAAACGAAATCAGTAATATTTAGCGCAACAAATAAATTAATATTTAATTCAGCATTTATTTTTAGTTCTACATTGGCGTTTTTAATTTATCCCCGTTTTGAAAGCTTTGAAAAAAAGGAGTTAATTTTCAGCACCCTTCGTGTAGCTCACACTGTACGATTCACTCATACTAGGTGTGTTTAATACCTTAATCAACTAAGCTATTCTCAACTGTGAATCAGTATATTTAACTTTATTGGTTGTGAACTATATGGGTCTAATGTAGTGTGTCTCTTGTTTGCAGTTTTGATATCAATATCGTCCGGAATGCCCAACCACAGTGCCTCCATTCAGGTTCGAATGACTTCATACCTTCATATTCTTGTTGTTGTGATTTTTGGAGCTAAACTATATCTTGGCTTTAGCGCTTGGCGAAACTGTATCTGGTATAATATTATATATTAGTAAACAAAGCAGATCAGAAACAGATCTTGGTCGTACTGTTAGTGAGAAAAGTCGAAAAGAAACAGTCATAAGTTAGGCTTAAGACCAAATCTTGGGAAGGCTCGTATTAGTGTTTCTTTCCCCTTTGTTATAAATGCATGTGTTTCCAAATAAGTTATATAACTATTTATATAACTGCCGAATTTCATAAATGGGCTGCATTACGCCAGAGAGAAACTGGGGTTCTTTGGTACAAAATATTTGTCAAAGCAAATGGGTGGGTAACAGAGGAGGATGGCCTGACAAGTGATAAATGAACCAAAACCTCCATGAAGTCAATGTACAACGTTACAGTACCCAGATTGTAGTAAGGGTAGCCACCACTGCATGTTTCCTGCTTGTGGTGAGAAAAACTCAGTGGAAACACTTCTGCACATCCGCTGCGCTTTCTCCAAGACAGAGGCGTTAAGAAATTCAGCCCATCACAGTGTGCGAACCACCGTAGCTAACTTCTTCCAATCAAAATCGCATGAAGTATATGAAGAAGTGCAGTATTAGGGTGTGGCAGGTGACCATAGTGTTTCCAGAAGTGCGGACATCATTGTGATCGACCGAGAAAGGGGTCAAGGATGGATTTTGGACCCAACCATTTGGAGAGTCGAATGATAGGGACCAAGACTAGGCCATGGAGAGAGAAGACGATATATATGAGCCATGCATTCCATTCCTTGCCCAACAATACAATGTGCAGTCCTGGGAGGGGATTGGACTGTGCTCTGATGTCTGAAAAACTGTATCAAAGCTTCTTCGTCAGTTTTTCGAGGTTTGCGGGCCAACGAAATCAAGCCTCGCAACACTATGCATGAAGTTGTTAGGAGTTACTCATGGAATTAGCCAATATTTCCTCTACACCTGATTATGATGTATCTACTTCAAGATCAATGGGTGGTTATCCACCTCCAATTGTACTCTAAAACATTATAATAGTAAGGTAACACCAAGACTGAGTTGGTAGTCTGTGCCGTTGGGAAACCCAGGGCTGAGTAGATCTTAATTTTCTTCATTATAGTTTTTTCTCTCTTGTATGAGTTATTAGTAACTTTTTCGTGACATTCTTGTTCTGTTAATTAATTCAAAGAAAATTATTATTGAGTCTAGAACTGAATTAAATTTAAGTGTTATTATATAAAATATTCACACTACCGAAGACTATTTTTGAATTCCGTTTCCTTGTTCTATTTATAAGTATAGAGATTCCTCGCTAATGGTTTTGATATGTTTTTGTTAAATTTAGATATTTTACAAATTCTGCCAAAATTAGTTGTAGTTCTGATGGGTAGTGTGTTTGCTATTTTAAGGAGTGATTCATCATAACACTCTTCCTTTTTCAGCTATGTGTACAAAAGTTGAGGATATTGATTGAAGATTCTGATCAAAACCGTAAGTAATCAGAGCTGTGTGGAATGCGAAATCCTAATTTAATTTAAGTGTCAGATTGTGACATTTCTGTCTAATAAAGAATAATGTTATCGTTAATAATCATTACCAGCATTGAAATTTCAGCTTAACAATCCATCCTAACATATTTTTGCATCGCTGTAAACAACTTGAACGGAAACTCATGAAATAAGCTAATATGGTTCGTTATGGAAATGGAGATTGAACAAAAATGCAAAAATCATGCTTCGATTGTTTCAGTGAAATACCTGGGACTTTTGGCAATGTCGAAAATTCTAAAGACGCATCCTAAGTCAGTGCAATCTCACAAAGATCTCGTCATGCAGTGCCTTGATGACAAAGATGAGTCAATCAGACTTCGAGCGCTGGACCTTTTATATGGAATGGTAAAAACAACATGAATATGGGAAAAAATAAAAAATACTTGTATTCATATTTCTTGATACATAAACGGTGTATCGTTGCAGGTGTCCAAGAAAACTCTCATGGAGATAGTAAAAAAACTCATGGTTCACATGGACAAAGCTGAAGGCACTACTTACAGAGATGAGTTGCTGTCCAAAATCATTGACATCTGTTCTCAAAACAACTATCAGTACATCACTAATTTCGAATGGTATGCGTGGTATCTTATTTCTGTATTAGTTAGCCGTCTTTTAATAGTATCTACAACGTCATTATTATAAATGTTTTAAATCATACTTTAAAACATCGTTTTGATTTATTCGTCTAATCTGTATTTTACTAAGGGATTGACTAATGATGCGATGTATTTTTGAGATGCGAGCTTGCAAGCATCCACATCTCAAAACTATACAAATCATTCTGATCTATTTGTCCAACTAATCTGAATTTTTACTAAGGGATTGACTACTTGATGTTATGTATTTTTGAGATGCGAGCTTGCGAGCATCCAGACTACCAAACTACACAAATCATTCTGATCTATTTGTTCAACTAATCTGCATTTTTACTAAGGGATTTACTACTTGATGTTATGTGTTTTTGAGATGCGAGCTTGCGAGCATCCAGACTACCAAACTACACAAATCATTCTGATCTATTTGTCCAACTAATCTGAATTTTTACTAAGGGATTGACTACTTGATGTTATGTATTTTTGAGATGCGAGCTTGCGAGCATCCAGACCACCAAACTACACAAATCATTCTGATCTATTTGTCCAACTAATCTATATTTTAGCAGCGGACATAGATTAATAAAAA
Source organism: Adelphocoris suturalis (assembly GCA_030762985.1). NCBI lineage: Eukaryota > Metazoa > Arthropoda > Insecta > Hemiptera > Miridae > Adelphocoris > Adelphocoris suturalis. The sequence goes on from CM061044.1 coordinate 108,607,585, forward strand.
TTGAGGCGCCAATTCATTCAACGTAACCTATTCGTGCAAAAAGACTATGGGGGAACGTAGTTACAATTCAGCTCGGTAGGGGCGTGCACAGCGGGACATGTTGTGTACCCAACGTCAAGTCTTATTTTTTCTGCAGACCTCAAATGTGCCATTTTTGCGCACGTGTGCAATGCCCTCTAATTTGGTTATTTTTAATGGGAACCCCCATTTTTTATTGCCAATTGATTTCATGAAAAATATGACCCATCATGCAATTTTTTGGGTGTGAAAAATGGAATCACTTCTACTCTAAAAGTGCGCAAATTGTGAAATGATGGGTTTCTGAAGATCCCAAAACCGGGGGGGGATGTATCTGGGTTTTTGAATTGCCTCATGCCATACATGATTTTGGGGCATTTTTTCACGTTGGGTTCCGTGGTAGTATTCATGATATTTGCTACACCAACTTGAAAAAACGCCGAAAAATCGGGAAAAGAGAAAAAAAATCTTGAAATGATTTCTTTATGCTTTTATCCAACATTATGCAATTAAGAAGTAATGGTCTGCTGATGTATCTATTTGGGTTGTCGTATGTATATTGATGAACCTGCAGTGAATGTTTCAGCTGCAGATAGATAAGCATATGGGATTTTGATACTGTTAGATGTAAACAAAAACGGCTAATGCCCGAGTAGCTTAGTAATGGTGGGGATCCGAAGAGATCACCTGCTTTTTCCGTGTGTTCATGTCATGAAACCAAAATTGAAAAAGTTCAGCCACAAAAAAATGTATACTTTTTATTTATTTTTCAAAATATTTGTAATCTTGTTTTTGCAGGTATGTCAGTGTTTTAGTGGAACTCACTCGCATGGAAGGGACCCAGCACGGAAAGCTAGTGGCCTCCCAAATGGTCGATGTTGCCGTGAGAGTCCAGGCCATTCGATCGTTCACTGTTGCCCAAATGTATTTGCTGCTTGAGAACAGCCATCTCCTTGCGCAACCTCCTGCTAGAATGGCAGATGTCCTGTACGCAGCTGCTTGGATATGTGGGGAATTTTCCAGGTTAGCGAAGTATTATAACATCAAAGCACATTTTTAGCGAATTTTCGTAGAAAATGAAGCTATTGCAATGGCTCAAAAAATTTTTAAATCAAAATTTTTGAAAAATGTCTTCATTGAAATCCGTTTTGAGGCATTCTGAAACGCCTCTATTCATAAAGATAGATCTTCAAAAATTGATATTAAAAAGCCTTATTAACTGCAGCAATGTTGGTAATTGATGTTAAATTGAGTAAGAAGCAGGGAGGTATGGTTGAAAAATTAATTAGGTCCTAGTTGAAGCTTGATTAATGAAATTTGAATTGGAGCCTTTTGGGAATGCTTGATGATAATGACAAGGCAAGCCACCATGACTTATCCAACCATGTCGATCTTATCAGCTAATATAATTCCTCTGGAATTCTCACTTAACGAAATATAGTTTATTATAACTATTGTCACTTATAGAGTAATATTTATGATAACATTAAGGTTCTATGTAATCACCATAAATTGCTTATAGCTGAGCATGGGTACAGCTAGTATGTTTATAATACATGAGTAGCATTTGAAATAAATTAATACAAATAAATGTATAAACAATGTTTTAGTGAACTGCAAAACCCCAAGGGAGCGTTGGAATCTTTATTAAATGGAAGGATTACTGGTCTTCCTGCTCATATCCAAGCAATTTACGTCCATAACATCTTGAAGGTCTACGCTAAAATTTTGGAAACAGCAGATTTGGAGCAGTCTTCCAAAGTAAGCTTATTCCCTCCCATTTTCTTCAGTTCATGTAAGAACTAAGACTCTGAAGTTTTGGACTCTTGCTTCATTGGTGCCTCTCTAATCTCTCCGACGATTTCAGGTCAGCGAATTAGTTATTGAGAAACTACCTCAATTTGTCAATTCTGGGGATCTCGAGGTTCAGGAACGCGCCTGCTCGGCTCTGGAACTCGTAAAAATAATCAAATCCGAGCTTGAGAAAGGGGAGACGCAAATACTGGAAGCTGTGTCTGTATTGTTTGCTGGTGACATGAACCCTGTAGCACCCAAAGCTCAACGCAAAGTTCAAGTTCCTGAAGGGTGAGTACTGTTTTAGTTTGAACAATGTTTCGATGATCTGATCATGTTCAAATCTTCTGAATATACTAATACATACAAATGTGGGCCCAATTGGGTAATTCATTGGTACTATGTATAACTATATTACGTATATATTTTCTGTTATTCATGCTTATTTTTAGCTAACACAAGTTAGTATCTTTTTGGGTGCTATAATCACTTGATGTTCAAGAGCACGCTCAATACTGAGCCATTTGTCGAAAAGATCAACAACTTCTTTTCACCTGAATTAGGATGAAGGTGAGTTCCAATCCAGCGTTTCCGGTTCCTACAGGATGGGGCAACTGCCTTCTCAGCCATAGCAAAGATGAACGTTATTCACCCTGTCTTCCCTGTTTGCCTTATATCCAGGTTCGGTATTGTTCATTGGCCTCTTCAGTCCCGAGATTTAGATATCTACGATTTTTTCCTGTGTGGGACCTGGGCAATCGTGCATACGAGCGCAAACCCCTAACACAAGACAATTTGCGTGGAAGTCCCCCCAAGATGACAAAGAGAGTTTATGCAAAGTTCCAAGACATCCCAGTACTGAATCACCAAAAACGGACTCCACTGAATGATTTTCCACACAACTTTCGAAAATGCTATTCAATTACAAAGTCGAATCTGTCAATAAATTTATTTATATTAAAAGTTGTTTCGAAAGGGTCAGGGGGGGTCTCCCGCAGTGTTTTCACCCATTTTCCTTACGAGAAATGGTTAGTTAGGAGTTACCTACTAGATCTTTATTAGTGTTTTTCACTGATCTGGGATGAATAAATTAATAAAGCACGAAGTGGTGTGACAATTCAGTTAAAGTTATGTATCAGCAAAGTGTTGTGATTTGGTGATCAGAGGAAGAGACACAGGTGTTCACTCGAGCAAAGGTAACAGACTGCGGTTGATTGGTTATATGGATTGTACCAATCATCCCTTCTAAACAAAGATGGTTTAAGATCTTCCTGCAACTACACCTACTAATTTCATCAAGACTATGACAAGGCTCCGAACAGGCCACGCTTTGACCAGAAGATATCTGAATTCTATTCGACAATCTGACTCCACACATTCCTGAGCTGCCCATCGCATTCGACAGAGAGAAAAGAGCTGATTCACAAAGTGTCAACGGTAGTCACACATCCATTTAACGTTGAAACATTACTGGCTCCGTACAGCCTCCGAATCTACACTGCGCTCTACGACTTCCTCTCATCAACAGGCAGAAGTTTATAAGAATTATAAGTTACGTAACTACGTCATTTGAATTTGAATACTATGAGTTACGATGTATTATTTTACCAATTATCCATTATATGTTTGCCAATTAGGCTGAATGTATCTCTATACGAAACCAATAAATAATTTAAAAAATATTTCTAAGCGAAAATTACGGATTTTATTATTTTTTCAAAACTGTCTGTCCTTAATGCCACACCCTGTAGTTCGCTGCTGAGTAGGGGATGGCGCTGGTGGTGGGGGGTCTGGCTGTTGTAGACAGAAAACGCTGGACAGCAACACTCACCTCCTATTCACAACGGAGCAAAAAATTCCACAACACCTGTGCTCTTGAACGTCCAGTACAATAATCATAAATTTTTTGCGAAAGCTAGAGTATTTTGTTCTTTGATTCATTACTTCGGACAGTCGATATCAAAGCAGGCCACAGCAAAAAGCTTCTTGCGTAGTGGAGTTTGGTAAAAGTGAATCTGTACGAAAAGTTCAGCGTGCTTAGACGGCGTTTTAACGTGAATCCGCCTGATCCCAAAGCAATTAAAAGGTGGTATCAACAATTCGTAGAGCGTTGACACCACTCGCGTAATTGAAGACAATGTGAGACGCATACAGAGCACTTTTCTTCGCAGTCCTCGTAAGTCAGTTCGTGGTGCACGCCGTGAGTTACAAATGCCACACTACCATCTGGAAAGTTGTTAGACGTCGTTTATTGTTGCGGCCATACAAACAAATTGCAGTTGGTTCAGGCTCTTAGACGAAGTGATAAAGTGCTGCGGGTTGAGTTTTGTGATTTTTTTATGCGTTTGATGGAGGATGATGAGAATTTTCCCTTTAACATTGTGGTTAGTGATGAATCGACATTTCATCTATCGGGAAAAGTTAGAATGTTAGAATTTGGGGCAGTGAGAACCCTCACGAAACAGTCGAACACGAAAGAGATTCTCCAAAACTCAATGTTTCTGTGCGATCTCCGCACATAAGGTGTATGGTCCTTTTTTCTTTCAAGAGCCCACAGTTACAGGAGCAACATACCTGCGAATGCTAAAAGACTGGTTATTCCCCCAACTTGAACAAGAAGAAAACTATGCAACGATCATCTTTCACCAAGATGGTGCTCCACCCCATTGGGCCTCTGCGGTTCGTACATTTCTCAATGAAACCCTCCCACAGCGATGGATAGGTCGGAATGGGGCTCAGGACCTGGCACTTCATCGATGGCCACCCAGATCACCTGGTATGACCATGTGATTATTTGTTATGGGGATTCATCAAAAACATGGTGTTTGTACCACCTCTACCCACAAATTTGGACGACCTTCGCATGCGAATTCAAGCTGCAGTACAAAGTGTGACACCCAACATGCTAATGCGGGTCTGGGACGAGCTTAATTACCGAATTGACGTCGTTCGTGTTGCTGGAGGTGGACATATCGAACATTTGTAGGAATGGAAAAAAACTATGGATTACAACCTTCCATTTAAGACCTATTTCATTTCTGTAACTTCAATATTGCCAGAAATACAGATGTTTGAAACTAGGGCATTCTTTTATGAACACCCTGTATTTGATTATTGTCTTAGCAAGTGTCATCTTTAAATCACTTAATGATGTTTCACGTTTTGGGTTCCAGTCTTGATTTGGATGCCTGGATCAACGATCCACCATCTTCTTCGTCATCGTCAGATGATGAGTTTGAGACTAATAATAAATTAGGCGATATATTCGGCCCTGAAAAAAATAATGAAGAAAAAGTACCTGAACCAACAACTGAAGATTTAGAAAAGGTTCGTACGTTTTGTGCATTTAGGGTTCGTGTTTGATGTAACAATATTTGTATTTTCTATACTCTAGTGTAACTTTTTTTTATTTTAATTTTAACACAGAATGTGTTTTTGCGATGACCTACCGAAAAAAAACCGACAGAAAAAACCGTTACGCGCCTTTTTATAATGATTTTCACGTACAACCGAGTCGTTGCTAGGGAAATGGTACTTCGTCGTTTTTCATCCCACAAAATTCGTTGACCATTCGTTCGAAAGCTCTCGATTTATCCAACCATATTATGTTAACTACTGCGAAGTGCGTGGCCAACAAGCTGAGTTATGAGCATGGTTATATGAATAATTGTTTACACACAGGTGATCATTCTCAATAATTGATATTGTGAACATGATTGCAACCGCTTGTTAATTCCGTTGGTAAGAAAATAGAATCATCGCAAAAACACATTCTGTGTTCCTATGATTTCATACAGAGTATGGAAAAAGAAATAAACCGGGGGGTGCAGGGGGGCGGAGCCCCCCGCCGAGGCGCAAAGCGCCGAGTTTTTAAATAAATTTATTTCCATATTAATCGTTACAACAAATTGAAAAATTAAATTATGAAATTGCCTGTAAAATAAGTTAATTCACACAACTTTTAATGGACATTTTAGCCCCTTATGAGCATAAAGCTCCCGGCGGGGTCTAGAGTCCAGAATAGTCTTTTTCTAAGTATCTATAAATTAACAAAAATTTATATAAAATACTATTTCTTATCATTATTTACATATTATCATTTATCTTCCTATTTTCATTTATTAAATATTACATTCTTTATGCTAACTTGTCAACATTTATTAGGAGTTGATTCCAATTTATCCTCTTTGTATGTGATATAGATGCGAGAAGCACGACGGCAGGAGCAAGCAATGAATCCAAACTATCTAAAGTCAAGTTCCAAAGTGAACGAGGATAAAAATGTTCCTGTTGCTCCTATAGATTTAACTGTTCCCCTCATCATTCCTGGTAAAATTCGGTTTTCTATTAATTCTCTTTATCTTAACCTTACACTGGTTGTTACTTTGTAATTCTGCTCATGCCCACAAAAGTTAATTCTCATGGTAGGTATATTCAGTTTCATTTCAAAGAATCTATGAGGCTTTAACTATAAGTCCACTATTTCACAGGCTTGGCTTCTTCCGACAAGTATCTCCAAAAAGATAAAAAATCTTTGCACGATAAAAAGAAGAAGAAGAAGCGAAAAGATAAAGGGAAGGGGACTGATGAGGAGGAAGAAGATGTCACAGGCGTTGTGGCTGAGAATGTTGAAGTTTACACTGGCCGAGGGGAAATGCCGGACGGTGTGGACGACTCGGGAGATGATGGAAAGTCTGATGGGGACGTTGATGTTGATGATCCTCATCGTGCCCTGGACATCAACCTTGATGAGTAAGGGGACTTTATTTTTGTATCTTCTCTCCACACAGGTGTCTGGAAGGCAATGAAGGTTTTCTCACGAACATGATCTGCCATATTGACGGGTCAAAAACATCCCCAGGAAATAGAAAAACCTTACCCCAAAATCGTACCTGTTCCTAAACGTGATTTTTTCATGAATCCGTAAATATAGATTCTGCTAGTACTTATTGAAGACACGCGGATTCATGTGCGTATTCTCAATATTGTTTTGTTTACAAATAAATGCGAGCAAACGACGCCCCGTCTTTCTCGGAAAACCCTTGGCATTGATAGAGTTGTATTTTGAAACGAGCGCGTCTCCTTGTAGAATGCGTAGTTGCGCCCGAATACATGCATTAGATTATTCAGCTGTGGTACTTCAGATCCCACATTTAGGTAGTTAGAGCTACGGGCTCAAGTCTGGCTATCAGTTAGCGCTATGGTCTTAATGTCCGGCGATTAGTTTATTAGAGCCAAGGTCTAATGACCGGCTACAAGATTAGGTGAGCTATGGATTAAATTCTGGCTATCAGAGTAGGAGGCTATTGTAATTCAGAGTAATTTAGAGCCGGCCAATTATGGTTTTCATCCGCTTAATTAGTTCAGATGTTTCACATTCAATCAAACGTCGCAATCTAGAGTCAGTTTCATTTCACATACCTCACAGATCATTTGCTTACGTTGTTGTCTGGCCATCATAGCAGGATATGCAGTGATATGGGGTTGACTGTGTATTTGTTGAGGAATGAGATCACCAGCCCTTGTGAAAGTGCAGATTGTAAATATACTCCTGCTCAAAATTAGAGCACCACCATCCATTTCTTCGTTTGTCCCCTTCTGTTTTCCCTTATGAAGTTTTTATTCATTTGCACACATTGTTTGCAAACACATAAGGAATACGTAACCAAAGAAGGCACAAATTCTTGAAGAAAAGATGTTATGGATACAAAAAATGTTCCTTGTGGTAAAATTATAAAAATTGTAAATGTAAAAAAAGTATGCCAGTTTTGCTTTTCAATTCTCCTGTAGCTCGGATTAGGGTTTGGAGCCGTCGGCCTAAGTCTCTAATCAAGTTTTGGTTGATACATGATAGGGGAAGAAACAAGGGGACAAACGAAGAAATGGATGGTGGTGCTCTAATTTTGAGCAGGAGTGTATTATCTGTGACAGCTCCTGCCTGGTAGAATAGAGAACTTTCGAATGATGGGTATGGAATGATTTATTGGGCCCCCTGGGCCGGTATTTATTCAGTCCTGCCCATAGGGGTGGGGGGGGGGGGGCAGCCGGGCAAGGTATACAATAATAGCTCCACAGGTCTGGTGTTTATACTCCATTATCTATTACTAAGATGTAGAAATACTGTTAATATCATTCTGTAATTATCTAGGCACTTGCTTAATCTCAGTAATACAACAGAATATCACTATTACAGGGATCAGTTTAATATTTCATTTTCCACTCAATTTGTTATAGGCCTCTCAAAGATGAAGAACGTCGTATTAACAACACGAGTCACCACCTAGAGTTTTCATCTCCCCCTCCCACTCTTGCGCTAACTGAAAAGCCATCCAAAAAATCAAAGAAAGATAAGGAAAAGAAAGTTAAGTCATCCAAACATAATAAGGTACGTATTTCATTGTAGGTAAATAAAATGTTTATGACTATATAAATTATTAGGTTCAGTATTTTTTACTGTTAATTATTAAATCATTTGCTCATGTTTTTGAATTACTTTATGAATTATGATGGGGGAGCTTTGTGAATCACACATTGTGAATGAAAATTGCACCCTCAATATTATGAGCTCCGAATTGAGTCCATATTCGTGTCCCATATTCTCTTTGTTCTTTAATTTTCTTGTTCCATGTGGGATATCTTGAGCATCGTCAAATAAATTCCACTTTCATAAATAATTTGATGATTGACGTTAGTTTCCTCTTCTCCACATAGCCATAGTCAAGCACAATGTGGGCCACTGTTTGAATTAGAGGTGTGACGATCACGATCTTTGTTGTAACTGTTCCTATCTAATCCAGCTCTGCTCGTGGAACGGTTCCAAATTACAGATCTTGTTCTGCTTACTGATTCGGGCTTCTGCCACAGAGATCAGAAACTTCCTATTAGGTCCGGTTGTATCGCTATGTATAAGATGCATGTAACCTTTTCTTGTATCCCGCTCCTTTTCTAATCTCCCACCCTCCATCACCCCTCTCCATTTCCCTCCCGCCTACAATAGCAATGATACCTATAATCTTTATAATCTTTCGACTTTGACTTTACAGTTTCTTATTCTTACACTACGTAGTGGTATTATTCCTCAAAATGACGCCAGTCAACATTGGGCTGGAGTTCCGGTGGTAGGAATCAAATCAAAAAGGAGTGCAAACACGAATTGAAACCAGATCAGAATGCTGTAGATCGAGAACGCTTTGGAGATATGGAAGTGTGAGCCATAATGCACACTTATCGGAAATGTGGAACAACTGTATCTAGGGTGGCCCAGAATGGTTCTGGAGCAGTTCCAACAAGAGATTAAATTCCACATTCTCGATCTGAGAGTAACAGCTCACCATTAGTTTGAGTGCTTTATTTTGGACTGTTGCTCGGTTGTGTGTATCTCTTTGCTCTCCAACAGCTTCTTATTTGGTTTTGTAGGTCAATACTGATCTGCTTCTAGAAGATTTGAATGAACAAACTAATGAAGAAACTATCAAGAAGAAAAAGAAGAAATCCAGCAAGGTTTCTAGCAAAAAAGAGGAGGAGAAATCTTCCAAACGCCACAAGAAGAGTAAGTTGGTTAATATTTTTGTTTCAGACATAGATCCAAATATCTTAAGTCATGTTCAACATATCTTTTATAATTAACCCAAAAGGCCCCAAATATACCTACTATCTATGCATGCAAACAAATTTGTATAGATTCTAAAATAGTCAATTTTTTTTGGTAAATTTAAAAGCTTGATTGTGAAAGTTAGATTTTTGCTTTCCATTTGGTTGTTTTCAGTGTGAGGTGCATTCAACCATTAATTTGTAGTTTCCGGACTATATTCCATCAGTTAATATTAGCTGACATTTCCCATTGAAATTGTCTTCCTACGTGGTAAAGACATATTATTCTTCTTAAATTGTTCTCAATTTACTGCTGTTTTTTCTAATGTTAATGGATTGAGTTTTGGTTTAGGCAAGAAGAGCAAACTGACTGAAAGTGAAATTGTTGACTCTTTGGGGGACAAAACACAGGAACTTCTGTCTCTGAAGGAGGGTTATGAGGAGGCTCTCGGGATATCGACGCCATCCAAGGAGACTCCAATTCCTTCGAATCATCCAGTTCTGTCCCGGCTAGCTTCCAATAAAGTCATCAACATAGTTAGTATAAGTTTTACTACATACTTTACATGTTAGAGTCTCCGTAAATATAGTTGCCTTAGGGTTTAACGATGTTGGATATATAAACGTTGGATCTTTTGAGTTTCTTCGCCTATCATTTATGGAGGTTATACAGTTATGCCTATTTATTTTGGCATTGTAGTTCAACTTGCTTGAAGGACCTTCTGCATCGATTTGAGTTATTGAGAGGATGCTTGAAGGATGATTTATTTGTAGAAATGCAAGTGATAAAACACCAAATAACAATGTATGGTTATCAACAAACCTAAGGTTTCAATCCAAATACTGTGTTTAGGTAGGCATATCTCTATTATTTATAAGAATGAAACTCCATCTGTCTGTTTGTTTGCCTGTCGTCTCTATGCATGGCCAAACGGCTGAGTGAGGGGAGTCTACGAGTGGAGGGATTTTCTTGGATTTCTCCAAAAGAGGCATAAGCCATTTTAAAAATTTCTACTCCCACCCGAACCATGGGCTGGAGAGCGGGAGGGGGGTGGGATCACTTTAAATACCAAGCTCTCGATTTTTATCCACTGCCACATTAAAATTTGATTGAGAGCACTTCGTACATCAGTGAGAAAGTTACGTTCCTGGAACTGTAGAACACGATGGTGCTGTAAAAATTGACAAAAGATGCTGTCTTGCCAGAAAAATCAGCAAGAATGTGCGGGAAATGACGAAAAAAAAAAAACTAAATACCCCATCGCATCTATAGTCCCCGAGAGCAAGCGAAGCGAACAACATCACACATTTCAAATCACCCTTAGTGATCCACCGTTTCCAATCATTCTACATGTTCCTTCAACAGTAAAGACGATCTATACAGCCATACCGAGCAAGAAGCGGGAAAACTAGGCTTGTTACAAATAATTTGTGCACCATAACAAGAAATAATGTATATAGAAATGACTTGTCTATACCTTCATGACTTATGAGTGTATGGAAATTCCATGTCCGTCAAATGTGGGATGAATAGGTCTTCATTGGGAAATCCAATGATTAAAGATACAAACAATGTTAATGCAATTCGAATTCCGGACGGCTGTGAACACCCTGCCCACCCTGTCTGTCCGAATTCCGCAATCTCCTCCAATACTTCCAACTGCAGATGTATCTCACTTATCCACAACCTCCTTCAAATATGTACCTACTATCCTATTAGGCCTGGTAGGTACTATTGAAGTACATTTTTGTACACCTGGTCAGCCGATCTATTTGATAAGAGAAAATACCCAGGTCCTCAAAATATTTGATTATTTTGTTTTCATGTTTCAGGATTACCATGTTCGACCACTAGGGGGACTGGAGAGTCAGGCGGTTGCTTACTTAGTCATCACTAATAACAGCCGGGACACTTTGAAAAATATAGAGATTAACGTGGCTCATACAGATGATGTGCAATTAATCAATGAGGTAACAAGCTTCTTTTACTTACTGGTAGATAGTTTTTGTGGTTCTTTGTTATTAAGCATTAATTTGCCTTTAATACTGCTCCATCAATATTTTATTGGAAAAATAGATACGCTATTTTTTGTAGAAAGTGTTTTTTACAATGCCAGTTCAGTATTGAAGCATTTCAACTGAACACTATTATAGACCACTTAGGCCATATTACATTACATCATGTTTGTTCCATCTTTATTATACTATGGGATGCTTGAGAGACGTCACAAATGTTGACAGTTGTTGCCCACGTTTGCCGAATCCGGAAGCCCACTAATATTATCCTACTTGACCTGTCACTTCATGGGGTTGAGTGGTAGTTATTAATATTTTTGTCCCTCCGATCCACTTGTGGAGTCCATGGTGGCAAACTGGTGGCTGAACATGGTGACGGAGGGACAAAATGGCTCCTCCCTTGCAGTGTGCTCTTTGGCAACTTGTATAATGCCGCTTTACAGTTAGAATATAGCTTAAATTCTTGAAAAAAAGAACAAAAAAGAAAAATAATAATAGTTCAGCACTTTGTATTTAACAAAACCTCTGCATCAATTCACTTCACAGAAGCCGTACGGGTTAGGCGTGGCAATGAAGTTTCTTATGCGATTAGCAAAGTTTAGCAACATCGAGCTTGGTGAGTACTTGGATGGGTGACTGCCCAGGTAAGGGTCAGTTGTCCAAGTAATTTTCACGTTTCTGTACGGTGAACCCCTTTCCACTCTAGGGGGCAAGCAATGAGTAGCTTTAAGCAAAATCATCAGAACGAATTTTGATCCTCCATGGAGGACAGCTGATGACATCCAGACGCCTGATTGGACGAAAAGCCCCAACCTGGAATGGTTGTTTACTAACACTTTTTTTTAACTTCACAGATGGGAGGTGTTGAAGTCCGAAGAAAATTGGGGCTCTGTCTATCAGGAGGAGCAAGTGGAGAAACTGTCTTGACTCTGAGGGTAGCAGACATCACCGCCAACAACAGACTGCGAGCTACAATCTCATACATACAGCAGGTGCAAAAGAAAATCTTATATACCTATTATCTCTAAACCTAAACAGGGCTGCACAGCAAGTAGGTATACTGTCAGGAATACTTTGTGATTTCACTTCCTTCGTCTTGATCCTTTAATATATCAGTATCTAATCATTTATCCCGCGTATTCTAGCCCATTGAGCTTCTTCATTTTCCGTGAACTGTCCGTTCTTAGCCCTCTTAGCTAGTTGTTTCAATAGATAGGTTTTGGCGACTTCAACTCAACGTAACTCGTTACCATAGTCTTTAGGGAGCAAATGAAGATGCTAACCCAAACGGAACCGGGAGAATGGTCGCCTCGTTAACAGTGGTTGGGCAACGCGATATTTTCCCCCAGCAATCTTGCTGCCTACTGGTTGCCTAATCAACTTCTTCATTTCGATATGAAACGTTGATTTCCAATCCTGAATTCGAATTTCATGTTAGTTTCAGTACAAATACAGGCTGATTTCTCATTTTTAGTTATCAATTCGTAAACAGGGCATGGATTTAACGCAAAAATAGCAAGCCTCAAGTGCGGAACACCATGGTTTAGTTGCACTTATAAGTCGTTACGAACTTCATGTTATTGGGTTTTCCGTTGGGTAAATGATCAACAAATATGGAAAAGTATTTATCTCTATGACAATGATCCAGGATTTTACCTGACACAATCATCAGTGGAGGCAGCACTTCACGAGAAAACAGCTGAGAGTAGTGAAGAAGTAGTGTCTTAAAACACAGTTTTCTCATTTAAAATATGTGAAATAATAATAGAAACAATGCTCTAATCGTCTAAATAGAGCCTGTGCACAATTTTTTTTCAGTCGAGTAGATGGCTAGTAAGTAAAGCTAGACGGCGGAGGCGGACTTCAGATGGCACAGTTGGTTTCTACGCGACTTGAAACGTAAAATAACCAAGTTTGAGGGGTGTTCAAAAACCTACCCACTACATCAACATTATTAGTTTGTAATGAGGCATTTGAAATGAAAAACTGTTATTTACTTCACCAGTATTTGAGTAATTCTGAAGTGCCCCGTACTGTTACATTCAAAGAAAGGTTAAGCTGGTGGCGTGTGCCTTTTGGTCCCAAAACGGGTGACGCTAAATGAGCCATTCTAACGTACGACGTTCCTTACGTCCCCTCAAGGTCACATACTCTTGGGTACGTTAGGGTGACGTTAAGGGTACGTTAGTGGTCACCAAAAACTCTCTAACTAAAAGTTCAGAGATAGCTCAACTATCGTCCAGATTACTCAGAAAGTTATGTAAACTATTTTTAATGAATATTTTTCACTTATCTGCGAGTTTAGTATTTTTGGTGATCATGTCAATGTCACTCTCAGGATATCTTCTTCTTCTAGAAAATGTTATAAAAGCCATACGTGAAAATACGACAAATTATTAACATTCACTCTTCTACAGCTGAACCGACTGAGACCACAAAAAATAGAACATGTAATTTAAACCACAAGCTTATTTATAATATTTTTATTCCTCAGTATTTGGGTTTTAGATCACACTTATGTACCCTACATTAAATTTACAATTAATAGTTATAGATAAATATTAACCGTTATTTACAAATATCTTTTCTATAGGATTTCCAGACCAAACACAACTTTTTCCAAACCTAATTAAACTTTTTCTAAACCAAATTAAACTGTTTCCAAAACCAAATTAAACTTTTTCCAAACCAAATTAAATCTTTTTTTTTTTCAACCACTAAAAACCCACAAAATGACCAGCATGAACATCATATAAACTGACTTGAAATGTTGTGTTATGGAAAATATTGTGTTATAGACATATGTAGACTTGAAAAAAGAAAGAAAGAAACCTTTGAATGAGAAGCTTGTATGATAAGGTAACTTTTCTAGCAGTGAATTAAGGGTACCCGGAAAGTTCGTCGAATTATATCGGTTTGAGATAGGGAAATCAACGTTAAACCACCCCAAAAACGGTACATTTTCCGGTTACCCTTAATTCACTGTAGGAAAAAAGTTACCTTATTATGCAAGCTTGCCATTCGAGGTTTTTTTTCTTCATATTTTTACCCTCTACATACGTCTATGACACAACATTTTAAGTCACCATGCGCAACATTTTCCATAACACAACATTTTAAGTCAGTTTATATTCATGATGGTCATTTTCAGAATTGTATTGATTGAAAAGGTTTAATTTGGTTTGGAAAAAGTTTAATTTGGTCTGGAAATGGTATATAATTGATAACTCAACTTACCTTGGGAAAGTTTGAGTAGTAGAAGACTGTTTACTGACGCAGCTCTCGTGTAAACACGGTATTGCCGTGCATTTCAAAGAAATCATTTGAAAAAACCCGCGAAGGGGGTTCTTTCACAAGAAAATGCACTGATGTTAGAGATTATGGAATGAGAGCACTTGTAAAAGGGCATGCGCAATGACGGTGAAACACGAAGTGAGTAAGGTAGGGGGGGGGGGGGGGGGTGCAGGGACCGTACTATATATGGCATTTAGGTAATACCAGTTACTTATCATTATAATCAATCTTCTGTTTTTTCAGAGTGAAACAAAAGGAGCGTTAGAAGACAAGTTGGACGTTTGGATTTGTGTTCCTGTAGTAGTTTTCCTTGGAGGGCACCCGACTCAACCTTACACTGAGCTTCTTCAGTCGGGTGAATTGGCGCATTCCGATTCGTTGTCTTTAGAAATTAATTATGAATTCAATAAGGTGAGTAAATCATGGAAAATATCAGATTTTGAGGTACTGATGTGGATGCATGAAAATGAGTAGTCATTTTACGTTCTTTTGGAATGGAAATTGGAAAGTCCTGGGGTGTGTTTTAGTTGGGGGTTGGTCTTTACAAGTGGCTGATGGTTCTGGGTGGGCAGCGATTTTGTTGGTCTAGATCAGGGGTCTCCAACCTTTTTTCAGGGCGGGCCGAATAGAAAGATCTCCTCGATATCATGGGCCAAACGTCATATATAAGAGAGAGAAAAAAAAGAGAGATTTACTGATCAAGAGGAATAAATGAAATTTATTTAGTAAGCTTACTGCTGAGGTAAAAGTAGTAAGTTTAAAGCTTAATGTGAGGTTTGGCATTGTTTATTGCCCAAAATATTAACATAATCTAGCTCAAATTTTGTCGTTTGTATCAACAGACTCACTTCCGAATGTTCATCAGATAAGTTTGCCCTGTATAGATTTGGAGAATTTCATCCTCGAAAAGGTTTATTCGCATATAGGTAGAACTGAAGAGCAAGATTTGGAGCACAGCGTAGAACTTTTGGATATCCTTATCCGAAGCTGTCTTTGTAGATGTCGTATGACCGCAGTTCACTGACATTGAAAGGGTTTTGAAAAGTCCTGATGTTCTAAGATGCTTCCTCAAAATCTCGAAAATGGCTCTCCAACTGATCTTGGAGACACCTGATAAGATTCACCACAAATTCATTCGGAAACTCTTCATTATTTTCGGCTTTAAGGGTGTTGCAGGTTGGGAAATGGACTAGGTTTTTCATTGATGTGTGCAGAGATGGGCAGGGTATCTAGATACTTTTTTGGATACTTCTGTCAAGTATAAAGAATTATTACCGAAAAAGGTGCCAAATCAGCCAATATATCTAATTCATTGTATTTACCGTATAGTTACATGAATGGAATCGTGAAGATCTAGTTATTAATACTTGGTATCCGTATCTACCGTCACAAATACTTTTATGGTACTGTACCTGTTGGTTCAGTGCATTTTTCCTAATGAATTTCACAATCTGCACCACGACAGTCATGACTTCACTTACATTGACATTTTTTCGGCATAAAGCTTGCTGGTGAATAATACAGTGAATGGCCATTGGTTTTTCCACTCCTGCCTCAATAACTGCAGTAATCAATAAGTGGTAGTGATACACTCTGAAGAAATTACTGTAGAGGAAGTTGAAAGGTGAAAATGCTTGGCGGGCCGGTCAAAAAGCTCGGCGGGCTGTAGGTTGGAGACTTCTGGTCTAGATAATAGGTAAAATACCTTAAGTTATGGTACAATTTTCTTGGGTGTAGCGTAATAGACGTTATTAATTACCCTCCACAGTTGGCAGAGAACCTTCGCATTTCAAAAATGGAAAATGCAAGGGAAACTTTTTTGTCATTTTTAGAGTAGGTTCTTATTTACCCATGTGTAGTTATTGAGACAATAATAAGGAGACAGTGTTTTTATTTGTTGTTTCGACCCTTTCACTCAATTCACATTCTATTCAAAATAACTATTGTATTACGGAAATTTACTCTTGAATCTAAATTTTGGTAATCTCTAATATGAGATGTAAGAATTGATAGTCTTTCAATGCATCACATTTGTCAACTTGTTTGACATTCTTGCATGAATCCTGGAACAAAGTGGACGTGGAAAGGCTTTGATTGGACTTCTTCTTGCGATTATCAACGGGATGAGGATCACTGGTGATGAATTCAACAATTGTTCCATTAGCAAGGAAATATTAATACGAAATGGGTTGTGATTTAAATGCTAGGTTGGGAAGCTCTAGTGGAGAGTTTCGGAACTTCTGGTAGGCGCGGAAAGGATGGCGTAAATTATGATTTGAACTCAGGGTCAAACATTACACCTGCTTGCAATCACAACTGATCGTATGAGTGGTGACTTAGTTTTTCAATTCTTTAGCACAAACTGGCTTGTCCAACTCGGTTTGTGCAAACTTTTGGCACATGTAGACCTATGGCGTAGCTTTAGCCTCATACATTTTTCCAGGTGCTGTCTCGAGTGTGTAAAGAGGGTGGGCTCACACTAATCGACCGCGTGGACTCTACAGCTTCTCTCTACTGCCTAGTTGTTCAATTCTTTAGCACAAAGTGGCTTGTCCAACTCGGTTTGTGCAAACTTTTGGCACGTGTAGACCTATGACGTAGCTTTAGCCTCATACATTTTTCCAGGTGCTGTCTCGAGTGTGTAAAGAGGGTGGGCTCACACTGATCGAGCGTGTGGACTTGACAGCTTCTCTCTACTGCCTAGTTGTTTAATTCTTTAGCACAAGTGGCTTGTTCAACTCGGTTTGTGCAAACTTTTGGCACGTGTCTGCCTAGTTGTTCAATTCTTTAGCACAAGTGACTTGTTCAACTCCGTTTGTGCAAACTTTTGGCACGTGTAGACCTATGGCCAGCTTTAGCCTCATACATTTTTCCAGGTGCTGTCTCGAGTGTGTAAAGAGGGTGGGCTCACACTGATCGAGCGTGTGGACTCGACAGCTTCTCTCTACTGCCGCTGTACCTCCGGACCAGGACAGGTCTGTCTCCTACTCAAATCTTCTTCCTCCCACCACCTCACCATCGACGCCAAGTCCGACCGCCCCTCTCTCATGTCAGCTGTGCTCTCCCGCCTTCAGAGCATTCTAAATTCATGACTTCGATTCCTCATCAATCAACTGTTTTTACTCAACCTTAATTTTCCCATTACATTTTTTAATTAACCTCTATGCAACAAAAATCTAAACAAATTAACTATAGATGACCGAATTGAATGTTTAATCGTTCTTTTATGTGTATAATCGTCAATTGATCTTCCAAATTATAACTTAAAACTGACGCGATCTTGTGTCATCTTTATTAAAACTAAATCTCGTCTCGAATAGGCGATAGTACGGCGTATTTTTTCATTAAATCTTGCATACAAATATTCAATTCGGAAAATTCCGTCGCTCTAACTGAATTTAATCGTTAAGAAAAGCTGTGTAATTATCGATAAGGTGTATGTATCTGAAGAAGAAAATATTATTTATATATTACTAAATTGGAATATTTATTGTATGATAAAACATTAGAAGTTTATTTATAACCTGTTGAAACGAATCCGAGTCTGTTATTACCTAAATATAGGGTTTGAATTTCGTACGTTTGTTTCACTTCTCATCAACCCTTTCACTTTTCATATTTTAGTTTTTATCTAATCATAATAGGAGACTAATTTACATTAAGTTTTACTGAGCAGACATTGAGAGAAGTGTGGCATCACATTCAGATGCAGCGTTTGTTTATTTGTACAATTCAAATTATTGAGAAATTTTAATAATTTTTTTAAAACTTTTCTTCAACGAATTTGATTTTTTGAGTTTTACAAAAAGGGGTACCAGTTGTATATGCAATCTCAGTTTGACCAGCGATCGACGCGACACGTTGTCTGGACTCAGTATGCAAGCTCACTTGGAAAATTGATAACTTACTTAACGAAATGGGGGAAAAGGGGCAATCTTACCTTTCTCTCCAAAAATGAAGATCGTCGTAGAGATTGGTGAAGATCGTGATGGGAGCAGCGAGCGCCACCACTCTTCGATCAGCTGTATGTCCAACATGCCCCCGGCTCCATTTACTTTTATATCATAACACGCTTTTACGTGCCTCCACAAGGATTCTATGGTGTGTCAGCTGCAGTAAGTGGGCCGATGAAATTTTCTGAGTGGTTTACTGTCTTGTGGGTATACCACTCGGTGCTAAGCGTACTGTAGACCTTCCACTTGTCCGAATAAATCACAGAACAAACTTTGTTCCCGTTTTCGATTATTGGCAGCAGCGTCCTTCTGTCGCTTTTCTCTACAATGAAAAACCGACGCTCTAAAATGTCCGCCTTCTTGCAACACACACCGAAGACCCATGGCCCTTGCACTCTTATGCCATAATTCCGTTGAGTATCATACACATCATCGTCATGGGGTGTGTCTGAATCGGATGTGGCATGCTTCTTCGAGTATAATTCGTGGAGGAGCATTTTACTGATTGACTGACTAGTCATACATTATCAAAGTATGACACTGGATACTGACTAGATACTACTGGCCATATGAAAAGAGGAGGAACCGAGAGATTAGGAAGTTTGGCGTTTTGTGTTGAGATCGCATCTAGATCTTTGAGATCGCATTTGGAGGTTGAAAGTGCGCTGAATCGCATGTACAAATGGTACCCAAAAAGGCAACTTTGAATTTGATCTTCATCAACAACATAAAGAAAATATTGTTAGTAATTTTATGCTTTTAAATTTATTTTAAACATAATTTTTAGCTTTACCCTGAAGAAACTCTAGTTCCAGGGGAGAAATGTTGGAGAAAAACGAAAAACCATTAAGGACAAACAGGACTTTTTATTCTGGCGTATACAATGTAGGTATATATTCAGTTCCTTTTGCATTGATCTAATAGGGTGAGTCTGACTTGTAAAAGGTTGATTTTGACTTGAAAAATGTCTGCCAAGTTGGGTAGGCAGTATAGCTTCCTAACTTAAATTCCAACATGGACATATAGAATTAGTGGTAGGAACCAGTTACGACCAAATCGACGTTGTCAGAAATTAATGGTTACGCATATGCGCACACGCTTTGATTCTTTGATTATTCTACTAATTTGATTATGCTACTACTGATTCTTCGGCAGTGAAATTTGTAGGTGACTTTCAAGGAGGTAACGTACTCAATGCATGAGAATCGGCCCATTAGTTTGGGCTTTAGGAGTTCCATGTATGTCAACCAACTCTAGTTTTAAGCATGCGCAATAGTTATTACTCTACTAATTGCGATAAAATTCATAGGGCACCTTTCTGAATCCTAAACCCAACTACCCTCTGATTTTGAAACGAAATCGGACAAAAGGGCCGGAACAATCCCTAACCATGGTTAAAGTGGATCATTGTTTACGAACCAGAGTTTTGAACGTTGATTTAAAACAAACGGGTTTCACCAACGTACTCACTCACTGCTCGGGGTTAGGTACCACTGGAAAAGAGTTTCAGGCACTCTGAACGTTTTATACTCTCCCTCAAAAAGAGGCCCCTTTAATTTAAAAGAGGATTCCGCCGGTTACCCCGAGTTGGAGTCGTCACAAGCAAACCTTTTGCTTAAATCAACAAATTTTTTGATTCTTTTCCTTTTGTAGTGGATTTATATATGTTCTACTTGGTGTAGGTAGACCAAGTGGGACGTTGTGAAAAGTACCCGTATCTTGGTTATGCGGGTTAGTCCCTGCATTATTTCCGAAGGAAATGTGAGCGAAATTGTCAAGGACATTTTGCTGGGTGGTTGAAACTCGTGGTTCGTTCATTGTTAGGCCGCGAGGGGCGCCAGGTTCGGTTCGAGCTGTTTGGAAATGCGTATTCGGGTGCTGAACCGTTGTGTAATATTCCGGCCTTAGATTTACATCTGTAGGAAGGACGGAATGTGTTTGATTGAAGTACTGGAAAGTACCGTTTGGTCCGTGCGGTGTGTGCAGGAGAGGAGTGTGTTTAACACTTGGATCGACGATGCGATCGTGAGATGAATATTTAGTATATTCATGGGTAGAACCGTAAGAACTACCTTCCGAGAGATTCTGAAAAGAATCCTCGATCCCTTGCGTGTGCACGGGAGTAGCTAACAAACTTTCTGAGGGTTTATTAGGTAAAGCTGCGATCTCGTCAAGAGGTGCGAGCTTTGGGCGTGGAGCTGGCCCGGGTAGTTTGTCACTACGTTTTGAGTGAGAATCGAGTTTCGGATAAAGAGCTGGAGCAGGGCCGACGCCTGTCCCCTCGCCAAGTTCTTTTCCCTCGAACCCGAGGAAATAAGATGGGCTTCGCTCCATCGAGATATCCGAGTGTGTTCACTCGATAGAAACAAATACCTTTCCGTTCGGATGAAGGATTTATGTAGAGGAGGGACTCGCTCGACAAAGCTCTATTCCAGCTTGATGTCGGGGTCCTCTCCGAGCCTTGATAAAGGCTTCCTTGGACGGTAAATTGGAGCGTATGAGCTGTGCAATTTCCCGGCGTACCCCTCGGGCAATCAAGAGCCGAAGGCTGCGAGATTCGGGTGATACGGCTCAGGCCTCCCTGCGGACGCGACGTTTTAGACGAAGTCTTAAACGTGCCGGGTGGGGCCCTGACTGGAGATCTACGTTGGGCAATGAGTAGTGCAATGACTAGACTCGTAGATGCCAAGAAGATCGAGAGAATCCGTGAGGAGGAGAAGATATGCCTTTCTGAGTCTTGAAATGCGTGTAGAAACTTCGTCGAGAGATGAGAAGAGTCGTCAGCGAGAGCAGAAGGTGGAATGAATACGGAAGGCTCCGTGCGGGGTATTTATAGGGAGGTGACCGCCTCCTGCCGCCCCCTGGTTGGTTCGTTTAATTTCATTAGCTCGCCAGGTGTTCTCTTATTGGCTCGCATAGAGTTTTCTCAGAATCTGTGAATATGATAGCTGAGTTGGTTTGCCAGCCTTGCCCTTGTATTTCTTAGAGGTCGATTGATTATTTCCTTGGGCTGTTGTTTTCAAGACAACTTCTGTGGGTTGTCCTGACGAACCCTTCTCCTGCAGTGGGTGTTTGGCTTGTTGCTTATTTGTGAATATTTCGTTCGTGAGTGAATATTTCGCATATTCTCTCGGGCGAAATATGTTATTTTGTTGAGTTGTAACTCGACGTCTTTTATATGTACTTGTATCGTGAGTACTTCTTTTTGGTAGCCCTGAAAAGGGTCGTTGCAATACTGTGGTGGAATTCACCACACCATTCTCTGAGGGAAGCACGTTCAATTATATGATGCCCAAATGCCTCTGTTCTGGCTCTCCAGTACCGGTCGCATCTGCAAAGAAAGTGCTCAGCGGAATCCTCCTCGAGTCCGCAAGGGCACATAGGTGAGATATTGTTATCTATAATATTTAGCATCCTACGGAAATCGTGATGTCCGGTGAGGATGCCAATCATAGTTCTAATTGAATTTCTACTTTTACTTAGAAGCCAGTATGCTCGTTTGGGATCGGAAGGCTTAACAAGCATTCTGGTTTGTCTATATCTAGCTGTTTCTCTACTCCAGAGAATGTTAAGGTCTTGTGTGACCCAGTTTTTAATTTTGGTTTTACAGGCATTTTCGGAAATGCAGATGGAAGGAGAAGGGCCCAGAAACTGTTGTCCTAAGCCAGCTCGCGCTAAACCGTCCGCATTAACATTGCCTTCGTGATTCTCATGACCAGGAATCCATTTTATGGTTATTCTGTTGTTGCTAAGAAACAAATTGTTAATGTATTTCTTTGTTTCCCAGACCAGTTTTGAGGTCGTGAGGGGGTTCAGGAGTGCTTTGATGCTGGCCTGACTATCAGTAAAAATGTGAATGTTTTTGTTATAAGTGTTGTGGTTTTGTAAGGTGACCAGGCACTTATTGATAGCATATATTTCTGATTGAAATACAGTTGCATATTTGTCAAGGCTGTAAGAATCTGCCACTTGAAGGCTGGCTATGAACACACCAGCGCCAGAGGAAGGTTCAGATCCCCTATCTATCTTAGAACCATCAGTGTAGCAATTTATGGTGCCTATAGTGTCAACAGGGGTTTGTTGATTGTTCCACTCATTTCTATCTTTTATTTCAAAGGTGGATTTCAAGTTCCAGAAAAATCTTCTCTTCATTTCATCAGAGGGTTTCTCGTGCTTAGTAGCTTGTTTGATGTAGGTGTGTCCTACTTGTGTGTAGTGAGAGAGATGACTTGTGTCATGCGCCCATTCTCCCAAAATATTCAACCTAACCACGGCTTGCATGGAATAAACCATTGCGAGAGTATCCAGTGGTGCTAGTCCAAGGATAATTTGAATGCTTCTTGTTAGAGTACTGAGAAAAGCTCCACTAATAAGCATGCAGGCTAGTCTTTCGATTTTGCCCAGGAACTTGCTGTTTTTAATACCCGGCCAACACACTACCATTCCAAAAAGGAGTCTAGGCAAAATGATGGCCTGGTAGATCCAGTGGGCTATTCTGGGGGAAATTCCCCACTTTTTTTCCAATCGCTCTCCTGGCACAGAAAAGGCTATTGGTAATTTTTTTGACCTTCCATTCAATATGTGGCTTCCAATTGAGCTTAGAATCCAGAATAATACCGAGATACTTTACCTTATTAGAGGGTGAGAGGTTAGTGTTTAGGTATGACAGTCCTGTTATTTGTGGTGGACGTCGTTTTCTTGAGAAAGTGATGATTTCAATTTTGTTGGGATTAATGAATAGTCCCTTACTTAGATGTGCCCTTATTGGTGTGTCCCCTTATCTGTTATTGAGTGAATCTTCTTCCAGTATTAATAGGTACCTAATTATTAAATTATTGTTTTTTTTTTTTTTTTTACTCGGCGGCATTTGTCTACATGTCTGTCAGTAAGTTCCAACACTTAAGCCGTATTTCTGTGACCTACGAATTAAAATTATTACAATTGTTACGGTCTACAGAATATTTTTGAACTTCACTACCGTCCAAACTTTATAAGATGTTAGGTACATTAAGAGTTAACATGTTATAGTTTCGAGAGGTTGTAAGAATTAATATTGCTAACAATATTGAGGAAAAACAATGTTACTAGCAATGTTAACTGGTATGTAGTTAACGTGTCGCGCGTACCTACTGACATTTCTCGTAACAATGTTTCATGTAACAACGTCTTTGAGGTCTATGTATTCATATAACATGTCTATACCGTAACAATGTCTTTGAGGTCTCGTAACAATGTTATCATCCGCTGCTTTACTGTTATAAAATTATGGCTAGCATTGCAATATTGTAAATGCCAATCATTCTGTTAAATGTCAATAACATCGTTTCCAGCAATGTTCTCGTTCGGCGTAAGAGCCTAATTCAAAAGTTTGATTAATAAATAATTTATTATGTTGTAAACATTACAGCTACCAGCCCTCGCCACTACCTATTTTGGCTCATTGCAAACTACCTTCATTTTTCAAAAATGTCACCAAAACGTCTTGAAAACTTTTGAGCATCTTCCTTCTCTCACAAATGTCGTCCCTATTAGCGATAAAGAATTTCGTATTTTAAAAATAACCTACCTTTACACCTCTCTCAGTAATGGTGTACGTACACTTACAAACCAGGGTTCTTAAAACACAATCGGTAGGTCATCTCATGTGCGTAACCTTGCGTTGCTCATCGACAAAACTGTCTTGGAACCACCACATCACCTTGATCTGTCGTCGGGTTTATGGATTCTCCATTCTCCAAAGCGCCTTGCTAAATTCACGCCTCATCATCTCAAGATTAAATTGGCCCAAGCCCTTGTTTTCCCCCACTTCTTCTCTTTTTCATACTCACTTTCCTCCTCACTCAACAAAAGGCTTCTTGTTGCGTACAGAGCATCTGTTCGCTATGCTTACTATATCAAAGCTCGTCATTCTATCTGCACGCAACCCATTTTATGTTTACCATTAGAAAACTATTACATCCTCCGGCATCTCAAACTCCTTTTCCAAATTAAACTCGGTAATGTTCCATCCTACCTGACTTCCAACCTCCAACAGATCCAATGCTTTGATGGTTCCTCGCCATAGAACTATAATCAAATTCAAGTCATTTGCTATTGCTGGGGCGCGGGTCTGGAACTCTCTACCCAAATCGATCCGCTCATTGCCCACCATTGGTCGATTTGTGGCGGCAGTAAGGAGGCATTTTGTGGACAATTGATTTTTCAAATGCGCTTTTTCAAATTTTATTTTATTTATTTTTAATATTATACTTAATTTTTAAAAATCTATTTTAATTTTATTGCAACTACTTGAACCATCCGTAGGTATATAATTATTTTATTTCTTCCTACATTTTTTCAAAATGTTTTCACCTTTTTTGTATGATTTTCAATATCTATTCAATCCCTTGCCGTGCCGTAGTATAAGATGTCTGCAAAATCCTTGTAATGCTGCACCTAGACCACGTTTGGTCTCAAGCATAATAAATGGTTTTTATTATTATTATAATTATTACTAGTTACGAAGAGAAGGAATTTGGTTGATATTTTGTCGGAATTTAATTAAAAAAACAATGTCAACATTTTGTTTCGTTATCATCTGATAATATGTACCTACGCTAATTTCAACATGTTATCATCATCAATTCGATCACTGCGAATCTTTTGGCTAACGTCAAAAATAAAAATATGATTTGGATTTACTGGCGTTCGGGTGCATTCGGTGCATTCTGCGATAGTTTAGGGTTAGACAAAAAATTGAAAATTATTAAATTTCATACTTTTATTATGTGTACACAATTGTATTGCATTTTATACAATGCATCTAACACAGTTATACAATGATACTTTCTAATAAATCCAATAGCCTGTTATACATGTTCAATTTTTGGTAAATATTTCACTGGAAAAACTCAATGTTTGCCTACAAATAATGTACCATCAATTTTTTTTCTTTCAATAATAAAAAACAAAAGATAATAATTAGGTGTGTTTTTTAGTCACAGTCAATAATTTAAAATCAATAACAAAGAAGAAATGGTCAGAAAATGGAAGGCACTTTTTTTGTTAAAATTTTCATTTTTTGAACACAAGTAGTTCACTGAGCCGAAACTAAGGGTATTTCGGGGAACAATAGGTGAGGTTAGATTTTGAAATATACGATTGATTTGTAGGCACTAATTTTTTTCTCTGTGAACAAACTTTTATAGATTTCAGGCCTTATTTGTTTTTTAACAACCGAGAAACACATGTATTTTATTGCATAAATAGGCGAAAAATGGCATATTATGTAAACGAGCGCTCGAAAATGGCGTAGGATAAAATGGTATAATGATTGAATTCCAGTACTGTTTTCCATAACGACTGACTAGACTAACAAAATTTCTACCGGGATAAGTATCCTACAATCTGTTTAGTTTAATATGATTTGAAGACTGCGCTAAAAATACAATTAGATTTTTCATTCATTGAAATTCTCAGAATAGTATCGTGGATTGTTTGAATTAACTGGTAATCGTCCGGCGTTATCTGAGGAGCGTGGGATACTGATACTGCAAGCATCGGATTTAGTACTCGAAAATAACCAGTACAGATATCAAAATCTAAAACCAAAATTTTCGGATATTATTATGAGAATTCGTGAAAGTTCAGCTTTAACGGACAACCCAAATCGAAAATCCGGTGCACCTTTTAAAAAATGAATCAAGAATCCAACTTTTTTTTCTTACAATGAGAGGCTTGGGGGGGAAAAATTCCCTTCTCAATAAATTACCACAGATTTTCTTCATTATTTACAGCAATTCATTTAATTACATAACAAATTAGCACTAAAAGGAACAACAAATAGAAATTAAAGTTTAAAAAACCGCAAACTAATAAATAAAAAACCTTAATAAGGAATGTGAGAAATAAAAAATAAATAATGTGGCACATTTTTGGCCAACAAATGTTTTATTTAAAGAATTTAACATCAAAGGGAGAAAACGCTTTTTAAGTAATTGATGATTAACAGTGTTCTGACCATTCTCAATAATAAATACCTATTTTTTCTTCCAAGGAATAAGGATAAACATATATATTTAAATACATAACTAGCACATCGAGGAATGCACTAAAAACAATCCCCCAAATAACGTTTTTCTCATTAATTCCTATGGATTCTACAAATAATGGTACGTTTTCTCATAACAACTCACAATCAACCTTAAAAATGATATAAGAATGAGATTCCTTTAGGAAGCATTATTTCTTTTTTTACTATATTTATTTTTTTTCATCATTTTTAAATGTAACTGTTAACACATACGTTTTACATAAGCTTAGTACACACAAAGAAAGGTTTCATTACTATACATGCGTATTTATAATATTTACATAGGATTTATTCTTTCGTAATCAATATATAATTTTTTTTGTAGCAATCATTACATCGCCTAGAGATTCTATGTTTGGGCAACATGATTTTTTTATGTTTTCAATGAGGAAGGCAGGCCACAGTCTAGGCAAAAATGTTTAAAAAATCGTTTATAAACGCATCTGTTGATCTAAAAATGTAATACAAATTTAGAATTTTGTTTAATTTTTCTCTTTAGAAAATATCCTTGATCGAAATGTGGTTTTTATCCAAAATCATTTCCCTTTTTATTCGAAGAGGTAAATATTTACAGATTTCGACTACCCTTTTTTTCAAAAATCATTTTGCAGTGCCCATCGTAGACTAAGGCGCGAAAGGGGTGGGGGGTTTTAGACCGAATTAGTCTCAGAAATCGTGTGATGCTACTTCTAGGCTAGACTGAATTGTTTTTCTGTATTTTTATCTAAATATATCAATTTTAGTTCGAACAGTTAGTGTATAATAAACGCAATATATCGAAGGGGTGTTTCCAACAAGCATGAGAAAAATAGTTCATTTTTGTTCCTGGCCTCACTCAAAAATATGTGCCTTCCATTTTTAAACTTAATTGATTTTGAAAATTTCAGAAGGACGTTGCTAGAATATCTAATCGTTGAAAACACCCCAACTCGTCAATTGATTTAAAGAAAAAATTCCAACTTAAATTCTTAAAGAAGTGGAGCAGACCGTTGTCATTACGCGTATAATAATATTATCCTGATGAAAAATTACGCATTACCTATGATTTGAGTTCAAGTTTCACCTAGCATCATGTCGTAGAATAAATATGGATCCTCTTAAACACTATCAATAGCGAATAATATATATTAAAGTCTACATAAATAATCCTAATTCCATCAGTATTTACAGTTTTTTTTCCTAAAAAGTACAATAATCGTTATTTAAAAAATAATTTATCGAAGATCTTCGTGTTTTTTTTTTTGTAGAGAAAAAAAAAATCATTTTGGTAGAGCTACGAAAAAGATATTAGAATGCTTCGAGTTATTTGTCATAAAATCATAAAACAGTTGGGGCTATAGAGTATAAATTTGGGAGTACCTCTAATCATTTGTGAATATTTGGATCACCACGCATTCAATAAAATAGACGAAACAAAGTAAAAATATAAACCATTTTTCAATTTATGTATCATCAGTATGAACAAGATTTTTGCTTTAATATTCTGTGCGGTTGGTTATTAAACCAAAGGAAGTAGTATGCCTAGTTTCAACAGTTTTCTTGGCATTTGGTGAAACTCCGTTGAAAAACGTACAGGTATCTACTTCGAACGCTGCATTTTTTTGCCCGTAAAATTGAAATTTAATACATACCATTGGGAAGTTACCAGATAAAAACGTGATCGTATTAAATTGTTCAGGTATAAGATCGATATTTGCATGGAAAGCGAACGTGAAATTTGCAAGGTTCTGACAAAAGATCGTTATAAGGTACTTAATTTAATTATGTCCAGTACTAGAAATGATTGAAGCTTAAGTAGTAGGTACTGCAATTTTTTTTTTCGTTTTTTAATTATTTTTTTACGAATAATCGTCACTTTTTCGAAGTAGAATTTGATATTCATAACCACCTTAATTCCTAGGATAAATTATAAGCTGCACTCAATGTCCTAGACATTTTATCACGTGTGCGCAGGTTTTATTTTTTAAAAATTAATATATTTTTTCTTCATAGTTTTTTTTTCATTAATGACAATATATTCACATATTTCACAAATTTATACATTTTTTCGTATTGATATTACATATCAATGTTTACATACACTTTATAGATCCTTAATAACGTTAAATAAATTCTTAAAAAAACAAAGAATATGTTTTTTCATCGACTACGTTCTACTACCAAAAAATCTACGAATCGTACTTTAGTACAGTTTTTTCCACAAACTTAAAAAATAGTTGATATTGTTCACAATCAAAGTCTTACTTCTTTTTTTATATATATAAAAAGTAAATAAATAGACAATATTAGTTATAAAGGAATTTTATCATTTCAACAGTATACTTTTTTGTGGAGCGATTTTTTTAAAATTATTTTTTGCTTAAATAGACATAACAAACTTGGTTCAATGTTTCACGCCCTTCATTTCCAATGGTATACTTGACTCATATACTTGACTCGTGGAGGAACTGAAGTGGTTTTTATTCCGACCGCTGATCCACGGGCATGTGAATGGGTTCTTTCTGCTGCTGCTGCTGAGGGCTTTTGACGAGGTCCTCGATGTCCTCTTGGAACAGGGATTCAGATCTGTTGAGGTACCCTGAGTCGCTGGAGCCTTTGTAGGGCATTCCGCTGACGCCGATGCCGACCTGGAGACATAAATATTGTTGACGTGAAATTTCGAGAATTTACGTTAACGAATATTACGTTAGGGTGGTGGGGCTACCTTAAGAGGCATTTTGACTTCGACAAGCAATTAAGTTATGATTTTTCGTTAGTTCAAACTTGAAGCTTACATCTATTGCTGCATCAGGATGTCCTCAAACTGCTCAGTATTGAAAAAAAAAATCACTAATTCAAGCCACTAAACATCATAAATTCACTTTTTCGAAATCAATTTTTGACCCAGTATTTGCCAGCCACATTTTTTGTTGTACCTGTGATTGGCACCCTATGATTGACACAGCAGTTCTTCTGCAATATATGATTTCTTGTATCAGCAAAACATTTTATTTCAACATTTTACAAATAAATTGAGCATTTGAACTTGGTTTTGTTAATCGGAATATATAATTAATATGAGAATTCATAAAGACAAAGTTGAAAAAATCACCGGATGTTTCATCACAAAATAGGTACAATGTTTTCTTGATACCATAGGCACAGTACGATTCTAATGATAAACTAGCAGCTTGTGAGTTGCTATGTATTTATATAAATATAAAAAATAAAGAACGAATAGAGATCCATATTGACAGCACTGTCAATCACTGAGGGGAGCATCAGTTTGGGAACTAGTAATTGACATTTGCATTTTCACATGTTATCTTTGATTATTTCCAAAAAATGATAGCATAAATGCAATCTACACAAAAAACTGATTGAGAAAAACCATGGAAACAATCGAATTTGAAAATGTGGAGGGCATGGTGAAGCAGAAAAAAACGCTTACCTCCTTTGCAAAATCCTTAGCAAACCTTAGTTGGGTAACCTTCTCCAGATTTCACAAAAACTCGCCTGAAACCTTTTCCCGCCTTTATACTTTACTGAGAAGGTATTTTGCCTCAAAATTCAAATGGATCAAGCCAGTGAAACACTTTTAAATGCCTTATTATTAAAACTTCTTGGTGAGATGTCAATCACTGGTCCCTCCACCCTAATGACGTTAACGTTTTAGCGAATTTTCAACGTCGGAGGGTATCCAGCCGGGAAAATACGATTAAATCTTCCTACTTACATAAATTTCAAAGTAATCGTATAATTAGTAGATGCTGCGCATGCGCAAATATGAAATCCTTGGAACTTTGCATACCTTCTCATGCATACCTTTTTGGACATACCTACTATGTCCATTGGATATTGATGAAATTTTTTGGGAATGTGCCGTTTAGACTAGAGACGGTTCCCTATAAATTTTATCATTATTTTATAAAAGTGAAATCCATCAAGCGTAATTTTGTAATGATTTAGAACTGTGTGCTCCAATGGTTAGATCGGCACTGATAGATTTTATAACATCTGGATAAATTGCAGGCTCTTAATAAGGGAAAAAACTATTTCACTCCACACACTTCAAATCTGTACAGATTTCATCAATCAATTTTTTCCAAGTTTTCTCAAGATTTTAATAGCCTGCTATTTTTAATACGTTTTTGAGCTCTATATTATACCTCTTTTTGCTAATGACGATGTTACCTACTAGTTTGGATGTGGAAAAAGTTCGCAGTGATCTTTGTAAACGTACCCTACTAAAGATAAACCCTACCTAGAAACTCCATTAAAACAGTAAATTTCATTAAAATTTGCCGACAATTAAGTTATGCGCATCGCATGATTTTGTTGGAGGCAAAATGTCCAATAGAAAGCTCCAGAGGAATTTCGATTTTTAAGAACAAAAATAAGGCATGTGTGTTTGTTAATAAAATGATCACCTTGACTTTGGCGGCTTCGGATACTGGGGGTCGTTTCATGATATTTTCCATCATCTCTTCTTGGAAAATATGCTCGGTCTTCATTGAAAGGTCGTTGGGCATTGGGCTGTATGGCATTGATGGAGGCTGCAAGCAAAGCAAAAAAATAACAATATTAAAAATCAATTTATTTCGAAATAAGTTTGTATTGAGATTTTCAAAGAAATCATCGGATGGAGATGACAATTAAAATTGCAACATCACCCTATCCAAATGAACCAGGCTTCACAAGTGATGACGTAAACTACGTTGATGGTAAAGTTGTACCTAATATCCTTTGTTTCAAAAAATTAATAAAATTATAGATCTAGTAGTACTTAATTGCTTTAGCTAAAAATTGTACGCAAAGGTTTACAAACTTGATCAATTTTTCACTTAAAAATGTGTGGTTAACACTGAGGCATTCTCAATGCCCATCTTCTCTCATAAAAATCAACGTTTAATCAAATATTAGCTTCAAATAATGAAGCTTTTAATAGGATAACGAATTGGAGCTGGATTAAATCGCAGCTTCGGGAAGCTGAAGGTCGACTACACATGAGTGAGGGACATTGGCTTGGGGGCATCTGCATTTTTAAGGCATGTTTTACCCAAATTTTGACAGGTACTAACACAAATACCCATTAAACTTAGTTTTATTTGTGATATGAATGATAAAATATGGAGTATCATGGAATACCTGCATAACTCTCGGTCTTATCTAACTATAGTGAATCGGAATTCTTTGGTAAATCTTAACTGACCTTCATCTTCCCAGGGGTTTCGCTGGGCTGCGGTCTCTTTACGAGGTCCTCGATTTCATCCTGGAACATATGTTCACTTCTAGACGTGGGAATGTCGTTCACCATTGGTTTGAATCCTAGCGGCATGGACATCTGTAATGAAGAATTTCCAATTAGGAACAAGAAATTTCTAAAAATTTATTATGGACAATGGTGGCAGGAGATGAGGTGTTATGCCATACTTTGGCATCAATCCTTTAGATCTAAATAATCGTTCTACCGACTTTTGATTATATATCCCAGATACTCTTAGTTTTGGCAGCATGTTCCTACAGTTAGAGTTTGCATTTATATTCGACGTTCATTTACCTCCATGTTATTGTTAGGTTGAGTGAGGGGAGAAGATCCCGGAGAGCTATTTACAGGGCTTGGAGAGTGGAGGACGAGGTTGTTGCCGTTGGCGCAGTGTGCGGCAGCGGCTGCCGCGAGGAATCCAAACCCTGCGGATGGCGGCATGGGCGGATTGCTGTGGTGATCTCCGCCATGGTGCTGACTGTGATGGTTGATCTGAAAATTGGGTTACTCGCCATTAGTGTCTGTTCCAGAGTTAATCCAGTAGGTAATCCCACAGTTGTTTTTTAGGGATAACTCCCAACTCTGGACCCTTAGAGCCGAAAGGGGTTAAAAGAACTATTCCAACCAAATAATCGCCAGTCCCAAACTTGTCGAGGGTCTGATTTTTTATACAATATGGTACTAACCCATCCCTCTCGCCCTTAACCTGATAACCTGTTTTCAAACATGATAGATATTAGGATCATTTGTGCTGTACTTTTCTGACTAGCAAATCACTTACAAAAGACTTGTCTGACTTTCACCAATAGTAAGTGAGAATTGATGATTTTAGCCACAAACAATAATAATTTGTGATAATGTAAAAGTTACAAGACGCTTGATTAAGTTGTATAATTACATATACATATAAATTTACAGTAACAGCAAGTAAAATATTAATGAATTAATGAACCATATTCCGGTTCATCTACTTGTAACATACCTGAGAATGGTGGTGTGGAGGAGGAGGTTGATGATGCCCTTGCTGGGCTTGGAGGTGTTGTTGTTGCTGTTGCTGCTGCTGGTGTTGCTGCTGCTGTTGTTGTTGCTGCTGCTGTTGATGCTGCTGTTGCTGCTGTTGTTGTTGACTATGATGGTGTGCAGCAGCTGCCAGCATCTGCTGCCTGAGATTCTGGGCAACGGCAACAACGGCCGCCGCTGCTGAGTGGGGTGACACGCCTCCCGCGCTGACGGAGTCACTCCCAGCTATGCTCCCGGGACCACTTCCATCACCACTGCCGCCACCTCCGCTACTATAATTGTGAACCATGTCTGGACTGCAAAGCTGGGGCTTCTGAAAAAAATTGTAATTTGTAAAAGAAAATGCCCCATAAAGCTATTTACTATCATTTCGTAAAAGTATTGGATACAACTGTACACTTGCTTAGCGCTCAGAGCTTTTGGGAATTAAGCATGGACTAAAACCTAAGATTCCTACACAGACAAATAACTTGCTTACGAACTTGAGAAGAATTTCCTTTGACCTTGGGCAGTTGGTCACTAACAAACACACAAAGATGTGTTGATGGTATATTTATCAAAAGAACTAGGTATAGTGTCCGATTTTGTGAAATCCACGGGAATTTCATTTTATCCTAAAGCTGAATAACCGTGTCTGCCAATATATGCTGAAATTTCTGGAGATGAGTTGCAATAAAGATTTAAAAAAAAAAATAATAATAATAATAAAAAATGAATAAACAAGTTTTCAGTAAAAAGACTCAGCAAGGCCTAGGTCAGTGCCTTTGGTAGTACATCTACTTCACAACCATTTTGTACTCTATCTACAAACTGAATGTACATAAGTACCTACGAGTAAAACCTTTTTTTGAACATTTTCCTAGAATACCAATCTCTAAATTGATGTTCGCTCGGTAGTACTCCTTCTATCTCTTTTAAACAGCAGATGAAGAACGCTTCGTTTATCGTACATTTGTTGCTCAAACCGTACGGTTTAATTAATAATTGATTGTTTATGATAATTATCCCATGCTACCATTTAACATATAATAAAGAATAACTATAATAAGGTTATTATTTTAGAATAATTTGCATAGAATTCAGTCACCATTATCTGTAAGTATTGATGTTGATCTGTGACTCTTCTGAAGTATGATCCTACTTCATTTTTTGATGCGCAATGGCAATAAGTTGATCCTATTACATATACGCGTGGTTTACAAAGTTATGGCTGTTTAATTTGAAAATATAAATGTTGATATAAAACAAAGGCCATAATTGTTAAACTCACAACATCATGGTGGTAGCTGGGTCCGTGTCCATAGCCAGGTGTCGTTGGAAGGTAAGATGGTGGAGGCGCCGCACTGTGTTGGGGCGTTCTCGGGGCGGCAGGTGACTGTACGAAAGAATAAAATTAAACGATTAGAACATTTTTGAATTCCAATAGTTGACAGCAATCAATATAAGAATATGATACATGAATCTGAAAAGTCAGAGTGTGATTTTATATCGATTCCCGAATGTGTGTTTTTGTTGTTGACATCGAATTTTCCAAGATAGGTAGACAATCCCTGATAAGACAATTGTTGAAATTTTTCTGATAAGAAGGTTCTTGAGTTTTTGGGGCTTGGATAATTCCTATGAACACACAAAGTTTCCAATGGACCTCTAGGCCACAACCTGTCTTCAATAGTTTTTGAGCTGCAAAACACGAATCAAAGTCGAATTTTGATTTAATTTGATCTCTTAAACGCTAAGTCGACTTCAAACTTGCTTAAAAACCGTTTTTTCTCATTATTAAAGCAAGTTTAAAGTCAACTTAGGGTCTAAACGAGCAAAGTAAATCAACATCCGACTTCTGTTTCGTCTTCAATTGATAAAAAAATATGGCTGACGGTAGTTTAGGGGTCCATTGGAAATTTTCAGCGACCGCAGGAGTATGCAAGCCTCAAAAACTCAAAGAAACAGAGAATGGGCCTAAATTTAGAAAATTAGACGTCCACAACAAAACCGGTTGTCAGCAAAAACGTTTCTTATGGGATTTGTGTTTAATAGAATTCTTATGAAATACTCACGAGATAAAGCCGGTTGAAGCGTAGAAAATCATATTCGTATATTTAGGCCGTAGGAAAGTAAATTTTTTCTACAATTTTTGAGATATCGAAATTAAACTTGGAGAGCGTTTTTAGTGGAGCCTAATATTAAGTAAAATCAGATTAAAAAATTGAAAAATATTTTGACTAACTAAATGGAGGAGGAAGTATTGGTTGCCAATCCAGAAATTTTTACTTGGGAAATTTTTGGATTTTTTTCTTCTGATTTAATTTATTCATGAAAATTTGCTCATACAATCATGCACATGACTGGAACCTTTTCAGTTTCTGCTTCCGAAAACTTATAAAAATATCGATAAATAAATAAAATTGAAATGAATATCTTCTGTGTCCTCAATGTGTAAGCAAGCCTAGAAACAAACTGTACTAACTGTTTCCACTTCATGGAAAACTATTGAACAAAAATGTATCCATGGCTCATTGTTTTTCCATGAAGAGGAGGAATTTTATCAAGTTTGGGTACAAGAATGCATAAGCGTTTGGTAACTATGGGCTGGGGATCAGTGTGAAATTCGTGTCACCGATACTGACAAACAACAGCTTCCTATAAATGCGAGGGATTTTATTTGTTTAGCAACTCACCTTGAAATTGATTTTTAAAATTTCTGTGTTATGCATAGGTAATAATGAATGAGTGTACCTGTAGTCTGTGGTGGTATCCCATGTTGGGTTCTTCCTTGATGTGCTGCGGGTCTCTGAAGACGACTGCGCGGATGACGCCTCTGATGTGGTCCTCCGGCCAGATCCCCAGCAGAATCCTCTGAGGTCGCCCTCTCCCTTTGGGCCTCAGGTCTGCTTAAAAATTCGAAATGCGAACCACAATATAAACCAGGGGTACAAAAGGGTGGTTAATAGGTAAAATCAATTGAATTCGCGCCATGAAAATATGACCGTGTGATGTGATGGAGAGGAGTAGTTCCTCCTTCTTGATTCTTGCAAATGTTACATCTAAGGGGAATATCATTGGGGAATCATTGGCTATTGGCTCAGGATAATCTCTGGGTGTTGCAAGTTAATCGCCTCTCCCCTTTGAAGGAGTAACTACTCTCTTTCCATCAACTCTTGTTGTCACAATGAACACCATGACAAATGCTAGATAGAACGCATGCGTGGTGTCTTAGGCTAGAAATAACTGTTAGAAGACGTTTCAAAATCATGTCACGAAAGGATGAATGCGGTGATTTTCATTTTCAACCCATTCGTTGCTAGGGGTAACTTCCTTATTTTCTGGGGTGGAAAAACACCCATGATTATCACATAGTCTTCCATAGCTAGAATGTCTCCATTTAGTCCCTATACCCTAAAAAATCATCATCTCTAATCTCAAAAATTTTCATGAATATTGATTGTTTAGGTAATTGTAATGAAAAACCTTTAGATTATCACATATTTATTAATAATACAAAGCTTTTCGGCTAAATTCTAGCCATCTTCAGGCATACACATTGCTTTGCATTGCATCTTCAGGCATGCCGAAAAGCTTTGTATTATTAATAAATATGTGATAATCTAAAGGTTTTTCATTACAATTACCTAAATTATGGAGGATTATCACAAGAAGTCTGCACCAACTCTTCTGAGATTATTGAATATTGATTGTAATTTTATCTCAGACATTTTTCTGCTTAACCCGAGATTCTAAATGTCGATAATATATATGGCTGGAGCTTCTGACTAGTGAGCCAGTGAGTAGCATGAGATTCATCTGAACAGCTGAGAAAACTGAGACTAAAGCGAATTTCATATTTTATGATTCAAGGCCCTAATACTCCAAGATATCATAAAAAGTATCGCAGAAACTGTAGTCTTTCCAAAACATGAATTCTGATAAAATGGGAGAATCACCCATATGTTTATAACTGGATGGGTAAATAGTCCAAGATCATTTGCTTGGAATGCCAAAAATCCTTTCTATTTCCATTCAGAAGAAAGTTTTGTTAGATCTATAGTTTGTTTGTCTCCTTGGTTAATTTAAAGAAATAATTATGAGAATAAATTATGGTAAACTCTTGCCAAGTTTTGCAATTATGACAGGCGCAAAAATTTAGTAAGAAGCAACAAATCCGCTTTTATTAAGATTTATTTTCCGAAATTGCCAGAGTTTAAAGAGAGCTCTCATGTATGATGCTCTATGAGGGATAGATACAACGTAAATAGTGCCAATGTTTCTATTAATTTTTATTGATGAGACGAAATTTCAAGTCTTAAGTAAGGGAATTTTGTGGGTGCTAAATCAAGTTCGGGAACTTGAATGCAAATTATGGAAACAGAATTTTTCACACTCTTAGGTACTAATGGAGTTTTTAAAATCTACAGGATAGGTATAATTATGTAACAAATTTTTTTAAATTTAATTGCATCTATCCGTTTGTTTTAGGTAAATAAAGCCTTTTTTTGGTAGCATGCACGTCGTACATTATAATACAAAAATATGGACATTCAGCTTTGCATTGTTTCGGACCCCGAACAAAGCGGAAAAAATAACAACTCTCCAACAATTGAAATTTCCATCGCGTCAAAATATTATGCAACCTCAGCCTCATTTTTTAATTTCAAATTTCCCAATAGCGGAAGCCCGCATGGGGGCGAAGTTGAATTGAATGTTTAAAACGGTTAAAATAACAGAGTTTAAAACTCCGGAGGAATATTGCCAATTAAAAATGACATTCCCCTTAATTAGGCAGTCAAAAATGAAAAACGGCCCCGACCCCCGCGCGTTTCTGTTTTCCGAAAACATCGCAAAAACGAAGGAAAACGCTGGGGGTGGGTATTTTTACGGAAATATTTTCAACGTGTTTACACTTTATTGAAAGATAAATACATTCGTATCAACACCTGTATACAAATCATATAAATGAATTACGAATTCCCCTCCCTCCGCGTGGCTGGGTGCCTTTTTATATGCGATACGAGACGTTAAATTGAGAGGGAAAAACCATCGTAAAGCTCCCCCCTGATTTTGTTATTTGGAGCGGGGTGTTGTTTTCGAACCGATTGAGTTTGTGTCGGTCGAAACATCGAAAAAACAATGCTAATTGGATAATGAAGTGCAGGGGAATGAGGGAGAATGTTATCGAGAATTGATCATTACAGAATAATAAATGTGACAGGTGTTTTTATAATATGCCCAGTTTCAAGTGGATATTGTCTCGTATCAAAATATTCGCACGGGCATTACGCTTATTTCGTCAATTTCAAATCATTAAATGGTAGAGATAGAATAATATGGCATGAAGCATTTATGGTAAAACAGTTCTAAATTGTATGTGATAGCATGGAACTATAACAAGATTGTCTCCACTTGTCTATTTGAATTGAACTACGTATAATACTCGTACTTGGTCATTGGTTGTGAATATCCATATTTTTCTGAGAAGTATACCGATCGATGCAATAAAACGGTATAACGTTTATAAGAGTTTACGCACTCTTATAATCACAAACGTGCTAAAAAACTAATATTTCATTATTTTTCATTATATAGGCCCTGCTTACATGCAGAATTGATGATAAGGCAAATTGTTCCCAACGATAACATGGTTTTGCAGGTCTATTGAACATTTGTTACAACTAGGAGGTGTACAAGGTTTATAAAGAGGTAGAAAGCTTTAAAAATTGCACATATTTTGTGAGAGATTTAACGTACTCAAAGCCAGAAAAAAAAGGTGGCCCCTCACAACAAAGGTAAACCTAAAAAAACTGAGGAATGCCGTTTGAATTGCCACACTTTCGTGAATTTGATAGGAAAATAATTTCACGATAAACTAAACAAAATATTAATACAATCAAAAATCGAAGTACCTACAAGGAAAAGTTGGTGCCTCAGCTACGATAAGGGATCATCCTATCACACACTCAAGGTCGATCAAAAACAGTAAATGCTTTTTTCACGGATGATCCTTCATAACACCCAGTTGTTGAATTGATATCATCCCACATTCAGGGAGCATCGTTGAAAATAAATGACTATGGACGAGGAAAATAGAATGTGCCGCGTTGATCGAATTCAACTCATCGGTAATGGGGAGACGGAACCCCGGACAATGGTTTCAGGAAAGGAGATCAGGAATTTATGCAAATAACAGAAATGTCATCAAGACCTATTGTCTTACAGGCGGTATTGTTAGATAGAATTAACCCCCACAGTCGACGGGCCGTGCATCTCTCTACACTAATACCAAAACTATGCGCTTTCTAGAGGAACCGCCTTTCAGCGGTGATCTAGAATCGTGCTCTGGAAGATTGTTGAAAGATCTGTTGATGGAAGAGGTACAAACCACTGCTGGGGTCCAAGTTTTCAACGGCCATGAGTTATGATTGGATTGCTTGGATAGCTGTGTAATGTCGACAAGATGTGGCCAAAAGTAGGGAACAAACTCACAAAATATCTTCTTGAGAGATAACACAGAATGAGCGGTAATCTGAATCATGCTCTGGAAGATTGTTGAAAGATCTGTTGATGGAAGAGTTACAACCCACTGTTGGGGTCCAAATTTTCAACGGCCAAGAGTTATGAATGGAATATTAGCTGAGTAAAGTCGACAAGATGTGGCTAAAAGTAGGGAACAAACTCACAAAATATCTTCTTGAGAGATAACACAGAATGAGCGGTAATCTGAATCATGCTCTGGAAGATTGTTGAAAGATCTGTTGATGGAAGAGGTACAACCCACTGTTGGGGTCCAAATTTTCAACGGCCAAGAGTTATGATTGGAATATAGCTGAGTAATGTCGACAAGATGTGGCCAAAAGTAGGGAACAAACTCACAAAATATCTTCTTGGGAGATAACACAGAATGCAATCAAAGGCAATAAATTTGAGCATTTTGGAGGGCCTAATAACTTAAAACTCATAGTTACAGGCAGTGATTTACATTAATTTTCACCTTTTACATGTGAACTGATTGTCTTGGATGACTTTAGTAGGTACTGGAAATGTCTCTTACTCTAATGATGGTATGTGTTTGGGTATTACCACATTGTCTTAACCTATGCTTTTGTATTTTATGAATGTTTTTCTGCATCAATTGGTTTTTCACAAGTCAATTGGACGGCGCACATCATCCAATTTTCCTGTCTCAGTGGAAAAAATTCAAGTCGAAACGTCGAGTTTTTTAAAATTACTAACAGTTTGCATCATTGAAGAAGATCGGAAAAAATATCTATTTTGGAAATTTCATTGCCTCCCTGATGATTGTATAACGTCATCCACTTAAGCGTACGTCAAACAATGGTGACTATAAAAAGAAATAATCTCTCACTACGTAAAGCTACTTGGTAAACTAAAGAATCGGGTATTACCAGAGCCTCCATCGGCGGAGGGTCCAAGCATGTTGTGGACGCGGTTGGCGTAGAGAACGAAGGTCGGATATGGGATGTCGTACTTCCTGGCTGCCTGAGATAGACTGAGTCCTTCCTTCAAGACGCTCAGGATGGCCTCTGCCATCGTCTCGGGTCTCCAGCTTTTGAGGGGCCCTCTCTCCCGGAACCTGAGGTTGTGGACGAGGCTTTGGTTGGTGTTCCAGCACTTCTGCCACATCGACTGGAGCTGGTACTGGTAGCTGTCTGCTGAAATAAACGGGAGAAAAATGGTTTCGAGCTCATTAATCGAGTTGAATCATAGAAATAACACACATGGAACTACGTCCACAAATGTTTCACAAAAGTGCAATAATGAAATTGCAAATCTCGCTAAACACTGCTAATGAATACTAACACCAGAAGTTAAATCACTTCGTTTCTTCTCAATGTACCCACATGGTCAGCATAGGTCACCAAACACTATTTGCAAAAATCGAACCAACCTTTTTTTTACTTTTGTCTGTCAATAATTGTATTTTAACAGATTTTCAATTGCTATCAGACCAGTAGACCGAGTTGGTTAAGCACATTTAATATCTAACCCTCATCTTTCATTGCAGATTAGGGTTCCCTTAGGACCCCTCATCACTTGAATTTATGAGTCCGCGAAACGATCAAAATTACTCGCAGAAGAGCGCAAATTGTAAAATACCCATGGGTTTTTTGAAGATAATCAATAGCCACCCGGGACACATGATTTCGAGGTATGTTTTCACTCGGAGAAACATCAAAAAAACCAAGTGAATTTTGGACGGTTTTTAGCTGTGTAGAAATGAGTGAAGAAAAGTGCAATTATGGCCTTTTTTAAAATTCCACCAAGTAGGCGATGCGAATATCAATTAATGAACATCACAATGTGATTCAGCATGAAAAAATACCCTAAAATCATGGGCGTTAAATCCAATATTCTGCAATTTAAAAAAGTGCGGGTTTCCATTTAAAATAAGAAGAAAAAAAATGTTGATTGCGCATGGTTGCTGATCATGGAGATCACCGTTGATCCCGTGTACCGTATTCCGTTCGGAGTGGCGAGGGGGAGGGGGAGAGATGGCATGTTCTAGTTGTAATTTCAATCCCTTTTCTGATAATTAATAGTTGCTTCCCGATAACAGCTAACTATCAATGACTGGTTAAACTATTGGATACAACGAGTAATTATGAAAAATAGCTTAGGAACCTACCCTTGACTCTAAAAAACGCGTTCTGCCCCAACCACAGCAATTTTAATGGGAGACGCCGGGCAAAGGGTGAGCGGTCAACCTTATCGTGACGGGAGCTCATAATTTATTTGAGCGATTCATCGTAATTTTCGTCAGCGTCATGTCGATAATTTTCATTTGCCCCGTGTATCGTAACCCCATTGGACGCGGGATCCCTTGTAAAATTATATTAATTACGAAATATTGATCCAACTTTAATGGGATAAAAAAAAAATATTTGTTTGTATTCCAACGGGAACCTTGAAAGAAAATGCAGAATGTTGCCAGGAGTTAATAAAGCATTATTCTCCTAGTTGGGTTTACGGGTCTTTTCGTTATACGACCGCACAACAATTTTCTATACTTCTATAGTAGCAGAAACGCTTGATATAAGTTCTTTTGTTCTAAAAACTGTTCCCCAATCATTTTTACGTCAACAGTGCTAAAATAGATCAGAATGCTGAGTATAGTTTGGTTGGTCTGGATGCTCACCAGCTCGCATCTAAAAAATACATCGCATGCTCGCATCTCAAAAATTAATAACATCAAGTAGCCAATCCCTTAGTAAAAAAATATACAGATTAGTTGGGCATACATGTCAGAATGAATGGATGGTAGTGAATTAACGGAAAAGGTCATTTTTTTTTTTAACAAGTACTAGTTTTTGTTTTTGCGAATTTTCGTAGAAAATGAACTATTGCAATGGCTCAGAAAATTTTAAAATCAAAATTTTTGAAAAATTTCTTCATTGAAATCAGTTTTGAGGCATTCTGAAACGAATCTTAGAGTTTAACGCTATATATATATATAGGATTGAGATAAAAATTCCGTTCTTGTGCCAAAAGTCAAGCTTTCCAAACAAAAGGATAATTCGGGAGGTACAAGAGGATTTCAAGTCCAATTTTATAGTCGGCTATGGAAATTTCAGATATTTACTTGAATGTAGGTATTTCTAAAACGACATAAATGTAAATACATGGACAATATAGTAATTTTCCCATTGTTTTTCCCACTTTCACTATTTCTTTCGTCCCGATGTCGTTTCGAACTTTTACTGTTTCCTCCCCTTCATTAGCCCATCCCATTCGGGTGGTCCCTTCGCTAATGATTTATATTCTACCCGAGACCAAACCCTTGGAAGCTAGTTAGCGGAATTTCAAATCTCATAAACAGGGTCTCAACTTATTTGGTTTGGCTATTAGCAAGATGTCTCTCTCTTATTATAAAGTTATTTATTGAATTAATGAATTAGCCTACCCCCTTTTCCGTCTCCTCCACCAGAGGAATTGAAGTTAGGAAGTCGTCGAATGGGACCCAATTAAAGCATTAGGAGTTGGAATCATGCTAACCAAGAAACACTTTTTGCCAAAAATGTTTTTCTCTTAAATTTCAGAAAAATAGTAGGTACTTTCAGACTGATTTTAAAGCTAATTCGATTTACATTTTAATTGTGTTATTAGTTCACGTCTGAATTTACGCAATTTAATGCTTTAGAATTCATCTATGCTCTAAATCGTCTACATGAAAGCAAATGGTTTACCCGATGATTATATGTGTATAGGAACAATTCTCAATATGCGAACATAATAAACATACTTCTAAAATCCGTTTAGGTAGTCGCAACCCAACATGTTTTTACGATAGCCATTATATATTTCACA
Source organism: Adelphocoris suturalis (assembly GCA_030762985.1). Lineage (NCBI taxonomy): Eukaryota > Metazoa > Arthropoda > Insecta > Hemiptera > Miridae > Adelphocoris > Adelphocoris suturalis. The sequence continues at coordinate 108,650,900 of CM061044.1, forward strand.
CAACAATACGACGTGAAAATAGGCTATGTTACGTCAAATAAACAGTTATTTACACTTTAATAACTTTGTTAACCTTTTAATAATATTTAGGATACCGCACTGATATCTTAGTTTCCGTACAGGTTTATTATTCTGTTTTACTAAAATTTGCTGTGTTTAGAAATTAGGTATATTTAAATAAAAACATTTAGGTTCATTAACCAAGAACAGAATAATTTTAATAGGTCATGGTACCCAGTTACGCTAAGAGCGAAAAATAAGTACGAAACAGATAGTCACGGAAGATTAACAGAAATCAGAAAAATGAATTTCAAAATAGAACCACTGGAGGAATCTAATTTGAGACGTGGAAAATGCAAGTTAGGGCAATGCTTATCAAACTACTCCTAGGTATGTTTGGATATGTATACGGAAAAATTGAAAAGCTCAACATAAATGAAGAAAAAGAAGAAAACTTTGATTTAACTAAGCAATGGGATATTTTGGATAAAAAAGCCTGGGCTGAAACAATTTTGACCATTTCGCCGAGTCAAATTAGAAAAATAAAAAACTGCAAAACTTCAAATGACGTGTGGGTAAAGCTGCACCAAGAGCATGGGTGCATGTTACATGAAGACCCTTGTCAACATGAAAATTATTCCTTGTATTACCACTAATCCGTGTACATATTATATTAATAATATGTTTTAGATAGCCCTTCTACGAAGATCACGGGTCCATAACCGACCGGAAGAAAATAAATTATCAGAAAAAAATGATGATGTTGTGCCGCTAATGACCCTTCAGGTTGAGATGCGGCTAAATTCTTAAATAATAAAAAAAGATGATGTAAAGCAACAAAAAAATTGGTTGACCCCGTGGGGATTCGAACCCCAGCCGCCCGGGACGTTGCTACCGCGCTACGGGTGAATGTTATAAGATTACCTTTTTTTTAAGATATATTATATCGTGTCTGTACTCAAATATATCCCCATATTATGGGAAACGAACGGGTAAACGTACAGCAACCCAGATGATCTCATTCGATTTACAGAACCTCTCTGTTCATAAATAAAACAAAAAATATCCTTTTATTCCGAAAGTTTTCTGAGACCCTTAAATACAATTTAGATTTGATAGATAGTGATGCCGATGTTACTGGCACATACCGACCGATGTATGATTTTTGAGCCGAATGCCATAAAGTTTGGTCCAATAGTTTCGGATAAAAACTTCGGATGGTGTAAGGACGGATTTTTTTCATTAGATTTTTGAAATCTACGCATCTTGAAACGTAAACCAACAAAATTTGATGGGAGGGGGGGGGGGGATTTCATGGAAGATTAAAGCATATACCATGAGGTCCGTCCTATCAGTTACGGTGGATCTGCTTCCACGAACCGTTCATAATTTTCATTTAATATTATTTCCCTTTGAAGATCCACCCTATTCAACTTTCCTACCAACGGACTAATACTTTCCCCAAAAAAATAATAATTAAAATTATCATATTTTAATGTTAACTGCACTAAAAAGAAATAGTCTCGTAACATTATTACGCTCTCTCATTAAAGAAAACGCTTAGTCTCCTCGGATTATATCGTGCAGCAGAAATAACATTAAAACTCCGTTTATGTTTCGACCCGCCCCCGCCAGGAGCCGGCATTTTTTAAATGAGTCTTTCCCTCTTGAAATGAGCCACTTTTTCCTGGACTCCCTTTTCGAATAACCATTCCCGGAATTAAATAATAATTCCGTCGGTAATTATTATGAGTAAAGAATTAAAAAAGGGGGCTTTTAGGATATTGCTTCCTAACGTTTTAGGATGTCGTTTTCTTTCCGTTTATAGTTATGAAGGGACCACGGCGGCACGCCAAACTCCGTTTCATTTCATTTTTTTTTCTTTCATTTTAAATTATTTTTACTGTATATAAATAGAAAAGAAGAATTGTTTTGAAAGATTACCTACTATTGAGATCATTATATTTTCCATGCTAGAGGACGTGAGAATAATATTCAGATTGCTAGTACGGGTACCTGTCTATAGCATGCTGAGAATATTCAGTTACGTTATGAACTAAATCAATTCGTAACATTCTATGACTAGAAAGGCCAGTGAAACTAACATTTGAATTTCATTTCAATCAGATCACGAGAAGAATCGATACTAAGATTCCCCAAACAAATACAGATTCAGAATAAAACTTTGCCTACAACGAAGTTCCTGAATTTGGAAAAACTAGAGAAAACCGTACAGTTTTCTTTTCCTAGCTGGTTAATAATTTTTTGAATTGCAATTGTAGTGCAATTGTACTTACTTGCTGATGATAGCATTCATTGCCTAAACTCTAACTTTTTGGGATTCACGACAGAAAAACTAGGAATTGCAGAGTAGTTGTGAATGTGGGGAGTTCATCGTGCGATGTTGATACATCTACACCGAAATTTAAGCAAAATAGGCGAGTTATCCATTAGAGAGCCTGTAAATGCCATTTAGCCATCTTTGTAAATTTTGCCTACATTTGAGCGCAATCAAGAAAACATTGAGAGCTATGTTACATTTCACGTTTGAATTCTTGAATTCAGTCAAGCAAACGAATTGTGAATTCAATTGATAATGCAGCAGTCATCGCAACGATATCTGATGACTACTATCTCGGACCCGACCGAATTAATCCACGGAAATCTCATCAAAATCGGAGGAAAATCGAGGAAGTTATTATGAGTGTATCTGGGATTCGCGGACAAACACATACAGATTGATGCTAAATCAAAATTATTTATTTTCTTCTACCGTCAAAAATTGTTATTAGGCTGTAAACATTCGATTAATCGGTAGCCATATCTATCTGAAGCAAAAAGTGCATTAATTTGAGAAATTGATTGACTAATTCTTACAGTTGTATGTTGTGGTAATTTTCTCAATAAATATGACATGGTTAAGGTATTGATAAATTTGAAGTGATTTGCGAATGACGATTATATTTCATAGGTAGGTACGCTGAAACTCTTGTAATCCAACTTTAATTCTGCATGTCTAATGTTGAAATGAACAGAAACGTGTAAAGTATGTAGAATTAAAAACGTTAATATGTACAATATAACTATTAGACAAGGCGGCCTTCTCTAAAAGACTGAGTGGTCATTTATTCAATTCCCTTCCATCATGTTCAATTATAGGCGGTTTCAGTTTAATTGTTCACCATTACACTCAATATTAAAAGGAGCCTCGCCTTGAAACTATCATTGCCTCCAATTCCCGCCGTTAGGCTTAGATTTTACAGACTAATTTACTGTATATCTAAGTCCAGAGTGGCTCTCAACTGGAAATTTTTAATTTCCCTGACGTTTCCCTGACTTTTGCCTGACCAAACGTCAGATTTTCCCTACAAAAAATATCAAATTCAAATTTTGTTGTATTCTCGTCTTAGCGAATTTTCTTAGAAAATGAAGCTATTGCAATGGCTCCAAAAATTTTAAAATAAAAATTTTCAAAAATTTTCTTCATCGAAATCTGTTTTGAGGCATTCTGAAATGATTCCTGGATTTTAACGCTTTTTTATATATATATATATATATATATATATATATATATATATATATATATATATATATATATATATATATATATATATATATATATATATATATATATATATATATATATAAAAATATATATATATATATATATATATATATATAAATATTTATATATATATGTGTCATTCCAGACGATAACTCTCGATAGAATTGAGATAAAAACTTCGTTCTTTCGCCAAAAAATCAAGCATTTCAAAAGAAAGGATGAGTTCGTTGGACAACATTTTTTGAGCACATTAAATTGGTCGAATTTCAAAAAATGTACTCAAAAAATCACTAAAAATGGATAAAAAAGGCCAAAAATCGTTGAATTTATATTTTTTGGCTGAATATTGCTCAAATAAAGTTTATTAACTATAAAATAGAACATCCGAAAATTTATGTACACAATTATGCTGAAAAATGTCCTTAAAATTCATCAACATTTGCTAAAAAATCGATAAAAACCTGCTAAAAAAGCTAAAAATTCAGAACCTCTATTTGAATAGCAGGTTATTATTTTGAATACGTTTTTTGCCATAAAATTAATGGTTAACGATTCCCTTGCACTCAAAAAGCTCAAATTTCAAAAGAATTCAACATTATACAATACGATAATTTACGAAAATTCGCTCATACGATCATGCTGCATGACTGGAACTTTTTTATTGTACTTTTAATGCTTCTAAAACGGAAATCGTATAATTTAAAGAAGAAGAAGAAGAAGAAAAAAAAAAGGTGAAAAAAAACAGACTACTTATATATATATTATATATATATATATATATATATATATATATATATATATATATATATATATATATATAGTCTACTTATATTTAACAATTTCATTGACCTCGAAGTGCTCAAATATCATAACAATTTAACCTAAATGTAATACGATAATTTACGAAAATTCACCCATACGATCATGCTGCATGACTTTTTATTTAATATTTGATGGTCTCTCACTCAATTTGTGATCCGAAGCTAACTGTTGAAGTACATTTTTCCTTACATGGATTTTTCTCAGCTCTGGGGATAATTCACAATTTTTGTCCGACAGCAAAAAATGTCACGCTTTTTTTCACTTACTACCTATCTCTGCCAGAGAGAGTATAACTTCCTGATTTCCCATCCCACAAAAATCGTTCGTTGGAAAGTTGCTCTGTGAATTTATAACACATGACTCCACATTCCAATGGGCAAATTTCCCCCTCCTTAACTCTCCTGTGAAGTCATAGCTTACGTATACAAACTAGTTTTGGGACTCTTACTGGATCAATCCACTACTCTGCTGGGGTTTTTTCCCCCAGTTCAATACTCAGTTGATTTTTCTCACAAATGGTTCACTCTAGGTGATGTAGTTACCAGGGAAGCCAATGGCATATCCATTCCCTTTTTATGTGCGTGTAGCGTTGTAACTTTCGAACAGTTTAACCACAACTCTTCATAATTATTTTTTTCATTCATATAACTCACCTATGAAATAATATGTACCTAGTATGATAAAGTACGATATTGTAGTGTGATTGTTTAGGAGCAATAATATACCTAAAAACGCTTTAAATTGGTGTAATAATTTAAAGCGAATATAATTTATAAGTTTTTATTTATAAAATTCCCTGACATTTGGTGGTTTTTGTGAAATTCCCTGACATTTCCCTGATTTTTCCCGACGCGAAAAAATATGAAAAAGTGCAACGCTTCCCATTTTTGCTGCAGTCCTCGTAAGAAAGGCGATGATTAACTGACAGGTCAATGTAGTAAATCCGTGCAAATGGGTTGGTTCAACGAGCAAAAAGTGATTGGTTAGTACACGCATACACGAGGCTAATACGTATCATTAAATTGCAGTTAATCGAGTAAATAAAATAAAAAGCAAATCATAAACGGAAAATAATATTGTCATTACCGGCAAGTGAGGACGTGGAGGCGCCCAACCACGCGTGAGAGGATTCCAACATCTTTGCCTGAAACAGAAAAAAGATCGTCAGACTAACTGGTCATTTAACGATTTAATTTTGTTATAAGTACATAAATAAAGTGTATGGTGCATCAGTGTTTTCCTGCAAATGGTTGCGTTCGGTGCATTTTTCTTCTTCGGATGTTTGCTTTATTACTTAATAATAAGCTAAGTAACCTCTGTTTTCCCCTATAGTAAAGTTTCTTGGAACGTAGAACCCGGGAAACGAAATTCAAGTTTTCAGTTGCCAAGTTATCTGAGACTGGCAAAAACCTGAAAATTTCGAAGTGACTCGAATGAGAATTTTAGCATGGGACATGCTTTAACCTTGAGCTAACTGGTTGAAAGTGTCACGTTTTTTGGGAGACGCAATTGTCATTAATTATCAGCATTAATAATTATTAATATGGACGATTGGACTGAATGTTAGAAGTTCAAATTAATGATTTCTTCATCTATAGTGTCCCGTAGACACACGATTTACCGCAAAACTGTCATTTTGTTCAACTTTACCACAAAATTACCATAAAATGATTAATAATCGGGCGATTGTTAACATTCATTTTAATTCTAAATATTCTATTGTTCTCATTTAACGAGAGAGAGAGAGGTCGAGAGAAAAAAAACTCCGTCTTCCGCGACCCCGCCTTTGGCCATTGGCATACTATGTTAATTCCCCGTTATTTTGATTGTATTCAACAACTAATTGCCTCAACTTATTCAAATCAACCCGAGAAGATTTTAAACGCTCGGATGGTAAAAAGGCCTCGTTACGAAATGAAGAATGAAGGCTCAGGCTTCAAAATGAGGTCGGAGACGAGGGAGAATAAATGATTTAATACATTTTCCCCGAGAATACATTGGAAGCGATGACTATCTTAGTCTCAAGCACGAACCTCTTGAAAATCCCCTATCTTTCGTCGAGATATATATTATATTGTTGAAGGGAAAGATGAGTATTAAAGATATGTTTTTTTTTCTTCAAAAACTTGCATATATATATATATATATATATATATATATATATATATATATATAAAAGACGTTTTGAAAAGATACCCAAATGCGTGCGGAAACAAAGAGGAGATAAATCAAAATTATTTGGATGGGGTCAGGGGAAATAACAATGCCGTGGGATTTTGAAGCAATCCGATAATAATTTATAAGATAATAAGACCGTAGGATTATTTATTGTTTAGATGCTACAACGGAAGAAAATTGAGGGAAACTTGAAGATGATATCTTTTAGGGGGGAGTTCCGAGTTTATAGGTAAGGCCCCGTTGAAGGCTCCCTTTTGTTTTTGAAGTCTTATCTCGGAAAAAGGTTGCGGAGCATTTCGCGTGCTTTGAGATGGTTGGATAACGAGAAGAAAAAAAACTGAAAAGAGTTTAGCTCGGCATTTCGTTTTTGACGAAGGAATGTTATGACTGAGATGATTCTTCTACGAAAACGCTGGAAGATGTGGAGGTAGCCTCCTACATATTGGACTTAACTTTCTCCGGCTGATCAATGAGTAACGCAGTAATGCTACTTGAATAACTGATATTATCTACCTGGGTTTCTTGTATGCTGCAAAGGATGACATATTTGTAATAGATTCTAGGTCAGTTATGGATAATATATCTCTAAAATGAGTAATCCAGGCGGTTGTTTGACAAATCAGTGATTTGATAGCTAATATTTTGTAAGTTGAAGGCAGAAATCTGATTAAACTCCTCCTATTTTATTACATGCCATCATATAGGTTGAAATATGAAATATGTTGATATTTCATATATATAATATGATATAGGTTCATAATACAGGAGCACAATATAGGTATACAATATAAATAGGTTGAAATATGAATAAATACGAATACCAGCTGCCAGCTCGTTTCACTCAGTTAAATCCAAGTGATAGTAGTTAGCATTTAGCAGTTATGATGTCAACTGATAAGAGAGTGCCTTCCACGGAGAAGAGATTTAAAAAGCTCCTCTACACACCCGCTACCCACCATCACCAACCTCCTCTAAACGGAATAGGTATCCCATTAACGTATCGTCCATTTTCACATAATTTTCATAAGAACACGACGCACAAGACTTCAGAGAAAATCAATTTTGATTAATCGATCTCAGAAATCCATCTTTAGAATTTACAATCGCAAAAGTTTGAAAATGGAAAACAATGATTATGGTTTAAGCGGTGTTTTACGTTTTCATAAAAACCTCCCTCGATCTTCATCGAATAATAGTGGTATACAAAACCATAGATTACTTATGTAAAATAAGATTTAATCATAAAGGAATTGCAATTCATGCAATAGCATATGTATTTGTAGCTCGAGAATATCTATATGATGACACACTTGAGGCGTATTGGAGGGAAAAAGTTGGGAAGCAATATTAATGTCCTCGATATTCCAGATTGGAAATCATCTGTATCAGCACCTGGTCAGTGCTGGAAGAGCCGCTCCATCTTCCCTTCCGAGTGATCGTATAGTTCTTCTGGCTCCTCTTATCCGCAGTGACACTGCCCTTGCTATGGCAAACTGTATTGTCACTCTCACCCATCCTAGAACTCGCGAGTAAGAACGACTCCATTTCTCTGAAAGAATTGCAATTCATTGGAGACAAATGAAAGGGTTAACCCCAACTGCCATGCAACTTTTATTGAAATTCGATAGAAATATTTTGAGTATTGCACCTTCTTAATTTTCCCTATGCACAATGGCTACTTTTGAACCAAATGCTACATAGTTCGGACTATCCAGACGAAGTATGCAATCCCCAAAAATATTGAAATCAAAAGTAATTTAGGGTCTCCGTTTTGCAAAAATGTGATCTATTAGTTAGAATTATATGAAATTCATATTGAACCATCTGTGGTCAAATCCACTTAACTATCGAATTATATAAAAATCAGGTGAACATTGAGTTACGAGTGTTGCTAGAGTTTCACGCTGTCTCAGAGGCTATCGGATCGTTGATAAAACGAGGAGGGAGGGGGTTAAAACTTTTTTTTTTTGGTAGTTTACAAAGGTTCATTATTGAACCCAACAGCATGAAACGAAAAATACAATTCAAACATTAATGATTTTGATCAAAGTACCGGTAGTTAGGTATATTTGACTTTCATAAATAGTGCCAAAATCTATTCATTTATTTATAGGTGGCATTTCAACTACTCTGTTTTCAATAAATTCAATTCAGTTAAAAATAGAACCGCAATTCGACGATTTTATTGACCTACATGACGTTCGGTTTTGTTTATTGGATTCACTGTTATACATAATAATGACTTTTTGTTCGTTGGTCTGAATCTTTTCTACTCTTAACTATGAAGTGCGGGAATGTTGAATTGTAGTTAGCGATGCGAATCAGAAAAAAAATCTCATTGTCGGTACGAATAATGAACGGAAAAAACGGACCGGGTTAACAGAAACCCGATAAAAATCTCAAGATACGAGACATTTATAACCGAGGAAACCGGGCATAATTAAAAACCCTTAGCTTTCATATCACAATGAAATGAAAAAAAAGAAAATAAAAAAGGAGGTACGCGAACAGCGAGGGGGCAAGTTCAAAAGGTTTGAGGAATAAATCGTACGGTGGAAGGCAGTATAGTGGGTCTTATCTTCGGCGTGGGACAACTTGAGTATTTATATTGGTTTATACGCGCTCTAAGTACACACACCGCTGGGTTGCATAAGGTAGGTACCTAAAGAGGCCATTGAAACATACATCACTTACGCATGGAAAGGGAAATCTGCGATTTCTGGCTGTTATAAGCCAATTCTACCGGCTGTTGGATACAAGAACCTGCTTCGAGTTGAACTTGAACTTTGGTCTCGGACTGCGTACAAATTGATTTTAGTGCGGGAAAAACGCTGCAAAATATTTAACGATTTTGCCTAGGTATTTTCAATAATGAACCATTATAAACAACGGAGGGGGGGGGGGGGGTTACCTCAAAATATGTTGGTTTACATATCGAGTTGTGTAGAATCCAAAAATCAAAAAAACAGCCTTGTGGAGAGATTTTCTCCGAAACTACTGGACCAAATTTTATGATTTTGGGTTATAAACCACATTTGGCCTCTAATTGGTCCTAGCAGCTCGAAATCAATTTCCAAAGGATAAAATTTTAGGGCTATAAAATTCAAAAATATATTCATATGGTATATTCGTCTGGCACTTTTTTATATCCCCTTTTAGAAAACCTCTACCATTGACTAGTGTTATATGATGAAACGAGTATGATCGATACCCAAGTAAACAAGATAGTAATGAATTATAAATAGTTTACCACTGTTTTCATTGACAATTGATTGACTTCAAACGGAACTTCATAGTTCCACAAAAGTAGTTGTGTTTAACATTTGAGAATTTCGGGTCCTAACCGTATTAAACTCATTAAAATATTCAAGTTCCACAGCTGGCAGAGAGTAAGGGAGTCGAATGTCACATGGTAGAAGAGAGAGAGAATATTTTTATGGGAGAAGTTCAAATTGCACGTTTAAACTAGCCTAGCATACGACGGTTTTCAGGGACATAGGGGATTTAAACGGAGAAAGCAAAAAGTAAGAGGATGAAGGGGAGGAGAAAGGGGTTGAGAGTTAACAAATTAAAATACTTGGGAAAACTATGCGAAAACTCCGTCCGGAAGTAAGTGAGTGTGAGAAAGGACTGCGGAAGGTTATAGAAGGTTATCCCACCACCTACGACGCTAAAGGGGGGTTGCGGGGGTGCATAGCCGGTGAAGGAAGAGAGGTAAGCACACCACCCAACAAAATAAACGTATTTTTACCCAAGAGCTTTAAATTAAATATACCGACGCTGGGACCTCAACCCCATTTATTTAGCACCCGTATCAAGAATTCCACAAGTAGTGTGTTCCTCATCTCGAAACCGGTGCACAAGGAGAGGGGAGAGGAAACAAGTCCAACCTAAAAAAAGAAAAAATAACAAAACAAAAAATAAAATAAAAAAAGCTCAAATATTTACTCGCTCCTTTTTTATGGCGAGAAATGGAAAAGAATTTTTCTCGCCTTAATTTTTTTCTCATTTTTTTTTGCGTGTTTTCCGCAGGGAAATCCTCGGATAGAGGAAATAGTGGGTTAGGTCAAGAGGGAAGGGTGTAGAGAAAAAAAGAAAGCTGAAAAAAGAAGATTTTATTTACTCCGTGCTGCCTTTCGTTTTGCTGGTTTATTACATTTTATTCCAAAGGCTCGGCGAGGGGGATCAGAAATTGCTTTATATTGAATTTATAGAGCGAAAAATAAATAATGGGGGAGAAAAATATCTGCAACGCTCGAAGGAAAACCCAGAAATGCTTCTTCGGCTTTTCGTTTATACAGGTGGGTTTTTCAACAGTAAAGTTTTTCACTTTCTTAATGGGCAGGTGTGGGTTGTATAATGAAATTAGAGAGTTCTTGGTTACCACGGTGTCTTAGTACGGTGTACGTGAATCTAGGGAGAACCAAAATTTTGCTAACAACCGCCGGCTGTTACTACGGTGTTTCATGTGTCTTCACACGTCGTCTCTTATCAATTTTGTAACCTGAAGCTGATTCCGAGATTCCGACATCTTGTATTTCTCCGACTCGGTTTTCCTTCATCCAGATCTCACATTCCATAATTTATTATCATGTGGTGTATTGTTCTGTTTTCGATTCGTAGTGTTCTTTGCAAAGTGAACCTTTGTTATCGGATAAGCAATTTTTTTAAATCTCTCTCCCAAATTTTTTTGGTTGCGTTTTAAGATACATGGATTTCAAAAATCGAATCAGTCCGTTCTCCGTCCTTCCGCCGTTTTATTTGTGCAATGAAAATCAGCGTGAAGTATTAGACTTCGTAAGCTTAGATATCACGCTAGTTGATTGAGCAAAGACGAGCTCGACGTGTTCCAGGTTCACCTTGAAGACACATCCGTCCGACTTGTCTTGGCGATCGTTCGAGTAAGTTCTAGCTCAACTATGTTAGTAGTAATATTGGTGTATGTAGATATAAAGGTCGGTATCAATATACAGATTATATGCATTTTGTGTAGAAACTCACTAAAATAATACATGTTCGTATCTTAAAAGTTTAATGTTTGTATCATGATGAAGGTAGATATGATTAGAATGAAATTATTTTATCCGTTTTTCGGCAAACCTTTATCCTCCGATTTGTTGACTAGTTGTTTTTTGGCACTCGATAAATGGACTGCTTCGAGTGAAAATAGGGTAGTATATAAATAAATTTAGTATATTTTAATATAATTATATATTGAATTTATATTTTAAATAATATATTTAATATATTAATTTTCAGTATAAATTTTAATATGAAAAATATGAACTGAATACGCTTATCACTGAAACCTTCCTTGGGTTTACATTTACGGGCGAAGTGTCGAAGACGTGGTAACGAGGACGTACTAAGACTCGATCTTGCGTTGCCAATCAAGCGGTCTCCTACTCACGTCGTCCACTTCTACTAATTCGTCAGCTGTCAGTTGTTTCCAGATCAGCTGATCATGGCTCACGGGCACCGTGTAAACTAAAAACGTGGTAACCAAGAACTCTCTATTGAAAACTGTAGTTGTCCAGCAATATATTCAATTATTATCTACGATTGAAGAATCTTGTAATCGGTAATCCGGGGATAGGGAAAATTTACATTGGTTTGTGATCAGCTTGTATAAGCTTGAATGTGAGTTAAGTAGTTTTTTCCGAAAACTATCAACACGTTTGCAATCATCGAAATAATCAGTTTCAAAATCATTTTGAACCACTTACATGAAATTTATAGCGGCAGCAATCACAGGGATGATATTATGATGCTATGCTTGATGAGCCGTACTTATGGGTACATGATTAAGTAGTGGTTAAAGTTGATCATTAATCGACTCAGGGCCACTTTGACCGAGGCTTTAACGGCCGTTAGAGGGAATTGTTTTTTACCAACCGCCATATGCCGGTAATTTAAAGATCCAATTTCCTAACCATTCGGTAACTCTTAACTGACAGTTAACTCTCAACGTGGAGCTCAACCCTGCAGCCATGATTGATCTGGAAGCATTCTCTGCAGCAAACGACACAATTTTTGGGGTATTTTACTATTACTTCGGAGATATAATAGATTTTAATATCTCCTTCAATATCAAGTAATTATTTATTGTTACTATAACGATAAGAACTTGATAAAAACCGCCGCTTTGTGCATCATGGACAGAACGACTATGAATCTAGGACAGAATGATAAAATCTTCAACAGAATAACCATGATATATTTTGGTGTCAATTTAATTAGATTGATTGACGTTTGATTGATCTCCAGAGTCCTACAGCGGTATAAGACAAAATCTTAACACTTCGGTTGTCTGGCAAGTTGGCGTCAAGGTTTCGGTAACTAAGCAAAAAAGTGGCACTCTTCTACATTATTTACTGACCCTGGATTTAAAGTGTGGCCTTCATTTTACGATAGGTTAACTAATCAGAGGGTTAGTATAACCTACGTGTCAAGTACCTAATAAAATATTCCTTGACAAAGGTAAACTATGTAGTTTTACGACCGGCAAATCTTCTTTTGCTGAATAAGCTGTTTATTTTTAAAGTGTCGACTGTCTAACGAGAAAGCTCAGTCGGGGAGCACGAGTCAAGAAAACAGGCGATTCGTGACTAACCGACTGCACTAAACAATTACTCCTATCCCAGGGGCTTGAGCTCCGACAGCGAGCGTTTAAGTTTTCATTTTTTCGCCTCCCATGGCGTGCGTCACCAGAAGATGAAATAGGTGTCAAGCGCTCGAGGGGGCCCCTCAGTTTTGAAGAACCATTTCTTCGTTTTCTCCGTAAACGGAGAGAAAAGAGGAATTTCCTCGCACCTTCCGACAAGTTCCCACGAAGGCTAATCACTCGGGGATTTGTGCGGATTCATCACACGGGGGGGAGAGACGCTGGCAGCTGGAACGCCGCGAGTTCTTGAGACAAACGGGATGATGCGTTGCTGATAATTTACTGACGACATCGGAAAGGGGCTTCAGGGAAAGTTGTGATTGCAGGACCCTTGTGTTTTTTCCCCTCTCGAAAGGTTGTGCAAAGCAAGACAAGCTCGCAGGAAAACTCAGTTTGAAGAATTTCTCTCAACAACAATGACATGTACGTTACAGACGAATATCAGGCTTGGTGATATTCAATTCAATATTCAATTGATATTCAATTAAGTTAAAATACAATTCGCCGTAATTCGAGCGGTTTCCCTTCGGATACGAGGTGCCCGGAGGAAAGTGCCGCCACTGGAATTGAAGGATGGGGCGGCTGTTCCTATGTTGGAGGAACATTGGTGATTGTTTTCAATTTCATGAACACCATCAAATCCAAAATGTTTTACATGTGTTAAAAAGATAGTAACCTGTTTTTAATGAAATTAAAAAATAATGATTAATTTAAAATATATATATATCAGGCTTCAGAAACACTAGAAATTAATTAATTTATGTAGCCCTTTGTTGTGTTATTAAAATGCAGGGTCTATTCTTTCATTCGAAGATCACCCATGAACATAAGAGTCTGAGTATGGGTGAAATGTCCCCTCAAAAGAATCTGAGTACCTCACCATCATCACGAGTTTTTCAAACGAAGCTTTGCTTATAATGCGATTATCATTTACAATCATTATGTTCAGCACTTCACCCGCTACATACGACCACCTAGTGCTCCTAACTTTAAAGACAAATTTAAAAAATTTGTAATTGACAAGGAATTATTTTAACTGTAAATAATTTATTTAATGTACCTATAATTACTGCAACAATCTTTTGACGATTGCTCTACTGTACATCTGTATGAGTGCTTCATGGCAATAAATATTATTATTATTATTATTATTAATGAGCAAGCCTGTGGTTCATTCCGCTACGACCTGAAGGGTCTATGAAAAGTTAGCAATCATATTAGCAAATTATATTTTATGGATGAACAAATATCGTGGTTTCACACATAAAACCAATAGCATTCCAGTTAAATTGAATAACGTTTTTATGGGAAAATTGATAGGTTGACGTTACACTCATTACACTCGTTTTCCGCATCATTAGCAGCCAAACATTGTGAAATTGACAATACAATGATTCATTTTTATTTTCAAACTGCAATTTCGAAGTGTTTAACGTAAACATAATTACAAAAATGTTTTTTAAAAGTCTCTACAAGGATCATGCTTGGCATTTCCCAAAAAACCAAGCCATCTGTCTACATATATATTTTATTGCTTTGATACACATTATTGTAAGTTTTAAAGATTTGAAATTTTGGGAAACGAAACTCATTTGACATCAGGAAATGAAAAAGGTGAAAGTAGCAAATTCAGTATATGAAAATCGACGCGCCGAATTCGTAATGTACCTACTTATGTTTGAACTTTCTAAGATTATCGACTGATTAATTATTGTTGTGCTGTTGAAGGTATGTGATAAAGTCGCTTCAGTAGACAAGACCCGAATATTTCCTTAATTTAATATAACATATCTAATATAGTTTGTAACATGAAAAGTTTAGTGTGCTGTGAAATGAACAGTTGAAAATATTAAAAGAAAAAGGGAGGTTTAAGGAGCCGTTCGTTTCTCCCTCCACTTCACTGGAGGTTCTTCATCTATTCTCCAACCGACTTGTTGACAAAGAGGCTTAACAACCGCTTAAGGTCTTGAGTCCCTCAACTTGAGCTTCAAGCGTAAAAACTGGGGTTTAGCGCGCACTCAAGCCCCAACGTATTTTCAGTATGGTTGGAATTTCTCCGGTGTCGATATGACGCTTCCATACATATATCTGTCTGTGTCTGTTCGGGACATGTATACATGTAACTCCTGGCAGAGAGCAAGGTAGAAGCAAAAATTGTGATTCCCATAATACCAACCGGACAGACAGTAACATCCAATGAACCAGAACAGAACAAGACAATGTCACAGTTCGAAGCTATTGCAAAGATATTAGTCACGAGGGCCTATACTTTTACAATAGAATGTCTAGAACTCTTTACCTAGGGCTGACGCTTGAACCAGGCTTACGTGGGAACGGCACATCTCTTTGAAGTAATGTCATAATGACGTTGGAGAATGCACATCTTGAAGATTCTGTTGTCCAGATTAAAGATGCCACTGCAGTACGGGTGGTCAGCAGCAGCGGTAATGTGTCAGCGCAAACATCATGGGTGCACATCATGTGTCAATACAATGACTCATCATGGAGGCATGTTCGTTAAAAGATGAAGATTACAAGGCATGAAGATTTGGATACATCTGAGATTGGTATTAAATCTAAAGGATTATTTCCACTAGTGGTAATAGTAATTTACATACCTTAATGATGGATGTCTTTACATCATAAGTGCTCGCCCAAATGTATAGGTAGTTTTATGAACGAAGGGTGGCTTACTTAAGGGGTATGTTGTTAGGTGTCAAGATATCCTCTTGGCAAATCTGTGTTTGAACATATAACTTATCTGTCAATGGTTTCTACAGAACGCTGTTGTTTACTGGTATCACGGTGTTGATGACGCGGATTTTTGGACCCCCACCCCAAAAACTTATCCGAATTCAAAAGGGGGAATTTTATTTAAAGTAGATGATAAATGCCGGAAATGTTGCATACATGTCAGCGAGACATTGAGACATTTTGATGTCTTCGCTTCCCAGTCTAATAGTTGTTGTAATCATGTTTACAAAATTAACTGAGAAGGATTACCTGTATGTAAACAATTATTCAGACAACCACGCTCATACATCAGATTGTTGGCCACGCACTGCACAGTGGTAAACAATGTGGTTAGGTAAATCGAGAGCTTTCCAACGACTGGCGAACGATTTTTGTACGATGATAAATGCATATCCGTAGCAACGATTTGGTTGTAAGCGATAATCATCACTCATCAGAAAATCAAAAGTAACACTTTTCGGTAACGCAACGTAACCTAACACTTTTCGATTCTATGTGCCAAAGTAAAGACATAAAATGTCAAAAATTCCAGGCTGATTGCTTCGGCCTTCGTGTTGGGGAAGTAAACAATAAATTGAAGGCCGTTTTAAAACTAAAGGCCGTAGGTAAAATAATGCAAGGTATATATCTATCTGCTTGCTTCAAAGTTTCGGTGGGGTTGAAATGTCCCTTCATTAGGGCAAGCCGCATGACCACGGGTTGTTTTTCGTGGTGCATCAGTTGATTTACAAGGCTTGTAGCCGGTTTATGTCCTCCATAAAGTACCGTCGACAGGGTCGGAGAAGGGAATTAAATAAATAAAACGAAAAGCGCACGCGCGGTTCTGGGATGTGACCGATGGTAGATCGCATGTCGGATATAATCGCTCGCGAAAGGCGAAGCTTGAATGACCCCTTCCCCTTCGCCCACCTCCGTATAACAGTCTGGAATACCCGCCTTTCCGCATTGCCTCCCCTCACCTCCATCCCTCACAGCAGTACCCAGATTAGTTTAGCTTACCGTAGGGCTTATGCTCGGGGTCTGGGCATTATCATATCTAATAGGATCAAGTCTGAATTCAACCAACTTAGCTTCCTTAGCCAGTGTTTGCTTTCCACACCCCCGCCGTCCCCTGGGACCGATCCGCGGCGCTTGAATTGTGGCCAGACCTCGTCTGCGGTCCGCTCTACATTCCCGTTATTATATTATTATGTTTGCGTGTTATCACAAAACAGATGTTAATATTGTGGAAAAGGTCTCGAAGGAACCCTCTAACTTGCGACTTCCTCACAACAAATTGCGCTGAGCCGGAACTGAAATGCCGTCCGTCGGCTTGAACATGAACAATGGGCAGCTACTCAACGTTCGCAGGCACCTAAAATAAGATAATCTCTGATAAAACCGAAACGAAGTCTGCTCATATAATGAGGAAGAGAGAAAAATTTCACATCCGTTCTACTGGTAAACCAAACTCGAATAATTCCATCAACTCCATCTCGTTTTACGAAGAGCTCAAAGGAATATAAGACCACCAGACTAAAAAAGTACCTACCATATATTTTTGATAAGGCATTTCACACAGTATATAAACTTCCACGAGAATCACTGTTCTTTACTGTTCAATAACTTCGTAACTAACCAAAACGTTTTAACATGTACCATGTTTTACCGTTTGGTTGTGCGCTCGAAAATTCAGCACTCGCATCTCAAAAATACATAATATCAAGTAGTAAATCCCAAAGTAAAAATTAAGATTAGTTGGACAACTAGATCAGAATGATTTGTATAGTTAGGTGGTCTGGTTCTCGCAAGCTCGCATCTCAAAAATACATAACATCACGTAGTCAATCCTTTAGTATAATGCGGATTAGTTAGACGAATAGATCATAATGACGTTTTAAAGTATGATTTAAGGCATTTTAGAATAATGGCGTTTAACAATATTTTTCGGAGGTTGAATTCGAATGCATAAAAAATGTTGTCCCAAGTTTGGGATCAAACAAGGGTCCCTCACCGTAGAAGTCCGATACGCTATCCACTACACATCGGGTGACGTTAACAACCAATGCATTAAAACAAATCTTAGCTAACCATAAGGGAGCTTATTTCCATTGCCAGTTGATGCTAGTTTGAATTCAGGTCGCAGGGGCGCGCATAGCGGGACATGTGTATCTGGTGTCTGGTTCCTTTGCGAACGTTATAAATGATTTTTACTGCAATGCACGTTGCCATTTCGTTGCAACTTAAGTATAAAGGAGGATCATCGAGAAAAACATCGTAATAATAACCATTATAATAATAATAATAACTGGAATAAACGGAGCTTTTTTTATTGGATCATGCAAACTATAATTTTTTCTTCCGTTCGTGACGGCAAAACCTCAAGGACGTTGTTCCCTTCAAGTGCAGGAGTAATTGCAGCTTTCGGAACATCCCAACAGTGAAATGACAGGCTCACGTAAGCTCGTTGACTACTGGTTGTCTATTTAATCATTGAAATTATTTAAGCGGAATTATTTTGAAGTGGACACGAATATTAGAGGAATCAGAAATATTTATAATAGCTATAGGGAACTTAGAAACCGCATGATGTTGCGAGTTATCACGGGATATTCCGCAGATTGTTAATTTAGCGGCCACATGGTTATTAAGTACTGCTTAATTTATTAATGGTTCAACTCGATTTCTATATCGATACGAAATAATTATATTCGCTGCACTAATATGAGTATAATTTGTGGAATATTCAAACGCGTGGAAAATTATTTATTATATAGAGCTCTAATTTTGGCAAGCATGTCAATTAATTCATTGGTGATTTGATTAGATCATAAACAACTAATTCACCTCCCCGGTACCTGCCATGAATTAATCACAATTAATCTCTCTTGTGGAATGATTTTCGGGCGGTATGAGTAAATTAATATTCGATCTATTACTGGTTTGTATGCACCAATATTATCTTGGAGCATCCTAATGAATCAAAATTGTGTGATTTCACTAGAGCTACGTCAAGTAAGGCAAAAAACTAAGCAAAAAACTGTACGGTTATCTGAATTGAAGGTGTGGGGGCACCTGTCAGTTTTAGCGAATTTTTGAAGAAAATTAAGCTACGGTTCTCGCCTCGAAATTTGTAGAATGTGAATTTTTGAGAAAAGTTTATGCAGAAATCCGTTTCAGGCTATTCTGAATCATATTCTGAAGTTTAACGAATTTTTTTATGTATACGTATGTATGTATTGGATTTAAACTCAGGAAATTATCGTGGAGTTAGAGGTAAAAGTACCCAAGTCACAAATTCAACACGTGGGAAAATCAAATGCAGAATATTATGATTATTTAACTGTTGTTATTATTGGTGATCAATATCATCAAACTATGTATCCAACCTAAGAAAATGATCATATTTACCAAACTAACTTTTGAAATTTTAATTTGATTTTTGCACAATATGAATTTACCTCTTCGGTACTTTTACCTCTAACCCGACGTTCTTTATGCCACAACTTGAAAATTAAATCATGCAAGTGTTTTTTTATGCACAGAAATGTAATATATAATATAATAATGAACAAATGTTTTTTGAACACAAGAATTTCTCATGAACGGAAGTTATAAATTAAGTTATAACTATCCGTTTCCTTTTTTTTTTACTTCTAGCCTAATGAAATTTTAGTAGGTAGGCACTTACTTACTATGATGGGGCTAACTACTGACGTTTTGATGGAGTTTAAATCCAAATATGTATGTAGGTATGTGTCATTCCAGACGATAACTGTCCGTAGAATTGTGCTAGAAACTTCAAACAAATTTTAAAATGTTAAGGACACAAAACGAAAGTTCCAGTTCGTTTGCCAGCATGATGGGATTACATCTTCGGGTTGCAATTTTCAAAAATGTAGTCAAAAATTTCAAAATAGCCTGTTTTTTGCGATTTGTTGTGCGAAATAATTTTTTCAGCATACTAACATGTGGTATATTCGGAATCAGCGTAAAATTTCCTATAAGAATATGTATCAAGTTTTCAAAAATTTCAAAGTTGAAAAATCAGTCAAAAATCGAAATAATCGAAGATTTCTTCAAAAATTTGCTCATGGGGTCATGCTGCATGACTGGACTTTTTCTAGTATAGAGGGTCTCCGCTCTCCGTTCTAAATTTGAACGTCAACTCTTCGGGATTGCTTTTGTCTATACAACGGAATATTGTCTAATTGTCTATTAACAGCCTTATGCTGTCTCTTTGCTGCTGGGATTGAGCAGCTGCGAGAGAGTAAGAGAAGGCGCCATGAACGCTGGTGCTAGGAGTGGTAGCTTCAAAGAAGTGGCTTGCCAAGTGATATAAATTTGCTCGCCGATTTGCTCATTTTGGCAGAATTCAACTTTATTTACATAAACCCAAGGGACGTGTGACACGCGACTGGTACCTAGACGTTCGAGTGGAAAACTGACCGAACTGAGCGATAAACTGAGGAAACTACGCAGTTTATCGGAAGAAAGTATAAACTATTGCGCAGTGCAAAAACCGGAAAAGAACCTGCGAGAACTGTACTGTTCCATCAGTTTGTACAGATAAATATCGCTCAGACATGACGCCGCACGTGATAAACAGCGCAGGTAAACTGAACGTGTGTAGGCCTCTTTAGCCTAGTCGCGAAGATTGGTATGTGGAACGATTATGAGGCACACGTTTTTCATAATAACTCTTTATAATTAACTCCTGCAGTCTCCCCCATCCGGAAGAAAATTTTGAAATTCTGGCGCCTTAAAACCTAAATATATTTTTGTAACTATCGAACAAATAACTATCCTCAAAATCGCCAGGGAGTGAACACAAGATTGTGCCACACACGTACATACAACCTTTGGCCCTTTCACGCATTTGGATTCAGTAAGTTCTGGAACGGATTTTTACGTATCCTTGTTCTCCATCAACCGGCAACTTTTGTGTGACGAAATTTCTAATTTTGTATCCATTAATCGGATCTTGGTGTCCTGGAAACCCTCGAGTGCGGTAATTCTGAATAATCTGTGGGTCAATTTAGATTTTTCTCATATTGCAATATATTGTTCTTTAACAGGAAAACACAACGAATTGTTGCCGGAAAGCAGGTATATGGAGCAGGCGATCGTCATACCACCAAACTATACATATCATTCTCTTCTATATGTCCAACTAATCTGACTTTTTACTAATGAATTGACTACTTGATCTTATGAAATTTTGAGATGCGAGCTTGCGAGCATCCAGACCATAAAACTATACACATCATTCTGACCTACTTTTCCAACTAATCTGAATTTTCGCTAATGGATTGACTTGAAGAAGGTCGAAGAAGGCACTCAGAAGGTCGTTTGATTTCAAAATGGGCAAATCGGGTGATTCTGAGCAATCGCCTGGCCTGTTTTCCGGCAACAATTTGTTACCTGTTACCGACAGAACAATCTTTTGCAATATGAGAAAAATCTAAGTTGATCCACAGATAACTCAGAATTACCTCAAACGCAAATTTTCAGCTCAAAACTCCAAATGGTTTGTACAAGAAACCGATATGAATATAAATTTACCTCGTAGATGGGCGCTGTTGAGGTAACCCATCTCAGGACGGGGGTGAGGTCATCCTCCAATGACGTCATTTTACTTATTTACACTGTAGTTTTCCTTATTTTCCTCCTTCAATCATACGGTAATCATATAGCACCTTTTTGGAAAATTCCCGTCGAGATCATTCAGCTGACGTAATAAAATAAAACATGAAAATGCCCATTGAGTGTTGTCCTCCTTTCACCCAAATTGAAAGTACAAGGAACTAAGAGGTATCCTGAAAATTTAACCATACTAGGTACCAAAGTATGGTGATGGTTAACGTTCAATAACAGCCTAGAACACTTTCATAATTTTACGGAGTCGTTTCGTTAGAGACCATTCAATTGAGCTAAAAGTCAGTGTTCCCGGCGTGACCAAACGAAACTTAACAACAGGCCACATCCTCCACGGAGTGACTAGGAAAAATAACAATCTTAATGCCGACCACTGTCAATTAAATTATTCAAATGAGCGGCTTCAAGTATTGTTCTCATTCGGCAATTGGGCTCCGAGAACAATTATTGAATTTAGTTTGATGGGGCGTGAAATTGTGGAAGGACATGTCGCGTGGGACGAAGAACCCGCGAGGAGGAAGTGAGACAATTTTCGGCCCACAGGAACGTGCTGCACTCGTCCTTGACAGTAATGCCAACTACGTCAAACCAAATCCCGCTAAGTAGGGGTGAAAATGTCAGGAAAACAATGGGAACAACAATTATTGGGTGTAGTTCAGTATGTGTCCCCACTTTCAAACCAATGTAAATCTATCATTAGCCTTTCAAAAAATGAATTTGACGACTGTTTCGGAAACCTCCTAATGCGAGCATCCAGACCACCAAACTATACACAACATTCTGACCTATATGTTCAACTAATCTACATTTTTACTAGTGGATTCACTACTTGGTGTAATGTATGTTTGAGATGCGAGCTTGCGAGCATCCTTACCAGCAAACTATACTCATCATTCTGACCTATATGTCCAACTAATCTCAACTTGTACTAAGATATTGACTACTAAATGTTATGTATTTATGAAATTCGAGCTTGCGAGCATTCAGCCCACTGAACATACATCCTTCTAATGTTTTTACATGCTGGATATATTCGAATATAGCGTGGGGAGACATATGGAACTATTTGACTAGGCAAGTAGTTCCGTATGTGTCCCCACTTTTTTCAATTCCATATTTTTCTCATGTACGCAAAGGAAAAAGTTAATCTATCATGAAAACATGGGAAAGGCGAGATTCCGAGGTTTCGAAACAGTCGTCAAATTAATTTTTTGATAGGATATTAACAGGTTTACATTGGTTTGAAAGTGGGGACACATAAACTACACCACAATTAATTATCTTGCACAATTATTAAAGTCTCCAAACTATTGAAATGTTTGGTATTAAATCTAAAAGGTTATTCCCGCCAGTAGTAAGGGTAAAATTATCATTTACACAGGGGCCCCCCCCCCCCCCCCCCAAACTCCCCCCCCCCCAACTAAAATATTTATTAAATAGGTAATGTAAATGATACACTGATGTGATAAAGAATGTTGTATTTCTTGTTTTACAAATGTAAGTAATTAATTTGTCAGTATAAATCTTATTACTTGTTCATAAAAAAATTAAAAAAATACTCAGTTTTCTAACCCCCCCCCCCCAAATTTTAACGACGCAGTTTGCGTCGTGACCCCCCCCCCCCCCCCCCCCCGTGGGCACCCCTGATTTACACACACTTTTCGTCACTAGCAAAGCGAGTATAGGGGGCGAGCCTTTCGATGTAAGGACATCATCATCAGGTAGTCAAAACTGTACTGGAGTCAGTCTGTCAGTCGCATTATTTAGAGGGGTCAGTGAAAGGGATAGGAAGGAGAGCATAGTAGAATGAGCTTACATCAGACCAATATTAAGGTTGCTACGTGATTTTGAAGGTCAAAAGTTTAGACGAGAGGCGGAGAGGCCTCAACAAAAATTAGCCCAATAGTTTGGTGTATACTCTTTGGTATATCCAATAGTTTGGTATACTCAAATTTTTGGTATACTCTCCTATTTAACCCACCTAATACCAGGTGGGTCTCTATCGACCCCAGGCGTAACATATGTTGTTGAAAAGTATATGAGAAGTTTATCAGTTTTTATGAGGTTTCTTGACATTCTTCCAAAAACTATCAGGAAACATATGATTCTGTTTTTACCGTTGGCACATATAATGTTGGGTAATTTATAACGAAGAACTATGCTGGGGTACCATATACATAGTACTGTATGTCATTTCATTTCATGATTCCTGAAACCATGAATCATCATAAAAACCACTCATAATGATGTAATGATGAATACAAGCATTATAATAGACCAAAAAATATTTAAAAAATATATAAAAAATACAATTGGAAGGTTTCCAACTTAGAATATACTAACTTCTCAAAATCTTATAACAAACATTCTCCTGAAACTACTACTTATTTTCGGCGTCGGCTGCCAGGACTGTCACATTTCCAGGTTACAATAATATTGAAAACATTTTTCGCCGATAAATCCGAGCATATTACTTCCAGCATCGAGGACCAGTTCAAAAGCTGAAAAGTACACACCTCCCCAGTACTAATTACTGCGACCCCACCCATTCAGCCAGGCACAAAATATCTTTTTTGTGTGTGTGCGTCGCCTTTTCTCCGCGTCCCTTCACAACCAATTTGACCCCGACAATAAGCCCTTCCAAGCTCCCCATACGGAAACCTCTCTGAGCCGTCCGAGCCACCTTTTGGCATCCTTATTCCTGTCCCCGTAAAATATTCAGCGAGTCCGGGAAGTCTTCATCCAACCGCCCCCAACTACCCTTTTTTCCCAACTTGTCCGCCTCCCCACTTGGAGTGCCACCAGCACAATGCCGCCCTCGCCACTAGGGGCTAACCCTTGTGTCACGTATGTCTTTTTACACTGCAATTTTTTTTTCTGTTAAAATGAAACACTTACAGTGTAAAACTCTTAAGATACCATAAAAAAAAAGTGGTGGGGATCTTATGCAGGGTGGTTTATTCATCCCTCGCCACTTTATAACACTATTCACCGTTCTTATGCATTTTTAAGCAGACCATCAACAGTTTCTATAATGAGTCTGAAGATGCGGAAAAATGACGTGCAAAGGTTGGCCGGCCTACTCAACATATAGTAGGTACTGCAAGGGAGACTTCAAGTTGCCGATTTCTACTAGATGTTCTTCGCTTCAAACATTGAGCTATAGTATAATCTCTCCTGAATGCATCAGCATAACAAATAAGTATTTACTAAAATATCACATTTAAACTATCTGTCACATTATGAATTATGCAAAAATGAAAGAAGCCTCCTTTCTTAGTCACTTTCAACTTGGTTGACTATTTTTGATTTATTATTTTCTTTAAAGAAACTCTGAAATCCATTAAAACAGCTATTTAACCTCGAAATATGTTGTTTTACATTTAAAGAAAACTTATTTGTCACGAACAATTTTCCTAAACTGTTTAGCCGATGTTTACGAAATATCGTCGTATCAACTGAGGATGTGCCGTCAGAATTAACGTCATCACTCTTAAGTTACCATGAAAAAAAAGTGGTTGGTACTTATGCCAGGTGGTTTATTCATCTCTCGCCTCTTCATAACACTATTCACCGTTCTTATGCATTTTTGGGCAGACCATCTACAGTTTCTATAATGAGCCTGAAGATGCGGAAAAATGGCGTGCAAAGTTTGGCCAACCTACAATCAACATATAGTAGGTACTGCAACGGGAGACTTCACGTTGCCGATTTCTACCAGATGTTCTCCGCAGGTAATGCCTCAAATATTAAGCAATTGTATAATCTCTTCTGAATGCTTCAACATAACAAACATCCTTATCAATACAATACGATTGTCATTCTCGTTATTCTGACCTACTGACGCGTCAATAAAGTAGCAGTAGCGATAGCTGCAGTAGTAGTAGCTAGTTCAAATCATCGAGTTTTAAGTTTATAGATATACGAGTATATTAGCTATACGTTTATTGTTTAATAAACGATAATGTTATCAATTAGCATTTATAACCTGGTTAGGAGGTAACCTGTACTGATTTGGCTTTCACCAATCCCGCAATGGAGCTTAGCATTTCGGTTTTAGACGATTCGACGAGGGAGTCTCATGAAACCATCACTTTCGACGAATTCGATATTCGACGATTTGATTTACGAAATGGACTATTACTATCCTTGATAGCAATGAAACAGTTACCTATTGTTTGTTACTGATGATGACCGAACCGTCGAAATCGATTCAACATTGTAACTCTTTATTTTTCGTGGAAATAGATAACGTGTTTCACTAATTACACTTTAGAAATAAGTTTCCAAAACTTCGTCGCGAGTGATTTAGTTCTTAACCATTACGTTATAACCTATGAAAAAAATATCGGCTGTTCGAAACAACGGCAAGGACAAATAATTGTCTTCCCTTGCCTACGAATCTTGGGACATTGCGGGCACACCTGAATTCCAACACCTACGACCACATCCCAACCCGGGAAACACTATGGATAACAAGAACTCGGAAAAATATTCTACGCAGTTGACATTCTTAGCTCGCGTGTTGGCTCTCTTTTTCACCATCGGGCGGAAATATTTTAACGAGTGTCACCATCTAAGAGGACGATTCAAGGGGCTAATGATGTTGAATAACAACACGCATATCGCGCATTATACCCGCTCGTACTTGTCTAAAAGAATGTTTTTGAAGAAAAGAGGAACGTTAACAAATTGCCAAGAGAGAGCATTTTATTTTTTCTTCATGAATCAGCTGCGATGCAACGGGATGATACCTAAATTGAAAATGAGTACTAAATTTGCGCAATATTTGTACAAAATTGAATGAAAGCAGTCCTGCACCTTGACCACATGAGCGAATTTTCAAAGCACAACTCTCCTTTATCAATTAGCAAAAAAATTAAGTATTCACAGCCATTTTCAAAAATTCACGGAACTCGCAAACTACGTAGCATGTACCCTATTATAATATACGTATTAACGTATCATCGAATATAACTAACTACATAGGTATTTTTGGATTATTGAGTATACCCATTTTGAATGCCGGCATAATGTTATTACACGTAGTGTTTTCCATACTTCCACGAAACAGTATGTATATCAATTGTCTACTCCACATGGTAAAAATACTTTTCTTCTTATTCATTTCAATTTATCTTGTTTCTCTTTAGCTTTCTCTCTCTCCCAAAGTTGAGGCCTGTTGCTAGGAACTTTTGAGTATAAACAATAAGAAAGGCTATTGCTCTTATTTCAACGCTGTTTCCTAGTCAGTTGATACGTGCCGCTGGCTTCGCGCTGGACCAGGAAAATGTCGCTTCCCGCTACGCAGCTGCTCGGCGTACGCAATAACGCGTAGAAAAATTAGATCACAAAACATCTGCGCCGAACAATTTGAGTAACAATATTCGAATACGATTCATAGAAAACTATAATAGGTGCCACAGAATACAGTATTAACGATTTATCTCATCAGACATCAGCTGATCGGTGTACGGCCATCTTGAAGGTAGCGTCATTTGCAAGGTCCATCGTGACAAAAAGCGGCACCTACATATGGTTTGATGACTCAACTACCGCTAATAGCTCTCCATATTATTTATACTCACAGCAAGGAACAGACAGACAGACAGACACCCACAAATTGACAGTCAAATGCAGGCAAGGACTGAGATAAACTCCGCTCGTCATTTCGGAGTACTCACGCGCTGGGTTTGAATCTGGTCCTCGAAGTATCTCGCGAAAATCGCTTAAAAAAGCCGACAATCGCGTTGTTTATTTTGTCTGTCCCATCCCGCGCGCGGCGCCTCCGCCTCACAAACGCCCAATTTCACACTTTAGACCAGGTGAGCGATTTCGTGTGCGGATTTTTTTAACGTAAAAACGTAAACTTTTTTACCGCTTTTCTTCAAAGGGGATGAGACCTGCATCCTTTAGAAACCGCGAAAGACCGTAAAAAAGAAAAAATAAAAAAACTCCCGTGAATTCACTTCATCTCGGGGCCCGGTGTTGACGTACGTCTTTCAGCGAGCCCTCCCGCCCGCCTGACCGTCATCTTTTCTCACGTACTAAACGCTATGCTAATGATCGCACACTTGTAACTGACGCCGGAATATATTAAGACCCTTAATTAAGTCGAGAGCAGATGTTGAGCAGGTTGATAACTTAAGACAAAAAAAAAAAAAAAAAAAATATGTCAGAGAACCATCCCAGTCGTTATACTTACACGTATCGCCACCTTTCAAACACGAATTAACATTTCATAAATTTAAATATATACCAGGCAAACACACACATACACACACACACTGCAACTA
This sequence comes from Adelphocoris suturalis, assembly GCA_030762985.1. Taxonomy (NCBI): domain Eukaryota; kingdom Metazoa; phylum Arthropoda; class Insecta; order Hemiptera; family Miridae; genus Adelphocoris; species Adelphocoris suturalis. The sequence goes on from CM061044.1 coordinate 108,678,816, forward strand.
GTTACATATTGTAATCGACAAACCAGAGTTACTTCACTCTAATAGAGTCAACTAGGAACTCAACTAAATTATGTACCCTCCTTACCACCGAAGGAAGGGGAGCTCTGTGTTTCGGCAAAAAGATGAAATTTGTGTCCGCCAAAATCAAAATTTCAACTTGCTTTTAGCGAATTTTTGTAGAAAATGGAGTTATTTCAATGACTCCAAAAAATTTAAAATAAAAAATTTCGAAACTTTCCTCTGTTGAAATCCGTTTTGAGGCATTCTGAAACGAATCCTACAGTTCAACACTTTCTCAGATATGTATACATACTTACATATATACTGATACTTGCATATATATATATATATATATATATATATATATATATATATGTGTGTGTGTGTGTGTGTGTGTGTGTGTGTGTGTGTGTGTGTCATTTCAGACGATAACTATCCTTAGGATCGAGAAATGAATTTTGTTCTCGCTCCAAGAAATCAAGCTTTCCAAATGAAAGGATGAGTTCGTTGGTCACCACTTGTTGAGCACATTCAATTGGTCATATTTCAAAAAATGTGCCTAATAAATCACAAAAATGGCTAAAATGGCTAAAAATCGGTAAATTTATATTGATGTTTAGCAACAATGAAATATAACATTAAAAAAATTATCCACAAAATTATGCTGAAAAGTGTACTTAAATGTTATTAATATTTCCAGAAAAATCGATAAAAAATAGCAAAAAAGCTAAAAAATAAAAAATTTTTTGAATCGCACAATATTTGCAACGAGTTATTTTTTGCCATAAAATTGGTGTTAATACAATTTCTTCGCACTCGATGTGATCAACTATAAAAACTTTTAACATAAATATGGTAAGATAAGTTACGAAAATTCGCTCATACGATCATGCTACATGACTGGAACTTTTAGTTTTGGCTGGGAGTATGGTCGAGGAGCAAATATTGAAGAAGTTGAGGGCGGAGAGATTTTAAGACTATAAAATGAATATTACAGGCGACACCCGCCCAAGTTCCCATTTTTCAAGTATGCACAATCGATGAGAAGTTTAGCGGTGACCATGTAATATGGAAGCCTTCCTATATCCCGTTTTCTAGGTTTATACCTATGTAAGACGACGTAGGTATAGAATACGCTTTTCCTTTCATGAATCTAGCGCTCTTTCACGGATGCGATGAATGTTTAATAGATCGGGGATCTGCCCGGTTGAAGGGAAATAGCTCGGTTGCGTCATCGTTTTTTTTTTTCGGGGGGGTATCGATTAGCATTGGATTACCTTCCAGAACGGAGGTGCCTATCTAATATTCGCATGTGGTTATTGGAATGAAGCCATTATTCCTTGCGGTCCGCGTATTTTGGTGTACCACGCGCTTTTGGTACCCACACTATGAATGACAAATTTCTGTCATTGAACTAACCGAATGAATTTCATAGGAAGCCGAATCTTTACGCATAATAGAGGTATGACGTAGAGGGTGGAACCGTTCCATGGAACGTGATCCCGAGGTGGAACGGCTTGGAACACCACTTGTCCTCGGTAACAGTTCCGAATGGAACGGCTAAGCTCCATCCTACCCATCTCCCTTGGAACTGCAATCGGCATATATTACTATTAAGCCAGTAGTTGGTAATGACATGACGTTCCTTCTAATTTATTGTATTGTTTATAGTTTATAAGCGTTTAAAAAATTCCCAACCCCCAAACCTTCTCTTCTCACTGCCAATGGACGTCACATGAACAAAATACGGATTTCAGCGAATTTCCGTAGATAATGAAGCTATCGCAATGACTCCAAAATTTTTAAAAACAATGTATATGTGTGTGTGTGTGTGTGTGTGTGTGTGTGTGTGTGTGTGTGTGTGTGTGTGTGTGTGTGCGTGTGTGTGTGTATGTGTGTGTGTGTGTGTGTGTGTGTGTGTGCGCGCGCGCGCGTGTGTGTCATTCCGGACGATAATTCTCTTTAGGATTGAGATAAACAAATCCGTTCTTGCGCCAAAAAAATCAAGCATTCTAAATGAAAAGTCCGTTGTCCAGCAATTTTTGAGCTCAATAAATTCGTAAAATTAAAAAAAAAAAAAAGTGCTCAAGAAGTCATTAAAAATGGCTAAAAACGGCTGAAAATCATTAAATGTATATTTTTTTAAGCAGAATTTTAGTTACAAAAAAGTTTCTCACCGATGAACTAGACCATTAATAAATATATGCACAAAATTAAGGTGAAAAATGTACATAAATTTCATTAACATTTGCCAAAAAATCGATAAAAAACGCAAACAAAAAAATATTATTTTGAACTCAAAGTGCTCAAGTTTCACAATGCGTCATAACACTATACTATATTTTACGAAAACCCGTTCAAATATTCGTGCTGCATGACGAACTTTTTAATCTCAGTTACGAGGTGGGATATTGCTTGGAATATTTACCCAGATTTACAGCAATATATACGTATAAAAAATCTTGAAATCTAGGAATCGTTTAGGAATGCTCCAAAACGGATTTCAATGATAAAAATATCCGAAAACTAAATTTTAAGTTTGCAGTTGCAGTGGCTCGATTTTTTACGGCGGGTAGCCAAATTTCAAATAAAGTTCATAATTCAGCCATTTGATAATTCTAAAATTTGCAAGAAATACGGTGACTCTTCGGATGATTATCGTTTATTTAAATTGTATGAATGCGTTTTGTGTTTATGGAGGACTCAAAAATTTCCTAGTTGGCGCCTACTCAGTCTTGTTACCAAATAAAAAGGAAGGATCCTCTATATGAATAGCTCGGTGGGCGCTAAGTGTGACCACTTTATGCAAATATACGCGAGATGAAGACGGTAAAACCCTCAAGCGTTCTTGCCGTTTTGCACCCGAGGTGATGCATGTCCCATGTCCCCAGTCCCTAAGGTTAACCCTCTGGGGTGATTCATGCGCCCGCCAGACCGCTTGGACCCTCCGAGTGCAACATGCACAAGGTCCTGCACCCTGCAGTTCCCGCGTAGCTGTTTGAGTTATGTCGACATTCCCTTCAAAACAGGGGGGAGGGGAGAGGGTTAAGCGTTTCTCGTTCGCATAAGATTGACGATTTACGGCGAGCCCTCGGCAGTTTTCACCGGGTTCGAGACGCTCATAGGCAAATACAGACCAATGAATTCCCGTTCTAACTTGTCAAGTGTTCGGTGAAAAGCGGAGCGGGAAGTTTATTGTCGCATAATACCCAAGTAACAGATAAGATCTAACGGAATGGCGCAAATCCTCCTCTTCTATATCTCATTCAGTCCCATCTCGCACTTGATACCCCACCAACTATAAGAACATTGATTGAAAACAAAGACAAACAATTTCCCATGTTGACATTAATCGTGCATCTTCACTGACATGCTGTTTCAACACAAAGTGTAGTCAGAAAGCTGTAAGAAACGATAGTCATAAGTTCCACATGAACAGATGGAGAAGAACGATGCAAGAACAGTCTAGACTGCAGAAGCTGCTATGTTATCAAATTCCTCATCTAAGTTACATTTAAATAAAAAAAATTGTAATTTGTCCAATGTCCTTCTAAAAGTGATGATACTAAGAAATTTCTTTGGTTTAGTAAATTCATGTGTAACTGATCGTTGTAATATTGCAAACCTTGTTTATTCATTTTATTACACGGGATTTAAATATCCCTTTTAAAATGAAATAAGTATATAGCCAAAATGAAATGTAATGAACAGGAAGAAAAGATTACTATGAGTAGGTAAGTGAAATATTTATAGTAAAATTAAGATAGTCCCAAAAGATAGAACTAGTTTGCCACTCGAAGTTCGTCACAAGTACATCATCGCAGCTCCTTCATGTCAGTTTCAACTTGCGTTTAATCACTGCCGGGGGGTCATAACAGACATCCATGCTATGCATAAACTCATTAGCTGATCTTTAAGCCTGCCTAGTGAATTGTTGTATCCGTAATTTGTACGGTGGTACTCTGGGGCAAAAGGATACTGATTTCTAGTGGCTCTTGCGGGCACCCTGAAATTAATCCTTGCCAGCAGCGATGAGGAATCATACTGATTGGTCAACCGTTTGTTCAACGTGATGAGATCAGTTTGCAGACGCCTGGTTTCAAGTGAGGAAACGTTCAAGATCCCCAGCATCACGTCGTTACTGAATTCGTACAGGGCCTCCACCTTATGAAAAGCCATCCTAAGAAATCGACGCTGCACTCGCTCTAACGAGCGTATATATGAGTTGAGTATGCCGGATTCCATATTGCTGAGGCAAAATCCACAATACTCCGCACCAATGTGGCTAATGTTAACGGGGGAATCATCTGTCAGAATTTCATACTTTTGAGCTCAGATTCGGATTCAGCACTTTGAAAACCCCCAAGTAGCAATTTTCAGTCAAAAGACCGTCTAGTTTGGCCAATAAACGGATGATATCGCATGACGTAGAAGGGTAATGAAGCTGAGGGTTACCCCTAGGCTGGTGGGGGCTGTGATGTCATAAGTCACATGGATTTCAAGAGCCGTTTTACTGGTCAGATAGGTACCCATCATATAGCACCTTTTCGGAAAGATCACCATGAAAATTCTCAATTTTTTACAAGTTGATGAGACCTCTTACAGGTCACATAAATGAGCAAGACACGTATTGTATTATCGGCCATTTATAATCGTTACGTAGGTACGCCTAAAGGCAAATGCGAGAGTCCTTCAGAGTCTTAGATCGATTTAAATAAGACCTGGCGTGAAATTAGAGTTAGAGGCCCAGTTCTCAAGTCATCCATGACTCTGGGCTACTGTTCATCCTAATGAAGTCGAAGAACGTCAAAGGATAAGGTACGATAAGGGAACAGTAACTTTCTAACGGTCGTTTCTGGTCGTAACAATAAGGATATTCGCTAAAGAAAGCTTCTTAGCGGAGGACGTCAATTACAATAATAAACAAGGCAGGTCGGAAGTTGACGGTCCACCGCGTTTCCGTCGGTCTGTCGGACCGTGTAAAGACCTTCTAAACAGTTTCTTCGAGTGTCTCGAATAAAAGGGACTTATCGGCTCGAATATCTTCAGGAAGGGAAACAATAGACCACCAGAGAGATGCGTTCTCGACGGCGCAGTTTGGCGTACAAATTCATTGTAACGTCCGTAAATGGCCACGGATTGATTGTTCTTGGAAAGGTTCCTATAAGTTAAGAACAGTACAACCAGGTCTTCAAACCAGTCTGGACATATGGTACACAACTTTGGGCTGCTTCGAGAAACGGAGAGGAATTGGCTGACTTCAGGAATTATCTGCGAATGGACAATACTGTATTTCAAATACTATCGAGCAAAGTTGCTCTCTTTATAACGAAAGATACGCGACCGGTACCTAGACGTCTCGAGTGGAAAACTGACCAAACTGAGCGATTAACTGAGGAAACTACGCAGTTTATCGGGAGAAAGTATAAACTATTGCGTAGTTCAACGGCCGCAGCAAAAACGTTTCATCAGTTTGCTCAGTTAATTCGCTCAGACATGACGTCACGTGGTAAACTGAGCGTGTGTAGGCCCTTTCATACAGCGATTCCACAACAAAGTACTGCGGTCTTCATCGATGCGTACGGGTACTCATTCAGTAACGGCATCGATAAGGACCTCAAAATTCCAACAATATATGAAGTCATAGAGACCCAAGAACACCAAATGCTCCAAGGTCATACCAACGAAGAAGTGGTTCAGTTACAGGACGTTGATGATATACTCAGGCGTCTGAAAAGACTTAAATCTCACGATCTGTGGTAGTAGAGTGGCGTTTTCATGAAAAAGATTGTCCAGTGAGTGCTGTGACTGCTGTGCTCTCCTGTGAATCTTGTGCCTCAAAAGACACTCAATAGTTGAAAATATTATACAGATGTGCTATGTAGCACAGTTTTGTTTCAGTGACCGATTATTCATTGTCAAAGAAATGTTGCTAATAAGTCGTATTACTTGGTGCAATTATTACAACAATAATTATAAAAACATGAATGCCACTACAATACTATCTGGTCGGCTCGTATTTTGTCTTGGTAAGTTTGTACGGTCTGAAATATATCCAATATTGGAACCTTATACGAGTGCATGTCTTTTTCGATCCATTTTACGATCCCGATCAAATCAAGTTCATTTTCACACATGAGTCTATCGCAAAGCATCAGCTTGGCACTCCAACCAGTAATACGACCCCATGATGGTTCAACAGTTAAAATGAAATACACCTAGAAAGATGATGGATGGACAGCGAGACTCCGAAAATCAAAAATATGTTCGTTTTGAGAGTTTTGAAGAATGAATTCACCACTTTTAAACTATAAACCCCCCAATAATAATATAAAAACGTATATCAAACAAGTATTTTCAAGGTGGAAACCAAATCGGTGAACAAAGTTTGAAAAGACAACATTTTCCACCAAGTACGTAAATATGACGTGGGTACTATTTATTGAATAAAAAAAAATAGACTGCATATTGGGATCAAGAAGATTTTAGGAATATTTGTACAACTGTTTAGTGCAAATTTAGTATTAATTATCATCTTCGTTGGTGATTCAAATCGCTACAAGCAGAACGAGATTCGATAAACATTAAAAATGTTCACATTGAAACCTGGAGATTTTCATTTGAGTATTGAACATTTCGACTTTATTTTAGAACTACAACTTGATTGAACTGTCTAGACTTTACAGTAGTTAAGTTCATTGAGCTCCAATTCACCTGCAAATAGGCGTACCCTGGAAGAACAGCGACCTCGCATCCGTTTCTGTTATACTAAATGATAGAAACCATACGCACGTTTCCGAGCGAGAACATCTGGTTATGTTCACTTGTTTTTAATAGAGGCAGTCGCGATAGCTGGAGAGTTCATGTAGGGTCAACACCTCGGGCTCAAGTGATACGACTATTCTTTCTCTCGCCGGCCATTGGAACATTATTTATAAGTCTAGTCTCAAGCATTCTAGAAAAGTCTGAGTTACATTGCCCCCAAGCGCGGTATTGAGTGCGTTATAGGGAACCAAGTTTGGGGTTTTCGGGATTAGTTCTGGTTGTCAAGTTTTGCGTTTTTGAGTCCAATCTTGCTGTGTCAAGTGCCAAATCCCAATGTTCCAAGTTTGAGTAACCTATTAGCCTCATATACGTTTTTAGTTATTTTGCGATGGTTTCCGTATTATGATCGTGTTCAATGTTGAACTCCAAGACGTCCTTGAGCCCTGAAAATGGTTTCAAAAGAACCGAAAGCTCGCTAACAAAACATCATTTACCTAGTTATTGACCCTAATCCTAATACCTTGACATCCAACCCACGTAGGTAAGAGAATAAGAAATTGCTCTACACTCCACGTAATAAAAAAAGTTCTTTTTAAAGAAAAAATTAATAAATCTAAAAGGTTGTAAAGGAAGAAAATTAAGCTGGGCTATGATAAACTATACAAGTAGCATCAACTGATTCGAAGTTGAATTTGACACGAAACAAAACCAACAGACTAAATAAAAATGCAGCTCAATATTAGATTTGTTCGCTGAGGCGATTGGAAGTGACTTGCAAACCATTTCAAACTCATTGGAGGCTGGTGAAATGCGCATGCGCGACTTTAGGCAACTTTCAAATTGATTTCAAACCTGTTGGAGATGGGAGTCTATCCATTTTATTCTTGAATGTTTGGGCGAAATACTGAGAGACTTGAAACAGTGGCGTAAACAGAGGCTAAAATTCGAATGATTTCATTGGCTGCTGTGAGTTTGGAATGGAGGGGGCAAACAGTCAGAAAGTGGTCAGCTAGAAAAAGCTCTGACCGATTTGACGATCCGCAACCGGTTGGAAACCAGTTTGGAAACCTCTGCTAACAGGCAGTGACCGAGGGTGGGGGGAGCTCTAATGATCAGAGAACACAGCGAACACCTCAAGTGAGTTGCAAACTGGTTTGGTGGCCTCAGACGGCAAATCGCTCAAGGCCAACAAATCTTCTGTTTTATTTTTGTGTTTTTCAATCATTGAAAATTTCAGACTATTTTTAAAAATCAATTTTCCTGTTGACCGTCCATTTGTAAATCCGTATTGTAAACTCTGAGTAATTGATATGGTTTCTACATCTAACAGTCTTCTTACCTCTTATCGTGAATGCATCGTATTGTCGAAAAAATTTATTGTTTTTACTTTTTTCTTCCCAAAGTTGACGTTATTAAGATGTTACAGCGTAATAAAATCGTAAATATATTTCCCTAAATTTGAAAACCCCAAAATGGATATAACGCAATGTGAAGCATTCCCTTCGTCACCATTGTTATAAAAATATTCACTGACACAGTTTTCTATAGACCTTATTAATCATTCACAACCGGGCACCAAGGTTCGTGTATAATTCGACGCTTATTTCACCGTTCGTATTCAATAAAATGAGAGAGCCTCTTATTTTTTTAAATAAATAACGATAAGAAATCAATGCGTTCGACTTTTTTCTCATGTCGTCAATAATTCGGAAGGATAATAACTTTTTCTCTATCGATCCCGGGGTTGGTTGTTTTATTCAAAAGGTCGCTCGTCTTTTAGGCGCATCGGCGTAATTTCTTCACCGTCGACGAAAACGGATGGTGGTTACACGAAATGTAATATTCCCAACGATCGAGAGGAACTAAATAATTGACGGGAAAAAGTTGTTATTGTTTGAGATCCGTTTCGTGGATAACCTCGGTTCCGTTTCAATTTTTCATTGACCAATAACATTTACGGGAAAATCAGTGACGAATGATTCGCGTTTTGGTTTCTCTCTCGGCAAACTCGATATTCCGGTAGATACTTGAGCAGGTTTAAAGCTAGTTTTGATTGCTTGAGAAGGGAATTATTTATATAGTACAATTAAACATATATTCTCACAGGAAAAGAGATATCCACTTCTTAACAGGTTAAGAGTTAGCTTCCAAGGAGATAGTGGTCATCCCTCGCTCCATGTTTAGGGTGTTCGGTACTCGTCATGGAATAATGCCGTTGTTCCGATTTGTTATTGCGAATTTATTGTATTCTATATTCTAATATTTTCACATGCTCTAATTATGAACGAAGAAGAGTAGGGTAAACCTGTACACTTACATTCGAACGCTCATTAGAATTGACGTCATCATCCTGGAGCTGTTTTTTCGCATAAAACGCACAAAAATAACTGAAATATGGTTGATTTTTATAAGCCTGTTTGCTGGCGACCAGTGCGCGCCAAATCAATGCATTTTTTAGCTCCCGATCATGGTTTTCTTAGTTCCTTTTTACTAACTAAAAAGCAGGCATCATGGAATTATACTGTGTATATGCGTTTCCAAGAAAAAAAGCTTCAGGATAGACCAGTTTGGAGCTTAAAATCAACCATATCTCAGTTATTTTCGTGCGTTGTTATGCGAAAAAAACCGCTCCAGGATGATGCCAATTTTAATGAGCGTTCGAATGTAATTGTGCAGGTTTACCCTACTCTTCTTCCTCCATAATTAGAGCGTTTAAAAATATAAGAATATGAAATACAATAAATTTACAATTTCAATCAATTTTTCTGTTTTTTGAGAAAAACTGCATGATCCACAATGGTATGTTGACCTGTATGGGGAGAAATTGAAGCTGGTTGCCGTCAGGGGGCGCCAAGTCATATCATAGTGAAATGTAATTTTGAAAAAAATATTACTGAATTACCCAATTAGGGCTCAGAAAGAGGAATTTAAGTACAAAATTGTTGTGACTAGCGCTTGAGCGTAAAATAATCACGTTTTGAATCAATGAATATTTCTCTTTTCTTGAGACTACAAAGATGGGATGTAAACCATATATGAAGTTGAGGGTTAGCGAGGGTTGGTCAATAATTCAAAAACTCTTCTACGCCGACGTTTCGCTATATTTATATCGTCAGGGCTTAGTAGTGGAGCAGAAAACATTTTTAGGTCCTCATTGCAAGTTATACAATCCTTGCTGGACACATTGCACTTGTACACTATTTTCATACATGCTAACTATAGACTGTTTATAATAATAGAAACTTGATAGTTATGATGAAAGTTATTAAAAAGGATACAATCAGACAAACAAGCCCACGTGACATTTTCCTATGCAATATGTACCCTCTTTAATAACTTTCATCATAGTTATCAAGTTTATATTATTATAAACAGTCGACAGTTAGCATGTATGAAAATAGCGTACAAGTGCAATGTGTCCAGCTAGGATTGTATAACGTGCAATGAGGACCAACAAATTTTTCCTGCTCCACTAGTAACTCCTGAAGATGCTGTACAAATACAGCGAAACGTGGGCGTAGAAGAGTTTTTGAATTATTGACCAATCTCAACTTCAACTTCATTATTATACAATTGGTCGAGAAAACTAACATAATAAAGTAAACTATATATGCATAACAAAAGACACACGATTATTTTACGCCTTTATACTTATTACTAAATTAATCGAAACTAAACGTCTGTTTGATATTTAAACTGCTTTAGAAACATGTGTATTTAATTCACTTTGAGGGTTGGTTTTTCGTTTTAAATCCATAATCATGGTGAACGAAATACTGGCGGGCTCCAGAGTATTTAAGGGGTTTTTAGAAGTGGTAGCTCGAAAATGGGAATCGCGGTGATTCTGTTTCAGTAATATTTTGGTATCTAGCCCATGAAAAACCGGTCTGCCCCATCGTAAAAGAAACTACAATGAAATATATTGAAATTAATCGTAACATATCGGATCTGTAACGGTTCCTCAACAGGAACCTATACCACCTAATTCTATCACACTATCACACATCGAGTCCCACGATGTTACGAGCTGTCCAAAAATTATTGTTTTTATCTTCGCAACGTTTTCGTTGATAGCATTTGTATAGTGCATGTTGTCATGTCAACCTTGTTTTTTTCTTTCCCAATGTAACAGTAAATTTTCGTAATCATCACCCATGTTTCTCCGTTATCTCGTGAACGCTCGCATCACGCGAGTATGGAACAAAATGAAGCCGACAGTAAAAACTTCCTTCGGGTTCATTGAATTAATTAAACTCGGCATCGGGTCGTGGATTTAAGGCCATTATGCCCCAACGAAATTTTTCGGTAAACCACTTTCTCATTTAGAGAATTTTCGTAAAAAATGAACTATTGCAATGGCTCGGATAATTTTAAAATAAAAAGTTTTGAAGAATTTCTTCATTGGAATCCGTTTTGAGGCATTCTGAAACGAATCCTAGAGTTTAACGTATTTTCATATATATATATATATATATATATATATATATATATATATATATATATATATATATATATATGTGTGTGTGTGTGTGTGTGTGTGTGTGTGTGTGTGTGTGTGTGTGTGTGTGTGTGTGTGTGTATGTGTGTGCGTGTCATTCCAGACGATAACTCTCCTTAGGATTGAGATACAAATTCCGTTCTTGCGCCAAAAAAATCAAGCTTTCCACACAAAAGGATGAGTTCGTTGGCCAGCACTTTTTGACCATATTAAATTGGTCAAATTTCAAAAAATGTGGTAGAAAAAAAATCACTAAAAATGGCTAGAAACAGCTAAAAATCGTTAAATTTATATTTTTTTGGTAGGATATTGCTCAAATAAAGCTTATTAACTATAAAATATAACATTCAAAAATGTATGCACAAAATTACGCTATAACCATAATAATTCCCCATTATAGCAGGTACAATAATTATGATGAGTCGTAAACACCAAATTGTAATAGACAAGACAATGGTATAAATATCTTGATTGAAATTTATTGAACATTTGGTTTGATTAACTGGTTTCAATTAGGTAACAGTTTTTTGTTTCAATTTATGGTCCTAGCTTACGTAGAGATTGCAAAGAATATTGCGTCAAGCCTCAAAACATGAAAATGTCGTCAATACCCAATTGCAAAATCATACATAAGTATACCATTCAGTAAGATAATTAGTTTTCAATTTTATTTGGCTAATAACAAGGTTCATTATTATCGAAATCACTCAACATCAAATGATAATTCTCACTAATACTAATCCGATAAACATAAATATTAGAGGCAGAAATACCGATTTTTAACTACTTATAAAATAACTGAACAAGAAAGGACTACACTTTCAGATCAGAATTTTTTACGGATAAGACTGAAATGGGAGGACACAAATACACCTGGTGAGAAAAAGAAGAGATACAATTAATGTATGTACTGTATATTAGTACTTACTTACGGAACCTTCAGGAGCTTATACACTCCTAAACATTTCATAAAAGATAGCCAATTAGTTTGAAATGTATAGTCATTTATTTAGAAATCGTTACTAAGCTGCCATTCAATTTAGAGATGTGTATCAATAAATCGCTAAAAATATGTTTAATTAAATACACTTTAGGGCTAAGCAGAAGCTCCAATTAGCCCGATGACAGAGGAATTCATACAAGTCCATCTGAAGAAATCGCACAATTCATAAAAATACCGGTAGGTACGAAGGTTCTTCCAAAAGCAAGAAAATTTCGATTTTGGAGGACAAGACGATTTCAACCTCCTAGAGAAATTCCCTGTCTTTACTGTGGAACAGATCGGATTACAAAGAAAATATATTCGTACAAAAATGAGATTGTGATTAGTTGAACAACCTCAAAAATATGATAATAGTGATGTTTATATGTAAACAAACAAAATTGTAAGTATGCCGTGACAGGTATAATCATGCTAAGAATTTTCTGTTGTATTTCAGAGGCGCACACTTGACTAACGTGGAAATGCATGTATGAGCAGGTGACAAAGAACGCAAATGCAAAACGAATTTGATGAAGAATGAAGATTTAATCCAACACAACAATTCCGCATGGATTTAGATCAGCAATAAATTCAGTGTTTAGTCGGTTGGTTGGGAATTCAGAAAAAATGCATCAATTGAGCCCGTTTTGTCTTTAGAGTAACAGAATAATTTTCGTAGTTACGCAACGGGATTTTCATTATTTGTTTCTAGTTCACCGTTTATCATAAAAAAGATATAAAAGAGAGGGAATTTCTAATGCTCGCATCTCTTTCATATGCTGACGGTATTATCTGGAAACCTATTACATTTTCAAGTAGTTTATGTAATCAGTTCCCCACTTGGTTAAAACATAAATGTTAATATCCGGGAGTCTGTATATTTTTTTTTTCTTCGCTTCTTCGTTAGGTTCTCATGCTCTCGGAGCGATATTAATCGAATAAACGGTTAAATGGATGTTAAGGAGGGAAGACATTTTTCTCCGAGGTCAGGGCCTCGGTGTCTTGAACCAGAAAATTAAAAGATTAAGCGCGTGAAGAAAAACTGAAAGAAGACGAAAAACAAAGAAAATAATAAGGCCGAAAAAATGGCGATCGCGTTGTATAACCCCGGAACATCTCAATATTAATGAATAATTCATCGGTTCATTTTCATCGCTCCGAGACGCTTATTTTTGGATTTTTTTTTAGGTGTTTTTCCCCGAAAACAGGGGCCCGTATTACAATACTTTTCTGGGGTAATATCGAATTAGAACGGATTCCGTTCAATGCGGCGTGCAAGGGGCTTTTGGAGTGGAACTGACAATCATAACGTTGAGCCATATTTCCCCCGGTATTTAAGCTTCCTCACTAGCGAATTTGTGCAGGGAGATTGTCATTTTTTGTCGTCCAAAATCGAATTTTCCAGCTACTGTTAGTATTTCGCAGATTATTGAACCATTTTAGTTAATTATTTACAATAATGAACATTTGCATTTATGTAGTTAGTACCGGGTTGTTGGGCGTTTTTACACTCTTCCAGAATCTTGCATGGAAATGGTTTTTCATCTTGAAAGACTCAGCGTTTGCTGATATCCAGGTAAAAAATGGCGATGGAGGTCTTAAGGTGATGGGACCAGTTGCGACGCCCAAGTCTGACCAAAGTAATGTTGGGCTTGTTCAATGCAGGGATGCAAGCAGAGCACTATGCAGAAAATGGCATAGAACTCCATACAGCGTTCCTAGAAACAATTCCTAGACGTAAGCATATCAACTCATGTCAGCACATTGCAATTTTAAACTCCGAAATAGTTCAGTACCTCAAGAATTGTTGGCCGAAGCATTGATGAAAGGATTCCCGTTGTTAATGTCTCCAGCGTTTCGGGCAGCACTATCCTGTGTTTTCGCAGACCCTTAATACCACAGACGAGAATATATTCCGAACAGTTTCGCCCAAATTTGATATTCATAAATACACCATAAATATGCCCTTGTATGTTATTTTGGATAAGTTTAGCGTCCGCGAAATTTTCCTAAACAATTTCTTTAATATTTAAAGCTTGAAAGATATGCCTATCTACAAATTGCCTTATGAAGCATAAAGTATTTAGACATTTGAAATCGATAATTCAGAGGCAGAGGAGAAACAAGGGGTCAACTGCATAACAAACTATCAAACGAGCCTGGAAATCAATTAATTATGATAATAGTTTTTATAATTCATAATTGTTTTCAATTTAGGAGAAAAAAAAGGTTGTCTCCAAAATAAAAATTTTACGTTTTAGACCATTCTGAACTTTTTTACATCCTAGGCGTTCGATTTCGCTCAAATTTGGGTGATAATTGGGAGACGCCGATTTGATCATCCCATATCCATTACATGATTAAATGATTAATAGCTACTGCGCCTGCGCAAATGATAAACCCTGGTAACAACCTCAATTTCCACGGTTTTATAAGATTTTGTTGAAATTGTCAGGGAATGTGCGGTTTAGGCTGTAAATGGTCCCGTACCAATTTTATCGTTCTCAAATCATCACTTTATTCTGAGTACCTATGCGCAAACGTGAATTACATTGAGTACCTATAATTTTTGGTTTCTTAATTGACAAATAATGACGTTTCAAGCTACATCTTGATTTACTCTTTCCCGCTATGGATTTTTCAAGATCATTTACAACTTTTTAATGATCTATACATTCATGTTACGGAAACGAGAAAGCTGAGTGCCACACCCAAATAGGCAGACTCTTTTCTTCTATTTTTTACTTAATTCTTGATGGTTAGATATATATATAATTTTCATTGAGAACTTCTGTTTTGAATGTTCGACCAAATTGACTCCCATATACGAAGATCAGGATAACATCATCTAATCAAAACCCCTTCTCATTCAAGGATTCCATTAAGAAATTTATGGCCCAATAAGAACTTGTAGAATACGGTTTAAAACTGATTGAAAATGGATAGCAAAAATCCCTTATATTTTTTTACAAGCCGTAAAGAAGCACGGAGGAATTTATTAAGTTTTAAAACTTTTTTTTCGCCTTATTTAAAGGGATGATTCATGCGCCGGAGCCTTAACATGGCCGCAATCATGCGGAGGCCGCTCGTTAAAGTTTCGAAATGATTTATAAATTATTTCATTGTATCTTGAAACGTTATGGTAGGCAGGGCCATAAAAGATGTCTCCCCGACAAATTGTCTTTGCGAGGGGGAGGGGAATGTAATATTGTTTTTGTAATTAGATACGTAGTGGATAAATACAGTTGTAAATGTCAGGAGCCTTCGCGATTATTATGTGTTTCATACCTCACGGCAGCTCCGCGGTCTCGAAGCGTTTTTTCTCTCTTTTTGTTCGTAGTGGGCGAGAGGTCGGGTGGAAGGATGAGGTTTTACGACAAGTTGTACGTCACTCTCCTGCCAGAGAACCGGTATCTCGATTTATTACGTCTTCGCGAAAATTGATTAAATTCGTTTATAATACGATCGATAAATATCTTTATTTTGTTGTTCAAGTAGTATCCATAAAAAGATGTAAGATCGGTAGACAAGTTCAATGCAGGGAAATGAACAAATACAAAACTTACAAAACTAAAGAAGACAACTATCGAGGAAGTAACAGTTTATTTGGCTAAGGGTCGGTTTATCAATCACATTTATCCAATGGATAAGGGGGATTTAAATCTGAGGGATAGCGTTATCCTCAAGATAAAACAATAGGAGGTGTTTATCCATCCCTAGTTAAGCTCCATCTGGCGTTTTAATTTATCTGGTCCCCTTATGGCTGGATAACAATTAGGTATAACTGGAGGTTAATGAGATATCTAGAGCTTTTTAACCTCTAATTTTTTTATATTTATTTACAAACATCCTATTGAATCTCAAGTTTGATTGTGTTTGTTTTTGTACCTTCCTATGGATATATTCGGGGATTTGTATTCAAATAGCAGAAACGTTGAAGATTCTGTCGTAGCATAGAAGACCGTATACAGTAAGATCCCGTGTAGATCACCTATTAAAAAGGGATGAGTGCGTATTTTTATTGAGGTTTCGTGGACGAAGATACCGTTCATTACATTCTGACACAGATCGAAGATTAAATTAAGTCCAAAACTTACTTATCACAATAATTCATCCATAATAATTCCGGTTGCAATATAGCAATTCGTATAACGTATTTCTCACTCTAGAAATGAAGCAAATAGCAAATGGCAAAAATGTAGTGGTTTCTTATTTACCGAGCTTGATAACATGTTGGGCACTGTTGTGGAAATAACGTCATACCCAGTTTTTCAAATAGTCGATCCATGAAGAAAATGTAGCTTCTTCTCTACTTTGTGGTAGCTCCATGTGTAAATTGCCCTTATTTAGTCGCCTTCGGATACCAATGAGGATACTAACGGCCTCACAGAATCAGACAGAATTTATCATAGGGATAATTTTATCCGCTATGTAATTCGGTATTGATAGACGACTCTCATTCTTTATCTGGCTATCCTGCAGTTAATGTAGATAATTGATAAATCGGCCCTAAGTGTTCCAACTTGAATATTTCACTTATATAATTTTTGAAGCTTTTCAAAAATGCCTTACGAGGAGTAGATACCAGTCCCACATGAGCGGAACCTCGTTTTTACCCCATTCTTGGACAAAAACTGAATCTATTGCACAAAGCCAAAAATTAGTTTGATGGGTACCTTTTCGAAATGATTCGCCAATGAAAGCCGACTTGAAGAACCCAGAATTGAAAGCTTTTCTTAACTCTCTTTCATGATAATCATGAATATATTGTTATTTCATAATATGTATCAATTCAGAATATAAGCTATCAATCTACATTAAATCACTTAAAATTCAATGACATAACCATCTAAACACTCCCTTTTAACAAACCCCCTAAGGTGAAAACATTGTTTTTTTCATATTTTATTTCATACCTATACTTACGATACGGAAATTCAAATTTGAATAATTTAAAGATCTCATAATTCTTAACATTCCTAACTGAACCCGAGTACATCCCTACCATCAAACTCTCACTCAGAATGTTTCAGGATGAGATGTATGTGTGTTTGGTTATTGATGAATTTTATGTTCCAAATTAAGACCGATATGCTGATTTTAATTGTGTAAATATTGAAGAAAAGTATGTGTTTTCAAAACGATTCTGTCGAAAGGTATCTGGTGATTAAGTATGACATAAAAACTTCTGCTATATCAAGATAAAATACCATCAATACCATCACATACAAACCTGTTGGAGAACAATAAATTATACCACCAACTTCATATCCTTCTGAACAGGAGCGCTCACTCATAACAGCGAATGTCTCAATGTTCCCATACTTCTAGGTTAAATGTAATTATAAACTAAAATTCGGTGAGTAGGCACTCCAGGATCTAATCAGTAATTAAACGTGACATTTTCGAGTTTAACAGCCCATTTCCATCTCGGATTTGTTCGGGACAGTTTTCTATGGACAGTACAGTGGTAAAGTAATGAACCACATCTATAGGGGATACCTGCAGAAAAGGAATGATAACTTCGAAGGAACCGCGAGCAATTCTTCCCTGCTGCCTTTATAATTGCTTTTAATAATTTGCAGTTGTGAATAATGATGTTCGGGTTTCAACCCTTCATCCGAAAACTGGAAAACGGGGGCTCGCCTGAGATGAAATCCACTTTCTGAAGGGCGGGGAGCACAGGAAAACGTCTCTCCCTCCAGCAGCCCTGACGACTTGATAAATTAAGACTCGGCAATCAAGTGCGGAAAGGTGGCGGGATTCTCCTTGCAGATATTAATGTTGGCCCGTTCTCTCCTAATACATCATAGAGAGGAAAATGGTGGTGGGTTCGTGTGGGGGAGTTGTGAGAGTATGGCATTTATTGGGGTGGCTGTAGCTCGACCAGCTACACCTCTAAAAGTTGTAATTTTGATGAGAGACCTCCACATCAACATAACTTATTAACTTCTCTAATCAGCAATCTGTACTTTTAAAGGCGCGTAATTGTTTTGTTTTCACGCTATAAGCCAGGGGGGATGGAGCACCTATAATAATAGAAAATATGGGAAGGTACTAATTAAATGGGTATTTATTCGTTATCAACATTTAGTTTTTAGGTATAGAACACATTTTTACAGCTACCTGAACATTGTGAAGAGATACGGCCTTGAAGCTCGTTTAATCAACTTTAAAAGCAGACTGTAGGCACTTACATTCATCAGCAAGAGCCTCTCCTGAAGCTAAATGAATTTTTTCTCCTGCGCTAAATGTAAGAAGTGTCGAAATAAGAATCATAGCCTGGTTTAACCCCTTAAACAAGGCATAAACCGTCACGATATTGATGCTCAAGCCCACGCTCCAGTGAAGATCGCTTCAACAGGAAGATTCCTTGCAATGACGGGTCTCTTTTTTGATGCGATCCACGCTTACATAAAAGTGACATCAAAAAGTGCATGAGAAAACGGTCAAATATGGGCCTTACCAGGGGAATGAAGGCCATGTGAGAATAGCTGGGTGCCCAAATACTACAAACGTGCATTCTCAGTTCGTAGTAATTCTGAGGTTTTTAGTAAACTGCACGAGGTTTGCATGCTATTGCATGTTTTAGTTGTGGCCCGAATTTGGACTTGCAATCCAAATTCTTCATTGTTATAATTGAGCTAGTCGAAATATAAGTAGGATACGTCAGAATTTGAATAACCCACCAGTCACTGCAGCTTCTACCTATCCGATCCAGATATTTCTGGGCAAGAAGTGGCGAAATATGAATCATAGCCTGGATTAACCCCTTAAAGAAGCCATAAACCGTCACGATATTGATGCTCAAGCCCACGCTCCAATGAAGATCGCTTCAACAGGAAGATTCCTTGCAATGACGGGTCTCTTTTTTGATGCTATCCACACTTACATAAAAGTGATATCAAAAAGTGCATGGGAAAACGGTCAAATATGGGCCTTACCAGGGAAATGAAGGCCATGTGAGAATAGTAGGGTGCCCAAATACTACATACGTACGTTCTCTGTTCGTAGTAATTCTGAAGTTTTTAGTAAAAGTGCACGAGGTTTGCATGCTATTGCATGTTTTAGTTGTGGCCCCAATCTGGACTTGCAATCCAAATTCTTCATTGGTTATAATTGCGCTAGTCGAAATATAAGTAGTACATGTCAGAGTTTGAATAACTCACCAGTTACCAGCTTTTACATATCCGATCCATATATTTCTGGGCAAGAAGGGGCAAAATATGAATCATAGCCTGGTTTAACCGCTGAAGGGGGTATCCACGCTTACATAGAAGTGACATCAAAAAGTGCATGAGAAAACGGTCAAATATGGGCCTTACCAGAGAAATGAAGGCCTTGTGAGAATAGTAGGGTGCCCAATACTACCTACGTACATTCTCTGTTCCTAGCAATTCGGGACTTGCAATCCAAATTCTTCATTAGCTATAATGTGCTAGTCGAAATATATGTAGTATACGTCAGAATTCGAATAACTCACCAGTCACCAGCTTCTACGTATAGGTCGATCCAGATATTTCTGGGCAAGAAGAGGAAAAATATGAATCATAGCCTGGTTTAACCACTGAAGGGGGTATACAGCGTCGGGTTTTAGTCGCCAGTCAGGACACGCCTTCTCGTATTGATGATTCCCTTCTACGTTCCTCTCTACTTATTTACATAATATTATATTAGCATTGTGGCTGCTTCCCCCCAGACTTTCGAGAGATAACACCCCCGCCTCCCTTTTCTATAACATTTTGCAGGGCTCCGACAGTCGGGCCTACCCATCTGTCTAATTCCGCCTCTCACCGCTCTTGGGGGGGTGCGCTTGTGTGTCTTTCTGAGCGTCATCCGTCTTCATTTGACCCGCTATCACTCATTTATAGGCACATCCTCCCCCCTTCGCCCGACCTCCCCCAGAAATCTCCATAACCCGGGTTTAATGACTTCGCACACATATATGAGATTTACAAAAACCAAGAGGGATTTATCAACATCAAAACCTCACGGGGAGGGAGAGAGCTGGTGGGGGTAAAACCGCAGACTTGGAAAATATCTTCTCATTTCTCAACTTTACGACAGGAGTGAGAAACTAATGTGAAATATTTACGAGAGCAATTTAATATTTTCAACACATCCTCGCCACAATAAATCACGACATATATCCTTTCTTATTCGTTTCTCAAGCGAAATAAAAAACCCGATCTCTCACTTTCCGTTTTTAGCCAAGCTAAATCCTGCCAGTCGAAATTCTTGCGTATTTATGCAATTATTCTTAGATTGTGACTACATAAAATTAGGATGTTCCAAGGATTTTGACGAGGTACCACCGTATTCGGTATAACTGCTTGTTATTCTAAGTGTGCGAGAACTTGTGACGTCACCTAATCCCTAAAACTAAAGCCAATTCATCCTCAAAGAATCTTGATTCCTCTGTTTTGTTAATAATTCATCAAAGTATGCATTATTTATTAATTATCTAATAATGAAGCAAATTTTTGTAAATAAATCTGAAAATCCGACATATTTTAGTAATAAATATCTTCTTCCGAATCAAAGCAATTGGGATCCAAATAGCTTAGCGCAAATGAGAGAAACAGAATAATGTTCATAAACAAAAGCAAATAGGTACGCGTTTGTAAATTTAATTTATGTATTTGGTTTATCTAATTCTAATAGATTATCTAAATAGTGCCTACGGATGATTCTTAAATTCAGATGGAAAATGCTACCTATATAGCAATAAATAGTAGAACAAGAACACAGCACGACTATGAGATCTTCAACATATCGGGAAATATTTACAAACTATGACTTAAAGAAGCCAAACGTCGAAAACTCAAACTCAGAGCTAGGTTTATTGAACAAAAACTCCATAGTGACAATATTTTACTCAATATTTGAAAAATATGAATTTCAAAATGACTCTTTGCTGCATATATTGATAATTTCTTGCTCTGTAAGTTCTCTACTACTTATTGTTACAAATTGAAATGTAATTTTCTCAGAGAAAACTTTTCATGGATTTTCGGTGAACCTTCTCCTGGGGTCTCTATCCCAGTAAATTTGAATTCTTGGAACACTTGAATCTTTTGGAAAAAACATGAATATTTGATTGACTAAAAACAAAACCAGAAACGAAAAAAGTTTTTGGTAATCCACCCTTGAATGTTGAGTCTCTTCGCTCTCAACCACTCTTCAAAAAGTCTGTACATAAGACGAATCAAAATCTACAAGCAACAAGCCTGATTTTACTCTCCGTTTAGTGTAACCTAGAAACAACTTATTGGTCAATTTTAGTGGACAAAATCTAAACATCGAGTTTTTTTAAATTTATATACGACCCTTCTTTAAGTCAAAATAACAGATCTAGGACCTTAAAAAACGCTAACACTTCAAAAAACGTTTTTCAATTCCTTGAGTTAACAATGTTTCTGCATTATCATATATACGACGCTAATACATTTTCTATAAACTCACCTATATAATTGTTTTTGGTGAAAATTTTCCAATTATTTTCTCATTACTTCATATTTAGGTACACTGATATTGACTTTTGTAGAGATACTAAGTGGGATTGGTGTACTTACTTGTATTAATGGACGTATTGCATCGATTTCCCAATTATTATTCTCCCTAATGCGTAATCAATGTTAACGAAGCATTCATGAAACTCGCCACTACGGCCGTACATTGTCCCTGTTTTCCTGATAAAGGTGATACTGATTTCTATTCAACTTAACGAGCAACAGCGGGGAAGGGGCGTAGGGGAGGGTTTACGACGAAAAATACCCTTTTTCGAGAAATAGACAATTTATACTTGTCTTCCCCCCCGTGTAATTTTCTCGTTGTAAAATAAAATAATCTCGATGCGAGTGCATTAGCCCTTGAGATCGAGGTGGACCTCTCACTCGCACGCCCGCGCCTATCGTTCCAAATAGAGGAACCTTAATGAGAGCTAACGAGCCCGCAGTAAAACCTGGATATTAATCAAAGTCGTTGCTAAGAGAGGAAAGAAAATAAAACTAAAAAAAGAAGGAAGACTCAGTGGAAGGCGCATGTGGAGGTATTAGAGAAACACATGATGTCATTGCACGGTAGCGATGCGTTACCCTCAAATTGCCGAACATCCGTCTTATAACCCAAACGATTATACATCTCTTTGGAGAGCTCGTTTGAAACGGAAAAAAAAATCATAAGGAAGAAGTTGGTTTCGGTATGTTTGTGACGACCTTTCTCGAAGTTGTTAAACGGTAGCCACTTTTCCTGTGGAATCATTACTCTGACAACCAGTTGGGACCTGTGGGCATTCTAGATTTCTTGATCCAAAATTAGCACCCTGGCTAATGCCTCGCCTTTGGACTCCCGGTCTTTAGAGCGTTATTTCGACTCTTTTTTTCGAGTTGCGTTTCAAATCGTGATTACAGGGTATCAAAAAGGGAGAAAAAAACGCTCTTCAAGCTTTTAAGAGGTTGATAATAATTTTGAGCATCGGTTGAGCGACAGGGGATTTCGAAGGTTTTGGGTAGGGACGCGCGCAGCGATCCTAGCGGTGCTACTCAACAGCTGTGAGAGAGGGGGTAATTCGCTTCACTTCTACAACCCTCAATTACTTTGGAAACCTTCGAGAATAAGTCTGTAAGAGTCTGACAAAATGATGTCTTCTTCAAATGTGAAAATAAACGGCGTTTGGTAATGCCTTGGGTTTATAAAATAATGCAGCAGTCTCTAATCTGTTAGACGCACCTATTTGACGAATTAGTTAAATTTCTACTTTTACGTCTAAGTTTATAAGTTCTGTTAAATAAAACAGAACTAATAAATAAAACAATCAACCTTAAAATTCAAATGGTTCCAATGACTAGGTGGGTTTGATTCAGGTAGGGGACTAATCAAACCACATCTTAAGCATTTGACTGAATTGATATCTTGATCAATTAGGTAATGGGGTCGATATGTGGTATGTGATTTTAACAAGGGTTTTTTTTTTGTCCTACAGAACAAGTGACTGTACAGGGAAAAGGGTGCTTACCTAACTTGCCAAGTCTTTTTTTCAGGAGAGAGAAAAAAACGAAGATTGGGTCAAAATATGACTTTTTTGTAATACTGCTTACGAGTCTACCTAAAGGTAGTGGAAGGAGTATTTTCACTTTCGGGAGAAAAATACATATGAAGTAGCATTAAACTCTAAGATTCGTTTCAGAATTCTGAATTCGATTCAGCTTCGGAACCCCTGAGGCTAATTTTTTCCTAATCGAATCACAGTGCTCTTATTTAGATGGAGCTCCTTTGGAACCCCTCGGACACAATTACAAGGTATGGAGGCGCACTATCAGTAGAGCGACCTCTGAACCTATACTCTTTCCTTACCTATTGACTTTTTTTGTTAACATTCACTGAGAGGCGTAAAATTGCGGAGTCTTGGAATTTTAAAGGTGTTAACCCTTGTGGGAGGTACGATGCGCTATGTTCTGATCATATATTACATAGGGGTTTAATAATGTTAGACCAATGCCTGCGTAGAAGGGCCGTCTAACACAAAAATAATGAACCATTGCGTAATAATTTGCAGCGTTTTTCTCATGCTTTGGTTGTCCCATACTCGCCTTAATGTCCTTGCTCCAGAGGGACGTTGTTAAAAACCAGGAAGACACAATTTCTCGATAACGGCTATACTAGACGAGCGACACCTGCTCAAAACTGCTCTGTTTTCTCATTTATTCATTGCTGAAAAGTAGTGTTTAGATTATTCAAACAATTTCTGAAAATTATCAGTTTTTTGAAAATCTGAATTCTGAAAGAATAAAGAATTCGAAAGAATAAAGAATTCGTGTCAGAATGTCTCAAAACGGATTTAAATGAAGAAATTTCTCGAAAATTTGTATTTTAAATTTTTTGGAGCCATCGCAATAGCTTCATTTTCTACGAAAATTCGCTAAAATGAATAAATAAATTTTACTACATGCTTCTTCACTTAAATTAATCATTCTGTCTTATGATTGATTGGCCCCAACGAAGGAGATTAAGTCTGTAGCAGCGAATGGAATGAAATATAATCCATTTCCTGTTTGGGAATAAGTCGTACTCCATCAAATAGATCGCGAGCTGATTGGACTTTAATAGTTTTGAAAACTATAAACGTAACCCAGTAGCGGCATTTAGGCCTTAATCCCATCATTATCCCATTTACGTTCAAATGGGGCTACGTGGAAGCATTAATTTCATGGCGCGAGAGATCGAGAAGGCTAAGTAAAGAAAATGAGGGAAAACAAAATGGACAGCACTTGATTGTAAGTTCATCTTGATCTAGGATTGAAAACGGAACTCGAAAGTTCAACCTTTCGTCCAAATCTGGAAATTGGTCAGGTCTAAGTAAATTATCTGGTTTTTAGTCAATAATCATTGGTTTTCTTTTAATAAATAAATGATAACTTTATTATTTATTGAATATTACAGTTTTACTCAAAATGTACGAGTATAGTAGGCTTTGCCTAATTAACATGAGACGTGAAGGAAGGTACAACCCAGCGGCTGCCCTTAAATAGAGTAGTCTATTCGTCGTCGTCTGAATCTAAAAGAAAATCTTGGGGTCATTTTCTTTTTAGGCGGCGTTGTCTTGGTAGCGCGGGAGGATTTAGGGGAATAGTAGCTGCCTGTGAATTGCTATGGCCTGACATGGTATGGTGGATCTTAGCATATCTTTCCTTGATCAATGTTTCAACTATTGGGATGTCCAAGTCTTGGTGCAGAGTACTGTTTCGCACAAACCATTCTGCTCCAGTTATCAAAGGAAGTGTACTCTATTTTGAGCAACTTGTATCTTATTTAAGTGCGTTTTGGCAGCGGATCCCCATATTTCGCACGAATAAAGCCAAATTGGTCGAATCAATGTGAGGTATAGTAGCCTTTTAGAGATTAAAGGAGTGAAGAACGGCTGTCTAACAAATGTTTTAGTTGCCATATTCTGTATCTGATTTTGTTTACAAGGTGTGTGATGTGGACTTCCCATGTTAATTTTGAATCTAAATAGACTCCCAAGTATTTGGTGGACGATTTGATGGGAATTTAGGCTCCGTTGAAGGTCAATCCATCCATCAATGGTTCATGGTGAAGAGTGAAAAAGATAGATGCTGACCAATCGTCGCACCCACCGGAGATTCTATCAAGATGAGATTGTAATTTACGCCTCACATCACTGGTCTTCCTCCCCTGGGTCAGAATTGCTTTATCATCAGCAAAGTCAGCCGTAACAATTTCATCAGTCGATGGTGCATCGCTTACATAAACCAGGTACAGGAATGGCCCCCATACACTTCCCTGGGGAACTCCAGCACGAATGCTCTTTAATTTGGATAAAGCGGAACCACATGTTACGCAATAGGTACGATTAGAAAGGTAGGACTGGACAACAATGTAATGAGTGACAGGTGAGTATTGTTTGATCTTGTTAAAGGAAAAAATTTGATCATATTTTTAAATACAAGTTGGTCCGGAAAATTCCCTACGCTCTAATGTTTGGCTAGAAAACTTCATTCATATTTCACATGATTATTTTTCATTCAGGAATAGTTTTGGAATTGTTCAATACAGATATAAATTGAAAATTTAGGAAGATTTCCTTTTTTTAAATGTTGATGCCGCTGCAAAAGTTAAATTTTCTACCAGCATCCACAAAAAATCATTATTAGAGTCAAGGGAACACATAAACTTTCGGGGCTATTATATGAACATTCAAGTCCCACTTGAATCGATATAACTCCGTACTTAGTCTACGCGGGAACAATATAATGTAAAACCCATATAATAAAATACCGCGTATAGCAATGTAAGGGCTCAGCGTAATGGTAGATTCGGAACATTTAGATATGCTCAATAACCGTTCTCCACTCGACGTCAATAGACGTCGTAAATCCGCCGAGCTAATATCATATGTTACAATGTTTGAGTATCTCCATTTAGTTTAACTTTGCTCCCTCTCCCCCTTTCGCGAGATAATGGGAGGCAGCGCTGTACGCCGAGAGAGTTTCTGCCTCCTATTCTTCCGCATTATATGAAGATGGATGGAATATTAACGTTCTATATAAAGTTTAATTCCACATATCCCTCTTCGCCCCCCACTTTATACCTCTAACCACACACGTGAACAAAAGATTATTTGTGTGAAACAGTAAGCTCCCTACTTTGGCTTTTGAAAACGATTATCCATTAATTGCTTTCCGTGCTTCTTATCTTTGCTTCCTCCCGTGTTTCGTTTCATTACGACCAGTACAGCATGCGTTTCTCCAGGAACGAAATTTTTCACAAAAAAACAAGTCTGACCTTATGAGCATTTTACGTTTAAAACAGCGATTATTAGTCAAAACCTGAATTATTTTAGCGAATTTTCGTAAAAAATGATGCTATTGCAATGGCTCAAAAAATATTTATTATATTTCGGCTAATGTGTCTTTTCAAATATAGAACTAACAATAAAGTAGGTGGAGGTATATATATATATATATATATATATATATATATATATATATATATGTGTGTGTGTGTGTGTGTGTGTGTGTGTGTCATTCCAGACAATAACTCTCTTCAGGATTGAGAAAAATCCCGTTCGTGCGCCAAGAAATCAAGCTTTCCAAATGAAAGGATGTGTTCGTTGGCCAGCACTTTTTGAGCTCAATAAAATGCTCAAATTTCAAAAAATGTGCTCAAAAAATTGCTGAAAACGGCCAAAAATTGTTTAAATTAATAATTACTAGATGAATTTTAGTCAAACCAAATTATTAATGATTGAATAGGACATTGAACATTTTTTGCACAAAATTATATCGAAAAACATAGATACTTGAAATGAATTAATATGTGCGGAAAAGTCTATAAAAGCTGCACACAGAAATTGGTAGGAAATTTGAGCTTTGTGAGTGCAAAGAAATTGTTCTATTAGTTGTATGGCAAGAAACGTATTTTGAATAATAATCTTCTATTCATAAGAGGATTTTTAATTTTTTAGCTTTTAATAAAATAAAAATTTAGTGAAATAAACCACCTACCTGATTCACAAGTCCATCTATAGGTTACATAAGGTATAATAAACTCGATTTCGCCGTAGGAGAATTATATTGGAATTATATCTGTTTATACGATCGCTGTGGCTTATGTCCCATAAGCCCCGATGTTTACTATGTCTCACCAGTAGCGATTCACTCTTGAGTTGAGCTGACTTTTTTCTATGAAAGTTTTAGCTCTGAGTGAGAGCGAACAGGTAAACGTACATTGACCTAGGTGGTTTCATTGGATTCATTGGGATAATAACTATAAATGGATCCCAAGAAAAACATGTTACCTTGAAAGAATTTTAGATCTCGATTTTTCTATATTATAGCTCTTAAATTCTACCTTTAGGGTTGATTAAAAGGGAACAATGAAACTGAGAGACCATCTAGACCCTAACACACATTCCCTGCAAATGCCATCAAAATCGGTTGAAAAATGTGGAAATTGAGTTTGCTACAATGATTTACGGACACACATACACACACACACACTCTGTTTTGTTTTTGTGTTTTTGGTTTGTTTTGGTTTTTTTAGTTTTTAGTTCTGGGTTCCGGTATGTTACTAGCACATGTCCGGCCAATGAATGGTTTATGGGTCTAATTTCATTTAGTTTGATCCAGTTGTTTCGGAGATAAGCTTCGGACGGCTAGCGCCAGCGGACGGAACCATTTTCCGCATTCTACGTATCTTGAAACGCAAACCAATCAATTTTGAGGATGAGTGTTTAAAAATGAATTTTTCTTGTTCAATTCCAATGGTTCATTTTTGAAAACAATAAATCATTAGAGAGTTACAACGTCCACTAATGTTTTACCCTGATAGTGGACATTTTCATTCCTAAATGACATTTCCCTGGAGGCAATATAATGACTCACTGTGTTGCGGACCTGCACGCAAGCATTTGTACTCTATAAAAGTCAAACGTTAACAAAGGTTCACTATGAATATAATAAATTAAAATTGGTGCCTACTGGTACTCTTTTTTTTTTCGGATTTATACCCCCTGGGCCCTGACTCTATTCTTTGTGTTCGATTGAAGATAGAATGGTTTTGAATCAACACAAATCAATTATATACAAAACTTGCTAAAACGGCTAGTGTATTAAGTAACAAAGAACAAACAACAAGAACACAAAAGTTACCATAACATACCTACGCAAGTTGTCTTTATCGTTTATCGTAAAGTTAAAATTTTCGCCCCTAGGCCGCTCTCTAGCGGCGGTACCTCGATTTCTCCGCAATTGTGAAAAATGCGTTTTAAATACTTCCCGACTATTTTTTCACCGACGTTTCCCCTTTCTCGCTTGAGGCGGAAGAGAGAATTCTATAAATGATTTCATGGTGAATACGAACAAGTTTAAGGAACGGGGAAGGAACAAGTGTTTCGGATCATTAAAAAGCTTTTAGAAATCCATTCAAAATGGGCGCTCACTCACAATATTCCTGTTAAGAGGTGACTGATGTAGCGAGAGGGGGGGATGGGAGAAAAGCAGTCCGTTTAGGGAGTCTCACTTACCTGCAAAGAAAAAAGAAACGAGAGTTAAAGGCTTGCAATGCAACAATTTTATTAATGACAAAAGCAGTAATTATTGTACACTTTACAGGTGTCAGACAGGGCTGTCTTATTTATCCTCTTCTTTTCTATATATAAATATGTTTGGAAAGAGTATTTTCTTCTCTGTCTGAGATTGATGTTGGAATCAAAGTGAACACGGTATTTTTGTAAATGATGCTTGTATAAAGCATATATATTAAGTATAATACATATATTGTTGTAACTTCTCAGAATAATGAATACAACTTTCAGGATAGATTGAATCAAACTGGGATTTATTTTAAAGTGTGTAGAAAAATGGCAACAAGAGGCTAAGAGTTAATAAACATTTGTTCGACTCTACTGCATATATATATATATATATATATATATATATATATATATATATATATATATAGGATACGGGTAGGTATTTCCAACGATTCAATGAGTTTATATATCGGTTAAACGTCGTTCAAAATGTTTTAAATATAACTTTTTTCTACTCCAAACTCATCCTGAAAACCTTGCACATTGATTAAAATAATAAATTGAAAATACTTCACGTCATTTCTCGAAAAGTGAAGCATTTGCAAAACGAACGGTGACATCAAACATTCAAAAACGTTTTCCTCTCTCTTTTATGTTTCGAAAATTGAAACATTGAGCTCACGATGATTATAAATTGACTCTAGGTGTGGTTGATATCGAATAATATAATTCTGTCTGTTCATTAATTCAAATAAACCGTTGGGCTTTCGAAAACAGCTTTTATTATGAGAGTGGCAATTTATAATTCAGTGACAGTGTATTAATGTCAACTTCACGTGTATTTTTAATGCGTATTAAAAACGGGATGCAGAATAAATGGAATTGAACGAGGAAATTCAGTTTTTCTAGGTATGAAAATCAAGTATTTACGTCCCCAGTATCGTACAATATGGTTGGGATTTCTTAGTTCTTGTTCAATTTCACAGTAAATTTTTAAGAAGAAAAGAGTGGAGTTGTAAAGTTTAGCAGATTATTGGCTTACTGGCTTAACAGCTTAGTGTTACCAAGAACAGGACGAATATTTAGTGTCACTAGTATCTACATGTTTTGTCACGATTGTTCCATAAAACGTCCATAAAATGAACATTTATTGAAGGTACAGAAGTACTATACATATAACCAGTACCATAGGTGAAATGGGGTTAATCAACAACCTAAAAGGAGGAAGAAACAATATTCCAGCAATAATACACAATATTCCGCAATATTCCAGCTTGACCGCAGAAAATATGTAAATCGAAAGATTCTTACGGAATCGAGATAATCGATCTATACAAATTAAGTAGTATACATATTTTCATAGTTGGCTAGAGTCTAGATTCATTTAAAAGAAATGACAGTTTGAGATTTTATTTCAGTATGTTACGACTTCGTTTTCTTCGATTATTATAATAATTTGTGGGATCTTGAGAGTCGCTCAGGCAATAATAAAATTCAAGTCTTCAAGGCCAACGTTTCGATGTATTTATACATCATCATCAGGGCTACAACAAGATGAGATTCAAAGGTCTATTAATTGACTAGCTGTTGTTTGACAACGTTACATTATGACCAAAGGAAAAATTAATGATAAATATACATATACATAGTATTGCATACCTCGGAGGAAAAACCTGCATAAATTCTCCGAGGTATGCAATACTATGTATATGTATATTTATCATCAATTTTTCCTTTGGTCATGATGTAACGTTGTCAAACAACAGCTAGTCAATTAATATATCTTTGAATCTCATCTTGTTGTAGCCCTGATGATGATGTATAAATACATCGAAACGTTGGCCTTGAAGACTTGAATTTTAGTATTTCCTGACCGACTCTCAAGATCCCAAAAACTGTGCTAATTATCACCTAGCGGTCAACAAACTAAACCATATTTATAATAATTTCTCGTAATATATAACTTTTTTTTAATGATTCATTCTTTTAAATAAATGTTTTTTTTACGAGAAAGAATTTCTTATTGGGCAAACGACAATTATCATTAGATTTACGTTGCGAAAACATGAACAATGTATATAGTATTAATGAAGACCATTTGTATTCATTAAAACTAGACAAAAGGCAAAGCTATAGAGAAGAGAGGTGGTATAAATACAATTGTAACGGGGGAAACGAGGGTAGGGCTGTGGGAGGAATGAAGGAAAGGGTTAAAAAAATGAAGAGGTAGAAAAAATCTTTTTCATAAAAATCCTCCGGCCCAAGTTCACGCGTTACTTTTTAAAAGGGCGGCGTAACACACACAAACACACAACTTCCCCCTCCCCCTAACCTAAACCAAGCTAAAGGACCAATTAACACATATTATACCCGATTTGTTTAGAAAAACCCTTTTTTCGTCTTTCCAACCCCCCCAATTTTTTTTCTCTCTGAAAATTAACAAGCTTCCTTTAATTTTATTAATTCCACTCCGCAACCCATCCCACGCTTTCACCCTCTAATTCTTTTGTCTTGATACACTTACAAAAAAGAGAATTAAAAAAAAGAAGAAGATGAAGGGGGAAAAACACCACAAATGTTCAAGTAAGTTAATCAAAAAACAAAAAATCTTTCTTTTCCAGCCCTCAACGTTGTAAGTTGTATGATTCTCTCTTATATTTAAAAAAATGAATGTCATTTAATTTCTTTTCTCAGTTGAACCTAGGATAACGTCCCCAAAATCATATTGGTTAAGGATTTCTTGCCTTGTCCGTATGAGGTATTGGTGTTTGAGGGTTGAGATTTTTCAAGGCGTCTCAAATTATATATTTTTTATCAATTTAGATGTGCATCCCTCTAAAAATTTCTCATTATTTCTCAATTTAAAATGCGAATTGAAAAAAAAAAAAAAAACACCGTATACACATAAGGGCACATTTGAGAGACCAATCAACCAGTCAATGCGTGATCCAGCCACAATGATTTTCAAATATAATCCCTTTTAACAAATTGACGCAATATCCAAATTTTAAAGGTATCTAATAAGATGTTGAAGAGGACCCAAAAAGCAAGCATTAAACACGTAACAATAAACTACAAGCTCTGACAAGGCCATTAAAAGGCGAAAGCGCTTAGCGTACGCAACAAATTATTTGAGATGCCTTGAAAAATCTCAATCCTCAAACACCAATACCTCCCTAAAATCATACAATTCGAATTCGAGTATAATTAGAATAATGAGAGTTCTAGGTCAAGAATTCATACAAGAAGGAAAGATCATACTTCTACAGGATCATTTCTGTAGTGGATCTTCAATTCATTACTGACCAACAGCAGGCTTCTCGAAACCACGATGAAGAAATGTGGTGCTGCATCCTGAGCGTGAGGCAGAGTCTGGGATACTCTCTGAGTATTCTGGTCTCATCGATGACCATTCAGTTACCCCATACTTGGGGTGACGAGGGTGCTGCGCTTTCTGAGTGGTGTTAAGAAATTATTGCATTGGACATGGGCCTTTTATTGGCCAAGGCTAAAGTCACTCGTCCTCCCGACTTGCTCGGGCTCCCACTTTTGAGAGTTCTAGGTGGTTTATGGAACTGAGGTGAAGCTGAAATTGTGACATTGGATCCATGTTAGTCGAATAAGAATAATATTAGATCCATGTAAAACTTCTGCGTGTCTTGTAAGCAGCGTTTCAAGACGCTTCCTGTGTAAGTTGTTCATCCGCCCATTTAGTTTATTGAATTCATTTCTTTTGCACGACTTTCACATGTTTCAGAACCTGTAGATCATATGTTATCAAATATGTTCATATGTTATCAAAAGACACAGTTACGTTCCGATATCTCAAAATTTGCAGGAAAAAGTGAGCTTTCGGAGCGCCTTGTATACAGGAATGGAATTTCCAGAGATTCTAAATATTGTGATAATCAAAAATTCGAATCTACAACATTTAGGCCAACGCAATCATGTTTCTTGAAGTTACTGTAGGGATGTTTAAAACTTGCGTTAAATATACTACCCAATATTTTTCTGGTTACCGACCCGATAATTCTTCAAGTCTCTCCAGAGGAATTTCATAGCGGCTTGTTGCTGCTATTTGAAGACAAATATCCCGAATATCCATTCCATTGGAAGGTACAAAAATAAAGACAATCAAACGAGATTCAAATAAGATTTTTGTAAATAAATAAACTTGTTCGAGGTTAGAAAGCTCTAGATATATCATTAACCTCCAGTTATAATTGTTATCCAGCCATCCAGGGACCAGATAAATTAAAACGCCAGATAGGTTTCACTAGGGATGGATAAACACCCCCTATTGTGTTATCTGGAGGATAACGCTATCACTCAGATAAATCTCTCTTATCCATTGGATAAATGTTATTGATAAAGCGGCCCTTAGTCAGTGCAGTTTTCTGTATCATGTTTCATTGAATTTTTCAGATATTATTCAGGGTTTAATTTTCAATTTTAGAAGTCCTCCTATAGTGAAAAGGTGAAATCTACCTCTGGATCTCCAAGATGTGCCCGTCCACTGACCGGAAATTCCAATATTTGTCGTGGGCCTAGTTCCACGAAACCGCAGTTTGTCTAATGGAACCCGGAATCACCTAAATCTAAGTTTTCCCGAAGTGGTTGCGAAGGGGCCGGGTGGAGGGGAGACGCCCCAGTCCAAACACGGCGAAGGAATACTGACCGGTCTGTACATAGAGTAGGGATCGACCGAATCATACGTCTTTCCCTCCGCTTTCCCACAGCCCCTCCTGGGAATTCAGTGTAAATTCTGTAATGACTGTTTAGTTAACTCCAGTTTAGTTAACCTCTGGTGCGACACACGCCTCTGTCCACTCTTGGCCCCATTATAAGTTGTCACTGGCAAAACCTTCTCTTACGCCCGGGTCAATGTTTCCACAGCACACATAACTTGTATAAATGTTTACTTCCTTCTGAGCTCCCCCTTCATCTCGTTTCTGGCATCTCCCTGCCGATAAATTAATGGCGAAACGCTCTGTGCTATCCCTTCGCCAAGGGTTGTAAGCGTGTTATGGCCTTTCAAACATCCACCACCCCTTATCGAGCGCCCCAGTAGTTCTTCCAACTATAAACTATAACTCAACGCTATAACTCTCCTTTAATGGGTTTCCTAAGGAATTAGTTACCTTGTTTGAACACTTCAGTCCACAATTAGCAAACATCTACTCTATCTATCCAAGACTAAAACAACCATTAACTTGTGTTGGCAAACATAAGTTGGGGCAAGATAGTAATTCATCTTATAATTGCTTTCGGTCGATGCGGTCAATACGGTGCATGTTGTTCTACTTCTCAATATTGCGATTATAATGTTTGCACAAACTTTTGGGACAACTTAATAAAATATTTTCTTTCAGAATTAGTGGCTTGGTCAACGTTGGAGAGCTATTGATTCAGGAACCGGTGGTAATTGTTGATATTCCGTAATGATATAGAGCTTTAAAAGGCCGAGGCCAATTATTACTGCTACCGTAGATGTTTGAGTTGGGGAACAATTCTAAATGTTTCAGACACCCTCCACTAATTTCGACATAAATATAAAATAAGAAGCTTTACTAAGCAACAGGAAACAGAAAATTATAGGTATTTAGCACTGTAAAATACTAGACGTACGTCCAACCCCCCGTCACCAGTGCATTCTAGACCCAATTCTTCTTCATATTCAACCTCCGTAACATCATTTTAGGCGTAAATATGATCTGTTTGTCCAACTAATCTGTATTTTTAGGATTGATTTGGGATATTTTTAGAGATCGAACTTGCGAGTGTCCAGACCACCGAACTGTACACATTTTTTTTATTTTTGGGATGCGAACTTGCGAGCATCCAGACCACCGAACTGTAGACATCATTCTGATCTAACGTATGCCCGTTTATTATATGGAGGCTGATTATGGTTTATACGGAGGCGGGTGGTGGGTGGTATGACGGTACTCTTGAACGTCACGTAATTATTACAGACATGAGACGAATGGAGGAAGGATGAGCTTGCGCAAAACATCGCCAAAGTAGTGTAGTTAGAGAATAAACCTCCCGTATAGTAAGTAAATGATGTTATTCAATCAAATACTATCTCGACCAATTTACTTCAAGCTATGTAAAAATCTTCCAGAGGCTAACTTGGTCAATAATTTTAAAATCAGCCAGACCAACCTCTCGTTCAGTTTATCAAACTTTATCAGGGCCTAATGAGAAGAATCTGTGGTTATTTCTACTGCAATGGGTTCTAATTTATGATTATCAAACATCAATAAATTTGTGAATAACAGTGAGAATCTAGTTTTTGTTCAAACTAACCTTAGGAATATAATCACCGATAATCCAATTTTAAAGAAATGACCTGAATATTTACCTGAGTAAATCCTGATTAATTTTGACAAATAAGACGACTGATTGGTCGAGCTGATTATAGAATAATTGATCGAAACTGAAGAATCTTCCTACATTGTAGATGATATTAAAAGAAACAAAGACCGCACATTACAGCAACGTTGTATCTGAGAGAATCTAGTTTGGTTGTTCATAACTATGACTTCTTTTTGGACATAAACAAGTAATCACCGTGAATCCAATTTTAAAGAAATGACCTGAATATTTACCTGAACAAATCCTGTTTAACAAATAAGACGGCTGATTGGTCGAGCTGATTATAGAGTTATTAGAGAGTTCCTAGAGATCCGTCGGTCTCAATACGGCGTGCGGTAACGAGAAACTTTACTGCACCTTAAAGTCACGTCAAGTCCTTAACGGATCTAGTTGTAACGCTAAATCCATGGAAGGAGGAAATTATCCCTAGGAGGTTATTTGAGTCCATAGAAGGAGGTTATTTTAGACGATTACGTTTTTTCCGGATTGCGATCCGTTAACGTATCTGTACGGAAGGATGCGTCACCGTAACTCATTGCGTCAGAGTTACGGCGCCGGAATGTCAATACCGCACGACGTATTGTGTTTTAAGGATCTACGAGGAACTCTCTATAGACCGAACCTGAAGAATCTTTCTACATGGTAGATGATAATCAGAGAAACAAATACCGCACATTACTGCAATAAACGATTGATTTTGGATCAGTGGGAGAGCGGTGATATCCCAAGGGGTGCAGGAAGCTCTAGGGACAACAGGAAAATTTAGATCCAAAAGTGGATCTTGTGAAAGCGTCCTGTCCGACTCCAGGAACATCGGTTTAATAAGGGCATGTAAATTTGATACCCTTCCTCTACTCGGGCGACGCAAGGCTAGGCGTCATCTAGCTCAATTATTGACAGGTAGCCCCTGGTTACGTATGAGATGGAGACACGACACGAGGGTTCGGCTCTTCCATATACCTCGAATGTCGAATCATTTATAAGGTATGCGAAGCTGGTTTGAGGACGGGAATTAGAGCGGTATGTAGATGATCGTGCTGAGGCCCGTGCCACAAATACTCCCCTGCCTATCCACCTTCCTACTGACGAATTCCAGGGTAGTGAGCTTCCTCTCAGTCAAACCCTACCCCCGGAATTCTCAGTGTCCCTTCATTGATACCCTTTCCCCCAAGAGGGCCTGTCAGTCCCTTTCGATCTATTTAAAACTTGAATATATGTCGTGCGAACCTGTCCCAACGTCCCACCGTTTCTAGTTTGTCCCAGAGCGCGTAACTAGCGAATAGCTCTCACCGCAGACCTTCCACTATTTTGGTCGGTTGGTTTTCGGGTGTAAAGCGCGTGCTTTCGACACCTACCTCCCCCGTCACCATCTGTCATCTCCTGAATCATACCTGATCCGCTTCAAGTACTAATGCCTTTCACTTGTTAAAGCCCCTATATCAGTTTAACTGCTTCTTTGGTCCCCTATGACTCGGGGACCTCCCTGTTGATTTATGAAAACCCGCTCCAGTTTCCCGATTTTACCCTTCTGATTTAGAGCAGTGACATCTGAGGGCGGATAGAACAATAATCGCGAATTTGAAGTTAGTGGGGTAAAATCGTCCCTCTTTTCACGCTGTGGTTGGTGACATAACCACAGCTTTGCCGCCCAAGCAAACACACTACAACGCCACCTTTCATAATTCAGTCACTTCTTGACAGTTTCAGAAA
The DNA here is from genome assembly GCA_030762985.1 of Adelphocoris suturalis. NCBI lineage: Eukaryota > Metazoa > Arthropoda > Insecta > Hemiptera > Miridae > Adelphocoris > Adelphocoris suturalis. The sequence continues at coordinate 108,715,707 of CM061044.1, forward strand.
GTTACAGTGAACTTATCTAGTTGTGGGCTAGAACTGAACGAACGAGTTGTGATTTGTTACACGTAGATTCCGGGATGTGTTATTTTGGTTTGGAATCTTTTGATGCAATTATGTTCCAATGGTGGTGCAACATTAAAGGAATCGTTCAACCAAACCTCGTATTGTGCATCACAGGTTTGTAGAACAACTACAGTGGTCTTATCAAGAAAACGTATCAGGAAAATAGGCAATTTCAAAAAGTTATGGTATTCGAAAAAGATCCCATGGAGGGTCGGTCGGTCAAGACAAGTTGACACGATGACAAGTTCTGTTGTTTCAACAATTTCTTCACACGATAGCTACCAGTTATAACGAAACCAAAACTTTTCCTCGTGATAGTTGTGGCGTTTGTCCTGATTAAATTACTAATTTCTCTACAATAAAGATTCTTATTTAGTGAGGTCAAGGGATATTAAATGAGATACGAAAATTAATCACTTGGAAATTTTAATAACAATTTCTTTAAATTATGCTTCTAGGAAGAGATTAAGAGGCAGGATTCTATGGCTATTCTAATCTCGAGATAATAAATATATTGAATATAACCCAATAATAGGTAAGAAGATGCAAGAGTGGAAAGTAGGCAAGGATAGCATTTGGGTTATATATAACTAAATGGAGTATAAATAATAGTTAATTGCTACACACACAATGAGAGAAGCTCTTACCTTGACTGTGGTATGATTTGGTATGAGAGGGGGAGCTGACAGACTCGGCGTTCTTTAGGGGAAGTTCCGAGTAACAGTTCTTTCGACCAATTCCTATGTTTGGTACAGAACTGTTACACTCCACCACCTACCACCACCACCATCCCTTCCACGGCCCACACCTTTCGTCAGCCACAGTTTGTTGCCAAAATTGTCTGCTTTGGGGTGTGTAGTAGAGGGGATATGGATAGGAGAGAGTGGAGGTAGGGGCAGAGCAAAGGATTTGCAGTCCTATCGAGCTTCTAATCCTTATGTATCGCAAGTAATGGTAGTGCTTCATTATCACAGGTTGTGTACTATAGAGCTGTCTTAATTGCTGCACTGTTATTTCCTACCTACTGAATGTTGGTCATTGGTATGTAGGTAGGTTCGCTTTGTTTTATGATTTGGAGTTGTCGGTTTGATTATTGTTATTATTATTATAGAAATACAGAATTCAAATCGGTTCCAATGTTGAAAATTTCAGAATTATAAGCGTAGGTACACATCAATCGTCAGTACTAATTCTTGAAGTTCTCCACAATCTCAGTATCCATCCTAGCTTCCATGTTTTGAGTCTCTCCCACCAATACTTCCCCTCCAAGATGCGAGAGTAAAATCAAATTACCCGTTAATATTGTTGCCATGATACTTGAGCTCAGGCAATTGAGTTCACCCCCTCACCGTTCCAACCACCTTCTTCTTCAGTTGCAGGGAATATTATTGATTCGCAAGATGAAGACAAATGTTCTTGCAACGACCGTTTCTATGTTCATCTTGAAATATTGAATGTAAGCAATCTAAGTTTTTGATAATCAAAACAAACTAAATTATGAAGAGTCAAGCATCAAATCTTATAAGAATGAAACTCGGTCTGTTTGTCCACGCTATACACGGCCAAACGGCTGAGTGAAATCTACTCTACGAGTAGATCTTCTTGGGGTTTTCCGAAAGGATGCATAGCAATGGGACTCAGAACATGAGAAGCTCGAGATGGAGCGCAGCACGCAAACAATGACCTTACCGACTCGTTACTCTTTTGTTGCCTATAGGGCAGTCGTTACGGATACAAGTTTTTTTTGTTGTTTTGTCGGTTTTTGTTTGTTGGTGAGATTCTTTATTATTATCATTTATTTATTAAACAATATAATTTTAATTTTTGAAAAGAATTGATGTGTTAGTGGTGCGGGGAAAGAATTGTGGAGCGAAAAGGGGCGATGCAAGGTACCGACAAGGGGAAAATCATGTCAATGACCATTTTCTCTAGGGCACTGCCCCCCTAGAGCTCGTAGCGGTGGACCTTTACAGTTCGGAGCCCCATTTTAAAATGTTCTACCCCCACCCATGGGCTGAAGGGCGTGAGGGGGTGGGGGGTCAGTTTGTTGTGGTTAGGCAATGACCCGCAAGGCTGAGCTGTCTTGAAGGCGATGTCGCTTTTTGCCCCGTGTTCTACACATCCCACCCCGGGCGATGGAAGCGAGCAGTAAAACTACACTACTTAATTCATTGCCCGAAGGCACACCCAAACCGTTTTGACTCTAGTGCCGCATTTTTCGTATTTATAGTCAAGTGAGGAGGTAGTGTATTCACTTTTGAGATGTGAACATTTTCTATCGCCTCAAGATCAAGAATTCAAATCGTATTTGTACGTTTTAGACCTTCCTGACACGTATAATATCCACAGTTTTCATAATTTTTTGGTAGGATTACCAGATTGAGTAGTCTGGTTGATCGCTATAAATTTCATCAAGTTGGAATCCATAACTGCCATTTCATATTTTACAGTATCGACATCTTATATTCTAATTAAAATAGCTAAATGACCTTTACGGTTATGTGAAAAACACGATACTGACGGAAAAAGTTAGTTGGCAGACTGTATTAATTCTGGATGCCGTTGGTGCGGTATGTTTGGTGATTCTTGTTTAGCACAATGTTTGAAATTTGACCAGTTACATGTGCTCAAAAAGTGTTGGCCAACGAACTCATCCTTTCGAATTTTGGCGCAAGAATGGAATTTGTATCTCAATCCTAAGGAGGGCTATCGTCTGGAATTATATATATATATATATATAAACATATATATATATATATATATATATATATATATATATACGCTAATGTGTTAAAGTCTAGGATTCATTTTCGAAAAGTCTCAAAACGGATTTCAATGAGGAAAATTATCGAAACTTATCAGTGATATTGCAGAAAAAAAGAAAAAAACACTAATAGACATTTTGGGCCATCTTGTATTTTTGGCCCATCCAAAAACACTATGCCTTTTGGAAAATATCTATAAACTTCCCGCGTTCATCTTGAATCGAAAACTCTTGCACACCATTTCCCTCGATTTCCCTTCCGTTGCCTCGGCTAATGGCATTAACCGGACTAATCCCCGTGAAATGTGCTTTGGGCTCATCATTTATTCATTTGTTCATTTATATTAATATAATGCGCCAATATGAAATGACGCGGGATTAAAACGGATACGGTGAGAGTGGGGGGTGAGAGCGGCAAAAGGTTTTTGTCATACCGAAACTGTCAAACGGGGGTAGGGCTTCCGCCGATACGGCAAAATCCCTCTGCGCACGTAAAACCCCATAATAATATACTTTCATGACTGGGGAATGGGAGAGTAAATTTATGTAAATGAGAATTATTTATTGCGAGCCGTTCTTTTGATAGCGCGGACGGTACATTTATAATAAAGTGATGGCAACTTCATACGATTAAGTACGTACGATGACGGCGACTGCACTGATCGCCTCGATCTGACACCCACGGGTTATACCGATTTAATTTCGTAATTTAGCTGAAAATGCGTTAATTGTTCAAATATTGTGCGTATAGCATTAAATCATTCATTATTATTATTATTGCTTCCGAGTCTACCAAGAGGTAGCGGAAGCATTGTTTTCACTTTCGGGAGAAAAACAATTTTCGGTCTCCAAAATTAAAATTTCCACTCGCATTTTACGTTTTAGACCATTCTGAACAACTTTGGTTCCGTGTCTGTCTGTCTGTGTGTCTCTGTGTAGCTCTGTCTAGCTACTATGTAAAAATCGTTAAAGTTGTGCACCTTTAGTCGTTTCCAAATAATTGATAGCACTTATTATGTAGCCGATTGTTCTTCAATCTTCAGACTACGATACGTACCCAATAGTAGGTAATAAGGAAGATGAATGAATAAGTATATAGGTATTGGTTGAAATTATAGGTACAAAAAACATGTATTTAAAACAACACACCAAATTTTAACAAAAAATACATACTTAGATTATTGTAGAAAATACAATTTTATTGGAACATATAGGAAAGTTCTAGTCATGCAGCATGATCAAATGAGCGAATTTTCGAAGATTATCGTATTATATTTTGTTAGTTTGTTATAACGTTTGAGCACTTTGAATACAAAGAAATTGTTAACCACCAATTTTACGATAAATAAACTCGTTCTAAATCATATTTTACGATTCAAAACAGATTTTGGATGTTTAGCAATTTTCAGTTTTTCAAATCGATTTTTCAGCAAATATTAATGAAATTTAAGTAAATTTTTCACCATAATATTGTGAATAAATTTTTTAATGTTTTAGTTCATCGTTGGTACAAATACTTCTTTTGACTAAAATTCTGATAAAAATATAAATTTAACGATTTTTAGACGTTCTTATTAATTTGTTGAGATTGTTTAGCACATTTTTTGAATTTTAACCAATTTAATGTGCTCAGAAAGTGTTGGCCAACGAACTCTTCCTTTCGTTTGGAAAGTTTAATTTTTTTTTTGCCCAAGAGGGGAATTTTTATCTCAATCCTAAAGAGAGTTATAATCTGGAATGACACATATATTTACATATGAAAAAGCGTTAAACTTTAGGATTCATTTCAATGTCTCAAAACGGAGTTCAATGAAGTTTTTCGAAAATGTCGATTTTAAAATTTTTGGAGCCCTTTCTACGAAAATTCTCTGAATTGCATATCAGATAGAAAATTTATATAGGAAATGCATATCAATAATTGGGCAGCATTTGTGGAACTTTCTGCTGTGTGGTTTTAAAATGAATTTTTTAATCTGCCTTCCCAACTCATATTGTCCAATTTTTTCCCTTATATAACCTGGCATCTACTGGTGGAACTACCCGCAGAAGACGTGAAGTAATTAGAATGAAGTTAGTGATTTTGGCCTGGTTTAAGGAAGAAAAAATACTCGTAATGTTGAAGAACAATTAAGAAAGATATGTTGCAATTGGGTGGTTTAAAGGGTTATTGCACACAATTAAGCATCGTGTTGGGCTCGGTGAAAAAAAATTATGGGCCAATCGAGAAACCAGACGAGAAGAAAACCGGCGATAATTCGGCGAATAAAATGTATTCTACGGTATGAAAGGGCGTAAATTGGAAAGCCAAGTGAGGGGATCATGTCCAACAAAGGTTAAACATCAGGGGTGGGTATCATCACAAAAAACCACCCCCGAGACTGGCGCTGCGGCGCGGAGGGCGAGCGAAGCTTCAATATCACGGCGCAACATCCCCACCCCCACGTTAAATATTGTTTTTATCGCCAATTAAGCACTTTTCGAGCACCGTGTACACTTTCCGGGAGTCCGCAGGGTTTTTCGACGTATAAGAGAATCGCTTAATACCGGCGTTTTATAACAATACCCCCTCCCCTACACCCCCCATGTCCCCACCAAAACGCTCACTTGTTTGTCACAAATAGCCCTTTTCCTCGACTATATGACGAAGAGGTCGGGTCCCTTTTTATACTCAGTTTTCCCTTCCATTTCCCGGACGGACCGAAGGGATGAGGGTTTTTCCCTCAAAAACAAATACATTCGCCCTTTATTACTTAGCTCTGGGGGTCACCGGGGACACGTTGAAAAACAAGAGTAGGGAATCATGTTTTCATTTTAAATGAGTTATAGCCGTTAATCAGGGCCGCCATTGTCTCACCCCTCCGCGCTTCTCCGCGTATTTATGCGCCCAAGGTTCGGGAACGGACCAAAAAAAATCGCTTCCTCTATTCGAGTCCTTCCATTCTCATTTTCTCATTTCCCAAATTCGGTTCAACTATAATGAGGTGAACCCCTGTTCGACCTCCCCTTCAAAATTAGTAAACCGGGCCAAAAAAGAAAAAAATTAATGAAAATATTTGCGGACAACCCATTTTTTTCCATTAGTAAGGTTGAATTAGGTGGGTGGACATTTTTTTGGAGAAAATTAAAATTAGCTTCTGGCACGGCCGAGGGAAAAGAAATGGAGTTTTAAATCAATTTAAAAATTGGCGGAGGACGAGGAATTATATGAACACGAATTCAAATCAACGTAAGAGAGATTTTAGCAGGATTCTCGATAGTCTTTTTCGACGAAAACAATTCAGGCAGTAGAACCTTTTTAGTTTAACTGTAGCCGATTCAAAAACAACTGTCACTTCTAATATTTTATTATAGTAAAATATACGTGATGAGTGGTAGTTTAAATATGCCTACCATTCATTTGTGAAAAGAATTTTATTTAATTATGCATTAAATTAAAGTGAGTGTACTTGGTTTTTTCCTTATACATTAATACCAAAAACGTCTGTCATGTATGGTATATACAAATCATTGAAAATTTGTCGAAATCAGATGAAAACCGAAAAATTAATGACTGTTACTAGGATTGAGGTTATCGCATGCGCTGTAGCAACTAATGATAGGATCGTCATAAAACTCATATAGGGATACAAATTTGTCATTTTCAAACTACATTCCGAATTCGATCGAAATCGGACGGATTGGTTAAGAGAAAATGAAGCTTGAAGGATTTTACATGTGCGCGTGCGAAGGGAAAACTATTATTTTTTGACTGGTATAAACAAGTAGATCAGTGCTCACGAAGTGAGTCACTTGATAGCTATTGCTATGCTTCCTCCATGATCTCCCGATTGATGTTTTTACACGGGAACGAACTAATAATAAAATAAGTGAAAAATAAGATTCTCTTCATTCGGTTTAAGTTAACTTTGCAAACATCCCAAATGTATTGTAGCAGACAACTGACGTGTATCAACCTTGGGATTCATATCGACGATAGCGGTGAAGACTTCCTCTATTTTTAGGACTCTATTCATAACTACTTATACAGCAAATCTTAAATCCCCCAAAACAAAAACAATCTTCTGGTCAATGTTTGTGCTAAAGCCGGTAAACAGTTTTTATGACTGGATGACCATTGCGAAAGACAGCGGATCTTCAGTCCGCTACACTTCCTCCAAAAAATGGAATGCCGGGAAGATAGAGGGCGTTAAAATCATGATTCCATGGTTATCCCCAAAAAATCAAGATTTTTATTTAGACCAGCCGGTTACCCGTGCATTGCATGGACCCACATCTGCGGGTCATTTTTACCAGGTACCTTGTCATTTTTACCCAGCAGTCCCCAAGAGGCTTCAACTCAAATTTCAGCAATCAAGTTTCAAGTTGTACCTAATTAATTTTTCAACTAAATGTCCCCTCAATATAACCAACTCATTATAACCTCAGTTACGTTAAAACTATTCCCGACCAACATTGCTGCAGTTAATAAGGCGTTTTGAATATCAGTTTTTGAATAGGTACCTTACGAATAAAAACTGCTCGGCTCAACTCACCAAAATCGTTTTGGTATCGTCGAATTCGTTATCGAAAGTTCTTTACCCGTGAACCCGCCCCATCCTTATTTGACGTAAGTTCGACGCATGTCGTCTTTAGAGTAACAAAAACACAGACACCATTAGATTTTCATATGGGTACCTAATAGTATAGATTATATAAAAAATTAGAAAAATTGTATGTTTTTATTTTTTCAAACTGTTTTACGTCTCATGCTTTCCTTGCATTTTAATTACTTCTTTTAAATATAATTGGAGTAATAACATTTTCAATTACCTACGTACTTCATATTCAACCCTTTCTTCAGCATTTTGTGATATAAGAATCAGAACACAGGTTGAAATGTATTCAATAAACTAAAATTTGACCTTCCTGGTTACCAAAATAAGTTATGCAAGGACACAGGGTGTTTTGGTTGGAATTCGCTAAAAATAGGATAATTAATTTTAGTTGTTGATATATTTACTAATTAAACAATATAAAATGTACAACAGACATGGAAAACTACAAAAGACATTTCATTCATTTTTTCACTCGGCTATGAACAGTTTTTTGGATCTGCTGGACAATTTTATAAATGGCACTTAGGATGTTTT